>CM055268.1:105773925-107209859 GCA_029237695.1 Conchocele bisecta
CAATGTCAAATATAGATAAGGGGTTATCGATGTACATCCCTATGAGAAAAGGTTGTCCAAGTATGGTGTCTGTATGCACAATAGTATTCCATGTACAAGTTTGACTAAAAACCTTAACCAAGGTTGACTAAAAACCTTAACCAAGGAATTAAGTAAGTAAATTCAAGAGGAAAATGTAGGGTCAAGGGTCAAATATAGATCAGGGGGTTATTGATGTGCATCACTAAGAGATGAAGTTGTGCAAGTATGGTGGGTGTAGGGCCAGTAGTATTGCATATACAAGCTTGACTAAAAACCATAACCAAGGCGTGACGGTGACGCCGACACCGACGCCGGGGTGAAAACATAAGCTCTATTCTTCGAATAGTCGAGCTAAAAACCTTAACCAAGGTTGACTAAAAATCTTAACCAAGGGGAATTAAGTAAGTAATTCAAGAGGAAATGTAGGTCAATGTCAAATATAGATAAGGGGTTATCGATGTACATCCCTATGAGAAAAGGTTGTCCAAGTATGGTGTCTGTATGCACAATAGTATTCCATGTACAAGTTTGACTAAAAACCTTAACCAAGGTTGAGTGAGTGAGTGAGTGAATAGGGTTTAACGTCCGCTTTTCTGACATAGAGGTACAAGCCTCAGGGAGTCTACACGCAGACGGGTCAACGGGGTCGTGTCCCGTATCCACCTGTCCGAGGGGGGTAAATCCCAACTTCAGAACTCAATATTTACAATCAAAATATATATTCAGTCCTGAAATTTAGAACAACCTGATCTGGTGCCAGGCCCTCGCCACACCAGCATCATTTATCCCATCCCTAAAGTAATAGGATTAGCGCTAATCTTACTTTTATATATGGGGCATAGCCGGACTCAACTCTCACATAAAAGAAAGCCAAAAATGTACATGAGGGCCAAATCCGGTATAGTGGGTTCCGGAAAGTATGAACCCAATCGTTAAGCCAGTTTAGTCGCCTTTTACGACAAGCAATGGCTACTGCAGCACTATTCTCAGGATCAGTTGATCCCGCCCCGGTACCTGCACGGGGCGCTTAACCAAGGTTGACTAAAAACCTTAACCAAGGGGAATTAACTAAGTAATTCAAGAGGAAATGTAGGTCAAGGTCAAATATAGATCAGGGGTTATTGATGTGCATCACTAGGAGATGAAGTTGTGCAAGTATGGTGGGTGTAGGGCCAGTAGTATTGCACATACAAGCTTGACTAAAAACCATAACCAAGGCGTGACGGTGACGCCGACACCGACGCCGGGGTGACAACATAAGCTCTAACTATTCTTCGAATAGTCGAGCTAAAAACCTTAACCAAGGTTGACTAAAAACCGTAACCAAGGGAAATTAAGTAAGTAATTCAAGGTTAAATGTAGGTCAGGGGTTATTGATGTACATCACTAGGAGATGAAGTTTTCCAAGTATGGTTGCTGTAGGCCCAGGAGTATTCCATATACAAGCTTGACTAAAAACCTTAACCACGGGAAAATAACTAAGTAATCCAAGGATAAAAGTATGTCAATGTCAAATATAGGTCAGGGATTATTGATATACATCACTAGGAGATGAAGTTGTCCAAGTATGTTGGTGTAGGGCCAGGAGTATTCCATCTACAAGCTTGACTAAAAACCTTAACCAAAGAGAATTAACTAAGTAATTCAAGAGGAAATGTAGGTCAAGGTAAAATATAGGTCAGGGGTTATTGATGTACATCCCTATGAGAAAAAGTTATCCAAGTATGGTGTATGTATGCACAATAGTATTCCATCTACAAGCTTGACTAAAAACCTTAATCAAGGTTGACTAAAAACCTTAACCAAGTGGAATTAACTAAGTAATTCAAGGTTGAATGTAGGTCAAGGTCAAATATAGGTCAGGGGTTGTTGATGTACATCACTAGGAGATGAAGTTGTCCAAGTATGTTGGTGTAGGGCCAGGAGTATTCCATCTACAAGCTTGACTAAAAACCTTAACCAAAGAGAACTAACTAAGTAATTCAAGAGGAAATGTAGGTCAAGGTCAAATATAGATCAGGGGTTATTGATGTACATCACTATCAGAAAAGGTTGTCCAAGTATGGTGTCTGTATGCACAATAGTATTCCATCTACAAGCTTGAGTAAAAACCTTAACCAAGGTTGACTAAAAACCTTAACCAAGGGGTTGATAACTAAGGGGAATTAACTAAGTAATTCAAGAGGAAATGTAGGTCAAGGTCAAATATAGATCAGGGGTTATTGATGTACATCACTAGGAGATGAAGTTGTCCCAGTATGGTGGGTGTAGGGCCAGTAATATTCCATATACAAGCTAGACTAAAAATCTTAACCAAGGGGAATTAAGTAAGTAATTCAAGAGGAAATGAAGGTCAAGGTCAAATATAGATAAGGGGTTATTGATGTACATCCCTATCAGAAAATGTTGTCCAAGTATGGTGTCTGTATGCACAATAGTATTCCATGTACAAGCTTGACTAAAAACCTTAACCAAGGTTGACTAAAAACCTTAACCAAGGTTGACTAAAAACCTTAACCAAGGGGAATTAACTAAGTAATTCAAGGTTAAATGTAGGTCAAGGTCAAATATAGGTCAGGGATTGTTGATGTACATCACTAGGAGATGAAGTTGTCCAAGTATGGTGGGTGTAGGGCCACGATTATTCCATATACAAGCTTGACTAAAAACCTTAACCAAGGCGTGACGTGACGGTGACGCCGACGTCGGGGTGACTATAATAATAAGCTCTAACTATTCTTCGAATAGTCGAGCTAAAAACTAGAAAATTGTTTGTAAAACAAAATTCAACCGCTGTTGAGCATTCATGAATACAACAGCAATGACTGAGCGAGTGATTGGAGAAAATATTAGTTTCTGAGTCGTAAAAGGGACATAGGTAACTGCGGATGGATCAGTAGGACAGGGAATATTTTATGTTGCGCACTCCTGATGGTTGGAATGTATACCGAGTACAAAGAGTACAAAGAGCCAAAAACTGTAGAAGACAAGTAGTTCGCCGGATAAGTAAAAAATAAAAATTCTGAGTTGAAAAAAGGGGCATAACTGCAGATGGAATGGTGCGACAGTGATTGCTGTTGTATTCATGAATGCTCAACAGCTGTGGAATTTTGTTTTACGAACAATTTCATAGATTTGTTTTAGAAATGGACAGACATTGCAACAAAGAACTATTTATGGAAATGGTCAGACATTAGAACGAGAGAAAGTGAGCAGGGGCTCATGGATACCCTGGCCACCACCTGGACCGACAAATAAAAACTGTAACGTCGGACGGACTGAAGAACAAAATTAATGGATGGAATGGAATTACGAAAACTATATACTATAATGAAGTATTTATGAAATATTATGAAATATCAAGGCGTTCCATGAAAGGAAACAGATGTTACATGTATAAGAAATTTACCCCAACGCTAGGTTTATGAATGTGCTAAGTTTATGACCTTGGGGTAAGGTTTGGGTGGTGGGTCATGGATTTGCTACAGCATGATAGAGGGTCATCTGAGGAAAGCATGTATGAAATAGCAAGGCGTTCCATGAAAGGAAACAGATGTTATAAGAAATTTACCCCAACGTTAAGTTTATGAATGTGCTAAGTTTGTGACCTTGACCTTGGGGTAACGGTTGGGTGGTGGGTCATGGATTTGCTACAGCATGATAGAGGGTCATCTGAGGAATGCATGTATGAAATATCAAGGCGTTCCATGAAAGTAAACAGATGTTATAAGAAATTTGCCCCAACGTTAAGTTTATGAATGTGCTAACTTTGTGACCTTGACCTTGGGGTAAGGGTTGGGTGGTGGGTCATGGATTTGCGACCGCATGATAGAGGGTCATCTGAGAAATGCATGTATGAAATAACAAGGTGTTCCATGAAAGGAAACAGAAGTTATGTGTATGAAATAACAAGGTGTTCCATGAAAGGAAACAGAAGTTATGACATTTACCCAACGTTAAGTTTGTGGACGCCGACACCGACAATGCCGGGGGTATGCCATAATCTCTTATGCACTTCATGCAGGCGAGCTAAAAACTGTAATGTCAGACGGACGGAAGAACAAACGGATGGAATGGAAAACAATTTACCCCTCGAACAAGGAAGTATTTATGGAAATGGACAAAACATGTATTGGAACAAGGAAGTATTTATGGAAATGGACATATACATGTATTGGAACAAGGAAGTATTTATGGAAATGGACAAAACATGTATTGGAACAAGGAAGTATTTATGGAAATGGACATATACATGTATTGGAACTCTTGGACCGATTGGCATTCTGAAATTTTAGAAGCCCTGGTCCGGATGCCCCCAGACCAGGGCTTCTAAAATTTCAGAATGCCAATCGGTCCAAGAGTCCAGACGTAACACTGTCGGCCATTGTCGGAGCAGACCCCCCCCCCACCCCCCTTATTAAAAACTTTAACTGAAATTTCGAAGTTCAAACAAAGTACTAGAAATAATAGGATAAATGTTATATTGGGATAAATAAATTGTGTTTATAAACAAAAAAGTGGACAAAATTGTGTATGCACCAGGTCGCGTGGTGTGCCTAAATAGCGCAAAGACGGAAAAAATGCGAAACGACAGAGACGAATCATGATGCCGATTGATTGCAGGTAAATTTTCGGTAGACAAAAATAAATTAAAATTTTACAAGTCTGTGTCTTGTTTCGTTTTATATTTATTCCTCTCTGCCGGGTTGCCAAGCCGGTAAGTTGTCTTTGTGAATAAGGACAAAATAGTTTGTTGTGCATGGTTTCTTTATTTTATTTTAACATCATCAGAAATGGCGAGTCTAGGAACTCTCGTATCTTTACGCTGAAGCCAGTCTATTTCAGTCACTAATCCGCTATACACCTGTCCCACGCGTGTGTTAAGAAAAATCGATACTTGGAGAAACTGAATACACAGCGAGCTGCACACTGGTTTAACACGGATATGGCCCGCGGATATGTGTCATAAATTACTTGGTGGTCAAAACCGGTAAATTTACAAGGTTTATAGCGAAATAGCAGCCGACTGGCAATTTTTCTCAGACCGATTTTTAAGACTAGTTTTCAAATCTCAATCGGTCTGAGAGTTCAAAAATCGGTCCAGAACCGGAAAACTGAAAATTTTAGAAGCCCTGCCCCGGACCCCCCTAGCGCTATTCAGAGCTCTACTCGGTCGTCAAGTATTGCAAAATAGTTACGCCCCCCACCCCGCCCCCCACCCCGCCCCCCCCCCCCCCTAATCCGAAACCTCCTGGATCCATGCCTGTACATTGACAATAGAATGAATACATTTTTTTCTACATGTCTAAAAAAGTATAATACACTATCCTATCAACATATCAACATGCAGATCGCCTGTGAATACGTTAGCACTGCTGATTCTACTTTCACTTTCAGTTTCCATATATATTGCATAGGGTAATGATTCTGTTTAGAACAGTAATCTATGGTTCTATTCAACATAAAGTGTATTGAATTGTATCAACTTAAATAATTCTACAATTTAATATAAAATTTAATTAATAAAGAGCATCATACCACACTTGACTTTCAAATAAAACTTAAAAAGAAATGGCACGAAAACTGATGACATACCTCATCCCTGGTCCTTCCTTTACATAGCAAATTCAGCTTAAGGTGGCATTTGATGTCAGACAGATGGGCCTTCTTATCCAATGTAATGTCATATCGGCGGCAATACTGTAAAGCTTTCGGCAGTAGCAGCTTGTCAATGTCCTCTTCCGTCAGCTCGCTGCACTCCAAGTCAGCTGACATTTTCCCCGTTTTTTGTTGTTGTTGTTGTTGTATGTCTGTAATTCAGGCGCTTATTTTTCGCCACAATCTCTCTACAGCTACCAAAACTGCGAGCAAGAGTGGAGAGCATCATGAGACTACGAAGCACAGATGTGACCAAAGCTAGCGGAAAAATATAATGATCAACAACAACAGGCATTGTTCCGACACACCACAGTTAAACTGTACCTGATCTAAAATCAATACCCAAAAATAAAACGGGCTTAGTTATGTACATGTACACACGACCAATATGCTGGCACAGAGTCAGCCGGGTGGCTGCGGTTTGTTTTTAATTTTGAAGAAAATCGGAGTGCCCGGAGAAAAAGCACCGTGTTGTTGCTGTATACATGTTGTGAATTTCAGTCACCGACTCGGCTCAAACTCTCAACAGTAGTATATAGGGAGTCAAAATGATACCACCTAACGGTGGTATCATTTCCCCACCCTATATACTACTCCACCGCCCCCCGAAAAACACCGTTTTCGTCCAATAGCACAAACTGGTCACCAACACAAAAAACGTGACAATCGGTGTCATAAATACATCATGTTTTTCCAATTGAACAGATAAATTTAATAGGTTATAACAAAAATATTATAACAAAATGGATAATATAATACGCAAACATATGGAATCTTATAACGCTGTTAAAGAATATTACGGTGTTTCTACAACATTAAAACACTTTAAAATGAGAATAATATGCAATATAGAATACATGAAATATCAACGTAATTTATTACGCTCCGATAAAAACGTTGCATTTACAATATTATACCGGCAGTTGTGTCGTTGGTACAAGGATCAAATTCGCGAAATGAAGCAACTAAATAGGATCGGAGAAACACTTCCGAAACATTATCAAAACGATATTATTAAAAAAACGTTTAAAATCAACGATTCGTTTACGGTTCGATATTGCTTTTAACGAAGAAATTATTAGAAGAAATCATTAATGCAATTTCAATGCGTCCGCGTGCGATAGTTTATTTTCCATCACGGCATTTTCCTCCTCCACTATAGCTAATTTATTTCGCAGATCAGCAACTAATTCTACCAGCTCCAGTCTACCGCGTTCACCTTTAGCCACAGGGCAGCGTAGTTGCTTATGTCTACAAAGAGTTTGGGCACTAACGAACTTACAAGGGCATCTGGGGCATTGAAATTGTGGGACGACACAAGGAAATTTTCTACGTCTCGATAGATGCCTTCGTAGATAGTCTTTACACGCAAAAGTCTTACAAAAAGTCTCACACTCCATTATGTATATATATGTATATGTTTAATATTCAATTGGACGCGAAAAAAAACATCATGTTCATCCAATTGAACAGATAAATTTCATAGGTTATATTACAGAAAATATGATAACGCCAGAAATCGAAAGTTTGAGAAGAGAAGCCGAATCTCTAGGGATTACTTATAGTAAACGGTTGAGAGTTAGGGGGTTGACAAATCTTATAAACTCCACAAAGAATGAGGCGTTTATGAAGCGGTTTACCCCCGCCCACAAACGAGGAGCCTTTAAAGACCTGTCACTAGCGGAGGAAGTTGGTAACAGAATTCAAAAAGAAAGTATTGCGGGATTAAGGGCCAGTGTAATCAAACCTTATCCCAAATTAGACGCACAGGCGACCCAAATAATAAGAAAAAATCTATCGTTCGCGCGATAGTATAAAAAGGTGAAGAAATATTGGGGGCTGACGATGAAACATTGGAAAAGGTAGAAAAGGGAAGACGGGTAGTTATATTATCCTTTCGTAAAAACATTGACATCAACGAGTCTGAACGCATGTCCGATAAAATCGCTCCGTATCTAACAACCAATTTTTATTTGAGATATTCATATTCTTACAAGCTAGAACATATGGAGGAAATTAAAAATGGAAAACCTAAAACTATAATATTTCACAAAAATCTCAGTGGTAGCAAACCACTATCATCAATGAAAACCGTTAAAAAATGGTTGTCAGATAAGGAGCAAACACGAATAATGTCCGATAAAATAGACAGACCGAATACAAAGTGGAAGTTTGTAAGATGGGTAGAGGTTTTTGTAAAGTTAATACAGGGCAGTAGGGGAATAGATTTGGGACTACAATCCAAAGAAGCGGCAGGAGGAGAACTTCCAGAATGGTTGAGGAATAGAAAAGGTATGTATTCTTTAGATAAGTATAATGACGACCTTTGTCTGTTCAGGTGTTTAGCTATGCACCTTGATAAAAAGATCAGACCTGACAGATGTACAGAAAAAGCGAAAGAACTTAGTAAGCAATATTTCGGTAGTAATGTGGTTTCACCAATTCCTTTTTCCGATCTGAAAAAGGTTGAAGAGTTTTTTAAAATTGGTATAGAAGTATATCAACCCACCAAATGTGACTGGTATGGTGGTTGAAAAAGGTACCAGCGCACTATGATGCAATAGGTAATAAACCAATGACAATAGGACTGTTTAATAATCACGCATTTCTGATAAAAAAACTTAAAAAACTATCTAAATTTACGCCTGCGATAATTGCAAGCAGAAATTCACGAAAGCGACTAATATGAAGAGACACGGACCAACATGTATGAGAGGTGAGACAAAAGTAATATGTGATGGTAATTATTTAGAGCGCCCGCGTTCGTCGTTCGAGAAAGCGTTCTACCCAAAAGGTTCTAACAGTTATGGTGCGATCGATTGAATGTACTCTGTGGAAAAGCGGGAGGGAATTCACATTCACCACGAACAGTGTGGACATGGAGGGGAAAGATGGATTTTAGGAGCTCCGGTAGATGGATACTGTCCAGAAAACAATACCGTATATCAATATCACGGCTGTTACTGGCACGGGTGTGAGATTCATGCAAAGCATAAAAAAGAAGAACGCGCATCCACAATGAGAAGAGATAAAGTTATTAGAAAAAGCAAAGAATTCAACCTAGTAGTTATGTGGGAATGCGAATTTCAAAGAACGGATAAAGATATAAAGATCGGTTGCGACACTACTCTTTATCCATATCAGATAGTATACGATTTTGAGGCGTATCTCCAGCCAGAAGTTGAAACTACCGGTAATAGTTTAGAGTACGAAGCTGAGCACGTTCCGGTAAGCGTTAGTATAGGAGATAATTTCTCAGGAACAGTAACTCATATTTGTGATAAAGATCCCGCAAAACTTATAGAAAAATTCGCAGAAGATTTGAAAGTCAGGGGAAAAGCTATTATAAGAGAAGAAGTATGGTCAAGATACGAGTTTAACACGGAATATTTACTTGAAAAACAAATCGCCCAGATCGAACAGTGGATAGATCAACTACCGGTTATAGGTTTTAACAGCAGTAAGTACGATATAAACTTAATAAAGAAATATTTAGTAGGTGAACTGTCATCAACAACGAAGAAAGTAATGGTTGGAAAAAGGGCGAACGCAACAATGTTTCTATTTACTCCAGATTTCTTGATGTAATACTTTACCTAGGACCCGGTGTAAGTTACGATAGTTGGATAAAAGCCTACGAATGCAAAGGACAGAAATCTTTCTTTCCTTACGAGTGGTTCGATTCTACAGACAAGCTGGATTACCCGGGACTACCGGATATAGAGAATTGGTATTCCAAACTATCTGGGAAAATGTTACTAGATGAAACAGAATTAAGTAAATGTCGTAGAATTTTCGAAGAAAATAATATGAAAACTTTCAGAGATTGGTTGAAATATTATAACGATTTAGATGTAGCACCGTTCCTAGAAGCTGTGGGAAAAATGTGTGAAAATTTTATAAACACAGGGGTGTAGATATCTTCAAAGACGCGGGTAACACTACCGGGTGTGGCTATACAATATTTATTGAGAGGAACCATTAAAGAACAAAAATCTTCAAAGACGATTATACTGGAGGATGCTCTATGCGCACCGAAAGAAGAAACATACAAAATGATGAAAGACGCTCTAATTGGTGGTCCATCAATAGTATTTACACGATATGCAGAAGCCGGTGTTTCAAATATTAGAGTGGGTTCCAAACCTTGCAAGGCTGTTTTGGGGTACGACGCAAACGCGTTATATTTATCTACGTTAAATAAAGAGATACCGTGTGGGAAAGAAACTATACATCATATAAATAACCCACATAATCCTAAACTTATTAAAAAGTTTAGTAAAAGAGTTTTATCCGAAGACTGGTTTGGGTTTGCGGAGGTGGATATAGAAGTTCCACACAACTTGGTGGATAAGTTTTCTGAAATGTCTCAACTTTTTATAAACAGAGAAGTAGAGGTTGATGAAGTTCCTGCACACATGTTAAAATATTTAAAAGATACTGGCCGAACTAGAGGAAATGGAAGAAAATTGGTGGGATCTATGTCGGCCACTAAAGTATTGCTGTATGCGCCACTGTTGAAATGGTATTTAAAACACGGTCTAGAAATAACGGGAGTTCATCGTGTTATAGATTATATTAGTGGTAAACCCTTCGAATGGTTCGCTAAAGAAGTTACAGCCACAAGACGAACGGGGGATGTAGAACCAAATAAGAAACCGGTGGCCGACATAATGAAATTATTAGGAAACTCGTGTTGTGGAAAAATGATAGAGGCAACGGAGAGACATTTAAATACAACATATACGCGAGACGAAACCTGTGTTGACAAAGCATTAAGATCCGCGTATTTTGATGATTTGGAAGAGATGAGTACGAAATATCTTCCCGAAAACCCAGGTGTGCAGTAAAGAGACCATTCCACTGTGGAATAGCGGTTTATCAACACGCTAAATTGAGAATGTTGGAATTTTACTACGACTTTCTAGACAAATACGTAAAAAGAGAAGACTTTGAATTAATACAGATGGACACGGATAGTATGTATATAGGAGTTAGTGGAAAACGATAGAGGAATTGATTAGACCTAACTTACTAGACGAGTTTGAAAACGAAAAAAATAAATGGTTGGCTTGGGATAAATGGAGCCAAAGAGAGCCAGGACTTTTCAAAATGGAATTTAGCGGAGATAGGGCGATAGCGTTATCTAGTAAGTGTTATTTCGTAGAAAAACTTAATTCAATTAATAAAAACTCTGCGAAAGGAATGTCCAAGAGAACTAACAATTTAAATTGGGATAGATATAAACGAGTACTAAGTGAAACTACAGAAGATGGAAAACACATTATAGATATAGCGCAAAATAGAGGATTTAAAATGAAAGACGGCGTTATGAAGACGTACTGTCAACGAAAATTAGGACTATCGGCGTACTACGATAAAAGACGCGTGTTATCGGACGGAATACATACGGAACCTCTGTAAAGACTCTGTCGATCCGGGGGCAGCTGGGTGTCAGAAGGCACCATAAGAAGTTCTTCGCGAACAAACCCGCGAGATGGACCATCAGCCAAATAGTAGAGCACGGGTTCATCGGGTTTGGTAATATATCGATCCATATGATATACATTGAGAGACCACACAGGATCAGTCGCGCGGCGGCTGCCACCTTCGAGCTCTCCTGGTTGATAGAGGTACCGGACGTCAACATCCGATGGAAGTGCAATCGCCGATTGCTGCTCCTCTAAACCAATGGGTCGCCCACGCGAGACGGCAGAGGGCTTGCTCGTCACCCTTTTAAACTTGATAGCATTTACGGGCTTCTTACCTATCAATCTGGTCACCTCTCCGTTCAGTGCGGAGACCACGGCGGGCAGTCTGGCCACCCACTCAGTCGATCGCGAATGAGGGTCTACAAGTTCTTTAGCGTATTGGTGTCCGAACAGTCTCTCAGCCAGGGTTCGATTGAAGCGCTCCACGATCCCCTGGTCCCGGTGGATGTTGACGCGGCCGTGTCTGATAGAAACTTTGTGCTTAGACAATAGATGAGAGACCGCGCCCATGAACTCGTGGCCGGGATCGACCTGGAGAAGATTTGGCCAATTGAGAGGACTCCTTTTATATATTCGGGAAAGAGCCTCGGCCACCTCCTTAGACTCTTTCGTAGCAAATGGCTCAGCCCCCTTATAGCGACTCGCTACGTCAACGACTGTCAGTGGGTACTTGTACGTTTTGCGACCGACGCGATCGTGAGGGAGAAACAGGAGATCCGCTTGGTGAACTTGGTTTGGCACCGGCACGTCGAAATATTGCGCGGCGCGGGTAAATATATCTGCCAGATGGCCTGCTTCTTGAGCCATTCCTTGACTATAGTACGTATTCGCCAGCTTGCGCGTTAGTTTGGTATCAAGTTTGCACGTGTTCATCGTAATGCGAAGTATTCTAATATATCGGACAATCTCCAACATGCACCCACCAGTTCGTCCGGTAACTGCGTCGTTAATAATAAACCTTTGTTGGATGTACAATCTCATTTGGAGGTTAAGTTCTGAAGGAACTCAGAGGAATCTAATTCATCGATTGGAGTTGAGGAGGATTCTAACATCCGCTTTGCGAAAAAGGGTGGCCGCTTTTCCGTCCTCGCGCCACGTCTCGAGAGAATCTTCGGCCAGACGAATCATACTCTTTGCACCAGCTATACGATGTTTTTGGGCAGTGTAACCTACATTGATCAAAGCGTAATAAAGATCGTCAACTAACATCGTTCTATATATATATATATATATATTTATAAAAATTTTTTTTAAAAATAATTATTAATTTTGTAAAAATTAAAATTTCGATTGAATATAGTAGCCGATGAAACCCACCACACCCATTCCCACGACGATGAACGCGATCTCGCGGTCTTTTTGGGCCTCTGACGGTACATAGAAATCTGAAAGTTGGGGCTCGCGATCCAGCGGCGCGAGCCTTTTCTGTGGATATGCAAGCGCGTACTCGCGGTTGGCTTCTTCAACGTTCTGGAAAGTTTGCGCGGCGTGATTCTCGCGGCGAAGCTCTTCATTGACCCAGTCCAGATGGGCGGTTCGTTTTTTCGACCATGCTTCCTTTGCGCTATTGAGTTGTTCTACAGCTAAATCGTGACGCTCGCACTCCTCATCCGCGTTCGAGCTTTTCATTTTCGAGAATAGAAACTTGCTACCTCTTAACGCCAATGCGTTTACAAGCGCACCACCTACTATTATTCCGATCGAAGCCATTTTATTTCCATATATTAACGGGTATAATTCCGGCTTTAATTAGATAATCTCGGGTCCAAACTGCACCCGTTACACCCAAGGTCACGAGCCCTATGTCTCTCACAGTAAAGTCCAATTTGGGAGCGGGCCCTCCTAAGACCATCTTTCCTGCTCGAGCATACACGATACTGAGACCCGATATCACCACGGCGTGATAAAGCGCATTCACTATCATTTTACCCTCACGTTCAGCCATTATTGCATATAAAAGGGATCGCGTTTAATGTTTAAATGGGGCGCATCCCTCAACACTGTTGAACGCGATTGGATTGGAACCGCATCCAACAGTGTTGGGGGTTGTTTTTTCAATTTCAACCTTGTTGATGATTGGGGGTACCTGTTGTTGAAACGGCAAAGCACATACAGGGTGCCCACAACCGACAGACCATCAACAACAACCCACGGGATCCAATCAGTTGGAGCAATCGGTTCCAATCCAATCGCGATTGGGGGAGAAACAACTGCCACCGGGTGTTTTGCCGTCTCTGTCTCCGATTGCAACGACCGTTTGGCCTCTCGAAGCTCGGCGAGTATTTTATCTTGTTTAGCTTTTCGTGTGGCAGCAGCCGCTCTCCCAGCCGCCTGTCTTTTGGGATTTTTTATATGCGGTATGTCATCCAGTGGCAGAGTAACACTCGTGTTCGATTGTGTTGGAGCAATTGGGTTCAACTCCGTCACTCTCGCAGGTGCGTCTTGTGTCATCATTTATAATATTAGGTCTTATAGTTCGTGGGCATATATGTCCAAATTGACAGTGTTTACCCGTGGTCAACGCGGTTGTCAGCGGAGCTAAGTACATTCCAAACTTGTGATAAATTGAGCAGCATGCCGTTCTAAGAGTGTGTCCTAGAAAAGGGTCGGTCTCTAGATCGCGAATCAACCCCGCGGTGTCTGGTATAGGGAGAAGTATACTAACGGTGGTAGCGTACAAATGAATAGCCGCCGATCCGAGAGTTTTTGTCATCTCCGCACTTAATTTGGATTCGTATCGCGCGTACATTGTATCGACCTCCGCATATGACATCTTGTCCACCTGACAAACTGAGAGACGCCTACCGAGATAATGATCCGATTGTCCCCCAGCAACCAGCGCAGCCAACTGCTCGCGTCGCGCCACGTTTTCATTTTCTTTCGGGACCGTATCGGCAGTCGTGCTGGCAGTCGTGCTGACAGGTGTTCCTACAGTTTCAGTCGTGTCGGCAGTCGGAGCGACTGTTTCTTCCATTAGCTGATCGAGAAGTTCGTCGCAGTTCATTATTGTTAATTTTCTTAAAATTATTCTTACAAGTCTCATAAGTCTAACATATTGCCAAGCGCACCACCAGATACTTATGATCACCGTTATGCTCGCAATAAAGCTCGCAGCGGAGCAACAAATTCTTAGCAATTGCTCAACATTGTTAAGCATTTTCTCAGCATTGTTAAGTATTTGTTAAGCATTGTTCAACATTGCTCAGCATTTGTTCAGCATTTGTTCAGTAATTGTTCAGCATTTGTTCAGCATTTACTCAGCAGTTACTAATTAATTACATTATAAGCAGTTGGTTGATCAGTCTTTAGCAGAAGCTTGGTGTGCTTAGTTTCCGAAAGTATCTGTCGAACCTCCAGGCGCTCCTCGCGCGTTGGGATAACGTCGTTCTCTCTAAGACATTCATCGAATGAGTCTCGGTCCTTGCAGTGGAAGAGGGCGACCCATTTCGTTTGCTCGCGCAGATCCTTTAGGACGGCGTTGTACTTTTGAGTGGAGATCCATATGCTTTGCCTCGCATGGCGGCCAGAAAATGCGAGCTCAGAGAGCATGTCCTTCTTTTTGGTCATCGCCGCCTTGGCCGAGCAGTCGTCAATCACGTATAGGGTGGGCTCTCCCTGGAATATTTGATAGAAGACACGCAGCCAACCGTGAAGTCTGTCGCCGGTGTCAACGACGTATACCTCAGGGTCGGTCCATATCCACTGACGCCGCTGGTAAGTATCGTTGTGCCACATAGTGGGACACAGGATCACAATGTGATGAAAGGCATCGCGGTAGGAGCCCTCGAGTAAGTCGAGGATGAAAACCGTTTTTCCACATCCTGTCTGCCCACATATTATAGCAGAGTGGGCATCTCCAATCATGAATTGGTATTGATTGGTAAAATTAGTATAAAGCTGAGACGTATCGAACATCTTCTATATTGAGTTGGTCGTCTGTATTTATATATAAGTACACGTTCAATGGCCCGGCTCCATCCGCCTCTTTGGTTATCTGGATCGTCACACCCTCGCTAGCGTTCTCAACTTGGCGTCTACTACCGTGCATTTGGTCGTCGTCGCTGGCTCGCATGTCTAGCCATAGAGCGTATTTGGTAGTCAGAAAATCCGAGAGGGAGACGTCCGAGAGCTGCAGGTCTTTGGCAACCGCGGCAACCTCCGGGGAACGCTTAGAGCCGGAAGCAAAATGTTTTCTTACTTCATCCCACTGCTGGTGCGCGCGAAGACCCGCGCTGTAGAGTTGATTGGGTACTCCCTCAATCGTCACCTCTACCTTCGTGATTTTGGGGTTACAGAATTTGTCGGATTTTCTAGCACCGAGCGCGAAACGAGCCTCCTCGAACAGTATCAGTATACCTTTCATCGAGCGGGCGGGTACGTTGACATTAATATTCCACAATGTGTCGCTTTTGTCTTTCGTCATCTTGCGGTGGCGAAGAACTCGGTCGTAAAGTATGGCAATGCGCCCGACATACTGGGATCTGATTAATCGCGCGAGTTCGGGCATCGTGACCATGTCGTACTCCAGCGACACATTGTCGATCGTATACTTCGATGTCATGTCAGTGGCTATGATAACTCGGCCGTAGTCGTTGAACGTTAGTTCGTATTCGAGGCGGTCCGCCAAAGCGCTCTGATAGTATGGCATGTGGCTCTCCAGCAACTCAAAGTCGAGCAGGATGTAGAATCGGTTGCCGTAAGCGGCCGCGGCCGCGTTGTCGCTCGCGACGTTATCTGCCTTGTCACCAGCCCCGATTCTAAGTCTGGTTACGTTCTTATTTCTACTGGTGTCAATACCATGATAGACAGCGTTTTCGCGCTCTTGCGCCGTCTTCCACAGGTCCTGGTAGCAATGGTAAACGTCGCTGTCATCGATCGACATCACCTCATTACCAGAAATCTTTATCATGGTCTTCTTGACGATGGCGCGACCCAGGTTCTGAACGATGGTTCGGTCTGCGTCCGTCGACGTAAGCGAAATAGTGAAAGCGAGGCGAACAGTCCCCGGCATAATGACGTCGCTAGCTCCGAGGTTGGGGAAGCGGACTAAGAGCTGCTGGTTCTGGTCGATCGTCGATGGGTTGTTCGTAATAACGACACTCTGTCTCACACCTTTTGCCCCGAGGGGCTCACGCAGTCTGCGATATGGATTGAGTTTGCGACCGTATTGACTCGAAGACATAATCTATTAAACCTG
The DNA here is from genome assembly GCA_029237695.1 of Conchocele bisecta. Taxonomy (NCBI): domain Eukaryota; kingdom Metazoa; phylum Mollusca; class Bivalvia; order Lucinida; family Thyasiridae; genus Conchocele; species Conchocele bisecta. The sequence continues at coordinate 105,790,294 of CM055268.1, forward strand.
TATGGTTTTGTCTTTAATATAATAATAATTATTAAAAAGATGGCTGGTCTCGATATTGGCATGGACGAATTCGATCGCACTACGGGCGACCGAGACGATTACCTCAATGATGATGATGATGATTATTACTTCGATGACGATGACTTCGACGAAACGACCTTCATAGATACACCAGGAACTTCAGCTGCTTGTGATGTTAGCTATATGTGGGAGGCCCCACCCGAAACTCCGGCATGGGCGGGCGGTGCCGAGATTCCTGCGGGGATCTCCAATGGTGAGCTGGCACCTCTCAGGGAAACGGATTCTCTGGTGAAACGGTGGGAGAGTGAGGTGTTTAAACACGGCATCAAGGCCACGTTGGAGTTCCGCAGCACTAAAAGAGGAGATATGTGGGTTAAATGAGGCAAGTAATGGAAGTTGCTGACGTTCAAGAACGACCCGAACCGGTTCCTCAGGGCCTCTTCAGTGAAAAAATATGGAGTGGACCGCGCTCGAGCTCTCGGAGTGATCGGGGACCGGTCGCAGGTGTCTCAAAAAATGATAAAAACCATGCCGGATACCGACGAAACGCTGGCGAAGACGGCCACCGCTATAGAAACGAGCGATATCAGCGAGGTCCCTCGTATATTCACCGACGCTATTAACACAGTGGAAACCACGGTCAACAAAATAAACGGCACGAAGTATGACCCACCGTTACCTCTTCGCGAACTCCTGGGACTCAATAAGGTTCTGCAAACTGCCGTGGTGAACTAGTTAATAACCTCTCCAAACTCACGGAGCTGGATGAACATATCGAGCAAGAAGAAATAAAACTTGGGGAAGCCCGTGGCAATAGAGAATCTACCGAGCGGATTAACAAACTCCTGCAGTCGTTGCGGGATGAAAGAGAAGCTCGCTTAGCGGCTGTCTCAATTAACCGTGAGACACTCTCTGGACAATTAAGTCGTAGCCACGAATCAATCACGAGTATCCTACGCGAGGACACGACACTCGGTGAGCGTCTTCGCACTCTGTTCAGAGAGAAGGGCTTCACAATAGTAACCATCCTCACAGCTTTCACCATGATTATATCGACCCTAATATCTATATCGTCTCCAGTTCTATCTACCACGGGTGGTGTGGCACCAGCACCAGCACCCGCGCCAGCCTGTGGAGCCAAAGAATGGATAAAAAAACAACTAAAAGCCCTCGCCAATCTCCTGGCTAAATTAGCAGGAAAGGTGGCTGCCGCGCTGCCTGGGTTGATAGGAGGTCTCCTCTCCTTCTTGTTATCTATATTATCAAAAACGGCCGGATGGCTCGCCAATAATGATTGGGCTTTAATCGTGGCTATCGCCGGTCTCCTACTTTTAGCCTCCCGAGAGTTCCTAAATCCAAAGCACAAATAGTCCGAACGCCACGAGTGCAACGACGAGTCCTAATTCCTCCTCCTCGTGGGTTGTGACACTATTTTCCCCTGTTCCAATCCAATCGCGATTGGGGGAACTCAATTCGTGAATTGGGGGTCCTATTGCAGAGGGTGAAACAGGAGCGGAACTCGGTGGAACACTGGGTTTAAATGAACTTGATGGGGGGCCCAATTCGTAAATTGGGGTGGGTGCTTGCGGTTTTATGAAATCGGTTCCACTGTTGGGGGTGCGCTTGATGATATCCACGTTCACGTTCCCGTTGTGGCCGATTTTTTGATTGGCGGTGGCGATTACGATCTGATTATTGTAGCCGTCAACCGGGTCGTCTCGTAGTATCATATTGCTCGGCGCCATATAAAGACCTATACCAAATACGTAGTCTACTGGGGTTCTAGCATTCTGTAAAACGTCTTGATAATTCTGGATCGCCTTCTCCAGGTCCACCCTAGCTGAGATGGCGTCCTCTACAAGTGCCAAGAATTGTTTTTGCGTGTCAAACGCGGTTCCGACTCCTATTATAGAACTGCGAGTTTGCTTCTGTGCGCCGAGGATGGCCCAGACATATGTGCGAATGGAGTCGTTGAGGCGGGTAACACCGGCCTGCGTAAACCCTAGACCGTCGTCCAATATAAAGGTTTCTATATCCTTCTGCACGTTTTCGTCTTGTAAAATATATTGTACGTGAGCCTTTGATGGTGATAACCATGTACAGTATTTGGAATCACACGTGTGCCCTCTAGCCACTTTAGCCCCGAATGTCATGTTGGAGGTATTAAAATTGTTGTCCGTCCAATTTACCGTGTTTCTGAATGGTGGTGGTGTTGGGTAACTCGGAGTATAACCCCCGACCGCCAACCCTGTAAAAGCAGGTTTCGTTCTGGCATAGTATGTCCCGTGCTCTAAACCCCTAAGATGAACGGTGCCCAGGCTGTTGCTGTTCGGGTATACTTTTTGTCTCCAATCCGAATCTTTGGAAACGTTAAATTCGTTACACAGTCTTTCGAACGCCCTACGGTCGTATGTGTTGGAAATGGGGTTCCAGCCATCGTCTTGAGGTAGTGGAGTACCTAGTTCTTTGAGAATCCTCCTAATGGTATAATACACATGAAAGTTGTAGACGCTACTACTTAACATACTGTTACGGTCTGCTATGTGGTCTCTGAAAGAGACGCCACACCCGGTTGTGGCACACCACACGGTAAAATTTAGTTGGTTCTGCCAGAACTGCATAGGATTGTTGTTCCAGTTTGTTATGACATCCTGTGTAATGGTTTTAGGAAGTCTGTACTTTTCAAACATGTTAGTGAAATTTGTGTTGAAACCCATGCCCAAACTAACTCTTATTGTGGGGTGCACAAGCTCACCAATGGTGTTCTTTTGAGTGTATGCACCGACCGCGTACTTTGCATTAGAGTTAAAGCTAAATACTTGGGTATCCATTGAAAGATATTATTATGTTTGCTTCTATCACTAATGTTCAAAATGAGAGTTGTGAACTTCAAAAGTCAATCGACAACTGCTGCGGAAAACGCCGGGTAGGCCTCAGATCAATCACCTTCACGGTTGGGTGGAAAAACGTGGGGGAGGGCGAAGGGTTCAGCTACGTGAAGGCCCTTCGCCAAGTAGGTGTAGAGCTGTCCCCCGGCCTTTGGAGTTCGAGATCCCTCCAAGCTTTTGTTGTGTCGGAGCTTGCTGGTAGAGCCAGCCTCACAATCTCGAAGGTTACCGGACTCGCGACCTTTACCGTCGAACCCGCCAACCAGGTAACGATCACCCAGGATTTGGCTGTGCGGCTCGGTTTTACAAAAACATACTCCGACAATAGGGGTTGGTTTAACCCGAGCGACATCCCAGTAAACTTCGTCTTCACGAAAACTCTCAGGGTGCACCTGGATCAATTTAACACATCGTACAACACGTTAGACGGAGCTCCCAGTACATTACTAAAAACTGTGCACGCCAGCGACTGTTTCTATGGTGAAACCCTGACCTTAGACTTCCCAACCCCCGAGATGAAAGTTTTGGAATCGGGACACATCCATGAGTTGAAGATTTCTATTCTAGATGATAAAGCGCGTGAGTTGAATAACTATTACTCGATTTCGAGCGTTCTCGAAATAACCGATTAAACATTAATATATATACATATTAATCATGAGCATATATGGTCCAGGTAGTTCCAACTTAGAACGGGACGTTCCCGTCGCGGCCGCAGCATACGATGAAGCCACAATGAGAAGACTGGAGAGGGGCGTATCACAGTCCCACACAGTTTTAACTAGGGCGGTTGAACAAATTAGAACATTGCAAGCTAGCAGACACGTCATAACAGTTTGTGCCGAGGAGCGGGGTTCACTAAGCGAGGGGGCCTACGAATATTCATTCGGTGCCAACGCGAGCAACAGATACGGGGGATACACCATGGCAGTGTCTGTGACGATTTTTCAAATGGCGGTCTGCTCAGTCGACTTTCGCGGACACGCCACTGCTGAAGTTGAATAACTATTACTCGATTTCGAGCGTTCTCGAAATAACCGATTAAACATTAATATATATACATATTAATCATGAGCATATACGGTCCAGGTAGTTCCAACTTAGAACGGGACGTTCCCGTCGCGGCCGCAGCATACGATGAAGCCACAAGGAGAAGACTGGAGAGGGGCGTATCACAGTCCCACACAGTTTTAACTAGGGCGGTTGAACAAATTAGAACATTGCAAGCTAGCAGACACGTCATAACAGTTTGTGACGAGAAGCGGGGTTCACTAAGCGAGGGGGCCTACGAATATTCATTCGGTGCCAACGCGAGCAACAGATACGGGGGATACACCATGGCAGTGTCTGGGACGATTTTTCGAATGGCGGTTTGCTCGGTCGACTTTCGCGGACACGCCACTGCTGAAGTCCGAGTGAATATCGTCCTGAATGGTGTAGAACAGAATATTGGCATCACCAAGCACGCGGGGCAGAGGTCAGGGTTTACTATATTCGATGATGACACTACAATTAAAGTTTCGGCAGGTAGTGTTATTAACTTTGTTACAAAAATTGCTGCCCAATCAGCTTCCTCCACTGTAGTGACACTGTTAATACAACTTGATTTATGATGAATGATGAGAAACTATATCCACACTTACCTTCGGGGACGGTCGATCCGGCATCCTTTAGGATGACCAGGATCGTCGAGATACAACATATTCTACAACATGAGGGAGAGACGCGGACGGGTTATGCGAAGAAATATAGGCGGTCGGTCAATATATTAGAGTGGGTGAGCACCGCATTAGCCTCAGCATGCGTTATAAGCGGGGTGGGGAGTGTGTCTTTATTGTCAACAGTTGTCGCTGCACCGGTCATGGCGACCTTGAGTGCTGTAGCGGCGGGGGCGGGACTGTTTTGCATGACGACCAGACTCGTGGGCCGAAAACTAGAGGCCAAGAGTCGAAAGCACGATCGAATAGCGGTTCTCGCGAGATCTAAGAAAAACAGTATCGACGTTATCGTGTCGAAAGCGATAGCCGACAACGATATATCAGATAGCGAGTTCAAGATGGTCGTCGAGGAGATGTCAAGGTATCAGGAGTTAAAGGGTACGATCCGGTCCAAGGCTCGACCACAAATTCTCGCGGACGAAGACGTAAACAAACTCGTTATGGAGGGGAGGGCCGACGAGAGAAAAAATCTCCTCGCCCGTCTCGGGACGTGATATGCTTATTCGCGTGTTTGAGGCAACAGCAGGATATTCCTCCACCTTACAGCCCAGCTGTTCCGACGGCCCCTCCATACGGAACATAAATCTTTTTTAAGGGCCCCGTTACGACACCCACTGACCACCATACATTTCTATAACCACAAAATGTGCGTACCAGGAAGTAATCGTACCGCATTCAACAACGCATCTCGATATCTTGTCGACTATGGTTAAACTAATACACGCCAATCGCTATTGGAGAAATACACCGGTGACTGTTTTGTGTGTTTAAATCAATACACACACCGTGGCCTCGATAAGGATATACTCGACTGTTATACACACACACACGAGGGTGTGTATTACAGCCGAGAATATGGCAACCCGCTATCGATATTTCCGGAAGTAGTTCTTACATTCTTATTGGTTGGCATGTTTTTTATTTTTCTAATTTTACTTTCAATAATTTAGAACGTTATAACCTATATTATTAAATAAAAATGAACTTGTTATATATAAAACAAATAAAAAAAAACAAGTAAATATTTGGTATTGTACAACACGGTTTTAGCTTCATATATGTAAAATTAACAACAATAATTTGTCTTGGGGGACGCCCCTTGACAAAAAAAATGAGCGCTCAGTGCTTCCGTGCAGGCACTTCCAAGGTTGCCTAGAATTTCGACACTGGTTCCTAGATCAGCCGATAGATGGGGTGTACTGTACGGGTAGCTATACACCCGGCTAGCCACAACATGAGAAAGACAAAGACAAATAACAGAGAAGGTGGCTAGCCGGGTGGGCCCAGAAGGGTTTTGCTGGCGCGGGTTCAAGTCCCACTCTAGGGGTTTATCTTCCTTTCTCTTTTTTTTTTTATATAGGAATTCTGCAAAATCCCCAATTGAACAAACATTTCTCTTTTTTTTTTTCTTCTGATAATTAATTCGGCGGCCGGCGCATTATCGGGTGGCCGAAACCATTACAGATTTGTCACTTTATATTTCTGGCGTATATAACCTATGAGATTTATCTGTTCAATTGGAAAAACATGATGTATTTATGACACCGATTGTCACTTTTTTGTGTTGGTGACCAGTTTGTGCTATTGGACGAAAACGGTGTGTTTCGGGGGGAGCGGTGGAGTAGTATATAGGGTGGGGAAATGATACCACCGTTAGGTGGTATCATTTTGACTCCCTATATACTACTTCTACAGTCACGTAGATTGTGAGCATATTATTTCAATACATGCATGCATCTTACATCACACAGGCATTCGGCGTGTTTCGGCTTTCATCAGTATAACTCTATATCTATACTCAGCAACACTAGAAACGTCCCACTTTTTTAACCGATATATCTCTGGATATGTTTATGTTACACATTCTGTGAATGTACATGCGAGACACTGGTCATTTTGTGAATATACCCGTGTTAAGTTTCCACCAAATACACGAGGTTCAAAACGGTCACCAACCGGAACGTTTATTTCCACTTATTGCACGTGCGCGCTATACCCTGTACTCGATAAATTAATTCAGTCAACGTCTAACAATACTTGCAACACAGGATAATCCGAAAATTGAAAAACGTTTTACTTTTTCATTGTTTTCATCATGCCACGCTTGTCTAAAGTTGAAAGAAATCAGGCAATTGGAATGCTGCACGCGGGAATGACGGCCAGTGCCGTGGCCCGCAGGTTCGGCTGCTGTCGGAAGACCATACAGAGGCTTGTGACCCGGTATCAACAGACTGGGACTATTGACGATCGTCCCCGCCCCGGTCACCCCCGTGCCACCACCGCCAGGACTGAAGGCTACATCACGTTAACCAACTTACGTCAGCGTCGTTTGCCAGCCACCGTAACGGCTAGGAGATACGGTGTGTCAGCGCAGACCATCCGTAGGCGCTTGCGATGCAACGCGCTGCCAATCAGAGCACGACGCCCATATATCGGTCAAATAATGACGCGACGTCACCGTGGTCGCGAAGTCATTTGAATTGGCGGCGGGCTGAGTGGAACCGAGTTCTCATTACTGACGAATCTCGGTTCACACTCAGCCATGCAGATGGTAGGCTACGCGTATACAGACGCAAAAACGAGAGATTCGCCGATTGCTGTGTGGTTGAGAGAGACAGGTTCGGGGGAGGGAGTGTAATGGTGTCGGGTGGGATCATAGGGAACCGTAAGACTGAGCTCGTGGTCATACAGGGCAATATAAATGCACAGCGCTACATTGCTGAGGTGCTAACTCCTCATGCAATGCCTTTCATTCGCCACCACGGCCTTGGTATAACATTGCAGCAAGACAATGCCCGCCCGCACACAGCCAGAATCACAACTCAATACCTGGCTCGTAACAACGTCGACGTCCTTCCATGGCCTGCGGTGTCCCCTGATCTCAACCCAATCGAGCACGTCTGGGATGAGGTGGGTCGTAAGGCGAGGGCTAACCACCAAATTGACAACATTCGAGATCTGACACGGGCTTTACAACAAGAATGGAGGAATCTGCCTAACGCACTAATTTTGCGTTACGTCACGTCCATGCGCCGTAGAATTATGGCGTGTATTCATGCAAATGGTGGCCACATACGATAGTAATCATACAGAATACAGTGGAAGTTCTTTAGAGAGAAATCATCAAGCCTTAAACTTTTTTTTTTAAAAATTAAAAAATCGGATTTTTGATTTTGACCCCTCCCGAATTCGTCGTGATGTCACTCGAAATCTTTTCATTGCAACACAATTTTGTCAACAAATGATTAAACAAATGATTAAACTTCATGTTCTGTACCACCATCCTTATAGATTTCCAGCAATCTTTCCCCGAATATGGTGGGACGTTTCTACTGTTGCTCAGTATATGAACAAGGCTTCTAACTTTGGTCGAACACGACCTCACGACCTCGTATCATAACAAATTCCGAGATTTTATTAACGCTAATGTGAATATTTTGGCAGAAAGTGCACATGTTCATTTGATAATTATTGTTATCTTGCTAAAACACCATAGTTAGAACATAATTATGCAAAGAATATCGAATTACAACTGCTTTTCCTAGTTCGGACACAACCTCGTATCATAACAAATGAAATAATGTGTTTACGGCTCTAACGTCAATATTGTAGTGGCAAGTTCGTATGTTCATTCAGTTTGAGAATTATCGTTATCATGCAGAAATACATGGAATGTTAAACATGTTATTTTGTTATGATACGAGGTCGTTTCCGACCAAAGTTAGAAGCATCGATCATATATATATATATAGTTATATCGATGAAAGCCGAAACACGCCGAATGCCTGTGTCTTAGATGTACCTGATTGAACACAATAACCACTCCCAAACAAACTACTGTCTGTTCCATGTTTTTCTGCCGACGCATTTTTGGCTATTTTATAAAATTCCATCAAATATTTATTTTATTGCGAAGAAAAACGATTTTCCTATGGGAATTTAAACATGGGGGCTATGTTTTTAAGCTATTTTTTATTTGTGGACCGATTTTCAAAATCTAACTTTTATTTTCTTAGTTACATCGTATCCAAGCTATCTAACCAGGTTTCGGAGCCAATTTCCAATTTTTGTTATTATTTTGTTTTACTCCTCCCCCAGCTCCTCCACTTCCTTTTCCCCTATGTTAAATTCCCATAGGAAAATCATTTTTTCTCAATAAAATCAATACTTGATGGAATTTTATAAAATAAAAACATGTGGAGAGGGTGACTTTTGTTGCTATTGATGAAAAAGTACTTACATTGAAATATTGTTTTAATTTAATGTGTTTAATAGCCAAAAGTTAGTCGGCAGCAAAACCTGGAACAGACAGTAGTGTGGTTCGTTATATACAGACTACCAGCTAAGTGGCAGAAGGACAAGCACTTTGGATCGTTATCAGGATATAGGAGTGTGCTATTTGATCAGGAGCTACACTGCTCACAAATCTGATACGCACCATTTCTCCAGTCACAGCCATGTAGTTGTTTCTATGTGTTTGTTTTTGTCTGTCATGTGGTATTTGCTTTGCATCACTTTGTTTACTGTATCTGTAATGTTTGTGTCTTATGTTCATTATTTATTTGTTGCAGAGATGACGGCAAGGGATAATTTATTTATTTACTGGTTACCGGCCTGTCAACAGCTAGCCTAATGTCATTTTAGGCAGAGTTGACTTCGTTGAATCATGTATTGCACCTGTATGTATGGATGGAAGAAATCCCAAAATCAGAACGGAATATTTACATAAATATTATACATGTATATTCAGCCACGCCATTAGAATAACCTGTTCTGGTGCCAGTAGCAAATTTCAGGGAGTAATCATTTATTTTTCCAAAAATGCATTATTTCATACAGATCTAACGACTGCATATATTTGATGATTAAATGTATGCAGAATTATTATACTGACTTTATTACATTATCACAGCCAAAATAACGTAATAAATTCAGTATAATAAAAATTAATAAATTTATCCTTAAATTGAAAATTTCTCCCTCAAAGTATACTTTGCTAGATAAGTATACTTTGCAATGTTGGTGAAATAGGCTACAGATCCCCACCACAGCAGAATCACTTAGCCCCATGCTCTAGAAGTAACATAATTAGCACCAATATTACCACTCTTATTATGGGTATTATAAGCGAATTCAACTCTCACATACAAGAACGTCAAAAACGTAACTGAAGGCCAGACCCCTGCGTATCCATTGCCGTAGAGTGTGGCATGTTTGGAGCATACAACTGGTAATTGACACAGGTGGAAGACTCGGAACTAGGACCCAATAAATGCTCATTTGAAAAACGTTACCTCACCCACCAATTTCCTTACAATACACAGTATAGCTTATATATTAGTGTATATTGTACGGAAATTGGTGGGTGGGTTAACGGTTTACAAATGAGCCATTTATCAGGTCCTAGGTCCGAGTCTTCCACCTGTGGTAATTGAATGACGGGGTTCATCGATCCTTATTACCGGAATCGCACTATCCCTGTTTTGGCCCTCTGTAAATCGGAGTTTCCAACTGTAAATCTACCGAATATCTGCCCAAATTACAAATTTCAATACAGTTATCTCCTAATTGAATGATGGGGTTCATCCTTATTACCAGAATGGCATTATCCCTGGTTTGGTTGGCCCTTTAGCTGTAACTGGACAATAATCAAAGTACGGAAAGTACTGAGCTGCGAACCCAACTGAAATGGGTGGTAAACAGTGTTTTAGTATATTCTCCTTTAAATATTTCAAATAGAGTAATTGTAGTGAATGGTGTTATGGGAAACTGTATAACACTCGACATATTTTGTATGTGGAGAGGAGAAGGAGCTGTATAGAAACAGGAAGAATCCAGTAAGGCTTAGCATTTATTTGTTATGCATTACATACACATCTTCATAAGTAATAACATGTAATTAACTAGATGTATCCTTTACTTCGCCATCACACACTTTTCGTTTTAGCAGGCAAATAAGTCAGTGCCGTTAAACACCATTAAATAAATACATAAATCGAGTGACCTTAGTTTTTGACAGGCCATTAAACACCATTAAATGAAGATTCATACCACAACCTTCAGCAAAGTGATTTAGCGTGGTCAGCGTGTCTGACACCATATCATGATAGTGTGGTTTCAGTGCTGGAACGATGCTGAATATTATCGGTGTTGTAATTATGCCGCAGAACTGCAGAAATGCTCATATTACAACGCCATCCCTGTCCACATTTACCTGCACCCTTTTGCAGCTATACTTATATGTTCCTGCCCATATTTCCTTCTTCCCCCCACCGATCATTTTAGGCCGGATTAATGGGGTCGATTTATTTATTAAATGGTGTTAACAGCCTCTCAACAGCTACGGTCATTTAAGGTCGGAGGGGGTGGCGGTGATGCAGGTGGAGGGGACTGTGGAGGAATCCCAAATTTAGAGCTAAATATTTTCATAGCAAATATATATTCCGCGCTAAAATTAGCATCACCCAACCTGGTGCCAGGTTCTCACCACACCAGTCACTTGGCCCCACTCCCTAAAAGTAATATGATTAGTACTAATATTATTACTTTTATAATGGGTATAAACGAAATCAACTCGCAAGTAAAAATGAAGCCAAAAATGTACCCGAGGGTCAAACCAGCCATCATTAAATTTATCCCTGTAACATCCTTGTGATCATCAGAGTCCAACCAGTAGCCGATACCACCAAAATTGCAAAGTATACTTTTCTTGTTAAGTACACTTTGAGGATTTAAGTACAATTTAAGGATACATTTATTAATTTGTATTATACCGAATTTATTACATTATCACAGCCATTTTGGATTTATTCGAAACTAGCCTAAATCTCAGTCCCGGATCGTCACCCGTGCCCAGACTATCAGACGGTGCCCACAAGGCGACCTCAGCATGGGTCTGACATTGTAACCAATTAAATTGAGTGTATAGCGTTTAGCGAGCACTTTGTACAATGTCAGCCATCCAAACTATGTAGCCAGCCTTATGTAGCAAATTCATAGTTCTCACCAGTACAAACCAGCTATTATGCTATGAATCACAGAAAGGATGGATTCATATTTAACCCTTTCAACACGACATACCTGTATAGTGTTTGTTTGTTGGGATTTAACGGCCTATCAACAGCTAAGGTTATTTAAGGCCGTGTCAATGGGTTTGGTACTAAATCCCCTATATTACCTGTACAAGTACAAATGGGGGGGGGGAGGGGAATCCAAAAATCAGAACTGAATATTTACAATAAACAAGAGGGCCATGATGGCCCTATATCGCTCACCTGTGCAATGTCACAAAACAAATCAAGCAAATACTGGTATGTAAAGTTGTCACTATATACTTCAAAATAAGCCCATGACAGGCACAAAATGTCAATGCGACAAACTTGAGAAGTCACCAGGGTAGGAGTTGTCTCGCGATATGTACAGATATATCTTACACAACTTTGAGAGGTTTGGAGACCACAACAGGATGCTTCCAGCCTACTTTTTATTGCAATCCTTAGACTTTATGTATTATATAACCATATTCCGTAAACAAGTTGACCCCTATTTGACCCCCGGGCCATGCCCATTTTTGACCCAGAGTCACCATTTTAACAGCTTTGAAAAAGAATTGTACATCGATAATTCCTTTCAAATTTTGGATTAACAACGACCGCCTTGTTAACGAAACTGAAAAGGCTTTACCAATGAACAATAACTGCGAAGTTTGGCCACCAATGGCCAAGCGGTTTGTTTTAAGAAAAGATAATAAAAGAACGACATTTTGACCTTTCGGTGGCCATCTTGGATGATGTAATCATCCGATTCGATGAAAACAGCACCACAGCGATCGCCTCATCAATACCTTTGATTTGATATATTATAAGACCATATTCCGTCAAAAATGAAATTTGACACTTATTTGACCCCATTTTTTACCCATGGGTCACCATTTTAACAAATTTGGGAAAGCATTGTACATGGATTATTCTGCCAAGTTTCGTAGAAATCTGTCTGGTGGTTCGTGAGAAAAATATTTTTTTAAAATTGTGTGCTATTTTAGACGGCCGCCATCTTGAATTAACGATGACCGCCATTTTAACAAAACTGAAAAGGCTTTACCAATGGACCATAACTGCGAAGTTTGCTACCAATGGCCAAGCGGTTTGTATGAAGAAGACGTTTGAAATCTCTAATAAAAGAACGACCTTTTGACCTTTCGGTGGCCATCTTGGATGATGCAATCATCTGCTTTCGACAAAAAAATGCTCCTAAGTGATCGTTTCGTCCATACCTTCGAATTGATATATGACATGACCATATTCGGTCAAATGTGAAATTTGACCCCTACTTGACTCCTCCTGCCCCGCCCATTTTTGACCCGGGGGCCACCATTTGAAGGAATCTGAAACATCGTTAACTATCGATCATTCATATCAAGCTTCGTAAAAATCGGCCGGGCTGTTCGCGAGAAGAAGATTTTTTAAGAATTTGACCTACTTTTCAACAGCGGCCATCTTTGATTTCGACATGTCCACCATTTAAACAAAAAAGAAAAGGCTTGAACCAATAACCATTACCGTGAAGTTTGACCAATATCGGCCAAGCGGTTCACGAGAACAAGACGTTTGAAATCTTTATTAAAAGAATAATCTTTTGACATTTCGGCGGCCATCTTGGATGACATGACCATCCAATTTCGACAAATAATGTACCAGAGTGATCGCCTCTTTGATACCTTCAATTTGATATTTAACACATTTGAAAGAGCATTGCACAGCGATCATTCCTACCAAGTTTTGTCGAAATCCGGTTGGCGGTTCTTGAGAAGAAGATTTTTTAAGAATTTATGATATTTTTATATGGCGGCCATCTTGGATTACGTAATGACGTCATTTTAACAATTTTGTAATCGACGGACGGACGGACGGACGGCCGGACGGACACATTGCGGCAACAATAGCTTCCCAATGAGCTTCCCAAAATCAGAACTGAATATTTACAATAAAAAATCTATATATTCAGCCCTGAAATCAGAATAATTCTGATCTGATGCCAGGTCCTCGCCACACCAGAATCACTTGACCCCCTCCCAAAAGCAATAGGATCAGTAAAAATCTTACCACTTTTATAATGGGAAATAACCCAATTCAACTCCCAGGTAAGAAACTGAAGAGCCAAAGATAAAAACGTACCTGAGGGCCAAACCAGGAAAAACGTGATTCCTATAAGGAGAAACCCTGCCGTTAATTTACGCCGTCGCGTTCGCCCGACCAACCACGCACTACTGTATAGTGTTATTGGCAAACAGTGTACATCCAGATGAGCCGGCTCGTGACGAGCCGTCTCATAAGTATCAGCACTTTTTGCAAGTAATTTTCATATTTTTTAGAAAAACACCCCCTTTTTATGAATGGACCAGTCTGAAAATTGCCATATCAAAATCCATTCCAGTTACTTAGGGGTGAAAGGGTTAAGATACTGGAGGTTGGAAGGGTATCCGACAAATGAAAGGGCTGATGCAGTTGCAATGGGTACGTAGGAAAAACACAAATACACTATTGCTTCAAAAAGTTCTCACTGATATTTTATTAGCTTTTCTTGTGTCTACATGTTTTGTGATACAATACATACATTTAACAGACAAAATACTTTGAACTAAACATGACTTTTCTACCACTATTGATCATTAAAATAAAGGAAATTCCTTTGGCGACATCAGACTAAGGCACCTGTATCCAAGTCCCTGTCAATCGGCAAAATTGTCAAAAAGAAAAAAAATCATTAGGGAACCTTCTACCGTTGCTTCTTTTTGGATACATATACGAGACATGCCATGTGATTTTGTAAAAATGTTCATAACAAATGTGGAGTTCATATAGTTGTTACGTTTTTAATGTATCCATGGGTATGAATAAACGCAACACGATTATTCTTGATTATAGTTTTTGTCGAGCCCGCTTGCGGAAAGCGAGACATATATATAGTGATCACAATGACGTCCGGGTGTCCGTGTGTCCGTCCGTCCGAAATCTGCGTTAAAGTTTTTAAATACCTTATATCTCTGCAGTCCTAAGTCACATTAACTTGAAACTTCATATGCTTATTAGTCATGATCCATATATTCATGCTGTATCCAACTCATGCGGCCCCTGTGTCCAAGGTCAAGGTCAAATGACTTAGAAGTTTGCGTTAAAGTTTCTGTCAAAATTTGCGTTAAAGTTTTCACGTACCTACTACTCTGTAACCGTAAGTCAGATTTGCTTGAAACTTTGTATGCTTATTGGGCATCAAACTTCAAATAAATACACTCTGAGACCATCAAATGCCTCGGCGGGCTCGACATACGGGCCGCGGCCATCCTGGTATAGACTAAGCATCTAAAGCACGGATATGTAATTCAGTGTAAGGCCGGAATATGTGTCCCTGTAGCTGCCATTGTAGAGGTTTAATACACAGGTGGAAGACTCGGACCTATGACACCAAAATAATGTCTATTAAAAAAATCCAATTACCCCTCCCACTTGGTCTCGTACATTACCATCTTCTATTTATAAATAGAAGATGGTAATGTACGAGACCAAGTGGGTGGGGTAATGGGATTTTTTTAATAGGCATATTTTTGGTGTCATAGGTCAGAGTCTTCCACCTGTGGTTTAATACAGTGTATTCCAGCAGCCTAGACGTGTATACTGGCTTATAGGTAGACAGTGTATGTATGTTAGCAAATACATAACAATAGTAGTCATCATGTGACATCATTTACAGAAAAGATCACTTCCCCGCCCTCCCCAGTTTTCTTTCCAAAATTCGGATGATATTGAGTCAATAAACTTTATATGGACTAATAGTAAATGCAATCAAAAATAATAGTTGACTGAGTGAAATTAATTTTGTTTTAAAACTACAGCATCTGGGGGCCGTTTCACTAAACTTCGTACGACTAAAATGTTTGTAAGTGCAAAATTATGATAGTCTGTAAATTTCACATGAACGCTGTTTTCATGTAAACAATTACTGGATTTACATTTATTGAGCATAGGCTGCTCAATAAATGTAAATCCATTAATTGCAATTTCCAGACGATTCTAAATGTGCACTTATGAACATTTTAGTCGTACAAAGTTTAGTGAAACGGGCACCTGATTGATATCTAGGTCACCAAAAATTCAAATACCGTACTAGTAGCAAGTGGTTATTGGTTTTGGCAAAGTTTGCACGATCTCTGATGTTGTCAAACATTTCCACAATAATCCGCCAACTAGAAGTGACACCAAATATAATACGAAATCGACTCTAGAATTTGCCTCGTCATATTGTCATACTTTACCGATACTGCTTTAGAAAATCAGTCATATTTTCTGTGAATGACGTGAAAAATTGACACAAATTCAAAACTCGTGCAGAATTGAATTCCGCATGAGCTCTGATTTTTTTTTGCCATCCTTTTACGTCAGTTAACGAAAATATTGCATTTTTAAAACAAAAACAAAAATGTCCACGAGGAAAATAGTTCTAGAGCCGGGTCTATATTTAGTAACAGTCGGTAGCACAGACCCGTACTGCCTGCATGGAATACTTCACAACAATCAGTGTATTTAACCCTTAGACAGCTGCATGTGAAAATTGTCGTCTGATTTTGCTGTATGTTTACTTTCTTTCTCAATAAAAGTTTTGTCAAAGCATGCTTTTGATTAGAAAAATGGTAAATAAAAAATAAACAGCAGACGACACAATTTAATTCAGCATGGTAAGGGTAAATGGAGAAATATGTATTTATTTAATGGGGTAATATACATGGTAGACTGTGTTACAGGAATATTATATGACGTTACACGTGGTTAGCCTGTAAGTAACTATAGCCCATTACATTCCGAAAACTCTTTTGGGCATATAAATGGTGGTCACAATACATACCTCGGATAAGAAATAAAGCAGATATTTAAAAGTTCCAACAGTAAAATAGTGTATCCTCAGATTTGTTTATGTTGATTGAGATTGAATGTATTATTAAATATTTAGTGAAATTGAAAAAAATATGAACACAAGTCGTTATGAAAAGCACGGAGTTCAGCAGTCAGGCCAGAGAAAATGAGTTTAAAGATTCTTGTAACAACCTGCTCCTAAACAAATTATGAAAATTAGTATAATTTGTTTGTTTTTTTTTGCTTCTTTTGACAACATCAATTACACCAGCTTCGCTTAAATTTTAAAGATTTAAAAAAAAAATTAAGATGATGATTATGCGATATTTTTGTTAAGAGAGATTTCTTTTGCACAAAATTGGCATCATGTAAATGCACACCTGGATATAATTATTATAAATCGATTAACCCGTACTACCGGTACACGGAATTAAATGTTGTCGTCTGCTGGAAATGTTTTATTTTAAATATTACTCTACAAAAACCCGTTTTGACAGCGCATGAGATTCTCATGTGCTGTTAAAACCGTTTTGTATTTTTGTTGAAGGTACATGCCCACTCAGTAGGCACAAACTGTTCTTTATAGGAATTAAATAAGTGTATAATTGTGTCACTGTTCCACCAGTTCTAAAAAATACAAGTGCCAGCTTTATTTTACTGATAGTGACTCAAGGTGGTATCAGGCCATTTTCATATGCAAATGAGGCATGCTATTTTTTAATTACTTGTTCTAATTAAATGAGTCACCAGAAAAAATTATATTTTCGACAGATAATAAAGTATGATCATTGCACAATAATTCCAGCACAAAAATATTTACACAATTCCTTAACATTTGATTGGCAAGTCTCTGTCCAAAATTTATATCCCAGTAAACTCCCACGCCGAACTACTTTCCGTAACCGTGAGGCGCAGTTAAAATAATTCTTAAGAAAACGTAAAATAAACACATTTTCTTGATGAATTTATTTCAAATGCTGGAATTATAAGGAATGAATGGCCTTTTTGTGGAATTTATCGGGGATATAAACTTGGAAAAGTCGCGGGAATACTGGACGAGGCCTTCCGGCCTTCGTCCAGTATTCACGCGACTTTTCCAAGTTTATACCCCGATAAATTCCACAAAAAGGCCATTCAATCCTATATCAAAAACAAAATACAGATCATAAATATCAATGTCCGTTACCATTTTAAGGAAACACGGTTACTGCCCCTGATATTAGTGTGGAAAGTTGAATGAATAGAGGATATTCATATTTTTGCAACGAATATGACATATATGTTTATCGAGTGGTGTGAAATGTCGATATTTCACGAGTGCCGTCACGAGATGAATATATATATCTCATATTTGTTGCAAAATATGAATATTCTATTTATTATATACCGCTCCACGGAAATTAGCAGTTTTTTAGACTGTATACGGTAATGAATGTGTATTTGCAGCCTATTTGCAGTGCGCGTTATGAATATAGATAGCGGAAGTAGTCGTATTTTCATCGGAAATTGTTTATTTCATCGATGAGAACATGTGACTTTTATTTACATCGTATAACTATGTATTTCATGGGTAGGTATATAATAAATGTTTATCAGAAAATGTATCAGATGATGTATCTACATTGTGCCTACTGAGTGGGCAGGTATCTTTAAGAATTAAGGCAAAATTGAAAACCAGCAGACGACAATTTCCGTCTCCCGCGTAGTGAGGATTAATGAATGACAACAATATAACTTTGGTACCAGATTTACAGTGTGAGAATTCACAGAATTCGTTATACATGTATAGCACATTATTCTCTATAATTAACCCTTAGTTTAAACAATATTTATTTGAAATAATATACATGTATATATATGCATCAAAATACATATAAAGTAACAGTGAATAAGGATCAGAAAACAAGCTCGAAGAGCTTATGTGAATTCTTCTCCTTGAGTAAAGCATCAGTAAATGGGAATGTGGCAAGAATGCATATAATCTATACATATGTAAGTTTTGTTTGATAATTGAAGGAAAAAGAGTTATCCCAAGCATGCGCTCCGAACCATAGGCATTGAATTCAATTGAACTGTTATAACGATATACGACTAACGTTTGTCCTGCTATTGGCAGTTTACAAGATAATCGTTACAAACCGTTCAGTCGCAGGGGCAGTCTCCCGTCATGCAGTGAAACGTTTAGAGGCAATAATGAATTGTTGAACCCTTTGGAATACAAGGCTGTTTTCATTGTCCATTAAAAATTCGCTGCCGTAAATTAAGTTATTAAGGATCGGTGGACAAGGAAGAGTTGACAAATATCTTTGTCTTTGATTTGTATAAAGGGGACATGAGAGAATGTAGTGATTAGCATTTTCGATTGCGCCACAGGCGCATGTAGCGCTATCAACTATTGATTTCCGGAATAAGTCGTTGTTCAGCGCGCTACACCCTAGCCGGATACGAGTCAGGAGAATTTGGCCTTGTCGATTAGTAGCTGTGTTGTAGTAGGTTGGTGGTTTACGCAAGTTAACATTTAGTACATTCTTAAACGAGTTAAGGGTTGGGCTGTTTCTTGCATTCGAGGATAGGGAATTCCATTATTTTATGGTAGATGGAAGAAATGAATCTTGATACAGTTTAGTACGTGTGTGTATTAATGGAATATCTTCGTCGTTTCTTAGCCTGTATCGAGTTTGTGTTTGTTCGGGGATGAAATTACTCAGATAAGTTGGTGTCATATTGTGTTTCATTTTGTAGAATAAAAGTAATTTGTGTTTTCTTCTTCGCTGTTCGAGGCTTTCCCATTGGGTTTCTGTGTAAAGTTTGTCTATACTGCATAGTTTAGTTGCACCAGTAACAATTCGTGCGGCCTCAATTTGTATGGATTCTAGTTCATTGTTTAGTTCTATTGAACAATTATCCCAAGTACTATCGCTATATTCGAGCAAGGGGCGTATGATGGAGAAGTATGCTTTTTCTAGTGACTTTCTATTTAATGTAAATTTTAAACAACGAAGCAATCCAATGCGTTGCCAGGTGCGACTCATGACCGATGAAATGTGAGGCTGCCATTTACCAGTATCGGAAAATACGATACCTAGGTGTTTATGAGTTTCAACTTATTTTATTACGGTATTGTTCATAAGCAGGGGAGGATGAAGTCGTCTATTTTGTTTTCTGGATATCAACATAGCCTCTGTTTTATTTGGGTTAAAGTCTACAAGCCATATCGTCGACCAGTTATGTATTTTGTCAAGGTCGCCGTTTAGAATACGCGAAGCAGTGATTGGTTCCTCAACTATAAAGTAAAGACTTGTGTCGTCCGCGAATAATCGTATGTTTGAATTAATCTCATTAACTATGTCATTAATATAGATGAGAAATAAGAGTGGCCCTAAGATTGAACCTTGTGGTACACCAGCATTAATATTTTCCACTCAGAATGTGTGTTATGTATTACTACACGCTGCTGTCGTTTGGAAAGATAGGAAGAGAACCATTTATGAAGGGTACCGATAATACCAATAGATGAGAGTTTCGCTAGTAATCCCCGATGCCAAACTCGGTCCCGGATTTCTTTACCTTCATCTAAAGCTTTGCAAATATCGTTGTATATGTAATTAAGTTGATTAGTTGTAGAATCACCACGTCTGAAGCCCGATTGGTACTTGGTTAATATGTTGTTGGCAATTAAGTAATTATATAAGTGTTTGTGGATACATCGCTCCATGATTTTACCAATACAACTAAGTAGTGATATTGGTCGGTAGTTCGTGGGATCTGCCGGGTTGGATTTCTTATATATCGGAGTAACATTGGCAATTTTCCATGCCAGTGGGAATTAACAAGTAGAAATCAATATATTACAAAAGTTTGCTAGGGGTGTTGAAAGTTGATTTACACCTTCTCTCAACAGTCGAGGGCTTATTGCATCGGGGCCAGATGCCTTTGAGGAGTCCATTTGCAAAATTGCATCTTTTACTTCCTGATTTGATATAGCTATAATTGGTAGTGAGTTATTAGTATGTGTTGCTAAATGCGGTGGATTTTTGTTTTTATCATCTACGTTTGATTGTTTACAAAAATGTTCATTCAACAAGCTTGCTTTTTCTTTATATACAGACGCGGTTGTGTCGTTCTGAATTAGTGTTGGAATCTGATTACTCAAATTATCACTGGTTATTAAGGATTTAGTCATTTGAAACCAGTTTTTAGCTGTAATATTGTCTTCATTAATTTTATCTTTTATGGATTGTTTATAGTCATGTTTGGCTTTTCGTATATGTTTTGTTACTTCATTTCTCTTGTTTCTGAAAGTTTGCCAAGCTTGTTCAGTGTTGAGGTTTTTCGCTTTTTTGTGAAGTCGTCTTCGTTGTCTGATTAGTTTTCTAACATTGCTCTTCATCCATGGTATATCGTTAGGGGGTATGGTTACTATTGTATTAGGTATATACTGTTTTGCTGCGTTTATTATAGTAGAACTAATGTTGCTGACAGACGTGTCTATGTCATTTATTGTTATTTTGCTTTCCCAGTTTGTATTATGCAGTTGCTGTCTATATTTATCAAAGTCACCTTCATCATATTTCCAAATGTGACGTTTGAATGAGGTGGGCTTAGGTTTAGGGAATATGAGAACTACTATTATAGGCGAGTGGTACCTTATAAGATCCGGGACGAATGGATCCGTAACAAAACTCGTGAGAACGGTGCTTGGATTCTTTACGATGATGAGGTCTATTAACCCTTAGACCGCTACACACAACAATTGTCGTCTGCTGCTGCTGCTGTTGCTTTTTGTGTTGGGTTTTTATTTTGTTTGGCTAACTAATTGTCTCGGACTTCAGCCAGACCTGTGTCAACGTAGCAAAAGTTTCGCTAGTAATCCCCGATGCCAAACTCGGTCGAATGCCTTTGAAATGTCGCAGAAAACTACCCGGATTTCTTTACCTTCATCTAAACCCAACGTTGATGGGAAAGCAAAATAACAATAAATGACATAGACACGTCTATCAGCAACATTAGTTCTACTATAATAAACGCAGCAAAACAGTATATACCATCGGCACAATCGTATATTAACTTTAAGCCGGTATACGGCGATAGTACATATGCGCTACCCAAAGCAAGTCAATGAGTGCTATTGACAAGCCCTGTAAAGTCGTTCCCTGGTCTACCAATAATAATGAAATCATAATATATTATTAGAAAAATACAGCCTGTCCACACGACCACAGAAAGGGGTATAACACAACACATAGGTGTGTAATAATTTTATACCAACAACTTTATTAAGGAAATTTGATATTATAATTCATTGATAACATAAAACTGTCTACATATATGCAATGTGACTAATTTTAATATTTACCATACAACCAATACACATGCATTATCAACAATATAGTATTTGGTAGTGTGGAGCGCAGTGGCCTAGTGGTTAGAGCGTCAGACTGCTGATCTAAAGGTCGTGGGTTCGAGCCTCACCGGAGGCGCTGCGTTGTGTCCTTGAGCAAAACACTTTATCCACACTGCTCCAGTTCACCCAGCTGTGAATGGGTACCGATAATTCGTAGTTGCTCTGTAAATACGAATTACCGGCTTCTCTCAAAAAATCTCTACCTCCGTTCTTTCTCCCATTCTTGGGAGACGGCATGCAAGGTCCTAGAGCCAGTGCCGCCGTTAAATATAAGCTAAAAAAAAATAGTATTTGATAAGTGTACCATGTGGTAAGCGTACGTGGTTATAAATATAACAACAACAAATCAAAGGTGCATGGCTATATGATAAAAAATATGTATTATCAGCCAGTGTAATTGCCGAGCTCTGTGCATGAATTATATTAGGTTCCCATAGCAACCACTCACAACACATGCACAAAACAAACCAAAACCACTTCGCTGTCAATATCATATTTTTCACATGAGGTATTGAGCACAATAATTGAAATTACATTTCTATTTGCAAAACAATAAACATCACAAAAGTGAACTTGTAACGCAACTGTTCCAAATAGGTATAATAGGGTGTATTATAGATAAAACTAGAAATGGACGCTTGTCGACAAGCGCATGTGTATCCCCCTCCCCAGATACACAAGTAGTTTGAAAAAAGGGTGTTCGAGTTATGCTCCGGAGACACAATCAGTGACGGAAAAAGCAAAGGGAGATAACTAAAAAATTAGTGATGCAAGAGTTGTCATTCTTGCGTGACACACCTTTAGGGTCGTGGTCTATGCATGTGTGAAGTTTCATGAAAATATTCCAAAGGGTGTTCGAGTTATGCTCCGGACACGAAATCAGTGCACGAAACAACAAAGGGAGATAACTAAGAAATTAACGACGCAAGAGTTGTCATTCTTACGTGCGACACACATTTAGGTTGTCTTCTATGCATGTGTGAAGTTTAATAAACTAGAAAATGTGTTCATAGAACACGGATGTCCCACATATCGCTTTGATAATAAATGAGGCCAAATTCCAAGTCAAAATTTTCTTTTACCTGAGCGTTAAAGTTTTTGAAGCACCAAGTATGTGACCTTGACCCTGGGCTTGGCGGGGGCAGGACGAACGTGGATTTGGCACAGGGCGGTAGAGGACCATTAGAGCAATGCGTATATGACATATGAAGATGCTCCATGAAAAAAAACAGAAACTATAAGATATTTACCTGAGCGTTAACGTTTTTGAAGCACTAAGTATGTGACCTTGACACTGGGCTTGGCGGGGGCAGGACAAACGTGGATTTGGCACATGGCGGTAGAGTACCATTAGAGCAATGCGTATGTGAAATATGAAGCTGGTCCGTGAAAGAAAACAGAAATTATAAGATATTTACCTGAGCGTTAAAGTTTTTGAAGCACCAAGTATGTAACCTTGACCCTGGGCTTGGCGGGGGCAGGACGAACGTGGATTTGGCACAGGGTGGTAGAGGACCATTAGAGCAATGTGTATATGAAATATGAAGCTGATCCGTGAAAGAAAACAGAAATTATAAGATATTAACCTGAGCGTTAAAGTTTTTGAAGCAACAAGTATGTGACCTTGACCCTGGGCTTGGCGGGGGCAGGACGAACGTGGATTTGGCACAGGGCGGTAGTGAACCATCAGAGCAATGTGTATATGAAATATGAAGCAGATCGGTCGAAGGATGAAGAAATTATGAGACATTTACCCGAGTGTTAAAGTTTTGTGACGGACGGACGGACGGACGGGAGGACGGGACGCACGTTCCTACGAATGAATATTTGTTGGGTTTTTACTGTATAAAAATACCCAACAAGAGTAGCCAACACTATCCTAACCCTACCCAATAAAATCCCCGTACGCTTACAACAAGTACCCATTCGTGTGTGCGGACGGACGGACGGACAAGGGTAACACTAAATGCCCCCTCCACTATCGTGGTGGGGCATACAAATATTCCAAAGGGTGTTCGAGTTATGCTCTGGATACGAAATCAGAGCATGAACCAACAAAGGGAGATAAGTAAACAAGAATTCCGCGGAATCAAATGCCTCGCCTTGTCCCGCCTTGACCTCGAGCATGGGCCCGAAAGCAATTTTCACTGGCCCGAACATATTATACAATTATTGACTAGTGAGCCATGGAATATCAGATTATATTCTATGGCTCACTAGTCAATAATTGTTTTATTATATGATAATAGTCTGTATATAGCACTTACGACCTTATGCTACTAGACAAAAATTGAAAAAGAATTTGAAAAAAAAATGAAAAAACAAAATGGAAACAAAAAGTTTAAAAATTAAAAATAATAATGCTTGCTACTGGAGCCCAGATTTTTTTTTAATAGTCCTATATTTATCTACATATATCTGCACAGGTCCACATAATGCCACAATATTTTCAACACAGTTTACGGAAATGTAATATCCAATGTAGTAATTTACCTGTATAAATTACCTGTGGTCAGAGTGGTCAAGACTGGACATTTGCACATACTAGCACATGCACAGGTGAATGGTTCTCCCAGTCTCTATTGTTCTCTCTACAGATAAGGTGTACAGAGCACACGAGAAAAGGTGTACAGAGCAGACGAGAAAACGGGTCTTCATGCATTATTGTCCAGTTTGTAGAGTGCGCAAAACAAAAAAGGGAGATAACTGAAAAATTAGCTACGCAAGAGTTGTCATTCTTGTGCGCGACACACCTCCAGGTCGTGGTCTATGCATGTGTGAAGTTTCATGAAAATATTCCAAAGGGTGGTCGAGTTATGCTCCGGACAGGAAATCAGTGCGCGAAAACAAAAAATGGTCTAATTGAATGTGTGAAGTTTCATAAAATTATTCCAAGGGGTGGTCGAGTTATGGTCAATCAGTGCGCGAAACAAAAAAGGGAGATAACTAAAACATTAGCTATGCAAGAGTTGTCATTCTTGTGCGCGACACACCTTCGGGTTGTGGTCTATGCATGTGTGAAGTTTCATGAAAATATTCCAAAGGGTGGTGGAGTTATGCTCCGGACACGAAATCAGTGCGAGAAACAAAAAAGGGAGATAACTCAAAAATTAGCTATGCAAGAGTTGTCATTCTTGTGTGCTACACACCTTCGGGTCGTGGTCTATGCATGTGTGAAGTTTCATGAAAATATTCCAAAGGGTGTTCGAGTTATGCTCCGGACAAGAAGTGTCTGCGGCGGACGCGGATGCGGACGCGGACGCGGACGCGGACGCGGACGCGGACGCGGCCCGCTGTCAAATCCATAGTATCCCCCGACGGAGTCCGGGGGATACAATTAGTTAATATATTATGCTAAAAAGTGGCATTTAAGTAAATACGGTGGTACAATGCCATGTGAACAAATAAATAGTGATTAAAGATGGTCAATCGATGTTAGTATTTGAAAATGTACAATGTTAGCAGGAGTTGCATGTTGTATTGTCAACATTTACGGTGAGTAGTATTGGAAATTAGCATAATGTATATCAGGTGGTTAGGATTGAAATATGGTTCAAATGCTGGAACACTCACGTTACTAACTTACATTCATCGATTATAATCTATTGTATGTTACAATAATATAATGTCAAAATAATATAAACTTCACTTCTGTTGCTTCTGTGATCATCGTAAAGGTAAGAAATTCCTATGTAAAGGAGCAACATTTCTCACATAACATAGCCAAATTTGAAATATCGTACAATATCACAATATATGGCAATATTACAGTAGCGTAACCATTTGTCGGGATTACCACCGCGTCGGGAATTTTCGTAAACCGCATTTGTCTCTAATCACGGAAATTTTCACGGTCAGTTTCCCAGACATTTTTTGCATAAGACACCTATCTGTCAAATGGAGAAAAATATTCCACATCGCCCTTGGTCATATAAGGTTTTAATCAAAATTGTTAGAATACCTTCAAAATGTTGTATTTCAGCTATTCTCACTTTTGTCCACTCATAAACATCATTATTGAAAAAGATTTACAAAGCATGGTTCTGTCAGTCTCCGTCACTGGATTCTTTAGCCATTTTGAGCAGTCAAGGTCCTGTAAACACAGACTGGTAGCTGTCAAATTACTAGAATAGAGCTTTTCATTATACTGGGGGGTCTTATATGAAAAACAATAAAAACACTAACAGAGAATTATATTTGATTACACAGATATAGATATAAACTCTGTGTTTTTAATAGAATTTATTGTTCTGTTGATTATAAAAATGCTCAGAATAATAGTCTACAGTTTGTAGATTGTTATTATCTTGTTTTTGGTATAAATCCCACCTGTAGTGTGCACCATAATGAATATGGTAAAATAGCATGTACCACAAATGAAAATTAAACGTGATCTGAAAGCATCTTGCATTATGATTATTAGCCTTGTGATAATAGTATTGTCCTTTATGACTGGCAAAGGAAATGGTGGAAAATTATTTGCTGTAAACTCCTCTGATAATTTAGATAACCATGTTTTACTCTGATCCGATGGTGCACCACACTACAGGATGAGAATAACCCAACAACAAAAATCCAGAGTCTAAGGTCACAGTCTATTTTCTACAAGCGCCTGGATGATACGTTAACAAACTGGACGACATGGAAACAAGCAGGACTTTTAGATAAATCTGGTTTCACAGCACTTTTACGATAAGTTTATTGTTTTAAAAAGTTTTGAATAATTGTTTTTGTATGCTAATAGCTCTAGTAACTGGCCAACGAAGGCTTATTATCCAGAACCTAGGTATATCCACTGTATTATTATGTTGAGAACAATAACATATATGTATACGGTTTTGTCCTTGGGAGACACAAATGGCTTGTTAAACGTTTTATACGTGCACGAAACCTCCACGCCACCGTAAGAAGATATTAAAATTAGTATGCAGGTGTAGTGAATAAATTTCAATGTACCATGATCACACTGAATGAGTTACAAATTACCAGAAGTTATAAATAAAACCTATTACATTGTAAATAATCCAAACAGGTGCAAAACTATATGTTTCCAATGTTAAGATTAATAGGTTAAAAATGTGTGATCACAGATAAGCGGATCAGCAGTTCAGTGATTATTACTGTATGTATGCATAAAAAGTAAACTAAGATTGTTTAGTAAACTACTAATAATAATATTAATATATCACGTGTTTAGTAACACATTTGACGGGATGAATAGCATTATAGTTATGAATAGTCAATAGTATAGGAAGAATAGCTTTAGGATAAGGTCAGTAGACAGTTATTGAGTCATTTCCCAAAAATATATTGTATAGTTAGATCTTGTCAAAATTGTTGAGTACTAGTAATCCTACGTCTTGTCAAAATTGTTGAGTACTAGTAATCCTAGGGGATGTGTCTAGTAACACATGTAGGGAAAGCCTTAGGGAATAAATATTACTAGGGTTAGGTCAGCAGTCAAAATTAGGGATAAACCTAAGGGGCTGAAAAGCATTAGGATTAGGTCAGCGGTCAAAATTAGGGAATCTCTATCAAAATAGTTTAGTAATAATAATAATCCTAGGGATGTGTCTAGTATCACAGGTAGTGATAAGCCTAAGAGGACGACCAGCACTCAGGTTAGTTAGCAGTCAAAATTAGGGATAAGCCTTAGAGTATGAAAAGCGCTAGGGTTAGGTTAATATTCAAAATTAGGGTTAGGTCAGCAGTCAAAATTAGGGGATCTTGTCAAAAATTGCTGAGTAATAATACTAATCCTAGGGATGTGTCTAGTAATATAGGTAGTGTCTAGTAATAGTAATATAGGTAGGGTTAGGTTTAACTTTTAAAAATATGGATAAGACTTAGGGGATGGAAAGCATTAGGGTAAGGTTAGCAGTCAAAATTAGGGAATCTCTATCAAAATAGTTTAGTAATAATAATAATCCTAAGAATGTGTCTAGTACCACAGGTAGTGATAAGCCTAAGAGGACGACTGCTAGTTAGCAGTCAAAATTAGGGATAAGCCTTAGAGTATGAAAAGTGCTAGGGTTAGGTTAACATTCAAAATTAGTGTTAGGTCAGCAGTCAAAATCAGGGGATCTTGTCAAAAATTGTTGAGTAATAATAATAATCCTAATGAAATGCGTCACCTGACAAATAATATTTTCGACAGATTATAAAGTATGATCATTGCACATCAAAAAACAAATAGAGAATAAATAGTAATGTCTGTTAACATTTTAAGGAAACACTTCTAAAATAAAATGTATAATAATGCCAATCAATACGTGGGGTAATGGTGAAAGAATGTTTATTTTGCCAGAAAATGTCATACGTACAGAATATACAAACGTATCTGTATCACTATATTATAACCTACTGCGTGGGCATGTAAGAAAGTTTGTGTTTCTCGTGTGGACAATTGCCGAAGTACAAGACGCCTATCTTACGGCCAGATAGGACACAATCTTGTTACGCTATAACGGGTTCGATCCCGTTTTAACCTGCTGCATTGGGGGGAAAATCCCAAAATCAGAACGGAATATTTACATCGAGAACAAATATTTTCAGCCCTGAAATTAGAATAACCTGACCTGGTGCCAGGTCCATACCAAAGTCACTTGGCCCCTTCACCTAAAATAGGATTAAGAATAAATTTATTTTGTAATCTGAATTGTTTCAACTTGGTAGAGCATTGGAACTCAATACTGGAGGTTTTGTGTTCAATCCCAGCCTTTGGCATGAGAAACACTTTCATTGTACATGTATTTCCATCCCACTGGTCTTTCGGATGAGAATTGCAACCAAGGCCCCGTCTCTATGACCTTAGCTGTTACTGAGGCGTTAATCATTTTCACTTTTTGTTTGTTCATCAGGAAAGCTATTATGGACGTGAAGTCATCTTAGCAGACAGATATATGGTGGAGACAGAATCTGGTATGTTGTTAACCCATTTCGTCTGCGGAAGATACATGATTTTGCGGACAAAAATATTTAAACATTGTTCCGTTTCTACACATTAGTATATGTGACCAATCATTTGAACCATCATGTTCAGTGGTCATTACATATATTTGTATTCCATCGCATAGCGAAAATGGTATATAGGGATGCAAGAGTTCTCCGTCTGTCTGTCCGTCATTTTTTCACGTCGCTTTGTTACTGTCTAACCGATTGGCTTGAAGCTTCATTGCATGTTTATTATCATCAATATTTTCATTCCCCGCCTCACCAATGTTACCCCTATGCCTAAGGTCATGGTCAAATGACTTATGACATTTGCGTCCATTAGATGCATGTATGTTTTCCCAATTTCCTATACCTTCTTTATTGTACAACCAATTGTACGAGTGTAGACTGTATATACCTGTGCTAGTAGTTAACCTTAATCCGGCTTAGATTGATCTTTGCTGATTTTAGACAATTCCATTAATGAATATGTAATTGGGCAATTTTGTAAAATAAAAAAACATTACATAATGACCCTAAATATTCGGACTCCCATTTGTTTTGGAAAACCCGTATGAATATAATTATGGGGTTTCCAAAACAAATACACTATTATTGTGATGAACCAGTATAACCATACTAACCCTAAATATTTGGACGCTCTTTGTTGTGGAAAACAATATATTATATTTTTCATGCATTTGCCGGAATAAATGGCGTTTGAATATATAGGATTATTATGGTAACAAACAATATTCACATGTGAATGTGCGACATTTGTTTTATCTCATTACATGTATATTTATTTGTCACATATGTGCTTCTTGAAGATTCAAAAGAATAGTACATTGCATTTCTAGTTGTTGGAGATCCATTTGGGTATGCCATTTTGCCCACAGGCCTTTGGAATTCCGATAAGATGGTGTAATTACAGGAAAACAAAAACATTTGTAGGCATTGTGTAGTCACTGTAATTATTAAAAAATGAAAACAGTGACTACACAATGCCTACACATGTTTTTTGTTTTCTGCATGTCTTAACAGTATATTACACGATCCTATCACCATGCCGACGGCCTGTGATTTTACCACTTTTTCAACTCTGTAACCAGGATGAGGCAGACAAGGCTGTCATTTTGCTGATTTTTTTAATGCTAAGAATTAAATAAATCCCCATGGTGGTGGAGGGGAGAATGCTCCCTGACCCCAATATCGGGATTTGGTTCACCTCGTCCAGTTTTTACCTCTGGTTATGGCCCTGATGCTCTACCCAACTATTCTGGTTAGTAGCGATGATAATATACTTTTGTTGTATTTCCATCTCACTAGTCTTTCAGAGGAGACATGAAATTGCGGTCTCATCTCTATGCGACCTTAGCTGTTGCTGGGACGTTAAACCCTTTCTTATTTCACATTTAATTTGATACTGAGGTCCCGTCTCTATATGGCTAGCTGTTGTTGGGATATTAAACTGTTTCACATTTGACATTTATTTTTAACTCAAGGTCGCCTCTCTATATGACGTTAGCTGTTACAGGGACTTTAAACCCTTTCTTGTTTCACAGTTAATTTGAAAATGAGGTCCCGTCTTTATACGACAGCTGTATGTAGATGGGATGTTAAAACCTTTCATATTTCATATTTAATTTGAAACTGAGGTCCCGTCTCTATATAACCTTAGCTGTTGCTGGGATATTAAACTGTTTCACATTTGGCATGTATTTTGAACTCGAGGTCCCGTCTCTATATGACCTTCACTGTTGCCGGGATGTTAAACTCTTTCACATTTATTTTGAAACTGACATTCCATCTCTATATGACCTTAGCTGTCGCTGGGATATGAAACTGTTTCACATTTATTGTGAAACCGAGATCCATATCTCTATGCGACTATAACTGGAGAAATGGGGTTATGGATTTTACAACCAGTGTAGATCCAGATCAACCTGTGCATCCAGTCTGACCAGGATCTGCACTGTTCGCCATTCCATCAATGAAATACCTGTCATTCTTCTAACAAGCAATATAGCTACGGCAGTGCTATTTGATCAGGAGCAACACTGGTCACAAACCAGCTAAGCCCCATTTCCCCATTCACAGCCTCATATGACATTAACCCTTTCACCGTTGACCTTTGTACCAGAGCAACGACCCACACCGATCTTGTCCTGCGGGCTCGACAGAAGGAAATCCCATATTCGGTGATCCACAATGCTTCCATCATGAATGCTGTCGGCTGCTGTGGACTACAGGTAAATATGTGGCTGTAACTGGAGAAATGGAACTTATGGGTTTTAGGACCAGCATAGATCCAGATCAGCCTATGCATCTGCACAGTCATATTACCAGTATTACCAGACATAGACAGTAAAGAGTTTGTTTGTTAGTGTTTAATAGCCTATCAACAGCTAAGGTAATGTAAGGCCTGGTCAACGGGTTGAAAATCCCAAAATCAGAACGGAATATTTACATCGGGAAAAAATATATTCAGCCCTGAAATTAGAATAACCTGACCTGGTGCCAGGTTCATACCACATCAAAGTCACTTGGCCCCTTACTTAGGAATAATCATATTACTACTACAAGGGGTATTACCAGATTTAACCCTCACATACAAGAATGCCAAAGACGTACTTGAGGGCCAAACCAGGTCTCCGTTCGGGATTCCGGTAAGTAAGAATCCTGATTGTTAATTTACCCATCGCATGCTCCCACCTGCCATCTACTAGACAGTAAAGAGATCAATGATAAACGCAAAACGAAAATACGAATTGCAATTGTATTGCTTTAATTTGTTATAAAAGCATGTGAAGTACAAGAATGGTACTAAAATGTGGCTGCGATGGGAGAAATGGGGCTTATAGGTTTTGCGACCAATGTAGATCCAGATCCGTACAATCTGATCAGGATCTGCACTGTTCGTCACTCCATCAATGAAACATCCATCATGCTTCTAACAAGTAATTTAGATCGTTATCATGCTACAGGAGTGTGTTATTTGATCAGAATCTACACTAGTCACAAATCCCATAAGCCCCATTTCTCCAATCACAAATAGTTGTAGGAATGTGTCTGAATCACAGCATTTCATTATTACCAGAATAACCTGACCTAGTGCCAGGTCCTCACCACACCAGTCGTTTAGCCTCTCTCCTCCCAAAAATAATAGGATTAGTACTAATCTTATTACTTGCATAATGGGTATAACATGATATAATTCCAGCACAAAAATATTTACACAATTCCCTAACATTTGATTGGTCCGTAGCAAGTCTCTGTCCAAAATTTATATCCCAGTAAACTCCAATGCCGAACTACTTTCCGTAACCGTCAGGCGCAGTTAAAATAATTCATAAAAAACGGAAAATAAACACATTTTCTTGATGAATTTATTTCAAATGCTCGAATTATAAGGAATTAATGGCATTTTTGTGGAATTTATCGGGGATATAAACTTGGAAAAGTCGCGGGAATACTGGACGAGGCCTTCCGGCCTTCGTCCAGTATTCCCGCGACTTTTCCAAGTTTATAACCCGATAAATTCCACAAAAAGGCCATTCATTCCTATAGCAACTCTCACGTACCAGAAAGCCAAAACTGCACCTGAGGGCCAAACCAGGGATATCAGGATTCCGTTAATCGATTCCAACCAAATACACCTTTACGGGTATGAAACTTTTGTTTGTTTTTGTTATTTCTCTACGAAAGTATATGTTGTGACCACTCATTTGATGAGACGGTTCGAATGGTGGTCGCGACATATACTTCTGAGCGCATAGAAGGAAAATATTTATGATTTTCCGCAAACATAATGGCGTATCCTCAGCATGAAAAGGGTTAAGGATGAAACCCATCATTAAATTTACCCTTCGCATGCTCTCAGATGAATTCATAGCATTACTCAGCTGATCTTCATGGTATTTTTCAACCCATGAATGATAGATTTATAATTCACCAGGATTTGATTTATTGGTGTTTAACCTGACCTGGGACCAGGTCCATACAACACCAAAGCCATAGTCAAACATTTCCACAATAATCCGCCAACTAGAAGTGGCACCAAATATACCTAATACGAAATCGACTCTAGAATTTGCCTCGTCATATTGCCATATTTTACCGATAATGCTTTAGAAAATCAGTCATATTTTCTGTGAATGACGTGAAAAGTCGACATAAATTCAGAGCTTATGCATGAGCTCTGATTTTTTTGCCATCCTTTTACGTCAGTTAAGGAAAATATTGCATTTTTAAAACAAAAACAAAAATGGCGACGAGGAAAATAGTTCTAGAGCCGGGTCTATATTTAGTAACAGTCAGTAGCACAGACCCATACTGCCTGCATGGAATAATTTACAACAAACTGTGTATTTAACCCTTAGACTGCTGCATGTGGAAATTGTCGTCTGTTGCAAAACATGAATTGACAACAACTTTAGAATCATTTCCATTGGAAATTATTTTGAAGTGTTGTCAAAGCATGCTTTTGATGAGAAAAATGGTAAATCAAAAATAAACAGCAGATGACACAATTTAATTCAGCATGGTAGACAGTGTTACAGGAATATTCTATGGTGCTACCCGTGGCTATACAGAGCTCCAGTTAAGATGCGTAATTTGACCAAATATTCAAGGTATTTTTCTTAGTTCTTCACCAAATATGGTAAGTTCGGAGTTCTTTAGAATCGTCTCAATGAGACGATTCTAAAGCACTCCCAACTTGTCATTTTTGGTGAAGAAATAACAAAATTCCCCCAAAAGTTTATAAAATTACGCACCTTAACTGGAGCGCTGGCTGTAAGTAACTATAGCCCATTACATTCGGAAAACATTTTTGAAAACATAATTTTTATAAATAATTTCTTTCCAATTTTTCTTATTTTTCAATGAAAGTATATGTTGTGACCACTGATTTGAACCTTCTCGATGAGACGGTTCAAATGGTGGTCACAATATATACCTCGGATCAGAAATAAAGTAAATATTTAAAATTTTCCAACAGTAAAATAGTGTATCCTCAGATTTGTTTATGTTAAATATCTAGTGAAATTGCAAAAAAATGAACACAAGTCGATGTGAAAAGCACCGAGTTCAACAATCAGGCCAGAGAAAATTAATTGAAAGATTCTTGTAATAACCTGCTCCTAAAACAAATGACGAAAATTAGTTTGTTTGTTTGTTTGTTGGGGTTTAACGGCCTATCAACAGCTAAGGTCATTAGGCCGGGTTAATGGGTTTAGTACTAAATCCCATAGGTATAGGCTTTTTTTGTAAAAATAAATTACACCAGCTTCACATATATTTTAATAAAAACAAAACATAGAAATGTGGCCTGTCGGCACACGAATACCCCCACTGGCCGCCAAAGAAAACGAGGCATTTTTGATTATAAGCCATTTAGGTATCGGCTTTTTTTGTAAAAATAAATTACACCAGCTTCACATATATTTTAATAAAAACAAAACATAGAAATGTGGCCTGTCGGCACACGAATACCCCCACTGGCCGCCAAAGAAAACGAGGCATTTTTTATTATAAGCCATTTAGCCGAGCGTTACGCATCAAGTATGTGACCTTGACCCTCGGCATATTGTGATAATCCATGCATCGGTGTATAAGATATAGAGCGGAAGGGAATTTCAATAGGTTTGACCTTTGACCTTCAACTGTGACCTTGACCTTGGACGTAGGTGCGTGGTTATTGATCACGACACACCTTCTCATCATGAGAAACATTTGTGCCAAGCCATTTGATAATCCATGCATCGGTGTAGAAGATATAGAGCGGAAGGGAATTTCCAACAGACCGACAGACCGACAGACAGACCGACCGACCGACCGACCGACCGACCGACAAGCTGACTCCTATATACCCCCAACACACTTTGTTTGTGGGGGTATAATTAGAGAGAGCACAAATTGAATTAGAGAGAGAACAAATTCAATTAGAGAGAGCACTAATTGAATTAGAGAGAGCACAAATTGAATTAGAGAGAGCACAAATTCAATTAGAGAGAGCACTAATTGAATTAGAGAGAGCACAAATTCAATTAGAGAGAGCACACATTCAATTAGAGAGAGCACACATTCAATTAGAGAGAGCACAAATTGAATTAAAGCGATCACTAATTGAATTGGAGAGACTGACATGTGTATACACTGGTCACCAATGATCCACACAGACTGACGTGGCTCTACACTAATTATAATATGAACAATGTGAAGATACGGAAAGAACTTTTGTATCTACACGATATGAGGGGATACACAGTTACACAGTACATACTGTTGTTCGAAGTTTGCCTCCTCCGCCTCACAGTGGTTTGACATAGTTTTGCAAATTTAGGACACTCGCTGATTATATTCAACATCCTGGACGGCTATTCTATGATAGAGTGTACAAAGTATGTTCCACTTTTGGTGAAAAATCAACTTCAATATTTGACGAAATCAACATATGTGTCATGTTGCTGTACATCTTGAGGACAGGAATCCAAAATATTTCAGCACAAAGAGATCAACTTCAATGAAAATATGTATATGTTCCAATGCCAGTCAGTCTGAGGTACGTTTAGTTTAAACATAGTTTATTGCATATAAATACAATAGGCTCGGGCTACAAGTTCTCTCAACATTAGTTACAGCCCTCACCTAAGTGTTACAAAGTACAATAATTCAACAGCAATGGCGATACATGAATACATGTATACAGGCATATAAACACGGATACAAACCAATAAGCAAGCGATAAATATATGTTTACATAATGTATGGAAAGAAAACGGACAGAAAGGTAGAGAAGAGGTGGATAGTGAGATATGAGATTTGGAGAAAGAATAAAAGTTGTTTTTGTCGCCAAGTACATATACTACATGAGCAAATCCATCAATGTATTAGTGCTAGTTGCAATAAATTTCAGTGATCATTAATAACCGGTGGTTGTGGATGATGCTGGCAAATCGAATGGAATACATCGGATATGGATTACGTTACATACATCTATCAACGAAGTTACTCAAATCGTTTTGTAGTTTTAATATAATTTTGTACAGAATTGAAGATAATAATATTGTTTTCATTGTTTTGTTCAGGTATGCCGTTCAAAAGCATGTGCGCGTTCAGGTTATGAAATCGTTGCAGTGACTGGCGTAGAATGAGGCACTGTGCATGATATTTGTTGCATTCAAAGAAGTAATGTTCAGCGTCTTCTACACTTTCGCTACACTCGCAGTAGGGAGTTTCTCTGATATGTTTATTGCAAAGATCGGAATTGAGACTGCTACATTTATTACGAAGTCTTGTATGCATAACTGACGAAAACCTGTCTCCCACTAAGTAATATGGTGGTATTTCATATTGAGTGTATAATTGTTTGGCGCATGCTGTTTTAAAGTGTCTAAGACTATCTACATTTCTCATTGAAGGATCAGTTTCATTCCAAAGTTGTACCACAGATGGTGTAAATGATTGTTTGTATACTTCCAGTCGAGTAGTCGGGACATTTATATCAAATTGGTTTCTAAGGTTGTAACGAGATACGTTATTAACAGTGGGAGGAATCAGGTTGGAGATATAACTAGGTACTTGATTGTTGGTTGCTTTGTACATGATCGAAAGCTTTTGAATACTACGTCGAACAGATAAAAGTTGCCATCCAACTTCTTTCCTTAAATTATCAAGTGACACTGACCGTGTTAAACCGGTTACTATTCTCGCAGCTTCATTCTGAATTTTTTCCAATGAATCTTTTTCATATTCTGTACATCCATCCCAGACCGACGAAGCATATTCGAGTATAGGTCTATATAAGATATATATATTTGGTTTAAAGACTGTCTGCTTATCTTAAATTTTAGGTTTCGCATTATTCCCAACACTCTCGCAGTCGAATTAATTATTTTTTGTATATGTGTATGCCATTTCCCGTTATTGCTCAGCGTTAAACCGAGATGTTTATGGTCGTCGACAAAGGTTATAGGCGTGTTTTGAAAGATTAGGTTTACAGGTCGATCGAGTAGTCTTAGGGTTAAAAGCATCGCTTCAGTCTTGTTAGGATTGAAACTGACCAACCATTGTTTAGCCCAGTCAGCAATAGTTAGCAGGTCATAATTTATTATGCCTTCTAGGTCATCAGTATTTGTTGTGGATAATGATAGAGAACTGTCGTCAGCAAATAATCGAACAATACTTAGTAGATGGCCAGTTATATCGTTGACATATATCGTTGAGATACGGACCCTACAGATTGTACAAAAGTATACATATCAGCATATCAGAATACTCTACAGACAATATATAATGAACATATATAGTTGAAATGGAAATATGTCGAGTAACCATGGAGATATTCAAGATGGCGTCCAAGATGGCCGCTGTTTTGAAAATAAGCATTAACATGTATATATAATTGTTCAAATCACTCTATAAACCAGTGCTTCAATGTTTGATGGCAATATTATATGCATACTATAATAAGAACTAAAATTTGAAGTGAAGAAAGATGTGATGCAGGGTCAAGGTCATATTCAAGGTCAAAGTTCAAATATTAGTCATTTTGTATTGTTCCTAACACTAATCATACCTTTTATAATCAAGTTTTGAATGGAAAGTATAAATACCAACATATACGAATACTATTAATCTACAAACATTATGTAATGCATATATTTAGGTAAAATGACGATACATTTATGTAGAATAGCCATCAAGATATACAAGATGACGTCTCTTTAATTCAATTAGCGCTAGCTGTAATGATAATTAATAGAGAGAGCACAACTTGAATTAGAGAGAGCACAACTTTAATTAGAGAGAGCACAAATTTTAATTAGAGAGAGCACAAATTCAATTAGAGACAGCACAAATTCAATTAGAGAGAGCACTAATTGAATTAGAGAGATCTCTAATTGAATTAGAGAGAGCATTAATTGAATTCGTGCTAGCTCTATATTATTTGCAGAGAGCTCAAAAACACATACATGAAAGACTATCGCGATGGGCGGAGGCCAATGATAAAATATGTGATGAGCAGAATGGTTTCAGAAAACGTCGAAGCACCATTGATCACGTGGCCTCATTAACAAACATTATTGATGTGCGTAAGAAGCGTAAGCTGTCAACATTCTGCGCATTCATAGATTTTAAAAAGGCATATGACACTGTAAATAGAAATATGTTGTGGAATAGACTAGCTGAAATAGGTGTCAGTGGCAAACTATTTGGAGCTGTAACATCATTGTACAGTTCTGTATCGTCATGTGTGCGTGTGAATGGTTTTAAAACTGATAGTTTCAATGTCACTACTGGATTGAGACAAGGATGTAGTCTATCACCTTTATTATTCAATCTTTATATTAATGATCTTGCACTGAAAATGGCTGCTCTGGGAAAAGGTGTCCGTGTAGGAGATGAACTTGTTGCCATTTTATTATATGCTGATGATATTGTCTTAATTGCAGATAATGAACGTGACTTACAATGTATGCTGGATTTGTTGTATGACTGGAGCAAAGCCAATTATATGTGTATTAATAGTAATAAAAGTAACATTGTACATTTTAGACCAAAATCCGCATCGAGAAGCGCACATACTTTGTTATGTGGTGATACAAGTTTAAACACTGTTGATAAATATACATATCTTGGACTTGTACTAGATGAATATCTTGACTATAATGTTACTGCCAAAATGGTTGCACTGAGTGCAGCAGAGCCCTCGGTCTTATCATTGCAAAGTCTAAGTACATTGGCG
Organism: Conchocele bisecta; assembly: GCA_029237695.1. Classification (NCBI taxonomy): domain Eukaryota; kingdom Metazoa; phylum Mollusca; class Bivalvia; order Lucinida; family Thyasiridae; genus Conchocele; species Conchocele bisecta. The sequence continues at coordinate 105,828,912 of CM055268.1, forward strand.
GTATGCCGTATGATGTTTTCACTAAACTGTATGATTCAATAGTATGGCCTGTTATAGCTTATGGGGCAGCTGTATGGGGATATATATCATTCTCATGTATCGATGCTGTACAGTATAGAGCTATGCGTTTTTATATGGGCGTGGGAAAGTATACACCCAGTGCTGCTGTCTCCGGTGATATTGCATGGTTACCCGCTATCATCCGACAGTGGAAATGTATTGCCAACCTCTGGAGTCGTTGTGTAAATATGAGTGTAAACAGAATTAATAAGATAATTTTTAATTGGTGTCATAGCGTTAATAGCAGGCAGTGTCAAAATTGGTGTTATACTGTTATCAAACATTTTAATAATTTGCAACTTAATCAATACTTAAATGTAGATACATTTATTGCTAAAACGGCACTTTTAGGAGATCTAGTTACGACAATGATGCACAAATACGTTGTTGAATGGCATGACCGTATTAACAGTAATAGCAGCATACGGGGTCAAGGGGGTAATAAACTCAGGTCTTATTGTAAGTTCAAAAATAACTTCGAAACAGAAGCTTATTGCAAGCTCTTGATTCCATTTAAGCACAGATCAGCTTTTGCCAAGTTTCGCTGTGGGGTTGCTCCCATTAGACTGGAAACCGGACGATACGAAAATATTGCCCTGGATGAAAGGCTGTGTATATTTTGCAATGCTAATACTGTGGAAACGGAAAAGCATGTGCTTTTAGAATGTGATTTGTACAGTGATCTTAGAACTGTATTGTTCGATAAAGCTTGCAACATTGTTCCGGATTTCTTGAACTTGTGTGATATCGATAAGTTTGTAATCTTATTTGCTAATAGTGATATCATGAAAGAATGTGCCAAAACTTGTTTCAATATTTTAAAAAGAAGGTGTGGTTTTCTTATGTATTATCTTATGTGTGTACATTGATGAGACTTTAATAAACAAATATATATACATTTAATGCTCTCTCTAATTCAATTAGTGCTCTCTCAAATTCAATTAGTGCTCTCTCTAATTCAATTTGTGCTCTCTCAAATTCAATTAGTGATATCTCAAATTCAATTAGTGCTCTCTCAAATTTAATTCATGCTCTCTCTATTAATGAAATTGAATTAGAGAGAGCTCAAATTGAATTAGAGAGAGCACAAATTGAATTAGAGAGATCACTAATTGAAATTGAGAGAGCACTAATAGAATTAGAGAGAGCACTAATTATTTTGAAGCTAGCATTAATTATTTGAGTTTATGTAGATTTGGCGTTCCATAGAACTGAGAATCAGTAATATTTTAATTTGTGATCTATGACGATGTGAATCGCCACTCCTTAGAAATGGCTTTCTGTAAATATATTTCATGAAAAATTGCACATGTTCTTCGGTATAAAATCACATGGCGTGTCTCATATGTGCTGGTGTACGGAATAACTCGACCCATGATTTGCCTGTAAACAGTAGACCCGATCCGGGATAGCCATAGATCGTATCGTAAACCAGATACTGGTTTGCCAATATGTTACACAGTATATCGGATACTGGTTAGCCAATATATATGTTACATAATATACAGTATACCAGATACTGGTTAGCCAATATATGTTACATAGTATACCAGATACTGGTTAGCCAATGTGTTACACATAATATACCAGATACTGGTTAGCCAATATGTTACACAGTATACCAGATACTGGTTTGCCAATGTGTTACATAGTATACCAATTAATGGTTAGCCAATATGTTATATACTATATTAGATTCCGGAAATTTTGTGGCATGATGTTCATACATCAACAAGAAACGAGGCAAAGCCACGAAGGCCAGGCTTTTTCCAAGCATAGACGCTTGGATAACATAATTATACCCACTTTTTGTAGACTAGATGGCCGTGGCCTGCATGTCGCGCCTTGGGGCGAGGCATGGACACTAAAAAAAGAGATATATATAGTAGATGGAAAAACTTTAACCAAAAAACGTTAACCGGACACACGGACGTACGTACGTACGTCCGGACGGACGGACGGACGGACGTATGCCAAAAATGCCGATTATATCGCGCTTTCCGCAAGCGGGCGCGACAGTGATGATAAACACCCATGTGAAGTATCAAGGTAATGGGTGAAGCAGTTGCAGAGATATAGTACACGAAAAAACTTTAAGAAAATAATTCAAAGTCATTTGACCTTGACATTGGGCACAGCGGCCGCACAGTTGGGGGGTAGAATGAAAATATGGATGATGATAAACACCCATGTGAAGTTTCAAGGTAATCGGCGAAGGAGTTGCAGAGATATAGTATAATGAAAAACTTTTAACCAAAAAACTTTAAACCAGACGTACGTTAAAAAGTTAACGTTGTGAAATGGCTAAGTCAATTACGTAGAAATAATAGGTGAAGGTAAAAAAAAAGGTCACATGTTGGATAGTTGTATGTGGTGGGCACCCCTTGGTTATGAAGCTGTGAAAGTTTGGTGGTCCTAGGTGGTACAGTACCAAAGAAATGAACTTAAACACAAAAACTTAACATTGTAAACGCGAAAAGTTAACATTGAAAATGGCTAAGTCGACTGCGCGGAAAAGATGGGTCAAGTTAAAAAAAGGTAACATGTTGGATAGTGATATGTGGTGGGCACCCCTTGATTATGAAGCTGTGAAAGTGTGGTGGTCCTAGGTACGGGGCGCCAAGTGGGACATGGCTCAATTTTGTCAACAAAATTCATTTTTGTGCCACAATATTCAATTCTGTGTCACAAAATTCACTTTTGTGCCACAGAATTCAATTCTGTCAATTCTGCACACGCATGTAAGAAGGACTACCATTGGTCAGAAACTGCACTGGAGAAATGGGTCACGGTCGCCGATCTACACATTCAATGTCGATGATTTATTTCTCATTCTGCCGATGATTCATTTCTCATTCTGCCATTTTGCTTCAACTATCTCCAAACAGTCAAACGTTGACAAACCCATTCGTATTTAAACTCATTTGCGTTATAATTGTACACATAATTCATGTACATGTAGATCTCCCGCGAGTACTGACGTCATTTAGTGTGTATCTGCAAGGTACATTTGCCCCAGTTAAATCAATAATACACGCGCTGTGGCCTGTGTTCTGACTGCTGTCTGTGTTTATAAACAGAATGTGTGTATTGAGCCATTTGAGGAAACCATTTGTAGTATTTGTGTAGATACCATGGATACATGTACTAAGATGGTGTATACTGTAAATAATGCATGTAGACACATAGTTGCGAACACGTAACTTCGCAACTAGTAGACACAGATACAATACCATTTGTTTCACAAGGTTAGATATACTGTTAGAATACGACGTCATCCAATGTCATTTTCGAGCATAAAACGTTACCTGATAAATAGAATACCAGGCTAGTGTATTTTAATATCAAGTTTATCAGGCTCGGCTCGGAAACGGTAGGAATTCCTCAGCAAGCCTCGGAATTCCTACGCGTTTCCTAGCCTTGCCTGATAAACTTGATATCAAAATACACTAGCCTGGTATTCTCTATATATGGGCATGCTCTCAGGTCTAGCTATGTCCCGGCTACTTTATGTTTGACCCTGTTAACATAATTGAGGGAAAATTCTGAATATTTTTCTTATTTCTCCTTCAAAGTATATATGCTTATATGGTGTGACCACTCATTTGTAATCATAATATAACCAAAATAACTGTCCATAAAGAAGTATAATATTTATATATTGGGTTATATTTTCGCATTGAAATATTTAAACCTGCAAGTGTACTCCACCATCTAGTAAAATGGACTAAGACCGATCTCAACCAATCAACGTAGAGATGACATAGACTATCCTACGCAAACTAATGATTGTGGACAAAAATGAATTCTGTCCCACAAAACTGAATTTTCTTCACAAAACTCAATTCTGTCTTACAAAATTGAATCCTTTATAACAAAAATGAATTTTGTATACGAAACGTATGCAGAATTGAATTTTGTGACACAGAATTGAATTTTGTGACACAGAATTGACAGAATTGAATTTTGTGACACAGAATTGAATTTTGTGATTTTTAGTGTTACAAAACTCAATTTTGTACACATAATTAACCTGTTCTGCATGGCGCCCCGTACTAGGTGGTACAGTAACAAAGAAATGGACTCAAACACGAAAACTTAACATTGATTGTGGACGCCGTCCGCCGCCCGCTGCCCGCCGCCCGCCGCCCGCCCGCCTTTCGCCAATCCAATAGCATTTCAAAAAAAAAACCTGACTAAAAATGAAAATGAAATACATGTACATCAAAAATGAAAAACAACAGATGACAAAATTTGTTTTCAGCCTTTTAACCCTTTCACCCTAAACACTGTATGAAGTGTTTTTTTGTTTTTTTTGCAAATAGTGCAGATCCTGATGAGAAGCCATCTCATCTGGATCTACACTGTTGACAAAAACCGGTACAGAGGTCTATACTGTTGAAAGTGTCAAGGGTTGAGTGTGATTTCCAGAAGTTTGATTCCATTATCCGGATAGTTAACCACACGTCGGTAATTTCCTACACCAGTTAATTTGATGCTAGCAATATACAAAGCCCACAGATCATAGTACATAAAATGTACAAAGAGATTATAAACAAAGTCACGAGTCAGAAAATCACGATCTCCCAAACCATGTGAATACCGCGGTGGAGAGTGTATGTCACAAATGTCTGCTATTTCGGCCCATTTAATATCTACAAGTCTCCCAATATCTTGGTAATTACTGGGACAATGGTAATGCGATAAAACGTAGATACCACGTGAAATTCATCGCTTTTCAACGACGCCATTCACTCAGCTGTGTACGCTTGAAAATTAGTTCTGCAACACATGTATATCTGCAAGTTTTCTTTAGAAAAAGACATATATACTCAACCCTGAATTAGAATATTTATGTAATGGTGTTTAACAACCTGTCAACAGCTATATTTTAGCCATGTTAATGGGGTCGAATCCCATTAAAATAAACTGATCCAAATATGCAACTTGTAAGTGAAGATATAAATAAAGTAATTTGGCGGCCATTTTTAAAATATGCAAATTAGACAAGAATAGATTTGTATACACTTTTTATATGTTAATCTAGCATCATTTCTGAAGTACATGTAGTTGGCGAAGAAAAACAAAATGTTGCAATTAGTGGTGGGTATACCCACAATATCTCGTAGATTGACTGATGACCCAGGTCCTCATAAAATATAGAGTAATACTTGGCATATATTTGCATCATCCAAACCTCAGGAAGTGGTTTACACGATTTGGAAGATCGTGCTTCTAACTATGACATACAGATTCCTAAAACAATGACCATGATAAATGTACATGCATATGAAACAACCGTATCAGATCTGCACCAGCGAATGAAATTTTCTGTCTTATGCCGCTGCCATATTTCACTGACATTGATTCCAAAAAAGGTAATAATTTCCGTAAATTATATCGGAAGTTGACAAAAATTCCACAGCACGCGCGGAACTCAATTGTTGTCGTTTTCCGACGTCATTTACAGAAGTTATCGCTGATCTTCAAAATCAATTTCGGAAAATTCCCAAAACGTAACAGGGCAGTAAATCTCGCACACTCGTTCAAATAATACAGCTGTCTATTGAAACTGTTGTCTTGGACATCCGAGACATCACTCAAGACGACATAAACATTTTGTAATCATGTAGTTAACGTTAAACTTGCCGCCAAGGCTGATGTGGAGATCAAATCTGTGTTAGTCGAAAATGAGATGAACAAAATCTGTGATCTACTTGCATTTAATTTGTTATTCAATTAATTAAAGAATTTGTTTGTCAGTTACTAATATTTAGCAAGAAAATGTGGCATGTCTGCACATAAATGCCTCTGGTGGCAGATTGGAGAAACGCCGGTAAACATCTTATTTTGTTATATATTCAGCCGTGTCGGAATTCCGGTAAGATGAACCACGATCGTTAAATCATTAAACCCATCACATTCTCCCACCTGCCACCCACGGCATGCATCCGGTTTAGAGATGGATTGATTAATATACGAAGCTAAGATATGAATACTGGAGTTTAGAGAGGTTCCACTGCAATATGAGCTACAATAATTTACGGACATTATGCATAAACATACAATATTCGCATAAAATTAAATATACAACAAAACTGTAACAACATACACATTAAATTACACATTAATTTACACATTAAATAGTTGTACACCCGATAAATATTTAACGACGACACTGTAATTCTAGATGTGGAATCGAACCCGGGGTCTCCCGATCCGCAGTCCGACGCTCTACCTACTGAGCTAATCCGGCCACCTCCGATAAAGAAGTATGTACATGTAGCATGTGTTTCTTTATAGGACAACCAAGGGAATTTATTATTTAATGGTGTTTAACAAACTGTTAACATCTAAGGTCATTTTAGGCCGGGTTAAGGGGGTCGAATCCCATATTTCACATGCTGTGGGGTGGAGGTGGGGTGGAGGTATGTATTTCAGAATAAAGTTCAGCCCCTTCATTGTGTTTAAATCCCGCATTTGTGCCTCGTAATTAAATAGGGATGTTTGTAAGTCCGATAAATTTGATTTGATTTATTGGTGTTTATTTGTTTGTTTGTGTATTAGTGTCTAACGACCTATCAACAGCTAAGGTCATGTAAGGCCGGGCAAACGGGTTCGATCCCATTTAAACCTGTTGCATTGGGGGGAAAATCCCAAAATCAGAACGGAATTTTTACATCGAGAACAAATATATTCAGCCCTGAAATTAGAATAACCTGACCTGGTGCCAGGTCCATACCACACCAAAGCCACTTGACCCCTTCCCCTAAAATAGGATTACGAATATCGTAATACTCAGATTAGGTGTATAACCAGATTCAACTGTCACATACAAAATGCCAAAGACATAATTATGTAAGGGCCAAACCAGGTCTCCAATCGGGATTCCGGTAAGGATGAACCCCGATCGTTAAATTACCCATCGCCTGCTCCCACCTGCCACCCACTTATTGGTGTTTAATGGCCTATCAACAGCTAAGGTCATGTACAGCTGGGCAAACGGGTTCGATCCCGTATATAACCTGCTGCATTTGGCGGGGGGGGGGGGATCCCAAAATCAGAACGAATATTTACATCGAAAAAAAATATATTCAGCCCTGAAATTAGAATAACCTGATCTGGTACCAGGTCACTTGGCCCCTACCCCTAAAATAGGATTGCGAATAATCGTAATACTTACATAAGGGGTATAACCGGATTCAACTGTCACATACAAGAATGCCAACTACGTACACACTTGTTTCTTTATAAGATTTACAAACATCAAAGGAAATAATAAATCCTGTATTTCAATTGGTAACTGAATAAATATATTACACGCTTCGAGTTAGGACTCCAGACCAAAATAACATCCAGAAACTGACTATTTTGATGCAAGCTTATGAAAACTTTCCTTGCAATAAATTAAGTAACAAGAGTTCCGAAGGTCACATTATACGCCCGTCGAGGCAAGGCCAGAGAACAAGGGGAGATAACTCACTGACAATCAATATGCTTCTTCGTCTTGCCGTGATAAACATGTATACCGAATTTGGTTACGATCGGTAGAACTAGTTATTGCGTGGACAAGGATACAGAGAGGGAAAATTAAAAATGGCCACCAAGGGGAGATATGTCATCGGACATTTTTAAAAATCAATAGGCTTCTTCGTCTTACCGTGATAAACATGTATACCGAATTTGGTTACGATCGGTGAAGTAGAACTGGAGTAATTACATGGACAAGGATACAGAGTGCGAAAATTAAAAATGGCCGCCAAGGGTAGATAATTCATCGGAAAATTTTCAAAATCAATAGGCTTCTTCGTCTTGCCGTGTTAAACATGTATACCGAATTTGGTTACAATCCGTCCAGTAGATTCTAGTTATTGCGTGGACAAGCTGTGCCCGCCCACTCGCAGCCCGCCCACCAGTACAAGATGAATACATAATACGTCCCGTTTTTACAAACGGGCGTATAAAAAGTATATCCATTTAACATAAAGGTCATATACAGGTGGAATATACCTGTATGGGGATATCTGTACAATCAGCACTAAACTTGCAATACCAAAAAATGTGGCTCGTCGGCACACGAATGTCACCAGTGGCAGATTGGAGAAACTGTGGCAATATTAATTAACTTAAAGTATTCACAGTTGTGAAGGTCAAAAGGTCAAGGTCAAGGGTAGCATGGATGTGTGACATTTGTGCACAAATCTGATGCATTGAAATATTAAAATAATCCTTAGAGGTACATGTAGATAGAATTGAGCAGCATGGATGTGTGGCATTGGTGTACAAGTATGATGTATTGAAATATTAAATAATACTTCAAGGAATATAGAAGTTATGACAATTGAGTTACTCGGGCAAACTTAATCTGCCGGACAGTCAAAATGAAAATGACACATGGATGGACAAACAGTCCAAACACTATATGTCTCTGGCTCTACCGCGATCGGGGGCATAAACACTTGCTGATGATAGGCACCCTTACAACACTAAATACAGCATCACTTGAAGCCAGTAGGTTTCACCATTAAGCTATGACTTCTTAAGGATCGATTCATCGCTAAGGCACACATACCGTCCCATCGTCAAAAATATGACGTAAATTACGTCGCTTCTATGAACAGTTATTAATTTAGGAAAATAAACCTAGTTAAATAACATTTTGTAGCGTGTAATATATGTACATTATAACAGACATATTACTTAAATAGAGAAAGTGAGCAGAGGCTCACAGATCTTGAGCATGGGGCCGTTTGTTTGTTTGTTGTGGTTTAACGGCCTATCAACAGCTGAGGTCATTTAATGCCAGGTCAATGGGTTTAGTACTAAATTCATATATATATTACCTGTATAAGTACATGTACATGTTGAAGTACATGTACAAATACGGGTGGGGCGGGGAATGAACATATCAATGATGGTAAACATGTATGTGAAGTTTCGAATATGTGGATGAAGTGGTTAGGAAACTATGGAGCACTGACAACTTTAATGCAAATATGCCGGGTGTATAACGAAAACAAACAGCGAATGGCAGAGACCACACAGATGGACAAAGGTCACACATACATGTAATAAATCGTAAAGGACAAGGATGGACACTAAATACCCCATTCACTATAATTGTGGGTGTGAGTGTGCTACATATGTTCATGTGTATGAAGTGTCAGAAAATGATAGTAATCCTTCAAGTTGAATTGACGTTACAGCATTATGTGGATGCTTCATGTCGATCAGACTTACCATTGCATAGATAATGGGTACCCGATAAAATCCAAATTTCTAAATAATATGACCTTGACATTGGACATGACGGCCACATGGGTGTGGTATGGAATGAAAATATGGATGATGATAAGGAAGTATATGAAGTTTGAAGTTAATCCGACTTACCATTGCAGAGATAATGGGCACCCGAAAAAACACAAATTTACAAGTAATTTGACCTTGACTTTGGACATGAAGGCTGTATGGATGTGGTATGGAATGAACATATGGATGATGATAAGGAAGTATATGAAGTTTGAAGTCAATCCGACTTACCGTTGCAGAGATAATGGGTACACAAAAACTAACGCAAATCTTACAGACGCAAATTTCTAAGTAACTTGACCTTGACTTTGGACATGTAGGCCGCATGAATGTGGTATGGAATGAAAATATAGATGATAATCAGGAAGTATATGAAGTTTTAGGTCAATCTGACATACTATTACAGAGATGATGGGTACCTAAAAACCTTAACATGGACAGACGGACAAACGGACGGATGGGCGGAATTATGAAAACTATATACCCTTCGACATATTTCGTATGCCGGGGGTATAACTATATACTATCTGACGAAATGGAATATTTTCAACCTTTGACTCTATTTTTAACTTTGCTCATGAATAACTACGGCAATGATACTTGATCAACCATAAGTCACTACTCCCACGTTTCAGTCTTAACCCTTACATCGCTATCTTAATGATACTTGATCAACCATAAGTCACTACTCCCACGTTTCAGTCTTAACCCTTAAACCGCTATCTTAATGATACTTGATCAACCATAAGTCACTACTCCCACGTTTCAGTCTTAACCCTTACACCGCTATCTTAATGATACTTGATCAACCATAAGTCACTACTCCCACGTTTCAGTCTTAACCCTTACACCGCTATCTTAATGATACTTGATCAACCATAAGTCACTACTCCCACGTTTCAGTCTTAACCCTTACACCGCTATCTTAATGATACTTGAGCAACCATAAGTCACTACTCCCACGTTTCAGTCTTAACCCTTACACCGCTATCTTAATTTTGTTGTTGTCTGCTGTTTATTTTCTATTTTCCATTTTTATCATCAAAAACATGCTTTCACAGCACTTTGGAATAATTTACAACATGCTTCGACAGCACTTCAGAATCATTTCCATTGGAAATGATTCTGAAGTGCTGTCAAAACATGTTTTTATTGAGAAATAAGGCAGAATATAAAAGCAACAGCAGACGACAATTGTTGTCAGTAGCGGTGTACGGGTTAATGAAATAAATGTTCATAATGTTTGTAGTATAATGCTTCTCTGTAAATGGACGTTACATAGATGTTGGAGCAAAATAATTACAATGTACTTGATAAAAGTCTTAGGCTAAAACGTATGTGACGTGAATTGTGCTTTATCATACACCAATTAATGTTTTTTCCCGATTTGTTTCAGTTGTTTGGTAGATCTCGGAACTCCAGATAAGTTTTGTGTCTAAAGAGTATTTTACCCCCTGATTTCAAATTCAATGCATATTTTATTACATGTACTGAATTTGTTTAAATTTTATTTTGGCAAACGGATTGCCGGTACTGAATTTGGTTTAAAATGTTCTTAATTCTTAATTTATCACATACATGTACATGATAAATTCAAATATATTGATTTTCTTAAACCACAGCATATATTGTTAGCAGTACTTACTAATCACTGGGTTGGACAAGGTGAATATTTTATTCAAACTGTTTCTAGAACCTTTACACTCCTCATTTGGATGGATCAAATTGTTGTGAATATTCGGTTCATTTTCATCTAAAACTAGATTGGTCAGTAAGCGAGGCTTACGGAATACCCTCCGCGTGGGCCCAGGTACCCCTAAATATGTAAAATTTCCTAGTGTGTGGGCTTGTGACCTTGACTCTGAGCTTAGCAGGGGCGTACAAACGTGAATTTGTCACATGGTGGTAGAGGTCCATTGGATCAATGCGTGTGTGAAATGTGAAGCAGATCCCAGCAAGGAAATAGAAATTATAACCGATTTATCTGATGTTAAGTTTTGTAAAGAGACTAAGTATGTGACCTTGAGCTCGATATCAGCGGGGATTTGTCACAGCATGATAGTAGAGCCTTAGAGGAATGCATGCATGAAATATTAAGAATTTTGATGAAAGAAATAGAAGTTATAACAATATTTCTCTGATGTTAAGTTTTCTAAACAGACTAAGTATTTGACCTTGACCTTGGTATCAGCGGGGGTTGGACGGTCGTGGATTTGGCACATCATGGTAGTAGAACCTTACAGGAATGCATGTAAAGAGACTAAGTATGTGTGACCTTGACCTTGGGATCAGCGGGGGTTGGACGGTCGTAGATATGTCACAGCATGATAGTACAACCTTAGAGGAATGCAAGAGTGAAATATTAAGAATTTTCAATGAAGGAAAAAGAAGTTATAACTTATTTCTCTGATGTTAAATTTTGTAAAGAGACCAAGTATTTGACCTTGACCTTGGGATCAGCGGGGGTTTAACGGTCGTGGATTTGGTACAGCATGGTAGAAGAGCCTTACAGGAATGCATGTGTGAAATATTAAGCATTTTAGATGAAGGAAATAATGAAATAGAAGTTATAACAATATTTCTCTGATGTTAAGTTTAGTGACGGACGGACGGACGGACGGACGGAGGACGGACGAACAACCTGACTCCAGTATACCCCCCCCCCCCCACAACTCGTTGCTGGGGGTATAATAAATACATAAAATACATCAAAACACACCTTATCTGGAGCTCTGTAGATTTATATAGTTTTTGATTAGCTCAGTTCAAATTCCGCTCCGGACTCCATTGCGTTCAAAAGCTTCTGTTCTGGAAGCTTGAGCAGGTTCGTGCAGGTGCTTGCAGTGGGCAGACGGTCGGCTTCGTTCCCGCCATACTGGACGCACAACGCTGGATGCAGGTCCTAGGGAGAGATAATGGCAACTTAGGGATGACTGCAACACAACAGGCGAAAATATTCCAAAGGGTATTCAAGTTATGGGCCAGGCATAAAAACAAACTTAGATAAGGCCTAAAGAAAAACATATGTGTTTCCTGTTACAAGCTGAAAACAATTTGTTTTATAAAAAATAAAAAATTGAACTGCAATATTTCTGCTGACATGGTGTTAAAGCGGCTGTGTCTCGGATGGTACTTCTGAAAATGCTTGTCACAACTATACATTATGTTTGTAAAACATGGATATGCCCCTGTGGCATACTGGACTCTAACTAGAGATTGTGTGTAAAAAAATAAAACTTCATAAATTTACACAAATTTCAAAGTCATTTGAGAAAGTCTTACAAACTGTTTGACGTAAGAAAATGGTTAAATGTTTCAGCACCATTTTGACGGTCACAAAGGTCAAGGTCATGCCATTGGTGGTGTGATTGTGTCACACATGTTCAGATGAATGGACTTTCCAAATATTAAAGCAATCCTTCAAGTAATATTGAAGATATTACAGGTTGGAGAAACTCTTACAAACCTTTTGACACAACAAAATGGCAAAATGTGTTTCAGCGACATTTCGAAGATGACCAAGGTCAAGTTAATGGAATTTTTTTTCGACATAAATGTACACAGACGGACGAACAGACATATGTATGGAACCTCAAGAGCAACGCAATATGCCCCCCTTGCTACCGCAGAGCAGGCATAAAAACAATTGAGATGTGTCAAGGAAATTTGTATGAATACAGTCACAACTCAATATCAAAACACACCAGTAGTATATTTCACCAAACTAAGAACTTTTCAATTTAAAGATACATTTATTAATTTTTATTATACTGAATGTATTACATTATCACAGCCATTTTGGTTGTGATAATGTAATACATTCAGTATAATAATTATGCATACTTTTAATCATCAAATATATGCAGTCATTAGTTCTATATGAAATAATGCATTTCAGGAAAAATAAATGATTACTCCCTCAAAGTATACTTAGCTAGATAAGTATGCTTTAGCAATTTTGGAGAAATCGGCTACTAGCCGAAATTCCTTATTCACCAACCTTAAACCCCAACAATGGCGGCCGAGAACAGCTGGTGATAAACTTGAGGAGATGTCTCTTCTGATCGTCGGTAAACTCCTCGACGGTTTGCCAAAACCACCGTATAACCTGATGGTGGGCCGTGCTAGTGTACTGTACTACATGTACCATGCTAGTGTTTTCGCATCAAGCTAAGAAACAGTAGGAATTCCAAGGCTTGTCGAGAAATTCCTACCGTTTCTGAGCCAAGCCTTTAACATAAATGAGATTGACAGTGAATGGGTTTAATGTCCCAGCAACAGCTAAGGTTATTTAGGGACGGGAACTTGATTTCAAGTCTCATCCAAAAGACAAGTGTTATGGAAATACTATGAATGTATTTGTTGATGCCTAAGGCGAGGTTTGAACCCACAACCTCCGGATTGAAAATATGGATGATTTTAATAATACTTTTTATGGGTTTTGGGGTTCAGGGAATCCAAGTATAATGTTATTTAGAGAATTTGAGGTTATTGTCATATTTTAAGGTCACGATAAAGGTTATTTTGAGTCAAATTCGTCATATTTATTAAGTGTTAATCAATATGTACGAACAGTATATCATTGTATCGGTTTCCGGGGTTGAGAAACACGACTCTGACCTAATTTGACGATTGGATGCAATATGACAAACCAGGGTCACGGCAGAGGTCGCCCGAACCTGAGGTCAGTCAGAGGTCAATTGTAAAAATGTCAAAAGAGCTGGGATCACAAATAATATCGCTTTTTAGGGGTTTGTGGCATCGGATAATCATATTCTGATATACATTTGACTATTTGAGGTCATGGTTACCAATAATTCTTAATTCGCTACCTATACGTTCTGGCGTCCTTACTACTGCATCACCTCATCAACATTCTCGTTATTTACGCACCTCCCTTCGCATTTGCAGAGGACCGCGTATCGGACACCAGCACGGTTGCACTTGCACCGACCTGTGCATGACTTGACGCATCCGCAGTGTAAGAGAATGGCACATGCTACTGAAGCATCGCTGAGAGTAGTCCATAGGGGCTGCCAAGTACTGGTGCCATCTTTGTGCCAACCCCACTCACTGAAGTCAGGGATTTCCTGTTGGACCGAAATTGCCTGACTCCAGTAGAAACTCGCTTGTAGAAGTGCTCGCTTCACATGCTGGAACAGCGCGGCTTGGGTAGGCAGAATATTTTCCAGTGATCTACTTCCTGTGGTGAAGAGGCGATACCTGGCCTCGTTTACACCGGCTGCACCACACCCATTGCTGTACATGAGTACGACAAAGCGTTCGATACGCTGCATGTGCAATGACTCGATACTGAACATGTTAGGGTCATGCGTTAGAGCCACTAATGTGTCGGTCAGTTCAGGTATGCTTGACCAGGCTGTCCAAGCGGTCTTCTTGCCACATCCAAGAAACTGTGATGCAGTGTCACATCCGGTCAGACTGTGGAAGATGGGCAGTGCCAAGAACTTTGACGGACCGAGATTGGAGCATATGGAATGGACTGGAATGTCACGATAATTTCTTCGGCTACCGAAACCCACCCAGAGCTCTGACAGGCAAAGTGTCTCGAAAAATCTGACTGCCAAAACCACGAAATCACTGTCCACTGTACGAACATATGCTGTTGTATGTCCCTGCTCTGCGGCATGTGCTAAATGCAGGAGGATCCTACTGTCCGCCTCGGAATGGTTGCACGGCTGAAGTGATGCAAGGTCAATAGGTCTGTTGGCGAGCACGGTCTCGAAGTGAGTACTTAGGAGCAGCTTTCCGCCCATGTCAGTCTAGGAGATCTGAGTACTGATGAATGAGAACAGCTCCTTTTTGTTCTCCTTGGTTTTTAGGAAGCCACTGTTCCATTCACGCTTTGGTATCTGAGTGCTTCCATCGCCAACTCTTGTTCGTGGGCCATTACCGCGCCGTTGCTGTGTAAGAGCTTTGACATTATTTTCTTCGGGGTAATTATCCCAAATAGCATCGATGCGTTGGATACCACTCTTCATTTGTGCCTCCAGAAATGGTACTATGTGTAGCGTCACGTATTCGCGGAATGTCTTTGCCGTAGTCGGGCGCACCATGTGGATTACTGCCGCCATATCTAAAACCACGAGCGTGGCGTGTTTGGCAGCAGCTACGCGGCCAGTGGGTGCATTGAGGCATTGCAGAATGTCTGACTTTGTTCCAAAGCGCAGCGACCCTCGATCAGCGAGGCTCGGTGGCTCTCTCTGATTTTCAAACCGAAAGAACTCCGTCATGTCGGCATCAGGACGCGACTGGAGTGACAGGAAAAGTTGCGTGACTAAGGTCATGTTCTGCCTCTGTACGTCCTTCGTGCCTTTTTTCTTGGGGTCAGATCGATTGGCAAAGGTTAGTATGTTGTTCCACTTGATTGTATCAGATACTGGTACATAAACGTGTACCAGCCTTTCCATGACATATGCTGCGTGAATGGTTTGGCCAGCTTCACGAATTTGATGTAGCAACGGCCTCTTCCATGACAGTATGTGTATCGAGTGCTACAAGCTCCTGGTGTGTAACAAGGAAAGGATTACCACGCTGATTTACCACCTCGACAAACGAAAGTACATCCTTTCTAAACTTGACTTGCAAGCTGTGTCCTTCCTCGTGATGAGCGGTGGATGACGATGGTGGTTTGTGTACGGCCTCGAATTCCTCAACCACCCGCGCGCATACAGGTCCGACCAACATGAATAGTGTATGAGCCTCTGGGTTCTCATAGAGTCCAACCGCTCCACCGTGCGCTTGGAGGCTTTCATTGTATTGTTCATGGGCTTGGTCCTTGGCAATGAGGCTGAACTTTTTAGCAGATTTTTGCACAACAAAGTTTCCCTTCATGAACTCCGCATGTACTTCAGGATGTTTATCTGGAAGACTGACCATGTCACGTACGTGTACCGGCAGCCAACGCGTGTAGTTCGTGTGGTCCAGTGCATGAAACCAGCCGCAGAGTTCGTCACATGATTGCACATACAGTGCGAAGTCTCCTTCCCTCAGTGACCGCACAAACCGAGCCATTAGCAGCTCCAACTCAATTATGGTTGACCAGAACTTGAACTGGGGTACATTTTGGGAACGTCGATTCCACATATCGAATGATTCAGCCGGATCCATTACATTCTTCCAATACTCTGAGTATGCTTTCTGCTTGAGCAGGTACAGAGACATGAGAGATACTTGATGGGCATATCGTGTGCGCTTGATGTGATGCTCATTGAGCGCAGACTGTGCGCGACCGGATGTCAGGATTTCCGCCTGAGAAAGCACGGTGGCCCACCCCGAGTCGCGCAGCAGTTTGCCTATCATGAGATGCATCTTATCTTCAATGTGCAGCCCACCCATCATAACAACCAGCTTGACTTCTCCAAATGTGGCTGGGTATTGCCATTGAATGAGTTTGATGATCGAAGATAGTGGCTGATCTGCACCTAGAACGCTGGTCTGGCCAGGGTTGAGGAACTCGGTGGCCTGCATCGTCAGCTCCATCACGTGCTTCATTGAAGAAGCGGACGCGGCCTTGTCAGGGAAGAGGGGATATATGCCGATCTCAGCAAGAGGCTTCACCGACGACTCGTCGCTCGCAAGCAACGAGTTGTACCCCGACCAGTCTGGAAGCTTCGCAATGGGCGTATCGGAGGGGTCAATTGTGATTGGTGGCCGCTTTATTCCGTGGTTCTCGTGCGAAAAATGGTTCGTCACGCTCAATACATATCCATGGAACTCATCAAGTGAGAAGTTGCCCTGAGCCTTGCTATCTATATTATCCACATCGTATGTGGTGAAGACCTTGAGACGACTATTGGTGGGTATTACAACGCCATCCTGAGTATGACGAGCACACACTGCCCGCGCAAGACATCGCTTTACTTACATGACACGACTGTACGATACCGATATACCCTGTTCATAGTGAATTTCAATCTGTGTTTTACTCCGTCCGTGACCGTGTAGCTTGAGGCCGTGATACAGCGGAAATGTGGTTTCTCTTTCCTTGTTGTGTCGCACTGCATCCGTCTTTACTGCATGGTGCTTACCCTTACTGGTATTGTAGATGAACAGTTGCGAGATATTGCATGCGATCTTCTCCCTCGCATTCAAATTGGCATCGCCACCGCTCTGTTCACTCCCAATGACTGATGGGCCCCGGTTAAAGAAACTCCGCATCTCCTCGTTCACTGGTTCCGTGAGGCAGTTGGGGGAGAATGAGCCGCCGAAAGGGTCCTGGCTCTGTAGGCAAACTTTGTGCATCATCACGGCAGCCCACATGAACGTAAGCGCATCCTCTTGACCAATTTGAGACACACATGTCTTTGCCAGCTCATTGGCCACCTTCAATGTGTGAGATATGTAAATATCCTTCCTGCCTTCATTGCCCTTGGAAAACTCTACCCATTCCGGTAGGGCATCGAGCAAATGGTCTTTGAATCGAGATGAGTGTGGCTCTTTTTTATCTCTGCATGGGTGACCATGATCACTCATAAGCTTTTGATACATCTTGCGAAGCTCCGAAAGCTTAAATATAGTGGTGTCCGAATGTTCGATTAGAGCAATAATTTGAGCACATATGAGGAGGTCAAAGGACGGAGGTGAGGGTCCAGCCGAGTCCCGTCGCTCGACAGCGCGAGCGAAGTCGCGCAAACGTACATAACACTGATGGTGGTAACATACATCAGCAGCATGCGCATCAGACGCTACTGCAACCAGTCTGCCAAGTAAATGAAAGTTTTTCGTGGTCTTCGCCCAACTCTTCAAGTTGGCATCTACGGCATCGGTTAATACTTTATGAAGGTTGATCTGGTCCTCACCCTCACAAATTACACAGTACTTGCTATTGGCCGGAGGGTGAACTTCTCCAGATGATCTGAGTGTTTTGGGACTAGATATATTGTGCGGGTCGGTATCTTTGTCAATAACCTCCCTCGCCCGTTTAACACGAGAACTACTACAATACCTCCTGCATGTTTTGTGATACTGAGCATTGTGTGATTTAAGTGCTACTGCAATACCTAGACCATCATTCAACTGACTAATGCTGACGCTAATGCCAGAAGGAAGAGTATTGGGATTAATATCATTGAATTCGTTGAGATCTCTCTCAAGTGATACAAGTCCCTCCTCCTTGGGAGTTTGCAAGGCTTCTTGAGTTTTGTCAGATTGACAAAGACAACAAAGACCCCAATTCATAATTTTCACGATTCGCGATATGCATAGATCAATTTTGCAAGCGAATTTTATGCTTTGCTAATATTGATTAACTAACTGCACTACTCAGTATCTGAATAAAAACGACAGCGTTATTCACGCATTTTCGGCCTCTCAGAATTACGCGCGGTTTTATTTTATTTGGGATGTTAGGAAATCATGTGATTATTGATTGATTGCAATGTGGTTTACGTCTGTTTAACAAATTATGTCTGTGAAGAAGATCTCAAACCAGTGCGAAATAAAGCTAATATTAATAACTGGAAATGGTAATTTAAATGTTTGGGAATTTGTTATGTGAAACCCCTAAAACTCAAACTTCGACCATAATTTGACCTTGAAGATGACCTTGAGTGACGAATTTGACCACAAATCGTCGAAATAAGACCATCATCAGAATCTACGAACCCGAATACGCATATTTATAGGTATTACTCATGGTTCTAGCCCTTTTGGTTTTTACCTACGATTAATTTCTAATCCGAGTGGCGGCCATATTGGATTTCGGAAATATGGCGGCCCCAAGTGGCGCCCGCCTTGGCGTCCATCAAAAATCGAAACAGTATGGTATGGGCGACGTCTGTGCCAAAATTGGTGCTTTTGGAAGAATGTGAAACAAACCTCCCATGTAATGCCCTAACATCCCTTACTACTCGGAATGAGCATTGTCTACAGCCATGGTTCAATTCACGGATCAATTCAAACCTTTAGACAAGATGATTACCCAATAATTGAGACATGGCGGTAATGTATTCATTGAAACAAACAAATTGGATGGATTAGAGACTTTCCATACATGTACATTGTGGAATGGCAATGTAAATATGAGATGAACAATGTGATTTTGTACCAGGTGTAAGGTGTACAATATCTCATGAAAAATATTTACACAATTAATTATATTTTCCGTAAATTACATTACATTTGCTATGTGTGTAATCCTTGTCTGAGCGTGTCACACAGTACCATAATTACCCTAAATATTCTGACACAATTTGCTTTGGGAAACCCGTATTAAATAAGGGTTTCCCAAAGCAAATTGTATCCAAATACGTTGCTATTTTGATCAAACCACTACTGCCATACTAACCATAAATATTGGCACGCTCACCGTTGTAGGGAAACCATATATTTGTATGTGTTTCCCCAAATAAATTGTGTCCGAATAGTTAGGGTTATTATGGTATCTGATCCAGAATCAGGCACCCTTACTTTTGTTTGTTTGTTTGTTTATTGGTGTTTAACGGCCTATCAACAGCTAAGGTCGTTTAAGGCCGGGCCAACGTATTCGATCCCGCATTTTAACCTGCTGCATTGGGGGGGGGGGGGGGGAATCTCAAAATCAGAACAGAATATTTACATCAAGAAAAAATATATTCAACCCTGAAATTAATAACCCGACATGGTGCCAGGTCCATACCACACCAAAGTCAGTCGGCCCCTTCCCCTAAGGGGTATAACCAAATTCAATTGTCACATACAAAATGCCGAAGAAGTATGTGAGGGCCAAACCAGGCCAAACCAGGCCAAACTCATTGCATGCTCCCACCTGCCACCCACAAGAACCCTTACTACACAGCATCACTTGGCCCCAGGTGTGAATCACAGTAAGATTAACTGTTAAAATATATTTAATGGTGTTTAACGGCCTGTCAACAGCTATGGTCATTTTAGGCAGAGTTAACCGGGTCGAATCCCATATTGTTAACAAATATTTAATGGTGTTTAATGGCCTGTCAACAGCTACAGTCATCTTAGGCCGGGCGAACACGGTTGAATCCATATTTGTGATGGGGGGAAATCCCAAATCCGAACTGAATATTTACAAAATTATAGAAATTATATATATTCAACTCCTTAACCCTTTCAATACGACAGATCTATATCCCAATATTTGCAAACAGTGTAGATCCAGATGAGCCGGCTCGTAACGAATTCACAATTTTCTATTAATCAAATTGTCTGCAAATTACGATGGAATATTCCTTTTCAGTTACTTAGGGGTGAAACTGTCAACCCTTGGAACCCGAAAGCCTGCTATAGCAGTTTATGCAAACAGTGCAGATCCAGATGAGCTGGCTCGTAACGAGCCGTCTCATCAGGATCTGCTCTTTTTGAAAGTAATTTTCATGTTTGAGAATAAAAAATACCCGCTTTTCATAAATGGACTTGTCTGAAAAACATTTTGTGATGATTGGATTGGCTGCAAAATTAACATATCAAAATCCGTTCCAGTTACTTAGGGGTGAAATGGTTAAGGACGGATTCATCGCTAAGATAAGCATGCCCTACCAACGCGTTCTTCCTCCTGAATGTAGTATCTGATGGTCGTACCTTTGTTTCTCCAAACTCGTTGTTGACGACGGTGAAGTCCAGACCTAGATCACCGATATCACCATCGTAGTGTTTCAGGAACAATAGATTCTTGTATATTTCTGGGTCAAGCGAAGCCAGATGGTGAATGTCAAGGTCACCGCTATGGCGACTCAGTAGCTTCGAGAGGAAGAACGAGGCGAACGGAATCTGAACTAATATGTTCTCGTAGATAGCCTGAGAAAGAACAAGAATTAGCATTGTTACATGAAGACCAGATATCCGCGGCCTGCAAGTCGAATTTGATTGTCTTTATCTGTGTTTCTTTGGGTGTATTTAATTGTAAATAAATCTGAGGAAGGGTTGTGGATGTGAAGATATATTGTATTCTACCGAGGAAATAGTAATGCTGTTTGAAATCCTCAAACAGGACTGATGACTCTGATTTCGGGTAGAGCAGTTGGTCTGTCGTCCGATTGAATAATCCTCGGTTGGGATCGAATCCCGTCTTCAACAGCACGTTGAGGAATTCGCGGAAGAGTCCCTCACCAGTACCGGCCTCGTCTAATCCCGCGACATTCACCAGTTGGACCGGCATCTTTAACTTCAGGTTTGGCTCTGTGGTGTGGATATAGTAAATACATAGTTACTGCCGTCGAATATAAAATATATTCGGTTGATCCTTTAGCTTTATTGGGGCGAGCTTTAGCGAGCCACTATAAAGTTATCGGGGGCAAAACTGAATATAGTTTAGATTCTACGGCACTATCCATGTAATTAGTTTATACTACATCTTGACTTAATTGCGTCATTGATTTATTGGTGTTGAACAGCCTATCAACAGTTAAGGTCATTTAAGGCCGGGTCAATGGGTTCGATCCCGTATTTAACCTGCTGCATTGGGGGGAAAATCCCAAAATCAGAACAGAATATTTACATCAAGAAAAAATATTCTCAACTGGATAAATGAGGCTTATGGGTTTTGTGACCAGTGTAGATCCATATCAGCCTGTGCATCCGCACAGTAGTCTGATCAGGATCAGCACTGTTCGCCATTTCATCAATGAAACACCCATCATGCTTCTAACTAGTAAGATAGATCGTTATCAGGCTTCAGGAGTGTACTATTTTATCAGGATCTACTCTGGCCACAAATCCCAGGAATTCGCGGAAGAATGCCCCATCATCGATACAGGCCTCATCCAGTCCCGCGGCATTCACCAGTTAGACCTGCATCTTTAATTTCAGGTTCGGCTCTGTGGTGCAGATATAGTAAGGCCATAAATAAGTAGTTTGGTCCTCAGATATCACCGCTTCAGATAAATCCCTGAGCATTTTATCGCCATGGAAATATAAAATCATACTGTAAAGTCGCCACATTATCAATAAATTGTAAAATGTGTTCATAGAACACGGATGCTCTACATATCACTTTGATAGTAAACGAGGCAAAATTCCAAGTCCAAAAGGGGAGATAATCCAAGACCCGGGGGTCAAATCAAAATAATCTCTGCCCATCTACTCATCATATGCCAAGTTTCAGGTCTGTAGCTATTACGGTTTAAAAGTTTTACGAGTTACATGGCAAAATTGCCAAATTATTAGTCGAAAGGGGGAGATAATCGATGACCCGGGCGTCGAATAAAAAATCAAAATAAACTTTGTGCATCTACTCATTATAAGGAAGCTGCATACAAGGTTTCATGTGTGTAGCTTAGTTTAATATGGGGGATCATCATTCCCCGCGTGATTCGTCGTAACTTCATATACGAAGATGCCTTCAAAATATTCTCACCAGAAAACGGTGATCATCGGCATTAGAACAGCCAACATTTGTCAAACTGATGTCACGTTGCTTAGCAAATTCCACAAATTCTAAAACAAGAATAACTATAATTGTAAACCATACCGTTTCCTGGTGAGAATATTTTGAAGGCATCTTCGTATATGAAGTTACGACGAATCACGCGGGGACTGGCTATGTAGTGCTGGTGGCTGCTCTGGTGTTCTTCTCTGTTCTTATTGATCAACATACAGACATACCTATCATATCTCCTGACAATAGAAAATCTCCTGCTTTTTCACCATTTCTCCCGATTTAAATATGCATCTCCTCATTTTTGCATCTCCTGATTATTTCTGAGTGCAAATTACATTATATTTCGCAGCCAATTTCAAGCAATTCAAGCATTTTCAGTTTCATCGCCAGGGGGATCATCGGCATTAGAACAGCCAACATTTGTCAAACTGATGTCACGTTGCTTAGCTTAAACTAACACGTCAAAATGACAAATTCCACAAATTCTAATACAAGAATGACTATAATTGTAAACCATACCGTTTTCTGGTGAGAATATTTTGAAGGCATCTTCGTATATGAAGTTACGACGAATCACGCGGGGACAGGCTATGTAGTGCTGGTGGCTGCTCTGGTGTTCTTCTCTGTTCTTATTGATCAACTTCTGTAGGATCTGATCAACATACAGACATACCTATCATATCTCCTGACAATAGAAAATCTCCTGCTTTTTCACCATTTCTCCCGATTTAAATATGCATCTCCTGATTTTTGCATCTCCTGATTATTTCTGAATGCAAATTACATTACATTTCGCAGCCAATTTCAAGCAATTCAAGCATTTTCAGTTTCATCGCCAGTTTCACACACTTAAAAAACAAAGTCTGGGTTTCAGAACACTGGTTTATTAATTAGTGTGTGCAATTAAGCTGACCATTGTGTCAATGTGTCATTTGTTTACCCGTATTGGCAGTGATAGTCTGGCATATTATTTATAGATCTGTCTATAGTATATGAAAAGTACAATTAAAATGTGTTAAAATGTCCTGATTTCAAGCCAAATCACCTGATTTCAGAGCTATATTTTTGTAACACATTACGACAGGAATGCATACAGAACAAAATAGAAGGTGTCAGTGGAAGAAGCAGGTCAACTCCACGACCCCTTCACCTCCAGAATCAACTAGAACTATCACAGGAGTGATCATAATACCCCCACAAAGAGTTGGACTTACAAATAGCTTAACATTAGAAGAGTTTTATAGGTTTGAATAAAAAGTTAATGATCATTATTTAATGCTGGCCTTAGAGATGTGTGACATTGACCTTTTACCTGCGTACGTGGGCAATGAAAATGAGATAATCTGAAAACATTTGAAAATTCATTCATCAAGTTATAGAGGATCTTACACGAGTAATGGATTAATATGATTTTGATTAAAAACTCTGTGCCGAGTTTGTCAAGAACGCAATGAATCAATTTAATAAAAATAGAAAAAATGGCTAAGTTAAAAGGATGATATTTTTGTAAAAAAAATATTTGTTCGGCATAAAAAGTGTGTATAGTTTCAGATCAATCCACTGAACGGTTTCAGAGGAGTTGTGTACACAAACTATGCAGTTTATCTGTCTGCCACCTGCAATAGGTTTGACCTTTGACCTTCAACTGTGACCTTGACCTTGGACGTAGGTGTGTGTTTATTGATCGCGACACACCTTCTCATCCTGAGAAACATTTGTGCCAAGGCATTTGATAATCCATGCATCGGTGTAGAAGATATAGAGCGGAAGGGAATTTCAATAGGGTTTGACCTTTGACCTTCAACTGTGACCTTGACCTTGGACGTAGCTGTGTGGTTATTGATCCCGACACACCTTCTCATCATGAGAAACATTTGTGCTAAGCCATTTGATAATCCATGCATCGGTGTAGAAGATATAGAGCGGAAGGGAATTTAAATAGGTTTGACCTTTGACCTTCAACTGTGACCTTGACCTTGGACGTAGGTGCGTGGTTATTGATCGCGACACACCTTCTCATCATGAGAAACATTTGTGCCAAGCCATTTGATAATCCATGCATGTGTGTAGAAGATATAGAGCGAAAGGGAATTTCCAACAGACCGACCGACCGACCGACAAGCTGACTCCTATATACCCCCTCAAACTTTGTTTGTGGGGGTATAATTAACTCAAGAGTTAAAGAACTTGGCCAAAATTCTCTAACAAATTGACTCGAGAGTTAAAGAACTTGGCCAAAAGTCTGCCCAACAATCGGTGCCCTGGTACCGAATTTAGAAGGAGGGGCATATCCAATTACTGATAGCGTCCCTAGCCTGTCAGTTATCCACTGGCTTTATAAATAGAATACATAAACAGCAGCACATGTTTGTCGTCTGCTCCCAATCTAGAACAGTGAGGGAGCTGCTAGATAGCCAGTCTAGGTGTTTCTGTACTGACCAGTATCTAGATATATGGTATGTAGGTTTGTTATCAAGCTTGTGGTCCCATAAAACACACAAATGAAACAGTGTATACCAGTCCCTCTAATAGTATTTGTATGTTTTATTTGTGCAGGAAAATAATTGAGAATGAGTATGTTGATGCTATTATAGAAATAGAAGTAAAATTGAATGAAACACCTTTCCATGTGTCACACAATGACAAAATGGGGCTTATTGAGTCTTTGATTAAACTAAACAGTGTAGATCCTGATGAGGCTGCAAGGATGCACCAGCTGATCCGGGGATATGCATGTCGTAACGTGTCCACGTGTCCGTTATTTAGAGTGTGTCACCAACATATAGTGAAACATATATTGTACTTCTGGACCTGAACAAGGTTCCTATCTCCGATGTATTTTATAGTGAAACATATATTGTACTTCTGGACCTGAACAAGGTTCCTATCTCCGATGTATTTTGTAAGTACATGTAGTAACCAATATATCAGAATATGTTTTTGTAATAAATTGATATTTGATAAAAATGTGAAACAGTGTCAAGTCATTCCACAGATAACCCCGTCCCAGTTAGACTGCATTGCTGCAGATATATTGTATAATATATACTGACAGCTAATTAGAAACCAGTGTTGAAATAGCCATACTGGTATGTGTTGGGATACAGGAAATAAGGCTGCTAGCAAACGTGAGTTCATGTAGTCATGTGAATTTCAGATCAAACTGCACATACATGCTGTTTTGTGAATGTGCAAACTAACCTGAGTTAATGCTGTTTATAATTAGTATATACTGCATTTTCACAGCCACTGTATCAAGTTTCTAGGCGACGTATTTCTGTTGCTGGTCTATTAAAACATGGGTTTGTTTCATTGACTTTGTTATGTGCATACCAGACACATATTTAATTTGATATTACTGTCCAAAATCAAAGTTGTGCGGCTGGCACACTGTCTGATGTTGACCATACAGGCAGTTAAACACGAACCCGCGGTAGCGCCTACCGACCCTCCAGCGTTATCACAATGTTTACACTATCGGGTCATGAACTCAGCTCTATGAATGAATTACATACGTAACAGATATGCTCCGCCCGGCAAGTTTGAATCAGTTGTCAGTCGAGTACATTGTATTACATCAAAAGCACATTTACATTTGCTTTCTTCTTAAAGGTACATGGCCACTCAGTAGGCACAACATGTTCTTTATATCAGAGACATCATTTGAGACATTTTCTGGCAAAATAAACATTCACCATTATCCCACGTATTATACATTTTATATCAGACCTAAATTTCCACAAAGATATCAGGGGCGATAACCGTGTTTCCTTAAAATGTTAACGGACATTACTTTTATTCTCTGTATTTATATTTTGATGTGCAATGATCATACTTGAAAATCTGACGAAAATATAATATTTTCAGGTGACACATATAATTAGTATAAATATTTAAACAAGAGGCCCAAATGGGCCTGTATCGCTCACCTAAAAGCCTCCATAGTGGTCATCTTGATTTCACAAAGACTCTTCACTTACAACTTCAAATGTTCCACATAATTTGTTGGTACCTTCTGATCTAACATATATTGCGAATGTGCATGTGATTTACTGCTATACCTTCGATTTGATATATAAAATGACCATATTCGGTCAAAAATAAAATTTGACCCTTATTTGACCCCTGGGCAATGACCATCAGCGTTAACTATCGATCATTCATACAAAGTTTCGTCGAAATCGGCCTGGCGGTTTGTGAGAAGAAGATTTTTTGACAATTTGACCTACTTTTCAACGGCGGACATCTTGGATTTGGTGATGACCTCCATTTTGACGAAAATGAACAGGCTTCACCAACAAACCATTTCAGTTAAGTTTGGTCAATATCGGCCAAGCAGTTCACAAGAAGAAGTCCTTTGAAATCTTTAGTAAAAGAACAACCTTGTGACCTGTCGGTGGCCATCTTGGATGACATAATCATCTGATTTTGGCAAAACATGCTCCAGAGTGATCGTCTCGTCGATACCTTGGATTGGATATATTATATGACCATATTCGGTCAAAAATATAATTTGACCACTAGTTGACCCCTCGGGCCACGCCCATTTTTTACCCAGGTGCCACCATATGAACAAATCTGAAACAGCGTTAAATATCAATCATTCACACCAAGTTTCGTCGAAATAAGCCTGGAGGTTTGTGAGAAGAAGATTTTTTGACAATTTGACCTACTTTTCAACGGCGGACATCTTGGATTTGGTGATGACCTCCATTTTAACAAAAATGGACAGGCTTCACCCACAGACCTTTACAGTTAAGTTTGGCCAATATCGGCCAAGCAGTTCACAAGAAGAATACGTTTGAAATCTTTAGTAAAAGAACAACTTTTTTACCTTTCAGTGGCCATCTTGGATGACAAAATCATCTGATTTAGACAAAAAATGCTCCAGAGTGATCGACTAGTCGATACCTTCGATTTGATATATTATATGAACAAATCTGAAACAGCGTTAACTATCAATCATTCACACCAAGTTTCGTCGAAATCGGCCTGGAGGTTTGTGAGAAGAAGATTTTTTGACAATTTGACCTACTTTTCAACGGCGGACATCTTGGATTTGGTGATGACCTCCATTTTAACAAAAATGAACAGGCTTCACCCACAGACCATTACAGTTAAGTTTGGCCAATATCGGCCAAGCAGATCACAAGAAGGATACGTTTGAAATCTTTAGTAAAATAATGACCATTTGAACTATCGGTGGCCATCTTGGATGACGTAATCATATGATTTAGACAAAAAATGTTCCAGAGTGATTGTCTCGTCAATACCTTCGATTTGACATATTATATGACTATATTCGGTTACAAATAAAATTTGACCCCTATTTGACCCCTCGGGCGACGCCCATTTTTGGCCCACGGGCCACCATATGAACAAATCTGAAACAGCGCTAACTATCGATCATTCATACCAAGTATCGTCGAAATGGGCCTGGCGGTTCGTGAGAAGATTTTTTAAGAATTTGACCTACTTTTCCATGGCGGCCATCTTGGATTGTCGATGACCTCCATTTTAACAAATCTGAAATTGCATCACCCATATATCATCCCTGTGAAGTTTGACCAATATCGGCTCAGCAGTTCGGGAGAAGAAGATGATTGAAAATGTTCACGGACGGACGGACGGACGGACGACGGACACTTTGCCATAACAATAGCTTACATGAGCTTTGCTCAGGTGAGCTAAAAATATCATGCCTCATTTGCATATGAAAAAAACCTGATACCACCACGCGTCACTATCAGTAAAATAAATATTACTAAATGATTATATCTGTATAGCGGACACTCGTAATTTTTAGAGCTGGTGGAATAATGACACAATTATACACTTATTTAATTCCTATAAAGAACAATTTGTGCCCGCTGAGTGGGCATGTACCTTTAAATCCATTTTTTTCTAAACCTTTCATATTTGTATTATCTATGTTTGTGTGAAATATTGTAATTATTTGTTCAGTGGTATTTCTAAAATATCTGAAAATGTGTCCCTGAAGTGAAGCATGCATACAATTATCAACAAGAAACGAGGCAAAGCCACGAAGGCCAGGTTTTTTCCAAGCATAGACACTTGGATAACATAATTATGCCCACTTTTTGTAGACTAGATGGCCGTGGCCTGCATGTCGCACCTTGGGGCGAGGCATGGACACTAAAACAAGAGGGCCATGATGGCCCTAATTCGCTCACCTGACTCCATGAACACCAGAGGAGAATGTGACATTGAGTTCATGTGTTTTAAAAAAATTGTGCTATTTTTAGATGGCGGTCATCTGGGATGAAGCGATGACTCTCATTTTACCAAATCTGAAAATGCTTCACCCAAGGATCTTAACTTACTATGAAGTTTGGCCAGCATCGGCCATGTGGTTCCTGAGAAAAAGACGTTCAAAATCTCTAATAAATGGACCTTTTGGCGGCCATCATGGATGACATAATCATCCGATTCCGACAAATAATGCACCAGAGCAATCGCCTCATCGATACCTTCAATTTGATATACGATATGAGCATATTCAGTCAAAATAAAATTTGACTCCACGGGCTATGCCCATTTTTGACCCCGGGGTCACCATTTTAACACCTTTGAAAGAGCATTCTACATCGATCATTCCTACCAAGTTTCGTCGAAATCCGGCTGGCGGTTCATGAGAAGAAGATTTTTTAAGAATGTGTGCTATTTTTAGACGGCGGCCATCTTGGATTAGCGACGACCTCTGTTTTAACAAATCTGAAAAGGCTTCACCCATGGACCATAACTGTGAAGTTTGGCCACCATGGGCCAAGCGGTTCGTGTGAAGAAGAATTTTGAAATCTCTAATAAAAGAATGACCTTTCGGCGGCCATCTTGGATGACAAGACCATCCAATTTCGACAAAAATGTACCAGAGTGATCGCCTCTTTGATACCTTCGATTTTATATAGACACGATCATATTCGGTCAAAAATAAAATTTGACCCCAATTTGACCCCACGGGTGAGCTAAAAAAATATCAATATATGTTATTTTCACATACAAAAGCCATTTAAAACATAGAGGATATTCCATCGTACATTTTGGAAATAATACACGAGTGTGCGTCGGCTTCCGTGTAAGCAACGAGTGAGCGTAGCGAATGAGTTGCTTACACGGACGCCGACGGACACGAGTGTATTATTTCCGCTATTCAAATATGTACGATGGAATATCCTATTTATTACACTTCCACGGCGGATATATGCACATTAAGTCTATTTTTGAGATTATAATCAATGAATTTTGATGTTTGCATGCATAGCTATACAATGATGTGTTTTCCCGCGTTTTGACTTCCACGGCAGATATATGCACATTAAGTCTATTTTTGAGATTATAATCAATGAATTGTGATGTGCGCATGAATAGTTATACAATAACGTGTTTTACCGCGTTTTGAACGCGTGACATGTGAAATGTGACGTCCTGTAAACTTTTTGAAATCCAAATTACGCAGCTGTTTCTAGATCTATGAGCCAGATATATTTGAGTGCATGTTTGGAATGTGTTCAGTCACATTAACATTCTAGATTAGTCGAGACCCTTTCCAAATTTTCAAATAACTTTATTTTGACTGTAGTAAAAATTAAACATTTTGCATGTTGCTCGTGGTTTCCAAGAAAACAGGCGCGCAATTACGGGTGTTCTCCTCACGGTGTATTATTTGTAAGGAGTTGATTACGGGTTGTCTCTCACAGTGAAACCCGTGCAAATAATTTACAAGAGTGTAATAAAATGTTTTAAATGGCTTTTGTATATGAAATAACATATTTAGAATGCAAATATAGGAGGGGGGCTACTATTAGAGGGGGGGTGGGGGGCACCATTATATATAAATATGGTATATATGTATGTATGCATATATATATGCCTCCCTTGTGGCCGTATTAGCTCAGTAGGTAGAGCGTCGGAAAGCGAATCGGGAGACCCCGGGTTTGTATCCCACCTCGACTGCCGCGAATGGCCAATTCGGCGTGTCCTTGGGCATGACAAATGACAACTTCGTGCTAGCCTAGTCGTATCGGATGGGGACTTAAATCGTCGATCCCAACATGCAAGGTCATAGAGCCAGTGCCGTCGTTAAATCACAGCATCTACATGCCCCCTACACCCCACCTCACCAAAAGTGGGAGCATAAAAGCTCTAGCATGGTATTCTCTATCAAAGGGAAATGTTGTTTTATGTACGACAGATCGACGTACCGTACTGGCTGATGTTGGTGAGTGACTGCATCGTGCGGAATGGTGGGTGGGTGAACACGGAGTCCTCAAAGAGATAGATCTGTGACAGATGTAATAATATAATAATAAAGGGAGCTAATTACTTAATTGTGGTGTGGCTGTGTGGGATTTGATCAGCCCCTGATCAAACAACATACATATGTAGCCTGATAACGATCTATATTGCCCATCAGAAGCATGCCGGCTGTTTCATTGATGGAATGGCGAACAGTGCAGATACTGATCAGACTGTGGATGCACAGGCTGATCTGGATCTACACTGGTCGCAAAACCCATAAGCCCCATTTCTCCAGTCACAGTCATAATTGATTGAAATGTTAAGTCGATTCAACAGCAACATCTGTGACTAGAGACATGGGATTTATGGGATTTGTGACACCACAAACAGACGTTTTGCTTATATGACATTTGCCTAAAGTGACATGCTTGTCTGTTTGGTTACGATCCATCAAGTATAACTCGACTTATTGCGTGGATAAGGATACAGAGTGCGAAAATTAAAAATGGCTGCCAAGGGGAGATAAGTATCGGATTTTTTTTTAATCAATAGGCTTCTTTGTCTTGCCATGATACACATGTATACCGAATTTGGTTTCGATCGGTGAAGTAGAACTGGAGTTATTGGGTGGACAAGGATACAGAGTGCGACAATTAAAAATGGCCGCCAAGGGAAGATAAGTCATCGGAAATGTTTGAAAATCAATAGGCTTCTTCGGCTTGCCGTGATAAACATATATATATATATATGTATATAAATTTGGTTATAATCCGTCAAGTAGACCTCTAGTTATTGCGTGGACAAGCTGTGGCCGCCCGCCCGTCCGCCTGCCCGTACAAGATGAATACATAATACATCCTGTTTTTTCAAACGGGTGTATAATAAATACACACATTTCACACAGTTTTTCACCTATGCAACATAGTTTACCCTATTGACGAGCGGTTAGTTTTTTATTCGATCTACTCAGTGGCGAATCGCAGAATAATGTGCAAAATGCTGGTAATTATTTTGGGAGATAGGACGGTAGTTAAAGATAAACGACGGTTGACAGGCCGTTTAAACACCATCAAATCAAATCAGACACGAATATTCGAGTAATCAGTGGTCGGATAAATGGAGCCATACAGTAGCATAAAATAAAGTACTCTTGTGGTAAATGCTCACATACTTTTAGTCGCCTTTAACAACTGCAGATTATTACACGATCAGAAGCAAATCTTCCGCGTTTCATATGCCACTCACCCCGTCTGCCTGTATGTTCACCCTGTCCGACAGCCACACGTTGTTGGGGCAGAAAGTCCGCATGGAATCGCGTGTGTACACCTGTCGCACTAACGTTGCCGTCACCTTGGATAGACAAATGAGACACGCCATGTAATTTGGTATTAACTAAGAACATGTGGGTCACAAATCCCATAAACCCCATGTCTCCAGTCAGTCACATTTACGGAAAACATCATAAATTTTGTAAACATATTTCATGAGGTATCGCACATGTTCTTAGGTACAGAATCACATGGAATGTCTCAAATGTGGCTGTGACTGGAGAAATGGGGCCTGTGGGATTTGTGCCCAGTGTAGCTCCTGATCAAATAGCATGCCCCTGTGGCTCGATAACGATCTGTTTTGCTTGTTAGAAGTATGGCGTGTGTTTCATTGATGGAATTGCGAACAGTGTAGATCCTGATCAGGATCTACACTGGTCACAAAACCCATTAGCCCCATTTCTCCAGTCACAGCCACATATACTACAGTATAGATGTGTATTTGTATGGATGGGATTTTACGTCAGTCTATCATACTATTCATATTTTTTTTATTTTTTTCAGAAAAAGAAGTCGACACTTTCAAAGCTTTACATTTTGCTCAATATTTTTATTTGCAAATTTTGAAATCATTTCAACGATAATACAAATATTAGTTTAATTTAATCAGTTCCTATGATCAATCAATCAATGCACCATCTCTACGATATGAAACAAGAATGCCACCAACGGAATGTATCCCAGCGCTACTGTGGTTAGATTGAAAGAACCCGAAATTTCAAGTCAATCGTTCAAACGGTAAAGAAGTTATAGAAGAGAGTAACGTGCATGCATCTACTGAACCGGAAATTTCTATGTCATTTAACTCTGACCTTGGGCAAATGTGGAGCATGGCAGGGGCGGGGTATGACAATGTGGATGATGATAAACGTGCACATGAAGTTTCAAACTAATTGTTCAAATGATAAATAAGTTATAGTAGAATGCAACAAGATTATAAAATAAGTTATAGTAGAATGCATCAAGATTTGTCAGAAGAAGTTGTTTGGCCAATGAAACGTCAGTATTGAATTCTTTGTAACCCTGATATTTGCATCTAATCAATGGAGGGTACAACACCTTGTTATCAGTCGGAATGTATTGTTACATGACTGCCGTTGTACGACACCGCTCATAGCCGTGTTCAAACGTATAGAGCGTGCTGTTTTACCATGGCTGTAGACAATGCTCATTCCGGGGTCAAGCCAACACCTACGTAATGCATGTGTCTCATGACGTTACTAGAACACGCCATTACATCACCAGACCAGTTCACAACGATCGCACTGAACTTTTGAAATTGATGCGGCTGAATCACGCGACGTGTACTGCGGCCCCGGAAATGTATGTGTAAATCAGCTGTTTAAAGGTCACATTACAAACTATCACCTATTTTCTTCAAAACGCGCTAAAAACAACAACGGCGACCCTAATAACCGATTTCCGGTTCGTTTGTATTTTTCGTGATATTGAGATTTCTCATATCGCACCTTATCTGACACCTATACAGAGCCATACAATGAATTGGTCATCGCTTATCTCTCCTGTTACTGCGACCTACTGGCGCGAGGTGGCGCTGTACAAATAACCGATATGACGTAGCAATAGAACAGCTTACCTGATTGGTAAATGTAAATGCTTTGATTTAACGACGGCACTGGCTCGATGACCTTGCATGTCGGGACCGACTATTTAAGTCCCCATCCGATAGGACTAGGCTAGAGGTGGAGCGCCGTGGCGTAATGGTTAGTGTGTCGGACTACTGATCCAAGGGTCGTGGGTTCGAGCCTGACTAGCGGCGTGCGTTGTGTCCTTGAGCAAGACACTTTATCCACACTGCTCCAGTTCACCCAGCTGTAAATGGGTACCGATAGTTGCTCTGTAAATACGAATTACCGGCTTCTCTCAAAAAGTCTCTACCTCCGTTCATTCTCCCATTCTTGGGAGACGGCATGCAAGGTCCTAGAGCCAGTGCCGCCGTTAAATATAAGCAAAAAAAAAAAAAAGACTAGGCTAGCACGAAGTTGTCTTGCCTAAGGACATGCCAAATCGACCATTCGCAGCGGAAGATGTGGAATCGAACCCGGGATCTCCCGATCCGCAGTCCGACGCTCTACCTACTGAGCTAATCCGGCCACCTGATTGGTGGATGAAGGTTTCTTATATACGTTTCGTTTGGATTTACGGACATCATGTATTTGTTGCATAATTTCTTCGTTTTTGTCGTTTAATATATACGTTAATCGTTATTTTTTTCCTTCGCCTAGTTATACTTGGATTATTTATACGTTGGTTGCAATCATCGGCGACGACTATCTGTGCGGAAGTCGGTTGTAATTCAGTCAAACAGACAGCAGAGCCAGAATCAGAGAAAATGTGAAATTAAATGTTATATTTCTATTATTTTTTACAAAATGCTAATCTCCGACATTTCGTAAATTGATTCTGCAGAATGTTACTTCAGCATACTTGTGCTTTGACAATTGAAATAATCAGTGACACGCGTGTGTAGCTATGTTCAAACGGATGCCGCTGGAGGTCATTAATAGCAAACAACTTATCCGATGATTTGACCGCAGGCAAATATGGAAGTGGATCTTGGGACAGGTGTATTCTGAATTCAATGAAGCCACACCTATTATATGCTGATTGGTTAAATCCATTTTGTTTATCTTTCCTAGTCAGTGACAGAAAGGTGAAGCTACGTTCAAACGGATGTCAACAATAATGTGGCAGGTGTATATTGAATCCGCGAGGCCACACCTATGCCACACCACAGATTGGTCGAGTCAAATTTGACAGACATGGTAGAATAGATACACTGTGCACATCAGGGTGCTTTCTACAGTTCCGAAAATCCAATATTGATGTGTTTGTTTTTATACATGGATGAATGTTATATTGCAGGACTAAAATTGTGTAACTTGAATGTCCATTCGCTTATTTTTCCGTAAATACTGTTTTCGAATACTAAAATATAACTAAATCACAGATGTTATAAGAAATTTACCCCAACGTTAAGTTTATGAATGTGCTAAGTTTGTGACCTTGACCTTGGGGTAAGGGATGGGTGGTGGGTCATGGATTTGTAACAGCATAATATAGGGTCATCTGAGGAATGCATGTATGAAGTATCAAGGTGTTCCATGAAAGGAAACAGAAGTTATAAGACAATTACCCAATGTAAAGTTTATGAATGTGCTAAGTTTGTGACCTTGACTTTGGGGTAAGGGTTGGGTGGTGGGTTGTGAATTTCTACAGCATGATAGAGGGTTATCTGAGGAATGCATGAACGAAATATCAAGGCGTTCCATGAAAGGAAACAGATGTTATAAGACATTTACCCCAACGTTAAGTTTATGAATGTGCTAAGTTTGAGACCTTGACCTTGGGGTGGGGGTGGGGGGGGGGGGGGGGGTGGGTCATGGATTTGCTATAGCACGATAGAGTATCATCAGATGAATAGTTATAAGAAGACATTTACTCCAACGTTAAGTTTATGATGTTGATCTTGGGGAAAGCAGTGGGGGTGGGTCATGGATTTGCTGTAGCACAATAGAGTTGCTGTAGCACATCAGATGAATGCACGTATGAAATATTAAAGCGTTCAAAGTGTAAAGAAACACAAGTTACACAACATTTACCCCAACGTTAAGTTCATGAATGTGCTAGGTTTGTGACCTTGACCTTGGGGTAAGGGTTGGGTGGTGAGTCGTGGATTTGCTACAGCATGATAGAGGGTCATCTGAGGAATGCATGTATGAAATATCAAGACGTTCCATGAAAGAAAACCGATGTTATAAGATATTTACCCCAACGTTAAGTTCATGAATGTCTAAGTTTCTGACCTTGACCTTGGGGTAAGGGATGGGCGGTGGGTCATGGATTTGCTACAGCATGATAGAGGGTCATCTGAGGAATGCATGCATGAAATATCAAGGCGTTCCATGAAAGGAAACAGAGGTTATAATAAATTTACCCCAACGCTAAGTTTGTGGACGCCGACGCCGACGATGCCGGGGGTATGCCATAAG
Organism: Conchocele bisecta; assembly: GCA_029237695.1. Taxonomy (NCBI): domain Eukaryota; kingdom Metazoa; phylum Mollusca; class Bivalvia; order Lucinida; family Thyasiridae; genus Conchocele; species Conchocele bisecta. The sequence goes on from CM055268.1 coordinate 105,865,232, forward strand.
CTCTTATGCACTTCGCGCGGGCGAGCTAAAAAAACCACGGATTGCAATTGGTGGTTATTTTTCACTGCCAATTGGTACCAAACTGTTGCAATTACTACCATCATATTTGTGGCTGTGACTGGAGAAATGTGACTTATGGGTTTTGCGACAAGTGTAGATCCAAATCAACACTGTTCGCCATTCCATCATAAAACACCCATCATCCGTTTCCAACAAGCAAAATAGATCGTTATCAGGCTTCAGAAGTTTTCTATTTGACCAGGAGCTACTCTTACAAGCCCCATTTTTCCAGTCACAGCCACATGCAGGTATATCCTCTTACTAGATGGAATGCAGAATACATGTACCCTTGCCATCACACAATTTTCGTTTTATCAGGCAAATAATTCAGTGGCATTAACCACCATTGAATAAATAAATCAACCTCGTTAACCAGGCCTAAATGACCCTCGTTTTAGACAGGCAATTAAACATCATTAAATAAAGATTCATACAAACCTTCAGCCAAGTGATCTAACGTGGTCAGGTGTCTGACACCAGATCAGGATATTGTGGTTTCAGCGCTGGAACGATGTTGAATATTGAATGCTCATCTTACAACGTCACACCGGTCAACCTTTCCTTGTACCCTTGTACAGCTATACTTATATGTTCCTGCCCATATTTCCTTCTTCCTCCCCCCCACGCCCCCCGTCATTTTATCCCGGGTTAATGGGGTCGTGTTTGTGTTATTGTGTTAACAGCCTCTCAACAGCTACGGTCATTTAAGGTAGGGGTAGGGGTGGGCGTGGAGGGACTGGCGGAATCCCAAATTTAGAGCTAAATAGTTGCATAACAAATATATATTCCGCGCTGAAATTAGCATAGCCCAAGCTGGTGACACGAGGGATTCCATTAAGGATGAATGCCATCATTAAATTTACCCTTGTAATGTCCTTGTGATCATCCGAGTCTCACCAGTAGCCTATTTCACCAAAATTGCAAAGTATATACTTTTCTCTTGCTAAGTACACTTTGAGGAAGGAATTTTAAATTTAAGGGTAAATTTATTAATTTTTATTATACTGAATTTATTATCACAGCCATTTTGGATTTGTTCGAAACTAGCCTAAATATCAGTCCCGGGTCGCCACCCGTGCCCAGACTATCAGACGACACCCACAAGGCGACACCAGCCCGTGTCCACTCCGACCTTGTAGCCAGCCAAATTGATTGTGTAGAGTCTAGCGAGCACTTTGTACACTGCCCGAGCACCGGGCCAGTGTACATTTTTCTCACCCTGTGACATTTGGCGCCCAACTATAGGGACCATGACTGATATATATATACTATCCAAAATGTACCAAATATATGGAATTCAGAGACAAATTAAATATAGAATTTGGGAACGAATTCCAATTTGGCGGGGAAGTATGTCACGGTACGTAACTCACTGAGGGGAGGAAGTGTGTATTCGTGCCGGCTAGCTCAGTCGGTTAGAGCGATGGTACGGTAAACCAGAGGTCCCGGGTTCGAGCCCCGGGCCGGTTCACATTTTTCTCACCCTGTGACACACTCTTTACATTCTCCCAACCTATTATGCTTTGAATCCCAGAAAGGATCAGATGGATGCATAATAGTAAACCCTTAACACTACAGACCTGTATAGTGATATTGTCAACAGTGTAGATCCAGATGAGCCGGCTCGTCATGAGCCGTCTCATCAGTATCTGCTCTTTTTGCAAGTAATTTTCACATCTCTTAGAACAAAAAAACTCTCTTTTTTTTTAAAGTTTTATGATGGACAGGACGGACAAGGGCAACACTAAATGCCCCATACACTATCGTGGTGGTGGCATAAAAACACCCCCTTTTTATGAATGGACCAGTCTGAAAATAATTTTGTGACAACTGGATCGGTAGGAAAATTGCAATATCAAACTCCATTCCAGTTACATAATAGGGGTGAAAGGGTTAAGATACTAGAGGTTGGAAGGGTATCCAACAAATGAAAGGGTTGATGCAGTTGCAATGGGTACGTAGGAAAAACACAAAGACACTATTGCTTCAAAATGTTCTCACTGATATTTTATTAGCGTTTTCTTGTGTCTACATGTTTTGTGATACAATACATACATAACAGACAAAATACTTTGAACTAAACATGACTTTTTTTACATCGATTGATCATTAAAATAAAGGAAATTCCTTTGGCGACATCAGACTAAGGCACCTGTATCCCAAAGTCAATCGGCAAAATTCTCAAAAAGAAAAAAAAAATCATTAGGGAACCATCTACCGTTGATTATTTTTGGATACATATACGAGACATGCCATGTGATTTTGTACCTAAGATTTGATTTGATATATTGGTGTTTAACGGCCTATCAACAGCTAAGGTCATTTAAGGCCGGGTCAACGGGTTCGATCCCATATATAACCTGCTGCCTTAAGGGGAAAATGAAAACGGAATATTTACACCGAAAAATTAGCCCTGAACTTAGAATAACCTGACCTTGTGCCAGGTCCATACCACATCAAAGTCACTTGGCCCCTCCCACTAAACTAGGATTAAGAATAATCTAAGAACATGTGATATCTGCTAAACTAATAGTAAATGCAATAAAAAATAATAGTTGAGTGAAATTAACTTTTTTTTAAAAAAACTACTTTGTACGACTAAAATGTTTGTAAGTGCACAATTATGCAGGCGCGGATACAGTGCAGTGGGGGGGGGGGGGGGGGTGGACGACTTTTTTCGTGGCCTAGGTGTCAGGAAATCGCATCTGCAGCGATCTGGCACTGGGGGAGGACCCCCAGACTTTACGATTTCGCGCTCGCGAAGGTCGGCTATGCCGAATTGTAATTACAGACCCCCCCTGCAATTATTTCTGTATCCGCCCCTGTTATGATAGTCTGTAAATTTCACATGAACGCTGTTTTCTTGTAAACAATTACTGAATTTATATTTATTGAGCATAGGCTGCATATGCAGCCTATGCTCAATAAAAGTAAATCCATTAATTGCAATTTCCAGACGATTCTAAATTTGCACTTATGAACATTTTAGTCGCACAAAGTTTAGTGAAACGGGCCCCTGATTGATATCTAGGTCACCCAAAATTAAAATACCATAATAGCAAGTGCCGATTGGTTTTGGCAAAGTTTGCACGATCTCTGATGTTGTCAAACATTTCCACAATAATCCGCCAACTAGAAGTGGCATCAAATATACCTAATACGAAATCGACTCTAGAATTTGCTTCATCATACTGCCATATTTTACCGATACTGCTTTAGAAAATCAGTCATATTTTCTGTGAATGACGTGAAAAGTCAACATAAATTCTGAGCCATATTTTACCGATACTGCTTTAGAAAATCAGTCATATTTTCTGTGAATGACGTGAAAAGTCGACATAAATTCTGAGCTCATGCATGAGCTCTGATTTGTTTGCCATCCTTTTACGTCAGTTAAGGAAAATATTGCATTTTTAAAACAAAAACAAAAATGGCGACGAGGAAAAAAGTTCTAGAGCCGGGTCTATATTTAGTAACAGTCAGTAGCACAGACCCATACTGCCTGCATGGAATAGTTTACAACAAACTGTGTATTTAACCCTTGGACTGCTGCATGTGAAAATTGTCGTCTGCTGCAAAACATGAATTGACAACAACTTTTCCATTGGAAATTATTCTGAAGTGTTGTCAAAGCATGCTTTTGATGAGAAAAATGGTAAATAAAAAATAAACAGCAGACGACACAATTTAATTCAGCATGGTAGACAGTGCTACAGGAATATTCTATGGTGCTACACATGGCTATACAAAGCTCCAGTTAAGATGCGTAATTTGCCCAAATATTCAAGGTATTTTTCTTAGTTCTTCACCAAAAATGACAAGTTGGGAATTCTTTAGAATCGTCTCAATGAGACGATTCTAAAGCACTCGCAACTTGCCATTTGTGGTGAATAAATAACAAAATTCCCCCAAAAGTTGATCAAATTACGCATCTTAACTGGAGCACTGGCTGTAAGTAACTATAGCCCATTACATTCGGAAAACATTTTTGAGAACATAATTTTTTAAAAATAATTTCTTTCCAATTTTTCTTATTTCTCAATGAAAGTATATGTTGTGACCACTGATTTGAACCTTCTCGATGAGACGGTTCAAATGGTGGTCACAATATATACTTCGGATCAGAAATAAAGTAAATATTTAACATTTTCCAACAGTAAAATAGTGTATCCTCAGATTTGTTTATGTTAAATATCTAGTGAAATTGCAAAAAAATGAACACAAGTCGATGTGAAAAGCACCGAGTTCAACAATCAGGCCAGAGAAAATTAATCGAAAGATTCTTGTAATAACCTGCTCCTAAAACAAATTACGAAAATTAGTTTGTTTGTTTGTTTGTTGGGGTTTTAACGGCCTATCAACAGCTAAGGTCATTAGGCCGGGTGAATGGGTTTAGTACTAAATCCCATATATTACCTGCACAAGTACATGTACATGAAAATTAGTATAATTTGTAAAAAAAAATTGGCTTTTTTTTGTAAAAATAAATTACACCAGCTTCCATAAATTTTAATAAAAAAAAAACAACACCAATCAGCTTTTATTTAAAAAATAAGAGGATGATCTAATAATTTCTTTTCTATGGCCTAATGTAGTAATAATTGATGTGATGAAATACTTTATATTTAGGACATTATGTATGCAATATTTTTTTTATGACAGATTTTTTACACTATTCTGCACAAAATCGGCATCAAGCAAATGCACACCTGGATATAATTATTATAAATCGATTAACCCGTACTACGCGGACTTAAACTGGAAATGTTTTATTTTCAATATTACTCGACAAAAACCTGTTTTGACAGCGCATGAGAATTGTCTCCACTGGAGACGATTCTCATGTGCTGTTAAAACCGTTTATGTTGCTGTTAAGAATTAAGGCAATAATGAAAAACAGCAGACGACAATGTCCGTCTCCCGCGCAGTGAGGGTTAATGAATGACAAGGTAACGTTGGTACGACAGTGTGAGAGTTTGTTATACATGTATAGCACATTATTCTCTAGAATTAACCCTTAGACCGCTACACACAACAATTGTCGTCTGCTGTTGCTTTTATATCTTGCCTTATTTCTGAAAAACATGGTTTGACAGCACTTCAGAATCATTTCCAATTGAAGTGATGTCAAAGCATGTTGTAAATTATTCTAAAGTGCTGTCAAAACATGTTTTTGATGATAAAAATGGAAGATAGAAAATAAACAGCAGACGACAAAAAAATTAAGATAGCGGCGGTGAAAGGGTTAACCACTTTAAAGAGAGAAATTTATTTTGTAATCTGAATTGTTTCAACTTCTAATCTTCAATAATAACAAAACATGTTTTAGCAGCACCTTAACACTGAGATGATTGTTATTTGCTGGCAAAACATGTTTACAAATATTTTGCTGTGACTGGAGAAATGGGGCTTATGGGTTTTGAGACGAGTGTAGCTCCTAATCAAACAGTACACTCCTGTAACATGACAACGATCTGTATTGCTCATTAGAATCATGACCGGTGTTTCATTGATGGTATGGCGAACAGAGCAGATCCTGATCACACTGTGCGGACGCACAGGTCGATATGTTTTGTTTATTGGTGTTAATGGTCTATCAACAGCTAAGGTCATGTAAGGCCGCGCAAACGGGTTCGATGGAAAATCGCAAAATTAGAACGGAATATTTACATGAAGAGAAATATATTCAGCCCTGAAATTATAACCGTACCTGGTGCCAAGTCCATACCACCAGGCGCGGACACAGGGGGGTGGGGGGGGGTGAACCCCCCCCCCCTGCTCCCGGCAAAAGAAGAAAATCTACAATACTCGAATAGTTGGATGACTTTTTTCGTGGCCTAGGTGTCAGGAAATCGCATCTGCGGCGATCTGGCATTTAAACATTTCCTGGGGGAGGACCCCCGACTTTACGATTTCGCGCGCGCGGAGGTCGGCTATGCCGAATTGTAATTACAGACCCCCCCCTGCAATTATTTCTGTATCCGCGCCTGACCACACCAATGTCACTTGGCCCCTTCCCAAAAAATAGGATTACAAATAATCGTAATACTCACATAAGGGGTATAACCAGATTCAACTGTCACATACAAAATGCCAAAGGCGTATGTGAGGGCCAAACCAGGTCTCCGGTCGGCAAGGATGAACCCCGATCGTTAAATTACCAGTCACATACTCCCACCTGCCACACACTCAGGCTGATCTGGATCTATACTGCTCGTAAAACACATAAGCCCCATTTCTACAGTCACAGCGACATACAAATATAGGAACACATGAAAAAAGAAGTTGTTTTCCACTTCGAGAAAATGTTACCATACAGGCATGTGACAGGACCGTGCTACTGACCAGTTGGCACGGCAACGGTTCTAAAATCCACGAACTGAGAATCAGTAATATTTTAATTTGTGATCTATGACGATGTGAATCGGCACCGCCTAAGCAATGTCAGCGAACAGTAACAATGAATAATACAAGACACGCCATGTGATTTTGTACGTAGGAAAATGTGCGATATCTCGTAATAATTCACAACATTTGCGGTATTTTCCGCAAATGACGTTGAAAGTTGACGAAATGTTCATAGCAAATGCGGAATCATATTCCGCATTTGCTATGCAAATTTTGTCATCTTTTGACGTCATTTACAGAAAATATCATAGTTTCTGTAAATATATTTCAAGAAAAATTGCACATGTTCTTCGGTATAAAATCACATTGCGCGTCTCATATGTGCTGGTGTACGGAATAACTCGACCCATGATTTGCCTGTAAACAGTAGACCCGATCCGGGATAGCCATAGGTCATATAGTAAACCAGATACTGGTTTGCCAATATGTTACACAGTATATCGGTTACTGGTTAGCCAATATATATGTTACATAGTATACCAGATACTGGTTAGCCAATGTGTTACACAGTATACCAGATACTGGTTAGCCAATATTATATACGTTACATAGAATACCAGATACTGGTTAGCCAATGTGTTACATAATATACCAGATACTGGTTAGCCAATATGTTAAACAGTATACCAGATACTGGTTAGCCAATGTGTTACAGAGTATACCAGATACTGGTTAGCCAATATGTTATATACTATATTAGATTCCGGAAATTTTGTGGCATGCTGTTTATTTTTCTCTTTTTTTTTGCAATTTTTGTTAAGAAATACATCAAAAATGAAAAATGACAAAATTTGTTTTCAGCCTTTTAACCCTTTCACCCTAAACACTGTATGAAGTTGATTTTTTTTTGTTTTCTGAAAAATATGAAAATTACAGATTACACGGTTTACAAAAACCGGTACAGAGGTCTATACTGTTGAAAGGGTCAAGGGTTGAGTGTGATTTACAGAAGTCTGATTCCATTATCCGGGTAGTTAACGGGTAAACCACACGTCGGTTATTTCCCACACCAGTTAATTTGATGCTAGCAATGTACAAAGCCCACAGATCATAGTCCATAAAATGTACAAAGAGATTATAAACAAAGTCACGAGTCAGAAAATCACGATCTTCCAAACCATGTGAATACCACGGTGGAGAGTGTATGTCACAAATGTCTGCTATTTCAGCCCTTTAATATCTACAAGTCTCCAAATATCTTGGTAATTACTGGGACAATGGTGATGCGATAAAACGTAGATACCACTGGAAATTCATCGCTTTTCAACAACGCCATTCTCTCAGCTGTGTACGCTTGACAATTATTTCTACAACACAACTACCGGTATATCTGTAAGTTTTCTTTAGAAAAAGACAGCCCTGAATTAGAATATTTATGTAATGATGTTTAACAACCTGTCAACAGCTATGGTTTTATCCATGTTAATGGGGTCGAATCCCATTAAAATAAACTCATCCAAATATGCAACTTGTAAGTCAAGATATAGTCATTTGGCGGCCATTTTGCAAATATGCAAATTAGACAAGATTAGATTTTTCTACACTTTTTATATGTTAATCTAGCATCATTTCTGAAGTACATGTAGTTGGCGAAGAAAAATAAAATGTTGCAATTAGTGGTGGGTATACCCACAATATCTCGTAGATTGACTGATGATCCAGGTCCTCATAAAACAGAGTAATACTTGGCATATATTTGCATCATCCAAACCTCAGGAAGTGGTTTACACGATTTGGAAGATCGTACTTCTAACTATGACATACAGATTCCTAAAACAATGACCATGACAAATTTACATGTATATGAAACAACCGAATCAGATCTGCACCAGCGAATGAAATTTTCTGTCTTATGGCGCTGCCATATTTCACCGACATCGATTAAAAAAAAGGTAATAATTTCTGTAAATTATATCGGAAGTTGACAAAAATTTCCACAGCACACGCGCGTGCTCTGTAATTTTTGTCGTCTTCTGACGTCATTTACAGAAGTTATCGCTGACCTTTAAAATCAATTTCGGAAAATTCCCAAAACGCGACAGGGCAGTAAATCTCGCACACTCGTCCATATAATATAGCTGTCTGTTGAAACTGTTGTCTCGGACATCCGAGACATCACTCAAGACAACATAAACATTTTGTAATCATGTAGTTAACGTTAAACTTGCCGCCAAGGCTGATGTGGAGATCAAATCTGTGTTAGTCGAAAATGAGATGAACAAAATCTGTGGTCTACTTGCATTCAATTTGTTATTCAATTCTTTTGTCAGTTAATAATATTTAACAAGAACAAGTGACATGTCTGCACACAAATGCCCCTGGTGGCAGATTGGTTTGTTTGTTTGTTGGGGTTTAACAGCCTATCAACAGCTAAGGTCATTTAAGGCCGGGTCAATGGGTTTAGTACTTCGTCACACCAGAATCACTTGGCCCCCTCCCAAAAGCAGTAGGATCAGCAATAATCTTACTACTTTTATAATGGGCAATAATCCAATTAAACTCCCAGGTAACAAAAGAGCCAAAGATAAAAACGTACCGGAGGTCCAAACCAGGCAAATCGTGATTCCTATAAGGAGGAACCCCTATCGTTAATTTACGCCGTCGCGTTTGCCCGACCAACCACCCACTGGTGGCAGATTGGAGAAACGCCGGTAAACATATTCCGAACATACACAGAGACTGACAGACAATCCAAACACGATGCCTCCTCCCCGCTCTACCGAGACGTAATGATCAATATCAAATAATTTCCTCACTTTTGTGTATCAATGTCTTATTATTAACCCTTACAATGTTGAATTAAATTTTGTCGTCTGCTGTTTATTTTTTACTTCCATTTTTATTAACAAAAACATAGTTTGGCAGCATTTTAGAATCATTTCCAAAGTGCTGCCAAATCATGTTTTTATAGAGAATAATCAGAACTATGAAACAACAGCAGATGGCAATTTTCATTTTCCCGCATTCTAAGGGTGAACTCTTTGCATGCTAGCGGTGAAAATAACATCCAACAAATTATGAGTATGTTTCTTATTTCTCTCTGTAAATATGTCTGGAAATTTTATTAGAATTGCGTCCTCTGTCAAAACAGGTTTATATCGAAAAATATTGAAAATAAAACATGTCCAGCAGCCGAAAATATTTAATTCAGCGTAGTAAGGGTTAAATGAGGTCACAGTAAAGATTTCCATACAGTTATATGAAACAAAGACATTTCCATGTTATGAATATTTATTATACAGTCATGAAAAGTTGTATAAAATCATGAATATTTATGTAAACTCATGAATATCTATACATTGTATAAAGTCATGAATGTTTAGACAAACTCCAGAAAATGTATATAAAATCATGAATATTTATGTAAACTCATGAAAATGTATACATTGTATAAAGTCATGAATATTTATATAAGTCATGAATGGTTACATAAACCCATGAAAATGTTTTAAAGTCATCATGAATATTTATAAAAGCCATGAAAATTTGTATGAAGTCGTGACTTTATATGAAATCATGCATATTTATCCTCAATGGAGAAGTAGATCTACAAAACTATCGCCCACTGACAACCTGACATACACAATGTAATGTAACGACCTTGGGGGGTGGGGTGGGTGGGTGGGTGGGTGCTGTTTGTGGGGAGGGGAATAAATAGCTTCAAAATAATTTGTACAACCTTCAGCAATGTAGACCATTGTCAGGCTATCAGTGTGTGCTATTTGTTCAGTGCTATTTGCAAAGTATACTTATCTAGCAAAGTATACCTTGAGAGAGTAATCATTTATTTTTCCTGAAATGCATTATTTCATATAGAACTAACAACTGCATATATTTGATGATTAAAAGTATGCAGAATTATTTTACTGAATTTATTACATTATCACAGCCAATTTGGCTGTGATAATGTAATAAATTCAGTATAATAAAACATAATAAATTTATCCTAAAATTGAAAATTTCTCCCTCAAAGTATACTTTGCTACAAAAGAATACTTTGCAATGTTGGTGAAATGGGCTACAGGAGCTACCCCATAAGGCTTATTCCTCCAGTCACAGCCACATATACAAGTAACAATACACCTTTGCCAAGTGGAAATAATGAAGAGATGACAATTTACAAATTCTGTTGCACATGTAGGTTGTGACCTTAAAATAAACCTAGGCGGAAAAACTGCTCAATGCTTTTTTATTTTTTTAATTTATGTTACTTTTCACATAAACATGTTTTAACTGTCATCCGGTATGAAGACAATTTAATTCTGCTGCTACATTATTTTTATGATTCGAATTATGGACTCATATTTTTAAAGTTGTTTTCCCGCTTAAATGGATTATTTACATAATTACATTACCCATGTAAGTCACTTACGATCCATAATACTATATAACAAAATATACACCAAATGTAAATGCTTATGGTACACGTGAAAACTTATTAGAAAAAAATCAACATCCCTTTGATTGATTGGGCGATTGATGAAATGGGATGTCTGCAGTCATCGAAACCAATGGTCTCACCATGCAGTGCCTATTTCACCAACATTGCAAAGTATACTTTTCTAGCAAAGTATACTTTGAGGCAGTAATTATTTTTCCTGAAATGCATTATTTCATATAGAATTAACGACTGCATATATTTCATGATTAAAAGTATGCAGAATTATTATACTGAATTTATTACATTATCAAAATGGCTGTGATAATGTAATAAATTCAGAATAATAAAAAATAATAAATTTATCATTAAATTGAAAATGTCTCCCTTAAAGTATACTTTGCTAGAAAAGTATACTTTGCAATGTTGCTGAAATCACAGGTTGAAGTAACGGACCGAGGTCTATAAATACATTAAATATGCCTAAAAGCATCAATAAACTGAAAAAAAATAAGCTAAAAAATATTTTTCCGTTTATTGATGCTTTTAGGCATATTTAATGTATTTATAGACCTCGGTCCGTTACTTCAACTGTGGGTGAAATAGGCTACTGGTCGACTCATGGACATTTTCAAACGCTTTCTTTCCAAGTTTTCTTATTTCTCATCGAAAGAAAGAATTATGTGTGCTTTTCTCAAGACTTAAATCTTATAAAGCTGAATTAAAATTATGATCTGCTGCTGTTGCTTTTTTTCTTACCATATTTTCAATATTTCTCAACACATAATGTTTGACAGTGTCCAGCTGTGGGTAAACGTTTGCCGTGGCACTCGGGAACTGTTTGAACCCGCGGCTACGGCCTTGGGATTCCAACAGTTCCCTCGTGCCACCTCAAATGTCTACCCACAGCTGGACATGGTCAACCATTATTGTTAAATTTCCGTCAGAAATATCGTGTAATTTGAGCATTTATGCGGTACTTTCGGTACTTTGATAATCTGCTCCATTCAAACAGCTGATTTACTCATATACATATTCCGGGGCCGCGTAATGGCGCGTTCTAGTAACGTCGAGAGACACATGCATTAAGTAGGTCTTGGCTTGGTCACGGAATGAGCATTGTCTACAGCCATGGTCAAACAGCACGCGCTGTACGTCGAACACAGCTGTGAGCGGTATCAAACAACGGCGCTGTACGTCGAACACAGCTGTGGCGTTGGTGTCAAACAAGGCGCTGTACGTCGAACACAGCTGTGAGCGGTGTCAAACAACGGCGCTGTACGTCGAACACAGCTGTGAGCGGTGTCAAACAACGGCGCTGTACGTCGAACACAGCTGTGAGCGGTATCAAACAACGGCGCTGTACGTCGAACACAGCTGTGAGCGGTGTCAAACAACGGCGCTGTACGTCGAACACAGCTGTGAGCGGTATCAAACAACGGCGCTGTACGTCGAACACAGCTGTGAGCGGTATCAAACAACGGCGCTGTACGTCGAACACAGCTGTGAGCGGTGTCAAACAACGGCGTGTACGTCGAACACGCTGTGAGCGGTGTCAAAACAAACGGCGCTGTACGTCGAACACAGCTGCGAGCGGTATCAAACAACGGCGCTGTACGTCGAACACAGCTGTGAGCGGTGTCAAACAACGGCGCTGTACGTCGAACACAGCTGTGAGCGGTGTCAAACAACGGCGCTGTACGTCGAACACAGCTGTGAGCAGTGTCAAACAACGGCGCTGTACGTCGAACACAGCTGTGAGCGGTGTCAAACAACGGCAGTCATGTAACAATATATGCTTTGACAATTTACATGTACATCCACATGATGAAATAAAATAGCAGACATTTATTTCTTTAAATGCTTTTAATTGTTAAATCTTTTATACTGACAATTTTATGGAGCGGAAAATTAATGTTTTTTATGAGAAAAGTGAAAACTAGCAAATAAACAGCAGGGCCTCGTTGCTCATAGGATTTAACAGTCCGTTAAGCTAACAGAAGTTGCTCATAACCTCTGTTAGCTTAACAGACTGTTAAATCCTTAATACAGTTAAGGATTTAATAGACCGTTAAGCTAACAGGTTATGAGCAACCGGGCCCAGACGATAACATTTAATTCGGCATTGCAAGACTTAATAATAAGATAGGGGGCTAACTACATTTCGGTCCAAGAAAATATTTAATTCACCAGTGCGAGGTAGACAATTCCTCCCAACACTAATATACAACAACAACAACAGACAAACATCGACTGACGAACCTCTCACTGCGGTAACATGTGACGCGCCATGACAAACAGGGGGCTTATTCACAACCTGACCAGTGTAACTCTCTATCAGATAGCACTCGTATATAGCCGTAAGTGGTTGAAGGTGTCTCAACTCGATAGCAAACGGTGTAAACCCTGATCATATAAGCGTGGATGTGCCAGCCGATCTGTGGCCACACTGGTCGCATACCTAATAAGCCTCTTTTTGTCACGGTGAAACACATTTGCATATTTTGTTGATATTGACCTCGAAACATTGTAATATTTTCTGGAAATGAAATATACATTGTATATATATTGACAAAGACATAATTATCAGAATATAATTTTGAATTTACTCAAAACATCCAACCCATTTTTTATTGTATTTATGGAAAAATGCCAATTTTCAAAGTCGATATCAACAAAATGTGCCCATGTGATTTGACAAACATGTACACGAATTATCACGCAGCTATTTCTTCTCAAGACAAAATGACTTAATGACAGTACACGTAACATTTCACATTGTGCAATTGTTTCAATCTATAGATATTAACAAATAAATACGGTACCAGTCATAACTGTGCAAATGTGTCAAGATAAGTAATTATGCTGAATCATTTGATCAGACAGCTAACTGGGTAATCAGTATCGGAAATATATTTAAAAAGCAATGTTTGATCGAATATCGTCTTGTTCATTCAGTAATTTTGTAATGCTTTACTGCCAACAATAGAATCCATGTTGTTCCCTTACTTACGATTGTCCAATTACCTTAAATAAATATTCGGACACAATTTCTTCAGGCGTTTTCCAAAAAACAAATTGTATGTATAACATTACTGTTGTACAATGGAATTGATCCAAAATATTGGGACAGTTGTGGGATAAATTTTTGTCATATGAAAACCTTGTTATAAACCCATTTCATAAAAGTGATACGGCGCACGTGTAATAACACCTGGAGTGAATTTGATTGGCTGACCACATGACTAAATAACGTATTCACATTATGCGCTAATGTTATGCCAGACAAACAAAATTAAGATACTCCAAAACCGGTATATGTGGTTTGCGACCATGAACAGACGTTATCGACGGCGAGAGATGACAATAAACACATACAATTACGCAGAAATAGATTGCATGAGCGTCCGGTTTAGAGAGGTTCTACTGTATGTGTTTCCAGAATAAATTGTGTCTGAATAATGGGGTTATTACGGTAGTAAATAAATTGTGTAGTTCCGTGGATGTGTTGATGGTCTAGGATATTGGCCTTACATTACTGCCATATCTTAGACACAGTTGCTTAACCCTTACAATGCTGAATTACATTTCGTCGTCTGCAGTTTATTTTTTATTTTTTTCTCATCAGAAACATGGTTTGACAACACTTTAGAATAATTTCCAATGAAAATTGTTCGAAAGTGCTGTCAAATCATGTTTTTATTGAGAAAGAAGACAAAATATAACACAGCAGCAGACGACACTTTTTATTTCCCGCATTCTAAGGGTTAACCATTTGAAGGCAGGAAACAAATATTGTTACTGGATAAAAAAATGTTTTTGTTACAAAATAGTACAAAATGATTTGATATAATGGTGTTTAACGGTCAACAGCTAAGGTAATTGTAGGCTGGATTAACGGGGTCGAATCACAGGTTACCTGTTGTGATGGTGTGTAAATCCCAAAATCAGAACTGAATATTTACAGAAAAATTAAAACCTTGAAGGCCATTTTTTATTTTCACATTCTGTAAAAACTACTCCCCTTAGTTTTCATTTTGTTTTGTTTATTTTGGCAGCACCTTTAAGGTAAAATGGAGACTAATCTCAAGGTGCCGCTAACTAGAGTTTTCTTTCAATAGGACCTGCCAATGGGAGGACTTATTGTGTGAACAAGAATACAGAATGAGAAAATTAAAAATGGCCGTCAAGGGGAGGAGTTATTGCGTGGACAAGAATCAGAGTAAGAAAAATAAAAATGGCCACCAAGAAGTTATTGCGTGGACAATAATACAGAATAAAAAAAATGGCAACCAAGGGGAGGAGTTATTGCACGGACAAGAATACAGAATGAGAAAATAAAAAATGGCCGCCAAGGGGAGGAGTTATTGCAGACAAGAATACAGAATGAAAAAATTAAAAATGGCCAGCAAGGGAAGGAAAATCCATACAGTTCTTCCTCTTGTCACAATAAATTTGTGTAGCGAATTACAGTAAATAGTAAAAAATACAGAATATGTCCAGTGTTTTCAAATGAGCGTGTAAAAAGAAAACCAGTAACCAAAAATATTTGTTTCCTTCCTTTCAACCCTTATCACGCTGAATTAAATTTTGTCGTCTGCTGGAAATGTTTTCAGCAGACGACGTTTTCCGTCTCCAGCGTAGTGAGGGTTAATGGTAAATACTTGCACTATCCCAGACAAATCGTTCAGTAACGGTGTTTGCATTTTATGGCATATATTTATTGACAGAATATTAGAATTAAACAAAAACAATATGGACAGCATCAGTGTACGGCTGAATTTCAACACCATAAATACATGAAATTATTTGAGCAGTAAACCACATCTAAGTCCCGACGTGTGAAAATAAATTCATACCATCTTTGAATACATTGTACCGGTATGTGAAATGCTTTGTTAAATGCAACAATTTTCAGTCATTGATGTGACACGTTGAAAAATTCAAAACAAATTGATTTGTTTAAAAGTTGATACCAACGACTTTCTCCCAATCGCATTACAGAACTTACCAAAGATATCAAAAGCATTAAATTAATTTACGAAACAAAATCAGATGCGATACGATTGGATTTTTACACAGCTGGACCCAAATTCTGTTTGTTTATATTCCTGTGGCTTCGGTGTGTCTGTTTTATGGAAATGCTAGAACATCTCCGTCACCATTTGCTGTAAAACAAAAGAACTTTTAATTGTGATTATACAACAGAATATGTCTCATATTGTCATGCATTATATTGGGTGATACACCCAATAGCATGCATGACAATAAGAGACATATTCTGATTCTGATTTACTGATAGAAACAAAAAAGTGAAAGTGTTTAACGTCCCAGCAACTGTTAAGCAGTCATATAGACGGCTTTGAAAGTAAGTTTGGCCATATGGTTAAAAAATCTGCGGTATCCTATATTTAACCAATTTTCTCTGGGATACCGATTCACAGGTATTAAAATTTACCATATATTTTTCTCCATTTTCCTTATTTTTCAATGAAAGTACATGCTGTTGCCATTCATTTGAATGAACCGTCTCAACGAGGCAGTTCAACTGAGTGGTAACAACATATAATTTTAGTGAAAAAAAAAATGAGGATAAAAATTCTTCAGCATAAAATGGATGCAAATTCTGTACTCAATGAAATTTCTTTTTTAATTTTCCTTATTTCTCATTGGAAGTATATGTTGTTGCCACTCATTTGAACGGTAACAACATATAATTTTTGTGAAACATAAGAAAAAGAATAGAAGAGAAAAATTGTGTATCTTCAGCATAAAATGGATGAATAACTTTCAACGTAAACAGTGGAATCATTTTCAGAGTTAAATTTGTATAATTTGTAATGGAGAAACAAAGCAGAGTCAAGAAAGTAGAGAGCGAAAAGGAGAGAGAGGAGAGAAGATGATGTTGGTTAGTAGCAACAACAATGAGCGATGATGGTTAACACAATACAGACAGCTATGTTATTACATGTAATAGCATGTTATGAGGCAAGCCGTGTATTTGAACGGTTAATTTGGAATGTCATGTTAATTCTAATTTAAAAAATGAAATCCCGACGTCTTGAGAACAATAGTTTTAAGTAATTTTGTATTGATCAAATCTCTATTCGTTCCCTCGAAATAACAATTTGTTCCATCTATTTAATAATTTGTTCCCACGAAATAACAATTCGTTCCCACGGGACCGAATTGTTAATTCGTGTGAACGAATTGTTATATCGTGGGAACAAATTGTTAATTCGAGGGAACGAATTGTTAAATTGAGGAAACAAATTGTCATTTTGTGGGAACGAATTGTTATATCGAGGGAACGAATTGTTAAATTGAGGGAACAAATTGTTATATCGAGAGAACGAATTGTTAAATTGAGGGAACAAATTGTTATTTCGAGGGAACGAATTAATGCAAAAAAAATCCATGTCCCCTGCGGTGCTCCGTAAATCCCCTGTTGTGCGAATGTTATAAACCTAATTCCATACACAGAGGATTGATTGGCTATTTGATACGAAATTGAATATTACAACTTTATTTATATTAACTTAAAATGTATAATTTCATTTCATTTATGTTATTTCAATACGAAAAATAATATTTGAATGTCACAAATGTTTTGATGATGTTTGACGTCATTGTCAAAACGAAATGGCAAAAACAAGTACAGTGAAACCTCGCTAAACCGGACACCCTGGGAGGTCCCCAGGGTGTCCGGCTTAGAGAGGTTTCACTGTAATTCAGGTATTTGATCATTCTGAGTCATAGTTGTGTAGTATGCGATCACGAGCAGACATTATCACCGGAAATAAATGACCAAGAAACTCATCGAAAATAGGATCACATACGTTTTCTTGGTGTCGGGTTTAGAGAGGTTCCACTGTATATCATTGAACACGTACATGTAGGTAGGTTGTTTTTTTCCCACAATATTGTGCTTTCGGTTGTGGAAATTTTTAATCGATTCCAACTACCAATGAAGTGTATTCAAATATGAATTGGTATGTGTCCAATGAAATTGCTCAAAATCGTGCAAATCTGTTGTTGGAATTAAAACTCACTCAATCATAAATACACCTACATGTACATTGTTAATTCAAAACTACACAGAAATCGGCAAATCTGCAAGATGTATGATCAAATGTAGATGATCTGCAATATCAAATATGAGAATTTTCCAAAAACAATGTCAAAAATATGTGATATTATTTGTAAATGACGTTGAAAGTTGACGAAAACTTCACAGATTGAATTCCATGTGTGCTCTGAAGTTTTCGTCAACTTCCGATGTCTTTTATAGAAATTGTCATAATTTTTATTACGATTCAACATCGCAAAAATATGCCAACGCAATCAAGCGGAACCTTTCATACTCTGACCAACCCATTGTCAAACGGACAAGATTTTCAGCAAAATATAATGTCATCCGTAGTTCACAGATAGAGAAGAGCAAATAAACTACATTCTATATAATGTAATTTATATAAATATAGAATTTGCTCTTAACTATATGAAACCATTTGATGTCAACGCAATATGTAGAAAATGTGAAATTGGGAAATTGATATTGGCAAAATACACAGGCGGGATGAGGTGTAAAATGGATAAGTCAACATTTTATAATTCTTATAAAGCTATTATATACCACAAATTGCATTTCTTGCAAAAGTAGTACATTGTAATGATATTAACTCTTTGCATGCTAGCGGCGGAAATATCCGCAAAACAAATTAGGAGTATATGTTTTACTTCTCTCTGTAAATATGTCTTGAAATTTCATTAGAATTGAGTCCAAGACATATTCATGATATTTACGGTGAGAAATACAAGGAAATATGATGAATTGTCATCCGCTATTTTTGAACTATTTATAGCACACAAATTTCCCAGCATGCAAAGAGTTAACAAGAAATATATGGTTTTATAGTCAAGGAGACTTTGAACAATCAATAGGAGAAATTATTGATGTAAAGTCACAAAGTGTAAAATGTCAGATCTAAAGTTCTTGTCCAAATATGCACGTAGTTACCTTATAATGTGATACACGCCATGCTTTTGTACCTATGAACATGTGTGATGATATCTCTATGAACATGTGTGATGATATCTCATGAAAATTAATAATAATATTTACGATATTTTCCATAAATGACGTCGAAAGTGGACACAATTGTCATAGCAAATGTGGATGTGGAATTCAATTGTTAGAATTTTTCGTCATCATTCGCCATCATTTACAGAAAATATCACTGTCTAAATACATTTCCTGAAAAATCACACATGTTCTTAGGTAGAACATCATGGCATGTCTCATATATGTACATGTAGATTTGAGCATTCTTTCTCGCTGATTATCACGCTGGATAATACACGTCACAAGCACCTGCTATTTTGGGTCGGCATCGACCGTGTCGTTGGAATCATTGTCATGTTTATCTAGACTATTAAAGTTACATGCCCACTCAGTAGGCACACAAAATGTTCTTTATATAAGTTTGTTTGTTTGTTGGGGTTTAACAGCCTATCAACAGCTAATGTCATTTAAGGCATCAGAGACATCATCTTAGACATTTTCTGACAAAATAAACATTCATTCACCATTACCCCACATATTTATTGGCATTATTATACATTTTATAGCAGACGTAAATTTCCACACTGATATCAGGTGCGATAACTGTGTTTCCTTAAAATGTTAATGGACATTACTATTTATTCTCTGTTTTATTTTTTGATGTGCAATGATCATACTTTATAATCTGCCGAAAATATATTTTTTTCAGGCGACGCATTTAATTAGCATAAATAATTTAAAAATATCATGCCTCATTTGCATATGAAAATAGCCTGATACCACCGTACGTCACTGTCAGTAAAATAAATATTACTAAATGATTATATCTGTATAGCGGGCACTTGTAACGTTTAGAACTGGTGGAATAGTGACACAATTATACACTTCTTTAATTCCTATAAAGAACATTTTGTGCCTATATACTGAGTGGGCATGTACCTTTAACAGTCCTATGTTGCAGATTGATTGATTTCTTGCTATTTAACGGCCTATCAACAGCTAAGGTCATTTAAGGAGGCTGGGCCAACGGGTTCGATCCCGTATTTAACCTGCTGCATTGGGGGGAAAATCCCAAAATAAGAATGGAATATTTACATCAAAAAAAATATATTCAGCCCTGAAATTAGAATACCGGTAACCTGACATGGTAACCAAAGCCACTTGGCCCCTTCTCCTAAAAGTAATAGGATGATGAATAAATCATAATACTCATATAAGGGGTATAACCAGATTCAACTCTCACATACATGAAGGCCAAACCAGGTCTCCGGTCTGGATTCCAGTAAGGATGAATCCCGCTCGTTAAATTACCCATCGCATGCTCTCACCGGCCACCCATCATATGTTGCAGAATGTTAAATTCTTTATGCATTGCTAGCAGTTTTACTCATATAATCAAAAGAAACTACGTACAAATATTTTCTGCCTTGAAGATTAGCCTTTGCTCTGTTGAATTAAAGTCTCGTCTCTTCTTTATTTTCCATTTTTAACATTGAAAAACACAGTCGGGAAGCGCTTTAGAAATCATTGTCAATGGAAATGATTCTAAAGTGACGTCAAACCATGTTTTTTATTGAGAAGGAAGACGATATATGAAACAACAGCAGATGATAATTTTTGTTTCCCGCATTCTCAGGGCTAAAGAGCATTCCGCTTGTATCATTTAGAGTAGAAAAAAAGAAATTTGGATGAAGAAATGTGTAACGTGTAGCTGACGTCTGCTGGGCTACACAATTTCACTATTTCCCAAACCACATGATCTAAAAATGGAGCTTCGCATGGTGGACAAATTGAGCAAATTCTTCTCAGTCGAGTCGGCTGTTCCGTTCAACTCCAATCGTACCACTCCTATGTTAAGCTATATCTTCGATGAACGTCATTTGTTTGATGACGGCAATGTCATTTCACTGTGCCGAATAAAGGAGTGTACTGTACATTATCGGGTTTTCCGATCTCTCGTTATCAATTATGAAGCGGCATCATATCATTGTACGTGTCTGCCTAGAAAAGAGAACTAGCAGTAGTAAGTGTACGTGATGGAAGGACATTATAGGGTTAACTGTGTTGTAATTTTCAAATTTGTGGCATATATCAGAAAATGATAGGTCGGAAAATCTGTTTAATGGCAACGAGCTAGCGGAGCCATTAAACAAGTTTTCCGACCTATCATTTTCTGATATACGCCGCAAATTTCAAAATTACCATGCGGTTAACCGATTTCTAATGCACTCCTTTACTACTGGCGTAGGAATACAAATTGAAATAATTTGCGACCGTTCATCAACAATGATATACCTGTAATGTATGACCATCAGCCAATCAGATTGCGTGATATTTATAGAGTGCATTAGAATTAGGAGTTACATGCTCACAATACCTGTAACAGTTGAATATGAGGATTCAAACAGGTGATTGATTGTATTGATGGAATCAGTTGGCAATTGTATTATATATATATATAGACAGCATTTCAAGAATATTCTGTCTTATCACATTTTCAACAATTCAGCAAAAACCAGGAACCCACTTTTCCGACTTTTCGGCACAAGGCCTTTATCAAGGAATTAGTTTCTACTAAACGCTAAGTGGCATCCATTTTAGATTTCACAAACCGCTAAGTGGCATTCATTTTAGATTTCCCAAGTTTGTGAAATCTAAAATGGATGCCACTTAGTGTTCAGTAGAAACTAATTCCTTGATAAAGGCCTTGTACCGAAACGTCGGAAAAGTGGGTTCCTGGTTTTTGCTGAATTGTTGAACATATTAATTGTATTATTGCGGAAAGATTATTTTCACATTTTGTTAACTATATATAGTACTGGCAACAATTTGAATTTTCTCCCCGTTAACAACTTCCTGAATGGCTTTTGACTTTTGAAAACAAAGGTTGAAAAGCATAAAAGTTATAATTGAAAATTAAGAGTTTCTACAGAAACGTCATGCAGGAGCAAGTTAAATCTTAAAAGGCGGGAAACAAACATTGCCGTCTGCTGTTGGTTTTGATTTTCTTCACTCTCAATAAATACAGGGTTTGACAACACATTAGAATCATTTCCATTGGAAATGATTCTAAGTGCTGTCAGACCATGTTTTTAATGAGCAAAACAGCAGACGACAAATTTAATTCAGCATTGTAAGGGTTAAATCTCAAAAGGTGGGATTAAATTTTGTAATCTGCTGTTTATTTTCCATTTTCCTTGATTACAAACGTGTTCGGACAATGATGAGAATTATCAGGGATTCCAAAACATGCTTTTTTTTTTGTTAAGAAAAAAGATTACCGGTAAAATGAAAAACAGCAGACGACAATATTCATTTCCCACCTCGGGTGTAACTGAAACTGAAATGGTACAGTGTGAAGTGAGGCACCAACAGAGAAACAGCCATTTTCTCACAAGACACAATTAACCCATTTAAAGAGGGAAATCAGTGCCGTCTGCATTTCAATTTTTCTTATTTCACAACAAAGACATATGGGAGATGACCACGACAAGTTATGCTTTCAGTCAAGACCAATAGAAATGAAAAACATATGAAGAATTCAGACAGCACCAGTAGTGTACTATGATACCAGTTGGTACCACTCAATGAGCATCATTCACCTGCATTCACTTTTCTATTTTTAAAGAATGCATAACTAAACAACAGGTTAGAATGCTGCTTGAACAGAAATTATGAAAAACAAGAAATGCGTCTGTCGAATGCGGATGCCACCTGCAGCATATTTGAGAAACTGTGACAAATTGGTTAACCAAAAAGTGTGACGGACGGACAGACAGACAGACGTTCTTACAGTACTATACTTATGTGGCTTATCACATGTTAAATATTAGCCACATAAAACGATTTTTAGCCACATAAAAGGATTTTTTAGGTGGCTAATTGTAACCAACCCTATCCTTTACTAAGTCCATAACCCTGTGGGGCTAGCCACATAAGTACCCTAATGTGTGCCGGACAGACAAACAGACAGACGGACGGACAGACGGACGGACAGACGGACGGTCCAAACACTATATGCCACCCGTTTCTTCGAAACCCGGTGGCATAAAAATGTAGACGACTTAACGTTTCCTGAATTATATGGGTTTAACAGACACAACACCTTAACATGTACATACACAACTCACAAAACACATAAAAATACTTTTACTGTTTCATTCTAACATTCTAAGTCATACATATTGAATATATTACTCGTTTGACCTTATTTACAGAACAGCCACAAGTAGACACAACAAATTAAAGGACAGTCAAAAATAGCGTGATCTTTATTTGAACTTCGATTCATATGACACGACACAAAACGCCATTTGTAACAATATATGTGGCTGTAACTGAAGAAATGGGGGTTATGGGATTGCGACCAGTGTAGATCCAGATGAGCCTGTGCAACCGCACAGTCTGATCAGGATCTGTACCGTTCGCCACTCCATCAATGAAACATCCGTCATGCTTGTAACAAGGAATATAGATCGGTACCAAGCTAGAGGAGTCATGCTTTTTGATCAGTAGCTACACTGGTCACAATTCCCATAAGCCCCATTTCTCCAGACACTCAACAACATATGCGTATGTGTGGTAGCACATGAACACGGATAAGAACATACAATATATATTTCACAACTTTACAATTGAAAAATCACAAAAATAACACTTGCCGAGGCAAGAGAAAATTATACCTCAAACTGAAATGTAACCAGTCTATGGGATAATTATGTGTGCCAATATCACATGGTATATTATTGCCAAATATGGTCATTGACTCGCCATATCGCATGAAAATGATTTCAAATGTCAGAAATAACGTTGGTGAATAACATCGAAAGTTGACAACAAATTAAATTCCGTGTGTACATTGCAAATTGTGACATATCATTTACAGATGGTGCAGATTTTTTTTTAGGAATCAATATTGGCGTAAAGTGACAAGAAAATCTCGAACTGGCAAAAATACAAAGAAGAATTGTGGGAAACAGACGGAAGAAACTGCTTCCTACTCTAACCCTAACGATGCTGAATTCAATTTTATGTCTGCTGTTTATTTTATATTTTGAATTTTTCTCATCAAAAACATGTTTTGACAGCAATTTAGAATCATTTCCAATGAAAATGATTCTACAGTGCTGTCAAATCATGTTTTTATTGAGATAGAAGATGAAATATTAAACAACAGCAGACGCCAATCTTTCTTTCCCGCATTATAATGGCTAAGGACTAAAATGTGGCAAATTTCTAAAAAAAACACTGAAGCAGACAACAATTCCTGAGAATTTTACAAAAAATCCTTGATTTTCTACATTATTTTTGGGAAAATTGTACATGTGATATTAAAACCAGATCATCTCAAAGATCGGCTCATAACAAAAAGCCCAAACGTTTAGTTTTAACTAGTGAAATAAATAAGTTATTAACTCTTTGCATGCTGGGAAACTTGTGGGCTATAAATAGTTAAAAACTAGCGGACAAAAATTCATCATATTTTCTTTTATTTCTCCTTGTAAATATCATGAATATGTCTTGGAATTTCATTAGAATTGAGTCCTCAGGACTCAATTCTAATGATATTCCAAGACATATTTACAGAGAAATAAAACATATAGTCCTAATTTGATTGGCAGATATTTTCGCCGCTAGCATGCAAAGAGTTAATGACAAACAATATGATCTTTAAACAAAATGACTGGCATTTAGTCCAAAAACATTGAAATTTTAACAGATTATTTCAATAAAACATTAAAACTAATACAACTACTCACAAACAATGTGAATAGTTGGTCAAATGTATGGATTTAAGAAGTCACAGGACATAAACTGACCAATGAAAATGAGACATGAGTAGTGGAGTCATGATTCTATTTATAGAATGAATAGAAATAATCAGGAAGCCAAAAGCTAGATAGAATCTGGTAGAGATGTAGCGGACTACAGATAGCACCCATCACATGGTAAAATACAATATTTCAACCCTGTTGAATAACTACACTCACAAAATTGTAAGTAAACCATGCAGAAACATAAGTCAGAAATCACTGATGTTGTCATGACAACACTGGTTAAATGTTAATGAAGCAGAATGATTAGCGTTACCTAGAATAAAGGAAAGTGGTTGAGGCATTTTGGCTTAGAGACTATTTCTCATTCTAACAACAATCCTGATGACATTGATATATAACATTTTATGACGACACCAGGGTCAAGGTCACGTTAAGTCAAAAGACTAAGTTTGAAAGGTTATAAAGGTCGGATATTGTTATTATGAATAAGCGATGCAATATGTAAGGAAGAAGAATCAGTTTACAACTGGTGAACACAATTCTGAACCAAGGTTATGAGAGCTACTGAAATGCATGAACATTTTCATCTTTATTACAAATGATTTCCGAAGACTGAAACCGAGATCCTATGAAATGTAATAAAGAGAACATAAATTATTATGTAATGATTGGTAGATTTTCACAAACTTTGAAATAGTACAGGTAGCCTTTCTGCAACTGCCTATACACTTTGCCATTGTCGGTAAATTCTCCAATACTAAACGGGTTTTCGTTGAGCAATGTGCACAGGTACATGCCGTGTACTAGAAGATAAATATTAACCCTTACAATGCTGAATTTAATTTCGTCGTCTGCTGCATATATTTTTTAAATTCCATTTTTTGTCAGCAAAAACATTGTATAGCATCACTTTAGAATCATTTCCAACGGAAATGATTCTAAAGTGCTGCAATACCCTGTTTTTATTGAGAAAAATGTAAAATATGGAACATCAGCAGACGACAATTTTCGTTTCCCGCATTTTAAGGGTTAATGGACATGTACAAAGTGTATACAGCAGTCACAACTGGGCTGAAATGTTAAATACTAAGACAATTACTATTTGTTATGGCACAATATACTACATAAAATAAGCAACTATAATCATTTACCAAATATTTCTGCTACCAAACTTAGCGCAACAATACGTAAAGCTAGCAAAAATATTCAATAAACTGTGGCAGTGTTTGTCATGCATTAATTATCACCACCGTTGTACCAGGAATGACAAAAGCAGGTGCTGATGTACCTATATATGCAAATGAGAGAACGCACACAAATAAATAGCCAATAGCATCCTAATCCTGTGACCTAATTTGACCTTTGACCCTGGGCCTAATGAATATTCACAAGCACCAGCCAATAAATGGCGAATGCGACTCGCGACAAACTATAAATTAGGAAACAATAATTTACAAAATATATATAACTGAAGATCTGATAGTTAACGATGACGAGTAACAATGAGGAAATATCGGGACCACTATTGCGACATGAAATTATAGTCGGGGTGGTCTCCTTCTTTTTCAAACCGTTTTGCCTCTTCCTGCATAGATTCTTTTATCTTTAGGATTGCTGCAGACTCATTGCCCTCCTGAAAATCAAGACAACAACGTTTATTCTCACAGGTCAAGGTCAAGAGTCTGCTGAACTGCCACGCGATTGGGCCTTGCTGTTCACAGGCATTTTGTGGTATGAACGACAAAAGCCTCTTTAAATCATACCCAATTTTACTCAGATATTAATATCTACAAGGTTTGATACTTGCCCTTTTTTCAACCAACGGAACTGGTGTACCTTGGGTCCGGCTCTCTAATTCAGCAATTGTAACGCGCGTGAAGGCCGGGACCTAATGGTCCCGGCCTTCACGTACGTTACAATTACTGAATTAGCGAGCCGCGCACAGGATAAATAATCCAATCCATTGGTTGAAAGAATGGCGAATGTCGTTCGTAACTTGTAGATATTTAATATCCGAGTAAAATTGGGTATGATTTAAAGAGGCTTTTGTTGTTCATACCACAAAATGCATATGTTGCCGTTTACTAAAAATAAACTGAAGTTTCACCAAAAGTATGAGATCTGGATTGATTTAATTTGATTTAGCATTTCACCGGACAAAATTGACAAATAAAATCATAAATTGATATCATGCGGCAAACCATCTTACGGTAATTCATATTTCCCAACTAATACAATGTACATAACATCGGCAAAACTGAAAATATAATCTGGCTTTTCTGGACGGTCACAGTTTGGAAAGCTGCAATGACTGCAATGTTAGCACATGCAATATTTAGCTACACTGTACTGCTACCTATCAAAACTTCCTAACGTGTGCTTTGGAAGTGAAATAACATTGTTTATAGTTTGTCCAACTTTCTAAGCCAATCATTGGGCAGCATTGTGCTCCACTTATTTCACATATTGCAATGTTTAAGTTACATATTACCAGATTTAATGATTAACTGTTCAACAGGAAATGGAAAATCAATACTCGGATGGGACATTGCATTACACTTGGCTGAACTATAATTATAAGTATGTAATTGTTCACATATTGGATTTTTAAGGCACTAAATGCTGTGGTCACTAACGCTCCCTCGCATTTAATTCCTTAAAAATCCAATATGTGAACAATAACATACACTTATTAAACATCATACTACACCAGAGTAGTAAATATGTAAACTGAACTGAGATCGACTAAGAATATTAACCCTCACATTTGTCAACCTGTAATGCACATATCATTCTGAATATCAAAAAATCTAATCATCAGGGTTTACACCTATAACAAAATTTACTAGGATCTACATTTATTATCACTAACATTAACCAAATAACCCAAAATGTTTACTTAACAAAAGCTGCACTTTTTAATATTCCTTTTGTTTATCCTGTTCACTTGTGATATATATAACAATTGCTATAATTTATTATTTATTAAGAAGACAAGAGTAAAATGTTCATTTATGCCACATGGTATGGATTGAAATTGCACTGTTATGATGGCTATCAATGTTGGCTATTACAAAATAAGCATTAATATATATGTCATTAGCAATCAGTCATAAATAACATATCAGTCTATATCAGTGATGAACTTGTTAAATCAGTCTTTATCAGTGGTGGACTTGCTAAATCTGTCATTATCATTTGTGGCTCAATACTGATCTGTCATTATCAATTGTGGCACAATACTAATCTGTCATTATCAATTTTGGCACAATACTAATCTGTCATTATCAATTGTGGCACAATACTGATCTGTCATTATAAATTGTGGCACAATACTAATCTGTCATTATCAATTGTGATTATCAATTGTGGCACAATACTAATGTGTCATTATCAATTGTGGCACAATACTAAATTGTCATTATCAATTGTGGCAAAATACTAATCTGTCATTATCATTTGTGGCACACTACTAATCTATCAGTATCATTAACTTTTGTGACACAATGCTAATTTGTCATTATCAATTGTGGCACAATACTAAATTGTCATTATCAATTGTGGCAAAATACTAATCTGTCATTATCAATTGTGACACAATACTAATCTGTCATTATCAATTGTGGCACAATACTAAATTGTAATTATCAATTGTGGCAAAATACTAATCTGTCATTATCAATTGTGACACAATACTAATCTGTCATTATCAATTGTGGCACAATACTAATGTGTCATTATCATTTGTTGCACAATACTAATTTGTCATTATCAAATGTGGCACAATACTAATTTGTCATTATCAATTGTGGCAACATAATAATCTGTCATTATGATTTGTGGCACAATACTAATGTACCATTATCAATTGTGGCACAATACTAATTTGTAATTATCATTTGTGGCACAATACAAATTTGTCATTATCAAATGTGGCACAATACTAATTTGTCATTATCAATTGTGGCAACATACTAATCTGTCATTATCAATTGTGGCACAATACTAATTTGTCATTATCATTTGTGGCACAATACTAATTTGTCATTATCAAATGTGGCACAATACTAATTTGTCATTATCAATTGTGGCAACATACTAATCTGTCATTATAATTTGTGGCACAATACTAATTTGTCATTATCATTTGTGGCACAATACTAATGTACCATTATCAATTGTGGCACAATACTAATGTACCATTATCAATTGTGGCACAATACTAATTTGTCATTATCATTTGTGGCACAATACTAATTTGTCATTATCGTTTGTGGCACAATACTAATTTGTCATTACATTATCAATTGTGGCACAATAATAATTTGTCATTATCAATTGTGGCACAATACCAATTTGTCATTATCAATTGTGGCACAATACTAATCTGTCATTATCAATTGTGGCACAATACTAATATTTCATTATCATTTGTGGCACAATACTAATCTGTCATTATCAATTGTGGCACAATACTAATCTGCCATTATCAATTGTGGCACAATACTAATTTGTCGTTATCAATTGAGCCACAATACTAATTTGTCATTATCAATTGTGGCACAATACTAATCTGTCATTAT
Source organism: Conchocele bisecta (assembly GCA_029237695.1). Lineage (NCBI taxonomy): Eukaryota > Metazoa > Mollusca > Bivalvia > Lucinida > Thyasiridae > Conchocele > Conchocele bisecta. Next base: position 105,894,503 of record CM055268.1, read on the forward strand.
CAATTGTGGCACAATACTAATTTGTCATTTATCGAATATATGTCATTATCAATTGTGGCACAATACTAATTTGTCATTATCAATTGTGGCACAATACTAATCTGTCGGTATAATCAGTCATTATATTGTATGGCACATTGTAATCAGTCATTATATGTATGGCATTGTATGTATATCAGTCATATCATTTTGTATGGAACATTGTAATCAGTATTCATTTATGGCACTTTGTATCAGTCATTTATATTACATTGTAATCAGTCATTATCATTTGTGGTACATTATTATTTGTTGTATTGTACAAATGTCATTTATGGCATATTGATAATCTAATATCATCATTTGAGGTATCATTTGTGGCACCTTATAATCTGTCATTATGATTTGTGGCACAATACTAATCTGTCATTATCATCTGTCATTATCAATTGCACAATACTAATCTGTCATTATCAATTGTGGCACAATACTAATTTGTCATTATCATTTGTCGCACAATACTAATTTGTTATTATCAAATGTGGCACAATACTAATTTGTCATTGTCAATTGTGGCAATACTACTAATCTGTCATTATCATTTGTGACACAATACTAATTTGTCATTATCATTTCTGGCACAATACTAATTTGTCATTATCAATTGTGGCACAATACTAATTTGTCATTATCATTTGTGGCACAATACTAATTTGTCATTATCATTTCTGGCACAATACTAATTTGTCATTATCAATTGTGGCACAATACTAATTTGTCATTATCATTTGTGGCACAATACTAATTTGTCATTACATTATCACTTGTGGCACAATACCAATTTGTCATTATCAATTGTGGCACAATACCAATTTGTCATTATCAATTGTGGCACAATACTAATCTGTCATTATCAATTGTGGCACAATACTAATATTTCATTATCAATTGTGGTACAATACTAATCTGTCATTATCAATTGTGGCACAATACTAATCTGTCATTATCAATTGTGGCACAATACTAATCTGTCATTATCAATTGTGGCACAATACTAATTTGTCATTATCAATTGAGCCACAATACTAATTTGCCATTATCAATTGTGGCACAATACTAATCTGTCATTATCAATTGTGACACAATACTAATTTGTCATTATCAATAATATGTCATTATCAATTGTGGCACAAAACTAATTTGTCATTATCAATTGTGGCACAATACTAATCTGTCATTATAAGCAGTCATTATCTTTTATGGCACATTGAAATCAGTCATTACCATGTATGGCACATTGTAATCAGTCATTATCATGTAAAGCACATTGTAATCAGTCATTATCATGTATGGCACATTGTAATCAGTCATTATCATTTGTGGTACATTATCATTTGTTGCATTGTACAAATGTCATTTATGCAAATGTCATTTATGGCATATTGATAATCTAATATCATCATTTGAGGTATCATTTGTGGCACCTTATAATCTGTCATTATGATTTGTGGCACAATATTAATCTGTCATTATCATCTGTCATTATCAATTGCACAATACTAATCTGTCATTATCAATTGTGGCACAATACTAATTTGTCATTATCATTTGTCGCACAATACTAATTTGTCATTATCAAATGTGGCACAATACTAATTTGTCATTGTCAATTGTGGCAACATACTAATCTGTCATTATCATTTGTGGCACAATACTAATTTGTCATTATCATTTCTGGCACAATACTAATTTGTCATTATCAATTGTGGTACAATACTAATTTGTCATTATCATTTGTGGCACAATACTAATTTGTCATTACATTATCAATTGTGGCACAATACCAATTTGTCATTATCAATTGTGGCACAATACCAATTTGTCATTATCAATTGTGGCACAATACTAATCTGTTCTTATCAATTGTGGCACAATACTAATATTTCATTATCAATTGTGGTACAATACTAATCTGTCATTATCAATTGTGGCACAATACTAATCTGTCATTATCAATTGTGGCACAATACTAATCTGTCATTATCAATTGTGGCACAATAATAATTTGTCATTATCAATTGAGCCACAATACTAATCTGTCATTATCAATTGTGACACAATACTAATTTGTCATTATAAATAATATGTCATTATCAATTGTGGCACAAAACTAATTTGTCATTATCATTTGTGGTACATTATAATTTGTGGCAAAGTACAAAGGTCATTTATGGCATATTGATAATCTAATATCATCATTTGAGGTATCATTTGTAGCACCTTATAATCTGTCAGTATGATTTGTGGCACAATACTAATCTGACATTAACAATTGCACAATACTAATCTGTTATTATCAATTGTGGCACAATACTAATCTGTCATTATCATTTGTGGCACAATACTAATCTGTCATTATCAATTGTGACACAATACTAATCTGTCATTATCATTTGCGGCAAAATACTAACCTGTCAAATCATTTGTTGCACAATACTAATTTGTCATTCGTGGCATAATACTATTATTATAAGAAACATTAACTGCGACTCAGCCATCATAATCAGTGCGGCACATTGCAAATGAGTTATTATCACTTGTGGAAGCATACACACCTATAAATATCATTGCAATTTAGCAATATTAACGGCTAACAAATTGTATATAGTTAATGGTGAATATATTTGTATTTGGATGTGTGGAATATAAGTCATTATCACATGAAAACATTGTTATTCATGCTGTAACCCATTTCATCAATGTGATATGACACATGTGGAATAACACCTGGAGTGAATTTGATTGGCTGGCCTCATCACCCTAATTATGTATTAGTATTTTGCGCCGACGTTATGTCAAATGACACGACAAAGCAATGATGTTTTAACGTTGACGTCATCATGTTTGAAACGTCATTAGAAACGGCAGTGACTCATTAAAATTAATGAAATTGTTTGAACGTGCTCCAGTTTGGTAATACGAAGTGTTTACAAATAACAGGAACCTAGTAAATGATGTATTTATAATAATTTTCTTGCAGGGATTAAAACTATTTTTGATTTGTAACTAGATGAAAACATAGTCAATGGCGTCTGCTCACTGAAACATATTGGATATCTCCACATTGGCAACTCTTTGGCCAGTGAAGTCATGTGATAAACAGAATCTCAAACTCGTTTCCATTTGATATGAGATTTATGAAACGCATCTGCAATTTAATGCACCTTGCCAGAGGCTCGGTGCATAAATGGTGCGTGACTCGTTTAAAACATCTCATATCAAATGGGATCTCGTTTGGGATCCTCCATTTATAATTTATTGCAATTCAGTGACAAACACATATTTTGTACAGTATCACTTTCAATAATATATAAAATTTACTGCTTGACGGGAATAGACCTACTGGTATATTGAACATTTAGCACTGAAATTACATTACCCAATCAGCACCACTGTTATATAAGGACTTGTATATATTTAAATGTTAATAGAAGTCTCATTGCTCCGTATTTTTATAGTTGAGGCTAAAGACATGGTCGTGATTGATATATTGTAATTTTCCATCAGCACTTTGTCATTAATGAGCACCTGTTTAATGTATCATATTTAAAAATATCCATCAAGATTGTTCGACTACATTTATAGTAATATATCATGGCTCCAGATAAGCTCTATTTTCGTCAATACTTTCTGCAAAATCATGCTACTAAATGCAGGCCTCGACAAATTCTTAATTTTCCACTCGTCCAGACTGCATTTCAACTCGTACATTACTATGTGTGTTAATGTTTATGCCGCACTGTCTCTTCAAATTACAACTCGTCCAGATCGAAAATTCACTTGCCAATGCGAGCAGATGAGTGGATTTGTCGAGGCCTGAAATGAATCCCTGGCTGAGAAAAGGAACCTTAAAATGTTTGTGATCAGCATAGACCCAGATCAGTCTGCGCGGATGCGCAGGCTGATCTGGGTATATGCTGTTCACCATTCAGTTAATCAGGTATGCTTATAGCAGCAACAGTGTTTTATCTACCATTTTGAGTAGATGAGTCAAATTGGTCTCTTCTGGAAAAATGGTGTGTCATTCCTATGGAAAAGTACGTAGCCCCGCAGGGGACGTAGAATTTTGTTTAATTTGTTCCCACAAAATGACAATTCGTTCCCACGAAATAACAATTTGTTCCCACAAATTAACAATTTGTTCCCTCAATTCAACAATTCGTTCCCGCGATATAACAATTCGTTCCCATGATATAACAATTCGTTCTCACGATATAACAAATCGTTCCATCGAATTAAAATTGTTATATCGTGGGAACGAATTGTTAATTCGAGGGAAAGAATTGTTAAATTGAGGGAACGAATTGTCATTTTGTGGAACAAATTGTTAATTTGAGAGAATGAATTGTCATTTTGTAGGAACAAATTGTTAATTTGAGGGAACAAATTATTATTTTGTGGCAACAAATTAATAAACCAGATGGCCGCGGCCCGCATGTCGAGCCCGCCGAGGCATTTGATGGTCTCAGACTGTATTTATTTGAAGTTTGAATTAAGGGTTGTCGAGATATAAGGTATGCAAAAGCTTTAACTCAAATTTTAAAGTCATTTGACCTTGATCTTAGGCATTTGGGCCGCATGGGTGGGCTATAGAATGAAATGAAAATAAGTGTTGCGGAGATATAAGGTATGGAAAAACTTTAACACAAATTTCAAAGTCATTTGACATTGACCTTGGGCATGTGGACCACATGGGCAGGCTATAGAATGAAAATATGGATGATGAATAAGAAGTATTGGATGTTGGAAGTAAATCGGAGTAAATGTTGTGAAGATACAAGGTATGTAAAAACTTTAACACAAATTTCAGTCATTTGACCTTGATCTTCGGCATGTGAACCACATGGGCAGGCTATGGAATGAAAATATGGATGATGAAAAGTATTGGAAGTTGGAAGTAAATTGGAGTCACAATTGTGGAGATATAAGATATGTAACAAGAATTGCGTCTGTCGAACGCGGATGCCACCTGCAGCATATTTGAGAAACTGTGACAAAGTGGTTAACCGAAAAGACGGACGGACAGACGGACGGACGGACGGACGGACGGACGGACGGACGGACGGACGGACGGACGGACGGACGGACAGACGGACGGACAGACGGATGGACAGACGGACAGACAGACGGTCCAAACACTATATGCCACCCCGAAACCCGGTGGCATAAAAACTTGAACGCAGATTATATAATAACGCAAACTTCTAAGTATTTGGCCTTGGCTTTGGGGCACAGGGGCTGCATGAGTGGGACACAGAATGATTATATGGATGATGCTCAATAAGCGCACAAAGTTTCAAGCAAATCTGACTTACGGTTACAGAGATAGGTATGTGAAAACTTTAACGCAAATTTTGACAGACATTTTAACGCAAACTTCTAAGTCATTTGATCATGACATAGGAGCACAGGGGCCGCATGAGTGGGACACAGAATGAATATATGGATAATGACCAATGAGCATACAAAGATTCAAGCAAATTCGACTTACGGTTACAGAGATAGTAGGTATTTGAAAACTTTAACGCAAATTTGACAAATATTTAACGCAAACTTCTAAGTCATTTGACCTTGACCTTTGGGCACAGAGGCCGCATGATTGGGATACAGCATGAATATATGGGTGATGACTAATAAGCATATGAAGTTTCAAGTCAATGTGACGCACGGACGGACGGACTGACCGACGCACGGACGTCATTGTGCGGGCTCGACAAAAAAATGCTCGTCCCCTGCGGGGCTCCGTAGAAAAGCAATAAAATTTCTGAATTTGGGTGAGCCAAATCCAAAAAACGTGAGCATTTGGCACTGGTAAATAAATCACTGTAGCTGTCACAAAAATGATGTAACTGTGAAGAGTGGAGAATGGTGAATACACAGATTTATCACACATGTCCTAAGGTACATTTTCTCATCCCCCAAATATAAATGTACATCAGCTATACATGTTTTTGAAGAAGAAAAAGAAAATTATCTGGAGCCTTAACATAGATCAGCCCTTGGTAACAACACCATTATCATTTTTTTTTACAGAAATCAACAGAGTATGTGACTTGTTTTATCACAAATGTAAGATTACTATTTGTTTTAAATAGATCTTTGAGATTTATAATTTTCACACGTTTTTGACAATTCATCCCAATTTCTCCTTGATAAGGGTGGAAATTGGAAAGATATTAATGGTGTTGTTTGTATTACCAGATTGGGGCCTACATGGTTTATATAGACAGAAGACTAGTCTACAATTGAGAGAAAATAACTAAAATGGCATACATCATGACATAGGCTTGAAATGAAATTTGTGTACAACCAGCCAAAATGGACATTTGAGCCCTCTGACGAACTAAATGGACCTGAAGATGTTTGCCATCAGCATAGTTGTTGATGTCACCAGGACAGTGATCAAATGCCAATCTGATTATATAAATGCACATTAAAGGTCATATGAAGAGAAAAATAAATTTTAAAATATATTTTGTAAACTGGTAGATAATGACAAAAGTTATGCAAGTTTTCATAATTGTACATTTTATGCAAATTTATGCATTTTTTTTAATTTTTTTTTTTTTGAAAATCCCAATAAAAAAGTTTTAATTCATTAAAGTTTTTTTTTCACATTTTTCATTTGATTTCATCATAAATTATCAATATAAATAAACATAAAAAATAATTGTTTACTGATGACGTCATAGTGGTATTTCAACTAGTTAAAATGTTCAAACTTTTGTAACTTTTTTAATATTTGTTAATTTTAAATGCGGTTTTCAGCATTTATATCATATTATCAAATTGAATAAATTACAAAAATAAAAAAAAGTTGTTCAATTGACCTTTAAGCACTATGCTCTGAATGTGTAGCAAACATCATAAGGTTCCATTTGAGCAGCCTGTGGAACATTTGCAGCCAAGCCAGTGTAAATCTTTACCCTGTGATTGTAACACTTTTTATAATTCCAGACGTTATGATCTAAGAAATTTCATGTGATTGAATAAATAGAGAATACCAGGCTAGTGTCTCGGTGAACCTCGTAAATCTTACAGTTTGCGAACCGAGCCATATACACGATACCGAAAGACAAAAACATGGTACAGTGAAACCTCTCTAAACTGGACACCACGGGAGGTCCCCAGGGTGTCCGCTTTACAGATGTTTCACTGTAAATCAGGTATGTGCCCATTCTGAGACATACATGTGTGATTTGCAATCATGAACAGACATTATCATCCGAGGTAATTGATAAAGGAGCACATCACATATGTATTTTTGGTGTCCGGTTTAGAGAGGTTCCACTGTATAGGTATTCTATTTATCATCTTAGGACTTGACTACTATAATGGAGATATCATTGAAAATAACAGTGATGACATTCGGTAACGTCACATGACGTTGTTCGGCCAATGAAACGCCAGAAAAAGTAGCTTTATATATCTATGGATTGACTGTGATACACAGTCTGACTGATACTGCAGTTTGTCATCTTTTAGTGTTTGGTGATGGAACTAACAATATGGAAAAGAATATAAATATTTTTACACCAGTCTGGGTCTACACAGGTTGCAAAGGTAAATTGTCCAAAACAATTATTTTGTTTGCGATCACAGATTATAGACAAACCCTGGAAGGGGACCTTAACCCTTAGACGATTACACACAACAATTATCATCTGCTGTTGCTTTTATATCTTGCCTTATTTCTCAAGAAAAACATGGTTTGACAGCAATTCAGGATCATTTCCAACAGTGCTATCAAAGTATGTTGTAAATTATTCTAAAGTACTGTCAAAGCAACTTTTTGATGATAAAAATGGAAAATAAACAGCAGATGACAAAAAATTAAGATAGCGGTTAAGGGTTAATACACTTTATATCCTGCATCATGATGTATTAACAGAAGGAATAAACAAGCCTCGGCAAGGAGAAGGGGGATAACTCTGGCAGTAGGATTATTCATGGTTTCACATCTATCTTTTCACAAGGCAGGTTTATTAAATTACTCCGTTAAAGTTAGACGAAAAGCGAAATTTCTTCTGAATCATCATTTCATTTGAGACAAGCCATACGATTTTGTACCGAAGAAGATGTGCGATTCTTCATGAAGAATATTGGCAAAATATGCGATATTTTCAGTAAATGATGTCGAAAGCGGACTAAATGTTCAGATCAAATGCAAAATGCTATTCCACATCTGCTAGGAATATTTTGTCAACTTTCGACATCATTGACAGAACATATCAGAGATACTGGTACTATTTTGAATGAAAATTCGCACAAAAGTACAAAACCACATAGCTTGTCTCATTTCGTATGATAAAATGAACTATAAATGTCCAAAACAGAAATTACATTTTGCTTTACGTAAGCTTCATCATATAGACATATGCAAATATATGACGAGTGACAAACAAATAACAACTCAACTAAGCAACCTGCATAGCCACAGATTTGCTTGCTTGAGGTGTAAAAAATATCGAAAATTAACCCTTAGACCGCTACTCACAACAATTGTCGTCTGCTGTTACTTTTATATCTTGACTTATTTCTCAATAAAAACATGGTTTGACAGCACTTCGGAATCATTTCCAATGGAAATGATTCTGAAGTGCTGTCAAAGCATGTCGTGAATTATTCCAAAGTGTTGTCAAAGCATGTTTTTGATGATAAACATGGAAAATAGAAAATAAACAGCAGACAACAACACAAATATGATAGCGGTCTAATCTAAGTAGATATTTTAATGGAATTCCATGACATATTCATGATATTTATAGGAGAAAGAAAAGAAAATATAAAGAATTGCCGTCTGTTAATTTTTTAACTATTTATAGCCCACAAATTTCCCAGCATGCAAAGAGTTAAAAGCCAGAACCATCTTACAGAGTTATGTCCCTTCTCCTTTAAATTGGCCCAACTAAGGTCAAAGATCATCCAATCAGATAAGCCATAGCCATTCAGTTCATGCATCGCCCCATAACCAACTATAAATAGAAGCGAGGAGATTGAGTTACGATTTAAAGATCAAGATTGCAGGGATGTTTTCGTTTTTTTACGAGAATCAGTAGAAACGAGATAGAGAGGTCATAGAGACGTCACATGACTTACATTGTCAGGATAGCCCGCTAAATTTGGATAACCTCCCATATCTGGTCCGGGCCCGCCCCCAGTCGGGGGCATATCATCCCGCGGCGTACCGGGCCCATTTGCCGGGGAATTTTTCATGCCATCCATATCACCTATTGTAACAATACAGAACAAGGGCATCGTTATCACTAAGCTAATCCCCTCGCTGGCAGCCTTGATAATACTCTTTTTCAAAACAGTTTTTTGCCTTACACAAGGTGAACATAAGGTCTGTGACCTTGACTTTGGGCGATCTGACGCGAGTCCTGTGCAAAACAAAGCACCATCCCTAGACACACATTGTGGGCAAATATTATGAATTGGGAGTTTACACCCGTTCAACTGAAGATCAAATACATGTACATGGCAGATGTGAATCCCTGCAAGATTCCCTATTATATGAATTCCTAAGAAATGTAATAGTGATTAACCAATTTGTGGCTGTGACTGGAGAAATGGGGCTTACATACTGATCAAATAGCACACTCCTGTATCCTGATAACTATCTATTTATCCCGTCAGCACAGTGCGTATGTGCCATGAAACATTTTTGATATCCTGTCAATACGACCTAATCACTGCGTATGAATATGTGCGGTTTTGAGGATGCGGTTGGGGTTATTTTTTGCATTTTAAATAGAATAGTAGGTTAGTACCGTGAATGGGAAAAATATCTGGCGTGGCACGGAAACAGGATGAGCTTGGCTCGTTTCCTAATTAGCCTTGCTAGATATTTTTTCCCATGCACGGCACTAACCTACTATTCTCTATATAGCTGGTTAGAATCATTCCAGGTGTTTCATTGATGGAATAGCAAACAATGCAGATCCAGGTGACACTGTGTAGTTGTACCTGTACATGCTGATCTGGATCTAGACTGGTCGCATAACCCATAAGCCCCATTTCTCCATTCCAAATTATCACATGTATCAAGTGTCCAAATATTGAAGCAATCCGTCCAGTAATATTGAAGCAATCCGTCAAGTAATATTGAAGCAATCCGGTCCAGTAATATTGAAGCAATCCGTCCAGTAATATTGAAGCAATCCGTCCAGTAATATTGAAGTCCAGTAATATTGAAGCAATCCGTCCAGTAATATTGAAGCAATCCGTCCAGTAATATTGAAGCAATCCGTCCATAAAAGCAATCCGTCCAGTAATATTGAAGCAATCCGTCCAGTAATATTAAAGTTATTATACGCCATGATGACGAAGCTTGTACAAACTTTTGAATATTTCAAAAGTGTAGATCCAGATGAGCCGGCTCGTGACGAGCCATCTTAACCAGGATCTGCACTTTTTGCAAATAATTTTCATAATTTTGAGAGCAAAAACACCCATGTTCATAAATGTACTGGTCTGAAAATCATTTTATGATGATTGGATTGGTTGCGAAATTAACATATCAAAGTCCATTCCAGTTACTTAGGGGTGAAAGGATGAATCTGCCGAGGTCTGTCTGTGGATGTGTAAAAAAAAACACAACAATTTTGGCCCTTCGCACCGTCGATAATGCACCCCCCCTAAATTAATTCCTGTGTACGGGCCTGGTAGGTAGCCGAAAACTTTGACGCAAATCTCGGACAGACAGACAGACATGGTGCCGACTATGTACCCCGAAATACCCCAATAAACAAGAATTCCACCACGGAGGCGGTGCCGCGCCTGCCGAGGCATTTCACCGTAACATGATCATGGGCATGTGCTAACGTAAGCATCATAAAAACCATCAGAGAAGTGCATGATTTAAACACAAGAAAGCTATGTTAATGGCAGCATGATTGTTTTCCAAAATGGTCACATGTGTCCAAGAGTCCAAATAGTGAAGCAATCTGTCAAGGAATATTAATTTTATATCGTGATGAAGATATAAACTTGCACAAACCTTTTTACATAATAAATGGCGGACGACTGCATGACGGTGCTGCGCGACTTACCGTTCATGACTGGCGGCATACCGTCTGGCCCGAGCCCCAGCCCCGCCTCTGGCCCCCCGGGCAACCCCGGGAACTGGAATACACAACAAATATGGTAAATATCTAATAGGTTTAACCCTTAGATATGCGGGAAACGAAAATAAAATAGTCGTCATTTTATATTGCATCTTCTTTCCCAATGAAAACATAGGCATTTGGCGGCCATTAACCCTATAGATATCAACAAGGCTTCTAACTTTGGTCGGACACGACCTCGTATCATAACAAAATAACATGTTTAAAATTGTAATTTTCTATGTATTTCTGCAGATATCGATAATTCTCAAATGATCATATGAACTTGCCACTACAATATTGATGTTAGAGCTATAAACACATTAGGAAATGGAGCTGTAATTCGATACGTTCTAACTATGTTAGTTTAGCAAGATAACAATACTTCTCAAATGAACATATGCACTTTCCACCGAAATATTCACATTAGCGTTAACAAAATAGCGGAATGTGTTATAATACGAGGTCGTGTCCGACCAAAGTTAGTAGCCTTGTTCATATATATAGAGTTATATCGATGAAAGCCGAAACACGCCGAATGCCTGTGAATGAAAACATGGTTTGACGGCATTTTGGGTTAATGTCCATTCAACAGCAAGGTCACACAGGTTGAAGTAATTGGGTAAAATAAAATCACACTATTGTTTGCACATCACCTTGGAGACAATTCTAATGAAATACCAAGATGTGTTTTCATGGAAAAATATGCTATATTTTTGGTCTGTTTATTGTTTTCAGTAGCATGATAAAGATACCACAAATTTTTCATTGCTTTTTGATACTCAATTGGCAATTTTAATTGGGTATTTAAGCAAATACGCACCTTATCTGGAGCTCTGCCTCCGCACTCAATTCTAATGAAGTTCTAAGACATAATCATGATATTTATAGGAGAAATAAAAGAAAGTATAAAGAATTGTCGTCTCCAATTTTTGAACTATTTATAGCCCACATAACTTCCCATCCTCCCAGTGTTCATTAGAGGCATCAATGACATGAAACAATATTCCAAGAACTTGGTAGCGAGTAATGTTGTACACCCTGATCGAAACGATTTCATTAACCCTTAAAATGCTGAATTAAATTTTGTCATCTGCTGTTTATTTTCATTTTCCATTTTTTGCCGTTTACTTTTTCATTTTTTTCTCATCAAAAACATGATTTGACAACATTTTAGAATAATTTTCAATCAAAATGATTCTAAAGTATTATCAAACTATCTTTTTATTTATAAAGAAGGCAGAATATTATAAAACAGCAGACGACAATTTATGTTTTCCTGCATTTCTAAGGGTTAATTATCCTGGTTACTTAATTTCATGTCGGTCGTTTGAGACCCGAAAGCCTATCACCACATATTAACCCATTACGGGTATGACATATTATAAATATTTCACGTTTCTTTTTCTTATTTCTCAATGAAAGTATATGTTGTGACCACTCATTTGAACCGTCTCAACGAGACAGTTCAAATGGTGGTCACGACATATATTTAGAATTTTTCTCAAACAAAATGACATATCCTCAGCATGAAATGGGTTAAACATCTGAGACATCACCGTAGACACAATAATTTCATAAATTGATATGCATGCAGACTATATCCTTCATTATTATATGATTGCAAGGCAAGTTTATCAGGTAACAAGCTTTGTATTGGCCAAAATTATGATAACATACTGTACCCTCGTGATTACAATATGTCGTCAGAAACTTGGCAAAGCCTTGTTTCTCACAACGTATTCTGACACTGGGGTGGAATATCCTTTTCTCGCATACCCAGAGTCCATTTCAATGTTATTTCCGAAGCCACGCCCATGTGGGATTTTTCTGTCTCACACGGCTATCTCACACGGCTGACCTGTGACACACTGCCGGAACTACTTTTTGTGTATTGGCTTCCAAACGTCGTCAGCATTGTTTACAAACACACGCTCTCTACACAGTACTGTCAGTAGACAACAATGTCAACAACGTCGCTCTGGATTTGTTACGTAGGCTATTATTTATTTCATGTTTTATCCAGTTTTATCAAATTTGCGTAAATTTGTGGGACGAGTTGTGTAAGGGGCGTCTGTAAATCAGTTGGCCGAATACTGAATACATGATTATTATTTAAAAAAAGACATGTAATTGACAGCAAAATATTTACCTCGTATGTTGTTGATTCTTCCCCAAACATATGTATAGTGACAGTTGATAGTGATTGGAATATTTGTTTAATAATCCAGTGAGCAAGAATTTCTTGAAAACGGCAACGTGTTGAAATGACAAATGTCCGTCGGAGTGAAACTTTCGGCGGACTGATATTTGCGTAATTGAAGACAGCGTCTCGGAATTGCAATAAATACTCAAAATAAAATAAAAACATAAAATGATTCTGTAAACATTATTGTACAAATTTGAATCGAGGATATATGGTCTATTTTTAATATTTATATCAGTTTGTCTCGTACTGCGTCCTATTTATTTTGTGTATGTAGTAATTGGGTTTACACATGTCATGGGCGTCTTCAGACCGTATTTTTATTGGGCCGTTATGTGTTAAATGTTTCGATCCAATGTAGGACTCTAATTTGTTGGTGTAAACTTTGTTTACACCCATTTGTTGATACGGGTAATGTGATTGAGTGGTTGTATTGGAGATAGCATATAAAGAAAAAAAGTTAGTATTATACCATGGTGGTTCGTTGATGGTGTACTATGGCTAAACATGATTCTGGACTTAGCAGGTATGCGAGAAAAAGTATTCCAGATATACATGTACTCCGGTGTGTGACTAAGGATATTCCACCCTCGTGGTCAGAATATGTCGTCAGAAACTCGGCAAAGCTTCGTTTCTGACAACATATTCTGACCACTCGGGTGGAATATCCTTGTCACACACCGGAGTATATATGGAATACTCTTAGTCCCACACCAATGCATAGAATGGGTACTCATTGTCCACTAAGGCGGGCAAGAGAGTTTGTTGTTGGTGTTTAACGGCCTATCAACAGCTAAGGTCATTTAAGGCCGGGCCAACGTGTTCAATCCGGTATGTAACCTGCTGCATTGGGAGGAGGGGGGTGGGGGGGAATCTCAAAATCAGAGCAAAATATTTACATCGGGCGAGAGAGAAAGTAGGGAGTACTTACGGGCATGCCTCCCGGCATCGAGCCTGGGCCCGGCTTCATCATGGCATACATGCCATCCCCTGAACTTGTGGAATCTGCAACACACAACATAGGCGCTCATCAGTTAAATAAGGCTGGTTGGTGGGCCACCAGATAGGGATATTTATAATTTGCCCTACTTTCTAAATCCCATAGTTCACCTGTTGTGATGTAGGGAATTCCCAAAATCAGAACTGAATATTTAGTTTGTGTGTCTGAACCCACAACCTCTGGATTGGAAGTCAGCTGTTATAACCCCTAGGCCTCCACTCATTTGAATCATCTCACTTAGACGGTTGAGGTGAGTGGCAACCATATACACTTTTGAGAAGAAATAAAGATTAAGACAAGAATTCCGCGGAATCAAATGTCTTGCCTTGTTCCGCCTTGACCTTGACCCTGGGGCCCAAGAAAAAAAATATTAATAGTCGTATATTCATCTACATATCATAGTAAAGGGATGTATACAGTTTGATGACTGTAGCTGATAAGGTGTTGAAGTAATGACCGTAACACGAAATCTTAACATTAAGCCGCCGCCGACTCCGGAAAAGCAAAACCTATGTCTCGCTTTCCGCTTTCACGGGCGAGACAAAAATGGCGAAAACAATTCTCAAAAGTTTCATGCTACTGTAATTGTATGCAGCTTACCGGTACTATTACAATGGGTTACAGAATAATAAGCTTATACTATAATTTGATTTACTTTGAAAATTAAATGTCGAAGCATTATTATTTATTTAACCCGTAGACCGCTACACACAACAATTGTCGTCTGCTGTTGCTTTTATATTTTGCCTTATTTCTCAATAAAAACATTGTTTAACAGCACTTCAGAATCATTTCCAATGGAAATGATTCTGAACTGCTGTCAAAGCATGTTGTAAATTATTCTAAAGTACTGTCAAAGCATGTTTTTGATGATAAAAATGGAAAATAAACAGCAGACGACAAAAAAATTAAGATAGCGGCGTAAGGGTTAAATGGCAAAGCATTATTATTTATTGAATATTAAAGACGAAGAAAAAAATGCAAGCATTCTTAAATAATTTATACAGCATGCATCAATAATTTAAACTCTATACAGAAACAGACACTAAAATAAGAAACGCAAAAATGACACGATGATCCAAACGAAAAGTCAACCAGCATGCATATCCATCCCAGCATTCTTATTCATACATGCATGCAAAATGTTACACAAACTCAAGAGTTCAGACTTTATAGATCCTGTCAGGGTGAGCAAGTGATTATATTTATTTATTTAATGATGTTTAACAGCCCATAAACAGCTACGGTAATTTTAGGCCGGGTCAACAGGGTCAAATCTCATATTTTAATCCTTACACCGCTATCTTAATTTTTGTCGTCTGCTATTTATTTTCTATTTTCCATTTTTATCATCAAAAACATGCTTTGACGGCACTTTAGAATAATTTACAAGATGCTTTGACAGCACTTCAGAATCATTTCCATTGGATTGGAAATGATTCTGAAGTGCTGTCAAACTATATTTTTATTGAGAAATAAGGCAAGATATAAAAGCAACAGCAGACGACAATTGTTGTGTGTAGCGGTCTAAGAGCTAAGGTAATTTTAGGCCGGGTTAACAGGGTCGAATCTCATATTTTAAGTGATTGTAAAGCTGTCCAAATTTGTACTCAAAATCAGGAAGGCTGATTGGCAGAGTCCGGAAACTGAGAACAGCTTTGTATTAGCCAATCAAACTTTCTGAATCTGAATATTGCTTGTTAGATGCTTAGATGCACACGCTGATCTGAATTGACACGGGCCCGATTTCTCCAGTCACAACCACATATGAGACATGCCGTGTGATTTTGTACCTTTCGACATCTGCGTAATTTCATGAAATACGTTTACAAAACTCACAATATTTTTGATATTTTTCATAAATGAAGTAAAATGAAGAAAAAATCTTCAGAGTATAATTCCGCATGTACCGGTACTCCAAATATTTTGTCAACTTTTGACGCCATTTATGGAAAATATTGTAAAGGTATTTCTTGAAATTACGCAGATGTACGAAGGTACAAAATCACATGGCATGTACCATATAATGTATGCAAGGCAATGTCCAGATCTTATTAGTGGTTTGGACATTTTTAATTTTTTTTTTATTTTACTCAAAAGTGCATATGTGGCTGTGACTGGAGAAATGGGGCTTATGGGTTTTGCGAACAGTGTAGCTCCTGATCAGCCTGTGCATCCGCACAGTCTGATCAGGATCTACACCATTCGCCATTCCATCAATGAAACACCCGTTATGCTTCTAACAAGCAATATAGATCATTGTCATACCGCAGATAAGTTTCTCGGCTTTTGATTGAATTGCGATTCCCCTCCGGCGCCTCGCGTCCAATGAAGACACATTTTGCAAGCGTCTAACGATTGCGAATTGTATTCTCACTAAACACAATAAAACCCCGAATTGATCAATAAAAGTAACAAATTGTACACTCAAAACCAGTCTTTATTGTTTATTTTTCCATAAATATTCTTCGCTCATCAAAATATGAGCGAAAAATGCCACAAACTGTCCCGTTTAGTGTTTTCAAATCTCAACACTATTGGCTTCGTGACACGGCTATAAACTATGGGTTCTACGCACGAAATGCGGCGTAGCAATGACAGCGAATATTTGGGAACCAGTCGCATTCTTCTAGAGGCGCCAAACGGAGAGCAGATCGATAGAGCAGTGGAATATAAATTAAATTACACGATATAAAAAAACTGTCATAAAGTCGTTTTCGATGGATTTCTTACTTCATATTTAGTTTGTTTTCGTTTAATAAACAAACAAAATGTTCATTTACGCCTTTATATTAAGACTGACGGTAGAAAATCGAAACTCGGATTATTTTTCTTCCTGAAAAAACGCAAAGATCAAAAGAAGAGATGTTTATACGGCCAAATAACGGATCTGCGGTATGACAAATACGCTATCGCCTCGGGTGAACATACCTCCAGACGGGCAATATTACACCATATAGCCTGTGTAGAATCACAATAACTTATATTATCAGACTACAGGAGAGTGCTATTTGATCAGGAGTTACACTGATCACAAAACCGATGAGCCTCGTTTCCCCATGACAGCCACATGGGGCATATGGGTTTTGCGACCAGTGTAGATCCTGATCAGCCTGTGCATCCGCAGTCTGATCAGGATCTACACCGTTCGCCATTCCATCAATGAAATACCCGTCATGCTTCTAACAAGCAATATAGGTCTATACTACAGAAGCGTGCTATTTTCCCAGCCAAATAATTATGTGACTGCCAATGTGATGGTGTTTGCAAAAACAACAACAACAAATGGCATCATTAAACGAAGCTTATCCCCTTGCTGGCAGCCTTGATAATAAAACAAATAAATAAATAAAAATAAAGAAAGTCCTCAGTGACCTTGACCTTGGGTGATCGAAGGTAGTACTGACAGCCTTGATAATAAAATAAAAACTAGAAATGGACGCTTGTCGACAAGCGCATGTGTATCCCCCTCCCCAGATACACAAGTAGTTTGAAAAAAGGGTGTTCGAGTTATGCTCCGGAGACAAAATCAGTGACGGAAAAACAAAGGGAGATAACTAAAGAATTAGTGATGCGAGAGTTGTCATTCTTGCGGGACACACCTTTAGGGTCGTGGTCTATGCATGTGTGAAGTTTCATGAAAATATTCCAAAGGGTGTTCGAGTTATGCTCCAGACACGAAATCAGTGCACGAAACAACAAAGGGAGATAACTAAGAAATTAACGACGCAAGAGTTGTCATTCTTACGTGCGACACACCTTTGGGTCGTCTTCTATGCATGTGTGAAGTTTAATAAACTAGAAAATGTGTTCATAGAACACGGATGTCCCACATATCGCTTTGATAATAAATGAGGCCAAATTGCAAGTCAAAATTTTCTTTTACCTGAGCGTTAAAGTTTTTGAAGCACCAAGTATGTGACCTTGACCCTGGGCTTGGCGGGGCAGGACAAACGTGGATTTGGCACAGGGCGGTAGAGGACCATTAGAGCAATGCATATATGAAATATGAAACTGATCCGTGAAAGAAAACAGAAATTATAAGATATTTACCTGAGCGTTAAAGTTTTTGAAGCACTAAGTATATGATGTTAACCCTGGGCTTGGCGGGGGCGGGACGAACGTGGATTTGGCACAGGGCGGTAGAGGACCATTAGAGCAACGCATATATGAAATATGAAGTTGATCCGTGAATGGAAAGAAAAATTATAAGATATTACCTGAGCATTAAAGTTTTTGAAGCAACAAGTATGTGACCTTGACCCTGGGATTGGCGGGGGCAGGACGAACGTGGATTTGGCACAGGGCGGTAGAGGACCATTAGAGCAATGCGTATATGAAATATGAAGATGATCCATGAAAGAAAACAGAAATTATAAGATATTTACCCGAGCGTTAAAGTTTTTGAAGCACTAAGTATGTGACCTTGACCCTGGGCTTGGCGGGGGCAGGACGAACGTGGATTTGGCACAGGGCGGTAGACGACCATTAGAGCAACGCGTATATGAAATATGAAGTTGATCCGTGAATGGAAATAAAAATATAAGATATTTACCTGAGCGTTAAAGTTTTTGAAGCACTAAGTATGTGACCTTGACCCTGGGCTTGGCGGGGGCAGGACGAACGTGGATTTGGCACAGGGCGGTAGACGACCATTAGAGCAATGCGTATATGAAATATGAAGTTTATCCGTGAATGGAAATAAAAATTATAAGATATTTACCTGAGCGTTAAAGTTTTTGAAGCACCAAGTATGTGACCTTGACCCTCCCGGGTATTGGTGGGGCAGGACGAACGTGGATTTGGCACAGGGCGGTAGAGGACCATTAGAGCAATGCGTATATGAAATATGAAGATGATCCATGATCCATGAAAGAAAACAGAAAGTATAAGATATTTACCCAAGCGTTAATGTTTTTGAAGCACTAAGTATGTGACCTTGACCCTGGGCTTGACGGGGGCAGAACGAACGTGGATTTGGCACAGGGCGGTAGAGGACCATTAGAGAGCAATGCGTATATGCGTGTTCGAGTTATGCTCTGGATACAAAATCAGAGCACGAAACAACAAAGGGAGATAAGTAAACAAGAATTCCGCGGAATCAGATGCCTCGCCTTGTCCCGCCTTGACCTCCAGCCTGGGCCCGAAAGCAATTTTCACTGGCCCGAACATATTATACAATTATTGACTAGTGAACCATAGAATATCAGATTATATTCTATGGCTCACTAGTCAATAATTGTTTTATTATATGATAATAGTCTGTATATAGCACTTACGACCTTATGCTACTAGACAAAAATTGAAAAAGAATTTGAAAAAAAAAATGGAAAAAAAGTTTAAAAATTAAAAATAATAATGCTTGCTACTGTAGCCCAGAATTTTTTTTAATAGTCCTATATTTATCTACATATATCTGCACAGGTCCACATAATGCCACAATATTTTCAACACAGTTTACGGAAATGTAATATAATCATTTACCTGTATAAATTACCTGTAAGTGGTCAGTGGTCAGTTGCACATGCTAGCACATGCACAGGTGAATAGTCTGTATATAGCACTTACGACCTTATGCTACTGGACAAAAATTGAAAAATAATTTGAAAAAAAAAATGAAAAAAAAAAAATGGAAAAAAAAAAGTTTAAAAATAATAATGCTTGCTACTGGAGCCCAGATTTTTTTTCCAGTCAAATTGAAAAATAATTTGAAAAAAATATATTTATCTACATATATCTGCAGAGGTCCACATAATGCCACAATATTTTCAACACAGTACCCAATGTAGTGATTTACCTGTATAAATTACCTGGTCAGCAGTGGTCAAGCACTGGACATCTGCACATGCTAGCCCATGCTTAGCACATGGTTCTCCCAGTTTCTATTGTTCTCTCTACAGGTAAGGTGTACAGAGCACACGAGAAAAGGTATACAGAGCAGACGAGAAAACAGGTCTTCATGCATTATTGTCCAGTTTGTAGAGTGCGCAAAACAAAAAAGGGAGATAACTGAAAAATTAGCTACGCAAGAGTTGTCATTCTTGTGCGCGACACACCTCCGGGTCGTGGTCTATGCATGTGTGAAGTTTCATGAAAATATTCCAAAGGGTGGTCGAGTTATGCTCCGGACAGGAAATCAGTGAGCGAAAACAAAAAAGGGAGATAACTAAAAAATTAGCTATGCAAGAGTTGTCATTCTTGTGCACGACACACCTTTGGTTCGTGTTTAAGTTCATAAAAATATTCCAAAGGGTGGTCGAGTTATGGTCAATCAGTGCGCGAAACAAAAAAGGGAGATAACTAAAAAATTAGCTATGCAAGAGTTGTCATTCTTGTGCGCGACACACCTTCGGGTCGTGGTCTATGCATGTGTGAAGTTTCATGAAAATATTCGAAAGGGTGGTGGAGTTATGCTCCGGACACGAAATCAGTGCGAGAAACAAAAAAGGGAGATAACTAAAAAATTAGCTATGCAAGAGTTGTCATTCTTGTGCGCGACACACCTTCGGGTCGTGGTCTATGCATGTGTGAAGTTTCATGAAAATATTCCAAAGGGTGTTCGAGTTATGCTCCGGACAAGAAGTGTCTGCGGCGGACGCGGACGCGGCGCGCTGTCAAATCCATAGTATCCCCCGACGGAGTCCGGGGGATACAATAAAATAACTAATAATAATAAGTAATTTTTGCCTTACAAATTTGCCTTACAAACAACGTGAACTTAAGTCCTCAGTGACCTTGGGTGGTCAGACGTGGGTTGTATGCAAAACAAAGCACCACACCTAATGGCCAAATATGATCAAAATCGGTGAAGCCGTTTATGAGTTATTAAACAAATGAAAGGTGTTACTATCGTACACACGTACACACATACATACACATGTATTTACATGGACTAACGCTATATCCCCTCTCGCCGGCGAAGGGACAATAAGCGCCTCTATTCTCCCAATAGCCCAGCTGAATGTTTGCAACACATGCAATAACTGCAGTGCAAGACGTATCCGATTCCGCCAGCACATCCATCCAAACATGCAGAAAACCTGGATTGTATCCATGCATTAGTCTGCTGTTACATGCATGGTGTCATAGAAAGACTGTATTGTGCCAGATTACGGAATACAAACTAGAAAATGTGGTCTGTCGACACACTTAGGGCCCTATACGTGATTTGAGAAACTCTTACACAAACTTCCAAAAATTAAAGGGACGGACAGACAGACAGGGCTTTATTACCTATTTACTTATTTATTACTATTTACATTAGTTTCAGAAATGTAAATCAGCACTTGGCGTGGAAATAAAAGTTTAATCTTGTTTTCCATCAATTGACGAAACAACTCGCAATTCATGAACCAGCGACACTGCTGGTCAAGAATTAGTGACAATAGTCAAGAACGTGTTTATTACGTTGTAAACGTAACAAATTTGCCGAGACACAACCACCATTGATGGGAGAGGGACTCGACATGCAGAGTGTGATGGAAATGTAAACATTTAACCCCTAGAATGCTGGAGTCCGTTTCACTAAACTTCGTACGACTAAAAGTTCGTAAGTGCAAAATTAGAATCGTCTAGAAATTTCAATTGACGGATTTACATTTATTGAGCATAGGCTATGCTCAATACATGTAAATCCAATAATTGTTTATAAGAAATTTAAAAGCTGGAAAATTGTGAGAAAAAAAACAACAACACTGTAGATGTTTAGCTACCGGTAATTCACAATTGAGATTCCATTAGCATGCATAACATATATACATGGATATACATAAAGACAAAACACTCAAAAGGCAAAATGTACACCAAAACCATGGCAACAACCGTGACCTTCACAGTGTTTGACCTTGACCTTTGACCTTACCTACTGAGAAGAGCACCTTCTGGTCTACTTCGTCTACGCAGCAAAATAAAGAAAATATATCGACCATTGTATGAAATTTTCTGAATAGGTAACCGTAATAACAATGTAGTTGGACACAAGTTGTTTTGGGAAACCCCTATTTATGTCCGAATACGTAGTTTTATTACGGTATCGGCTATGAGAATATGATTTCGAAGATTTACAATATCTCTTTTTTGAATGATCTGTAAAATTGACAAAAAAAAGTCATAGAAAACACAGAAGTAAATTATATGTTTTCCCTGATTTTTTTTGTTGATCTTCTGTCATCTACAGAAATTGTTGTATAATTTCGGAATTAATATCAGTGGTATGTATACTAAGGAAAGGTAATAAGACAAAAAAATCACATACACTGGCCTATATAACAGATTTATTTATTCCATATGGCAGACAGATTTTCAACCCAAATTATGATGCTTCTTCAATTTTTCTATATGAAACAGTATTTGGCGGCAGATTTAAAATATAGTCATCTCCTCTCAAAGAGATGATTCTGAAGTGCTTTAAAATCAAGATTAAAAAACACCCGTCATACTTCTTAACAAGCAATATAGATCGTTATCAGGCTGCATGCGTGTGCTATTTGATCACTAGCTAACGACACTGGTCACAAATCCCACAAGCCCCATTTCTCCAGTCACAACCACAAATTACATGTGACAAAATGTTGCCCATCATATGGAATAAGTAACAAAAGCAGTGAAACAACTATTAGTGTTATAAACTGAATCCAGTGAAACCTAGTTACCTCCCTTTAACCCTTTCACACCTAAGTAACTGAATTTTGATATGTTAATTTTCCAAACAATCAAATTGTCACAAAATGATTTTCAGAATCTGGATCTACACTATTTGCCAATACCACAATACAGGCCACAATTTGCCAACATGGTAGAAACTTTTTTTTTATGCTAAATATACGCCATTTTGTTTGTGGAAAATCCTAAATATTTTCTTTATATGTGCTCAGAAGTATATGTTGCGCCCACCATTTGAACCGTCTCGTTGAGACAGTTCAAATGAGTGGTCACAACATATACTTTCATCGAGAGATAACAAAAACAAAATATTTGAAAAAATTCATACCAGTAAAGTTGTATTCCGAATGTAATTGGTTAACTCTACATTTTGAGGCTGATTTACTGAATGGGGTTTTATGTCAGATTTTTTATCTGTCAAACAAAACGTAATTTATAAATTACATGTACAATATCCTTTCAGCAGTGAATCGACAATCATATCCTGATCTGGTGCCAGGTTCCCTTACCACACAAGATCACATGACCTCAATTCATCCGAGGACAAACAGGCAATACAATGAAACATTTTACATTATGAAGCATGATTAAACGTTTTAGATACATTTGAAATTTGCCATCAAAATCAAGCAGTTTGAGCTCAAACTCAAACTTCATGATTAGAGCATGAGATCCAAGTGATGGCTCAGTGAGATTTATATTTGCGGGCCCAAATAGTTCACCCAAGACAAGGTCTTGTGTGTCGTGGTACCGAGGTTTCACTGTATAGAGAAATCAAGATAATGGCAGCCTGTTAGTAGAACGTTTTATTTATAGGTCAACTGATTGATTGATTGATTGATTGATTGATTGATTGATTGACTCATTGGTTGAGTGGGGTTCAGAAATATGCCGCAATTTTACTGAAAATCTGAGAAATATTATGCATTGTGTTGACTAGTGATCATAACACAATTATGGGACGCAACAAATGTTTAAACGATGGATTGTTAAAATGTATGTTCATGTACTATAAAATATGCTCAAAGTTGAGCATGTTGATTGGATGAGCCGGAACTGTACTCAGGCTTGGCCAATCAAGCTTTTATTTCAGTACTCGCTTAAACAATTTATAATATCAATATTTTGATTAACAATTATCTTAAATTATTACGTTGAACAAATTGAGAATTCAGTGGGTGATTAAATTTTATCTAATTTTTCAACAACGAGAGAAATTCCAAGCTAAATAAACAAGTGCCAGAAATGTCTCTTAACCCTTAGAATGCGAGAAATGAAAATTGCCGTCTGCTGTTGCTATATGTCATCTTCTTTTTTTAAGAAAGCATGGTTTGGCACCACTTTATAGTCATTTCCATCGGAAATGATTCTAAAGTGCTGTCAAATCCTGTTTTTGCTGAGAAAATGGTAAATATACAAGAGCTGTAGGAGAACAGCATAGCTCGACTACGAGGGTGTCGATGTACACATAGCTTGACAAAGAAGGTGGCTGCGGCCTACATAAAAACCTTAACCAAGGTTGACTAAAAACATTAACCAAGGGAAACTAGAAATGTGGCCTGTCGGCACACGAATACCCCCACTGGCAGCCAAAGAAAACGAGGCATTTTTGATCATAAGCCATTTAGCCGAGCGTTAAGGTTTGAAATGCATCAAGTCTGTGACCTTGACCCTGGGCATAGTGTGATAATCCATGCATCGGTGTAGAAGATATAGAGCGGAAGGGAATTTCAATAGGTTTGACGTTTGACCTTCAACTATGACCTTGACCTTGGACGTAGGTGCATGGTTATTGATGGAGACACACCTTCTCATCATGAGAAACATTTGTGCCAAGCCATTTGATAATCCATGCATCGGTGTAGAAGATATAGAGCGGAAGGGAATTTCAATAGGTTTGACCTTTGACCTTCAACAGTGACCTTGACCTTGACGTAGATGCGTGGTTTTCTAAGTATGGTTGCTGTAGGCCCAGGAGTATTCCATATACAAGCTTGAGTAAAAAACGTAACCAAGGGGAGATAACTAAGTAATCCAAGGATAAAAGTAGGTGAAGGTGAAATATAGGTCAGGGATTATTGATGTACATCACTAGGAGATGAAGTTGTCCAAGTATGGTTGATGTAGGCCCAGAAGTATTCCATATACAAGCTTGACTATAAACATTAACCAAGTAATTGAAGGTTAAATGTAGGTGAAGGTAAAATAAAGGTCAGGGGTTATTGATGTACATCCATATGAGAAAAAGTTATCCAAGTATGATGTCTGTATGCACAATAGTATTCCATCTACAAGCTTAACTAAAAACCTTAACCAAGGTTGAGTAAAAACCTTAACCAAGGGGAATTAAGTAAGTAATTTAAGGTTAAATAGTATGGTCAAGGTCAAATATAGGTCAGGGGTTGTTGATGTACATCACTAGGAGATGAAGTTGTCCAAGTATGGTTGGTGTAGGGCCATGAGTATTCCATCTACAAGCTTGACTAAAAACCTTAACCAAAGAGAATTAAGTAAGTAATTCAAGAGGAAATGTAGGTCAAGGTCAAATATAGATCAGGGGTTATTGATGTACATCACTATGAGAAAAGGTTGTCCAAGTATGGTGTCTGTATGCACAATAGTATTCCATGTACAAGCTTGAGTAAAAAGCTTAACCAAGGTCGAGTAAAAACCTTAACCAAGGGGAATTAAGTAAGTAATTCAAGGTTAAATGTAGGTCAAGGTCAAATATAGGTCAGGGGTTGTTGATGTACATCACTAGGAGATGAAGTTGTCCAAGTATGGTTGGTGTAGGGCCAGGAGTATTCCATCTACAAGCTTGACTAAAAACGTTAACCAAGGGGAATTAAGCAATTCAAGAGGAAATGTAGGTCAAGGTCAAATATAGATCAGGGGTTGTTGATGTACATCACTAGGACATGAAGTTGTCCAAGTATGGTGGGTGTAGGGCCAGTAGTATTCCATATAGAAGGTTGACTAAAAACCTTAACCAAAAGGAATTAAGTAAGTAATTGAAGAGGAAATGTAGGTGAAGGTCAAATATAGATCAGGGGTTATTGATGTACATCACTAGGAGATGAAGTTGTCCAAGTATGGTGGGTGTAGGGCCAGTAGTATTCCATATAGAAGCTTGACTAAAAACCTTAACCAAGGCGTGACGGTGACGCCGACGGCCGACGCCGACGCCGGGGTGACAACATAAGCTCTACTTATTCTTCGAATAGTCGAGCTAAAAATGAACAGCAGACAACAACATTTATTTCCGCATTGTAAGGGTTAAATTCCTATCATTGTCGCAGCAATTAATTCAATACAATGAAAACTCTCAAAAACTGTTTATTCCTGTAAGGCTGATTGAACAGGTTAGAGTACAAACATTAACCCTTACAATGTGAAATTAAATTTTGTCGTCTGCTGTTTATTTCTTAATTTCCATTTTTATCAACAAAACATAGTTTGGCAGAACTTTAGAATCATTTCCAATGGGAATGCAATGGAAATGATTCTAAAGTGCTGCCAAACCATGTTTTTAAAAGACAATAAAGACAAAATATGAAACAACAGCAGACGACAATTTTTGTTTCCGGCATTCTAAGGGTTAAAAGCGGTTAGGACAATACAGCTACTAAACAACACAGCTCGGCAGTGAGTGAGAAACATGAAATGTTAACCCGTAGACTGCAGGAACCGAAAATTGTCGTCTGCTGCTGTTCCATATTTTTTCGTTTCTCTCAATAAAAACATGGTTTGGCAACACTTCAAAATCACTGCCAATGGAAATTATTCTGAAGTACTGCCAAACAATGTTTGCATTGTGAAAAATGGAAGTTAAAACATTAACAGCAGACGACAAAATTGAATTCAGTATTGTAAGGGTTAAGTATGTGAGCAATGTTCGTCAAGTGCACCTGTGACAGGAATAATGAGGCTTATGGGTTTTGTGACCAGTGTACATCCTGATCAAATATCACACCCCCGTAGCCTGATAACCATCTATGTATGCTATATTGCTTGTTTGAAGCATGATGGGTGTTTCGTTGATGGAATGGTGAACAGTGCAGATGCTGATCAGACTGTGCGGATCTACAGCTGGATCTGGATGCACACTGGTCGCAAATGTGATAAGCTCCATTTCTCCAGTCACAGCCACTTATTTGATTGATCAGGAAAAACTATTCAATACTTAACTCTTACAATGCTGAATTAAATTTTGTCGTCTGCTGTTTATTTTCTATTTCCATTTTATCATAAAATTATGCTTTTACAGCACTTTAGAATCATTTGCAATGTGAATGATTCTAACAGTGCTGTCAAATCATGTTTTTACTGAGAAGAACAAATAGTTCAAACAACAACAGACGACAATTTTCGTTTCCAGCATTCTAGGAGTTAACTGGTCAGAATTTACCAAGGCAATCGTCAGTGAGTGTCTCACCCATTATGTTTAATTTCACCAAGGTCAAGGTCACCTGAATTGCACTGGGTGGATGGCCATCAATGTGAGGAAGTTATCGGTGACGTTTGGCAATGATCCGACTAACGGAAAAGGAAATATTCAAGAATTGGACGTACATCCAGAATGTTGACCTCAAAGTGAAGGTCACCAAGGTCAAGGTAACCCGAATGACACTTGGTGGACAGCCATCAATATGACGAAGCTATTGCTGAAGTTTGGTTATGGTCCGACTAACGGATCAATAGATAATCAAAATTTGGACGTACAACCAAAATCGTTGACACCAAGGTGAAGGTGACCAAGGTCATAGTCACCGGAATGACACTGGGTGGATAGCCATCAATGTGAGTAAGTTATTGATAAGTTTGGTAATGCTCCAACAAACGGATCAGTAGGTATATAGAGAATAATAGGTTAGTGCCGTGAATGGGAAAAAATATCTGGCAAGGCTCAGGAAATGGGATGGGCGAGGCTTTGCCGAGCACATCCCGTTTCCGTGCCGCGTCAGATATTTTTTCCCATTCACGGCACTAACCTACTATTCTATTTATCCCGTCAACACCTACAAATGGCTGTAAAATGCAAAAATTGTATTGACCGGATATCAAAAATGTTTCACGGCACCGTGTTTCACGGCACATACACAGTGTTGACGGGATAAACAACATTATTAACACATATTACTACTACTGCGACGCCATTGCATCGTCGTCAGAATTGTGACCGCTATGTCTCACTTTCCACTAATGTGGGCGAGACAAAAATCATATTGTAGGAATTAATGGCCTTTTTGTGGAATTTATCGGGGTATGAACTTGGAAAAGTCGCGGGAATATTGGACAAAGGCCGGAAGGCCTCGTCCAGTATTCCCGCGACTTTTCCAAGTTTATATCCCCAATAAATTCAACAAAAAGGCCATTCATTCCTTATAATTCCAGCATTTGAAATAAATTCATCAAGAAAATGTGTTTATTTTTCCGTTTTCTTAAGAATTATTTTAACTGCGTCTCACGGTTACGGAAAGTAGTTCGGCATGGGAGTTTACTGGGATATAAATTTTGGACAGAGACTTGCTACGGGCCAATCAAATGTTAGGGAATTGTGTAAATATTTTTGTGCTGGAATTATTGTCAGATAGTGTCGGTTTGTGGGCGGGTGTGGATTATTTGATAGATAAGATTGTTTGAAAGTGCAGGGCTCCAGATAAGGAATTAGTAATTGAGAATTGTCACTCCATCATTTCTGAAGCAATTGAGTACTTCAAAGTTTTAATTGGGTAAAATAAAATCAGGCTACCGTTTACACATCAAGACAGCAATTATTGAATAGTTTGCTGCGAAATGAAAACAAAATGTGTTTTCATGGAAAATAAGAAAAATATGCTATACTTGTGGTCAGTTTATTGTTTTCTGCATCATGATAAAGATACCGTAACATTTTTATTGCTTTTTGATACTCGCTACTTCTGATTTCAATTGGGTTTTTGGCAATTTTAATTGGGTATTTAAGAAAATACGCAGCTTATCTGGAGCCCTGAAAGTGATTTAACATCAGTGTAAGAACAAGCTCTAGTACAGATAAGCAACACAAGCAGAAGCAATCAGCACACTGCTTCGAAACTTGCACGTGTACTTCCTTAGCCGATTTCACCGAAATTGCAAAGCATACTTATCTAGCTAAGTATACTTTGAGCGAGAAATCATTCATTTTTCCCGAAATGCATTATTTCATATAGAACTAACGACTGTATATATTTTATGATTAAGAGTAAGCAGAATTAGTATACTTAATTTATTACATTATCACAGCCACAAATGGCTGTGATAATGTAATAAATTCAGTATAATAACAATTCATAAATTTATCCTGAAATTTAAAATTTCCCGCTCAAAGTGTACTTAGCAAGACAAGTATATTTTGCAATTTTCGTGAAATAGGCTACAGTTTTTATCAACTATTTACATAACGTCTGACAGATTACCGTAATAACCCTAAATATTTGGACACAATTTATTATGAGAAACACACATTAATGTATGGTTTCTCACAGCAATGAATGTCCAAATATTTACCATTAGTATGGTTGTACTGGTTTATCAAAATAACAAGTTATTAGGACACAAATCGTTTTGGGAAACCCCTATTTTATCGAAGTTGTGCTATAATTTGGAAGTGGATTACGAGACGTTGGAAGTGTGCACATGTTAATAGCGGTAAATAACGACTAGTCACCTGGTCTGGATAATCTCGGATGACTCGCTGGCGAATATGGTCCTTGTGATCCTATAGAGACAAAAACCATTTTTACCATGGTTACTGTGCAAATGTCACATGAATACATGTATTTTCAACGCGCATGAAAAGGTTTCAAGTCCATGCTAAGGTCATATGAGACACGCCCTGTCATTTTGTACCTAAAAACATGTGGGATATATCTGACATAAAAATATATTACAAAATTTTCTGTAAAGACGTTCGAAAGTTGACAAACTTTTCATAGCAAATGCGGAATATAATTCCACATTTGCTATAAAATTTTGTCATCTTTCAACATCATATACAGAAAGTATCACAGTTTCTGTAAATAAATTTCATGAAAAATCACATAAAATCACATGGCGTGTCTCATATAGACACATGACCTTGGCTGCATGTCTTACTTGAACGGTCGTTTGGGATGGAAATATTATGAATTTTTTTTTTGTTCATGCCTTCAGCAGCGATTGAACCCACAATCTCTGGTATTGTCCCATGCACTACTTCTATACAACATTTTTAGCTTATTCAATTTGTCTATGCTGTTGGTAACCATAGCAACATCAGGTCCTTTCAATTAGCAATGACCTTTAATTAATTTAGGTCACACTGTTTATACGCGCAATCTCGATAAGATATCACTCATTCACACTATTGTACACTGACCCACATTACCATAGTAAACGTAGTTATTACATAGTGATTCACATTACTATCGTCACTCTGGTAACCTGTTATTGCATAGTTACTTGTAGGCAAGGTGTCAAATCCACTCTTGTCAGCATTTTGTCTTATATAACAGTAACCATGGAAACACAATATGCCTATTTATCCTTTCAACCCTAAGTAACTGTTTGTTTTTGTTTGTTTGTTGGAGTTTAACGGCCTATCAACATTAAGGTCATTTGATGCCGGGTCAATGGGTTTAGTACTAAATCCCATATATTACCTGTACAAGTACATGTTCAAGTACTTGTACCTAAGTAACTGAAATGGACTGTGATATGTTAATTTAAGGACCAATCCAAATATCACAAACTCTTCAGACTAGTCCATTTATGGAAAGGAGGTGTTTTTGTTCTCAAAACATGAAAATTACTTGCAAAAAGTGCAGATCCTGATGAGACAGCTCGTCACGAGCTACACTGTTTCGAAACACCGCTATATCGGACTTTCGGGTTCATATGGTTAATAACATTGACCTCTAAATTATGTATTAAGATTATTGGTATAATAACAATCTAATTATAAGACAAGCTGAACAATTCAAAGGTGGGTAGAGAACAAAAAATTCAGATTAACCCTTTCAACATCGTAAGCCTAAGTGTAGATCCAGATGAGCCGGCTCGTGACGGCTTCATTGAAAGAAAATCATGTCTTCATTAATATTTTAACCCTTTCAACACCACAGGCCTGTATCTAGTGGTTTCGCAAATAGTGTAGATCCAGATGAGCCGACTCGTGACGAGCCGTCTTATCTGGATCTGCACTTTTTGCAAGTAATTTTCATATTTTTGAAAACGAAGACACCCCCTTTTCATAAATGGACTAATCTGAAAATAATTTTGTGATTGTTGGATTGGTTGCAAAATTAACATATCGAAATCCATTCCAGTTACTTAGGGGTGAAAGGGTTAAGATTTGGGACTATGCTTGTCCCTAATTTTCAAAATGATGAAATGTCAGTGGGAGCTAATTTCAGGTGAACTTGAAAGTTCGGTTTTGATTTTCGTGTCTGCAAGATCTCGGTTATATCATGTATTATATCATGTATTATATCAGCCGATGCACAAATTTCTAAATAAAAGAGATATTAAGGAAAATGTAGGTAGAGCATACTATAACTAGACATTATGTTTGTAAAAAATGATATGCCCTTGTGGCATACAGAACACTAACTGGAGAAACTCTCACAAACTTTTTGACGTAAATGTACACGGACGGACATACGGACGGACGTACGGAACCTCAAGAGCAACGCCAATGCCTCCCTTGCTATCGCATAGGGGGCATAAAATGCAGGTCGCTTCATGTACACCACCCACAGTGGATAAATACGTACAGATGTTCAATACATGCAATATCTGGGGCTATATGAAATATGCTACACAAAATACTAAGTGGCAAGAAAACCATGCATACTACTATAAATCCAGTTTACATACAGTCGAGGACCGTTAACAGATTTTTATCAGGTAACAAGTTTTTTTTATTGGCCGAATACGTACTGAGCCCGGTTGCTCAAAGCGTCTGTTAGCTTAACAGACTGTTAAATCCTTAGCATTGCTAAGGATTTAACAGTCTGTTAAGCTAACAGAGGTTTTGAGCAACCGGGCCCCGACTGATAACATGTCATATTAGACTGATAACATGTCATATTAGACTGATAACATGTCATATTAGGCATCGACCCGATATGACTAACCGGGTTAAACAAATTGAAAACTGATGCTTCTTTGGATCTAATGATGTCCCTGTTATGATGCAACATAAACAAGTCCGCATTCTTTGCAACAAAAACTATTTTATATTTGATCATTGGCTAGCATACAACGTTACCTGATAAATAGAATACCAGCCTAGTGTCTGTTGATATCAAGTTTATCAGGCTCGGCTTGGAAATGGTAGGAATTCCTCGGCAAGCCTCGGAATTCCTACGCGTTTCCTAGCCTTGCCTAATGAACTTGATATCAAAAGAAACTAGCCTGGTATTCTCTATATAGCTTTATTAGTATTTTTGCCGAGATTGTTTCAATCAAGTGATCTCAAATATTCATGCAAAATATGTTCCAGCAGATATTAGTAAAAAAGCCTGAAAATTTATACAATACTGATATAAATATTGTATTTGAAAATGGTACACAAACAGTAGATCGAAATCTCTAATTTGATTACATACACATTGGGCGTTTTTTATTGTAACTCACGGGTAGCAACTCGAGTACCAATGGAACAAGCGGAGTCCCAACTAGAGTTAAAGAATTTGACCTTTGAACCATACTTGAGTAACTTGATTCGAACCCTGCCATGTGGTGGTTTACTAGAGTTCCTTTGCTACTCTGGTTACACGAGTTTAACCCAGGAGTTACAACGTAAAATGAATGACCATTATGTCTGTAGCACAGCTGTAAAACACTTTGCTGCATTCACAGTGACCTTGGTACCTCTCGTGACACGGACACATGTCAGGAAACACTTTGGTACTCATAGTGACCTTGGCACCTGTCATGACCTTGACATTCACACAGGTTACAGGTCATGACCTTGACACTCACCTTGTGGACTGGGCATTATAGGAGTACCGGGCGGCCCTCCTCCCGTTGGTGGACCCTGAAACAGGAAGTTGTTGTTGTTGTTTCAAATACTGGGAAATAATGTCAATTGGTGCACAACAGTGCATAATCACGCATGCACACATCAGATAAAACCCTCTGCCATTTTGATACACACAAATTAAATTCTTCAAAAATTGTTTAACCCTTATAATGCCGAATTAACTCTTATTTCATTTTTAAGGAATTTAAATGTGATGCGAGGAAGCGCTAGCGACCGCAGCATTTAATTCCTTAAAAATCCAATATGTGAACAAGAACATACTCATAATTAGCCAGGTTTATAACGAAGTCTCCCGCCCGAGTATTGATTTTCCATCTCCTGTCGAACAGGTGGCCATTAAACCTGGTAAAATATAACTTATTAGGGTTGAATCTTGCAATATGTGAAATAAGTGGAACCCGATACTGGCCAGCGACTGGCTTAGAAAGTAGAGCGAATTATAATTGTACTTACATTATAACTTCCAGGTGATGCTGACGAAGAATAATTTATCTGGAAATAAATACATTTTACAATCAACAATCGTAAATCAATTACATTGGCGATACTCCTATAATTACAGTGGAACCCCCCTAAACTGGACACCAAGAAAACACCTGTGATGTTATTTTTTATGCGATTCTTGGTCATTTATCTCCAGTGATAATGTCTGTTAGTGATCGCATAGCACACAACTATGGTTCAGAAAAATGCCTGATTTACAGCAAAACCTCTGTAAGCCGGACACCCTGTGGACCTCCCAGGGTGTCCGGTTTAGAGAAGTATATACAAATAATTATGCCTATTTGCCTCATTTCTCATTGATAATAATAAACATTTGCATATACATTTGCAGAGAAATAATAGCGTAATTTTCAACGATCATAATAACCCTAAATATTCCAGGAAACACATATAAATATGAACCAAAGAACATGCGAAGTATCTCATGAAATATATTTACAGAAACTGACATTTTCTGTAAATGACGTCGAAAGATGACAAAATTTTCATAGCAAATGCGGAATAGTATTCCGCATTTGCTATGAAAATGTTGTCATCTTTTCATGTCCTTTACGGAAATATTGTAATTTTTTTAATGAAATATCGCGCATGTACAAAACCACATGGTGTGGTGTCTCGCATGAATATTTGTTACAAATATGAATATCCTCTATATATTTCACACATCGAGTACAAATCAACATACAATTGTAGATATTATGCCGAAAATCAATTATTTGATGTTAGTGCATGAAAACTGCCTTCGTCGAAAATGATGTCAAACGAATATGCAAATGAAGTGGGATGGTGCAATAACTTCAATTGGTGCAAAACCGTGCATAATCACGCACACATCAGATAAAACCCTCCGCCATTATGATTTGTTGGATTGTTTGATTAGTTTCGTCCCATGTAGGTGCATTCGTCCCATGTAGGTGCATTCGCCCCATGTAGGTGCATTCCAATCAACAGCAAGGTCATATACATTATCAACAGCAAGATTGGAATGCTGTTTATCAACAGCAAGATTGGAATGCTATTTATCAACAGCAAGGCTATACAGATTGGAATGCTATTTATCAACAGCAAGATTGGATGCTGTATCACAAGCAGATTGGAATGCTGTTTATAACAGCAGGTTCATACAGATTGGAATGATGCTAGGTTTTCATCACAGCAATGGTCATATAACAGATTGGAATGCTGTTTATCAACAGCAAGGTCTTATGGACGAATTGGAATGCTGTTTATCAACAGCAAGGTCATTTACAAGGAATTGGAAAATGCTATTTATCAAACAGCAAGGTCTTATTAACAAGTGGTTAATGCTATTTATCAACAGCAAGGATTGGAATGCTATTTAAACAACAGCAAGGTCAACATTACAAGATTGGAATGCTATTTATCAAAAGCAAGGTCATAAGATTGGAGCTATTTATTCAACAGCAGTTTGGAATGCTATTTATCAACAGCAAGAATGATGGCTGTTTATCACAGCAAGGTCATATACAGATTGGAATGCAGTATATCAACCAGTCATATTCAGTGATCACAGCAACGTCATATACAGATTGGAATGCTGTTTATCAACAGCAAGGTCATATACAGATTGGAATGCACCTACATGGGGCGAGCACAGTATCAGCTGAAATTTATTTATTTATTTTTGTTTAACCCTTAGAATGCGGGAACCGAAAATAGTCGTCTGCTGTTAATTCACATTTTGTCTTTTCTCTCAGTAAAAACATGGCTTGGCAGCATTTTAGAATCATTTCCTATAGTGCTGCCAAACCAAGTTTTTGATGAGAAAAATGGAAAATAAAAAATATTCAGCAGACAACACAAATTAATTCAGCATTGTAAGGGTTAACGGCCTGTCAACAGCTATTAAAGGTCATTTTAGGTTGGGTTAACATGGTCAAATTCCATATTTCATCTGTTGTGATTGAGGAAAAATCCCAATATCAGGTCTGAATATTTACAGAATAAATGTACATTCAGCCCAGAAATTAGAATAACCTGACCTAGTGCCAGGTCTTAAGCACACTAGAGTCACATAGCTACACTCCCCAAAAGTAATAGGATTAGTACTAATCTTATAATCTTTTATAACGGGTACAACCGGATTCAACTGTCAAGTAAAAAGGAAGCCAAACATGTACCGGAGGGCTAAACCAGGGATATCGGGGATTCCGTTAAGGATTCCATCGTTAAATTTACCCTTCGCATGCTTCCAACCAAACGCCCACACAGACCAATTGAAGCAGTCTAATGGTGGAATGGAGAAAGTACAATGGCATGTGGATAAAACTATGCTGATCGCCGTGATTTTATCACACATCGATACAAAACTATTGCAAATATATTAATCAAAGCATATATAACTAGACAAATGCTCCCCGATGACGCCTGGATTGAAATTCAAAGCCCTTGACCCTGGGTATTGGTGTAGTATGCTAAGTTATTAATCACATTAATGGTGATAAATGTGTATATGAAGTTTCACATCATAATCTCAATTGGTAACAGAGATAAATTCTAGATAGGTTTAATGCAATGTTTTGTTTATTAGTCATAATAAATATTTGGATGCTAATTTGAATTGAATTCTAAAAACTTTAACGTAAAACTTTAACAAAAAGTTTAAAGTCATTTGGCCTGGACCTTGGGCTCCTGGGCAGCATGGGTAGAGTACACAATGAAAATATGGATGGTGATCAAAGTGTATATCAAGTTTCAAGTTGATATCCCAAGCAGTCACAGAGATATAGCAATTTGAAAAACTTTAACGTAAAACTCGGACGGCGGATGCCGAACAAAGCGGTAACTACCATATATTATGCTCCCCGAAAATTTCGGGGAGCATAAAAACAGATTTATAACTGTGGTCGCAAACGTGACATGTGTTGTGGAACAAGCTGGAACTATTTTTAAATGATATGTAATCAAATAATCAAGGTTTTAACCCTCACACCCTTACAATCTTTTTGTCATCTGCTGTTTATTTTCTATTTTCCATTTTTATCATCAAAAACATGCTTTGACAGCACTTTAGAATAATTTACAACATGCTTTGAGAGCACTTCAGAATCATGGAAATGGTGCTGATGTGCTGTCAAATCATATTTTTTATTGAGAATAAGGCAAAATATAAAAGCAACAGCAGACGACAATTGTTGTGTGTAGCGGTCTAAGGATTAAGCATTATAGTTACTAAACTAGAAGACTGTTGGTGTCTGTCGAAGCTTGTTATTACCATAACCATTTCTACCCTAAATAACTGGAATGGATATTGATATAATTTTCCGACCAATCCAATCATCACAAAATGGTTTTCAGACTAGTCCATTTATGAAAAGGGAGTGTGTTTTTTAAAAAACAAACATGAAAACAAGATGGCCGCGGCCCGTATGTCACGCCCGCTGAGGCTTTGATAAGTATACCGAAAAACTTTAACCAAAATCTTAACCGGAGGCACAACGGACATACGTATGTACCAATAATTCCAGCACAAAAATATTTACACAATTCCCTAACATTTGATTGGCCCGTAGCAAGTCTCTGTCCAAAATTTATATCCCAGTAAACTCCCACGCAGAACTACTTTCTGTAACCGTGAGGGGCAGTTAAAATAATTCTTAAGAAAACGGAAAATAAACACATTTTCTTGATGAATTTATTTCAAATGTTGGAATTATAAGGAATGAATGGCCTTTTTGGTGAATTTATCGGGGATATAAACTTGGAAAAGTCGAGGGAATACTGGACGAAGGCCTTCCGGCCTTTGTCCAGTATTCCCGCGACTTTTCCAAGTTTATACCCCGATAAATTCCACAAAAAGGCCATTCATTCCTATAATGTACGCCAATGTGCCGACTATATCGCGTTGTCCGCAAAATGGTTGTGAAGCGTACCAATAATGAAGAGGATGGGCTTCAAATTGTAGAAGCTGATCTCCAGGCAAGAGAGCATTTTTCACAGTCGAGAAAGGGGAATAACTCCAGAGGGCATAAACAAATACTCAACCCTTTCAACACTACAGACCTCTATAGCCGTGTTTGCAAACAGTGTAGATCCAGATGAGCCGGCTCATGACGAGCCGTCTCATCAGGATCTGCACTTTTTGCAAGTAATTTTCATATTTGTTTAGGGAAAAAAACACCACCTTTTGAGAAAATGATGCATTTTGTGACAATTGAATTGGTTGGAAAATTCACATATCAAAATACATTCCAGTTATTTAGGGGTGGAAAGGTTAATTTAACCTACCACAGATTTCAAAAACATGGAATAATTTTTTTAATTTAAGCTTCCTCGTATTTCCAATGCAAAATGAAGGAGTAATTCTAAGTCAAAACAACCCCTTTCAGATGTAGTTAGTTAGTCCTGGCAGTGGCCTATATCCCATCCCGACTTACAATCAGAGAGGGATAATTTCTCACAAATTATGTCAGTTACTTACTCCATTACCATACTATTTCTCACAGGTGATTGACTGGATTTTGCAGTGACAATGAATGGCAGCTGCTATTTTACAACATGGCCGCCATCAAAAATTGTTTTTACTATATCTCGCTAAGTGATTCACATGGAGGTTAATTTTTATATCTATGTATATATATATATTTTAATATAAAAGAACAAGAGCAGGACATTATTAATGATATTGGATGATTTGCTTCAGGCAGCCATTTGAAATTCCATATGGTCTCCAAGAAAATGTTGTTTTGCCATTACAGGGCTCCAGATAAGGAATGAGTAATTGAGTATTGTCACTCCATCATTTCTGAAGCAATCGGGTATTTCAACATTGTAATTGGGTAAAATAAATTCACACTACTGTTTACCAGTACACATCAACAGACAGCAATCATTGAATAGTTTGCTTCGAAATGAAAACATGTCATGGCATTTCCAAGCATACCAAGACAAGTTTTCATGGAAAATAAGAAAAATATGCTATATTTGTGGTCTGTTTATTGTTTTCTGCAGCATGATAAAGGTACCACAAAATTTGTATTGCTTTTTGATACTCGCTACTTCTGATTTCAATTGGGTTTTTGGAAATTTTAATTGGGTATTTAAGAAAATACGCAGCTTATCTGGAGCCCTGCATTATATCGGCATTCACAAAAATTAGAAGCTTGGTTTTGATGCATTTACCCAGAGTCAATGATCACAGTAAGTATAAATACTAAATTCACACCCAGATTTACAATTCAATTTACAAATACAGTCGAGCACCAGTATCTCGAATATCAGTATCTCAATGATATCCCCTATCTCGATGATTCACTAAAGTCCCGAATGATATCCTTATTTGTTTAATATAAATTTCCTCGGCTATCTCGACCATGCCTTATCTCGTATATGTTCTCTATCTCGACTGTTCATTCTGTCCCCTCCGTATAAAAATACCTTAAAAATCTCTTCGCTATCTCGATCACATAAACGCTTGGATAAATCGCCTAAGTGCCTGGCTGCCAAGATCAATTTGGTTGACACTAATTTTCCAAACATATCAAACGAAACAAAATAAATTCACACCTACCTCAAGTTGTTTGCTAAATTAGTCTACCTGGATATATTTGTGTGTTTGTCAAGATTCATTAAGCATATCACGCTGGCCATTTACACAAGTCACTGAGAGTCGTTACGCCACCTTGTAATGTTGATTAGCTTACTACCTTTGGTGA
This sequence comes from Conchocele bisecta, assembly GCA_029237695.1. Taxonomy (NCBI): domain Eukaryota; kingdom Metazoa; phylum Mollusca; class Bivalvia; order Lucinida; family Thyasiridae; genus Conchocele; species Conchocele bisecta. The sequence continues at coordinate 105,933,744 of CM055268.1, forward strand.
TTGTTTACTTGTGGAAAATATTCGACCAGGTCTCTTCATCGCTATCTCGAACCTAGTCCTATCTCGACTATATGGACGATCTCCCTTCGACTTTGAGATACTGGTGCTCGACTGTACCATACTTGAGTAAAATTTTAAACTAAAACTACTGCAGCAGAAGTATATAAATAAAACCATAAAATGAAAACCACCCCAATATACATGTATATACAAACACCATAAATTGATATCAAGCATAATGATCGCGTAAAACTCTAAATGTAAACTACGGTAGCTTTCAATGAAGCAAACTTGAATAAAATGTAATAAGATTCTAATGTTAGACTACCCCGGGGGTTATGTAAGGTGAGTGGGGGTCAGTGAAAGCCTGTGTGCAAAAATACGGTAGGCATAGTAAGTCACACACACCAGTGTTTTAGGCCGGTTTCCACCTACATTTTTCTAACTATCTCACAAACTACTGGAGCAATTTTGATGCGATAAAGCGCAGATACTCCCCTGGAAATTGCGTACCAGCATCCGCTGATGCAGTAGAGCACAGGCACCCTGGGAAGTTACATACTAGCACCTGTCGATGACGCTATCCTCTTACGCTAGCCATTTCAGAATTACATTCATGTAAGTTTTCTCGAAGTAACCCTGAAAAGGTTACAGCTATGAAGACGACGCCATCAGAAGATGACATCATATTGTTATTATTTTGTAACTTTTCTTCAAATAACTTCAAAAAGTCAAATAGGTATGAAGACTAAATCATCGGAAGACCACCTCATAATAATTCCAACACAAAAATATTTACACAATTCCCTAACATTTGATTGGCCCGTAGCAAGTCTCTGTCCAAAATTTATATCCCAGTAAACTCCCACGCCGAACTACTTTCTACAGGTGCGCTGTCAGTGCTGTCAATGTAAACAAATGGCTGCCGTCTGTCAAAATAAACACATTTTCTTGATGAATTTATTTCAAATGCTGGAATTATAAGGAATGAATGGCCTTTTTGTGGAATTTATCGGGGATATAAACTTGGAAAAGTCGCAGGAATACTGGACGAGGCCGGAAGGCCTTCGTCCAGTATTTCCACGACTTTTCCAAGTTTATACCCCAATAAATTCCACAAAAAGGCCATTCATTCCTATATTATTTTCTGGGCTATCTGAGCTTTATTGCATGAAAACCTTTCCAGTAGTTGCTAATATATTTACAAAAGTGCAACCGGAAGTGAGCATAAAAGGGGGGCGTGAGCAATGTACATTACCCACCACAGGTACACGGTGTGGGGCCGTGAGGGGGCATAGGGGTCGAACGTGAACCACTTACGGTATAACTGTTGGGTGAAGGTGATGAATAGCTAACCTGAAAGAGCAATTATTTATAAGTACGGTGGAGTTTGATTGATTCGTGTTTAATGGCCTATTAACAGCTAAGGTCATTTAAGGCTGGGCCAACGGGTTGGATCCTGTATTCAACCTGCGGTCAGGATGAACCCTGATTGTTAAATTACCAATCACATGCTCCCACCTGCCACCCACGCAAACGAGGTAAGGTGGAACCTTCCTAGACAGTGAAAGTGAATGGGTTTAATGTTCAAGCAACAGCTAAGGTCATATAGAGACGGGACCACAGTTTAAAGTCTCATCCGACAGACCAGTGGATGGTTTTACTATGTAAGTATTTTTCACGCCTAGGGTGAGGATTGAACTCACAACCTCCGGTATTGAGTGAGTGAGTGAATAGGGTTTAACGTCCGCTTTTCTGACATGGAGGTACAAGCCTCAGGGAGTCTACACGCAGACGGGTCAACGGGGTCGTGTCCCGTATCCACCTGTCCGAGGGGGGTAAATCCCAACTTCAGAACTCAATATTTACAATCAAAATATATATTCAGTCCTGAAATTAGAACAACCTGATCTGGTGCCAGGCCCTCGCCACACCAGCATCATTTATCCCATCCCCTAAAAGTAATAGGATTAGCGCTAATCTTACTTTTATATATGGGGCATAGCCTGACTCAACTCTCACATACAAAAAATGTACATGAGGGCCAAATCCGGTATAGTGGGTTCCGGAAAGTATGAACCCAATCGTTAAGCCAGTTTAGTCGCCTTTTACGACAAGCAATGGCTACTGCAGCACTATTCTCAGGATCAGTTGATCCCGCCCCGGTGCCTGCACGAGGCCTCCGGTATTGAAGTTCAATGCCATATCCCCTAGGTCACGGCCCATCCGTCTTTCCAGACAAATGTCCAGGAATCCTCATCGTGTTTTAATTGATGTGGTTCATTGTCGTTTATCTCCGATGATAATGTCTGTTCATGATTGAAAAACATGCTGACATGATCAGGGGTGCTTATATGTCTGAATTACAGTGGAGCCTCTTAAAACCGGACACCCTGGGAACCTCCCAGGGTGTCCGGTTTCAAGAGGTTCCATGTAAAATTAAAAGCTTGGTATGCCTGCATGAAAGGAGATACTCTGTATGGATTAGCAAATAGATTATTGACCATACAGTGTCATTTACCCAACATTGCATTGCCCAACTAATAGCACAGGGATATGGGTAAGGTTGGACAGATATATATTTTTTATATTAATTTCATTCAAATTCATGCACGAGTATGATGTATTAATTCCCTATACATATCATACAAAAGCCTTAAACGCATGAAAGCATGGTGGATTGGTGAATTTGAAGTATGGGTGTCCTGATGGGCGAGTTTGAATGTTACACACATTCTGATTGTTTCTTTTCTTATAATGGTGGAAGTATACGAGATCTTGATTGGTTTAACTTGAATTTAAACGTAGCTCTAATGACTGATGGTGATATATGTGCGACTCCTAACTGGTGGCTTTGAATGTTGTAACCATTCTGATTGGCTGCTTATTGATGATGATGTAAGCACAGGGATGGGATTGGCCAGTTTGAATGTTACAACCATTCTCATTGGCTGCTTACTGATGATAATGTAAGTACGGGGGATGGGATTGGTCAGTTTGAATATTACAACCATTCTGATTGGCTACTTACTGATGATGATGATGTAGGTGGCCATGGTCTGGTGCCCCCACCGGGCCTGAAATAAAGAACATTATAAATAAGTTTACACGTATGCATGCTTTTTTTTTTAATCTCAAATACTCAGTAATGATGTTTCAACTTTTTCTGAGCATTTTTACTCTCTGTTTTGAACAAGGTGATCGCCGGCGAGTATCTTATCCACAATGTTCAAGGTTCCACGAATGTAGATGTGAACAGTAACTCTTGCTACCTACCCCTGTACTCATAGGCTTCCTCTGCAGAATTCTGCAAAGGAAGCATATGAGTGGAATCGTAACTCTGGCTACGGACGGGATGGGAGTAAATTGCAAGAGTTACTGTTCGTAACTAACCCGATCGACACCGGGTGGATAGCCTTCAATGTCAGGAAGCTATTGATGAAGTATCGTAATGATTGGATTAGCACTTCAGCATATATGCAACATATGGACGTACGCCCAAAATTGTTGAGACCTATGATGAGGCCTCCGACATCAGAATTGTGTACGCTATGTCTCCAACAATGTATATTCAGCTCAAATGCATATAATCCATCAATATGCACCTCATATGGAGTTCTGGGTGCTATTACAATATATTACCCAACTGTATATAAGTTGATACTACATAGTTCTGACCAATTCCCTGGGTTTTGGGAAATAGTTCATGTGCCCGGGCAATAGTTCCGCATGAACTATTTCAACCCTGAAAATCATTATAGGAATGAATGGCCTATTTGTGGAATTTATCGGGGTATAAACTTGGAAAAGTCGCGGGAATACTGGACGAAGGCCGGAAGGCCTCGTCCAGTATTCCCGTGACTTTTCCAAGTTTATATCCCCGATAAATTCCACAAAAAGGCCATTCATTCCTTATAATTCCAGCATTTTAAATAAATTCATCAAGAAAATGTGTTTATTTTCCGTTTTCTTAAGAATTATTTTAACTGCGCCTGACGGTTACGGAAAGTAGTTTGGCATGGAGTTTACTGGGATATAAATTTTGGACGGAGACTTGCAACGGACCAATCAAATGTTAGGGAATTTTGTAAATATTTTTGTGCTGGAATTATGATATCATGATTTTTTTGTCAAAGACTACGTCACAACATAAATTTCAATGTAATTTAGATTGGTAAGTCGATGTGCCCCACCAGAAATGCACGTTGCATCACATACAGTGTATTACATGTTGCGTAATAACCTTCATGGTAATTTGGGGAACAGTGGGTCGTCCACAGCACCGAGGTTTTGACCCTCGGACCCAATAGTATTGCCCCTCGATGCTGTGGACAACCCGATGCACTATTGCCTTCAGCCTTCGGCAATAGTGCCTCGGGTCGTTCACAGCAGCTCGGGGCAATAGTGTTGACTGTTGCCCGAATGACCATCAAATGACTGTATACTGTACTTACATGGACATCGGGGGCATGCCCCCGGGGCCGCCCGGGCCCATACTGTTGGGCGGTGGGCCCCGCATACCGGGCCCGTAACTCCCCGGTATTGAATCGTATACCTGCAACGACAACACACAGAGTTGGGAACAGTTCCAAATGCCAAATCCTGAAAATGGCCAAACTAACATACATGTATTCAGAGCTCCAGTTAAGGTGGAAGTAAATTTCTTATTTCTCCATCAAAAATGGCAAGTTGGGAGTGCTTTAGAATCGTCTCAATGAGACGATTCTAAAGCACTCCCAACTTGCCATTTTTAATGAAGAAATAACAAAATTTCACACCAAGTTAGTCAAATTACGCAACTTACCTGGAGCTCTGTGTATTGTTGCACCGAAGATGCATAAAAAATTAACTTACTGAATAATAAATTTCACTGAAAATACAGGAGTGGGCTACTATTAGCACTTTCCATCCTGAATTACATTTAATCGGCTACTGTTTATTTGCTATTTTTCTCATCAAAACATGCTTTGAAAGTGCTGTCAAACCAGGAATTTTTGTTCTCAGTATTCTAAGGGTTAAAATAAATACGGTAAGAATACGCACTGCTGGATTTATACCGTAATAATTCTAAATATATTCGGACACCATTTATTTGGGGAAACAAAATATATCAACTTTTACAATGTTGAATTAATTTTGTCGTCTGCTGATTTTCTATTTTCCATTTTTCTCCTAAAAAAACATGCTTCGACAGCACTTAAATAAGGTAAGAATAATCACTGCTGATTTTCTATTTTCCATTTTTTCTCTCATAAAAAACAAATTGCTTTGATAGCAATTTAGAATCATTTCAAATGGAAATGATTCGAAAGTGCTGCAAACAATGGTTTTATTAACTCTTTGAAATTTCAAGACATATTTACAGAGAGAAATAAAACATATACTCCTAATTAGTTTGGCAGAAATGTTCGCCGCTAGCATGCAAAGAGTTAAGGAGGGAAAATGAAAAGTGAATGGGTTTAACGTCCCAGCAACAGCTAAGGTCATTTAGGAACGGGAAATATGGTAATAATACTCACTGCTGGATTCATTGGACTAACTGGGTTCATGGGCATCCGCGCGCCCGGGTGGGTCATTCTGTTCATAGGGCCCATACCAGGATGTCCTGCAAATAGACAATGGTAATGATTGGTTAGTTGGTTGATTGGTTGGTTTGTTGTTTTATTTGTCGATGGGTGGTTTGTAGGCTTGGCTTGGCTTGGCTTGGCTTGGCTTGGCTTGGCTTGGCTTGGCTGGCTGGCTGGCTGGCTGGCTGGCTGGCTGGTTTGGTTGGCTGGTTGGCCGACTGGCTGGCTGGCTGGCTGGCTGGTTTGGTTGGCTGGTTGGCCGACTGGTTATATGACCTTGTCGAACAAGCATTGACCTTGACCTATTGACCTTGTTAGACAATAGCATTGTTTGATCGATTAATTCATTAATTGAATCTATGGGCTTTCATGCTTGTTTGATGCAAATAGTTATTGAGGTATATGATCTTGTTGAATTATTTGAAATGTGGTCTTGGAACACATGTCCGTTTGATTCAAATGTGGCTGTGACTGGAGAAATGGCGCCTATGGGTTTTGCGACCAGTGTAGATCCAGATCAGCCTGTGCATCCGCACAGTCTGAACAGGATCTGCACTGGTCGCCATTCCATCAATGAAACACACGTCTAACAAGCAATATATAGATCATTTATCAGGTTATAGAAGTGTGCTATTTTAAATGTCATAAGCCCCATTTCTCCAGACACAGCCACATATGAGACGCGCCATGTAATATTGTACCTAACAACATGTGTGATTGTCCATAAAGTATATTTACTGAAACTATGCTATTATCTGTAAATGACGTCATAGCAAATTCTACTCTGTTTGTAGAAACTGATATTTTCTCTAAATAACATTGAAAGATGACGAAATTGTCCATTTGCTACAAAAATTTCATCAGCTTTCGACATCATTTACAGAAAATATCGTAAATTTTGTAAATATTTTTTTCACGAGATATCGCACATGTTCTTACCGTCTGTTCCACGTTTTGCTGCCGACGAACATTTGGCCATTAAACACATTAAATCTAAAAAATATTTAAAAGTACCTAAGTACTTTTTCATCAATAACAAAAGTCACCCTCCCCCCAAAAAAATGATTTGATGAAATTCCTGATTTTATTGCGAAAAAAATATTTTCCTATGGGAATTTACATGGGGAGTCAATTTCCAATTTTTTTAGATTTTTTGATCCAGAAGGATCAAAAAACAAAATCTTTTAGAAATTTACTTCGAAACCTGTCGAGATAGCTTGAAAATGATGTAACTAAGAAAACAAAAGTTAGATTTTGAAAATCGGTCCACAAATAAAAAAATATTTAAACAAAAATCTATTTTTAGCCCCCATGTTAAATTCCGATAGGAAAATTGTTTTTTTCGCAATAAAATCAATATTTGATTGCATTTCATCAAATAATATTTTTTGGGGAGGGTGAATTTTTTGTTATTGATAAAAAAGTACGGTACTTACTTTTAAATATTTTTTAGATTTAATGTGTTTGTCGGCAGCAAAATGTGGAACAGACAGTAGGTACAACATCACAAGGCGTGTCTCATATGTGGATTAAAGTATGGATATATGACCTTTTTAAATGATTCCATGAAGGTGAAATTTTGGTAAATTAATTTTCGGTAGTGAACCTTTGGTACAACTATTTGTAGCAAGCCAATAGTCTGTCTCTCTGTCGGCTATGTAACCAAGCTGCATGTATATTTCCCAAGTGCATTGTTTCAGCAAAATTATTTCTAATTAGTTGGGACGCTGCCCACTATATCAGTACTTACGAACATACACTGTATAATGGACGGAAAATTCTATCCATCGCTGACAACGTAAATGTACCAGTACAAATGTATATGTTATGGCCATTGATTACTGTCGCTGATCACAAAAAAAACGGACCTGCTATATTATATATTCTGGGGTTATTTATACCAAGGTCTGTGTTATACAAAAGTGTTTTATAGTTTATTGTATTATTATAAATTTATTACTAAGCGAAATTAAATGATTTTAGGCATTTACGTACGCAAATTTTGTTTTTGCTTGTGTATATTCATCTGTGGAATAACATTTTTTTTGACTTTCACACTTCAAATCTTGATTAATTTATGGGTCGGGTCATCCATCAAATTCTGAAAAAGTTTGTAGCAACCCTTTTCTCCACTATTCGGTAATCTACGAACGCGAATTTTGCTGTATCACTTCCAAATTGCATCAACCGATAAAGTTTGCATTTTTGGCAATTATCTCCGTTTAAAACTTTAAATATAGCCAAATAACACAATTTTGAATACGTAATGAGCTGAACGCCGGAAGAGATTGAACCCGGATGTTGTTGTTGTTGAAGTCCATAGTTGGCTCTAATGGCCATATACGCCAACATACGCCGATTCTTGGGCTAATTTAAAGCTTTTATTTATTAAACAGAACAAGTTTCAGCCACGTATAATCGCGTAAAATGTGTTTATTCGGCTAATTTATAATCGACCTCTGCTCAAAATCTCCTCCGACTAGCAACCCCAGCATCTCGGGTTTATCCCATTGGATCGCGTATGCGCGTCATTTAACACTAGTTAATATTCACAAAATTTTCCACCAATCAAAACGAAGAATTGCCCTTCATAGCGAACTTTGATTTGTTTACGTATCATGCAGGGATGGCAGGGATGCATCCAGCACACGCGATTGCAGCAATCCCCCTTAATTATTATCAATGCCGCAAATTATTGATTATCTTGCACCTGACATCGCGCAAAAAATCACGGATGGGCCCCTTTTTAAATGACCAGTGCGCACATTAAAAAAACGTAATTGACTATTTAAACGCGCTGCTTATTTAAATCATTGGAAGGCGTGCAGTTCAATCGAGTTTGTGCAGCCGTTGAACGTAAGCTTCGAGTCGATTTAAACCATTTAAATCGATAAACAAGGGATAAACAAGTGACAACGTTAACCTGTTATGCTCCATTAAGAAGTAATAAGCTTATGGCAAATCATATTACTTTGGGGCCGAGCTACTAAAGTGACTGGTGTGGCATGGAAATATTGAGTTCTGATTTTGGGAATTTTCCTCATTGTGGACCCGTTTAATGCGGGATAGTACAACCCGTTGGCCCGGCCTTAAATGACCTTAGCTGTTGATAGGCCGTTAAACACCAATACTCACTCGCTCATTCATCCTCTCCCGAGACTCAGTAACTACTAAAATGCGGACATATATTGAACCCTGATTTGATCGGCTAGTAACATCATGCTCTGCATGACTTTTCATTTATGTTATTAATGATTCCAGCACAAAAATATTTACACAATTCCCTAACATTTGATTGGTCCGTAGCAAGTCTCTGTCCAAAATTTATATCCCAGTAAACTCTCACGCCGAACTACTTTCCGTAACCGTCGGGCGCAGTTAAAATAATTCTTAAGAAAACGAAAAATAAACACAAATTCTTGATGAATTTATTTCAAATGCTGGAATTATTCCGGCCTCGTCCAGTATTCCTGCGACTTTTCCAAGTTTATATCCCGATAAATTCCACAAAAAGGCCATTCATTTCTATATTAATTTTTTTATTAGCAGTAGTAACGGATCCATGATTTTTTGCAGGGGTGGGTTCAAAAATTGCAAGCGCGTACGGTGGGGGGTTTGGGGGTTCTCCCCCAAGATTTTTTGAAGCCAGAATGCCTTATACGTGATTTCCAGGCATTTAGGCCAATGTGAAATAACGATGTATCATTTTTATTTTTATTTTTCAGCAAGCAGGGGTGGGTCCGGACCCGGTGACTGGATCTGCGCCCGAGTAATTTTATCATTATCATGTTATTAATAACATTAATTTTATTACTACTACTATGTCTACGACAGCATAATTGTGAATGTTCTGCACCCGACACATTATAGCCAGTCCAGTCGATGAAATTGAAAGGGAGATAATTAGCGCTCTTGACAAATTAATTTGGCTCGGGGTGTCGGTATGTGACACTGGTATATGTTGTAATTTAGTCATGTCCAGAATTTATCGCTGCTTACGGGGAGGGAGAACGAGTCAATACAGTTCTCTTGCCTTCAGTGCTGTTAGGTGGCAAACAGAACAAAAGTGCTAAGCCCTTTCACCCCTAAGTAACTGGAATGAATTTTGATAAGCTAATTTTCTGACCAATCCAATTGTCACAAATTGATTTTCTGACTAGTCAATTTATGAAAAGGGGGTGGTGCTTTTGTTCTGAAAAATACGAAAATTACTTACAAAAAGTGCAGATCCTGATGAGACGGCTCGTCACGAGCCGGCTCATCTGCATCCACATTATTTGCCATTTATCATAAAACGTTACCTGATAAATAGAAATACGATGCTAGTGTCTTTTACAATCACTCTTGCCTATTCAAGATGGGGCTACTATTATAAATATGCTAAGTTACCAACTAATGTGTCTACTGGGCTGTCCATCTGTCGTGTAGTGTCGTGTCGTCTATTTATAGTTCAAAACTCCACCATACAAAATGGCTGGTACGAAAATAGCAAAATAGCAGGGCTCCAGATAAGCTTTGTGTCTAAAGCGTACCATTCCCCCTGATTTCAAAATCCAGTGAGTGAGTGAGTGAATAGGGTTTAACGTCCGCTTTTCTGACATAGAGGTACAAGCCTCAGGGAGTCTACACGCAGACGGGTCAACGGGGTCGAGTCCCGTATCCACCTGTCCAAGGGGGGTAAATCCCAACTTCAGAACTCAATATTTACAATCAAAATATATATTCAGTCCTGAAATTAGAACAACCTGATCTGGTGCCAGGCCCTCGCCACACCAGCATCATTTATCCCATCCCCTAAAAGTAATAGGATTAGCGCTAATCTTACTTTTATATATGGGGCATAGCCCGACTCAACTCTCACATACAAGAAAGCCAAAAATGCACATGAGGGCCAAATCCGGTATAGTGGGTTCCGGAAAGTATGAACCCAATCGTTAAGCCAGTTTAGTCGCCTTTTACGACAAGCAATGGCTACTGCAGCACTATTCTCAGGATCAGTTGATCCCGCCCCGGTGCCTGCACGGGGCTCAAAATCCAGACAAGCTTTGTGTCTGAAGCATACTATACCCCGATTATTTTACTTTTACAAATGGATTATTGATTTTCTTCATTACTAAATAGGGAACAAATGATAAAAAATTTATACAAATTTAAACATTCACTTATTTGAGCTGCAAAAGCTTTTTGCAGCTCAACTAAGAGAATTTTCAACTTTATGACAGTATTTTCTCTACTCAATTTGAAAATCAATGCGTGCCTATTTTGCACTCCCACTTTTGATAATCAATGCGTATTCTGCTAAATTAATTGCGTAAAATATATCAATACGCACGTTATCCGGAGCTCTGAAAGAGTAGTGGCAATTAAGCTCCGAAACATACAATTACTGTTTAACTCTAATCTGGTTATCTGAATGACTGATTGGTAGTTTATTAGATGAAATGTAGACGCAGATGAACAGAACTTTGACAGAATTAAAAAGATGGGTGCGTAACATGGGGAAAGTCTCTTAAACCTAAATACACAGCTATCTTCAATTTTTTGTCGTCTGCTGTTTATTTTCTATTTTCCATTTTTAATATCAAAAACATGCCTGACTTTAGAATAATTTACAACATGCTTTGACAGCACTTCAGAATCATTTCCATTGTTGTGTGTAGCGGTCTAAGGGTTAATTGAACTCCCATAACAGTTTGTTAATTAAAATTGTAAACCACGCACGCACGCACGCACGCACGCGCCGCACGCACGCACGCACGCCATATTGGAGTGCTAATTTGCCTCAATTACAGTGAAAACTAACTAAACAAGACACCCTGTGGATCTCCGACAGTGACAGGTCACACAATACATCAGTAATAACTTGGCCAATACCAGAGTTATAGGTCACACAAACTCTACAATACATCAGTAATAACTTGGCCAATACCAGAGTTATAGGTCACACAAAAAACTCTACAATACATCAGTAATAACTTGGCCAATACCAGAGTTATAGTCACACAAACTCTACAATACATCAGTAATAACTTGGCCAACACCAGAGTGATAGGTCACACAAACTCTACAATACATCAGTAATAACTTGGCCAATACAGTGCGACCCCGTTAGTACACGCTTCACTATAACACGATTTCGGTTAGTACACGGTTGTGCCTTGGCTCCCGAATGTTTTTCCTATTTGTATATCAAAATCGTGTTAAATTTGTAACACGACTATTGTCAGAAATCGTGTTAAATTTGCGATTCTTTCCCAAATTAGACTCAAAATGGACGATTTTTTTTTTTTATGGACGCATAGCCTCCTTTTATCTCACCGATGTGAATGTGCAGCTGATCACGTTTGCACATTTCGTAAATTAATCCGAGCAAACTGGGAATAAGATCAGTAAGACCAGTAACAAAGCAGTGCTAATTGTTATGTGCTCGATTTCATTTTTCCGGCATGCGTTCGCGCTCACCATTGGTGGAATATTAATTAGGTGTAAAGGCTGACCAATCGGAGATCGCGTATCAGTCGCGCAGATTAACTCGACCCAGATTAACTAAATTGTTACAGCACTGCCCACGCCCCCCGGCGCATGTACACAAATGTGTACGTGACAACTGGCCTTGTTTCGCTATGTCATAATTGAGCCAGTGCACGAGATAATCAACTTTATTATATAACTGAGATTTTCGCCGAGAATGATTTGACTTTTTTTTCTGCAAATATATCGGAAATTTGATAACATTTTCAGAGCAAATGCGTAATAATTACTAATTTAATATTCGTCAACATTCGATATCGTTTACAGAAAATGTACACTATTATCAGATTCATCTTCGTCGAAAATCTCACGTGATAAGCCTGATTACCTCATGAACTGGCGCAATATTATAACACGTCGGGCAAAACATGTCTATACAGGTCTGTACTCAAACTCACAGGTGGAATAGTCGGACGTGTGACACAAAGAAAATGACCATTACAAAAATATCCATTACCCCACCCACTTGATCTCGTTCTATTATTAACGTCATGTACAGTACGATACCAGGTGGGTGGGATAATGGGATTTTTTTAATAGGCATTTTATTTTGGTGTCATAGGTCCCGAGTCTTCCACCTGTGCTCACCATATGAGTAAACACAGATTGCAACGCACGAGCTTGTCCGTGATGTTGCAGCTGATGGAACAGGATATCGGTCATTGGGTCATTGTGTCATCATTACTACACTTTTTTCTACACGCATTTACAATAATGGATTGCACGGACCTGCGTAGATCTACATTCTACATGAACTTGATGAATAAATAAAACATGACGTTAACAATTCTTGGATTCAATATATTTATTACATGCGAAGATAACAGTGAAAACTTATGGCATATTATAGGCATTGGCGACGTCGTTCATTCGCAGTCGCAGTGTACAGTGTACATGTATTTTTTTTTGACATTATGATGCGTCTTGGGCGAGAACGGATATAGCACGGTTCGGATAAGCAACACGGAAGGTTGTATGTCGCCGGACTTCCGTGTATTAACGGGGTCGCACTGTACCAGAGTGATAGGTCACACAAACTCTACAATACATCAGTAATAACTTGGCCAATACCAGAGTGATAGGTCACACAAACTCTACAATACATCAGTAATAACATGGCCAATTCGAGAGCAACAGGTCAAACAAACTCTACAATACATCAGTAACTAGATAGGTCAGTAAGCGAGGCTTACGGAATACCCCCCGCGTGGGCCCAGGTACCCCTAAATATGTAAAATTGTCCAAGTGTGTGGGCTTGTGACCTTAACTCTGGGCTTAGCTGGGGCGGCATGAACGTGAATGTGAAGCAGATCCGATGAAGGAAATAGAAGTTATAACCAATTTCTCTGATGTTAAGTTTTGTAAAGAGACTAAGTATGTGATCTTGACCTTGGGATCAGCGGGGATATGTCACAGCATGATAGTAGAGCCTTAGAGGAATGCATGCATGAAATATTAAGAATTTTAGATGGAAGTTATAACATATTTCTCTGATGTTAAGTTTTGTAAAGAGACCATGTATTTGACCTTGACCTTGGGATTAGCGGGGGTTTGACGGTCGTGGATTTGGCACAGCATGGTAGTAGAGCCTTACAGAAATGCATGTGTGAAATATTAAGCATTTTAGATGAAGGAAATAGAAGTTATAACAATATTTCTCTGATGTTAAGTTTTGTAAAGAAACTAAGTATTTGACCTTGACCATGGGATCAGCGGGGGTGGGATGGTCGTGGATTTGGCACAGCATGGTAGTAGAGCCTTACAGGAATTCATGTGTGAAATATTAAGCACTTTAGATGAAAGACTCTGATGTTAAGTTTTGTAAAGAGACCATGTATTTGACCTTGACCTTGGGATTAGCGGGGGTTTGACGGTCGTGGATTTGGCACAGCATGGTAGTAGAGCCTTACAGGAATGCATGTGTGAAATATTAAGCATTTTAGATGAAGGAAATAGAAGTTAAAACAATATTTCTCTGATGTTAAGTTTTGTAAAGAAACTAAGTATTTGACCTTGACCACGGGATCAGCGGGGGTGGGATGGTCGTGGATTTGGCACAGCATGGTAGTAGAGCCTTACAGGAATTCATGTGTGAAATATTAACCACTTTAGATGAAAGAAATAGAAGTTATAACAATATTTCTCTGATGTTAAGTTTTGTAAAGAGACTAAGTATTTGACCTTGACCTTGGGATCAGCGGGGGTTGGACGGTCGTGGATTTGGCACAGCATGGTAGTAGAGCCTTACAGGAATGCATGTGTGAAATATTAAGCATTTTAGATGAAGGAAATAGAAGTTATAACAATATTTCTCTGATGTTAAGTTTTGTAAAGAGACTAAGTATTTGACCTTGACCATAGGATCAGCGGGGGTTGGACGGTCGTGGATTTGGCACAGCATGGTAGTAGAACCTTACAGGAATGCATGTGTGAAATATTAAGCATTTTAGATGAATTGGCCAATACCAGAAGAGTGACAGGTCACACAAACCCTACAATACATCAGTAATAACTTAGCCAATTCCAGAGTGACAGGTCACACCAACTCTACAACACATCAGTAATAACTTGGCCAATACCTGCAGTAATATCACATCTGGCAACAAAGGTGTTTTCTAGTTACGGTGATATTGTTTTGTGTATAATGAAGTGCTAAGTCTCTGCTACTCTCATTACGAATATTACATTTCTAAATAGATTGCTTGTGTTGTTAGATGAGACTGTACTGACTACAATATACCACCTGATGTACTGTAGGTAATATAGAATGTGAAAAGTAAAAGGGTTTAACATCCCAGCTGCGAGCAACAGCTACGGTCATATGGAGTTTGTTGGTTTGTTTGTTGGGATTTAAGGCCTATCAATAGCTAAGGTCATTTAAGGCCGGGTCAATGGGTTTAGTACTAAATCCCATATATTACCTGTACACGTACATGTACATGTTCAAGTGCATGTACAAATGGGGGGAAAATCCCAAAATCAGAACTGAATATTTACAATAAAAAAATATATATTCAGCCCTGAAATCAGAATAATCCTGATCTGATGACAGGTCCTCGCCGCACCAGAATCATTTGGCCCCCTCCAAAAAGCAGTAGGATCAGTAATAATCTTACTACTTTTCTAATGGGCAATAACCCAGTTCAACTCCCAGGTAACAAAAGAGCCAAAGATAAAAATGTACCTGAGGGCCAAATCAGGCAAATCGTCATTTCTATAAGGAGGAACCCCCGTTAATTTACGCCGTCGTGTTCGCCCGACCAACCACACACCCAGTCATATTGAGACAGACCTCGATTTAACCCTTTCACCGTAACTGGAATGGATTTTGACATGTTAATTTTTCAACCAATCCAATTGTCAAAAAATGATTTTCAGAGCAGTGCTCCAGATAATGTGCGTATTGGCGTATTTTACGCAATTATCTTTGCTGAATACGCACAACAGTGTTTGCTTTTTGCAGCTCAAATAAGTGAATGTTTAAATTTGTTACATGTTTTTTATAATGTTTTCCCTATTTAGTAATGAAGAAAATCAATAATCCATTTGAAAAAGTAAAATACGCAATAATTTTGAAATCAGGGGGTTATAGAACGCTTTAGACTAATTTTAAATCGGGGGTTTATAGAACGCTTTAGACACAAAGCTTATCTGGAGCGCTGCGCTACACTACATCCCCTCTTGGCGAGGAAATAATTATCGGACTACAGTTGTTTCTGTCAAAATGTTCCGGGTTTATACGTGTACAAAGTGTTGTGCGTTGCGTATCCGTGGAGTTTCCGTTAGTTGTGTTTCAAACCGTGTGTCGTCTACGTGTAATACGTTTTCGGCCATGCGTCGCGCTTCCCCACTCTTGCGCATGCGCGAAAGTCGAACAAACCGTGTTCAATGCATTGAGTTTCAAAAGCGTGTAATCCGTGTACAACGGTTGTAAACGTATACTACGGTTGTAAACAACGCATTGAGTTTCAAAAGCGTGTAATCCGTGTACAACGGTTGTAAACGTATACAACGGTTGTCATGGTTGTAAACAACGCATTGAGTTTCAAAAGCGTGTAATCCGTGTACAACGGTTGTAAACGTATACAACGGTTGTAAACGTATACAACACTAAGGTAAACCGTTTAAACGATTTAACGCTTTCTTTGACGAACGTTTACATGCTTCTACATGTACACAGCACCGTACAGATGAAACCGTGTTATACGTATAACACGTTTCCACGGGTTTTAACGCATTACACGTTTTGGTATGCCAACTGTGTATCGCGTAGAATGCGCATGCTCCGATCGTTCTTCGTGTGTGTATATATACTTCTAGACTCACTGCAGGGCTTCTAAAATTTTCAGTTTTCCGGTTCTGGACCGATTTTTGAACTCTCAGACCGATTGAGATTTGAAAACTAGTCTTAAAAATCGGTCCGAGAAACATTGGCAGTCGGCTGCTATTTCGCTATAAACCTTGTAAATTTGCTGGTTTTGACCACCAAGTAATTTATGACACATATCCGCGGGCCATATCCGTGTTAAACCAGTGTGCAGCTCGCTGTGTATTCAATTTTTTCCAAATATCGATTAATCTTAACACACGCGTGGGACAGGTGTATAGCGGATTAGTGACTGAAATAGACTGGCTTCAGCGTAAAGATACGAGAGTTCCTAGACTCGCCATTTCTGATGATGTTAAAATAAAATAAAGAAACCATGCACTGTGTTTATCTGTGTTCGTAATATTTAACCCCAAGTAACTAACACAGACTATCGGCCCGGGCTATTCCATATTAAGCTAGGAACTGTTACATTACGCTGTATTAAGGGTCATTTTTGTGTATATAAAATGTACATGGGAATGCCGCAGATCCTGATGAGCCGGCTCACGTGATCTACAATTCTCAAACATTTTGATAAACGACAATGTACATCTGTCGTGTTAAAAGCGTGACTCATTAGGCATCAGGGATTAGGGATCAATTGAAGTGCTGAATCACACCGCCGATGTACTTTGAACTCGATCTGAGGGTATGTATTGGCGATATTTTAAAAGGGACGAAACAAGGATGCCTCGAAGCGATCGGGTCCGAACAGGTATTCGCGTTAAAACGTGTAACCGTTGTACACGTTTCAACGCTTTCATATAGCTACACGCTTCCAGGTAAAGCGTTGTACACGTTTCAACTCTTTCACCTCGCTATATATGTATACGCCAAAGCGTGTTATACGCCTTGAAGCTAAACGTATTACACGCTGTAAAACTAAACGGTTTGACAATGTGTATTACACGTGTACGAACCGTATTATACGTTTAAACAACGTATACAACGCTTTTGAACTAAACGGTTTGACAATGTGTATTACACGTGTACGAACCGTATTATACGTTTAAACAACGTATACAATGCTACAGCAAACCGTTGCGTTCGCGTTGCGTTCGCGTTCGCGTTGAGTTTGCAAGTGTTATCTACGGTGGAACAAAAACGGAGACTGCACTGTATGTATCAGTGCAAACCCTGATCAACAATTTACTCTGGGACTACACTGGTGACAAACACTGTATGATCCATTTCTATTTTTGTCAGCTAAACCCCATGCAGTCTCCCTCCAAGATAAGTTGAAATTAAATTTGCCCCAAGCTGTTGAAAGCATGAAGCCTCAAATTTACCAAATCAATTTTCTAATTTCTTGAATCAATTTTTGTGTGTGAAACCGTGAACGATATAGGCCAGAGGAAATGATACAGAGAGAGTGTTCTCATCCTTAGCCACCACAAAAAATAAATTACCAACTTATTATTTTATTTGTACATATTTTCGAAAGCTGGAGCAAGTAAGCAGGGGCTCACGGATACCCCTGGCTGCCGCCTGGCCCAGTCAACAAATATGTCTTAAGTCATTTGGCCTTGACCTTGGCCATGAAAACCATGTGGGTCGGCTATAGAATGAAACTATAGAAAGTGAGCAGGGGCTCATGGATACCCCTGGTCGCAGCCTGGACGACCAATAAAAACTTTAACGCAAATCACAAATTCTGTAAATTTCAAAGTAATTTGGCCTTGACCTTGGCAATGGGGGCCGTACTGGTGGGGCGGGGAATGAACATATGGATGATGATAAACATGTATGATCAGGATCTGCACTGTTCGCCATTCCATCAAGGAAATACTCAACGTGCTTGCAACAAGCAATATAGATCATTATCAGGCTACAGGAGTGTGCTATTTGATCAGGAGCTACACTGGTCACAAATCACATAAGCCCCATTTCCCCATTCATAGCGACATTTGTCATCAGTTTGCCAAAAAATCAAGTACTGTAAATGTACGTAAATTTCTCGAGTACATGAATCATAAGAACAACTAAGAGCGATGCTGGTTGAGAGAGGTTCTATTGTTTGTTTGTTTGTTTGTTTATTAGTGTTTAATGGCCTATCAACAGCTAAGGTCATGTAAGGCCGGGCAAACGGGCTCGATCCCATTTTAACCTGCTGCATTGGGGGGGGAAATCCCAAAATCAGAACGGAATATTTACATCGAGAACAAATATATTCAGCCTTGAAATTAGAGTGAGTGAGTGAGTGAATAGGGTTTAACGTCCGCTTTTCTGACATAGAGGTACAAGCCTCAGGGAGTCTACACGCAGACGGGTCAACGGGGTCGAGTCCCGTATCCACCTGTCCGAGGGGGGTAAATCCCAACTTCAGAACTCAATATTTACAATCAAAATATATATTCAGTCCTGAAATTAGAACAACCTGATCTGGTGCCAGGCCCTCGCCACAACAGCATCATTTATCCCATCCCCTAAAAGTAATAGGATTAGCGCTAATCTTACTTTTATATATGGGGCATAGCCTGACTCAACTCTCACATACAAGAAAGCCAAAAATGTACATGAGGGCCAAATCCGGTATAGTGGGTTCCGGAAAGTATGAACCCAATCGTTAAGCCAGTTTAGTCGCCTTTTACGACAAGCAATGGCTACTGCAGCACTATTCTCAGGATCAGTTGATCCCGCCCCGGTGCCTGCACGGGGCTCCCTTGAAATTAGAATAGCCTGACCTGGTGCCAGGTCCATACCACACCAAAGTCACTTGGCCCCTTCCCCTAAAAATAGGATTACAAATATCGTAATAGAGGTTCTATTGTATAATGAAACTGTGCAAGTTTATTTGAGTTTCTCACGCGCTGTACCAATTCCAGTATCTGAAAGCTTTTTCAATATATCACTTCCCCATGTGATCTTATCAATATATTGGATTTATGAACAGTAAGACGAGGCTTCTAAATTATTAGAGAACTTTCAAAATGCCAAAAGCAATAAGGCGATAATAAAGCACCTGAATAGACGGCAATAATTCACATTTCAGCTCCAAACTAATATAGAAAACATCCTTTAACCCTTACAATGCTGAATTAATTTGTGTCGTCTGCTTAATATTTTTTATTTTCCATTTTTCTCATCAAAAACTTGGTTTTGCAGCACTTTAGAATCATTTCCAATGGAAATGATTCTAAAATGCTGCCAAACCATGTTTTTACTGATAGGAAAGACACAATATGAATTAACAGCAGACGACTATTTTCGGTTCCCGATTTGTAAGGGTTGAAATGTTTTATGTCGCATGTGGCCCAAGCCACATAATCCTAGTCGCATCAGGGTGTCGGTTATTCAACATTTTACTGATGTATACATATTTATTAATGTTTCTTTAATACCCAAACATATTAAATTTGGTTTACCAGAGAATAAACATTGGCTCACGACATATCCAACAGGTCACATTGTTTATTTACCCATTCAAAGTCATACGATGAAATTAATATGTATTTATTTTCAAGTTTTGGTATACAATTCATAGTAAACGTAATTATGTTAATATGAAACCAGATTTTTTTTTAAAGAAATAAAACACATTAAAAATACTTTCAGTGAACTGATAATATTCACGAGAAAGTAAGTGAATATGGTTTAACAGAACACCGGATACACATGACTCCAGGTACTTCTGAATAAGCTTTTCAGTGTATTTTCTTTTTAAACTATCTTTTCTTATTTCTCATTGAAAGCATATGTTGTCAACATTCATTTGAACCACAAGACGGTTCACATGAATGGTCACAACATATACTTTTGATGAGAAATGAACAAAATATTTCAAATGTTAACAACATTGCAAAGTATAATTTTCCTAGCAAAGTATACTTTGAGGGAGAAACTTTCAATTTTAAGATAAATTTATTAATTTTGATTACACTGAATTTATTACATCCTGAAATGCATTATTTCATATAGAACTAACTGCATATATTTGATGATTAAAAGTATGCAGAAGTGGCTGTGATAATGTAATAAATTCAGTATAATAATTTTGCATACTTTTAATCATCAAATATATGTACAGTAGTTAGTTCTATATGAAATAATGCATTTCAGGAAAAATAAATGATTACTTCCTCAAAGTAGACTTTGCTAGAAAAGTATACTTCGCAATGTTGGTGAAATCGGCGACAGGTGTCCTAACCCCTAGGCAACAGCCCATTCCAAGGATGGCAAAAATAACTATAAAATTCTACTGAACAAAAGTGCTGAAGGTCACAATATACGCCCGTCTAGGCAAGGCCAGTCAACAAGGGGAGATAAGTCAGTCAAAATCAATAGGTTTCTTCGTCTTGCTGTGATAAACATGTACACCGAATTTGGTTACGATCCGTCAAGTAGAACTCTAGTTATTGCGTGGACAAGCTGTGCCTGCCTGCCGCCCGCCCGCCCGCACAAGATGAATACATAATACGTCCCGTTTTTCAAACGGGTATAAAACAAGAGGGCCATGATGGCCCTAATTCGCTCACCAGACTCCATGAAGACCAGAGGAGAATGTGACATTGAATGTTAATGTGTTTTAAAAAAATTGTGCTATTTTTAGACGGCGGTCATCTTGGATTAAGCGAGGACTCTCATTTTAAAAAATCTGAAAATGCTTCACCCAAGGATCGGAACTTCCTATGAAGTTTGGCCAGCATCGGCCATGTGGTTCCTGAGAAAAAGACTTTCAAAATCTCAAATAAATGGACCTTTTGGCGGCCATCATGGATGACATAATCATCCGATTCCGACAAATATTGCGCCAGAGCAATCGCCTCATCGATACCTTCAATTTGATATATGACATGAGCATATTCGGTCAAAAATAAAATTTGACCCCACGGGCCACGCCCATTTTTGACCCCGGGGTCACCATTTTCACAACTTTAAAAGAGCATCGTACATCGATCATTCCTACCAAGTTTCGTCAAAATCCGGCCAGTGGTTCATGAGAAAAAGATTTTTTAAGAATTTGTGCTATTTTTAGACGGCGTCCATCTTGGATTAGCGATGACCTCCATTATAACAAATCTGAAAAGGCTTCACCCATGGACCATAACTGTGAAGTTTGGCTACCATGGGCCAAGCGGATCATGTGAAGTAGAATTTTTAAATCCCTAATAAAAGAACGACCTTTTGACCTTTCAGCGGCTATCTTGGATGACATAACCATCAGATTTCGACAAAACATTCACCAGAGTGATCGCCTCATTGATACCTTCGATTTGATATATAACATGACCATATTCGGTCACAAATAAAATTTGACCCAAATTTGACCCCACGGGCCACGCCCATTTTTGACCCCGGGGTCACCATTTTAACAATTTTGAAAGAGCATTGTACATTGATCATTACTACCAAGTTTCGTCGAAATCCGGCTGGCGGTTCATGAGAAGAAGATTTTTTAAGAATTTATGCTATTTTTAGACGGCGGCCATCTTGGATTAGCGATGACCTCCATTTTAATAAATCTGAAAAGGCTTCACCCATGGACCATAACTTTTAAGTTTGGCTACCATGGGCCAAGCGGTTCATGTGAAGAAGAATTTTTAAATCTCTAATAAAAGAACGACCTTTTGACCTTTCGGCGGCCATCTTGGATGACATAACCATCAGATTTCGACAAAAAATGCACCAGAGTGATCGCCTCTTTGATACCTTCAATTCGATATATGACGTGACCATATTCGGTCAAAAATAAAATTTGACCCAAATTTGACCCCACAGGCCACGCCCATTTTTGACCCCGGGGCGGGGTCACCATTTTAACAATTTTGAAAGAGCATTGTACATTGATCATTCCTACCAAGTTTCGTCGAAATCCGGCTAGCGGTTCATGAGAAGAAGATTTTTTAAGAATTTATGCTATTTTTAGACGGCGGCCATCTTGGATTAGCGATGACCTCCATTTTAATAAATCTGAAAAGGCTTCACCCATGGACCATAACTTTTAAGTTTGGCTACCATGGGCCAAGCGATTCATGTGAAGAAGAATTTTGAAATCTCTAATAAAAGAACGACCTTTTGACCTTTCGGCGGCCATCTTGGATGACATAACCATCATATTTCGAAAAAAAATATGCACCAGAGTGATCGCCTCTTTGATACCTTCAATTCGATATATGACATGACCATATTCGGTCAAAAATAAAATTTGACCCCAATTTGACCCCATGGGCCACGCCCAGTTTTGACCCCAGGGTCACCATTTTAACAACTTTGAAAGAGCATTGTACATCGATCATTCCTACCAAGTTTTGTCGAAATCCGGTTGGCGGTTCTTGAGAAGAAGATTTTTGAAGAATTTGTGCTATTTTTAGACGGCGGCCATCTTGGATTACGCAATGACGTCATTTTAACAATTTTGTAATCCCCCTACCTAAGGACCATGATCATGAAGTTTGGTGACTATAGGCCCAATGGTTACTGAGGAGAAGACGTTTGAAAATGTTGACGGACGACGACGGACGACGCGGACGACGGACGACGGACACATTGCGGTAACAATAGCTCACATGAGCTTCGCTCAGGTGAGCTAAAAATACAATACTAGTATGCCGTCCACATTTCGCATCATGCTTGCATTGACAAATGACCTGCCAGAAATGCTAAGACTTTGATGCACCATCATAATCTATCAGGCCATATAAAATCGGGGCCGATGGAGCGAAAAGCTTGCACTGCACAAACAATCCCGGGAAATATCGAAATGATTGTCGGATGTTTTTGTCCAATGTACGACCCCCAATTAATCCATTATTCCGCCTCTAAATGCATGTTTCTTATAAATTAATAAAATATACAGACTGACGAACTCATGTGGAAGTGAGGAATGAAAATGAAAGAATGGATTGATTGAATGTGGTTTTACACCCGTTCAACAGAAAAGAAAGTTAAAAGAATGTGTTTTTTTTTAATGCCTAGCAACAACAAAGATCATATAGAGACAGGATCTTGGTTTCCAGTCTCATTAGATTGATTAATTGATTGATTATTGGTGTTTAACAGCCTATCAACAGCTATGGTCATTTAACGGCGCGACAACGGGTTGGACTATCCCGTATTTAACCTGTCCATAATGAGGGAAATTCCCAAAATCGGAACTCATTATTAACAGAAAAATATATATTCAGCCCTGAAATTAGAATAACCTGACCTGGTGCCAGGTCCATTCTACACTTAATCACTTAGCTCCAACCCAAAAAGTATTATGATCAGCACTAATTGTATTACTTTTGAATGGGCAGGGCACGAAAATTATTAAAATTTTCACTCGTCCTTACTTCGACAAAAATCAGAAATTCACATTAAAAAAACTCAGAATTTTTACTCGTCCGGCATGCATTCCCACTCGTCAGGATGAGCGGGCGAGTAGAATTTTCATGCCCTTTTCATGGGGGGGGGGGGGGTGTAACAGAATTTAGCTCTCAAGTATCAGAAGGCCAAAAAGAAATGTACATGAGGGCCAAGGTGGGTGGCAGGTGGGAGCACGCAATGGGTAATTTAACGATCGGGGTTCATTCTTACCGGAATCCCGACTGGAGACCTGGTTTGGCCCTCACATACGTCTTTGGCATTTTGTATGTGACAGTTGAATCTGGTTATACCCCTTATGTGAGTATTACGATATTCGTAATCCTATCTTAGGGGAAGGGGTCAAGTGACTTTGGCGTGGTATGGACCTGGCACCAGGTTATTCTAATTTCAGGGCTGAATATATTTGTTCTCGATGTAAATATTCCATTCTGATTTTGGGATTTTCCCCCCAATGCAGCAGGTTAAAATGGGATCGAACCCGTTTACCCGGCCTTACATGACCTTAGCTGTTGATAGGTCGTTAAACACTAATAAACAAACACAAATGAGGGCCAAACCGAGTCTCGCTAGAAAGACTAGTAGGATGGACATACAACAATGAAACTACTTTTTCATGACAAAACTAGGATTGCACCCACATCCTCCAGTAATTAAAACTCCAGTGCAGTACTACTAACCCATCCACCCATCCCACGTAAATGTGGTTGTGACTGGAGAAATGGGTCTTACGGGTTTTGTGACCCGTAAAGATCCAGATCAGCATGTGCATCCGCACAGTCTGATCTGGATCTGCCCTGTTCACCATTCCATCAGTGAAACACCAGTACTGCTTCTATCAAGCGATATAGATCGTTATCAGGCTACAGACTTGTGCTATTTGATCAGGATCTGTACTGTTTGCCATTCCATCAATGAAACACCAGTCATGCTTCTAGCAAGAAATATAGATATTTATCAGGCTACAGGCGTGTGCTAATAATTCCAGCACACAAATATTTACACAATTCCCTAACATTTGATTGGCCCGTAGCAAGTCTCTGTCCAAAATTTATATCCCAGTAAACTCCCACGCCGAACTACTTGTGAGGCGCAGTAAAATAATTCTTAAGAAAATAAACACATTTTCTTGATCAATTTATTTCAAATGCTGGAATTATAAGGAATGAATGGCCTTTTTGTGGAATTTATCGGGGTATAAACTTGGAAAAGTCGCGGGAATACTGGACGAGGCCTTCTGGCCTTCGTCCAGTATTCCCACGACTTTTCCAAGTTTATACCCCGATAAATTCCACAAAAAGGCCATTCATTCCTATAACAGGCGTGTGCTATTGGATCAGGAGCAACGCTGGTCACAAATCCTGTAAGCCCCATTTCTCCATTCATGACCATAAATATGGCTGTTGTTACTCGTTCCTAATTTAGTTCCCAAAGTGATTCAGGGATGCCAGGAAGTCAGATTTTCTGGCACACAAATCGCGGACGGTGTTTGCAATCTTACTAGACAATATTTTTAATCTTCTGAAGCGGCACAAGTTTGATTAAGACCGACGGTGCTGGTCAGTTCGAGGGGTGTTTGTCAGTGTCTGATATTGAGATGGATGATACGTCTTTCCGCCGTGATAGAAATACGCTAGATCATTTATCAAGGAGCATCAACCCGCCCGATAAGCGTGAGTATTTTCAGATCATATTTTCCAGTTCGCGATCACCTTATCGCAGATCTATAATTCTGAATTCAAATGATGTACACAATTCCGAGCATTTTCATTGGCCGTGAGTAGGCTGGGAGTATAGCAAGAGTTCATATATCAATAAACTTCAGTACAGTTGAATGGTTGCATTTCATGCTGGGGATTCCCCATTTTGCTGATAGAAAAATCTGATTAGCTTTCTAGTATTTCCCTAAAAGTACATGGTGTGGCCACCATTTTAACCGTCTCATCGAGATGGTTCAAATGAGTGGTCACAACATATATTTTTGATAAGAAATCAGAAAAATTGCAGATTCATTTTATAAATTTTTATGCCCACATATGGGTATTTCGCATGGAATTGGTTAATCCCATATTTCACCTGTTGTGATGGCGGGTAAATCCCAAAATCAGAATTGATTATTTACAGAAGAAATATATATTCATCCCTGAAATTAGAATAACCTGACATGGTGCCAGGTCCTCACTACACCGGAGAAAAAATTAACCTGACAGCATTAATTAAATATAATAAGTGGACATTAATTATTCATATAATACATTAAAGGTTCATCAAGCACTCCATCTAGCACTTATGAAGAAGTAACAAGAAAATGTGGCGCGTCAGCACGACAGATTGGAGAAATTCTGACAAACTTCTTAACTGGAGCAACTGGCGGACACATGGAGACACGCACGGATGGACACACAGTCCAAACACTATCCTAAAACATCTTTAAATACTAGAAAATGTGTTCGTAGAACACGGATGCCCCCACCTGCAGCCTTGATAGTAAAAGGGCACCGTTATTACAAAGCTAATCCCTAGACAGACATTGTGGGCAAATATTATTGAAATTGGTGAAGGAGTTAATGAGGTATTGAGTAAACATTAAAAACTTAAACGCATTTGCCTTACAAACAAGGTGAACATAAGTACCCAGTGACCTTGACGTTGGGTGTTCGGGCGTGGGTCGTATATGAAACAAAGCAGCATCAATAGACAAACATTGTGAGCACATATTATTGAAATTGGTGAAGGAGTTAAGGAGTTATTGAAAACTTAAACGCATTTACCTTACGCGTAACGGACGGACAGGGGCAAAACATAATGCCCCAATAAATTAGTGGCGGCATAATAACTTGACAGAGAGTACAGAGAGTAGAAGATATCCTTGGGATTAATTGAATTTAGAAGCCAACGCAGTATAAGATGACGACCTGCGTGCTGTGTGCAGTATGATTACTATCTACTCTGAAATTTCAACCTGCACTAAAACATCCGACATAAATTTGCATGCTAGCAGTGAAAATATCCGCCAAACAAATTAGGAGTATATTTTTTATTTCTCTTTGTAAATATGTCTTGGAATTTCATTAGAATTGAGTCCTCAGGACTCAATTCTAATGAAATTCCAAGACATATTCATGATATTTACACGAAGAAATAAAAAAAATATGATGATTTTGTGTCCGCTATTTTTGAACTATTTATAGCCCACAAGTTTCCCAGCATGCAAAAAGTTAATGGAATTTTAGCTTAGTAAGTTACAGAGATTGTGTTTCTGATGATAATTTAGATTTACAATGTGCGTTATCTTGACAGAAAATGAGCGATAACCATTTGCTTAGATCAAATTGTACTGATTTCTTTTCAGTTTTCATACATGGGTACATGCACACTGAGTAGGCACAAAATATTCTTTCTAGTAAATATAATTGTATAATTGTATAATTCCAGAGAATAAATAGTAATGTCTGATAACATATTAAGGAAACACAGTTATCATCCCTGATATCAGTGTGGAATGGTGAATGAATGTTTATTTTGCCAGAAAATGTCCCGGATGATGTCTGTAATATAAAGAACATTTTGTGCCTTTATGTACCTTTAAGTAAAACTAGATGGCCCGCATGTCGTGCCCGCCAAGGTTTTGATAGTATACCGAAAACTTTAAACCAAAAACTTTAACCTGGACGCACGTAACGTACGTACGTCTGTCTGTACACCAATGTGTCTACTATATCACGATGTACGCAAGTGGGCGCGACAAAAAATTACTGTGTATGTTATCACACATTTCAACTGCACTGAAAGACCCACGATTTGAATCTCCACAATGACATATACTTTTGTATAGTACAATAGAATCTATTGTAATGACAACTCCCAATATATTTATTATATATATATGTATGATGATGGGCAATTAATATATCTAAACAATAAATAAAATAACGTTTGTACAATTTGTCATCATGTGACAATCTTACCACCTATGGTTTATATGGTGGAGGAGCGAGCGAAAAAATGACGAACCAATTAATCAACTGTGTTATGCAAATTAGCTTCCACATTGACAGATGTTTCAGATAGTCAACCTGCATGTTTTAATGAACTATATCTAGTGTAAGTACACCATTTTATTTGATAAAATTCCAAGGAATTTATGTTTTAATCTATCAGACTGAGAAATATTGATTGATTGATTATGAGTGTTTAACGGGCTAACAACAGCTAAGGTCATTTAAGGCTGGGCCAACGGGGTGGACAATTTAGCCCTGAAATTAGAATATACTGACATGGTACCAGGTCCATTCCACACCAGAGTCACTTATCTCCAACCCCCAAAGTAATATGATCAGCACTAATCTTGCTTTTTAATGGGGCATAACAGCTGTGAGAAAAAGGGGAGATAATAGTGAAGCCCAATGTCCTGACATTTTCAAAATAACCGTGGCGCACGTAATACGGTAGACACTTATATTATGATCAATACGGTATATACTTGCCTCATATGGTAAAGTGATTACATCACAAAAAGTCAGGCCATAATGATAACAGAGCATTCTTATCTGCCCCGGATTCAAACATGGCATAGTAGAGATAATTTAGATGTTGATGATACAACAATTGACATGCCATGAACAAAATCCCGAACAAAAATCCCCAACTGCGATCCGTACGGTCATAGATCAGAGAGTGAGCAATTTGATCAGGGTCCATATATCTGGCTGTGACTGGAGAAATGCGGCTTATGGGATATGTGGCCATTGTAGCTCCTGGTCAAATAGCACACCCATGTAGCCGGATACCCATCTATGCTGCTTGTTAGAAGCATGACGGGTGTTTCATTGGTGGAATGGCGAACAGTGCAGATTCAGATCAGACTGTGCGGATGCACAGGCTGATCTGGATCTACACTGGTCGCAAAACCCTTAAGCCCCATTTCTCCAGTCACAGCCACAATATAGTTCTATACCGAGCCCAAGAATGATAGATTGATTGATTCGGGTTTACTGTCTGTTTAAAAGTGAAAGGGTTTAACGTCCTAGAAACACCCAATGTCATATACAGACCGGTCCTCGGTTTCAAGTCTCATCCGAAAGACCAGTATTGTTCTTGCCTTGGGCGAGGATTGAACCCACAACCTCTGGTATTGAAGTTCAGTGCTTTACGAGGTCAAATTGATTTGATTTATTGGTGTTTGATGGCCTATTCACAGCTAAGCCGGTCTTTACAGACGAGAATGCATCTATATGGGGGGGGGGGTGGGGGGGGAATACACCATACATTCAACGCTAAAATTACAATAAAAACTTTTATCATTGAAAGACAGCATCCTGATGCAGTGTCAGGCAGCCCTTACTGCTCTGGATTTATTGGTGTTTAATGACCTATCAACAGCTACGGTCATTTAAAGCCGGGCCAACGGGTTCGATCCCACATTTAACAGTAACTGGAATGGGTTTTGATATGTTAATTTTGCGACCAACCCAACAGTCACAAAATGATTTTCAGTGAAAATTACTTGCATAAAGTGCAGATCCTGATGAGACAGCTCGTCACGAGCCGGCTCATCTGGATCTACACTTTTTGCCAATACCACTATACAGGCCTGTGGTGTTGAAAGGGTTAACCTGCTGCAATGCGGGGAAAATACCAAAATCAGAACGGAATATTTACGTAAAAAAATAACAAATATTCACACCTTATGTTACTGAGCGGCCGACTATAAAAAATATACAAGAAAGAATACCATTCCTGTACCAGCTTACACTTCCTACATACATATATCATTTACCTGAAGAATACATCCAGAAAAACTGGCTGGACTAATTTGTGTTTCCTTGTGTAAACATCAAACAGTCATCGCTAGAAATACGAGCTTACTTCTAACCAGTAACGCAAACATTTTTTTGCAATTTTCTAGCATATTCGTGAATAACTCTGGTGATAGCATCATTGGAACTTGTTGAGAAGAATTTCTTTTGTTTGGGGGGCTTTACGATTGTCAAATCGAGATGAATAGCAGCCCAGTAAAATGTGCCAAACAGCTACTAGTATCTACACTAATGTCAGTTTTTCTGCCGACGAACGTTTGGCTATTAAACACATTAAATCTAACAAGAGGCCCAAATGGGCCTGTATCGCTCACCTAAAAGCCTCCAAAGTGGTCATCTTGATTTCACAAAGACTCTCCACTTACAACTTCAAATGTTCCACAGAATTTGTTGGTACCTTCTGATCTAACATATATTGCGAATGTGCATGTGATTTACTGCTATACCTTCGATTTGATATATAAAATGACCATATTCGGTCAAAAATAAAATTTGACCCCTATTTGACCCCTCGGGCCATGACCATTTTTGACCCAGAGGCCACCATATGAACAAATCTGAATCAACGTTAACTATCGATCATTCATACAAAGTTTCGTCGAAATCGGCCTGGCGGTTTGTGAGAAGAAGATTTTTTGACAATTTGACCTACTTTTCAACGGCGGAAATCTTGGATTTGGTGATGACACCCATTTTGACAAAAATGAACAGGCTTCACCAACAAACCATTTCAGTTAAGTTTGGTCAATATCGGCCAAGCAGTTCACAAGAAGAAGTCCTTTGAAATCTTTAGTAAAAGAACAACCTTTTGACCTGTCGGTGGCCATCTTGGATGACGTAATCATCTGATTTTGGCAAAACATGCTCCAGAGTGATCGTCTCGTCGATACCTTGGATTGGATATATTATATGACCATATTCGGTCAAAAATATAATTTGACCCCTAGTTGACCCCTCGGGCCATGCCCATTTTTGACCCAGGTGCCACCATATGAACAAATCTGAAACAGCGTTAAATATCAATCATTCACACCAAGTTTCGTCAAAATCAGCCTGGAGGTTTGTGAGAAGAAGAATTTTTTGACAATTTGACCTACTTTTCAACGGTGGACATCTTGGATTTGGTGATGACCTCCATTTTAACAAAAATGGACAGGCTTCACCCACAGACCATTACAGTTAAGTTTGGCCAATATCGGCTAAGCAGTTCACAAGAAGAATACGTTTGAAATCTTTAGTAAAAGAACAACTTTTTTACCTTTCGGTGGCCATCTTGGATGACAAAATCATCTGATTTAGACAGCAAATGCTCCAGAGTGATCGACTAGTCGATACCTTCAATTTGATATATTATATGATCATATTCGGTCAAAAATAAAATTTGACCCATATTTGACCCCTCGGTCCACGCCCATTTTTGACCCAGGGGCCACCATATGAACAAATTTGAATCAGCATTAACTATCGATCATTCATACAAAGTTTCGTCAAAATCGGCCTGGCGGTTCGTGAGAAGAAGATTTTTTAAGAATTTGACCTACTTTTCCACGGCAGCCATCTTCGATTGTCAATGACCTTCATTTTAACAAATCTGAAATGGCATCACCCATATATCATCCCTGTAAAGTTTGACCAACATCGGCTCAGCAGTTCGGGAGAAGAAGATGATTGAAAATAGTTTAATGTAAGTACTTTTTCATCAATAATAAAATAGTCGCCCTCCCCCAAAAAGAAATTTGATGAAATTCTTTCAAATATTGATTTTACTGCGAAAAAAACAAACGATTTTAACATGGATATAAAAATAGATGTTTTAAAACAATTTTTTATTTGTGGACAGATTTTCAAAATCTAACTTGTTTTCGTATTTACATCATTTCTCACCAGGTTTCGGAGTAAATTTCAATTTCTTTTTGTTTTTCAACCCTCCTGGTCAGCCTCCTTTTTACTCCATGTTAAATTCCCATAGGAAAATCGTTTTTTCGCAATAAAATTAGGGGATAACCATGCTTTGTTTTTCGATTTGGAGCGGTATGTGGGAGGTTTTATGGTCTGTGAATCAGTTTTACGCGACGCGTCGCCGTAAAACTGATTCACAGACCATAAAACCTCCCACATACCGCTCCAAATCGAAAAACAAAGCATGGTTATCCCCATTCTAATGCACCTAGTGTGCTCCCCGCTTTCTATAAACGTCGTAGCATATCACGAATAGTGATATTTTTCATCGACAACCGCCTCACACCAAATGAATTTGAAGAAATGTAACTCCGCCGAAGAATATTCCCATTTCAAATAGAGATTAACGGGACTTTTTCTTAGACATCTATACATTTATTCAACTGTAATGTTTATATTAACTATTGTATTGCTTTTGT
This sequence comes from Conchocele bisecta, assembly GCA_029237695.1. NCBI lineage: Eukaryota > Metazoa > Mollusca > Bivalvia > Lucinida > Thyasiridae > Conchocele > Conchocele bisecta. The sequence goes on from CM055268.1 coordinate 105,965,713, forward strand.
ATGTGTAGTTGCAACATTTATTTGCTTTTATTCATTTAAAGAAATGCCAACAATTCTGCATTGGGTTCGTGTGATTTTACAAAGGAAATGTCAGCAACAACTTGTGTCAACAGGCCTAGGATTTCCCTGCATTTACGCCTAATGCAGGTGAATACCCATCTGCAATACAGTTTATTATGTATAGTCATGTATGTGCACATTGGAATTCGTAAAGTTATAGGCTGGTCTGGTATGGCATATTGAGTTTGCATTTGAGCACTTTATTAAATTCTTCTGCATTTTGGGCGGGTGGGGTAATATTTTTAGGAATTTGTTGAAGGGCCACCACACTGAAGCCACGTTTGTCAGCCGTTGGTAGATTCTCTTTTCCGCTTTGGGTTGTACATGTCAATATGGCCGAATGGATAACCGAAAATGTACCGAAATTAATTTGGAAATATTTGCATTCCCCACCGCTGGGCATTGTTTACAAAAGCGCGTAGGGTTACATAAATATGTCAAGTTGTAAAACACAGGCTGGTAAAACGGAGATTTTATATGCTGTGATTTTTCATATTTTATAGACTCTGATTTCAAATGACCAATCGGATGCGTGCTTTCTATTTTCGGTGCATTAGAATCAATATTTTATGGAATTTCAGCAAAAAATCTTTTTTGGGGAGTGCGACTTTTTTTATTATTGATGAAAAAGTACTTACATTTAAATATTTTTTAGATTTATTATGTTTAATAGCCAAAAGTTTGTCAGCAGAAAAACGTGGAACAGACAGAAGTCAAACACATGCGACATATGGCCCTCGCGTGGTTACATAAAGTCATGGGACTAACTGGCATAGTGTTTAACCCTTTCAACATTATATACTTGTTTCCTAATATTTGCAAACAGTGCAGATAACTCTGCACCATTTCTGGATATTTTGTTTAATTTTTATCAAATTACCCCCTTTTCTGCATAATGGCACAGTCTCAAACTTAATATGAAATAGTGCATATCAGCTACTTAGGGGTGAAAATGTTAAAGTTGTGAATTATTGATAAATGAGATTCATACTTGTGCATGGTTATCTATCACAAGTGTTCGCAAACCTTTTAGGCGAGGTTTAACTCTTTGCATGATAGCGGCGAAAATATCTGCCAAACGAATTAGGAGTGTATGTTTTATTTCTCTCTGTAAATATTGAGTGTATGTTTTATTTCTCTCTGTAAATATGTCTTGAAATTTCATTACAATTGAGTCCTCAGGACTCAATTCTAATGAAATTTCAAGACATATTCACGATATTTACAATGAGACATAAAATAAAATATGATGATTTTTTGTCCGCTATTTTTTAACTATTTATAGCCCACAAGTTTCCCAGCATGCAAAGAGTTAATGGAATTGATCAACTGCATGTGCAACTTTAGCCATTAAAAGTCGGAAATCAAATACTGTTTGTTTTTTTTGTTTTTTACCATATCTTTTAACAAAATACATGTATTCACATCACATGACAATTGTCTCCATGTGAGAAAACTCTCACACTTGTCATATGAAAGTGAAAGTGAATGAACAACTACTGTCTGTTCCACGTTTTACTGCCGACAAACTTTTGGCCATTAAACAGATTAAATATTTAAATGTAAGTACTTTTTCAACAATAACAAAAAAGTCACCCTCCCCAAAAAAATTGATTTGATGAAATTCCGTAAAATATTTATTTATTGCGAAAACAAGATTTTCCTATGGGATATGGGGCTAAAAAGATTTTTTTTTTATTTGTGGACCGATTTTCAAAATTTAACTTTTGTTTTCCATTTCCAAGCTATCTAGCCAGGTTTCGGAGTAAATTTTTCTTCGTTTTTTGACTCCTTTTTATAAAACAAAAAAATTCATCAAACTTTGGGGAGGGTGACTTTTTTGTTATTGGTGAAAAAGTACTTACATTTAAATATTTTTAGATTTAATGTGTTTAATAGCCAAAAGTTTGTCGGCAGGAAAACAAAATTCCAAGTCCAAAAGCGTAAGATGGCTCAGTATCAAAATAGAAATTCATTTTGTACATCTATACACCATAATGAAGCTACATACCAAGCATCATGCCACCAGCTATTACGGTTTAGAAGTTTTACAAGTTACTAGGCAAAATTCTAAGTCCAAAAGGTGGAGATTATCCATGATTAAAAATCAAAATAAACTGTGTGGATCATAAGGAATCTACATACCAAGTTTCAGGTCTGTAGCTAGTACAGTTTAACAGTTTTATGAGTTACAAGTGATGGACAGACAGACGGACGGGATGGACAAAGGTAACACTAAAAATGCCCCCTCCAATATCGTGGTGGGGCATAAAAATGCAAAATAAAAAATAAATAATCAAATTGATGATTTTCTCAGCAGCTGGCTAGCTATAATGGCTGCAATCAACTACAGAACTCAGTTTACATAAAAGTTATCACAATATGACAGAATTACATTAGAAGCATTAAGAAATGAAACCAATACGAGCTGGTGTATTCGGAAAACATTAAGCATCGCAATGGAAACCAGCATAGACACAGATCAGTCTGCACGTGTGCAGGCTGATCTGGGTCTACACTGGTTGCCAAAACACTGATAAATAAACTGATAGATAAGTTTTCTTTTTTATCCATCGGTCAGAAATTTTAATTGGTTAAATAATAACGCTTATAAAAGCTAGCCGGCATCTTTAATTACGCTTTTTCACACAAAATAGTTCAGCTTATTTTTTTTACGAGATATACATTCAGTCTTTCTAAGTGTTATCATTTTAACAGGTTCCATTTTCAGCCGTATCTATAATTGCACGTTCTTTTGCAAGAACTAGTATATCTTATATATTTTTACGAAATCTACATGTATTTAGTTTTTCTAGGCATTGTCGTTTTAACCGGTTCCATTTTATACTTTCTAGGCCTTGTCGTTTTAACTGGTTCCATTTTATACTTTCTAGGCCTTGTCGTTTTAACTGGTTCTATATTATGATTTTTAGTCTACACATTTTTAGTCTTGCTAAGCCTTGTCGTTTTAACTGGTTCCATTTTACAATTGTCAGCCTACATGTATTTAGTCTGTCTAGGTGTTGTCGTTTTAGCTGGTTCCATTTTACAATTGTCAGCCTACATGTATTTAATCTGTCTAGGTGTTGTCGTTTTAACTGGTTCCATTTTACAATTGTCAGCCTACATGTATTTAGTCTGTCTAGGGGTTTTCGTTTTAACTGGTTCCATTTTATAATTGTCAGCCTACATGTATTTAGTCTGTCTAGGGGTTTTCGTTTTAACTGGTTCCATTTTACAATTGTCAGCCTACATGTATTTAGTCTGTCTAGGGGTTTTCGTTTTAACTGGTTCCATTTTACAATTGTCAGCCTACATGTATTTAGTCTGTCTAGGTGTTGTCGTTTTAACTGGTTCCATTTTACAATTGTCAGCCTACATGTATTTAGTCTGTCTAGGGGTTTTCGTTTTAACTGGTTCCATTTTACAATTGTCAGCCTACATGTATTTAGTCTGTCTAGGTGTTGTCGTTTTAACTGGTTCCATTTTACAATTGTCAGCCTACCATGTATTTAGTCTGTCTAGGGGTTTTCGTTTTAACTGGTTCCATTTTACAATTGTCAGCCTACATGTATTTAGTCTGTCTAGGTGTTGTCGTTTTAACTGGTTCCATTTTACAATTGTCAGCCTACATGTATTTAGTCTGTCTAGGGGTTTTCGTTTTAACTGGTTCCATTTTACAATGTTTACCCTACATGTATTGTGCTAAGCGTTGTTGTTTGAACTGGTTCTATATTATGGTTTTTAGCCTATATGTATTTAGTATTTCTAGGTATATATTGTCATTTTAACTGGTTCCATTTTACAATTTTCACCCATCTGTAATTGCACATTTGTTGCCAGAACTAGTTTAGCTTATTTGTTTAGGAAAAACTGAAAGTGAATGGTTTTAACGTCCCAACACTAGCTAAGGTCATATCGAGACAGGACCGCAGTTTAAAGTCTCGTCCGACAGACCAGTGGGATGGAATACTATGTAAGTATTTTTTATGCCTAGGGTGAGACTTGAACTCACAACCTCCGGTATTAAAGTCCAATATCATATCTCCTTGGCCACGGCCTATCCCTATTTATTTGTTTAGGAAATACATATGTACAGAGCTCCAGATAAGCTTTGTGTCTAAAGTGTACAATACCCCCTGATTTCTAAATCATTGCGTATTTTACTTTTACAAATGGGTTGTTGATTTTTTTTCATTGCTAAATAGGGAACAAATGATAAAAAAAATAACAAACTTAAACATTCACTTAATTGAGTTCCACTAAGTGAATTTTCAACTTTATGACAGTATTTTCACTACTCAATTTGAAAATCAGTGCGAATTTTCACATTGCTGTGCGTATTTTGTACTCTCACTTTTGATAATCAATGCGTATTTAGCTAAAATAATTGCAAAAAGTACGCCAATACACACCTTATCTGGAGCTCTGCATGTATTCAGTATTTCTAAGCATTATCATTTTATTTTAATAAGTCCCATTTCATTATTTTTAGCTGTGATCGTAGAGTGCTTTTCATTTCTAACACTTGACAGGGCACTTATTGTTTGGGACATTTCCAGAAGTGTCATGTTGTCATATTGATTGTCAAAGGGGACTGGGTCGCAGAATGCAGAGAAAGCGATGAAACATGTTCAAAATGTGGCTGTGACTGGAGAAATGGGGCTTATGGGTTTTGCGACCAGTGTAGATCCAGATCAGCCTGTGCATCCGCACAGGATCTGCACTGTTCGCCATTCCATTTGTACGGCCATAGTAGGATGACCGAACATATGTACTGCCTTGCGGTACAAGCCGGCTTTTATAGCAACGTGGTAGGGTGTTCGTCTCCCACGCAGGCGGCCTGGGTTCGACCCCAGCTGCCGACAAGATATTTTTCAATTTATACACATTTCCCTCCTACTACAGTGGTGCAAATGAACCAGGATGGATTATACCCTTCGAATGAAGTATTCCATATTGAACTAGGGAATCTATGAAAGAACCTGGAGGGAGACATTTGAGAAACAAATGTCTTATTAGTAGGAAGGAGGAATGTAGTAGTACGGCCAAAGTAGGATAACCAAATATTTGTACTGCCTTGCGGTACAAGCCAGCTTTTATAGCGACGTGGTCTGTCACGCAGGCGGCCTGGGTTCGACCCCAGCCACCGACAAGATATTTTTCACTTTATACACATTCCCTTCCTATTACACATTAATGAAACACCCGTCATGCTTCTAACAAGAACCAGATAGCCGCGGCCCGCATGTCGAGCCCGCCGAGGTATTTGATGGTATTTTTAAAAACTTTAACGCAGATTTTGGACGCACGCACTCACGCACGCATGCACGCACGCACGCACGCACGCACGCACGCACGCACGCACGCACGCACGCACGCACGCACGCACACACGCACGCACGCACGCACGCACGCACGCACGCCATGGTGATCACTATGTCTCGCTTTCCGCAAGCGGGCTTGACAAAAATATATATTGGTATCAGGCTACAGGAGTGTGTTGTTTGATCAGGAGATACACTGGTCACAAATTCCATAAGCCCCAATTCTCCAGTCACAGCCACAAATTAATTTTGACATAAAGAAATGGATACACCGACCCTGTAATGGTTGAAAAGGTCAAGGTTATCAGGGCTCCAGATTATTAATATGGGGGGAAATCCATCCAGCCATGGACACATGGGTGGATGGAACTTCAAGAGAAAATAAATATGCAACCTTCGCTATTGCATAGAGGGCATAGATAGCTTCTCATAAATGTCTCTAGCTGCCAGAATGTGGCAATTGCAGTTTCAGAATAATCCCTATGCTTTATTCCAGACAATAATCGACTATTGTCTACCAAAGTATGTGACTGTAGCTGCTATTATGTTCCAAGAAACAATTATCTAGATTGTTCCGAAGCATCAAAGAGACGTTCACTCCGTAGTGTATTAACCCGTTCACCCCTAAACAACTACAGTGGAACCCCGAACACCCTGGGGACCCCATTTTGTTTCAATGTAATTTATGTCACTGTCCTGTCTGTTCATAACAGAAAATGACAAAACATGGCCATCAAGTGCTTAATTACAATGGACCCCCTCTAAACCGGACACCCTGGGAGTAATTTCCGACCAATCCAATTGTCAAAAAATAATTTTCAGACTAGTCCATTTATGAAAATGGGTGTTTTTTTCCCCCTAAAAAATATGAAAATTGCAAACTAGATGGTCGTGGCACGCGTGTCGCACCGCCGAGGATTTGATAGCATACTGAAAAACTTTAACCAACTAGATTTGTCAGTAAGCGAGGCTTACGGAATACCCCCCACGTGGGCCCAGTGAAATATTAAGCATTTTGATGAAGGAAATAGAAGTTATAACTGATTTCTCTGATGTTAAGTTGATTGACGGACACGGATGGACGGACGGATGGATGGACGGACAAACTGACTATAGCATACACACACCCCCCCCCCCCACAATTATGGGGGGGTGGTATAAAAACGCCAATGTGCTGACTATATCACGCTGTCCGCAAGTGGGCGCGACAATAATGCAGAACCTGGTATATAATGATATGATTATCTGGTGCTCTGCTTGGACATCAGTTGAAAGTAGTAAATGGAAGGCCATTTGGAATTACATCCCCCAATACATCAATGCAGGCATGAGAGCAATTTCTTGTTGCTTTTATCTCCTGGAGTTGATTAGTAACGTTTCAGAATTTCTCTTCTACATACCGGTATAACATATATGACGGATAATTACAGCCAAGAAACGTTTTACTATATGGATACTGCAAATGCACATTTTATGAAATAAACTCTGATAAACAGTGGAACCTCTCTAAACCGGATACCCATGCAATATATTTCTGCTCAATTGTATGTGTTTATTGTCATCTCTCACCGTCGATAACGTCTGTTCATGATCACAAACCACATATACCTATTTTTCGTCATTTATATCGGGTGATAATGTCTGTTCGTGGTCGCAATTAGCACACCACTCAGGCTGAGAATGATCAAATACCTGATTTACAGTGAAACCTCTCTAAGCTGGACACCCTGGGGACCTCCCAGGGTGTCCGGTTTAGAGACGTTCCACTGTACAGTGGATTCACTGAAAAAAAGTGAAAGTGAAACGGTTTAACGTCTCACCAACAGCTAAGATATAGAAACGGCACCATAGGTTAAAGTGTCATCCGACAGACCAGTGGGATGGAAATACTATGAAAGTATTTTTGATGCCCAAGGCGAGGTTTGAACCCACAACCTCCAGATTGGAAGTCAGGTGTTCTAACCCCTAGGCAACAACCCATCCCTGACACCACTGAAGCTAGCCTCATTTTTAGTGCATTACAAATGATTTGCAATACCATTTCACCTATTACCATAATAACGCTAAATATTTGGACACAAGTTACATGCCCACTCAGTAGGCACACAATGTTCTTTATATAAATGAAATAAGGGTATAATTGTGTCACTATTCCACCAGTTCTAAAAAATATGAGTGCCCGCAATACAGATATAATAATTTAGTAATATTTATTTTACTGATAGTGATGCGCGGTGGTATCAGGCTATTTTCATATGCAAATGAAGCATGCTATTTTTTAATTATTTATACTACCGTACTTAAATGCGTCACCTGAAAAAATAATAGTGTCGACAGATTATAAAGTATGATAATTGGACATCAAAAAATAAATACAGAGGATAAATAGTAATGTCCATTAAGATTTGAAGGAAACACGGTTATCACCCCTGATAGCAGTGTGGAAATTTAAGTCTGATATACAATGTATAATAATGCCAATCAATACGTGGGGTAATGGTGAATGAATGTTTATTTTTCCAGAAAATATCTCACATGATGTCTCTGATATAAAACATATTTTGTGAGTGGGCATGTACCTTTAACATAAGGTTTCACACAGCAAACAATGTCCAAATATTTATGGTTAGTATGATTGCACTTGATTATCATAATAACAATGTGTTTGGATACAATTTTATAAAGTGTTTTAATGAGTTTTGTTTTTGTTATTCAAGCGCTAGCGAATAATTATACAACAACATCCAAATTTCAGGTCTGACCGATTTTATGCAAATGAGCATATGTCGGTCGCAGCACATATTTTGCAGGTTGAACTTTTAAACAAGAGGGCCATGATGGCCCTAATTCGCTCACCTGACTCCATGACCACCAGAGGAGAATGTGACATTGAGTTCATGTGTTTTAAAAAAATTGTGCTATTTTTAGATGGCGGTCATCTTGGATTAAGCGATGACTCATTTTACCAAATCTGAAAATGCTTCACCCAAGGATCTTAACTTCTTATGAAGTTTGGCCAGCATCGGCTATGTGGTTCCTGAGAAAAAGACGTTCAAAATCTTGAATAAATGGACCTTTTGGTGGCCATCATGGATGACATAATCATCCGATTCAGACAAATATTGCACCAGAGCAATCGCCTCATCATTTGATATATGGCATGAGCATATTCAGTCAAAAATAAAATTTGACCCCAATTTGACCCCACGGGCCATGCCAATTTTTGACCCCAGGGTCACCATTTTCACAACTTTGAAAGAGCATTGTAAATCGATCATTCCTACCAAGTTTAGTCGAAATCCAGCCAGCGGTTCATGAGAAGATTTTTTAAGAATTTATGCTATTTTTAGACGGCGGCCATCTTGGATTAGCGATGACCTCCATTTTAACAAATCTGAAAAGGCTTCACCCATGGACCATAACCTTTAAGTTAGGCTACCATGGGCCAAGCAGTTCATGTGAAGAAGAATTTTGAAATCTCTAATAAAAAAACGACCTTTTGACCTTTAGGCGGCCATCTTGGATGACATAACCATCCGATTTCGACAAAAATGCACCAGAGTGATCGCCTCATTGATACCTTCAATTTGATATATGAGGTCAAAAATAAAATTTAATCCCAATTTGACCCCACGGGCCATGCCCATTTTTGACCCCAGGGTCACCATTTTAACAACTTTGAAAGAGCAATGTACATCGATCATTCCTACCAAGTTTTGTGTAAATCCGGTTGGCGGTTCTTGAGAAGAAGATTTTTGAAGAATTTGTGCTATTTTTATACGGCGGCCATCTTGGATTACGTAATGACGTCATTTTAACAATTTTGTAATCCCCCTACCTAAGGACCATGACCATTGAGTTTGGTGACTATAGGCCCAATGGTTACCGAGGAGAAGACGTTTGAAAATGTTCACGGACGACGACGGACGACGGACACATTGCGATAACAATAGCTCACATGAGCTTCGCTCAGGTGAGCTAAAAACACGGGTCTTACGCCATAAAATATAGTTCCAACAGGTTGATCACCCTTTTCAGTGTCATAAATGTTTTGTTTGTTTTTTTTGTGCTAAATTTATGTTATTGCAAATGTTTCCGTAGTCTAAGGGTGCGACAATTATTTAATATATGTTATAAAGTGTTTACTGATTTATAATTCCAGCACAAAAATATTTACACAATTCCCTAAAATTTGATTGGCCCGTAGCAAGTCTCTGTCCAAAATTTATATCCCAGTAAACTCCCATACCGAACTACTTTCCGTAACCGTGAGGCGCAGTTAAAATAATTTTTAAGAAAACGGAAAATAAACACATTTTCTTGAAGAATTTATTTCAAATGCTGGAATTATAAGGAATGAATGGCCTTTTTGTGGAATTTATCGGGGATATAAACTTCGCAGGAATACTGGGAGTCTATGAAAGAACCTGGAGGGAGACAGTATTCCAGTATTCCCGCGACTTTTAATATTGTTAATACCCCGATAAATTCCACAAAAAGGTTATTCATTCCTATATTGTTTTTATTTTTTTCTATGTGTCCAGAGAGCTTACACTCATAATTGCAACATGCCCCCGCTTACGCAATTCGCGAGTGACGTTACCAACTCCAATCAGGTTGTAAGCAATGTAATCTACATATAGACAGGCCAATCAAACGCGTTTCTTATTTTCTGACTTTCAGACAAGAAATGAAGATAGCGGTGTAAGGGTTAAAGTCATTATACAGACTGCAGATGTAACATCTGCAGTCTGTATAATGACTTTAACCCTTACACCGCTATCTTCATTTTTTGTCGTCTGCTGTTTATTTTCTATTTTCCATTTTTATCATCAAAAACATGCTTTGACAGCACTTTAGAATAATTTACAACATGCATTGACAGCACTTCAGAATCATTTCCATTGAAACATTTTCCTTAAGAGTTTTCCCCGCAATAACTACCAAAACATGAAACACGCTCTCACTGAAAGGCAACTTCTTACGTTGATGGAAACATTTCCTCTTAGATTTAGAGCTGTCGACCACAATGGAGATAGCCTAATTGGAAACTATCGGCTTCACTTATTGCGAGGACACCAAATTATAACTTTTCACTTTGTGAAATTGGATTTTCTCTCTGCATGTTTCCAAGGGAAAACTTAGGTATGGTATTGACGTATCATTATTGGAACATGGTAAACTACAGGCGCTAGTGAAGCTAAATGAAAAACCTACGTCGGAATGTTTTGTTGGAAAACGTATAAAGTACAAGTTGGTACAGAACTTAGGTCCATGTAATTGGTAGATGTGGGAATTGTATGTCTGTTGTCAATGAAACAACAGTCATGCTTCTAGCAAGCACTATAGATCGTCATCAGGCAACAGGAGTGTGCAATAAGCCAATTTCTCCAGTCACAGCCACATATACAGACAAAAAATTGAATGCGAATGGTTTGAAGTCCCAACAACAGCTAAGGTGATATAGAGACGGGACCTCGGTTTCAAGTCTAATCTGAAAGACCAATGGGATGGAAATACTATGAAAGTCGAGGTTTGAACCCACAACCTCTGGGGGCCGTTTCACTAAACTTTGTGTGACTAAAATGTTCGTAAGCGCAAATTTAGGATCGTCTGGAAATTTCAATTGATGGATTTACATTTATTAAGCATAGGCTCAAAATTTGAAATTTACAGACTATCTGTACAAAGTTTATTGAAACGGGCGAGCCCCTGGTATTGAAGTCTCTAGGCCACAACCCATCCCTTGCTGTTGAACAATTGATTGATCAAGGTTTTACATCTGTTCAACAACAAAGTCATATGTAGCTGTGACTGGAGAAATGTCGCTTATGGAATTTGTGACTAGTACAGCTCAAATAGCGCTTTTTAGAAGCATGACGGGTGTTTCATTAATGGAATCGCGATCAGTGTAGATCCTGACCAGACTGTGCGGATGCACAGGCTGGTCTGGATCTACACTGGTCGCAAAACCCATAAGCCCAATTTCTCCAGTCACGGCCATATATACATACAGATGAGAATGCACCTGTATAAGGGGAGTAACATACATTCAGCACTGTTGACGGAGCGAATGATGCTATGAAGGCTTCTATGAATACATTGTGCTAGGTGTTTTGTTTGTTGGCCAACTTATTGTCTCGGACCTCAACCAGACATGTGTCAACGTAGCAAGTATCGGCACAATCGTATCTCAACTTTAAGCCTGTATAAGGCGATAGTACCCATGCATTGCATAAAGCTTACCACCGAGCGTATTCGCTAGTAATGGGCTCCACACAGTGGTCCCCCGTCTACATATAATTAACAAGAAACGAGGCAAAGCCACGAAGGCCAGGTTTTTTCCAAGCATGGACACTTGGATAACATAATTATACCCACTTTTTGTAGACTAGATGGCCGTGGCCTGCATGTCGCGCCTTGGGGCGAGGCATGGACACTAAAAAAATAGATATAGCAGATGGAAAAACTTTAACGAAAAAACTTTAACCGGACACACGGACGTACGGACGGACGGACGTATGCCAAAATGCCGACGATATCGAGCTTTCCGCAAGCGGGTGCGACAATGATGATAAACACCCATGTGAAGTATCAAGGTAATGGGTGAAGCAGTTGCAGAGATATAGTACACGAAAAAACTTTAACAAATAAATTCAAAGTAATTTGACCTTGACATTGCGCACAGGGGCCGCACGGTTGGGGGTTAGAATGAAAATATGGACGATGATAAACACCCATGTGAAGTTTCAAGGTAATGGGCGAAGCAGTTGCAGAGATATAGTATAACGAAAAAGTTGTAACCAAAAAATTTAACCAGACGTACGTTAAAAAGTTAACGTTGAAAATGGCTAAGTCAATTACGTAGAAATAATTGGTGAAGTTAAAAAAATGGTCACATGTTGGATAGTTTTATGTGGTAGGCACCCCTTGGTTATGAAGCTGTGAAAGTTTGGTGGTCCTAGGTGGTACAGTACCATAGAAATGGACTTAAACACGAAAACTTAACATTGTAAACGCGAAAACTTAACATTGAAAATGGCTAAGTCGACTGCGCGGAAAAAAATGGGTCAAGTTAAAAAAAAAGTAACATGTTGGATAGTAATATGTGGTGGGCACCCCTTGATTATGAAGCTGTGAAAGCTTGGTGGTCCTAGGTGGTACAGTACCAAAGAAATGGACTCAAACACGAAAACTTAACATTGTAAACGCGAAAACTTAACATTGAAAATGGCTAAGTCGACTGCGCGGAAAAAATGGGTCAAGTTAAAAAAAAAGTATCATGTTGGATAGTAATATGTGGTGGGCACCCCTTGATTATGAAGCTGTGAAAGCTTGGTGGTCCTAGGTGGTACAGTACCAAAGAAATGGACTCAAACACGAAAACTTAACATTGTAAACGCGAAAACTTAACATTGAAAATGGCTAAGTCGACTGCGCGGAAAAAATGGGTCAAGTTAAAAAAAAAGTAACATGTTGGATAGTAATATGTGGTGGGCACCCCTTGATTATGAAGCTGTGAAAGTTTGGTGGTCCTAGGTGGTACAGTAATAAAGAAATGGACTCGAACACGAAAACTTAACATTGTAAACGCGAAAACTTAACATTGAAAATGGCTAAGTCGACTGCGCGTAAAAAATGGGTCAAGATAAAAAAAAAGTAACATGTTGGATAGTAATATGTGGTGGACACCCCTTGATTATGAAGCTGTGAAAGTTTGGTGGTCCTAGGTGGTACAGTAACAAAGAAATGGACTCAAACACGAAAACTTAACATTGATTGTGGACACCGCCCGCCGCCCGGCTTTCGCCAATCCAATAGCCTGGATTTTTTTTCAAAAAACCTGGCTAATAAATCATAATTAATAAATTAATATATACTGAAGGCTTCTAAAGAATACAGAGCTCCAGATAAGCTGCGTATTTGCTTAAATACCCAATTAAACTTGCCAAAAACCCAATTAAAATCAGAAGTAGCGAGTATCAAAAAGCAATATAAATTTTGTGGTATCTTTATCATGCTGCAGAAAACAATACACATACGACAAATATAGCATATTTCTCTTATTTTCCATGAAAACACACCTTGGTTGAATTGTGTTGTGAATGAAATGCCAAGATATGTTTTCATTTCAAAGAACTATTATAATACCCAATTTAAATTTTGAAATTGCTTCAGAAAAGATGGAGTGACAATACTCAATTACTAATTCCTTATCTGGAGCCCTGGAATACATGAACACACTGATCATAAACTGTTTCTCAGAGTGTACTCAAATTTGAAAAAGTGAAATTGACAAGTGAAATGGTTTAATGTCCCAGCAACAGCTAAGGTCATATAGAGACGGAACCACGGTTTAAAGTCTCATCTGACAGACCAGTGGGATGGAAATACTAAGTATTTTTGATGCCGTAGGCGAGGTTTGGACCCACAACCTCCGGATTGGAAGTCAGAAGTTCTAACCCCTAGGCCACAGCCCATCCCTATATTCAAATTTGTATACCAAAAAATGTTGTCATTACTATTTAATACAAGAAATGCGTCTGTCGAACGCGGATGCCACCTGCAGCATATTTGAGAAACTGTGACAAAGTGGTTAACCGAAAAGACAGACAGACAGATGGACAGACGGATGGACAGACAGATGGACAGACAGACGGATGGACAGACGGATGGACAGACAGACGGTCCAAACACTATATGCCACCCGTTTCTTCGAAACACGGTGGCATAAAAAAATATGTGTATACCAAATTTGAATGAACCAGTTTAGTTGGTTGAGACCAATAGGCTATTAGTCCAACAAAGTTTAGTGAAACAGACGTCTGGTACTGTTATGTACATGTATGAAGTAAACGTTTGGTGGTAAACTCGATGGAGAAATTATTGAGGTGGTGGGCAATGAAAAGTGGCCGGGCCTACCTGGTCGGGGCTCCATATTGTTGGGCATGGGCATCTGGCCTGGAGCACTGCCGGGTGGGCCCTGAAAACATAGAGAAGATGGTTGATCGGTCGGTCGGTTGGCCGGCCAGGGGCCCGTTTCACTAAACTTTGAACGACTAAGACGTTCGTAAGTGGGATCGTCTGGAAATTTCAATTGATGGATTTACATTTATTGAGCATAGGCTGCAAACGCAGCCTATGCTCAATAAATGTAAATCCAATAAGTGTTTACAAGATAACATTGCTAATGTGAAATTTACAGACTATCATAATGTTGCACTTACAAACATTTTAGAAATACGAAGTTTAGTGAAACGGTCCCCAGGTGATTAACCAGCAGAGATAAGGTAGATTGATTGATTGATTGATCAATTGTGGCTGTCACTGGAAAAATGGGGCTTATGGGATTTGTGACCAGTGTAACTCCTGATAAAACTAGAAATGTGGCCTGTCGGCACACGAATACCCCCACTGGCAGCCAAAGAAAACGAGGCATTTTTTAGTATAAGCCATTTAGCCGAGTGTTAAGGTTTCAAACACATCAAGTCTGTGACCTTGACCCTGGGCATAGTGTGATAATCCATGCATCGGTGTAGAAGATATAGAGCGGAAGGGAATTTCAATAGGTTTGACCTTTGACTGTGACTTTTTCTCATTTGATAATCCATGCATCGGAGTAGAAGATATAGAGCGGAAGGGAATTTCAATAGGTTTGACCTTTGACCTTCAACTGTGACCTTGACCTTGGACGTAGGTGCGTGGTTATTGATCGCGACACACCTTCTCATCATGAGAAACATTTGTGCCAAGCCATTTGATAATCCATGCATCGGTGTAGAAGATATAGAGCGGAAGGGAATTTCGATAGGTTTGACCTTTGACCTTCAACTGTGACCTTGACCTTGGATGTAGGTGCGTGATTATTGATTGCGACACACCTTCTCATCATGAGAAACATTTGTGCCAAGCCATTTGATAATCCATGCATCGGTGTAGAAGATATAGAGCGGAAGGGAATTTCCAACAGACCGACAGACCGACCGACAGACCGACCGACAAGCTGACTCCTATATACCCCCAACAAACTTAATAATAACACAATCCTAAAGCCAGATAATGATCTACATTGCTTGCTAGAAGCATCACAGGTGTTTCATTGGTGGAATGGAGAACAGTGCAGATCCGGATCAGACTGTGCGGATGCAAGGCTGATCTGGATGTACACTGGTCGCAAAACCCATAAGCCCCATTTCTCCAGTTACAGTTGATTGCTTAATTGATTAATTGTGTTTTACATCAGTTTAACAGCAAGGTCATATACATGTACATGTACATACACAAGGCTACAGAATCATGAAATACAAAAAACGGAAATTGTTGTCTGCTGTGGTTTACATTTTGCCTTCTTTCTGAGACAAACCATGTTTCTGACGAGACTTTTTCCTTTTTTTTTTAAAATGGAAAAATATAAAACAGGAGAATTTTTTTTTGGCCCTAAATGATACTCTTTTCTGTTGATGGGATGTTAAGCACCATTCCATTCTGTAATGTAAGCGTTAATTGGGGCTTTAATTGCTCCGGTTTAGAGAGGTTCCACTGTACACAGACCGGGATACAGAATCATTAAACATTAATGTTTCATTGTGAGTGCATCATAATCATGGATAATGGCAAGGAAATTGTTTTTTTCGATGAGTTGTGTTTCTATGAAACTAGATTGCTTATTGTCTGTGTGAAAATAAGATCCAGCAATGCACATCGTTAACCCATTCTTTTCGGAATACCCCTTTACGGGTATGAAATTTTATTTTTATTTCTGTTCTTTCTCATGTTTATACCAAAAAGTATATTTATATTTACTGCATAAGTACAACATCATGCACTATAGCTGTATTGATCACATCAACCGTTTTCTGTAGCAGTCTCTCTTAAAAGAAACCAGAGTGTCCAGTATAGAGAGATTCCACCATTCCGCCATAAATGTATATGTGACCAACATGGACGGAACCAATCACGCGGAATGTTTCATTATTGCATCGGCAAGCAATTTACTTCGCAGCTGTTCAATATCTATACATTAAAGCATACAATCTAGCAACCATAGCATCAAAGTCCCCATTTCATTAAACGAGAGACATCTGAATAGCGATAGAACCACTCCCAAACCAGCAAAATAAATTGGTCTATATGCAAAACTTGTGTTATTGTCGTAGATTGGTACAGTCCATTGTGAACGTAGGTCAGTATATAGAGAATACCAGGCCGGCTAGTGTCTTTTGATATCAAGTTTATCAGGCAAGGCTAGGAAACGAGTAGGAATTCCGAGGCTTGCCGAGGAATTCCTACCATTTCCGAGCTGAGTCTGGTAAGTTGATATCAATATTACGCTAGCCTGGTATTCTATTTATCAGGTAACATTTTGTGCACGAAAATTACCACAAATGATGTCGTTATCTATGGACAGAACGCGGACTTGTTTACGTTGCATCATTACACTGGCATCATTTCGTAACGTCACATGACGTCATCCGACCAATGGAACGTCAGATTTCACTTTGTTGTAACCTGGATGTTTGTATCAGGTCAATGCCTGGTACAACAATATATTATCAGTCAGTACGTATTTGATCAATACACGGCAGGTTACCTGATAAAGTCCAATACTACTGCTTGATAGAGGATTTTGGCCAATTAAACGTATTAAATCTGAAAATATGCATACTTCTTAACCAGACCCATAAATGGACACACGGACGGACACACAGTCCAAACATTATATGTCGTTCGGCTCAACTGGACAAAAACAAAATATACTTAAAGAATTTAAAAACAAAACAAGGTTTTGCTATGTTTTCACCAATGACTCAATTTGGCAAAACATTTTTATTAAGGATAATTTTAGCAATTTATTATATATCCAATTAACCGGGAACCGATACACCAAGGTCACGTGGTATATTGAGGTCACATGGATAACTATAAAATGTGGTCTGTCGATGCACTTAGGGCCCCTATAGTGATTTGAAAATAAACAGACAGACGACCGGACGTACGATCAGTGGCGAGGGTAATTTTAATAAATGTGGAAGAATGTATCATTGCTCAAGTAATGCATGTGTGCAATTTGAAAGATATTAGCTGAAGGCAAACAGAAATTACAAAACCTTTAAAAAAATAAACAGACAGGCATGCGGACATATGATAAGTATGGAGGGTAATTGTATTAATGTGGAAGAATGTATGTGTGCAATATGAAAGATATTAGCTGAAGGCAAACAGAAATTATTGGTGATTTGAGAAACTCTTACAAAAACTTCCAAAAAATAAACGGACGGACGGACAGAGGTGTCCAATAAACATATTAATTACATAGGTGTCCAATAAACATATTAATTACATAGAGGTGTCCAATAAACCTCATTGTTGCGTTTTTAAATTGTTTCAGTATATAAAACAGCAGTAAATATTTTCTTCCCAACATTCTAACGGTTGGCCCTTTCAACATACAGGCCTGTATAGTGGTATTGGCAAATAGTGTAGATCCAGACGAGCCGTCTCATCAGGATCTGCACTTTTTGCAAGTAGTTTTCAAAACACCCCCTTTTTATAAATGGACTAGTCTGAAAATCATTTTCTGACGATTGGATTGGTCCTTAAATTAAAGGGTTAATATTGTCGGAGGTAGTGAAACTTACATTAAACTGGTCTGGCATGCGGACGCCTGGTCCTCGTGGCCCGCCGGGATAACGTGGAGACATGAACGGCTGAAACAGACATCGATTGATTAATTGATTGATTGATTAACCAAGTTCTTTAATTGATTGGTTGAATAATGGGCGTCTGATCAACAGAAAAAAAAAGTGAAAATGGTTTAACGTCCCAGCAACAGCTAAGGTTTCAAGTCTCATCCGAAAGACCAGTCGGATAGAAATACTACTTGATGACTAAGGCAAGGTTTGAATCCACAACCTCCGGACTGGAAGTCGGGTGTTCAAACCCCTAGGCCACAACCTATCCCTCCGATCAACAGAAAGTAACATACAGATGAGAAAATACCTGCATGGGGGCACAGAAATTATAACATACTGTACTTCCAGCACTGATTGGTTGATTGATTACTGTTTGATTATTGGCTTATTTGGTTGATTGCTTTTATAGATTTGAATGGGGTTTTAACCCTTAGACTGCTACACACACCAATTGTCGTCTGCTGTTGCTTTTATATCTTGCCTTATTTCTCAATAAAAACATGGTTTGACAGCACTTCAGAATCATTTCCAATGGAAATGATTCTGAAGTGCTGTCAAAGCATGTTGTAAATTATTCTAAAGTACTGTCAAAGCATGTTTTTGATAATAAAGATGGACAATAGAAAATAAACAGTAGACAACAAAAAAATTAAGATAGCGGTCTAAGGGTTAAGCCCATTCAACAGCAAGGTAATATGTGGCTGTGACTGGAGAAATGGGGCTTATGGGTTTTGCGACCAGTGTAGATCCGGATCAACCTGTGCATCCGTACAGGCTGATCATGATCTGCACTAGTCGACATTCCCGTCATGCTTCTAGCAAGCAGTAAACATGTAGATCGGTATCAGGCTACAGGAGTGTGCTATTTGATCAGGAGATACACTGTGATCACAGTACATTTTATTTAACATTGTATGTTAAGAAAAGAAAAATCGTCCTATTATCATATCAATCAAGCAGAAAATATAGTCTATACATAAGCATGAAATATTATTGGCATAAAATGTGACATATGTTCATAAAATATGTATACATTTATGCCCATAAAACATATCTTATGTCATATTTTATGCCAGCAATATTTCATGTCTGAAGGGCAAAACCTGTGATTACCCAACCAAAACGATAGATCTACGTACATGTTTCATGATGAAATATTCTCGAAATCTGTTCTCAAAATCAGGCAGTTGGATTGGCTGAGATTGAGCACAGCTCAGCATCAACCAATCAAACTACTTACGCTTGTATTTCGAGCATGAGAAACGCGTACTTGATCAGAAAGATTTAAAGTCACCCGATTTTAGCATGTTGTCAAAATCTGTACTCAAAATCAGGCAGCTGATTGGCCGAGTCTGAGTAATGCTCAGCCTTCACAAACCGAACGTCCTCATTTCAAGCACGAGAAATGAGTACATGCTCAGATAGTGATATTATCACAGTACCCATGCTCAGATAGTGATATTATCACAGTACCCATGCTCAGATAGTGATATTATCACAGTACCCATGCTCTGCCTCGACTAATCATCCCGATATCAGCATGTTCTCGAAATTTGTACTCAAAATCAGGCAGTTGGATTGGCCGAGACTGAGTAAAGCTCAGTCTCGACCAATCAAACTTCCTGATTTCGAGCATGATAACTGAGCACATGCTCATAAAGTTTATAATCTCGAGCTCAGAAGTAATTGCACATGATGCCAAGTTATCAGCTTGCCCTCGTCAGTCTTAAGACCAATAAAATTTCACTTTGTTGCTATTTGTAAGATGTGGCTGTGATTGGAGAAATGGGGCTTATAGGTTTTGCGACCAGTGTAGATCCAGATCAGCCTGTGCATCAGCACAGTCTGATCAGGATCTGCGCTGTTCGCTATTGCATCAATGAAACGCTCATCATGATTCTAACAAGCAATATAGATCGTTATCATTCTACAGGAGTGTGCTATTTGATCAGGACCTACACTGGTCACAAATCCCATAAGCCCCATTTTACAAGTCAATGCCACATATTAATATGCACAGTCTGATCAGGATCTGCACTGTTCGCCATTCCATCAAAGAAACATCCATTGTGATTCTAACAATCATATCGATCAGGCTACAGGAGTGTGCTATTTGATCAGGAGCTACACTGGTGACAATTCCCATAAGCCCCATTTCACAAGTCATAGCCACATAGTAACAATGCGTGTAGAAACAAACATGCATGATTCGCCGTGACAAAAAGTGGCTCATTGCATTTTAAGATAGTTGATGAAAGTGAAAATAGTGAAAGTGAATAGGTTTAACCCATTAAAGACGGGATACAATTATAGTAGTATAAAACTTTTTATGGGAAAAAAATCCCCATTTCCTTTATTTCATCTCGAAAGTGTATGGTGTTACCACTCATTTGAACCGTCTCGACGAGGCGGTTCAAATAAATGGTAACAACATATACATTTATGGAGAAATAAACAAAATACATGTAATTAAATTTTTTCAAAAAAAATTATCGTATCCTTAGACTGAAATGGGTTAACGTCCCAGCAACAGCTACAGTCATATAGAAACGGGACGACAGTTCCCATTCGACCGACGAGTAGATTGATAATTAAGATGCATATATAAATATATAGCTGATGAAGTGTTACACTGATAGAAAACCAATATGCCCCCGCCCCCACCCTCACCCCCGTTGGTCATGTAAACAAATTATTTATTACCAAGTTATGTTTGAAATACATGTACATTGTTTGCACAATTACGATACCAACATAGCTATGACAATACAAATACAAATATAGTATATATGTACGACGATACCATACAACATGCCATGCAATCAAACCCTCCGTTCTAATTTGTGTTAGCGGATGAAATTGTAGTAGCCTATTTCACCAACATTGCAAAGTATTCTTATCTAGCAAAGCATACTTTGAGGGAGAAATTTTCAATTTTACGATAAATTTATTAATTTTTATTATACTGAATTTATTACATTATCACAGCCATTATGGCTGTGATAATGTAATAAATTCAGTATAATAATTCTGCATACTTTTAATCATGAAATACATGCATTTGTTAGTTCTATTTGAAATAATGCATTTCAGGAAAAATAAATGATTACTCCCTCAAAGTATACTTTGCTAGAAAAGTATACTTTGCAATTTTGATGAAATCGGCTACTGAGCTCCAGATAAGCTGCATATTTGCTTAAATACCCATTCTAATGCACTCTATAAATATCACGCAATCTGATTGGCTAAAGGCCACACATTACAGGTATATTATTGTTGATGAACGGTCGCAAAGTGTTTACAATATATACCCTGGGGCACTTTACCCACGCGATGAATATATTCCTACGCCAAATTTGTTTACTTTGGAGACGCGAATATGTCATCGACTGAAAATCTGATTTTCGGAAATTTTAACGTTAACTCACAAGTAAGACTGGAAATGGAAGAAATGACGGACGAAGATGACAAGTTTCTGACTACGGCATTATTAGAAATCGAAAAGGAGCCGTCACCACCGCCGAAAATGTAATTTGAGGGCGGGCGATTCCCAACACTGTCACTGACCGAATCTGACATAGACGATTTGGTTACGTCATTAGTGCATTACGTCATTAGTGCGTTAGAAAGATCGTTCACACACACATAAATTGTGTAATGTTGCAGCTCAAATGGTAGTATGTGACGATCGAATGATTAGACAAGTCATCACAAATTGAAAGTCCGAGAGTTTTACAGGCTGCGGCCATCGACATTGTGATTGTTGCTAAGAGATCGCACCAGAGGGAAAGTTAAAAATTAAATCTTAAAATATTATATGTAGCAATTATAATTCTGACGATGTGTTTATTGAGTTTATTATTGAAATATTTTGAAAGCATGAACATAACTTTATACACATTCGTTCAAACATTGTATAATTCAATTGGAACTATTTTTTGCTTGGCGGAACATTATTTGTGTGATTCGTCCGGTATGCCATGCGCAAACACCTTGCACTCGGTACGACTTTCACAAGTAGAATCGGCAAAATTTGCAAAATGTTCAATTTGTGCATTAGAAATAGGTTAACCGCATTGTAATTTTGAGATTTGCGGCGTATATCAGAAAATGATAGGTCGGAAAATCTGTTTAATGGCTCCGCTGGCGCGTCGCCATTAAACAGATTTTCCAACCTATCATTTTCTGATATACGCCGCAAATCTCAAAATTACAATACAGAGTTAACCCTATAATTAAAATTGCCAAAAAACCTGAGTAGCGAGTATCAAAAAGCAATACAAAATGTTATGGTACCTTTATCATGCTGCAGAAAACAATAAACATACCACAAATATAGCATACTTTTCTTATTTTCCATGAAAACAATTCTGCAAAGGAGACAATTCTAATGAAATTCCAAGACATGTTTTCATTTCGAAGCAAACTATTCAATGATTGCTGTCTGTTGATGTGTAAACAGTAGTGTGATTTTATTTTACCCAATTAAAATTTTGAAATACCCAATTGCTTCAGAAATTATGGTGTGACAGTACTCAATTACTAATTCCTTATCTGGAGCCCTGAATTACTATGTAAATCTGCAACACAAATATGTAGATGACTAAATTTGTGTATTTAAGGAAGCCCGGCCAGATCAAGGAATTATCCCGATGTGAAAATTTCAATACGATCCATTAGTTCAGACCATTTTATATACGTAGGGGTGAAAGGGTTAACTTTATAGTTCCTTTCGTAAACTGCTGTTATGTAAGAATTACACAGGCTAAAAAACATCACTTAAAATCCATTTGTGCAAATGCATTTGAAAGTAGTAACACTAAATAAAGCGCAGTTTTGAAGGCAATTAAATCAACCAATTTACCATGTGTGTTTTTTCATCCGAATGTTAGAAAAATCAAAGAACATTACTCGGGAATAACTACTCCCTTTATTGCGTTTGCACAGCTACCAAAAATGCGTACATCAAACACGAATGTAGTGTATTGGTTTTTACCATACATCCATCTGCGAACGGGTTAACCATTCGTTGAATCTATCAGTTTTGAAGCGACCGTGCTAGCAAGCAGTCACAAATTACGTTCAGCTCAGTTGGCGGATAGTTTTAACCCGAATAAAGTGTGAATGAAAATTGTCGTCTGCTGCGGTTGTATGTTTTGTCACCTTTCTTGATAAACACATGGTTTGACAGCACTTTAGAATCATTTCCATTGGAAATGATTCTAAAGTGTTGTCAAAACAGGTTGTTGAGAAAAATGGAATATAAAAAATAAACAGCAGACGACAAAATTTAATTCGGCACTGTAAGTGTCAAGTTATACAGCGTGGTTTTACTTGGAATTATGCTCGGAATATGAAGGTACGGTACGATTGGGATTTTGTGACACGTGTAGACCGAGATATGCATGCGCATCTTGGGTGTAATTATTTTTTTTTTTTTTAGACTAAATTCTCGGAATCGGGAATGCTTCAATATGAACGTCGGAAATACGGATTAATTAACACATGTACATAATTTGGTATGTATACTTGGGAGACTCTTACACGAGTGATGATTTAATATGATATTTGTTAAACCCTTACAATGGTGAATTAAATTTTGTCGTCTGCTGTTTACCTAAATTAAATGTAATTTCTATTTTTCACAACAAAAACGTGGTTTGGCCGCACTTTAAAATCATTTCCATAGGAAATGATTCTAAAGTGCTCCCAAACCATGTTTCATTGAGAAAAAAGACAAAATATGAAACAACAGCAGACGACAATTTTCGTTTCCCGCATTGTAAACAGATTTCTGCCGCTTTCACGGTGTTTGCTAGGTTGGCCTCTGTGCTTGGACTTTTCGCCAGGAAATTTTGTCGTCTGCCGTTTATTTTTTATATTCCATTTTTCGCATCAACGACATGGTTTGACAACACTTGAGAAACATTGCCAATGGAAATGATTCTAAAGTGCTGTCAAACCATGTTTTTATCAAGAACGGTGACGAAACATACAACCGCAGCAGACGAGAAATTTCTTCCATGTTTTTTTTTTTTCTCTGACCATGGCATTAATGATGCATCACAAATGGAAAAACAACTAACACCAGAGAACACCAGAGCTCCAGTTAAAGTGCGTAATTTGGAGGTAAATTTCTTATTTATCCATCAAAAATGGCAAGTTGGGAGTGCTTTAGAATCGTCTCAATGAGACGATTCTAAAGGACTCCCAACTTGCCATTTTTGATGAAGAAATAACAAAATTTCATCCCCAGTTGGTCAAATTACGCACCTTAAATGGAGCTCTAACACTATACACCCTGATCAGCCAGATTCGTTTTACACTGCTGAATTCAATTTTGCCGTCTGCTAATTGTTTTTTATTATCCATTTAACTTATCAAAGACATGGTGTGACAGCACTTTAGAATAATTTCCAATGGAAATTATTCTAAAGTGCTGTGAAACCATGTTTTTATTGAGAATAAATATTAAACAACAGCAGTCGACAATTTTTGTTTCCCACGTTCTAAGGGTTAAGACAGCAAACCAAATTATATTGCAACACGGTAGTGGATTGTTTTTGGGTTTTGGGACCTAGGTTTTATTTTCATTCCATTTACGTGATTGGAGTGTTTTGTTACAATGTCATTACAATGTCGCAGTGTCTGACCAGTATTGAATTGTTCGTGCAAATTGTTGCTGTGTCTGACCGTGAATTACTTTGTTCGTACAAATTGGCGTTCAGTGGAACCTCACTAAACCGGATGGGAGTAACAGAGTATGACAGTGCTTTGAGATGACCTAGATGTTATTTTATCCCACACATAGCTGCACATTGCTGAAAGTGAAGTGAATGGGTGTATCGTCCCAGCAACAGCTGAGGTCATTGGGGGGCCTCGGTTTCAGGTCTCATCCAAAAAACCAGTGGGATGGAAATACAATGAAAGTATTTTTGATGCCTAAGGCGAGGTTTGAAACCACTACCTCTCGTATTGAAGTGCTGTAACATCTCGGCCATAACCCATCCCGTACATTGACCAAATACCAGTATTGAAGTGCTGTAACCTCGGCCACAACCCATCCCGCACATTGACCAAATACCCGTTGACTGATAATGAAATACTGTATGAGGCATTGACGGTGAAACAATGCACCATGGTCAATCTGAATTCGCAATACATTCACCGACCTTTCATTTCAAGGTCATCAGAATCGGCTTGGAAACCAAATTTGCATCCTTAAATATAACCCAATCCAAACTCCTTGTCCAATGTTCATACATGTGGCTGTGACTTGAGAAATGGGGCTTATGGGTGTTTGGACGATTGTAGCTCCAGATCAAATAACACACTCTTGTAGCCTGACAACAATCTATTTTTTTTTCCTAGCAGCATGACGGGTGTTTCAGTGATGAAATGGCGAACAGTGCAGATTCTGATCAGACTGTGCAGGATGCACAGGCTGATCTGAATCTGCACTGGTCGCATAACCCATAATCCCTATTTCTCCAGTCACAGCCACATATAGTAAACTGACTAATAAAAACATTTTATCAGCCAAAGCAAGAGGCAATAATGTTATTAAGTGTATACTGAGATTACTGGGCAATGGTAGAGCAGGAATTAATTTGTGGCATAGAAAAACTAACCAATTAAACGTAGCAAAGGAATAAATTATGGCTATTCATATTTCACTAATGGGACTTGCACAGTACCTATTAATTATTGGCATTCAAATTAAATATGGTGCACTGCTCTCGGTCATAATTGAATGTATTGACACAAGTCCAATTAAATTTCCCTATCTCTATATAAACTATACTTTGACAAAATCATGCATCATAATCAGAGTCTTCAATGGTTGCCATTCATTCTGTCATAAAACCTTTGGTGGATTATTATTATCATAGTAAGAGTATAAAAGATTTAAGAGCCACCTGCAGCAAACAAAAATCTTCTGAAAAAAAAAGGCTGAAGCCACATCCCCTCGCAATATATATTTGAGCAGTATATTTTAAAAATTTTACATTATGAAAAAAAAACACCTGAAAATCACCCCCCCCCCCCCCACCACCCCCCCCGCACCCCCCCCCACCCCCACCAAAAAAAAAAAATACTAGTAACTCATTGCATGTGGAATAGCCATCTAGGGGTATAGAAATTTCAAAATATTTTTTCTCACTTCTCTGAAATAAGCATGTTTTAGGAAGAATATATAGTGACCTATAATAGGGTATATATTCAAGAAGTGTATTCAATGTTTCTATAACCAATATTTAGGACATTTTAATTAAGCAAAGAGACACTGAAATTGACTGACAATCCCATACAAATGATTCATACTCTGCCATATATACATACAATGTTTGTTTACTGCTAACAAACAGCATTACGTGAAGGTTTGGTCATGCCAATTTTATACTATGCATACAATATCTGGGGACATTCACAGTGACAAAATTATAAATCTGGAAGACTGCTTCTGAACTGGCTGGTAGACATGCATTTAAAAGCAAACATGTCAGCTCTGGAATGAGGAAGGCTACTGTAATACCCTATCTAACGTCTCATGTATGCCAGTTGCCTCACTCCCGTGCCAAATAGGGAGAAGACATTGATATGTGCAAATTGATAGTGTAAATGAGACGAGCAGTAGTTAGATAGTTATGGTGTTAAAGACTGTATCATGACAACTCTTCTTTTCCAGATAATGCACCCACGACTCAACAACCCCTTGACCAAGTAACATTGACAGGAAAGCAATTTGTATCATACAACACTCAAAAGCTAGCAATACTGACAGACGTATATTTCCTTAAAACCTCATTTCATCTCTACCTCTCCATTTCCAATCTCTTTGTATGCCTGTCATTTAATACAAACTTTACATGTACACAATTTTCGTGATTAATTCACGTTATTGCTGTTATTTCGCTTCCAATTACTCGAGGCAAATAAATCAACAAGTACCACACTTGCAATTTAAGTTTGACAAATGCACATAAGCTTTCAAATGAAATTGTTTGCCCAAGTGTTCAAAATTGTAGAAATGGGGGAAAACTAATTTATTGCGGATAAATTGGATATTTTGGAAACAGGAATCTTGTATAAAGGACTGTCAGTCACACGGATATAACATCAGCTATATTACAGACTGGAATATTAAACAGATAGATACACAGATGAAATGGCATCAAATAGATCTTTTTTCATCACGGGAATCCAATATACGGTAGCTGTTAAGCTTAGCCTAGGGAACCCCTACAGAAACTAATTATACCCACAAAATAAACCATATCACTCGACCGCTTGGTAAATGGCTCTTTAATTGGATCGGGCACATTTGTAACGAAACTTTCACAAATCCCGATACAGTTGCCCGTTTCACAATGAACTGGCAACAACGTCTGAATACATACGTCAAACGAAAACGATGGAAACGGATATAATTCAGCTTGTCCATTACCGGGAAAGGTACATGAGAATAAATACTCAGGCTATAATAAGCATCAAATATATACTCGTCCAGCTACTACAGACGACATATGGTGATTAATCAACTATTTTAATCAAAATACAGTGGAACCTCTCTAAACCGGACAGCCTGGGAGGGTCCCAGGGTGCACTGTGTAGATAAGTACCACAGTAATTCACACATACAGTGGTGTACCTCTCTAAACTGGACAAATATAGTGGAAACTCTCTAAACCGGACAAACATAGTGGAACCTCTCTAACCCGGACAAACATAGTGGAACCTCTCTAAACCGGACAAACAAATAGTGGAACTCCCACCAAAAAACATGTGGAACTCTCTAAACCGGACAAACATAGTGGAACCTCTCTAAACCGGACAAACATAGTGGAACCTCTCTAAACCGGACAAACATAGTGGAACCTCTCTAAACCGGACAAACATAGTGGAACCTCTCTAACCCGGACAAACATAGTGGAACCTCTCTAAACCGGACAAACATAGTGGAACCTCTCTAAACCGGACAAACATAGTGGAACCTCTCTAAACCGGACAAACATAGTGGAACCTCTCTAACCCGGACAAACATAGTGGAACCTCTCTAACCCGGACAAATATAGTGGAACCTCTCTAACCCGGACAAACATAGTGGAACCTCTCTAACCCGGACAAATATAGTGGAACCTCTAAACCGGACAAACATAGAGGAACCTCTAACCGGACAAACATAAGTGGAACCTCCTGGACAAACATAGTGGAACCTCTCTAACCCGGACAAAATAAGGGAACCTCAAATACCGAACAAACATAGGAACCTCTCAACCCGGACAAAATAGTGAACCTCTAAACCCGGACAAAATAGTGGAACCTCTCTAACCCGGACAAACATAGTGGAACCTCTAACCCGGACAAACATAGTGGAACCTCTAACCGAACAAACATAGTGGAACCTCTCTAACCCGGACAAACATAGTGGAACCTCTCTAAACCGGACAAACATAGTGGAACCTCTCTAAAATGGACAAACAGACAGGACAGTGAGGCAACTATACATATATGTCCTGTGATATTTTTTCAAGGTACATGAAAATGTGAATGTTTAATGTCCCAGTAACAGCTATGGACTCATGGAGACGGGACCTCGGCTTAAATTCTTACCAGAAAGACCAGTGGGATGGAAATACATGCACTGTGCGAGTATTATTCATGCTTAACCCATTCCTTTCAGAATACAGTTTACGGGTATGAAATTTATTAAATATTTTATTTTTGTTATTTCTCAATGAAAGTATATGTTATGACCACTCATTTGAACCGTCTTGACGAGACGGTTCAAATGGTCGTCACGACAAATACATCTGAGCACATAAAAGGAAAATATTTAGGATTTTCCGCAAACAATGTCGTATCCTCATGCAAGAAAAGGGTTAAGGCGAGAATTGAAACCTAAACATACCGATAGTACTCACTAGACAATCAAGGTATCCATAGTTAGGGTTCAATCAATCAATTGATTGAATGATAGATTCAATGAGGTCTATTGTCCGTTTAACAACAAAATGAAATGATTGGCGTTTAACTTCCCAGGAACAGCTAGGGTTATATAGAGACGGGACCACAGTTTAAAGTCTCATCCGACAGACCAGTGGGATGGAAATACCATGAATGTATTTTTCATACCCTAGGGTAGGTTTGGAACTGACAACCTTCAGTATTTAAGTTCTGTATTCAACCCCTGAGCCACATCCCATCCATATTCCATGAAACACCCGTCATGTTTCTAGCAAGGAATATATCGTTTCCAGGTTACACGAGTGTTCTATAACAACAAGACAACACCATAATCGTGGGTGTGACTGGAGAAATGGGGCTTATGGGTTTTGCGACCAGTGTAGATCCAGATCAGACTGTGTGTCCGCACAGTCTGACCAGGATCTGCACAGTTCGCCATTCCATCAATTAGATGACACCCGGTTCAAATGAGTGGTAACAACATGTACCTTTATCGATGAATGAACAAAATAATGAGATTTTTTCAACAAAAATCATAGTATCCTTAGGCTGAAATGGGTTAAAGGTACATGCCCACTCAGGAGGCACAAAATATTCTTTATATTAGAGACAGCATCCGAGACATTTTCTGGCAAAATAAACATTCATTCACCATTACCCCACGTATTGATTGGCATTATTATACATTTCATATCTGACGTAAATTTCCACACTGATATCAGGGGCGATAACCATGTTTCCTTAAAATGTTAACGGACATTACTTATTTATTCTCTGTATTTATTTTTTCATGTGCAATGATCATACTTTAAAATCCGTATTTTTTTCAGGTAACACATTCAATTAGTAGAAATAATTAAAAAATATCATGCCTCATTTGCATATGAAAATAGCCCGATACCACCGCGAGTCACTATCAGTAAAATAAATATTACTAAATGATTATATCTGTAAAGCGGGCACTCATAAGAACTGGTGGAATAGTAACACAATTATGCACTTATTTAATTCCTATTAACTCTTTGCATGCTGGGAAACTTGTGGGCTATAAATAGTTCAAAACTAGCGGACAAAAATTCATCATATTTTCTTGTATTTCTCCCCGTAAATATCATGAATATGTCTTGAAATTTCATTAGAAACGAGTCCTAAGGACTCAATTCTAATAAAATTTCAAGACATATTTACAGAGAGAAATAAAACATATACTCCTAATTCGTTTGGCGGATATTTTCACCGCTAGCATGCACAGAGTTAAGAACATTTTGTGCCTACGGAGTGGGTATGTACCTTTAACATGTGTGCTACTTTAATTTCCCGAGAATATCTGTTTCGCAGTGCATGCATACTACATTGAAGATGTGATTAAGTGGCAATTTTACTCCAATATTACATGGCGCGGGTGGTTATTTGATATTAAAAGCAGATATGGCTTGGGATTTTCATTATGTAATTGGTAATTCACAATATGCATGGCTTGAGTTCTAGTTACATATTCGGTTTGTTGGTTGTTTTTTATGCCCCTGGTCTCGGTAGCGCTGGGAGGCATTTAGTGTTTGTAATGAGTGTCCGTCTGTGCGTGTGTCTCGTTTGCAAGTTTTTCCAATCTGCCGACAGGCTATACAGTGCAACCTCTCTACAACAGCCACCCATGGGAAGATGCAAAACTGGCTGTTGTAGAGAGGTGGCTGTTGTAGGGAGGTTCATGCTGAATTAAATTTTGTCGTCCGCTGTTTATTTTATTTTCTTGGATAATTATATCAAAAACATGGTTTGGCAATATTTTAGAATCATTTCCAATGGAAATGATTCTAAAATGTTGTCAAAACATGTTTTTATTGAGAAATCCAGCAAAAGCAGACGACAATGTTCGTGCTCAGCTCAGGTTAGATACAGAGGAAATCATTCATTTGGGATATAAAATAGCGGCTGTTATAGAGAGGGTCTTGTTGAAGAGAGGTGGCCATTCGGGGAGGTTCGACTGTATTTCCTTGTTGTAAATACATCAATGTTTGTACTGTAATACCGTATTTATTATAATAGTAGCCACCTCTCTAATAGTAGACCCATCCCATATTGGCATTCTAAATATGTTATTTACACAGTTTGTATGTGTAACATTGTTTTAACACTTAGACCGCTATCTTATTTTTGTTGTTGTCTGCTGTTTATTTTCCGTTTTCAATTTTTATCATCAAAAACATGCTTTGACAGCACTTCAGAATAATTTACAACATGCTTTCACAGCACTTCAGAATCATTTCCATCCAATGGAAATGATTCTGATACTGCTGTGCTGTCTCAAAAATATGAAAATTACTTGCAACAAGTGCAGATCCTGATGAGACGGCTCGTCACGAGACGGCTCATCTCGATCTACACTGTTTGCCAATACCACTATACAGGCCTGTGGTGTTGAAAGGGTTAAAATGCGGGAAACGAATATTGGTGCATGTCCTTTGTCTTTTCTTATTTTTCCTTAGCAAAACCATGTTTTGTAAGCTCACGGATATCGCATTTGAGACGATTCTCACATGCTGTAAAATTTTTTTATTCAGAAATATTAAAGCAAGAAAAATAAATAAAAAACAGCATAAAACAAAAAATTAATTTCAGCATTGCAAGGGCCATTTGTCATCGAGATTGCGCCAAAAAGACACTGTTCTTTCAACATGACAACACCAGCTTATAAATCTAGCAACGAAGGCATTATATAAAGCCATACAAGCCCGACATGACTGACATTAACCCTTAGACCGCTACTCACAACAATTGTCGTCTGCTGTTGCTATTATATCTGGCCTTATTTCTCAATAAAAACATGTTTTGACAGCACTTCAAAATCATTTCCAATGGAAATGATTCTGAAGTACTGTCAAAGCATGTTGTAAATTATTCTAAAGTGCTGTCAAAGCATGTTTTTCATGATAAAAATGGAAAATAGAAATAAACAGCAGACGACAAAAAAAATAAGATAGCGGCCTAAGGGTTAATTCAATTATTGCCAGCTGTCTATGGGTGTAAGCCTGATTAAGGTGAAGTCTGATAATTTCCTTACGGATGTCGTGCTTTCATACAAATCAGTGGAAGTATATAGTTGATTACATTTCAAGCCATTGTATGCATGGATTTATCTGTGAGAGAAAACCTGTAATTGTCAACTTACAAATAATTCACCGTGAAGAGAACACCCGTAATCACCCGCGTGCGCTCTCCCGCACACAAACATTCATACGCAGGTGCAAACATCCCCCGAAACATTACAAAATGCATTTTTGTTTGAAAATGTTGTTTAGAAAGGTATTAATAAATAGGATATTCCATCGTAAATGTTTGAATAGCTTGAAATAATACAATTGTGTACACTTGCTTCCGCATAAACAATTCGTTCGCTTCGCTTACTCGTTGTTTATGCTGAAGCCGACGTCCACTCGTGTATTATTTCCCGCTATTTAAACATGTACAATGGAATATCCTCCAGGGCTCCAGATAAGGAATTAGTGATTGAGTATTGTCACTCCATTATTTCTGAAGCAATTGGGAATTTCAAAATTTTAATTGGGTAAAATAAAATCACACTACTGTTTACACATCAACAGAGAGCAATTATTAAATAGTTTGCCTCAAAATGAAAACATGGCTTGGCATTTCATTAGAATTGTCTCCTTGGCGACAATTCCAAGATATGTTTTCATGGAAAATAAGAAAAATATGCTATTTTGTGGTCTGTTTATTGTTTTCTGCTGCATGATAAAGGTACCACAATTTTTTTATTACTTTTTGATACTCGCTACTTCTGATTTCAATTGGGTTTTTGGCAATCTTAATTGGGTATTTTTAAGCAAATACGCAGCTTATCTATATGACTTCGGGTCTGAAATTATCTCTCTTGTCAGATCACTTTATTTGCCGATATTGATTTTAAAATTAAGCCATTTTTGAAACTAATAACAAATTTATATTTTCAATAAATTACATCGAAAACTGACCACAAAATTCAAATCCGCATGACTTCCGAATTTTGTTATCAACCAAGGTGTATGATCACGTGGTACTAACAACAACAAGTACCGATTCAAAGTACGTATTCTTTTATAGTGTCCTTATTACGTAACGGATTTTGATGAAATATGGCGCATCAAACGCATCTTGTTAAGCTGCATTTGGTGGTCTGTATTTTCGCCCAAACTTCTGTCGTTTTTGCGAAGAATCGATTTCCGTGTCTCCGACACGGAAATCGATTCTTCGCAAAAACGACATAAGTCTGTGCCAAACTCCATAGACCACCAAAATGCAGCTCATGAAGATGCGTTTGCTGCGCCATATTTCATCAAAATCCGTTGCATATTAAGGAAACTATCAAATAATACTAACTTTGGAGTGGGCGACATTGTTGTTGTTGTAACCAGGTGATCATGCACCTTGTCAACTGTCGACATCATTTATGTAATTTAAATCATTATAATTTTTTCTAAATTCAATATCGGATAAAAACGACAATGTGATAAGAATATTTCTACATGAGCCAGCTTCATTTGTTATGACCGCCTTTCTGTCATTTTTCTTGCAGCCCCAAGTGTCAACATCTGTGAGTGTCCACTGAAGCTGTAAAAGGGTTATTGGTGAACGTCTTAATGCCATTCCCACGGACTCAGATAAGCAGAATATTTGGATAAACATTTTGAAAAATATGTCTTCGTTCGTTCTGCAATGACCTGAAAAAGAGCGGATTTCTTTGAAACGGACAATTCTTACAGTTCCCAATGCATCAGTTGTTTTGAAGAATATTATCGCTTTTAGGAGTGGAATATTATTGTGTTGTGTTGTTTTTTCTGGAGTGAATATAAGAATATCAATCATTTTTCAGTGGAACTAAGAAGAATTTCATTGTGTTTTTCCCAGTCGAAATAATATCGTTTTAAGGAATGAAAATAAGAACGATGTGATTGAAATTCATTGGTTATCTTGGTTTATTGAAAGCGAAGAATTTCACATGGATTACGAGACCCGAGGCCTGCATTAGGAGAAAAAGTTAAGAGAAACGACAGAGGGAGGTTCTGTCAACATTACTCGGCTAATGAGGGAAAAAACTAAGGTATGTATACAACTGCTGCTCGGAGAAAGTCCCAATAAAACGCTTGTGTGATATTTAACATGCTGAAAGACGAACAGGTTTTAATGCACTTGAGAAATTTAGTACCAGCAGGCATGCGATGTCAGTAGACGTTGAAAGCAGATACATGTTGAATGTTAGTACGGCGGAACTTCTCCAAACCAGACACCCTGGTCGTCCCCAGGGTGTCTGGTTTGGAGAGGTTTCACTGTAATTATGACCAATTACAAATAATCATAATACTCATATAAGGGGTATAACCAGATTCAACTCTCACATACAAGAAATCCAAAGACGTACATGAGGGCCAAACCAGGTCTCCGGTCGGGATGATTTTGTTTGTTGGGGTTTAACAGCCTATCAACAGCTAAGGTCATTTAAGGCCGGGTCAATGGGTTTAGTACTAAATCCCATATATTACCTGTACAAATGAGGGGGAAATCCCAAAATCAGAACTGAATATTTACAATAAAAAACCCTATATATTCAGCCCTGAAATCAGAATAATCCTGATCTGATGCCAGGTCTTCGCCACACCAGAATCACTTGGCCCCCTCCCAAAAGCAATAGGATAGGTAGTAATCTGTCTACTTTTATAATGGGCAATAACCCAATTCAACTCCCAGGTAACAAAAGAGCCAAAGCTAAAAATGTACTGAGGGCCAAACCAGGAAAATCGTTATTCCTATAAGTAGGAACCACTACCATTAATTTACACCGTCGCGTTCACTCAACTAACCATGAACCCTGATCGTTAAATTACCCATCGCATGCTCCCACTTGCCACCCACTTGATTCATTAAAACATTTTTTTTCCTATTTTATTTATTTCTAAATGAAACAAGAGCAAGTGAGCAGTGGCGCACAGATACCCCCGGTTTCAGCCTGGATCGATAAACAAAAACATTGCAATGTATTCGATCATACATACATACGGACATTTGCACATATGGGATGGGTGGAAAGGCGAAAACTATATACCCCTCAGCATACTTCACAAACTGGGGATATAAATATATGATGCTACTTCTCATTTTAACCAGCATGATGGACATGTATTTTACCAGCATGATGGACATGTATTTTACTTTCATGCGGCGTATCAAAAATAGACGCAAAATTCAATATCGCTTTACAAATAGCCAAATCTAATTCCATGGACGTTTTGTAATATATTGTAGCAGATATACGAAAGAAATGACAGCGCCGTAATATATCAGGAAATATGAAGGAGATGTCAATCTTTTATACAGGCATGTCACTCCATGATGGACAAGGGCCGGCGGAAAATCACTTGATTACAAGCAAAATTTACCAACTTTTTTTTATATTTTGTTTATTTCTCAACAAAAACATATGATGTCACCACTCATTTGAGGCGAGACGGTTCAACTGAGTGGTAACAACATATACTTTTATCAACAAATGAAAAATATACTGCCGCGCGAGAAAAAATCCAATACACAAACTGACTGATTGCATGATAAAGCAAGACTGGAAAGGCAATATGAAGACATTAATGGTATGGGAATTCTTTCATGTAGCTAACGCGTTTCCACTCAAAAATTGATTAGAAAACATGAAACAGCGAAATAAGCAGGAGATTGTTAGTGGGCAATTATAGCCGATTCGAGATTGAAACTCTCCCCTGGTACAGAATTGAAAACAGTAATACCCAGTCCAATTCCGCACAGAGTTCCTAGGCTAAATTACGGCAACGAACAATTTTTGCGACACACGACATGCAAAGGAAGTCAATTTGGCTTAATCCGAAACGGGCGATATTTTGGCAATTTTAAGAATCCGAACACTCGATTTTGAATAATTGAGTGATTACATTGTATATTGAGACCATGGAATTTACTTTTGATGATCGGAGACCCGGGTAATGTTTGTTATTCCAATTCAGTTGGCGCCAAATGAAACTGACATTAACCCTTTCACCAGTAACTGGAATGGAATTTGATATGTAAATTTTCCAACCAATCCAACCATTTAAAAATGATTTTCAGACTAGTCCATTTATAAAGGGGCTGTTTTTGTCCTCAAAAATATGAAAATTACTCGTCACAAGCTGGCCGGCTCATCTGAATCTACACTATCAATACCACTATACAAATATGTCTTAGAGAGAGTTCATGTCCCAGAATTAGAGTGAAACCTCTCTAAACCCGACACCCTGGGAACCTTCCAGGGTGAACCTTCCAGGGTGACCGGTTTAGAGAGGTTCCAGTGATAAGTAACCAGACACATTAACAGCTGTCCAATATATAATCTGCCCAATACTGTTGGCGGAACTGGTGTCTCCTTAATGAAATTTCATTAATTCAGTCTGTTGACCAGAGTATTGGTACATGTACACCAATACCACTTTCCAACTCGAGCCAAAATCCCCCTTATAGGTAACAATAGGCAATCAAATAATGAAATTAACCCTCAGACTGCTATCTTATTTTTATTGTCGTCTGCTGTTTATTTTCTATTTTCCATTTTTATCACCAAAAACATGCTTTGACAGCACTTTAGAATAATTTACAACATGCTTTGACAGCACTTCAGAATCATTTCCATTGGAATTTGTGTATGTCCCATCACGAAAAGTGAATCACATCTTGATAAAATGTATTTTATTAACAAATATACAATTCTATTCTATGCTCGCCACAGGATAGGATTTAAAATTTTGGCGGGAAACTGTAAATTAATTTTACATCATTTTCACACCAATTTCAATAAAAACCTCACACCCACCAAATTTTCTTGCAAATCTGACTGATTATCTACATCCTTACAATCAGTGTAGACCCTGATCACACTGCACACAGATGTGCAGTCTGATCGTGGTCTATACACTACAGCTCCATTATAACGCGGTGTTAATCGGGGTCCAAGATTTCAAACCGCGATCGAATCCGACCACGTTATAAAATTTCGGGACATGCACGGGATTAAGGTACAAGAATCCAAGAATTGTTAACGTCATGTTTTATTTATTCATCATGTTCATGTAGAATGTAGATCTACGCAGGTCCGTGCAATCCATTATTGTAAACGCGTGTAGAAAAAAGTGTAGTAATGATGACGCAATGACCCAATGACCGATATCCTGTTCTATCAGCTGCAACGTCACGGACAAGCTCGTGCGTTGCAATCTGTGTTTACTCATATGGTGAGCACAGGTGGAAGACTCGGACCTATGACACCAAAATAAATGCCTATTAAAAAAATCCCATTATCCCACCCACCTGGTATCGTACTGTACATGACGTTAATAATAGAACGAGATCAAGTGGGTGGGGTAATGGATATTTTTGTAATGGTCATTTTCTTTGTGTCACACGTCCGACTATTCCACCTGTGAGTACAGACCTGTATAGACATGTTTTGCCCGACGTGTTATAATATTGCGCCAGTTCATGAGGTAATCAGGCTTATCACGTGAGATTTTCGACGAAGATGAATCTGATAATAGTGTACATTTTCTGTAAACGATATCGAATGTTGACGTATATTAAATTATATAGTAATTATTACGCATTTGCTCTGAAAATGTTATCAACTTTCCGATATATGCAGAAAAAAGTCAAATCATTCTCGGCGAAAATCTCAGTTATATAATAAAGTTGATTTATCTCATGCACTGGCTCAATTATGAGCGAAACAAGGCCAGTTGTCACGTACACATTTGTGTACATGCGCCGGGGGAGTGGGCAGTGCTGTAACAATTTAGTTAATCTGGGTCGAGTTAATCTGCGCGACTGATACGCGATCTGCGCGACTGATACGCGATCTCTGATTGGTCAGCCTTTACACCTAATTAATATTCCACCAATGGTGAGCGTGAACGCATGCCGAAAAAATGAAATCGAGCACATAACAATTAGCACTGCTTTGTTACTGGGACCAATAATTGATCTTATTCCCAGTTTGCTCGGATTAATTTACGAAATGCAGGCCCGTAGCCAGGGGGGGACGGAGCGGTCGGACGACCCCCCCGCCCAGCCTCGAGGTTCACTTTTTTAGCCTTGAGGTCCATTTTTTTAGACCCCCATAGATACTTCAGACCCCTTGAGCCTTCGAAACGACCCCCCCCTTCAAACAGGTAGATACTTCAGACCCCTTGAGCCTTCGAAACGACCCCCCCTTCAAACAGGTCTGGCCACGGGCCTGAAATGTGCAAACGTGATCAGCTGCACATTCACATCGGTGAGATAAAAGGAAGCTATGTGTCCATAAAAAGAAAAAATCTTCCATTTTGGGTCTAATTTGGGAAAGAATCGCAAATTTAACACGATTTCTGTAATTGAATTGATTAATAAATATGCCTATTAACATGATTACCTGATTAAAGGTATTACATTTGCTAACATACAAATAATAATCCTTTCATGGACTTTGAACTTCGTTGTTTGAATAAACTTGCAGAAATCACTAATCAACTAATTACACGATGACTACGACGTCCGACGATTTTTTTTATTTTTTTTTCTTTGTTTTTTTTAATTTTTTTTCTTGATTTTTTAAATATTTTAATATTTTTTTGGGATCCACGAGAGACCCGCGTTATAATGGAGATCGCGCTATAAGCGACCGCGTTATAATGGAGCTGCAGTGTACTAATTGTTAAAAAAAAAATATGACACATAATTTCCTTTGCACATGGTCAGTATAGGCCAGACCACAGGTGGAAGACTCGGACCTATGATACCAACAAAAATGCCTATTAAAAAAATCCCATTACCCCACCCACTTGGTGTCGTACAGTACCATATGCTATATACAGGTGGGTATAAATAGGGCTATTATAGAAAGAGTCCTCTCTTTTCCGGCTCGCACAAACACAATAAACATCAATTAAATGTATGACTACTGTCTCTGGCAATCGATAAAGGTATTAGGTGTGTGAATATACTCACTTCAAATCGCCGTTTCCAGTATTTATTCAGTTATTCGCATTTTGTATACCCCATCCAAAGCGAAATTTGCGTGTACGAAAGAATCTCACACAGAATCGAAAAGGCCATCCGGCGTGGATTATCGGTCATATTTGACCGGTAGCTGATCGCCAGCTCAAACTAAAGTCGTGCACCATGACCATATACATTAGTAACTCCAACCATACAAAGTTCGTCCAATTGCGATCGTTCACCGATCTATAAAAAAACTTTTTTCTAATTTCATTGGCTTTCATTCATGATTCGCGTACAATCAGATTATGTCTTCCGGAAACCCTGAAAAGGGAAAGTCCTCGCGTCTATTTTTAGGTTTAGCCAATCAGAGATGTTCTTACATAGACGCTTCGGTGCTTGTATTATGGAAGATGGTGCATTGACCCAGTTCCAGATAATGAACGAAATTATAGAAAAAAGTGTTTTTTTAGATCGGCGAACAATCACAATTGGACGAACATTGCATGGTTGGAGTCTCTAATGTATATGGTCATGGTGCACGACTTTAGTTTGAGCTGGCGATCAGCTATCGGCCAAATATGACCGATAATCCAGCTGGACGGCCTCCGATTCTGTGTGAGATTCTTTCGTACACGCACATTTCGCTTTGGATGGGGTATACAAAATGCGAAAAATGCGATTTGAAGTGAGTATATTCACACACCTAATACCTTTATCGATTGCCAGAGACACAAGTCATACATTTAATCGATGTTTATTGTGTTTGTGCGAGCCGGAAAAGAGAGGGCTCTTTCTATAATAGCCCTATTTATACCCACCTTTATATAGCATATATGGTACTGTACGAGACCAAGTGGGTGGGGTAATGGGATTTTTTTTAATAGGCATTTTTGTTGGTGTCATAGGTCCGAGTCTTCCACCTGTGGGCCAGACATCCAGAGACCATACCCCGCACCCACTATCATACAAGTTATTGGCCATACAGGAATTTAGAAAGCAAATGGTCAGTATACGAGGTACTAAGCCACAACATGTCACCGCTGTGATGTGTTTGTTTGTTTGTTTGTTGGGGTTTAACGGCCTATCAACAGCTAAGGTCATTTAAGGCCGGGTCAATGGGTTTAGTACTAAATCCCATATATTACCTGTACAAGTACATGTTCAAGTACATGTACAAATGGGGGGAAAATCCCAAAATCAGAACTGAATATTTACAATAAACAAACTATATATTCAGCCTAGTTTCTCGTCCAATGAAAGAACAGCATTTTGTCTCAATCGCATATTGCGACGCTTTCGTCAGTATCTATTAAATGGATCATTAATTGTTGCAACATGTTCAGCGCTATATTTATAAATGATTTTACGTCTTGTCATCAGTTCACGAGACGCAACGCATATTATCGGCCACACACGCGGTCACTTTGTGTCGCAAGATCAAACACATGCTAGTATAGCGATTCAAAATCAAGTTTAGGGGCGGAGCTTCGCGACTGGGCTGGGTAAATAATAAGTAAGTTATAGCTCACTTATTGAATTTTTAGTAAACTATAATTTATTAAAAATTCAATATGTGAACTATAACTATTACTTACACAGCCCACCATACACTACTAATAACAATACAATTGATAGCGCCGACAGCCCACCATACACCCTGTTCCAATCAGAGACACAAGCTACACAATTCAATGAAGAAAGATCTAATTATGATACAAGAAGAAGATGCTATCAAAAATCAAATACCGCAGCAGATAGACTTTGGATTCTGTTTCATATTAAAGCATGTGCTTTATAGTCATTCGATCTACCACCGCCTTTCATGTTTTAATTGCATAACAGTCTGTTTGAAGGGCTACTGATGCAGCCAGGTAGAAATAGATTCTCTTCAAAATGTCATTTATAACTAATGACGTTACTTTTCTGTCGTCTGTAAGCAGAGGTGGGAACAGTTCCAAATGCCAAATCCTGAAAATGGCTAGAAAACAAACATATTTTTGCACTCACAAATGCGTAAAAATGTGCTTCCCATGTTGAAACATTAGTATTTTTCTGCATTTATCAGGAACCTCAAATCCTGATTTCAGGATATATCCTGAAAATTCCCACTCCTGTGTAAGGTATAGAAAGTTTGTTACATTTGGGTCGGTCAAAATCAATTCCAGTTACTTAGGTGTGAAAGGGTTAACCCTCCTTACAATGCTGAATTAAATTTTTTTGTCTGCTCTTTTTTGTATATTTTCCATTTTTCTCATCAAAAACATGGTTTGGCAGCACTTTAGAATCATTTCCATTGGAAATGATTCTAAAATGCTGCCAAACCATGTTTTTACTGAGAGAAAAGACAAAATATGAATTAACAGCAGATGACTATTTTCGGTTCCCACATTCTAAGGGTTATAAACGGGTCAAAGAAACATGCTTGACAGCAATGTATAATGATGGTTGGTTAATTGATTGATTGTTAGATTATTGGTGTTTAACGGCCTATCAACAGCTAAGGTCATTTAAGGCTGGGCCAACGGGTTGGACTATGTTTGGTCAAAGAAACATGCTTGAAATATATATATGACGTTTGGTCAAAGAAACATGCTTGTAATCTATGTATAATGACGTTTGGTCAAAGAAACATGCTTGTAATCTATGGATAATGACGTTTCGTCAAAGAAACACGCTTGTAATCTATGTATAATGACGTTTGGTCAAAGAAACATGCTTGTAATCTATGTATAATGACCTTTGGTCAAAGGAACATGCTTGTAATCTATGAAAAATGACGTTTGGTCAAAGAAACATGCTTGCAATCTATGTATACTGATGTTTGGTCAAAGAAACATGCTTGCAATCTGTGTATAATGATGTTTGGTCAAAGAAACATGCTTGTAATCTATGTATAATGACGTTTGGTCAAAGAAACATGCTTAT
Source organism: Conchocele bisecta (assembly GCA_029237695.1). Classification (NCBI taxonomy): domain Eukaryota; kingdom Metazoa; phylum Mollusca; class Bivalvia; order Lucinida; family Thyasiridae; genus Conchocele; species Conchocele bisecta. The sequence goes on from CM055268.1 coordinate 106,007,708, forward strand.
AATCTATGTATAGTGATATTCGGTCAAAGGAACATGCTTGACAATGATGTATAATGATGTTTGGCAGTCATATGGACATGCTTAGAGGTCAAATGATAACTTGATCTGTAAGGCATACTCATTGACTCATGACTGACTGGCCACAACAAAAGTGAAAAGTGAATGGGTTTCACATCCCTGCAACAGCTAAGGTAATTTAGGAACTGGCCGGTGGTCACAACAAAAAGCTTCAAATAGAAATGAGAAAAAAATTGCAGCAAAATATTTAGAAATCATCTTCCTTATATCGGGAAGGGGGAGGGTATTCTGTACGCCATGGGTTTAAACCTTAGAGTGTGGGAATGTGTTGTGTGCTGTTGCTTGATACTTTGTCTTCTTTCTCAATGAAAATATGGTCCGACAGCATTTCCATTGGAAATGATTCTGAAGTGCTGTCAGACCATGTTTTAGCTGAGAAAAATGGAAAATACAAAATAAACAGCAGACAACAAAATTTCATTCAGCGTTGTAAGCATTGTAAGCATTGTAAGCATTGTAAGGGTTAAACAAAGAAATATTTCTGCATTTGACTAAATGGAAAGTAGCGAGATAAGAGGCTGCATACTTGGACAATAATTGTTGTTTCCATTATTACGAGTCGAGATAAGAGGCTGCATACTTGGACAATAATTGTTGTTTCCATTATTACGAGTCGAGATAAGAGGCTGCATACTTGGACAATAATTGTCGTTTCCATTATTACGAGTCGAGATAAGAGGCTGCATACTTGGACAATAATTGTTGTTTCCATTATTACGAGTCGAGATAAGAGGCTGCATACTTGGACAATAATTGTCGTTTCCATTATTACGAGTAGAGATAAGAGGCTGCATACTTGGACAATAATTGTTGTTTCCATTATTACGAGTAGAGATAAGAGGCTGCATACTTGGACAATAATTGTCATTTCCATTATTACGAGTCGAGATAAGAGGCTGCATACTTGGACAATAATTGTCGTTTCCATTATTACGAGTCGAGATAAGAGGCTGCATACTTGGACAATAATTGTTGTTTCCATTATTACGAGTCGAGATAAGAGGCTGCATACTTGGACAATAATTGTCATTTCCATTATTACGAGTCGAGATAAGAGGCTGCATACTTGGACAATAATTGTCGTTTCCATTATTATTACGAGTCGAGATAAGAGGCTGCATACTTGGACAATAATTGTTGTTTCCATTATTACGAGTCGAGATAAGAGGCTGCATACTTGGACAATAATTGTCGTTTCCATTATTATGAGTCGAGATAAGAGGCTGCATACTTGGACAATAATTGTCGCTTCCATTATTACGAGTAATTTGGTTGGAGTGATGTTATTGCTTCGCCTTCGGCAATCCCGTTGCCAGGGGTACCGTAATAAGTAAGTTTCAAGCCAATTCAGCATACAGTAACAGAGATAGTAGGTAGCCGAAAAAATCTCGGATAGACAGATAAACAGACAGACAGAGTGACGACTATGTTTTGTTTGTTTGTTTATTGGTGTTTAACGGCCTACATGTATCAACAGCTAGGGTCATATAAGGCTGGGCCAACGGGTAACCTGCAGCATTGGGGGGAAAATCCCAAAATCAGAATGGAATATTTACATCGAGAAAAAAATCTCTTCAGCCCTGAAATTAGAATAACCTGACCTGGTGCCAGGTCCATACCACACCAGTCACTGGTGCCAGGTCCATACCACACCAGTCACTGGTGCCAGGTCCATACCACACCAGTCACTGGTGCCAGGTCCATACCACACCAGTCACTGGTGCCAGTCTATACTCACCAGTCACTGGTGCCAGGTCCATACCACACCAGTCACTGGTGCCAGGTCCATACCACACCAGTCACTGGTGCCAGGTCCATACCACACCAGTCACTGGTGCCATTTCCATACCCAACCACCACTGGGGTTGGCAGGTCCATAACCACACCAGTCACTGGTGCCAGGTCCATACCACACCAGTCACTGGTGCCAGGTCCCCATACCACACCAGTCACTGGTGCCAGGTCCATACCACACCAGTCACTGGTGCCAGGTCCATACCACACCAGTCACTGGTGCCAGGTCCATACCACACCAGTCACTGGTGCCAGGTCCGTGCCACTCACAGGGTTCCATGGTGCCAAGGTCCCTTACCCACCAGTCACTGGTGCCATGTCCATACCACACCAGTCACTGGTGGCCAGGTCCATACCACACCAGTCACGGTGCCAGTCCACCTACCACCGCCTCCATACCACACCAGTCACTGGTGCCAGGTCCATACCACACCAGTCACTGGTGCCAGGTCCATACCACACCAGTCACTGGTGCCAGGTCCATACCACACCAGTCACTTGCCCCTCCCCCCTACAATAGGATTACAAATAATCGTAATACATAAGGGGTATGAGTGCCAAACCAGGTCTCCAGTCGGAATTCCGGTAAGGATGAACCCCGATCGTTAAATTACCCATCGCAGACTCCCACCTGTGACGGCTATGTACCCCAATATCTTTTTTGGATACATACAAATCGCCTATATAGGACATTGCATGAGAATGTACTATCTGATCTGTCAGGCGAGTCGTTTCTGCAACAATTCAAATACTGAAAGGGATGTTAACTCTTAAACTGCGGGAAACGAAAATTGTCATCTGCTGTTGCTTCATATTTTGTCTTTTCTCCCAGTATAAACATGGTTTGGCAGCATTTTAGAATCATTTCCATTCTAAAGTGCTGCAAAATCATGTTTTTGATGAGAAAAATGTAAAATATACAAAAAAGGGCAGACGAAAAAAATTATTCAGCATTGTAAGGGTTAACCCTTTCACAACTAAGTAACTGGAACGGATTTTGATATGTTAATTTTGCAACCAATCCAACCATCACAAAATGATTTTCAGACTAGTACATATATATATAAAAATATGAAAATTACTTGCAAAAAGTGCAGATCATGATCCGGCTCATCTGGATGGACACTGTTTGACAATACCACTACACAGGCCTGTGGTGTTGAAAGGGTTAAAACCAAATTCATATCGCTTCCACTCTCTGTAAATGAAAACTCGCATGTCAATGTCGACTACATAAAGCGACCATTTAAACTTTCTATTAAGCAGGCAAGTCAATCTCCCACAGACTGAATACCTTTACACAAAAGCTAATGTGCAAAAAGCCATTAAAACATCCTTACAATTTACATTACGCTTTTATACCATTCATTTTCCTGTAATCAAATAGTAAGCATTAACATTTGACTGTAGCATTCGTTTATCTATGAAATTATTATGGATCGAGGGTCCCCAAAGCTTGATATAATGAAACCAGCTGCATTATATAGAGGATATTCCATCATACATTTTGAATAGCGGGAAATAATACATGAGTGTGCGTTGCCTTCCGCGTAAGCAATGAGTGAGCGTAGCAAACGAGTTGCTTACACGGACGCCGACGTACATGAGTGTATTATTTCCGCTATTCAAACATGTACGATGGGATATCCTATTTATTACACTTCCACGGCGGATATATATGCAAATTTAGTCTATTTTTAAGAGTATAATCAATGAATTGTGCTCTGCGTATGAATACTTAGACAACAACATGTTTCCCGCGTTTTAACGTCACGTTGTGTGACAAATGTGATGTCATGTAAACTTTTTGAAATCCAAATTATGCAGCTGTTTCAATGGACCAGATATATTTAAGTGCATGTTTGGAATGTGTTCAATCACACTAACATTCTAGATTAGTCGAGACCCTTTCCAAGTTTTCAAATAACTTTATTTTGACTGTAATAAAAATTAAACATTTTGCATGGAAAACATGTTTCCAAGAAAACACGCGGGCAGTTACAGGTGTTCTCTTCACGGTGTATTATTTGTAAGGAGTTGATTACGGGTTTTCTCTCACAGCAAATAAATCACAAGAGTGTATCAAAGCTATCTATTAACATCCAATTTAACCCTGACAATGCTGAATTAATTTTTGTTGTCTGCTGTTTATGTTTTATTGTCAATTTTTCTCATCCAGACCATGATTCGACAACACTTTAGAATCATTTCCAATGGAAATGATTCTCAAGTGCTGTCAAACCTTGTTTTTATGGAGAAAGAAGACAAAATATTAAACAACAACAGATTTCAATTTTTGTTTCCAGCATTCTAAGAGTTAACCCTTAGAATGCGGGAAAGGAAACTTGTCGTCTGCTGGCGTTTCATATTTTGTATGTATGCTCAATGAAAATATGGTTTCGCAGAACTTTCGAATCATCCGAAAGTGATGCAAAACCATGTTTTTATCGAGAAAGAATGCAAAATGTGAAATAACAGCAGACGACCATTTACAGTTCCAGCATTCGTGTTCGTATGGTGGATGAGTTTTGCAGACGAGAAGCTTTGAATATTTTTTCTAATTTCCCTGATAAAAAATATGCCTTCTTAAAGAACACGAGGCTCGTTGCAGATTTCCATCGTCACAAGATCTGCATATCCAATTGCATGTTTTTCAACTTCATTTATTAATCTCTACCTCTCTTTTAAAGGTACTACAGTAATTACACTGAGTATTTGGACACCATTTGTTTTGGGAAACCTTGTTTCATAAGGGTTTTCCAAAACAAATTGTGTCCAAATATATTGTTATTGTGATAAACCAGTACAACCATACAACCCTAAATATAAACATTAGACTGATTGATTGATTGATTTATTGGTGTTTAACGGCCTATCAACAGCTATAAACATTGGATCAGTCTTTATTGAGAAAGAAGAAAAATCATAAATCAACAGCAGACGACAATTTATGTTTCGCACCAAGGATTAAAAACATTCTCCTCTCCAAGACTGAAATGGACCATTTCTTGTTCTCTAGGTCTCCACCAATCACACAGAGTGTTGATCGTCAGCTGATAAATATGACATGTAAAATACATTACTGAAAACTGCTACGCAGATAAGAAATCTTAGAAATGGATGGATATTGCCGAACTTTACCCATAAAACATCTGTGAATGAATGAATATGATACAGCGGACTTGTTTATGATTGGGCCAGATAAAAACATCTATACGGGGATATTATGGAGCTTTGGAGATGTTGCTCCTTGAATACAATTCACAAGAAAAATGGATGGATACTTCATCTGTTTTCCAGATGTTTTCATCTCCTATACAGAGCTCCAGATAAGCTGCGTATTTGCTTAAATACCCAATTAAAATTGCCAAAACTCCAATTGAAATCAGTTGCGAGTATCAAAAAGAAATAAAAAATTTGTGATACCTTTATCATGCTGCAGAAAGCAATAAACAGACCAAGAATATAGCATATTTTTCTTATTTTCCATGAAAACACATCTTGGCATTTCATTAGAATTGTCTCCACAGAGACAATTCTAATGAAATGCCAAGATATGTTTTCACTTTGAAGCAAACTATTCAATAATTGCTGTCTGTTTATGCTAAACAGTAGTGATTTTATTTTACCCAATTAAAATTTTGAAATACCCAATTGCTTCAGAAATGATGGAGTGACAATACTCAATTACTAATTCCTTATCTGGAGCTTTTGTCATATATAAATATCTCCAGTCTTGTTTTGTAATCCTGATTCAGTTTCAAGTTCTATGTATTGTGAAATAAATAGAGGATATTCCATCGTACATGTTGAATAGCGGGAAATAATTCATGAGTGCGTCGGCTTCCGTGTAAGCAACGAGTGAGCGTAGCGAACGAGTTGCTTGCACGGAAGCCAACGCACACGAGTGTATTATTTCTCTATTCAACATGTACGATGGAATATCCTATTTATTACACTTCCACGGTGGATATATTTTTTTAGATTGTAAGCAAAAGAATTGTGCTGTGCGTACGAATAGTTACACACTGACGTTTTTCCCACGTTTTGACGTCAAACGTGACGTCATGTAAACTTTTTGAAATCCAAATTACGCAGCTGTTTCTATGAACTAGATATATTTGAGTGCATGCATGGAATGTGTTCAATCACATTCACATTGTACATTAGTCGAGACTCTCTCCAAATTTTCAAATAACTTTATTTTGACTGTAATAAAAGAGAGTGCAATTACGGATGTTCTATTCACGGTGTATTATTTGTAAGGAGTTGATAACAGATTTTCTCTCACAGCAAAACCCATGCAAATAACTCGCAAGAGTGTAATAAAACATGTATTATTTGAAAGAAATTATTGTTTAACCCATTACATGCAGAATACATACACCTTTATGGGTATGAATTTTTTAAAAATATTTATTTTATTCTGTTATTTCTCAATGAAAGTATATGTTGCGACCACTCATTTGAACCATCTCGATGAGACGGTTCAAATGGTGGTCGTGACATATACTTCTAAGCACATTTAAAGAAAATATTTATGATTTTCCCCAATCAAATTGACAATTCTCAGCATGAAATGGGTTAAAGTAATCTCAGAGCTCCAGTTGCGTAATTTGATCAACTTTGGGGGTAATTTTGTTATTTCTTCACAGAAAATGGCAAGTTGGGAGTGCTTTAGAATCGTCTCATTGAGACGATTCTAAAGAAGTCCCAACTTACCATTTTTCGTGAAGAACTAAGAACAAGAGGGCCATGATGGCCCTAATTCGCTCACCTGACTCCATGAACACCAGAGGAGAATGTGACATCGAGTTCATGTGTTTTAAAAAAATTGTGCTATTTTTAGATGGCGGTCATCTTGGATTAAGCGATGACTCATTTTACAAAATCTGAAAATGCTTCACCCAGCATCGGCCATGTGGTTCCTGAGAAAAAGACGTTAAAAATCTTGAATAAATGGACCTTTTGGTGGCCATCATGGATGACATAATCATCCGATTCCGACAAATATTGCACCAGAGTGATCGCCTCATTGATTAAGAATTTATGTTATTTTTAGACGGCGGCCATCTTGGAGTAGCGATTGGCTACCATGGGCCAAGCAGTTCATGTGAAGAAGAATTTTGAAATCTCTAATAAAAGAACGACCTTTTGACCTTTCGGCGGCCATCTTGGATGACATAACAGTCCGATTTCGACAGAAAATGCACCAGAGTGATCGCCTCATTGATACCTTCAATTTGATATATGACATGATCATATTCGGTCAAAAATAAAATTTGACCTCAATTTGACCCCACAGGCCACGCCCATTTTTGACCCCGGGGTCACCATTTTAACAACTTTGAAAGAGCAATGTACAGCGATCATTTCTACCAAGTTTCGTCGAAATCCGGCAAGCGGTTCATGAGAAGAAGATTTTTTAAGAATTTATGCTATTTTTAGACGGCGGCCATCTTTGATTAGCGATGACCTCCATTTTAACAAATCTGAAAAGGCTTCACCCATGGACCATAACTTTTAAGTTTGGCTACCATGGGCCAAGCGGTTCATGTGAAGAAGAATTTTGAAATCTCTAATAAAAGAACGACCTTTTGACCTTTCGGCGGCCATCTTGGATGACATAACAATCAGATTTCGACAAAAAATGCACCAGAGTGATCGCCTCATTGATACCTTCAATTTGATATATGAAATGACCATATTCAGTCAAAAATAAAATTTGACCCCAATTTGACCCCACGGGCCACGCCCATTTTTGACCCCAGGGTCACCATTTTAACAACTTTGAAAGAGCAATGTACATTGATCATTCCTACCAAGATTTGTCGAAATCCAGTTGGCGGTTCTTGAGAAGAAGATTTTTTAAGAATTTGTGCTATTTTTAGACGGCGGCCATCTTGGATTACGTAATGACGTCATTTTAACAATTTTGTAATCCCCCTACCTAAGGACCATGACCATGAAGTTTGGTGACTATAGACCCAATGGTTACCGAGGAGAAGACGTTTGAAAATGTTCACGGACGACGGACGACGACGGACGACGACGGACGACGGACGACGGACACATTGCGGTAACAATAGCTCACATGAGCTTCGCTCAGGTGAGCTAAAAATGCGTTGAATATTTGGTCAAATTACGCATCTTAACTGGAGCTCTGAATCCTTAACCCTTTCAACCCTAAGTAACTGGAATGGACTGTGATAGGTTTTCAAAATGATTTTCAGACTGGTCCATTTATGAAAAGGTGTTGTTTTATTTTCCAAAAAAATATGAAAATTACGTGCAAAAAGTGCTGATCCTGATGAACCGGCTCATCTGGATCTACACTGTTTGCAAGTAATTTGTCTGAAAGGGTTAAGAGGTAAATTACATACGTAGGCTTGATGTCTATAATATAGAAAGATCTCCTTCGAAATTTCGATCATATTACTTGCCATTAAAAGCACAAAAAGTGTCATAAAATTCACCGTGACACGTTGTGAACAGCTGTAGCAAAAAATATGTAGTCAGATACGGTGTAGATGGTACATGCATAGATATCTGATAAAATTCTACTCCACTATCAGTAACAGATGTCAGTTAGAAAACAATTCTTTTATAACTATATTCTAATAAACGCGGGTCTAATTTGGTCTCTATGTTTGTTTGTTTGTTTATTGGTGACAAGTGAAGACTGAGATCAGACGGTACATTCATGCAGCGTGATCAGCGTCTACTCTGTTCACTACAAACACAAACTGGTGCTCCAGAATGATTGATTGATTGGGGTTTTATGTCTGTTCAACAACACTGGTACGTACAGATGAGAACTGAACATTCAACACTACAATTAAATATCATACTGTAAATCAGGCATTTGATTATTCCGAGCCATAGCTGTGTGCTATGAGATAACGAACAGGCATTATCACCCGAGATAGATGACCAAGAAACACTTCAAAATTATTATAGGAATGAATGGCCTTTTTGTGGAATTTATCGGGGTATAAACTTGGAAAAGTCGCGGGAATACTGGACGAAGGCCGGAAGGCCTCGTCCAGTATTCCCGCAACTTCTTTAAGTTTATATCCCCGATAAATTCCACAAAAATGCCATTCATTCCTTATAATTCCAGCATTTGAAATAAATTCATCAAGAAAATGTGTTTATTTTCCGTTTTCGTAATAATTATTTTAACTGCGCCTCACAGTTACGGAAAGTAGTTCGGCGGGAGTTTACTGGGATATAATTTTGGACAGAGACTTGCTATGGGCCAATCAAATGTTAGGGAAGGGAATTGTGTAAATATTTTTGTGCTGGAATTATGATCACATATGTTTCTTGTTGTCTGGTTCCACTATATTTTCACTTCGAATTGAAGAAAAAAAACAGGAAAAATTGATAAATTTTGATATGTGTGAATCCGAGTCTCCCATAAAATGTGTTAATTACAATAGTCTCGATAGTTTGTTTGTTTGTTTGTTGGGGTTTAACGGCCTATCAACAGCTAAGGTCATTTGAGGCCGGATCAATTGGGTTTAGTACTAAATCCCATATATTACCTGTACAAGTACATGTACAAATGGGGAGAAAATCCCAAAATCAGAACTGAATATTCACAATAAAAAAAAAATATATTCAGCCCTGAAATCAGAATAATTCTGATCTGATGCCAGGTCCTCGCCACACCAGAATCACTTGGCCCCTCCCAAAAGGAGTAGGATCAGTAATAATCTTACTACTTTTATAATGGGCAATAACCCAATTCAACTCCCAGGTAACAAAAGAGCCAAAGATAAAAACGTACCAAACCAGGCAAATCGTGATTCCTATAAGGAGGAACCCCACCGTTAATTAGGTTGCATGTTCCACTAGCTATCTGGTAATAAAGGGAGCCGATTACATTGTCAGGTACACAATAATGGTGCATAACGTAGCACATTTCATTGTTTTTGTTTGACAGAATAATTGAAATATACATAATTTATTGATAGCAATATTGTGTGAGCATTGATTAGAGTTTGTGGCAATTAACCCTTTCTCCCCTAAGTAACTGGAATGGACACTCCCGCGTTATTCTTCAGACTATTCCATTTATAAGAAAGGGGTTACGCAAACATTATGATAGACATGTGTAGTGTTGAAATGGTTAAGAGTGGGTGTATCAATGCCATTTTCATGCTTTGTATTAGCTGTCAATACCAGATGTTTTCAGATGGAATGATTTCAATACTGGGCTTTGTTTTGAGCCAAAATAATTCCTTCTGGTATGAAATTTATTAAATATTTTATTTATGTTATTTCACAATGAAAGTATATGTTGTGACTACTCATTTGACGAGACGGTTCAAATGGTGGTCGCGACATATACATGTACTTCTGAGCACATAGAAAGAAGGAAAATATTTAAGATTTTCCGCAAACATAATGGCGTATCCTCAGCATGAAAATGGTTAAGCAGATAGTTCCAATTTCAAACATCAGTGACAAATGTCAGATAAGTACACTTAATTGAATGAATGGTGGTATGCCAATATATAAAGTTTACCGTCAATCCATCATGTGGTGGTGTTAGAAAGAAATGATAAAAACCTCAATAATGTGCACATTAATTGTCTACTTAGACTATATTATTAAGTAATAAATGCTAGATTTAATCCCATATTATATATTTTTTTATTGATTTTATGGTGCTTTATGCCTGCCAACAGCTACAGTCATATTTGGGCCGGGTTAATGGGATCAAATACCGTATTTACCCGTATTTACCAAAAATCAGAACTGAATATTTACATAAAGAATATATATATTCATCTCTGAAATTAGAATAATCTGATCTGGTGCCAGGTCCTCACCATTTAGCCCCACTCCCCAAGTGTAATTGGATTAGTACTAATCGTATTACTTTTATAATTGATATAACCAGATTTAACTCTGTACCAGAACGTCAAAAATGTAGTTGAGGCGCATATAATATCAGCGCTCCAGATAAGGTGCATATTATTTTACACTTATTTTAGCAGAATACACATTGATTATCAAAAGTGGGAGTACAAAATACTCACAGCAATGTGAAAATACGAATTGATTTTCAAATTCAGTGGTGAAAATACTGCAATAAAGTTGAAAATTTACTTAGTTCAGCTGCAAAAAGCTTTTTGCAGCTCAAATAAGAGAATTTTTAAATTTGTTTTATTTTTTATCATTTGCTCACTATCTAATACGGAAGAAAATCGATAATACATTTTGTAAAAGTAAAATATGCATTGAATTTGAAATATGGGGGGTATCATACTCTTTAGATACAAAACAAAACAAGATTTCTGTTATATAACCCAGTATATAAAGTATATAATTAAATTATCATAAGATACAAGTACGTCTTTTCTCACACACAAAAAAACATCCTTTGGAGAAGCTATAAGGCCCCTACTTATTTCTCATATCGTCTCGACTCAGCCATCACAAGATTATACTGCAGGATTTATGTTATACGAAACCCTTCAGATAAATTATGAGTGGCTTCAAATTTTCAAATTACAGCGTATATAATTATGGAAGCTTTTCATTAAATCCATTACTGGGTATTTGTATTTGGAAAGCAGATTTCACTTGGGATACGAATGATTAATGATGCGTCTGTTCCCTTCGATGTCGAACACAAGTATCATTTTCCCTAATGAGGCATTTTTTTTTTGTAAGAGAAATAATTATATGTACACAATTGTTCAATGATTGAAAGAAAGTTCTGAACAAGTAACCTGTTGCTTGTGTAATAAAGGTAGTATTATCACTGAGCTAATCAATCCTCTTGCTGGAAACCTTGATAATAATTATTTTTTTTTAACTTTTTCTTACAACAAGGTGAACATAAGTCTCCAGTGACCTTGACCTTGGGCTGTCGGACGTGGGTCATATGCAAAACAAAGCACCATCCCTAGACACACATTGTGGCCAAATATTATGAAAATAGGTGAAGCGGTCGATAAGTTACCGTATTGAAAAATGACAGGTGTTACTAATGCACGTGCACACACGTACATATCCCCTCTTGCCTATGAGGGGATAATAATTACACAAATAACTATTGTTACATGGCTGCCATTGTTCAACACCGCTCACAGCCGTGTTCAAACGTACAGCGTGTGCATGATAATTGCAATAACGTTCGACCATGTCCAGTCATGGGTAAACGTTTGCCGTGGCACTTGGGAACGGTTCAAACAGTTCCTGAGTGCCACGGCAAATGTTTACCCATGGCTGGACATTGTCGAACCGTATAATCACTTGATGAACAGTGGAAATGATTCTAAAATGCTGACAAACCATGTTTTTACTGAGATAATTGATAAAATATGACACAGCGCAGCAGACGCCTATTTTCGGTTCCCACATTCTAAGGGTTAAAGACATTTAAAACCCTAATTTTTTGGCTTTCCGGTTTACAGAGGTTCTACAATATTACAACATAGAATTCTATGGTTCTATGTTATTACAACATTAATACATTTTTATCTGCTATAGGCATTTATGGAACGGCCCATCATAAGACGCGGCATTGGGTAATGGCCTACTCTCGCACATCAATGGATGGGCAGCCAGAAATGGATATATCCCGATGCCTGTAGGGACGATGGAATTTGGATGGCGTATGGCGGACATTGACAGATGACAATGAAGGTATGTACATCCACAAAGATTGATAAAGTAAATTTTAAACTTTATGACAGTATTTTCACTACTCAATTTGAAAATCAATGCACATTTTTATTCGTATTCGGCTTATATTTAAGGGTGGGAATTGGCTCGAACACCTTCCATACCTGGTGCATATTTTCACATTGCTGCGAGTATTTTATACTCACACTTTTGATAATCAATGCGTATTCTGCTAAAATAAGTGCGTAAAATGTGCCAATACGCACCTTATCTGGAGCTCTGCAGTAGTGTTGAAAGGGTTAGCTACGATAACCTATCTGGGGCACTGCAGTCATATAATGATAATAGCATATGTATTCAGATACACCACAAAGCTAATTGGCTGCGCACATACTTTTGATTGATCAATGTCGAGCAGCCTCTTGCTACAACACGCACAGAAAGCTTTTTGTCAACACGGAGCAGAGATGGAACATTTCTGGGAATATATGGAATTTGGAACTGATGGCAAGTGGAGTGTTCAAAGTGTAGCGATGATAATTACATTTGCGTATGTAGGCACGTTCAGATAATAGCGATGATTGTATTCCAACAGTGCAATAAAATCAGTGTGTTATAAAACAGTGTAATATAAAGAAGAGTGATATTAAATAGTGTAATAAATTCATGTGGGCTTGTAACTGCGAAACATAAGTTGGAAATATAAATGGTATGTCCATATTGCAATAGCAATACAAGTACAGTCTACACTCGTTTACTCAATGTCCATGGGGACTTCGTAAAATACTGCGAGTTAATCCTTTCACTCCTAAGTAACTGGAATGGATTTTGATATGTAATTTTGCAACCAATCCAATCGTCACAAAATGATTTTCAGACTAGTCTATTTATGAAAAGGGGGTGTTTTTGCTCTCAAAAATATGAAAATTACTATGAAAATTACTCGTCACGAGCCGGCTCATTTGGATCTACACTGTTTGCCAATACAGGCATGTGGTGTTGAAAGGGTTAATGAAAAGTTTGACTTTACAATAGTTATTATGTATAAGGAAAACCTGTACTTGGTTTGGACCAAGAATTTGACTCGAGTTATCAGGAGTTTGATTGAAGAGAGTTTGAGGTAACGAGGGTCAACTGTACATGTGAATTAACTTTCGTATGAAATATATTGAAGTGTGCAATTATGTCTATTTTTTATTTTTTTTAGCCATTCTGTAATTCTGGAAACAAAGTTTATCGCCTGCCCTTTTTTTCTTATTCTCACTATTTCTCAAGAATACCCGTTTCAAAGCAAACGAGAATCATTTTCAAGATCAACACGAGAAAACAGCCAATGACAATATTCATTAATATTAATATTATACTAGTTCACCCATTCATGGAACACCACTCTAGGGATATAAAAAAAGTCAAAATATTTTCCACCAGTTTTTCTAATTTCTCATCCACTGTATATGTTGTGACCACTCATTTGAACCGTCTCAACGAGACGGTTCAAATGTTGGTCACGACATATACTTCCGAGAATAAACAAGAAAACTATTTAGAAATTTCCTGAAAAAAAAACAGCATCTCCTCGGATGAATTTATATTTCCAACAGTTCAATATGAAGATGGTGGTGTCATACGAAGACATTCAATAACAACATACAAGTGAAATGTCATCAACGTTTTTTAACATTCTTACAAATCGAGAAAAACTAGTTTCAATATTGAAAGGATCGTGTTAAAACTCTCTTCAGAAATGATAGCGGATTCAATCTCATCTTATTAAAAATAAATTTATACCGCAGTGAATTAAACTATAAATTGACTGAAGAATCAAGTAAGCGACTGAATGTTACTCGCGGGTGACTCGCAAGTTAATTTTTACCGTCTGGATTAAAAAATGTCATTCTCGATGTAACAAGAACTTATAAATATTAATGATTTTTTACGACAGTGTCAGATGGATATGGGAGGAAGTTGGAAGTTTTCATCTTTCTCTCATCAATGTGTGTGTTATTTTACTAACAGTTGCAACGGGAAATATGTTGTTTCACAGGGTAGTGGAGTGTGAGTGTGTTAGCAATTCAGTGATTGTGGTTTAACGTCTATTCGTTGGAAATTGAAAGTTTTCATCTTTTGCTCATCGTTGCTTGTGTGATTTGCAACGGAAATATGTTGTTTCACAGGGTAGTGGAGTGTGTTAGGAATTCAGTGATTGGGGTTTAACGCCCATTCGTAGGAAATTGGAAGTTTTCATCTTTTGCTCATCGTTGCTTGTGTGATTTTGAGTGATTGCGGTTTAACGTCCATTCGTCGGTGATTTGAAGTTTTCATCTTTTGCTCATCATTGCTTGTGTGATTTTACTAACGGTTGCAATGGAAATATGTTGTTTCACAGGTAGTGGAGTGTGTTACGAACTCAGTGATTGGGGTTTAACCCTTAGACCGCTACACACAACAATTGTCATCTGCTGTTGCTTTTATATTTTGCCTTATTTCTCAATAAAAAAACATGGTTTGACAGCACTTCAGAATCATTAATGGAAATGATTCTGAAGTGCTGTCAAACCATGTTGTAAATTATTCTAAAGTGCTGTCAAAGCATGTTTTTGATGATAAAAATATTAAGATAGCGGTGAAAGGGTTAACATCCATTCAACAGCATGTGTCTTAGCCAATTGAGAATGAAATGTGTAGCAAGGTAAGTCATTTTGCAAACTAAACCTTTAAAAATCAGCAACATTTTGGATGGTTGAATGATTGAGGTTTATGTCCATTCGACAGCTAGGTCACATGTAGCTGTGACTGGGGAAGTAGGTGATGAGCATGTATGATAGAGAACCGTTAGAGGTGTGTGAAATAGCAAGAAGTGGTTCACAAGAAACAAAATTATAACAAATTTTCCCCAAATGTTAAGTTTTCAGATTTTTTAACAGACACCCAACAGACAGACTAATATATCACTTGAATAGGTTGCTAACAAGTTTCGAGGATTGATACGGCTGAATCTTTCAAAAACATAATGACAGACATGTCTTACAATTTAATTAATGGTATTCACAATATATTGTATATTAATATTCACCATGGAACGTCATCTGAGAAAACCCACAACTCGATATTTGGAACCGGTGCAGACCCAGACCAGCATAGAGTGTGTGTATCTGATTGATTGTTCAGGGTTTTATGTCCGTTTAACAGAAAGATAATATACCATATTTATGCTAATAAACACCCCCGAGGCTATGCAATACGTGGGGATCAAAACGTGGAAAGTAGGATCAAAATATGTTATTTTCACATACAAAAGCCATTTGTATGTGAAAGTAACATATTTAGAATGAAAATATGGGAGGGGAGGGCTACAATCAGAGAGTGGGCTACTATTAGAATAAATGCGGTACAACAAACAGGAAGGAACCTGGGGGGGATGTTACACATTATAATCATAATACACTGATGGAATACATGTTATGACGCTAGGTGATGTGTACACTATAGCTTCAATGTCAAATGATGTGCTTACACAATAAATAAAATCTAAAATCTTGATGACTTAATATTGATATTTATAAGAAACGAGGCTATGTCGTGAAATCAGTGAACTCGTTTAATGAATATCATATTAAACCATGGCTCACCCGTGAACAATTCTCTACATAGATATGCTGGTTTGGATATAGACGAATACATATACAGGGCTCCAGATAAGGAATTAGTAATTGAGTATTGTCACTCCATCATTTCTGAAGCAATTGGTTATTTCAAATCTTAATTGGGTAAAATAGAATCACACTACCGTTTACACATCAGCAGACCGCACTTATTGAATAGTTTGCTTCTAAATGAAAACACATCTCGGTATTTCATTAGAAATACCAAGATGTGTTTTCATGGGAAAATAAGAAAATATGCTATATTTGTGGTTTGTTTATTATTTTCTGTAGCATGATAAAGATACCACAAATTTGTCATTGCTTTTTGATACTCACGACTTCTGATTTCAATTGGGTTTTTGGCAATTTTAATTGGGTATTTACACAAATACGTAGCTTATCTGGAGCTCTGATATATATGTGTATTTTACTATGAACATGCTAATTACAATTGTATATATAATTTATTAGGTGAATCCATCACACCGAACGGCAGAAGGAATATATGACAACATCTGGTGGCTGACAACGATTATTTGTCCAGAGTTCTGTAACTATCGAGTTCGAGTCCAGACAACTCAAACAGGTCATGTGACGACTAGAAGATGCCAGTGAGCAGAATGGTAGAGGGTTAAATCTCTCCAATGAGATGAGGTGTACGGCACAAAGAATGTATATTATGTAAGTAAGTTAAAGAAAATGGAAATGTTACGATAATGAAATGGTATTTAATGGATTCTATGTAGTAACGCAATACCAGGAGGATGGGAGTTTTGATATGGATTTAGAAAGCCACCACAGTATGATACAAATGATGTGGATTTAGAAAGCCACCACAGTGCGATACGAATGATGTGGATTTAGAAAGCTATTGCATTCAGAAAACCACCACATGTGATACGAATGATGTGGATTTAGAAAGCCACCACAGTGTGATACGAATGATGTGGATTTAGAAAACCACCACATGTGATACGAATGATGTGGATTTAGAAAGCCACCACATGTGATACGAATGATGTGGATTTAGAAAGCCACCACATGTGATACGAATGATGTGGATTTAGAAAGCCACCACAGTGTGATACGAATGATGTGGATTTAGAAAGCCACCACATGTGATACGAATGATGTGGATTTAGAAAGCCACCACAGTGTGATACGAATGATGTGGATTTAGAAAGCTATTGCATTCAGAAAACCATCAGTGATACGGATTGGATTTAGAAAGCCACCAGTGTGATACGGATTGGATTTATAAAGCCAGTGCAGTGTGATACGGATTGGATTTATAAAGCCAGTACGGTGTGATACGGATTGGATTTATAAAGCCAGTGCAGTGTGACACGGAATTTCTATCTGTCGAGAGGTATTTCAGTGATGAATACCGCATGTATTCACAACCTATGAACGACAAGCATACAGGAATATGTATTACTTGAGTGGTGTTTTTGATACTACATCGTGGCGTTTAATTGATACTATATGATAATGGAATGGTGTTGAATAGCTAATACGCTACTGTAATGGTGTTTACTGGAAATATAATAATTAGATGATGTTCATTTGATACTACAAAGTACATGATTATTTATTTAATACAACGTAATACTTGGATGGTGTTTAAATTAACCCTTTTAACCCTAACTAACTGGAATGGACTGTGATATGTTAATTTTCCGACCAATCCTATTGTTACAAGATGATTTTCAGACTAGTCTATTTATGAAAAGGGGGTATTTTTGGTTCTCAAAAATATGAAAATTACTTTCAAATGGTGCAAATCCTGATGAGACGGCTCGTCACGAGCCGGCTCATCTGGATCTACACTGTTTGCCAATATCACTATTGTAAATAGAGTAAAGCAAGCTATCATTGCATCAACAGCTGACTGATGTCTACAGATACGACCTTGGTTTCAAACAGAATACGACCTCAGTTTCAAACAGAATGCGACCTCGGTTTCAAACAGAATGCGATCTTGGTATCAAACAGAAAGCAATACATTTAAGGGATGAAGTTAATGTGTTTTTCAAGTGAATAGGATATCTTCTTCAAGTTTCAGACACGGCTGAAATGATGATAGGCGACAATTATAACACTATCTGATCTACCTGGTACAGCAAGAAGCGGTAATTCTATACAACCAATTTTGTGCTTAAGATACAAAATATGCCTCATGGATTTTTTTATTTCTCACCAAAAGTATATGTTGTTACCACACAGTTGAACCGTCTGAAAATCAGTATCGCACGATAAAGTGTATGGGAATGTATGCATTGCTAAACGACTTTCCGCTTGGATATTCGTCGCTCTAACCATTTAACTTATTATGGATCGGCAAAGCTCAACCTCCATGGATCCAATAACTCCCGGTATATTTGGATTACTGACAAGACACTTAGCTGAATGGAATGGTGGATTTACGTACGACGTCAAATTAAATGGAAACATCACTTTATTTGTGTGAAATATGTAGAGCGTGGATGTATGGAGTGATACGGATGCATTCGATCGAAGTCGGGATTTGACGGGAATGACAAACTGAAGATAATTCCGAGATCGCCACAAAAGACCAACTGGACGAAGTAATCACCAAACTGGTAAGATTGAGATTTTACCCCTTATCCCTTTTCATGCGTAAGATACACATTTTCTGACTTAATTACACATTTTCAGACTTAATTTTTTTTTCTTTTCTTTTTTCTGCACAGAAGTTTATGTTGTTACCACTCATTTGAACCGTATTGCCGAGACGGTTCAAATGAGTGGTAACAACATATACTTCCATTGAGAAATGAAGAAAAAAAAAATATATAAATTTAGATACCTGTGAATGAGTTTTCTGCATGAAATGGGTGCAAGAGAAATTATTCATATACCTCTCCAAGCTTGTGTTCTGAGGCTGTTTCAGCTTTAACTTTTATGTTTTGTGAAACTTGCATTATTTGCAATAAAATATAGTTGAAACTAAACGAACCCTTACAATGCTGAATTAAACTCGTCTCCAATGGAAAGACATTTCAAATCGTGGTGAAAACATTTACTTCTGAAATATGTAAAATATTCAGGTTCTCCTACTTTAAACTTTAAACTAGATGGCCGCGGTCCGCATGTCATTGAGAGTATGCCGAAAAACTTTAACAAAAATGTTTAACCCGCACGCACGTACGTACATACCGACATGTGCCGGTTATATTGCGCTGTCCGCAAGCGGGTGCGACAAAAATCAATGTTATTTTCACATACACACTTGTTGGTTTTGGGAGGAATTTTAATACAGGAAGTCTGTTTTATAATCAGCAAATCCACACCTCCCCCCCCCACCCAGCTATATGTTCTTATTTTCTTAAATTCTTTTATTTTCACATAGTAAAGTCATCTCAAAATACAAATTTCAGTATTTTTATGCAATTACAATGACAAAATAAATTCAGAATATTACATAGCCCTGGAGACGTTTATTAGAATAAGTACGGTGCTTGTCTTAACTCTTTGCATGCTGGGAACTTGTGGGCCATAAATAGTTCAAAACTAGCGGACAAGAATTCATCATATTTTCTTGTATTTCTCCCCGTAAATATCATGAATATGTCTTGGAATTTCATTAGAATTGAGTCCTCAGGACTTAATTCTAATGAAATTTCAAGACATATTTACAGAGAGAAATAAAACTTATGCACGTACTCCTAATTCGTTTGGTGGATATTTTCACCGCTAGCATGCAAAGAGTTAAAGCTTGACCACGTTTTCATTATTTCACAACATGAAATAAATCAAAAAGGATACTCAACATTGCATCTCAGACATTTTGCTATAACATAATGGCAATATTAATTTACAGGATGGATACTTAAGCTTATTGCTTAATGCTCTACCCCCATAGCTTTATGTCTTTTTCTCCCCCACAGCTTAATGTACCTGTTTAAACAAACCCTTTACATTCTGATGTAAGGTTTTATGGGTAGTATGAATATATCACTTTTTTTTAATTTCTTCTTGAAAGTATACGTCGTTACCACTCATTTGAACCGTCTCGCCGAGACGGTTCAAATGAGTGGTAACAACATATACTTTTGGTAAGAAATAACTTTAACCATAGCTTTATGTCTTTCCTCACCCACCACAGCTTAATGTACACGTACATGTACTTGTATAATCAAACCCTTTACATTCTGATGTTATTGCGGTTTTATGGGTAGTATACATATTGCAAGATTATTTTGTTTTCTTCTTGAAAGTATACGTTGCTACCATTCATTTTAACTGTCTTGCAGACAGCAAAATTTAACTCTTTGCATGCAAAGGGTGAAAATAACAGCCAACAAATTATGAGTATTTTTCTTGATTCTGTCTGTAAATGTATCTTGGAATTTCATTAGAATTATGTCCTCCGGACTCAATTCTAATGAAATTCCAAGACATATTCATTATATTTACAGGGAGAAATGAAATATCATGGATTGCAATCTGCTATTTTTTAGCTATTTATATCCCACAAGTTTCCCAGCATGCAAAGAGTTAATTCAGTGTTATAAGGGTCAATGTGGACTAACATGCCAGGTCTCTATATCATGTTAAACTTCAAGTTTTCATTATCTGACTTATCATTTATTATTTACTTTGCTATATCGGTAGTAAAGCCATAGTGCTATCTATGTCTAGGGTTAATGCTAACCAGTTCACAGCTATAGATAACTCATCCAAATACAGTTGTATATGCCTTGCGTAGTTAGTTCCCTTGGGGAAATTGGTACATTGGAATTTCAAAGAATTTTAACTCTTGCATGCTAGCGGTGAAAATAACATCCAATGAGTTACGAGTAGGTTTCTTATTTTTCGCTGTAAATATGTCTTGGAATTTCATCAGAATTGCGTCGCCGATCTTGCAACCAGATGGTCTATTTTCCTTCACAGGATCACATGTTACTAAATTGCTAAATATGAACAGTTTTATGGTCTGATCTCTATTGAAGACTATTGTCATGTGCTGTCAAAACTATGTTTTTGTCGAGAAATACTGAAAATAAGAAAAACAGAGCAGACGACAAAAGTTTAATCCATCGTTAGTAAATTACTAAATGGAGTGCAGGTTTGGTGTTATCTATCAGAGCTCCAGATAAGCTGCGTATTTGCTTAAATAGCCAATTAAAATTGCCAAAAACCCAATTGAAATCAGAAGTAGCGAGTATCAAAAAGCAATAACAATTTTGTGGTACCTTTACCATGCTGCAGAAAACAACAAATATAGCATATTTTTCTTATTTTCCATGAAAACACATCTTGGTATTTCAAGACATGTTTTCATTTCTAAGCAAACTATTCAATAATTGCTCTATGTTTATGTGTAAACAGTAGTGTGATTATATTTTACCCAATTACTTCAGAAATGATGGAGTGAAAATACTCAATTACTAATTTCTTATCTGGAGCCCTGATCTATCCCTATTGACTATGTTAGTAAAACTGTAATCATCGTTTATACAAATAAAATCTGGTCATCTACTGTTAATTTTTAATTTTCAATTTTTCAATAAAAACACATTTTGTCAGCACATAAGAATAATCAGGGGGAGATGCAGGGGGGATAACCCCATCGTTTAACTCTTTGCATGCTAGCGGCGAAAATATCCGCCAAACAAATTAGGACTACATGTATATGTTTTATTTCTCTGTAAATATGTCTTCATGATATTTACAAGGAGAAATAAAAGAAAATATGATGAATTTTTGTCCGCTAGTTTTGAACTATTTATAGCCCACAAGTTTCCCAGCATGCAAAGAGTTAATTTACCATTTGCATCTAAATAACAACCGCCCAATAGTCAAAGTGTTAGCCATAATAGCCATTGGCTTTTATTATTTCATAAATTATTTGAAAACTTTTTTTTTGTAAGTTGTTTTTCTCACTTTTTTTGTAAGAAACCATTATTGTCAACCAAATGATACGGGGGGACATTTGAGAAACCGGAGCTGAAATAAAACAACTAACATGAACAACAACCAGAGACTGTTATTAACCCTTAGAATGCGGGAAACAAAAATTGCCGTCTGCTGTTGTTTTATATTTTGTCTTCTTTCTCAATAAAAACATGGTTTGACAGCAGTTCAGAATCAATTCCATTGGAAATGATTCTGAAGTGCAGTCAGACCATGTTTTGTTATGATAAAAAAAACGAAAAATAAAAAAAACAGCAGACGACTAAATTTACTTCAGCATGTAAGGGCTAATATCGAAAACACTTTTACAACATAGAAATGTTAAAAAGAGAAACGTGCGACTCACAATGTGATCAAAGCTTTGAATTTACAAAAAAAAATTAAAAAATTATGACTGCAACAAAATGTAGCTTACTGACATTAACATTTGTGATCAGTGTAGTCCCAGATCAGTATGCACATCAGGGGCCCGTTTCACTAAACTTCTTACGACTAAAATATTCGTAAGTGCAAATTTAAGATCGTCTGTAAATTTGAATTTATGGATTTACATTTATTGAGCATAGGCTGCATATGCAGCCTATGCTCAATAAATGTAAATCCAATAATTGTTTACAAGAAAACATTGTTAATGTGAAATTTACAGACTATCATAATTTTGCACTTACGAACATTTTAGTCGTACGAAGTTTAGTGAAACGGGCCCCTGGAGTCACAATTGAGCTACACTGGTCAAAAATAATGAATTCCCCCATTCTGTTGCGGATGGTTACACCAATACAATAGACTTCGCTTAACACAACAAAACTCATTCACAATCATGTGAAACAACAATATGTATTGATAATTTCACTGCGTGTGAAAATAATAGTTCACATTACGAGTCGATGTTTTTACATAAAGAGGTTTGTTTACAATTAAATGTTGTTTCTTAGAGCAATGCAAAACGCTGCAAAGCACAATGTAGAATACCCCAATCAGACTGAAACAATGTCCTCGTGTTAATCTGGGTTTAAGCTGTGTGCTAATGCAGTGTATGAGAGATTGATTTATTAGTGTTTAACGGCCTATCAAAAGTTTTAACCTGCTGCATTGGGGGGAATGGCCCAACATCAGAACGGAATATTTACATCGAAAACAAATATCTTCAGCCCTGAAATTAGAATAACCGGACCTGGTGCCAGGTCCATACCACACTAAAGTCACTTGGCCCCTTCCCCTAAAATAGAATTACGAATAATCGTAATACTCACATAAGGGGAATAGTATAACCAGAATCGACTGTCACATACAAGAATGCCAACGACGTACGTGAGCGCCAAACCAGTAGCCTATTTCACCAACATTGCAAAGTATACTTATCTAGCAAAGTATACTTTGAGGGAGAAATTTTCAATTTAAGTATAAATTTATTAATTTTTATTATACTGAATTTATTACATTATCACAGCCGTAATAAATTCAGTATAATAATTCTGCATACATGTAGTTTTAATAATCAAATATATGCAGTGGTTAGTTCTATATGAAATAATGCATTTCGGGAAAAATAAATGATTACTCCCTCAAAGTATACTTTGCTAGATAAGTATACATGTACTTTGCAATTTTGATGAAATCGGCTACGTGTCTCGTTCCCACCTTCGCATGTTCCCACCTGCCACCCATTGCAGTGTATGAACATTTTCAAATAAACCGTTGCTATGATTTCTCAATAATTTCTATTTTTTTTTTTTTATTTCTCTGGTGGTCGCGATATACATTTTACCAGAAATAGAATGCAATGTTTTCGCATATGAAAGAGTGTTATCATGTAAACAATTTTTTATTTCTCATCAAAAGTACATGATGTGACCACTCATTTGAACTGTCTCATCGAGACGGTTCAAATGGTGATCACAACATATACTTTTACGGAGGTAGAAGAAAGATATTTAGAATTTTCTGTCCATACATCATAAAACTGGTATAAAAACAAACACAACAGTAAACAAGCCTCTTCTACTAATGAAAGCATGCAGATAGAAGAGGTAGACTAATAGAGATAGTCTAACATGGTCACAGACAGACAGACAGACGGACGAACTGACGACCTACTCACTTGATTTTGCCCCATCATTGGGGGACCAGAATGGGGAGAGGGCTGTGAACCGGGAGGCTATGTAAGGGAATGGTGTTTAATTAATAGACTGCTGTACACGAACATTGTCGTCTGCTGTTCCTTAACCCATACAACGCGGGACACGTAAAGTATCGTCTGCTGTTGTTTTATATGTCGTCTTCTTTCCAATGGAAATGATTCTAAAGTGTTGACAAACCATGTTTTTGATGAAAAAATATGAAAATAAAAAATCAACAGCAGACGACAACATATAATTCAGCATTGTAAGGGTTAATATTTTGCCTTCTTTCTCAATTCTCAATAAAAACATGGTTTGACAACACTTTAGATTTGCTTTGATTGATTAACACTTAATGTCCTATCAACAGCTAAGGTCATTTAACCTGCTGCATTGGAGGAAAATCCCAAAATCAGAACGCAAAATTTACATAGAAAAAAAAAATTCAGCCCTGATTCAAAAGTACTGTCAAACCATGTGTTTGATGAGAAAAATGGAAAAGAGAAAATAAACAGCAGACAAATTTATTTCAGCAGTGTAAGGGTTAAGACACACACATATTTCCTTAACTTCTCATCAGAAGTATATGCTGGAGTCACAACAGTCTGCTCAAATAAGTGGTCACAAGATAAATTTTCATTGACAAATATGGAAAACAGAAAAAAAGAAACGCTGAAAAAAATTGAAAATATTTAAATATTTGCATACGCCCGAAAGCTTATTCCAAATGTAATGGATTAATGATTTAATGGCGTTTTAAGAATTTCATAGTGGGAAATCGTTAATTATTTTATTGTTTTGTTTTTACTTTTATTTGCAACAAAAACAAGAACCTATGCAAAAATTCTGAAACGGTATGTTTTGTTTTTTTCAATTTTAAAAGAATTAATGAATACATGCAATTTATTTTAACAAAGTTCTGATATTTTCTGTAAATGTCAAATCAGTTTGAGTGAAAATGCATGGTAAATATGTCAACATTAAATCGTCTAGCTATATATTATAACTACACTTATTGATACACATGATGAGTAAGCTATTTTGTTTGCAAATACATGTATAAATCACAAGTATTTAACCCATTTCATGCCGAGGATTCGCTATTTTGTGTGTGGAAAATCCTAAATATTTTCTTTCTATGAGCTCTCAGAAATATACATCGTGATTAACGTTGAGACGGTTCAAATGAGTGGTCACAACATATACTTTCATTGAGAAATAATTAAAATAAAAATAAAATATTAAAAAGTTTCATACCCGTAAAGGTGTATTGCGCATGTAATGGGTTAAACATACAATTGGATATTTGTGTTAATAATGCAAAAATTAGGAAAATTAGGAAAAGGCGACAAAACACAAATGTAACAAATTTGACATGAACCCAATAATGTATCGACATCAATATACAAACATAGGAAAATTGAAATCCACCGTAAAACTAGCGATATAGCAAGCAGCGACCTAGAGAAAATTTCTACATACCGTAATAACGTTAAATATTCGGATACAATATATTCTGGGAAAACATATAAATATATGATTTCACGACAAAGAGTGTCCCAATATCTAGGGTTAGTATGGTTGTACTGGTTTATCACGATAATGTATTTGGATACAATTTGTTTTGGGAAACCCTCTATTTTATATATTTTATAGGGTTTCCCAAAACAAATGGTGTCCAGATATTTAGGGTTATTGCGGTACTATGTATCATTATATATATATATATATTTAGGGTTATTGTGGTACTATGTATCATTAAATATATATATATTTTATTGCGGTATTATGTATCAGGTATATATATAAATATAGGGTTATTGCGTCCATGTATCATTAATATATATATATATATTTTAGGTTTATTGCGGTACTATGTATCATTATATATATATATATATAGGGTTATTTGCGGTACTATGTATCATTATATATATATATATATTTAGGGTTATTGTGGTACTATGTATCATTATATATATATATATTTAGGGTTATTGCGGTACTATGTATCATTAATATATATATATATTTAGGGTTTAATGCGGTACTATATATATATATATATATATATTTAGGGTTATTGCGTACTATGTATCAATATATATATATAATATATATATAAGGGTTATTGCGGTACATGTATGGGCATATATATATATATATAATATTTAGGTTATTGCGGTACTATTATATATATATATAGGGTTATTGCGGTATATATCATATATAATAGGGTTATTGCGACTATATATTGGGTTATCTATATATTATAATATATAGTGGGTTATTGCGGTATATTTATAATATTATATATTTGTGTGCATGTTGGTTTGTAAGTTTGTAAATAAAGGAATATATGACTCGCCATGGCAAAATGGGGCTTATTGAGTTTTTGACCAGTATAGCTCCTAATCACACTAATGGTTGATCTGTGTCGTGTATGTAGCATAGCAGATCTATCTGATCATGGTCTACACTGTTTGCTAGATTTATTTATAATCTATTACTAATGCCTCTAATGAACAATTGAGATCGTTACCAGGCTGCAGGTATGTGCTAGTTGATCAGGAGCTACACTGGTTACTAAATCAATAAACCCATTTGTGTTGATCGGGGTGAGTGATGTATAATTAATCAACTTCATGTTTGATGAAATTTTTTATCTCTCAGTGAAAGTATATGTTGTTACCACTCATTTGAACCGTCTCCAGGTTCAAATGAGTGGTAACAACGTGTACTTTTGGTGAGAAATAAGAAAAATATTATTTTTTTCCATTTTATTTGGAAGAATGAAATGGTTTTTTTTATGAATAGATGTGATACGAGAACAAATGGTTTATGACCAGTCTGTGGCAAGCATAAACCCTCATCATTGTTGTGCAGTCCTATCTGTTCTCTAGCTAGTTTGCACTGTTCAAGCTGATCAGTGTTTACTTTGGTCACAACTATAAGACGTCCAGTTTTGCAACTCTTCTTATCAGTTGACTGAAGATGATACACCTTCAAAATTTTCTACCAGATTAATTTTGCACAAAATGATCAGGATCTACGCTGCTTTCTGTCGCATATTCATGGCATAGCAAACAGCGTAGATCGTGTTCAGACAGCAGCGATCTGAAATGCATTTCAAGCTGGCAAAAAGAGTGAAGAAATAGTACCATTTTCAACATGTAATATTTTATCATATACATGGGAGATAACTCAAATATCTGTCTCTCCTAAGTCAGGCAAGGATTACGGGACATGCCATGCAGCATAATGTATATGCACTAAATAACATGCTAAAGAAACCAAGTGAGGCACGCAATGGGATTTTGTACCTTCGGGCATCTGCGTAATTTCAAACACGTTTACGAAATTTACAATATTTTCCGTAAATGACGTAAAAAGTGGACACAAATTTCAGAATACAATGTACTCAGAAAATTTTGCCAACTTTTGACGTTATTTATGCAAAATATTATAAATTTTGTAAACGTATGTCATGAAATTACACAGATGCCCGAAAGTAAAAAGTCCCATGGCGTGCTTCAATTATATTATTACACTATTGTATGCTAATTGTCTATTGATGCCAATTTTGTAATCTTTAAACTGTGATAATTATATATATAAAAAAAAAAAGGATTTACAAATTAGTTTAAAAATGCAAAACAGTAAGATCACAATGACCAGTCCCCATCACAAATTTTCAATCCAAGGGAGGCAACTGCTACAACTTTATGACAACAGGCCAGTAAGAGTTATTGCAATATTTCCCATTCCATGTATTCAATAGTGTTATGTCGAGAATGCAAGCCATTCAGGTTCTTTATTAGGATTCTAATAACAAACATATAATAATTTGAATTGATTATGTAGGATTATTGTATATACATATATTTTTTTATAATAAGACAAATTCTCTAGTTTTGTTTTAAATTACAATATGAATATTTTGTTAGGCGTGGATTCAGTTGAATATTTTAAATTCATAACACTTGAAATCAAGATTTATTACAAATGAAAAGTATCTACATTTATTTTTTATGTAACATACAGTTAAATTTAGACATTTTATTTTACAATTATTTGACTAATTTGAAGAGTGAAAGTGAAAGGGTTTAACATCCCAGCAACAGCAACTCAGGTCATGTAGGGACGGGAGGGACCTTGGTTCAAGTCTCACCCGCAGGACCTTCATTTCAAGAGATTCAATGTGATTATTTATTCACAAATGTATCATCAGGTGGGTAGCCCAGAAAGAATGGGATTTACAATAATCCAGAGTTGTCTTAACCTTGATTATATAGAGGATATTCTATCGTGTATTATTTCACGCTATTCAAACATGTACAAGTGTACGTAGGCGGCGTCAGCCTACGTACACTTGGGTATTATTTCACGCTATTCAAACATGCACGATGGAATATCCTATTTATTACATTGAACAACATTTTCAAACAGAAATGAAGTTTATAATGTTTCTAGGCCATTTGCACCTGCGTGTGAATTTTTGTGGGTGTTGATTATTTTATACTGATAGCGGTAGAGTGCACGCGGGTGATTCACCGTGTATTATTTGTAAGTTGAAATTACGGGTTTTCTCTCACCGACAAATCCAAGCATAATTATATATTGAAATGTAATAAATTGTACCTTTATCTGAATTATCATATTATTAATCATATACGAGACACGCCATGTGATTTGTTTGTACAATAATCCTTACAATATTTACAAAATTTACGATATTTTCCATAAATGACGTCGAAAGATGATGAAATTTTCACAGCAAATGCTTAATATAATTCCACAATTGCTGTGGAAATTTTCTTCGACACCATTTACAGAAAATATGACAGTTTCTGTAAATATATTTCATGAAAAATCGTACATGGTCTTCGTTGCAAAATCGCATGGTGCGTCTCATATGTCACAATACAAAGAGGCTTATTGAGTTTTTGACCAGTAGAGCTCCTGATCATCTAGCACACTCGTAGCCTGCATAAATTTGCGCAGTCTGATTGGGCATATACTGGTTGCAAACAATAATCTTCTCTTTTCTGGACAAAAATATTGAACTGTTTTTTTTTGCTAATTAAAATTCTCTACGTAGTTACTCGAAATCAGACAGTTTGATTGGTCGAGACTGAGCACAGTGTTTGTTTTGTTTATTAGTGTTTAACGGCCTATCAACAGCTAAGGTCATGTAAGGTCGGGCAAACGGGTTCGACCCCATTTTAACCTGTTGCATTGGGGGGAAAATCCCAAAATCAGAACAGAATATTTACATCGAGAACAAATATATTCAGTCCTGGAATTAGAATAACCTGACCTGGTGCCAGGTCCATACCACACCAAAGTCACTTGGCCCCTTCCTCTAAAATAGGATTACGAACAATCGTAATACTCACATTAGGGGTATAACCAGATTCAACTGTCGCTGACAAAGCACAGTGACCACAACAACTAACGGAGGTGCTAATTTCCGTTTAACACTGCAGTGTGTCACATTACAGTGGGATATTTTCACCCATATAGGTACATAAATATTGGATTTCGTATCAGTCAACTAGATAGAAAATCTGATATTTATGTACCGATATCAGTGAAAATAGAAACAACCCAGCAGTCCTAGTATCTTCATGTATCACACATTTTCATTTTTTATATTTTTTTTCTTCTTCAAAAATTCCTGTTATGCCCTTTTAAATAGCCGGCATGTCTGTACATATTGAATGTACTACCTATGGGATTGAACACATGTGACACAAAAAAAAAATGTACATTACAAAAATTACGCCACCCACTTGGTCTCCTACAGTACTATCTTCTATCTATACCTGTGGGATTGAAAGGTTTTTTATTAATAATTTATTTATTTAATAGTACCGTAAGTTAGTAAAGACTTAATTTTCAGAGGAACAACCAAATGGTCCTGGAGGTCGTCTCGACAATAGTGTTAAACAGCTAAGGCCTAAAACAATGTGTTTGTTTCCGGTTACCCGACCCTGCCTAGATTTTCCCACCGACCCTAAACTTTTTAGAGAAAAATAATAATATATAAACAAGAGGGCCATGATGGCCCTAATTCGCTCACCTGACTCCATGAACACCAGAGGAGAATGTGACATTGAGTTCATGTGTTTTAAAAAAATAGTGCTATTTTTAGACGGCGGTCATCTTGGATTAAGCGATGACTCATTTTACCAAATCTGAAAATGCTTCACCCAAGGATCGGAACTTCCTATGAAGTTTGGCCAGCAGCGGCCATGTGGTTCCTGAGAAAAAGACGTTCAAAATCTCAAATAAATGGACCTTTTGGCGGCCATCATGGATGACATAATCATCCGATTCCGACAAATATTGCGCCAGAGCAATCGCCTCATCGATACCTTCAATTTGATATATGACATGAGCATATTCGGTCAAAAATAAAATTTGAGCCCACGGGCCACGCCCGTTTTTGACCCGGGGTCACCATTTTCACAACTTTAAAAGAGCAGTGTACATCGATCATTCCTACCAAGTTTCGTCGAAATCCGGCCAGTGGTTCATGAGAAAAAGATTTTTTTAAGAATTTGTGCTATTTTTAGACGGCAGCCATCTTGGATTAGCGATGACCTCCATTTTAACAAATCTGAAAAGGCTTCACCCATGGACCATAACTGTGAAGTTTGGCTACCATGGGCCAAGCGGTTCATGTGAAGAAGAATTTTTAAATCTCTAATAAAAGAACGACCTTTTGACCTTCGGCGGCCATCTTGGATGACATAACCATCAGATTTCGACAAAAAATTCACCAGAGTGATCGCCTTATTGATACCTTCGATTTGATATATAACATGATCATATTCGGTCACAAATAAAATTTGACCCCAATTTGACCCCACGGGCCACGCACATTTTTCACCCCGGGGTCACTATTTTAACAACTTTGAAAGAGCATTGTACATTGATCATTCCTACCAAGTTTTGTCGAAATCCGGTTGGCGGTTCTTGAGAAGAAGATTTTTGAAGAATTTGTGCTATTTTTAGACGGCGGCCATCTTGGATTACGCAATGACGTCATTTTAACAATTTTGTAATCCCCCTACCTAAGGACCATGATCATGAAGTTTGGTGACTATAGGCTCAATGGTTACCGAGGAGAAGACGTTTGAAAATGTTCACGGACGACGACGGACGACGACGGACGACGGACACATTGCGGTGACAATAGCTCACATGAGCTTCGCTCAGGTGAGCTAAAAACAAGAAATGCGTCTGTCGAACGCGGATGCCACCTGCAGCATATTTGAGAAACTGTGGTTAACCGAAAAGTGTGAAGGACGGACAGACGGACGGACGGACGTTCTTACATTACTATACTTATGTGGCTTATCACATCTTAAATATTAGCCACAGGTGGCTAATTGTAACCAACCCTATCATTTACCAAGTCCATAACCCTGTGGGGCTAGCCACATAAGTACCCTAATGTGTGCCCGGACGGACGGACGGACGGACGGACGGACGTTCTTACAAATGGATACTTTGTGGCTTATCACATGTTAAATATTAGTCACATAAAACGATTTTTAGCCACATAAATTGTCCCATAAAAAGTGTTTGTCAACATAGACTATATAAACTTAAATAGTTAGCCATGACATGTACTACTCTAAAATTGGGCGTGGATCTGATGTTGATAGAAGACAAAATGTTTTTTCCTACCTACCTATTTTTTTTTTGAGTGCAATAGGAAACGAACAATTTTTTTTGGCCTAAGGTGATTTTATTATTATTAATTTAATTTAAATCGACAATAGAGATTAATACAACTTGCAATAATTTCTTTGAAGAATATTATTTATTTGTTGAATTCGCAATTTGAGTACCATTTTGAGTTGTCTCCCTTACACTGCGGCTTTAAATCTCGTGTAAATTCACACTTGTCAGATTTGTATGCTTGTCATGTTTTACAATTATATTTATCACTCAACATCTTCCATATGGCTCTGTACAGCAAAACCTCTCTAAACCGGACACCCTGGGAGGTTCCCAGGGTGTCCGGTTTAGAGAGATTTCACTGTAATTTAGGCACATGAGCATTCAAGACATGCATGTGGGCTGTGCATGTGCAATCAAGGCATACATCACTTCATACATATAGTGTGTTTCTCAAATTCACATATTACAGTTGACCATACCTTGCTCAAAGCCGGCTTCATATAATTTACCATTTACTTTGCTTATGCAAATTTATTTAGGAATATTAGATCTTTATAAAAAGAA
Organism: Conchocele bisecta; assembly: GCA_029237695.1. NCBI lineage: Eukaryota > Metazoa > Mollusca > Bivalvia > Lucinida > Thyasiridae > Conchocele > Conchocele bisecta. Next base: position 106,040,193 of record CM055268.1, read on the forward strand.
TCACTCATTCACTCTCATCAACTCTAAACATTTGTTTGTCCATATTTAAATCGACTAATAACAATAAAATGACTATTTGCAAACTAAATTGCTTAAATTTACATCAATTAGAAAACTGTTAATTGCAATTAGTTCCCCTAATAGTCCACATTTTATCTCGGGTAAACTTTTCCAGACGCAATAGGTCACAATATGCAAATTTTGCTGCTAATTATTCAAGTTACAAATGTACTCAGTATCAATGTGTCTGTTTGTTTATTTATTGGTGTTTAACGGCCTATCAACAGCTATGGTTATTATCGGCTGGGTCAATGGGTTCGATCCCGCATTTAACCTGCTGCATTGGGGGGAAAATCCCAAAATCAGATCGGAATATTAATATTTACATCGAAAAGAAAATATTAGAATAACCTCACCTGGTGCCAAGTCCATACCACACCAGTCACCTGGCCCTTTCCCCTCAAAGTAATAGGATTACGAATAATCGTAATACTCACATAAGGGGTATAAAACAGGTTCAACTGTCACATACAAAACTGCCAAAGACGTACGTGAGGGCCAAACCAGGTCTCCAGTCAGGATTCCGGTAAGGATGAACCCCGATCGTTTAATTACCCATCGCATTCTCCAACCTGCCACCCACCAGTATCAATGTGAGTGATGGTCTGGCCAACGGTTGATAACTGTCATGTACTACGTTGTAAATAGTACAACATAGAATTTACTGTTTTCTGCGAAATGGATACAGTAGTCATCACATGAGATATTTGCACCAAATTGCTGACATAATTCAAGCTACGGAGCAGTAATTGAGGGGCCCGTTTCAATAAACGTTGTATGACTAAGAAGTTTGCAAGTGGAAAACTAATATGTACAGCAAAGTTGGCGTTAGTAGTCGATTTGGGTAAATGGTGAATTTTTTTCCACACTTTATAACCACCAGATATAGGTGGAAAATGTTAGCAGTAATGAATCACATTAATGTGTGAAGTAAATCGATAGAAATCTTCGCACAAACATGTTTATTGTATGAAGTTTAGTGAAACCGTCCCCTGGTCCTCAGTAGCATTTGATCCCTACTTTTTTAAACTACAAATGTTGACCATATAATAATGATGTTTTTGTCATTGATATAATAACAATTTTATGTTCATCATTCAACATAAATGGTGAACAAGAGTTCCGAAGGTCGCAATATACGCCCGTCGACGCAAGGCCAGTCAACAAGGGGAGATAACTGACTGAAAATCAATAGGCTTCTTCGTCTTGCTGTGATAAACATGTATACATTTGGTTACGATCGTTGAAGTAGAACTTGGAGTTACTGCATGGACAAGGATACAGAGTGCGAAAAATAAAAATGGCCGCCAAGGGGAGATAAGTCATCGGAAATCAATAGGCTTCTTCATCTTGCCTTGATAAACATGTATACCGAATTTGGTTACAATCCGTCAAGTAGGAAATAAGATACTTTTAATACGAAGAAGCACTTTTATGAGTAGTCAGAATTCGTTACAGCGGCACACATTACAACGGCATATTCGCCTCCCGGCACAATAAGCCGCCAAATCAATCAGCATGCTCTTTAATCTGCTCGATATACCGGCAAATTCGACTTCCGGCACCGGCAGGGAATTCCCGCAAACGAATACACAGTTTAAGTCTTATTTAATGTGCGTTATAACGGCGTCGGTATCCGGCGTCGCTGGTACCAGTGCTGTGACCCAGCTCTGTTATCCGGCATTACGAAAACCGATATTCGGGAACCAGTCACTGACCATATAATGTCCGTCATAACGGCGCCGGTACCTGGCATCGATGGTACCCGATGTCGCTGGTACCAGCTCTGTTATCCGGCATTACGTGCCGGAAACCGATATTCGGGAACCAGTCACTGACCATATCTAAACAATTTCACAGCTGATTAACCCCGACCTGCTGTCATAAATCGCGGCAATTAACGTGTCGGTACCTTGTCACCTGCTGTGATGTACTATTTTGCAAACATCAATTAAGAAATGAACAGTCAGCAACTAAATTTACAAGTGATTAAATCCAGCAAGGACCGATAGATTGTAAATAAAAAAATATCATAATCGTGAACAATTTAAATAATTATCGTGTAACATTGCCTCTGGGGCGAGTTCAGATAGGGACGAATTGTCATGTAAATATTTAAAGGGAAACCACTACATGTTTTTGCTTTGTATTTTTATGTTTGCGAATTGCTAACAATAAAGAACCAATTGCACAGATAATCCGGTATTCACCACGCGCTCTACAATTAACAGGTTCGCCTGCAACCTAGACTTTGTCAAATACCGGATTAGCTTTGAATGTTGTTGGTTTCCTTGATATAAATTTATATATATATATGCATTGCTTTATCAATTTGGTGACAAATAAGTATATATCTCGCCGATAATGCTAATGTAAAATGACAGCAAATAGCGTCGATACAATGCGTGGTTACCAATTACCGACATGTTCCAATTACCGGAATTATCACGACAGTCTGATAGCGAGGAGAAAATCGCCGATTCTTTATACCGGCATATTCGTTATAACGGCAGATTCATCTCTGACGAACTATGCCGTTGTAACGAATTCTGACTGTATCAACAAAATGAAATGGCAATACGTTTGGTTAGGGATGGATAGATTGATCAAATTAATGGTTTGTTTGTTTGTTGGGGTTTAACGGCCTATCAACAGCTAAGGTCATTTAAGGCCGGGTCAATGGGTTTAGTACTAAATCCCATATATTACCTGTACAAGTACATGAACAAATGGGGGGAAAATCCCAAAATCAGAACTGAATATTTACAATAAAAAACTATATATTCAGCCCTGAAATCAGAATAAGCTGATCTGGTGCCAGGTCCTCGCCACACCAGAACCACTTGGCCCCCTCCGGAAATCAAATTAATGGTGTCTTTTTGCTTAATAACACGGTTTTGTAGATGCAAAACTACTCTCTATTCTACTGATGCTGAATGGCGTTTTGTTCCGGGTTCTATTCAATATTCAATTAAATTCTTCTTTCCGAGTTTTACGACATTAAATGCTTCAATACTCTTAATGATCTATTTTTGGTTTATTACAGGAGTGTTGTCCATGATAGTTTACTGCCTGTGAATCTAGAGAAATATATTGTGTTATAGTTCGCCCTACTGTCTAAGCCAATCGCTGGCCAGTATCGAGCTACACTTATTTCACATATTGCAAGATTTAACCATAATAAGTTACATATTACCAGATTTAATCATATGATTAATTGTTCGACAAGAAATGGAAAATTAATACTCGGATGCGAGACACATAGTAAAATTTGGCTGAATTATAAATATGTTATGTTTTAAAGTCACTCTTTTTATTAAATTTTCGACCATGTGGTCGAAAATTTTATAAAAATAGTGACTTTAAAACAATGTGTATTAAATGTGCTTCCCTTCGGAGGTTATTGGAAATGACTATAAATATGTTATTGTTCAAATGTTCCCCAAGGAACTAAATGCTGCGGTCGCAAGCACTCCCTCGCATTTAATTCCTTAAAAGTCCAATATATGAACAATAACTGATACAAATATTACAGTGAGAAATTACCTCCCCTATCACCGTTTCTTGTCACCAGGTTGGTTATACAACATGGTAAAAGTGTTAATTTTCACAACTTTTGGAGCCAATATACCTATTCCCAACGCCAAACAGTATGTAATTCCCCAATTCCCAAATGGAAATTCTGAAAAAGTAAAAAAAAAACAAGAAATGCGTCTGTCGAACGCGGATGCCACCTGCAGCATATTTGAGAAACTGTAACAAAGTGGTTAACCAAAATTTGAGAAACTGTGACAAAGTGGTTAACCGAAAAGTGTGACAAACAGACAGACGGACGGACGGACGGACGGTCCAAACACTATATGTCACCCGTTTCTTCGAAAGTGGTTAACCAAAATTTGAGAAACTGTGACAAAGTGGTTAACCGAAAAGTGTGACGGATAGACAGACAGACGGACAGACGGACGGACGGACGTTCTTACGAGAGATACATTGTGAGGTTATTTCCTTTGATGTTTACACTGTGGGGTTAACCTCACAATGTAGCAACTTATTCCGTTATTTTCTTCCTTAACGATTCTCTTACGGAATAAATCGCATAATATGCAAATGAGCTAGCCATTAGTTAATTATATTTGAAAAACACTTATCCAAGTGTCTTAAATAGGGTGGTGGGTGGGTTTCAGCACAACACAGCAACCTCACAATGTAGCTCTCGTAAGTACGGACGGACGGACGGGACGGACGGACGGTCCAAACACTATATGTCACCCGTTTCTTCGAAAGTGGTTAACCAAAATTTGAGAAACTGTGACAAAGTGGTTAACCGAAAAGTGTGACGGATAGACAGGACAGACGGACGGACGGACGGACGGACGGACGGACGGACGGGACGGACGGACGGACGGTCCAAACACTATATGTCACCCGTTTCTTCGAAACCCGGTGGCATAATTAATATATTATTGCTTTTACTTTTTGGCTCGTACTCGTAAATAATTGTTTTCATCAGACTGTTATAGTACAGATTGTTATACAGAAAAAAAGTCTGGTCTTTTTCCAATTTATCATTAAAGCTATTTTTCAATTTTCAGCCATTACGATACTATTATAACTATAATTTCCCCTCATTCAGGCCGCATTCACAAACTATTGAAATCAGAAAAAGAAAATGTCAATTAACTCTGCATGCTAGCGGTAAAAATAAAGTATACCTTATTGTTCACATAATGGATTTTTTAGGAATTAAATGTGAGGAAGCGCTAGTGACCGCAGCATCTAGTTCCTGAAAAATCCAATATGTGAACAATAACATACTTATAGTTCAACCAAGTGTACAATGCAATGTCTCATCAGAGTATTGATTTTCCATTTCAAATCGAACAGTTAATGATTAAATCTGGTAATATGCAACTTATTGGGGTTAAATGTGTGAAATAAGTGAAGCACAATGCTGCCCAGCGATTGGCTTAGTAAGTTGGGCGAACTATAACAGCCAATAAATTATTCTTATTTCTCTCTGTAAAATATGTAAATATAATGAATTGTCGTTTGCTATTTTTTAACTATTTTTTATCACCCACATGTTTCATCGACTGATGGCGGGCGAACACTGCAGATCCTGGGGGCCGTTTCACTAAACTTCTTACGACTAAAATGTTCGTAAGTGAAAAATTATGATAGTCTGTAAATTGCACATTAATAATGATTTCTTATAAACAATTGTTGGATTTACATTTAGTGAGCATAGGCTGCATATGCAGCCTATGCTCAATAAATGTAAATCCATCAATTGAAATTTCCAGACGATCCTAAATTTGCGCTTACGAATATTTTAGTCGTACGAAGTTTTGTGAAACGGCCTCCAGGGGTCTACACTGGTCGCATAGGTAACCATTTCTCCAGTCCCTGTATATTTTCTCATGTTTAGGTTTAAGTATTCCTTAAATATTTGTTTATTAATCTACTCTACAACAGGTAGTATTTAACCTACATATTTATGCGCAAATGTCTCCGTATGGACAAAAATTAGTTTAGTGAAATATCAAGGTTGAATTAAATTTGAAACCAAATTCGAAACTCATAAACATAGAGTATTTTATGTGTAATTAATACCCGTTGTTGTTTTTGCTTTTTGCTTTTATACGTTGTTTACACATCTCGGGGTACATTTTATTTTAATCTCAAATTCAGAATGGAATGTGGCACATAGAAAAATTATTCATTCATTGAACGTAATTTTGTTCCAGTTGGATGTTTGGTCATTTGGACAGTTTTCTGGACATTGGTGTGATCTGGCATTACTATATTGCATCTCAATCCAAGCCATCCACTACCATATTCTAAATGGCATAACTTATATGATATTATATGAGTGACTATTGCAGTCAAATAACAATTGCGATAGTATTGATATTGTGAAAAATGCTATTGCGATAGATACTATTACTATTGAATACGGAGCCCACATGGGACATGGATTTTTTTTAACAATTCGTTCCCTCAATTTAACCTCGAATTAACACTTCGTTCCCACGATATAACAATTCGTTCCCTCGAATCCACTATATAACAATTTGTTCCCACTATATAACAATTCATTCCCACTATATAACAATTCGTTCCCACTATATAACAATTCATTCCCTCGAATTAACCATTGACAATTCATTCCCACGATATAACAATTCTGTTCCCACGAAATAACAATTGCTATATCGTGGGAACAAATTGTTATTTCGTGGGAACAAATTGTTAAATTGAGGGAACAAATTGTTAATTACTGGGAACAAATTGTTAAGTTGAGGGAATGAATTGTTATTTTGTGGGAACGAACTGTTATTTCGTGGGAACGAATTGTTATTTCGTGGGAACGAATTAATAAAAAAGAATTCTACGTCCCCTGCGGGGCTCCGTAATTGAAGGTATACTATTTTGATACATTGCCATGATTGAGGTACTGCGATGTTATGATTTTGTATCGAAAAGACTACTTTTGTCGGAATAAAACGATTTTTAAATATTTGCAGACAGCCAGAATATATGTAACACAATTGGTATTGACCCTGGATGTACAGAACCACAGTTAATTGCTGCATACAGTGTTGATGAATAAAAACATGTTCACATTGTAGAAGAAATATGATTCCTGAAGGAAAAATCCAGTTTTATCCAGTAACTATCATGATAGTAGTATTGCCAAGGTTACTATTGCGATATAATTGCCAGAATACAACATGCCATTTACTGCGGTATGATTTCAACTGGTTAAAATTCATAGGCTGAATATGGTTTAATGGCCGTTTAACATGTCATTTTCAGATTCAACTGGGTAGAACCAGTCTGTATATTGTAATAACTAATACAGATAATATTGCTGGTTAATACGATCAGAAACCTGATATTGCTTGCATTCTCGCCTGGAAAACTTGAGGCTTCACTTTCTATACGAGGCTTGCCGAGGAATGGGAAGGAGATTAACGGCAACTGGCACAGACGAGCACCGTTTACTGCCATGGAAAATGTGTTCATATCAACCTAAAATATACTTAAAAAAGAAAACGAAAAGCAAACGGAAAATATAATCCAACAAAAATATAACGTGCTGCGCATATTTGAAGGTGTCAATGGAAGAAGGGGGCTAAATCCATGAAGGAGTTAGCCCCCTTCTTCCACTGACCCTTCAACTGTGTTACATTATATGTGTATCACTGTATTTGTATACATGGTGATTTTCTAAGCAAATCTTGATTATATGTGGCTGTGACTGGATAAATTGTGCTTATGGGATTAATAACCAGTGTAGCCCCTGATCAAACAGCACACTCCTGTAGCCGGATAATGATTTATAATTCTTGTTAGAAGCATGACGGTGCTGTGTTGATGGAATGGCAAACAGTGTACATCATGATCAGGGCGGATGCACAGGCTAATCCGGAAATACACTGGTCGCAAAACACATAATCCCAATTTATCCAGTCACAGCATCAATTGTGTAACTTGTGTCTCAAAATATCTGTATTACTGTATTTGTGTACATGTATGTACATTGTGATTTTCTAACCAAACTTTGATTATATGTGTCGTGTCATGAGAAAAGAAGGCTTATTGAGTTTGCGACCAGTGTAGCTCTAAATCAGCCAACACACAGACACTGTCTCATCAGGATCTAGTTTGTTCACAAATAACCCTTAAAAGGTGGGAACCAAAATGTGTTGTATGCTGTTGTTTCATAATTCTTTCTCAATTAAAACATGGTTTGGCAGTTGTTTAGAATCATTTCCAATTGGTATAATTGCCATAATAATGCAAAACCAACTTCAAAGTATTGCATAGCCCCGGGGGCATTTATTATAATAAACATGGTACATGTAACAAAATACCCAGATTTGTATCAGCCTGTACGAGTAGCTAGCTGATCAGGATGTACACTGGTCTGACACTCAAATAAGCCCCTCATAGTCACAGGTGGAAGACTCAGACCTGTGACACAAAAAAATGCCCATTACAAAAAAATCCATTACCCCACCCACTTGGTCTCATATTATCTTCTATATAATACGAGACAAAGTGGGTCCGGATTTTTTTGTAATCAGCATTTTTTGTGTCACTGGTCTTCCGAGTCTTCCACCTGTGCCCAGTCACGGAATCAATAAATATAAGGGGATTATCTCCCCAGCTACATCTCTATATTTTTCCAATATTGATATCAAACATATAAGCTATTTTCAGTCATTTCATGAAGATTTTGTTCTACTTTATTTCTCAATGAAAATATATGTTGTTATGCTCGTTTGAACCATCTGATTTGACTGATGTCGTCGCGCAGATTGGTTCAAATCAGTGATCACAAAATATATATTCAACAAAAAATTAAACATATTTTTTTATTTGAGCCTCATTGCTTTACTATACATACAGGGAAACAGCCTGGCATCATACTAGTCTATGATATTTCTTTTGTTACTTCTGATAGGACGTATATATTTTTGTTGTGGTCACTGATTTGAACCATCTAGTAGAGACTGTTCAAGTCAGTGACAAAAAATGTGGCTGTGACTGGAGAAATGTGGCTTATGGGATCTATGACCCAATCACGCTCCTGATCACATAGCACTCTTGTACCCTGATAACAATCTATATTGCTTGGTAGAATCGTGAATGGTGTTTCATTGATGGAATGGCGAACAGTGCAGATTTATAATAAGGAGAGAAGTTATATAAGCTTGCTTTCAATAAATCCAACCCCATTTGTATAATTCTGTATATACTACTATCAATGCCTAACTTTTAAATTATATACAAATAAAATATGTTTAAACCAACAGTGCAGATCCTGATCAGACTGTGCGGATGCACAGGCTGATCTGGATCTGCACTGGTCGCAAAGCCCATAAGCCCCATTTCCCCAGTCACAGCCACATATATAAATTTGACAAAAAAATTAAAAATGTTTGGTATTAAAAATATTTTCATATTGGTTCCCAGCCTAATTGCCAGTCTATACTTACAGGGAAGAAGCCGGGCGGCATTCCGGGACCTCCGGGCATTCCGTCCTGCGGGGGCATCTGTCCCAGAGGGCTGGGCGCTGAGGGATTCTGGAAATAAAACGGAGCGGGTCGGTGAAATACGGGGATTCATATATGGCATGTAAAGGGCAACCTTTTTACAACATGTTTGTATCGTTTTGTATCGAAACGACGGTGAAATACAGATTCATATATGGCATGTAAAGGGCAACCTTACTACAACATGTTTGTATCGTTTTGTATCGAAACGACGGTGAAATACGGATTCATATATGGCATGTAAAAGGCAACCTTTCTACAACATGTTTGTATCGTTTTGTATCGAAACGACGGTGAAATACGGATTCATATATGGCATGTAAAGGGCAACCTTTCTACAACATGTGTGTATCTTATCACATCTTTGATACAATTTCGAGTTTTGATTCCACATTTACACAGCACATGGGCAATGTATGAACAGGAGGATGTGATAACACAGTTAGATCACGTTCGTCTGCATGACACAGTTAGATCACGTTCGCTAAAGCTCGCGGATTATCTCCTTGTATGAAACTGTGATCTAACTGTGGCTTATACACTGGTCTACACAGTTTTTGTGTATTTAAGTGACCCACTATTTGATGATAAGAAACAGATTTAAAGCATCATTGATGAAGACATGATTTTCTTTCTATGGGCGTTTTTGCTCTCAAAAAAGTGCAGATCCTGATGAGACGGCTCGTCACTGGATCTACACTTTTTGCCATGTTAAAATAAAATATTCACTGGTTAAATAAGAAAATGTGGTTTGTCACACTGCACTGCCCCCCCCCCCCCCCCCCCCCCCCGCCCGCCCGCCCGCCCCGGTAGCAGATTGGAGAATTCCGAAACTCAAGCAAATTTCTTAACTCTTTGCATGCTAGCGGTGAAAATATCCGCCAAACAAATTAGGAGTATATTTTTTATTTCTCTCTGTAAATATGTCTTGGAATTTCATTAGAATTGAGTCCTCAGGACTCAATTCTAATGAAATTCCAAGACATATTATTGATATTTACAAGGAGAAATAAAAGAAAATATGATGATTTTTTTGTCCGCTATTTTTTAACTATTTATAGCCCACAAGTTTCCCAGCATGCAAAGAGTTAACCGGACAATCTGGGGTCAAAGGTTACGGGCAATAAATCTGCAAAACTCCCGTGCACATACCCATAGCATACGGACGGTGCGGGAGATTTGCAGAGTTACGGTCCGAAACTACTGATTTACTGGCAACCAGCTTATATGTAACTTGGTACAAAGTTTTTGGATGTACACGCTGATCTGGGACTACACTGGCTGTGAATACAATAAATTTTGTCACATGTTGCATATGATCGTCAGAGCTCCAGATAAGCTGCGTATTTGCATAAATACCCAATTAAAATTACCAAAAACTCAACTGAAGTCAGAAGTAGCGAGTATCAAAAAGCAATAAAAAAGGAGACAATTCTAATAAAATGCCAAGACATGTTTTCATTTCGAAGCAAACCATTCAATAATTGCTGTCTGTTGATGTGTAAACAGTAGCATGCTTTTATTTTACTCAATTAAAATAAAATTATTTTGAAATACCCAATTGCTTCAGAAATGATGGAGTGACAATACTCAATTACAAATTCCTTATCTGGAGCCCTGTGATCATGATAATGCTCATGGCTATGAAGATGATGATGGTGATGATGATGTTCGTGATGATGATGTTCGTGATGATGATGTTCGTGATGAATTTGCTATAACGAATATCATCCTATTCATCCCAGTACTAGGAACACAAATATTTGTGTTTCTATTATCAGTTTGCTAGGGTTCAAATCAATGGCAAAAAAACACTATCCTGTTTTACCCTATACAACTCAATACTAGAAACACAATTATTTGTGTTTTTAGTATCAGTTTGCTAGGGTTCAAATCAATGGCAAAAAAAACACTATCCTGTTTTACCCTATACAACTCAATACTAGAAACACAATTATTTGTGTTTCTAGTATCAGTTTGCTAGGGTGCAAATCAATGGCAAACAAGAAATGCGTCTGTCGAACGCGGATGCCACCTGCAGCATATTTGAGAAACTGTGACAAATTGGTTAACCGAAAAGTGTGACGGACGGACGGACGGACGGACGGACAGACGGACAGACGGACAATCCAAACACTATATGCCACCCGTTTCTTCGAAACCCGGTGGCATAAAAAACACTATCCTGTTTTACCCTATACAACTCAATACTAGAAACACAAATATTTGTATTTCTAGTATTCAGTTGTATAGGGTAATGATGGTGGATTTGACGAAGATGGTGAGGAATTTTCTAATGATGCTGAAGCTGGTATTGATGTAACGATGATTGGTTGATTGATTGGGGTTTTATGTTTGTTCAACAACAATGATGATAAATGACGATGATAATGAATTGATGAATTGATTGATCATTTAATTGATGATGGCGTTATTTTACAACATTTTAAGCATGTACCTAAAATTTTGAAATAAATATGAAGCAAATGATTGATTGAATTTAATCATATACGGACCACAGGCATTCGGCGTGTTTCGGCTTTCATCAGTATAACCCTATAGATACGAACAAGACACGACCTCGTATCATAAAAAAATAACATGTTAAAAAAACAAAATTCTATGCATTCTATGTATTTCTGCATGATAACGATAATTCTCAAATGATCATATGAACTTGCCACATCAATATTGACGTTAGAGCCGTAGACACATTATTTCATAATTCATATTAGTTGGATACAAATGGAAAATAGAAAATAAACAGCAGACGACAAAAAATTAATATAGCGGTGTAAGGGTTAAAACAGAACATGTGATTATAAAGCATTTTGTTGAAGCATCAACTAGACATTTATACTTGAAATAAAGGTGTTTGATTGGATGAGACGGACGGAACAGAGTTCAGCCTCATCCAATCAAACATGCTCCGTAATTTTTTTCTCAAAAGGTAAGGTGGATTTCAGTGCAGCACCACTATAATTATAATTATCCTACATGTATAACATTTCTGAGCATATGCTCTGTTCTCATGCTCAAAATCATGAAGTTTCACTGGCCGAGCCTGAGCTGTTTTCAATGTCGGCCAACACAAACTGCATGATTTTAACTACAAATTTGGAGAACATGCACAAAGTTTCATAAGCATGGGCCCTGAGCATGTCCTCGACTCTCATGCTCAAAATAAAGCAAATTGATTGGTCCTCAGGCTCGCACAATAAAAACTGCATGATTTAGCTTACAAATCTACAGATAATCAGAGCGGTCGGGACAGAAACAAATACAGATTCCATGTGGACCGTATTCCAATCTGCCAGGCCGGGGTGGGGGCCAGGTTTGGAATTTTCCCGGGGATGAAAATCCCCCCCTGGATCCCCTTATATTGATCTGGCTAGATGATTCTATTCATACTAGCCTACTTTCAAACTAACAGAAACATCCTCGGGAGAAAATTGGCCTTAAACCACGAGCTCCCACACCCAGACATAGCCCGGAATGTTTGCCACCACGCTGATGACTACAGCCCAGTTTAGCTCTGCGAAAATTGGACAAAATCTGATTACAAATTATACAATTCAACAAATTTATAAGATAGGAAGGTGTGCATAAATATTTTACGGACAAGGAAATCAGGAAGTTGGACTACCCAACGTTGCCATCTTACGGGATTAGCCTGCATTTCCCTGGACTTGATTCAACTAACTTACAACCATCGCTGAGGGGTCGTCTCAAAATGATACAGCAGAGACCACAATTGTCAGATTATCAACGCTGTGCTGATTATTGGCCGAGTTTTGTCCTATACAACCACTGCATGCCATCTGTGCATTGTCCACTGAACAGAATAGAAACTGCAACATTTGGTGAGTTTATAAATAGATTTAAAGTGTTAGGTGGTTTGTAGACTGGCAGAGTGACTTTCTTGTGCCAATACATTCGTTGAGACACCATTCGGTAAAACATAGGTCGGTAAATGCTGTAATTGGCTTGAATGAACACAACGTGCATTATGGGATAACGGGTCTTATCACACCAACATAACCTGCAAACATAATATCCTTCATCAGTTGAACTGCAATTCAGTCAACGTCCCATCACTTGCACTAAAACACCAATTGCACACCAAGAGGGCCTTAAAAACATTGTCAAGGGTGAATCATACAGTAAAACAAAAATAACAAGGCTGTAATTCCCGGGCACAAACTGTGTAACTTGCAAATTCAGTTGACACGGGAAACAGGCCTCAGTCTGTTATAACAAATTCCAACTGCAACGCCCCAGAATCAACCAAACTTCCCACAATCATCTCTAAAACCCACAATTCTTTCACATCAAGTTTGGATCTAACTAAACAATGAACTATTAAGTGAAACCCATGGAATCTTGCCTCGAGGACCGCATGTTTAACCATCTCCTCTATACTGGACTGGATTGTGCCAACACAAATCCGATATGAGGGAATGCAATACACAATCTAGTGGCTTACATGTATGAATCCAGCAAAGTCCCAGATCACACTTACACAGTCAGTTCAGCATCTACACCATTTCACGACTTGCCAATGTCGCCTATGCTATCCCAGCGACCAGTTTAGACCCTGATCGAAAAGACCCTTTACACTTTAACACAGACTTAGATCAGGGACTAAACTGGCTCCCAATGAGACGTGGTTTGGCTTTCACAAGTGGTGATATAATAAGCCCTATTTTCTATTTGCAGATCAATTTTATTCTCCCCTCTTTCTACACGTTATGTCGGCGCTATGAACCTTCCCATAAAGCAACACAACTGGCTGCTACTCAGGCACATAGACCCAAAGTACATTCGCAATTCCACAGTGGAACTTCTCTAAAACGGACACCCTGGTAGGTCACCAGGGTGTCCGATTTAGAGAAGTTCCAATGCAATTCAGGTTTATGAACGCTCTCTCAGATAAGGTCAGCAGAGCTCTTATTTCCATTTCCCAATTCCACAGTGGAACTTCTCTACAACGGACACCCTGTGAGGTCCGAAATCCCCAGAATGTCCAATTTAGAGAAATTCCACTGCAATTCAGGTTTTAAGCCCGTTTTCTGAGTTGGTTGCAATTTCTATATATAAAGTTCCTTATTTGCACAGTGGAACCTCTCTAAACCGGACACTCTTGGAAGTCTCCAGGGTGTCCGATTTAGAGAGGTTCCAACGTAATTTGGGTGTGCATACCTGCTTTCGGAACTGGTTGGAAATTTTGTTATTTGTTGGCTTTCGTATGTGAAACTAACATATTTAGAATGCAAATATGGGGTGGGGGGGGCTACTATAAAAAGGGGGCACCTATTAGAATAACTACGGGTATATCAACTCGTCAATCAATACATGCACGTGTCATCCGTAGAGAAATGACAGTGAAACAATCAAAATCAAAATTGAGCACATTTTCAACCAGGGGCTAATCTACCGGGCCTGCAAGGGCCGAATTCCAGCCCCATTTGTCAATACTATAGCGGTTGTTCTTTTTTCCCAAACTGGAAACATTACTATCTCGATTGAAGAATTCAGGTAATATCTAATCTAATTTTAACTCATTCCTTTCGGAATACACCTTTATAGGGTTATAAAATTTATTCAATATTTTATTTTTGTTATTTCTCAATGAAAGTATATGTTGTGACCACTCATTTGAACCATCTCGACGAGATGATTCAAATGGTGGTCGCGACATATACTTTCATCTGAGTGTCTAAGCGCATAGAAGGAAAATATTAAGGATTTTCCGCAAACATAATGGCGTATCCTCAACATGAAAAGGGTTAAAGGGCCCCTTCCCCAAGACTTAATCCTGGTCAACTAGCATTGCAAATAACTGACTAGTTAGAACCAGTAATGTACATTTGTGGCTGCGACTGGAGAAATGGGGCTTATGGGATTTATGACCAGTGTAGCTCCTGCTAAAATAGCACACTCCTATATCCTGATCATGATCTACATGTATATTTCTTGTTAGAAGCATGGCGGATGTTCCATTCATGGAATGCAGAGGCTGATCTGGATCTACACTGGTAGCAAAACCCATACGTCCCGTTTCTCCAGTCACTGCCACATTTTATCATGACTGGTGCATAGTCAGTATTTGATCAACAAGATCCTGATATGCTGCCAGGTTCCTGTTACCATAGTAAAATCAAATCCCAATTTACATTGCAATGTTCAATAATAATTCATAGACTATTCAAAACTTGCCACAACAAAGGGAGATAAGGAGGAAAGCCATGTTAAAATGCAAAGTTATTTCCCTTACACTGCCACTTTGTAATACTTCAAATGCTTGCATTGCAATGAATTTTGCAAATGTTTTTACTGATTGATTGGGCAACTCATTGATTGATTGATTGATTGATCAATTGATTGATATATTGTTCATATATCAACAATAGACTCAGACTCTCCAGAGTTTTGAATATTGACCCTTATAACACTGATTAAATTTTGTCGTCTGCTATTTCTCTTACATTTTCCATTTTTCGCAGCAAAAACCTATTTTGACAACACTTTAGAATCATATCCAATGAAAATGATTCTAAAGTACTGTTAAACTTTGTTTTCTTTGAGAAAGAAGACAAAATACAAAACAACAGCAGACGACTATTTTTGTTTCCCGCTTTCTAAAAAATTGATTGATTGATCAATTGTAATCAATCAATCTAACTGCCCAAGTTACTTAACCCATTCCTTTCGGAATACACCTTTACGGGTATGAAATTTATTAACTATTTCATTTTTATTTTTGTTATTTCTCAATGAAAGTATGTGTTGTGACCACTCGTCGAGACGGTTCAAATGGTGGTCGCGACATATACTTCTGAGCGCATAGAAGGAAAATGCATGAAAAGGGTTATATAATTATACCAAATTATGTTACCAATGGCATCCCTGCAATCTCTGCGCATGATTTCTGAATTTCGATCTTCAGTAGACTAAATTCATAAAACTTCACATGGATGACAAATCATACTGTTTTTTTCTTCTATAAAGAACATGTTTTTAGCACATGATAATTGTCTCCATAGAATATGCAGAAAACATGTTTATAGATAGTATGGTAACATAAGGAAATAGTGAAAAATAAACAAACAACATGAGCGATTGAGTAACAAATTTGACAGAGTTACATAATATTCAACGTCCCGTTGATGCAATTGCTGCACGCATGCAGGGGAATGCAACGTGAATAAAGACAAAACGTTACGCGGCAAAGAAATTTGCAATGATACAAATCTTGATCGAATGAGTCAATATTTTGCACGTCTTACAGAATATAACATTTATAGAACAATAGGTCAACTCCGAAGCAAACACAGTGTCAACAATGTTAACAGGGGCCGTCTCACAACGATTGAGCGCCATAAACAATGCAGCTACAAACAGGTACACAACATTCTCCTCTGCCCGTTTGGAGGGAATTTAGAGGCTGTGCCTTTTGAATGAAGATTTCATTGTGAAAATCCGGTTGGCCGGACAGTGTAGATAAAGTTACTACACAGTACACTAAATATTAATATGCTATAAATAGTTGCAGGAAGTAAGCTAGGTAAGATAACCCCATTGCACTGCTGAAACAAAAATTTGTCGTCTGCTGATTATTTTTTATTTGCCACTTTTCTCAGATGAAAACATGTGTTGACAGTGCGTGAGAATCGTCTCCAATGGAGACAATTCTCATGCGCTGACAAACATGTTTTTGTTAAGAAATAAGTAAAAAGTTTAAAAAAACAGCAGACGACAATGTTCGTTTCTCGCCTTTTACAGGCTAACAAGTGCATTTGTAGATATAGGTAGATATAATGTTTGGAGGTGATTGTCATGAGCTGTCAAATTATGTTTTTGTTAAGAAATAATTGAAAAACAGCAGACAACATAAGTTGTTTCCCGCCTTTTATGGTTAATTTTGGCTAACACATATGTGCATATGTACAGACATAGGTAAATTTATCCCTTACAATGCGGTAAACGAAAATTGTCGTCTGCTGTGTGTTTTATTTAGTCTTCTTTCTTTATAAAAACATGGTTTGATGAGCTTTAGAATCATTTCCATTGGAATTGGAAATGATTCTAAAGTTCCGTCAAACCATGTTTTTGATGAGAAAAATGGAAAATAGAAAATAAACAGCAGATGACAACATTTAGCATTGTAAGAGTTAACCCTTAAACCTCTACACACAACAATTGTCGTCTGCTGTGGCTTTTATATCTTGCCTTATTTCTCAATAACGAGAATGGCCGCGGCCCGCATGTCGAGCCCGCCGAGGCATTTGATGGTCTCAGAGTGTATTTATTTGAAGTTTGATGCCCAATAAGCATACAAAGTTTCAAGCAAATCTGACTTACGGTTACAGAGATATTAGGTATGTAAAAACTTTAACGCACATTTTGACAGAAACTTTAACGCAAACTTCTAAGTCATTTGACCTTGACATAGGGGCACAGGGGCCGCATGAGTGGGACACAGAATGAATATATGGATGATGATTAATAAGCATATGAAGTTTCAAGTCAATGTGACTTAGGATTGCAGAGATATAAGGTATTTAAAAACATCAACGCAGATTTCGGAACGCAAACTTCTAAGTCATTTGACCTTGACCTTGGGCACAGGGGCCGCATGAGTGGGATACAGCATGAATATATGGATCATGACTAATAAGCATATGAAGTTTCAAGTGAATGTGACTTAGGACTGCAGAGAGTTAAGGTATTTAAAAACTTTAACGCATATTTCGGACGGACGGACGCACAGACACCCGGACGTCATTGTGATCACTGTCTCGCTTTCCACAAGCGGGCTTGACAAAAACATGGTTTGACAGCACTTCAGAATCATTTAGAATCATTTCCATTATTCTGAAGTGCTGTCAAAGCATGTTGTAAATTATTCTAAAATGCTGTCAAAGCATGTTTTTGATGATAAAAATAGAAAATAAAAAATAAACAGCAGACAACAACAAAATTAAGATAGCGGTCTAAGGGTTAATACTAAGACTCCTATAGGGCATTAGATATAAGTACAGATTTCTCACGTCAGAATACACTTACCCTTCAGGCATGTAGCGGGATTTTAAGTTGGGAGATACAATGCATTGTGTATTGTACACCAAGAATGAATGAAAATTATGTGGGGAAATATTTTGAATTTTATACCGAATAACACCCGTCACCCTATCTCCCACCACATCAATTCCAGCAACAAGAGAATTTTTATCACCCCCCTCTCCCATCCCGCCACCAGTCCTATCAAAATATATTCGCTAGACACCGACAATATTGAGTTTTTTCGTGAATTGCGTGAATGTCAAGGTCACGGATCAAGAGATACTCCACATTAGGACTTAAATTCAAAATTGCTGACACCAAGGTCAATTTCACCCATATAACACATACGTCCAAAATTAATGCCGCAAAAATCTAGGTCATGAAGGAGAAGATCAAGGTCACCCGAATGATAAGAGGATGGATAGATAATGTGAGGAAGCTATTGATGAAGATAATTAAACAGTTCACGAGATATGTGCAATTTGGATGTACATCCAAAATTATTAACGATACCGGAATTGTGACTATCGTGGGAGAGACAAAACGGAACATATGGAATTACATGTAATAACTGGAATGGATTTTGATTTTGCCACCAACCCAACCGTCACAAAATGATATTCAGACTAGTCCATTTATGACAAGAGTTGTCAGAAGACAACGAAGCTGGCCTGTTGGCAGCCTTCATTCAAACTTGTCACAGTTGTATAAAAAACATGAATATTATATAACTTGACCTTGGGATAAGGGGTGTGCGGTGGACCTTGACATTGAGGTCAGTGGTGGAAGGTGGTTCGTGGATTTGATATAGCATGATATAGCATATTAAGATGAATGCATGTATGAAATATCAATGTGCTCCCTGAAAAGAGAAGGAAAACAAAATTTAACCCAGCGTTAAGTTTATGAACGCACTAAGTTGGTGATTTTCTATAGCATGATAGCTATTCACATGAGGAATGCATGTATAAATGCGCTAAGTTTGTGACCTTGGCCTTGGCGAAAGGGGTGGTGGGGTGGGTCATGGATTTGCTGTAGCACAATAGAGTATCATCAGATGAATGCATGTATGAAATATGAAGGTGTTCCCTGTAAAGAAACAGAAGTTATAACAAGAGGGCCATGATGGCCGGCCCTAATTCGCTCACCTGACTCCATGAACACCAGAGGAGAATGTGACATTGAGTTCATGTGTTTTAAAAAAATTGTGCTATTTTTAGATGGCGGTCATCTTGGATTAAGCGATGACTCTCATTTTACAAAATCTGAAAATGCTTCACCCAGCATCGGCCATGTGGTTCCTGAGAAAAAGACGTTAACAATCTTGAATAAATGGACCTTTTGGTGGCCATCATGGATGACATAATCATCCGATTCCGACAAATATTGCACCAGAGTGATCGCCTCATTGATACCTTCAATTTGATATATGACATGACCATATTCAGTCAAAAATAAAATTTGACCCCAATTTGACCCCACGGGCCACACCCATTTTTGACCCCGGGGTCACCATTTTAACAACTTTGAAAGAGCATTGTACATCGATCATTCCTACCAAGTTTCGTCGAAATCCGGCTAGCGGTTCATGAGAAGAAGATTTTTTATGAATTTATGCTATTTTTAGATGGCGGCCATCTTGGATTAGCGATGACCTCCATTTTAACAAATCTGAAAAGGCTTCACACATGGACCATAACTTTTAAGTTTGGCTACCATGGGCCAAGCGGTTCATGTGAAGAAGAATTTTGAAATCTCTAATAAAAGAACGACCTTTTGACCTTTCGGCGGCCATCTTGGATGACATAACAATCCAATTTCGACAGAAAATGCACCAGAGTGATCGCCTCATTGATACCTTCAATTTGATATATGACATGACCATATTCAGTCAAAAATAAAATTTGACCCCAATTTGACCCCACGGGCCACACCCATTTTTGACCCCGGGGTCACCATTTTAACAACTTTGAAAGAGCATTGTACATCGATCATTCCTACCAAGTTTCGTCGAAATCCGGCTAGCGGTTCATGAGAAGAAGATTTTTTAAGAATTTATGCTATTTTTAGACGGCGGCCATCTTGGATTAGCGATGACCTCAATTTTAACAAATCTGAAAAGGCTTCACCCATGGACCATAACTTTTAAGTTTGGCTACCATGGCCAAGCGGTTCATGTGAAGAAGAATTTTGAAATCTCTAATAAAAGAACGACCTTTTGACCTTTCGGCGGCCATCTTGGATGACATAACAATCCAATTTCGACAGAAAATGCACCAGAGTGATCGCCTCATTGATACCTTCAATTTGATATATGACATGACCATATTCGGTGAAAAATAAAATTTGACCCCAATTTGACCCCACGGGCCACGCCCATTTTTGACCCCGGGGTCACCATTTTAACAACTTTGAAAGAGCAATGTACATCGATCATTCCTACCAAGTTTCGTCGAAATCCGGCTAGCGGTTCATGAGAAGAATTTTTTTTAAGAATTTATGCTATTTTCAGACGGCGGCCATCTTGGATTAGCGATGACCTCCATTTTAACAAATCTGAAAAGTCTTCACCCATGGACCATAACTTTTAAGTTTGGCTACCATGGGCCAAGCGGTTCATGTGAAGAAGAATTTTGAAATCTCTAATAAAAGAACGACCTTTTGACCTTTCGGCGGCCATCTTGGATGACATAACAATCCGATTTCGACAAAAAATGCACCAGAGTGATCGCCTCATTGATACCTTCAATTTGACCCCACGGGCCACGCCCATTTTTAACCCCAGGGTCACCATTTTAACAACTTTGAAAGAGCAATGTACATCGATCATTCCTACCAAGTTTTGTCGAAATCCGGTTGGCGGTTCTTGAGAAGAAGATTTTTTAAGAATTTGTGCTATTTTTAGACGGCGGCCATCTTGGATTACGTAATGACGTCATTTTAACAATTTTGTAATCCCCCTACCTAAGGACCATGACCATGAAGTTTGGTGACCATAGGCCCAATGGTTACCGAGGAGAAGACGTTTGAAAATGTTCACGGACGACGGACGACGGACACATTGCGGTAACAATAGCTCACATGAGCTTCGCTCAGGTGAGCTAAAAAGACATTTACTCCAACGTTAAGTTTATAATGTTGATCTTGGGGAAAGGGGTGGGGTGGGTCATGGATTTGCTGTAGCACAATAGAGGATCATCAGATGAATGCATGTATGAAATATGAAAGCGTTCAAAGTGTAAAGAAACGGAAGTTTATGAACATGCTAAGTTTGTGACCTTGACCTTTGGGTAAGGGTTGGGTGGTGCGTTGTGGATTTGCTACAGCATGACAGGGGGTCATCTGAGGAATGTATGAAATAGCAAGGCATTCCATGAAAGGAAACAGACATTTACCCCAACGTTAAGTTTATGAATGTACTAAGCTTGTGACCTAGACCTTGGGGTAAGGGATGGGTGGTGGGTCATGGATTTGCTATAGCATGATAGAGTATCATCAGATGCATACATATTTGACATATCAAGGCATTCCATGAAAGGAAACAGATGTTATAATACATTTACCCCAACATTAAGTTTATGAATGTGCTAAGATTGTGACCTCGACCTTGGGGAAAGGGGTGGGCGGTGAGTCATGAATTTGCTATAGCACGATAGAGTATCATCAGATGAATGCATGTATGAACTAGAAATGTGGCCTGTCGGCACACGAATGCCCCCGCTGGTAGCCAAAGAAAACGAGGCATATTTGATTATAAGCCATTTACCCGAGCGTTAAGGTTTCGAACGCACCAAGTCTGTGACCTTGACCCTGGGCTTAGCGGGGGTGGGACGAATGTGGATTTGTCACAGGGCGGTAGAGGACCATTGGAGCAATGCGTGTGTGAAATGTGAAGCAGATCCGAGCAAGGAAACAGAAATTATAAGCCATTTACCCAGCGTTAAGGTTTCGAAAGCACCAAGTCTGTGACCTTGACCCTGGGCTTAGCGGGGGCGGGACGAATGTGGATTTGTCACAGGGCGGTAGAGGACCATTGGAGCAATGCGTGTGTGAAATGTGAAGCAGATCCGAGCAAGGAAACAGAAATTACTAGAAATGTGGCCTGTCGGCACACGAATGCCCCCGCTGGCAGCCAAAGAAAAGAAGGCATATTTGAATGTGGATTTGTCACAGGTTGGCAGAGGACCATTGGAGTAATGCGTGTGTGAAATGTGAAGCTGATCCGAGCAAGGAAACAGACATTATAAGCTATTTACCCGAGCTTTAAGGTTTCAAACGCACCAAGTCTGTGACCTTGACCCTGGGCTTAGCGGGGGCGGCACGAATGTGGATTTGTCACAGGGTGGCAGAGGACCATTGGAGCAATGCGTGTATGAAATGTGAAGCAGATCCGAGCAAGGAAACAGAAATTATAAGGCATTTACCCAGCGTTAAGGTTTCGAACGCACCAAGTCTGTGACCTTGACCCTGGGCTTGGCGGGGGCGGCACAAATGTGGATTTGTCACAGGGTGGCAGAGGACCATTGGAGCAATGCGTGTGTGAAATGTGAAGCAGATCCGAGCAAGGAAACAGAAATTATAAGGCATTTACCCAGCGTTAAGGTTTCGAACGCACCAAGTCTGTGACCTTGACCCTGGGTTTGCCGGGGGCGGCACGAATGTGGATTTGTCACAGGGTGGCAGAGGACCATTGGAGCAATGTGTGTGTGAAATATGAAGCAGATCTGAGCAAGGAAACAGAAATTATAAGGGATGTACCCAGCATTAAGGTTTCGAACGCACCAAGTCTGTGACTGACCTTGACATGGGCTTAGCGGGGCGGCACTAATGTGGATTTGTCACCGGGTGGCAGAGGACCATTGGAGCAAGTGCGTGTGTGAAATGTGAAGCTGATCCGAGCAAGGAAACAGAAATTATAAGCTAATTTACCCAGCGTTAACGGTTTCGAACGCACCAAGTCTGTGACCTTGACCCTGGGCTTAGCGGGGGCAGGACGAATGTGGATTTGTCACAGGGCGGTAGAGGACGATTGGAGCAATGCGTGTGTGAAATGTGAAGCAGATCCGAGCAAGGAAACAGAAATTATAAGCCATTTACCCAGCGTTAAGGTTTCGAACGCACCAAGTCTGTGACCTTGACCCTGGGCTTAGCGGGGACGGGACGAATGTGGATTTATCACAGGGCGGTAGAGGACCATTGGAGCAATGCGTGTGTGAAATGTGAAGCAGATCCGAGCAAGGAAACAGAAATTATAAGGAATTTACAGCGTTAAGGTTTTCAAAAGCACCAAGTCTGTGACCTTGACCTGGGCTTAGCGGGGGCGGGACGAATGAGGATTTGTCACAGGCGGGTAGAGGACGATTGGAGCAATGCGTGTGTGAAATGTGAAGCAGATGCGAGCAAGGAAACAGAAATTATAAGCCATTTTACCCAGCGTTAAGGTTCGAACGCACCAAGTCTGTGACCTTGACCCTGGGCTTAGTGGGGGCGGGACGAATGTGGATTTGTCACAGGCGGTAGAAGACCATTGGAGCAATGCGTGTGTGAAATGTGAAGCAGATCCGAGAAAGGAAACAGAAATTATAAGGCATTTACCCAGCGTTAAGGTTTTGAACGCACCAAGTCTGTGACCTTGACCCTGGGCTTAGCGGGGGCAGGACGAATGTGGATTTGTCACAGGGCGGTAGAGGACGATTGGAGCAATGCGTGTGTGAAATGTGAAGCAGATCCGAGCAAGGAAACAGAAATTATAAGCCATTTACCCAGCGTTAAGGTTTCGAACGCACCAAGTCTGTGACCTTGACCCTGGGCTTAGCGGGGGCGGGACGAATGTGGATTTGTCACAGGGCGGTAGAGGACCATTGGAGCAATGCGTGTGTGAAATGTGAAGCAGATCCGAGCAAGGAAACAGAAATTATAAGCCATTTACCCAGCGTTAAGGTTTCGGGACGTACGTACGTACGTA
This sequence comes from Conchocele bisecta, assembly GCA_029237695.1. NCBI lineage: Eukaryota > Metazoa > Mollusca > Bivalvia > Lucinida > Thyasiridae > Conchocele > Conchocele bisecta. Next base: position 106,064,349 of record CM055268.1, read on the forward strand.
CGTACGTACGGACGCCGGTAACACTATATGCCCCCCTCACCATTCGGTGGCGGGGGCATAATAAGGAATTTACCCAGCGTTAAGGTTTCAAAAGCAACAAGTCTGTGACCTTGACCCTGGGCTTAGCGGGGGCGGGACGAATTGAGGATTTGTCACAGGGCGGTAGAGGACGATTGGAGCAATGCGTGTGTGAAATGTGAAGCATATGCGAGCAAGGAAACAGAAATTATAAGCCATTTACCCAGCGTTAAGGTTTCGAACGCACCAAGTCTGTGACCTTGACCCTGGGCTTAGCGGGGGCGGGACGAATGTGGATTTGTCACAGGGCGGTAGAGGACCATTGGAGCAATGCGTGTGTGAAATGTGAAGCAGATCAGAGAAAGGAAACAGAAATTATAAGGCATTTACCCAGCGTTAAGGTTTTGAACGCACCAAGTCTGTGACCTTGACCCTTGGCTTAGCGGGGGCAGGACGAATGTGGATTTGTCACAGGGCGTAGAGAAGGACGATTGGAGCAATGCGGTGTGTGAAATGTGAACTCAGATCCGAGCAAGGAAACAGAAATTATAAGCCATTTACCCAGCGTTAAGGTTTCGAACGCACCAAGTCTGTGACCTTGACCCTGGGCATAGCAGGGGGGGGACGGGACGAATGTGGATTTTGTCACAGGGCGGTATGAGGACATTGGAGCAATGCGTGTGTGAAATGTGAAGCAGATCCGAGCAAGGAAACAGATTTATAAGCCATTTATCCAGCGTTTAATTAGTTCGAACGCACCCAAGTCTGTGACCTTGACCCTGGGCTTAGCGGGGTGCGGGAAGAAATGTGGATTTGTCACAGCGGTAGGACCATTGGGAGCAATGTGTGTGTGAAATGTGAAGCAGTCGAGCAAGGAAACAGAAATTATAGCATACCCCAACGGTAGTTCGAATGCTGACTTAGCCCGGTTTATAAGAATGTATTTTACATAGGAGGGATTCAATGTTTGTATTAAAAGAGAATAAAGAGAGGAAAATTAAAATTTAAGATTTACCCAGCGTTAAGGTTTTCGAATGCACGAAGTCTGTGACCTTGACCCTGGGCTTAGCGGGGGCGAGACGAATATGGATTTGTCACAGGGCGGTAGAGGACCATTGGAGCAATGCGTGTGTGAAATGTGAAGCAGATCCGAGCAAGGAAACAGAAATTATAAGCCATTTACCCAGCGTTAAGGTTTCGGGACGTACGTACGTACGTACGGACGCCGGTAACACTATATGCCCCCCTCACCATTCGGTGGCGGGGGCATAAATATGAAGGCGTTCCCTGTAAATAAACAGAAGTTACACAACATTTACCCCAACGTTAAGTTTATGAACATGCTAAGTTTGTGACCTTGACCTTGGGGTAACGATTGGGTGGGCGGTGGGTCATGGATTTGCTATAGCACGATAGAGTATCATCAGATGAATGCATGTATGAAATATCAAGGCATTCCATGAAAGGAAACAGATGTTATAAGACATTTACCCCAACATTAAGTTTATGAATGTGCTAAGTTTGTGACCTTGACCTTGGGGTAAGGGCTGGGTGGTGGGTCATGGATTTGCTACAGCATGATACAGGGTCATCTGAGGAATGCATGTATAAAATAACAAGGTGTTCCATGAACAAAGTTACAAGAAATTTACCCCAACGTTTAGTTTATGAATATGCCAAGTTTGTAACTGTGACCTTGGGGTAAGGGCTGGGTGATGGGTCATGGATTTGCTACAGCATGATAGAGGGTCATCTGAGGAATGCATGTATGAAATAACAAGGTGTTCCATGAAAGGAAACAGAAGTTATAAGACATTTACCCAACATTAAGTTTATGAATGTGCCAAGTTTGTGACCTTGACCTTGGGGTAAGGGCCGGGTGGTGGGTCATGGATTTGCTACAGCATGATAGAGGGTCATCTGAGGAATGCAAATGTATGAAATAACAAGGTTTTTGTTCCCATGAAAGGAAACAGAAGTTATCAGACATTTACCCAACGTTAAGTTTATGAATGTGCCAAGTTTGTGGACCCTTGACCTTGGGGTAAGGGCTGGGTGGTGGGTCCCATGGATTTGCTACAGCATGATACAGGGTCATCTGAGGAATGCATGTATGAAATAAAAACAAGGTGTTCCATGAAAGGAAACAGAAGTTATCAGACCATTTATTCCCAACGTTAAAGTTTATGAATGTGCCAAGTTTGTGACCTTGACCTTGGGGTAAGGGCTGGGTGGTGGGTCATGGATTTGCTACAGCATGATAGAGGGTCATCTGAGGAATGCATGTATGAATAACAAGGTGTTCCATGAAAGGAAACAGAAGTTATAAAACATTTACCAACCAACGTTAAGTTTATGAAAATGTGCCAAGTTTGTGACCTTGACCTGGGGTTGGGGTAAGGGCTCGGTGGTGGGTCATGGATTTGCTACATCATGATAGAGGGGTCATCTGAGGAATGCATGTATGAAATAACAAGGTGTTCCATGAAAGAAACAGAAGTTATAAGACATTTACCCAACGTTAAGTTTATGAATGTGCCAAGTTTGTGACCTTGACCTTGGGGTAAGGGCAGGGTGGTGGGTCATGGATTTGCTACAGCATGATAGAGGGTCATCTGAGGAATGCATGTATGAAATAACAAGGTGTTCCATGAAAGGAAACAGAAGTTATAAGACATTTACCCAACGTTAAGTTTGTGGACGAAGCCGACGCCGACGCCGACGCCGACGCCAACGACGCCGGGGGTATGCCATAAGCTCTTCTGCACTTCGTGCAGGTGAGCTAAAAAGGGGTGTTTCTGTTCTCAAAAATATGAAAATTACTTGCAAAAAGTGCAGATCCTGATGAGACGGCATCAAACGAGCAGGCTCATCTGGCTCTACACTGTGTGCCAATACTATACAGGTCTATGGTGTCGAAAGTGTTACCCTTAAAATGCGGGAAACGTAAATTGTCGTCTAGCGTCGATTTACGTTTCATCTTCTTTCTCAATAAAAATATGGTTTGGCAACACTTTAGAATCATTTCCATTGGAAATGATTCTAAAGTGTTGACAAAACATGGTTTTGATGATGAAAAATAGAAAATAAATAGCAGACGACATATTTTAATTCCGCATTCTAAGGGTTAACAGAAGTCACACGTGCATCTAAATGCAGGGGTATGCATAGCGACAATCCCTTCAGCATCAATGTATGTATTGATTTATGAACAAATCCAAGCCTACTGGCTCTGGGACATTGGAGCCGAGCGTAGGGGAAAACAACGCAGAATGTGACATTTCCAATGAAACCAGTATAGACCCCGGCCTAGGGCTGCTTTTCAGTATTTTTGGAATAATTAGAAAATGTGTTCATAGGACACGGATGTACCACTTATCGCTTTGACAGTAAACGAGGCAAAATTTCAAGTCCAAAAGGGGGGAATATTAATCCATGGCTCCGTGTCAAAGCAAAAATATAAATTCACAGTGTGCATCTACACACCATAAAGAAGCTACATACCAAGAATCAAGCCTCCCGCTGTTATGGTTTAGAAGTTTTACAAGTTACAAGGCAAAATGTTGAAATTTCAAGTTGATTTGTTTGTTTGTTGGGGTTTAACGGCCTATCAACAGCTAAGGTCATTTAAAGCCGGGTCAATGGGTTTAGTACTAAATCCCATATATTACCTGTACAAGTACATGTTCAAGTACATGTACAAATGGGGGGAAAATCCCAAAATCAGAACTGAATATTTACAATAAACAAGAGGGCCATGATGGCCCTAATTCGCTCACCTGACTCCATGAACACCAGAGGAGAATGTGACATTGAGTTCATGTGTTTTAAAAAAATGTGCTATTTTTAGATGGCGGTCATCTTGGATTAAGCGATGACTCTCATTTTACAAAATCTGAAAATGCTTCACCCAAGGATCTTAACTTCCTATGAAGTTTGGCCAGCATCGGCCATGTGGTTCCTGAGAAAAAGACGTTCAAAATCTTGAATAAATGGACCTTTTGGTGGCCATCATGGATGACATAATCATCCGATTCCGACAAATATTGCACCAGAGTAATCGCTTCATCGATACCTTCAATTTGATATATGGCATGAGCATATTCGGTCAAAAATAAAATTTGACCCCACGGGCCACGCCCATTTTTGACCCCAGGGTCACCATTTTAACAACTTTGAAAGAGCAATGTACATCAATCATTCCTACCAAGTTTCGTCGAAATCCGGCTAGCGGTTCATGAGAAGAAGATTTTTTAAGAATTTATGCTATTTTTAGACGGCGGCCATCTTGAATTAGCGATGACCTCCATTTTAACAAATCTGAAAAGGCTTCACCCATGGACCATAACTTTTAAGTTTAGCTACCATGGGCCGGTTCATGTGAAGAAGAATTTTGAAGTCTCTAATAAAAGAACGACCTTTTGACCTTTCGGCGGCCATCTTGGATGACATAACAATCCGATTTCGACAAAAAATGCACCAGAGTGATCACCTCATTGATACCTTCAATTTGATATATGACATGACCATATTCAGTCAAAAATAAAATTTGACCCCAATTTGATCCCACGGGCCACGCCCATTTTTGACCCCGGGGTCACCATTTTAACAACTTTGAAAGAGCAATGTACATCAATCATTCCTACCAAGTTTTGTCAAAATCCGGTTGGCGGTTCTTGAGAAGAAGATTTTTTAAGAATTTGTGCTATTTTTAGATGGCAGCCATCTTGGATTACGTAATGACGTCATTTTAACAATTTTGTAATCCCCCTACCTAAGGACCATGACCATTAAGTTTGGTGACTATAGACCCAATGGTTACCGAGGAGAAGACGTTTGAAAATGTTCACGGACGACGGACGACGACGACGGACGACGGACACATTGCGGTAACAATAGCTCACATGAGCTAAAATAACTATATATTCAGCCTTGAAATCAGAATAATGCTGATCTGATGCCAGGTCCTCGCCACACTGAACAGGGGTAGATAATCCATGACCGGGGGTCAAATAAAATCAAAATAAACGTTGCACAGCACATCTACTCATCATAAGAAAGCTACATAACATAACATACGTTTCAGGTCTGTAGCTATTACGGCTTTAAAGTTTTACAAGTTACTAGGCAAAATTGGGAAATTCTAAGGCAAAAAGGGGGAGATAATCTCAAATCAAAAATCAAAATAATATTCATGTTTTCTTTTCAATGACAAATACTTTAGAATTAGTTTGGACATATTTAGTCAGATTGGAGAATTTTGATTTCAATTATGAAAATGAAACATTTGCCGGACGAGATATTTTGTCCCCACATTCGTAATTGTATAATTTGGCGATAGGAATAGAAACCTTGGGCTGAAGACTAGTAACAAGCGAAAGGGTTTAACATCCCAGCAACAGATAACCCTTTCAATACTACAGCCCTCTGTAGCGGTGTTTGGAAATAGTGTAGATCCAGATGAGCCGGCTCATCAGGGGCCCGTTAAACTTAAATTTACATTTATTGAGCATAAGCTGCATATGCAGGCGTTACTCAATAAATGTAAATCCAATAATCATTACACGAAAACATTGTTAATGTGAAATTTATAGACTATCATAAGTTTGCACTTATGAACATTTTAGTCGTATGAAGTTCAGTGAAACGGCCCCCTGGATCAGTACTTTTTGAAAGTAATTTTCATATTTTTTCGTAGAAAAAAAAACACTCCCTTTTTATAAATAGACTATGTAGTTTGTAAATAGTTTTCTGACGATTGGCTGGAAAATGAACATATCAAAATCCATTCCAGTTATTTAGGGGTGAAAGGGATGGTCATATTGAGACAGGACATCGGTTTTAACCCTCACTACGTGTTGAGACGGACATTGTCGTCTGCTGTTTTTCATTTTTGCCTTAATTCTTCACAAAAACCTGTTTTGACAAGATTCTCATGCGCTGTCAAAACAGGTTTTTGTTGAGAAATATTGAAAATAAAACATTTCGAGCAGTCAACAAAAATTAATTCAGCGTAGTAAGGGTTAAGCGTCATCCAAAACACCAGTTGAATGGAAATACATGTACTATGAAAGTATATTTTCTTGCCCAAGGCGGAGACTGAAGTTGAATCCACAACATTTGGTATAAAAGTCCAATGCGCTATACACTAGACCAGCAAGCCGCCCATGACTGTCCTATAGCTACACGATTGACAAATACTTGTGGCGGGCGGTCGCCGTCGTCGGTCGCCGTATCGATGATTTATTGATTACCCCAGCTCAGCATTCCCAGCTCGTAATGTCCCAAGGGTGCGCACAGTCAAGCAAATATTGGACAAAGTGCCTAAAATATCTTTGTTATGATTTGGTGAAGCGTAGGAATGCTCAGTACACAGATTTAGAATGAATGTGCGATCGTAGATAGTTATTTCCCTTTGCAAATCTATTTATAGAGATCCGGTCCTATGCTGTATTTCAGCGTTTATTTCTTACTGAATAGCACAAAAAGTGAGTTTTGCCAACAGAGTAGACCCAGATCAGACTGCACACTGCACACTGTGCAGTCTGATCTGAATCTACACTGTTTGCAATATCATTAATACGTGTGAAAATATGAATCTGGCAATAATGTAGTCCCAGATCAGAACGCGTCGATATGTAGTATGATCTGGATCAACACTAGCCGAAATCACTATAATTGATCATATTCTACATTCGCTCTTTTTACAAGCAATAAGGCCCCAAACTACACAATTAGGACCGGATTTCTATAAATACATTCAACAGGATATAACTGGCTATGTTGCAAGGCGGATACTGCCTCAGGACCCATGTAGATTCAGGTATGAATAAGCTAAATAGTGTGAAGTGCCAAGGGGTATGCAAAAGTAGTCCTGTATTAATTAAACAAATAATCCGGATGTTTTGGGGCCACAGACAGTTTGCTTGCAAAACCTGATCCATTGCTGCCCGGAGAAACGTATATGAACAATATTGAGGGACATGACAAAATTTATTTGTTTCTTTCTTAGTAGTAAGTGAACCTATTGTTTTCTTCGTGCAGATCCAGTGCAGACCGGTTGCAGGTTATGTAAAAGTAGGTTCTACAGCACCAATAGTGAACATGAGGAGAGAATGGAAATAGTTGTAGAATTCGGTTAAGTCAAACAAACTATTTGGTGCTTTCTAATTTATAGGGTTATGAAAATATCAAAATATTTTTCCACCAATTTTCTCATTTTTCATCCAACATATGTCGTCATTAATTTGAAATGTGTATTTGAAACTTGACAGAAAATTCGGAGCTCATGCACGGTTGAATTTTGTTGTACAGCAATACGAAGAGGGTAGTACCAGAGTTAAGCACAATTCATATTTACGAAACTGAGACTGTGATCGGAGAAATGAGGCTTGAGGCATTTGTGGCCAGTGTAACTCCTGATCTATGACTGGTGTTAAAGGGGCTTACATTATATTATATTATTTGATTGATTGGGGTTTAGTCTACCCCTGAGCCACAGTCCATCCCAAATTGATTGATTGATTGGGGTTTAGTCTACCCATGAGCCACAGTCCATCCCAAATTGATTGATTGATTGGGGTTTGTTGAGATTGGGGTTTAGTCTACCCATGAGCCACAGTCCATCCCAAATTGATTGATTGATTGGGGTTTAGTCTACCCCAGAGCCACAGTCCATCCCAAATTGATTGATTGATTGGGGTTTAGTCTACCCATGAGCCACAGTCCATCCCAAATTGATTGATTGATTGGGGTTTAGTCTACCCCAGAGCCACAGTCCATCCCAAATTGATTGATTGATTGATTACATCCCAAATTGATTGATTGATTGGGGTTTAGTCTACCCATGAGCCACAGTCCATCCCAAATTGATTGATTGATTGGGGTTTAGTCTACCCCAGAGCCACAGTCCATCCCAAATTGATTGATTGATTGATTGGGGTTTAGTCTACCAATGAGCCACAGTCCATCCCAAATTGATTGATTGATTGGGGTTTATTCTACCCATGAGCCACAGTCCATCCAAAATTGATTGATTGATTGGGGTTTAGTCTACCCCAGAGCCACAGTCCATCCCAAATTGATTGATTGATTGGGGTTTAGTCTACCCCAGAGCCACAGTCCATCCCAAATTGATTGATTGATTGTGGTTTAGTCTACCCCAGAGCCACAGTCCATCCCAAATTGATTAATTGATTGATTGGGGTTTAGTCTACCCATGAGCCACAGTCCATCCCAAATTGATTGATTGATTGGGGTTTAGTCTACCCATGAGCCACAGTCCATCCCAAATTGATTGATTGGGGTTTAGTCTACCCATGAGCCACAGTCCATCCCAAATTGATTGATTGATTGGGGTTTAGTCTACCCCAGAGCCACAGTCCATCCCAAATTGATTGATTGATTGGGGTTTAGTCTACCCATGAGCCACAGTCCATCCCAAATTGATTGATTGATTGGGGTTTCGTTCAACAACAAGACCATATACCGACAGGAATAGCTGTGACTGGAGAAATATGGTTTGTGGCCCGCCTAGCCCCCGATCTGAAGCACGCTCCTGTGATTGGATACGAGTCTTGGAGAAAGTGAAAGAAACAGGTTTAACGTCCCAGCAACAGCTAAAGTCACATAGGACCGGACCTCGGTTTCAAGTCTCATCCGACAGATAAGTAGGATGGAAATACAGCTACAAGTTTTTTTGATGACTACGGAAAGGTTTGAACCCACAACCTCCGGATTGGAAGTCCATTGTTCTAACACTGTTTGCTTTTTGCAGCTCAACTAAGTAAAAGTTCAACTATATTATAAATAAGTGAATAAGTAATAATACACTCAAAGAAGTGAATGGCTTTTATGTATTGATCATTTGTTCCCTATTTAATAAGGAAGAAAATACATAATCCATTTGTAAAAATAAAATATTAATTTAATTTAATTTGAAATCAAGTACAATACTCTTTAGACACAAAGCTTATCTGGAGCTCTGTAGGCCCATTTTTGCCGTGACTGTGTCAGGGTCACATAGGTGGGATGGTCTTTGTGCATTTCCACCTGTTACATGGACATGTATTTATAGCATGTGGTTGCCATGGCAACTGAACAACTGTCCACAACGTCTCAGATAATCATTGTTTGCGTATGCTCCAAATGTATTCTTATCTCTCACGTTTTCTGTGTTTTGTTTCTACATTTACAGAAATAAAACATATAGTCCTAATTTGTTTGGCGGATATTTTCGCCGCTAGCATGCAAAGAGTTAAGGCCGGGCCAACAGAGTGACAGTCATGAGTCGTAACCTCTCAGGCTTCAACTCCTGATACGAGTATATTCTGCAAATTTAAATATTTATCTGGACCAACGCAAATATACCTAAAAAGGTCAAATTCCACTGTGACGGTCAAAGTTTGGACAAGACCACATTCTGAACAAGCAGTTACATGATCAGAGACAGGTACCGTATTTATTCTAATAGTAGCCCCATCTCTAATAGTAGCCCCCTCCCATATTTGCATTCAAAATATGTTATTTTCACATACAAAAGCCATTTATACTTTTGTATGTGAAAATAACAAATTTTGATCCTACTTTCCACGTTTTGTTCCCCACGGATTGCATAGCCCCAGGGGCATTTATAAATACGGTATTTAGTAACTTAGTAACTGGGCCTACCTGAGCTACACTTGCCACAAACTGTGACCAAGGAATCGCACATTTCCTATATTCGTATTTTGCCATTTAACCATTGTTGCTAGTATATATACAGGCTCTAGTCATACATGAGTGATGATTTAATATGCAGGGATTCCGCTGGCGATCGCCACTTTCGCAATTGGAGATAAAAATAAACAATTGGCGATAAAAATAAACAATTGGCGATTGGCGATAAAAATAAACAATTGGCGATAAAAAATTACAATTTTCGAAAAAAAAATCCAAATTTTTTTTATTTTTTTTCGAAAATTGTAATTTTTTATGACCAATTGATTTTATTTTTTTTGGAAGTGGCGATTTTTTTATTGTCCCCAGCGGAATCCCTGAATATGCATTTATTAAAAGTGTTTACTGATTTCTGCCAAGTTTCTGATGAAATCAGTAAACACAACAAATCAACACAACAAAAATCAACACCAATGTTAGATTTTGTATTTATTTCATAAGCAAAGAAGCATAAATTGAAGATGTACTGATCACCCAGCATGTTTTCTGTGTCATAACAAAATAACATGTTTAAAAAAAATTCTCAAATGATCATATGAACTTGCCATTACAATAGTGACGTTATGATATGAGGTTGTGTCCGACCTAGGAAAAGGAACTGTAATTCGATATTATTTGCATAAATATGTTCTAACTACGTTATCTTAGCAAGATAAGAATAATTCTCAAATGAACATGTGCACTTTCCGCCAAAATATTCCCATTAGTGTTAATAAGATCGCGGAATGTGTTATGATACGAGGTCGTGTCCGACCAAAGTTAGAAGCCTTGTTCATATAATTCCAGCACAAAAATATTTACACAATTCCCTAACATTTGATTGGCTCGTACCAATCATCTGTCCAAAATTTATATTCCAGTAAACTCCCACGCTGAACTACTTTCCATAACCGTGAGGCGCAGTTAAAATAATTCTTAAGAAAACGGAAAATAAACACATTTTCTTGATTAATTTATTTCAAATGCTGGAATTATAAGGAATGAATGGCCTTTTTGTGGAATTTATCGGGGATATAAACTTGGAAAAGTCGCGGGAATACTGGACGAGGCCTTCCGGCCTTCGTCCAATATTCCCGCGACTTTTCCAAGTTTATACCCCGATAAATTCCACAAAAAGGCCATTCATTCCTATAATATATATAGAGTTATACCGATGAAAGCCGAAACACGGCGAATACCTGTATGATGGCCGTGTGATTTGCCAAGTTGTGCTTTATTTCCTGTGTCCAGTTATTTCCTCCTTGTGAGAGTTACTCCCACAGGTAAATATAGGTTAGCCGAAATGTACAACACGGCATCCCCACCAACAAACAATGGTGATTCAAAATATGTCTGTGTGTATAACTGATAATGCATTGTGTTAGATTCTCCATGGAAAGATAGGCAATGTTTTACCTAGGAATGGAATGGTGCTTAACAAAACAAAAGAGTATCACTTAGGGCCAAGCAATTTAGATGAAAAATAATTTTTATTTTTTTTTAACCTAGGAATCTATTGTGGTCTAAACATCAAGGCATGCAATTAATCCTGAATACCAAGTCCGGTGGTTTAACACTTAGACCGCTACACACAACAATTGTTGTCTGTTGTTGCTTTAATATCTTGCCTTATTTCTCAATAAAAACATGGTTTGACAGCACTTCTAAAGTGCTGTCAAAGCATGTTGTAAATTATGTAAAGTATGTTTTTGATGATAAAAATGGAAAATAGAAAATAAACAGCAGATGACAAAAAATTAAGATAGCGGTGTAAGGGTTAAAGAAGTTTCATTTGGTGCATGCAGTTAGTTATAGAGATATATCAATCAAAATATTTTAGTTTCATGACGGGTACAATCAATTTTTTTAATTTTTTTTTTAATATTCAAACAATCAAAATGTTTTGTGACAAGGAAATATATAATTAATTTACTGAATATCATCCCCATCCGCCCCTAATGCCAGATTATTTTTTCATTTGTATATATTTGAAGAAAAATCATGAATTTTTGTTTTTTCAACACTATTTACAACAAATTTTAGTAATAAAAGTCACCAACCCGCCCATATCCCCACACCCCCCCCCACCCCCAAAATTTGACTGATATTCAGTAAATTAACTATATGGTCAATGCATCAGCATTAAAAACCACAGAAATACGTTTTAATGACAACATTTCAAGTTTCTACTATTATTTTTTTCTGATTTGTCAAGAACTTGATTTCAAAAATATTTCAAAAATATTGATTGAAATCAACAATAAATATAAAAACATGCAGCAAATAATGGTAACATTTGGGTGATAGACAAGTGGAGATGCTACGATGTAGTATACGAAGAAAACACTACCGCAGAGAGACTACCGGTACATAGAACCAGTCTCAATCAAGGTGGGGGATCACGTGATTTCCGAACCCGATAACGTAATCTGTGACGTCATTTTTACAGTAGATTGTTTTATGGGTGCTCTGAAAGTTATTTACAATAACTTATAACTTTCACAAAGAATCGAGTCCCATTTATTTCTTACATTCACATGCTCGAGTTTTTATTTACAATTACGGCAACCGATTCTTCGTCAAAAGGACAGAATTATGAGATTAAAGCCACCTATACAATAAAGGGCAACGTGTACCGCATTTGCTTCGGTATATTTCATAAAAATGTGTCATTCCATTACAAAGATGTTAAAGGAAATCTATTGTAAACACATCTAAAAAACATGACGTCACGCCGTTCAGAAACACATGATCTACACTTGAGTCTATATGAACAAGTACAATGAACCCTTACAATGCTGAATTAAAATCTGTCATCTGTTGTTTATTTTTTATTTTCCATTTTCTCATCAAAACCATTTTTTGACAACACTTTAGAATCATTTCCTTTGGAAATGATTCTAAAGTGTTGTCAAAGCATGTTTTTATTGAGAAAGAAGACAAAACATAAATCGGCAGCAGGCGACATTTTACGTTTCTCGCATTCTAAGGGTTAAACTAGCCATGTACAAGCTGTGAAATATCAGACTGGATCCAACGGTTTAGCACACCTTTCTGAATATACAAATGACACGTCATGTGATTTTGTACCTACATATAAGAAGCCACATCTCATGAACAATATTTGCAAATATTTTCCGTGAATGATGTCGAAAGGTGACACAGCAAATACGGAATAGAATTGAATAAAATTCCACATTTGCAATGACAGTTTCTGTGAATATCCCCCGCGTGGGCCCAGGTACCCCTAAATATGTAAAAAATGTCCAAAGGTGTGGGCTTGTGACCTTGACTCTGGGCTTAACGGGCGCGGCACGAACGTGAATTTGTCACAGCGTGGCAGAGGTCCATTGAAGCAATGCAAGGAAATAGAAGTTATAACCAATTTCTCTGATGTTAAGTTTTGTAAAGAGACTAAGTGTGTGTGTGACCTTGACCTCGAGACGAGCGGGGATTTGTCAGAGCACGATAGTAGAGCCTTAGAGGAATGCATGCATGAAATATTAAGAATTTTCGATGAAAGAAATAGAAGTTATAACATATTTCTCCGATGTTAAGTTTTGTAAAGAGACTAAGTATGTCACCTTGACCTTGGGATCAGCGGGGGTTGGACGGTCATTGATTTGGCACAGCATAGTAGTAGAGCCTTACAGGAATGCATGTGTGAAATATTAAGCATTTTAGATAAAGGAAATAGAAGTTATAACATATTTCTCTGATGTTAAGTTTTGTAAAGAGACTAAGTATTTGACCTTGGGATCAGCGGCGGTTGGACGGTCGTGGATTTGGCACAGCATGGTAGTAGAGCCTTACAGGAATGCATGTGTGAAATATTAAGCATTTTAGATGAAGGAAACAGAACTTATAACAATATTTCTCTGATATTAAGTTTTGTAAAGAGACCAAGTATTTGACCTTGACCTTGGGATCAGCGGGGGTTGGATGGTCGTGGATTTGGCACAGCATGGTAGTAGAGCCTTACAGAAATGCATGTGTGAAATATTAAGCATTTTAGATGAAGGAAATAGAAGTTATAACAATATTTCTCTGATGTTAAGTTGTGTAAAGAGACTAAGTATTTGATCTTGACCTTGGGATCAGCGGGGGTTGGACGGTCGTGGATTTGGCACAGCATGGTAGTAGAGCCTTACAGGAATGCATGTGTGAAATATTAAGCAGCTTAGATGAAGGAAACAGAAGTTATAACAATATTTCTCTGATGTTAAGATTTGTAAAGAGACTAAGTATTTGACCTTGACCTTGGGATCAGCGGGGGTTGGACGGTCGTGGATTTGGCACAGCATGGTAGTAGAGCCTTACAGGAATGCATGCGAGATACGAGGTCGTATCCGACCAAAGTTAGAAGCCTTGTTCAACCGATGAAAGCTGAAACACGCCGAAAGCCTGTGGTTTTATTTAACCTGCTGCATTGGGAAAATCCCAAAATCAAAACGGAATATCTATATCGAGAAAAAATATATTCAGCCCTGAAATTTGAATAACCTGACCTGGTGCCAGTACAGGTCCATACCACACCAAAGTCACTTGACCTCTTCCCCTAAAATAGGATTACAAATAATCATAATACTCACACAAGGGGTACAACCAGATTCAACTGTTACATACAAAATGGCAAAGACGTATGTGAGGGCCGAACCAGGTTTCCAGTCGGAATTCCGGTAAGGATGAGTGAGTGAATAGGGTTTAACGTCCGCTTTTCTGACATAGAGGTACAAGCCTCAGGGAGTCTACACGCAGACGGGTCCGGTAAGGATGAACCCCGATCGTTAAATTACCCATCACATGCTCCCACCTGCCACCCACGTGAATTAAATGTATCTCTTAATATTGAAATTACGTGTACATTGTATAATTGTAATTGGAGAAGACATGGAAAGTGAATGAGTTTAATGGTTTAAAATCTCATCTGTCAGACCAGTGGGGTGGAAATACTATGTTAGTATCAGGCCCGTAGCCAGGGCGGGGGTCGGAGCGGTCGGACGACACCCCCGCCAGGCCTCGAGGTCCACTTTTTTAGCCTTGAGGTCCACTTTTTTAGACCCCCTACATACCTCAGGCCCCTTAGGCCTTCGAAACGACCCCCCTTCAAACAGGTCTGGCTACGGGCCTGAGTATTGCACACCAAGGGTGAGGATTGAATTCACAGTATCCGGTATTGAAGCAGAGCTCCAGTTAAGGTGCGTAATTTGATCAACTTTCGGGAGACTTTCGTTATTTCTTCGCCAAAATTGTCAAGTTGGGAGTGCTTTAGAATCGTCTCATTGAGACGATTCTAAAGCAATCCCAACTTGCCATTTTTCGTGAAGAAATAAGAAAAATACCCGGAAAATTTGGTCCAATTACGCACCTTAACTGGAGCTCTGATTGAAGTCCAATACCATATCCCCTAGCAGTAGACATGGATCCCATTACTGAAACTACATGTGAAATTGGAGAAGAGGCTGGTCATATCATTAAAATTGAAATAGAAAACAAATGAGAAAACAAAGAGAAATAACATGCAGAAGTATATATTCCTGTAAAGCACCAGACACCAAGGTCAGACACATATGGTTATATATGACGATTATAAACAACGGAAGGATAGAACAAACACAATACAAAGACACATGATGGTGACATCAGTAGCATAAATATATAGAAACTAGAAAAAGTCGATGGCGCGCCATCGCAATATACCCACTTTCCCCAAATGCTAAGTCCGAAAGGGGGAGGTAATCCATGATGGAGGGTCGGATAAAAAATCCGAATTCACTTTGCGCATGTGCACATGATAACGAAGCTACATAGCAAATATGAGGCGCGTAGGTATGAAGGTGAAAAAGTTTTTCGAGTTACAAGGAAAAAATGGGAAATTCTGAGTCGGAAAGGGGGAGGTAATCCATGATGGAGGGTCGGATAAAAAATGGGAATTCATTTTGCGCATCTGCACATGATAACGAAGGTACATACTAAATATGAGGCGCATAGGTATGAAGGTGAAAAAGTTTTTCGAGTTACAAGGATAAAATGGGAAATTCTGAGTCCGAAAGGGGGAGATAATCCATGATGGAGGGTCGGATGAAAAATCCGAATTCACTTTGCGCATCTGCACATGATAACGAAGCTACATAGCAAATATGAGGCGCGTAGGTATGAAGGTGAAAAAGTTTTTTCGAGTTACAAGGAAAAAATGGGAAATTCTGAGTCCGAAAGGGGGAGATAATCCATGATGGAGGGTCGGATCAAAAATCCGAATTCACTTTGCGCATCTGCACACGATAACGAAGCTACATAGCAAATATGAGGCGCGTAGGTATGAAGGTGAAAAAGTTTTTCGAGTTACAAGGAAAAAATGGGAAATTCTGAGTCCGAAAGGGGGAGATAATCCATGATGGAGGGTCGGATGAAAAATCCGAATTCACTTTGCGCATCTGCACATGATAACGAAGCTACATAGCAAATATGAGGCGCGTAGGTATGAAGGTGAAAAAGTTTTTCGAGTTACAAGGAAAAAATAATAAATTCTGAGTCCGAAAGGGGGAGATAATCCATGATGGAGGGTCGGATGAAAAATCCGAATTCACTTTGCGCATCTACACATGATAACGAAGCTACATAGCAAATATGAGGCGCGTAGGTATGAAGGTGAAAAAGTTTTTCGAGTTACAAGGAAAAAATGGGAAATTCTGAGTCCGAAAGGGGGAGATAATCCATGATGGAGGGTCGGATCAAAAATCCGAATTCACTTTGCGCATCTACACATGATAACGAAGCTACATACCAAATATCAGGCGCGTAGGTATGAAGGTGAAAAAGTTTTTCGAGTTACAAGGAAAAAATGGGAAATTGTGAGTCCGAAAGGGGGAGATAATCCATGATGGAGGGTCGGATCAAAAATCCGAATTCACTTTGCGCATCTGCACATGATAACGAAGCTACATAGCAAATATGAGGCGTGTAGGTATGAAGGTGAAAAAGTTTTTCGAGTTACAAGGAAAAAATGGGAAATTCTGAGTCCGAAAGGGGGAGATAATCCATGATGGAGGGTCGGATCAAAAATCCGAATTCACTTTACGCATCTACACATGATAATGAAGCTACATAGCAAATATGAGGCGCGTAGGTATGAAGGTGAAAAAGTTTTTCGAGTTACAAGGAAAAAATGGGAAATTGTGAGTCCGAAAGGGGGAGATAATCCATGATGGAGGGTCGGATCAAAAATCCGAATTCACTTTGCGCATCTGCACATGATAACGAAGCTACATACCAAATATCAGGCGCGTAGGTATGAAGGTGAAAAAGTTTTTCGAGTTACAAGAAACGTGACGGACGGACGGAGGACGGACGTACGGACGGACGGACACCCGTGACGAAAACAATATACCCATTTTTTTTTACAAAAAAGTGGGTATAATTATGTGGAACACCATACAGAATAGGCACTTACTACCCAAGACGGTATATTACTTCATATTTATGTGACAAAGAAAGGATTGATTGAATGGGGCTTTAGTTTACGTCCGTTCAAAGAATGGAATGTTTTACGATTGTTTGCTAATAGAGATCAGCACTTTAACAGGAATTGGACTTAAATTACTCCCATGAAATTGACCTAAAAAATTATAAATTGGTAGATTACTCTTCTTTGTCAATATAAAAAAAATCCTGGAAGTAAGCCTTGTACATAATATTTTACAGTTCACATATTGAATTTTTAATAAATTCATTTCATAGCTTAACCCTTACACCGCTATCTTAATTTTTTTGTCGTCTGCTGTTTATTTTCTATTTTTATTATCAACAAGAAATGCGTCTGTCGAACGCGGATGCCACCTGCAGCATATTTGAGAAACTGTGACAAAGTGGTTAACCGAAAAGTGTAACGGACGGACAGACAGACGGACAGACGGATGGACGGACAGACGGACGGTCCAAACACTATATGCCACCCGTTTCTTCGAAACCACCCGTTTCTTCGAAACCCGGTGGCATAAAAACATGCTTTAAAGGTACATGCCCACGCAACAGGGTACACTGTACTACTACATTTCATTTTCTGGCATGCCTTATATGAGCCATTTGTTTACCCACTAACGAGTTATTTTTAATTACGGCGCGTGTTAATTGGTGTTAAATCGCATTTTATATGCCGCGACCAGAAAGGGTATTTTCCGACCTTGTGCTATTTTTACCAACACGCGTCACATGACACGGTCAATCATATCACATCTTTGACATGCGCAGTGAAGTATCGGAAGTTGAGAAGAAAAATCTCTGTTCGAGTCCAAATCTAAATCTCCACGTAACTCTTTCCATTTGGTGATCTGCATGGTCGCCAATATTAACCACTCTCTCTCTCTCTGTACTGCCTGTCACTCAGACATTTCGCCTTTTTTTTGGCCGACGCCTTTTCATACAATTTCCGTCCTGGACATTTTGACATGTTGATATTCTTGTTTACATATTGGGAAGCCTACTGGCGCGCGTAGTATACTGAGCATGCGCACCGCAAGCCGTGATTTGAAAGTCGTCGTCCCCGCACATTATCAAAATAGACTGTTACCGCCGCGCGTCGCTAACAGTAAATTGATAATTAATAAATAATTATATTTGTATAGCGGGCACTCGTAATTTTTAGAACTGGTGGAATAGTGAGATAATTATACACTTATTTAATTCCTATAAAGAACATTTTGTGCCTACTGCGTGGGCATGTACCTTTAAAATTGACAGCAGTTTAGAATAATTTTTGACACCACTTCCATTGGAAATGATTCTGAAGTGCTGTCAAATCATGTTTTTTATTTCCAGCAGACGAAAATTGTTGTGTGTAGCGGTCTAAGGGTTAATCAAAATTCAATATGTGAACTATCGAGTGCTCATGTTACGTTTGAACGGAGCGCCACCCCGACACGCTTTCAAATCCTGATACTATAACCTGATTTGGTTCTTTTAAAATGAATTGCGCATGCGGTAACATGGTTCGCGTCACAGGAAATTACTTCAACAAGGCGGGGCATCTGTTCTAAATATAATTGCACGTATTGCAACATTTAATGATTAATTTAATATATATTGATGAAAGCATCGCCAATATGCGATTAATTGAGTCGAAAGACTGTGCTTTCATTGGTCAAGAAACTAGGGCAAACAACAAAAGTACATATATGGTGGTTCACAAACAACACAATGATACACAGATGGGTGGGGTGACACATCAATGAGACAGACGGGGTGGCTACATGCACACACATAACACGTAGTTACTTACGTGAGCCATGCCATTAACCCCATACCCTGAATTTACAAAACCCTGAAACACAGAACAGCATACGAGATGTAACGGCATCATTGAGCGAGTTCAGGATTTTCAAACAATTGATTTGATTTGATTTATTGGTATATTTGTATTTAACAGCCAATCAACAGCTAAGGTCATTTAAGGCCGGGCCACCGGGCTCAATCCCGCATTTAACCTGTCACACTGGGGGAAAATCCCAAAATCACAACAGAATATTTACATTAAAAAATATATATATTCAGCCCTGAAATTAGAATAAGCGGACATGGTGCCAGGTCCATACCACACCAAGTCTCTTCACCCCCTCCCCTAAAAGTAATAGCATTAGGAATAATCATATCACTCTTGTAAGGGGTATAACTAGATTCAACTCTCACATACAAGAAAGTCAAAGATGTACATGAGGGCCAAACCTGTAGCCGATTTCATCAAAATTGCAAAGAATGCAGAATTATTATACTGAATTTATTACATTATCTCAGCCATTTAGTATAATAAATATTAATAAATTTATCCTAAAATTGAAAATTTCTCCCTCAAATTATACTTTGCTAGAAAAGTATACTTTGCAATGTTGGTGATATAGGCTACAGGTAAGGATGAATCTCGATCATTCAATTATCCATCACATGCTCTCAACCAACCACCGCAATTTTCAAACAAATCACATATTTAGTTTGATTACCGGTAACCCTTTCACTGCTGTTTGTGTTTTATTTTCCATTCATCTCATCAAAAACATTGGTTGACAGCACTCCAATGGCAATGATTCTATGGTGCTGTGAAATCATATTTTAATTGAGAAAGAAGACACAATTTAAAACAACAGCAAACAACATTTCCTGTATTCTCGGGCTTACTCCATTGCTCGTAGCAAAATTGGTGGATAAAGTGAAAGTGAATGATGGGTTTAACGACCCAGCAACAGCTAAGGTCATTTAGGGATGGGACCTCGTTTTCAAGTGACAGTGAATGGGTTTAACGTACCAGCAACAGCTAAGGTCATTTAGGGATGGGACCTCGTTTTCAAGTCTCATCTGAAAGATGTCAGGTGTTCGAACCCCTAGGCCACAACCCACATCCCGTCCATTAGTACTAATCTCAATACT
The DNA here is from genome assembly GCA_029237695.1 of Conchocele bisecta. Classification (NCBI taxonomy): domain Eukaryota; kingdom Metazoa; phylum Mollusca; class Bivalvia; order Lucinida; family Thyasiridae; genus Conchocele; species Conchocele bisecta. The sequence goes on from CM055268.1 coordinate 106,084,476, forward strand.
TTTATAATGGATGAAAATGAGTAATTGAATGAATGCAAGTTTAACCCTTCTATGGCAAGTTAAATTTTGCCATCTGCTATTTATTTTTTAATTTCATTTTCCTTCCAACAAAAGCATGTATTGATACTGGGTTGTGGAGTTTTGGGGGTGGGCATAAAATGACAGACATTAACATCACTGGGGTCTATATACCAGTTAGGCCACAATTAACCCTTAGACTGCTACACACAACAATTGTCATCTGCTGTTGCTTTTATATCTTGCCATATTTCTCAATAAAAACATGTTTTGACAGCACTTCAGAATCATTTCCAATGGAAGTGGTGTCAAAAATTATTCTAAACTGCTGTCAATTTTAAAGCATGTTTTTGATGATAAAAATGGAAAATAGAAAATGAACAGCAGACGACAAAAAAATTAAGATAGCAGTGTAAGAGTTAATAGAACTTTTGTTTCCCATCTCCCGACCCTGCATTTTCAAGTTGGGTAGGTAGGTATTATGTTTTATCCCGTCAACACAGTGCGTATGTGCCGTGAAACACGGTGCCGTGAAACATTTTTGATATCCAGTCAATACAATTTTTGCATTTTACAGCCATTTGAAGGTGTTGACGGGATAAATAGAATAGTAGGTTAGTGCCGTGAATGGGAAAAAATATCTGGCGCGGCACGGAAACGGGATGTGCTCGGCAGAGCCTCGCCCATACCGTTTCCTGAGCCTTGCCAGATATTTTTTCCCATTCATGGCACTAACCTACTATTCTCTATTTATCTCATATTGCACTTGGTCTAGGCTAAAACACTGACCGTGGGTAGACACTGGGATGAATTGAATTTTTTATATTTTTTTTAAATCGGCGATATAATTATTTGAGTCAGGCTGACTTTAGCGGGTTGGTCGGGCAACAGGAAACATACACCCATTTTACTACGGCAGTCTCCGGGAAAGTCGTCTGTCCGTCGGACAGTCCGTTAAAATTGCTGCCGGTCCGATGGTAACCCAGAAGTCGCCGGACCGAATGTCGGACTATAAAAAAACTATTTTTTTGTACTTTTCTATTCTAAGCTTCAATGAAATCACCTTCTTTTGGTAGCTAGCTTTTCTTATATGACTGATGATGTACATAAACAAATCTCTTAAATATCACACAAAATCAGTTTTATTTTTATAAATGTTTTTTGTCGGTCTGTTAAAGTTTTGTCCGGTCTGGTAAAAATTTCACGTTTACCGACTGTCCTGTAATATTTTGGCAGTTTCGCGGAGACTGCTATGGCTTTGGTACAAAGGTCCAGATAAGCTGCACATTTGCTTACCGGTAAATTCCCAATTAAAATTGCCAAAAACCCAATTGAAATCAGTATCGAGTATCAAAAAGCAATACAAAATTTGTGGTACCTTTATCATGCTGCAGAAAACAATAAACAGACCACAAATATAGCATATTTTTTCTTATTTTCCATGAAAACATATCTTGGTATTTCATTAGAATCATCTCCAAGGAGACAATTCTAATGAAATGCCAAGATGTGTTTTCATTTCGAAGCAAACCATTCAATAATTGCTGTCTGTTGATGTGTAAACAGTAGTGTGATTTTATTTTACTCGATTAAAATTTTGAAATACCCAATTGATTCAGAAATGATGGAGTGACAATACTCAATTGCAACTTCCTTATCTGAAGCCCTGTTGGTATATGTATTTATGTCATCTTATGATCTATACAACTGATAGGACTTACTGATGTACATGGCAGTATCATCCTATAGTATTAAATACCCCTGGAGGGCTTTGCATTGTCCCTTACTTTCAAATAAAAACTTTACAACTTTTTGCGAACAATAGTGACCTTCGCAACAGCTGCCCAGGAGCAGATTGAAACACGTCATGAGATTTTGTACCTAAAAACATGTGCGGATATCTCATGAAAAATTTAAGATAATTTCTGTAACCGATGTCAAATGTTGACGAAATTTTCATAGCAAATGCGGAATTCTATTCCGCATTTTCTATGATAATTTTGTCATCTTTCGACGTCATTTACGGAAAATATCACAGTTTCTGTAAATATATTTCATGAAAATTTGCACAGGTTGTTAGGCACAAAATCACATGGCGTGTCTAATTTGTGTCTTGTTACAGGAAGAATGACCACACAATTAAAGTGCCAACAATAGCCCACTGGCCAGACCTCAATATACATGTATGTGGCTGTACCTAGAGAATGGGGCTTATGTGATTTGTGACCAGTGTAGCTCCTGGGACCCGTTTCACTAAAGTTTGTACGACTAAAATGTCTGTAAGTGCAAAATGATGATAGTCTGTAAATTTCACATTAACAATGTTTTCTTGTAAACAATTATTGAATTTACATTTATTGAGCATAGGCTATATTGCTTGTTAGACGGGTGTTTCAGTGATGGAATAGCGATCAGTGCAGATCCTCATCAGACTGCGCAGGCTGATCTGGATCTACACTGGACGCAAAACCCATAAGCCTCATTTCTCCAGTCATAGCCACAAATCACAATATCTTGATCTGGTACCAGGTACTCTTACCACACCAAATCACTTGACCCCAGGTGTGAATCCCAGGAGGATTCATCATGATATGAATCCAGGTGAGGATGGATTCATAATTGTAGCTATGACTGGAGAAATGGGGCTTACGGGTTTTGCAACCTGTGGAGATACAGATCAGCCTGTGCATCAGCAGTCCATCAGGATCTGCACTGTTTGCCATTCCATGAATGAAACGAAACACCCGCCATTTTTGTAACAATGTAGATTGTTATCATGCTACAGGAATGGGCTATTTGATCAGGAGCTACACTGGCCACAAATCCCATAAGTCCCATTTATCCAGTCACAGCCACAATTAAGATGCATATACCCACCTGACATCACAGGATTCTGATCAAAAACAATATTTTCAGATGCAAGAGAAATTATGCCATCGTTTTCAATTTCACGTTGCTAAGCTGCTGACGAAATGCCGTGTCGCTAAGACACTACATATAGCTCTGTTGGTTGAGTTAGAATCAGCGTTCAAGAACAATCAATAAACGATCCATCGTCGAGAAACCCACCCTTAACCCTTAGAATGCGGGAACCAAAAATAGTCGTCTGCTGATAATTCATATGTTGTCTTTTCTCTCAGTAAAAACATGGTTTGGCAGCATTTTAGAATCATTTCCAATATTCTAAAGTGCTGCCAAACCAAGTTTTTGATGAGAAAAATGGAAAAATAAAAAATATTCAGCAGACGACACAAATTAATTCAGCATTGTAAGGGTTAAAGGAAAGGTCGTCAGAGAAAACTGTTGACCCAGACTGTGCAGAGCAGTGAGCCACATAAATTGCTACGACAGAGTGTTCGCTGCCGGTTTAGAATGAACAAGTGAATTTAAAATCAATATTGATCAATATGGTTTGCGCTGCTCAGAAATGCAAGCCACTCTGTAACAGTAAGCATGTTTTTTTTGTAGCAGACGAGAAGCACACTTGCGCGCGACACTAGATCATAAAAGGCAGTTTGTGCGAGCCGGCTTCAGCGATACGTCGGCAAATCATCACACCGTCCAATTCAACACAGGTTGCCGGCAGGCAGGCCATTGCTGCCAGTGTGTACGTGAAAATCACTCAAGCAAGCACCAATATGACAATGTGGCAAAACCAAATCAAGCACATCCGGTCCATATTATCACACTGAATACTACGGTATGGCAGTTATAGGCATAAGTCTGATTTTTTGGTGATTAGACATTTCTTGAGGACCCAAAAGGGGGAACAGAGAATGTGCAAAGTATTACTCTCTGTTTCACGAAATCTGCCAAAGTACTATTGTCTGTTTCACGAAATCTGCCAAAGTATTACTGTCTGTTTCACGAAATCTGCCAAAATACTACTGTCTGTTTCACGAAATCTGCCAAAGTACTACTGTCTGTTTCACGTAATCTGCCAAAGTATTACTGTCTGTTTCACGAAATCTGCCAAAGTATTAAAGTATTACTGTCTGTTTCACGAAATCTGCCAAAGTACTACTGTCTGTTTCACGAAATCTGCCAAAGTACTACTGTCTGTTTCAAGAAATCTGCCAAAGTATTACTGTCTGTTTCACGAAATCTGCCAAAGTATTACTGTCCGTTTCACGAAATCTGCCAAAGTACTACTGTCTGTTTCACGAAATCTGCCAATGTACTACTGTCTGTTTCACGAAATCTGCCAAAGTATTACTGTCCGTTTCACGAGATCTGCCAAAGTATTATGGCTTATACAGCCATTATACTTTGGCAGATTTTCGTGAAACAGACAGTAGTAAAAGCAAAACAAACCAAAAGCCAAATTTTTTTATTACTTTTTTCCCAGAAAATATTAAATTTTATCAAAATTTAAGAATGTGCCTTCTTTTTATTTCGTCTAATTTGGCAGAATATAGATTTTATTGCGAAAAAAAATAAAAATTCCCATTGTGTGAAGATCGATGTCTATGGTGGATTAAAAGGGGGGGGGGGGTGGGGGGGGGACATTTTTCTAATTTCAGAAATAATGAACCGACTTTCAAAATTTAAATTGTTTTCAAAATTCTTAATTAGATCATTTCCAAGCTATCTAGTCAGGTTTCAGATTCATTTTCCATTTTCTTTTTTTCGACTCCTCCAGCTCTTTTCCCCCCCCCATGTGAAATTTCCATAATTTTTTCGTAATAAAATCAATATATATTTAATAATAACCAAATTTCACGAAATAAAAAGAAAGCTTGTTCTTAAATTTGGCTACTATTTTATATTATCGAATATGTGGATATAACGTCAAAGGGCAGATTTCGTGAAATTTCTCATCATATAGTTTTAGTATATATAGAGGATCTTACACAAGTGATTTAATGTGATATTTATTAACCCTTACACCGCTATCTTAATTTTTTGTCGTCTGCTGTTTATTTATATTTTCCATTTTTATCATCAAAAACATGCTATGACAGTAATTTAGAATAATTAACAACATGCTTTGACAGCACTTTAGAATGATTCTGAAGTGCTGTCAAACCATGTTTTATTGAGAAATAAGGCAAGATATAAAAGCAACAGCAGACGGCAATTGTTGTGTGTAGCGGTCTAAGGGTTAAACAATCAGTGAAGCCAAGTTTCTTATGAAATCAGTCAAATATTAAAAATTATTTATTGCATAAGGACAGCACCATAGATTGAAGCTGCAAAAATTACTGAACATGTTTTCTGTAGCGGTTTAATTTACATTTATTACATAGTGTACATGTATTGTGATTTTAATACACTGTGCTATTACACTATGAAAACCCATTTTCTGCAATAAATATGTGTACAATCTTACATAAGTGATGATTTAATATGATGATATTTATTAACCCATTACATTCGGAATACATCTTTACAGGTATGAATTTTTTTTAAATAATTAATTTATATTTTTGTTATTTATTAATGAAAGAATTTCTTTCATTTCTGGACGGAAGTATATAATGAAAATATTGATGATTTTCCACAAACAAAATGACACATCCTCAGCATTTAATGGGTTAATCTTTACTACGCTGAATTATTTTTTGTCGTCTGCCGGAAATGTTTTATTTTCAATATTTCTCGACAAAAACCTGTTTTGACAGCGCATGAGAATCGTCTCCACTGGAGACGATTCTCATGTGCTGTCAAAACCTTTTTTGTTCTCAGAATTAAGTCAAAAATGAAAAACAGCAGACGGCAATTTCCATCTCCAGCATAGTAAGGGTTAAACAAGTTAATGAGTTAATAAGGTATGCGGCTATGTCCAGTTTCTGGACTGAGACCAGTCAACGAGTTTAACAACTGTTATATTAAATCATCACAAATGTTAGATTCTATTTATTGCATAAGCACAGCTAGCATTACCATTTCAGCTGTACTGACAACTACATATTTATTACACTAGTGTATTATAATTGTTAACCGTTAGACCGCTACTTACAACAATTGTCGTCTGTGGTTGATTTTATGTCTTGCCTTAGGCCAGTTTTTTTTTATTTGTTGGTTTACAGATTCGCCGACCCGATTTTTTGACAATGTGGAAAAAAAAAAAAAAAAAATTTTTAAGATTTTTTTACCTCCGATCCGCTGTGCCGAGAAATGTAAGTGGCGGAAACCCCGGATCTTAGCAGCAGTGACAACAACAACAACCTGCGAATGGACGATTCGATATGATTCGATATATCTCCGTTTCGGATTGAATGCAAAAATTCAAAACCTTAATGCTCGGTTAAATGGCCTATATTTTCTGTTTTCTTGCTCCGATGTGCTTCATATTTCATGTATGCGTTCTTCCTAGGGTCCTCTACCGCCCTGCCACAAATCCACGCTTGTGCCACCCCCACTGATATTTGTTTCAACTATATCGCCGCTTCGTTGTCTTCTGACAACTCTTGTATTTAATTATACCAGATACGGTATTAATATGTACGCATTACGCAACCCATTCACAGTGATTAACATTCAACAGTATGTGAATATGAAACTGAGTTGCTATGTAGAATATAAAGAAACTTGCTGAACCGACTCCCTACGTTAACCGACAAACTCTTGGTCCGAGACGTCTATCACAATCACTGGCCTTTTTGTTTTTTCCAGACCACAAACCGACCCAACCATGAGCCTTAAAAAGGTGAACCGACCCAACCATGTGCCTTAAAAAGGTGATTTTTATGGTGTTCGGACCGTCCGTCTGTCCGTCACACGTTCGGTTAACCACTTCGTAACAGTTTCTCAAACCGGCCATATCTTCTAAATAAGTTGCTCAAGTTCTTCACTTTCAACACATCATTCATTGGTATGTGTGCTACACCTGCCTTGTCATACTTTATATTACTTTGACCTTTTGACCTTCACAGGGCTGCTGAAAGGACTTAGCAATTTCGGTTAACCAGTTTGTCACAGTTTCTCAAACTGGCCATAGCATCTACATAAGTTGCTTAACTGCTTCAATATTTCCACACTTCATTCATTTGCATGTATGCTACACCTGCCTTGCCATACTACATATGACCTTCACCCTTTGACTTAACACTTTTGGTTCACCCGTTTGTCACAGTTTCTTCAATATGCCGCCGGTGGCATCCGCGTTCGAGACTTTTTTTTTTTTTTATTTCCCCGACCGACCCAACCTTGTGCCAAAAAGAATAAAAAAAATGAAAAAACTTTTTTATTTTTATTTTTTTCCGACCGACCGACCAGATCTCGCGGAAAAAAAATCAGTAAACCAACGAATAAAAAAAAAACCGGCTTTATTTCTCAATAAAAACATGGTTTGATAGCACTTCAGAATCATTTCCAATGGAAATGATTCTGAAGTGCTGCCAAAGCATGTTGTAAATTATTCTAAAGTGCTGTCAAAACATGTTTTTGATGATAAAAATGGAAAATAGAAAATGAACAACAGACGACAAAATATTAAGATAGCGGTGTAAGGGTTAACCCTATGAACCCGAAAGCCCGCTATAGCGATTTATGCAAACAGTGCAGATCCAGATGAGCCTCATCAGGATCTGCACTTTTTGAAAGTAATTTTTGAGAACAACAAATACCCCCCCCCCCTTTTCATAAATGTGACGATTGAATTGGTTGCAAAATTAACATATCAAAATGCGTTCCAGTTACTTAGGGGTGAAAGGGTTAAAACTGTTACTACTCTGTGAAATGTGACATATCGGCCCACGAATGCCCCCGATAAATGTCTGTTAGAATATTTAACCCTGGTGACCTTGAACTTGTGTCCACAACTACATTTGCAATAGGCGTCATCCATCCCACAATGTATATCTAATGAACATCTGAAGCATTCTCGAGTCCTGTAGCCTATTTCAGCAACAAAGTATACTTATCTAACAAAGTATACTTTGAGGGAGAAATTTTCAATTTAAGGATAAATTTATTAATTTTTATTATACTGAATTTATTACCTTATCGCAGCCATTTTGGCTGTGATAATGCAATAAATTCAGTATAATAATTCTGCATACTTTTAATCATCAAATATTTGCAGTGGTTAGTTCTATATGAAATCATTTATTTTGGGGAAAATAAATACTCCCTCAAAGTATACTTTGCTAGATAAGTATACTTTGTAATTTTGATGAAATCGGCAACATACTTTATAATAGTAGTTATCAGGCGGAAATAAAAAATCTTGAACTTGGTGCAACGAACCAAACTCTCAATAGGCGTCTTCTCCTGATTGATATCAATGCACCCAGTGCCTTCTTACAAAAGATTGCAAACCGGCCTTCTGATTTTGTGAAAAATAAGTGTGATTTTCGACAAAATTGTAAAAAAGCAAGATTTTTTGCAAAATTTGTGAAAATTTGCAACACGTTAAATATGAAATACTAACAAGGCGATTGCCGGGGAGTGTCTCACAAACTAGCAATGAGTCATGGTTATTCAAATGATCCAGGGTGGTTAACTATCTATGTTAAAGGTACATGCCCACTCAGTAGGCACACAATGTTATTTATAGAGACATCATCGCAGACATTTTCTGGAAAAATAAGCATAGGTTCACCATTACCCTACGTATTGAGTGGCAAATGTCAACACTGATATCAGGGGCGATAACCGTGTTTCCTTAAAATGTTAACGGACATTACTATTTATTCTCCGCATTTATTTTTTGATGTGCAATGATCACACTTTATAATCTGTCGAAAATATTATCTTTTCAGGTGACGCATTTAATTAGTATAAATAATTAAAAAATATCATGCCTCATTTGCATATGAAAATAGCCTGATACCACCGCGCATCACTATCAGTAAAATAAATATTACTAAATGATTATCTGTATATCGGGCACTAGTAACTTTTAGAACTGGTGGAATAGTGACACAATTATACACTTATTTAATTCATATAAAGAACACTTTGTGCCTACTGAGTGGGCATGTACCTTTAACCCTTACACCGCTGTCTTAATTTTTTGTCGTCTGTTGTTTATTTTATATTTTCCAGTTTTATCATCAAAAACATGCTTTGACAGCACTTTAGAATAATTTACAATATGCTTTGACAGCACTTTAGAATAATTTCAATTGGAAATGATTCTGAAGTGCTGTCAAACCATGTTTATATTGGGAAATAAGGCAAGATATAAAAAGCAACAGCAGACGACAATTGTGAGTAGCGGTCTAAGGGTTAAGAAGCTACTAATGAACTTTAGAGAAGATCCGACTAAAGATGCGAAATTTGGACATGTGTGACCGATATTTCAAGAAAGTATATCAAGGTCACCTAAATGATGCAGGATGGTTAGGTAGCTAGGGAAGCTACGCATGAAGTTTGGCTAAGATCCGACATAATGTATCAGGAGATGTGTGAAATTTGGATGTACGTCCAAAGTTTTGAGGGACTTGATCTATATTTCATGGAAAGTAATGATCCGACTAACGGATCAGGAGGTATTCAACATTTGGACGTACATTCAAAATTATTGACACAAAGGTCAAGGTCATCATGTTGAAGGTCACCCAAATGACATTTGATGGATAATATCAATGTGTCAATGTGAGGAAGCTATTGATAAAGTTTGGTAATGATCCGGCTAACAGATCAAGCGACATGCAATGGATTACAGCAACTTGCAATTGTGATTAAACAGTTGATTGTTTGTTTATTAGTGTTTAACGGCCTATCAACAGCTAAGGTCATGTAAGGCCGGGAAAACGGGCTTGATCCCATTTTAACCTACTGCATTGGGATCTCAAAATCAGAGCAAAATATTTACAACGAGAACAAATATATTCAGCCCTGAAATTAAAATAACCCGACCTGGTGCCAGGTCCATACCACACCAAAGCCACATGGCCCCTTCCCCTAATATAGGATTACAAATAATCGTAATACTCACATAAGGGGCATAACCAGATTCAACTGTCACATACAAAATGCCAAGATGTATGTGAGGGCCAAACCAGGTCTCCAGTCGGGATACCGGTAAGGATGAATCCCGATCGTTAAATTACCCATCGCATTCTCCCACCTGCCACCCACTATTAAACAGTTGAATAAGAATGGTGCATGTAATAATGATGTAAGCAAAAAAAACACAATTGTTTGCCTCAATTGTGAAAACAAGGCTATCGCCAGGGAGTGTCTCACCCACTAAACAAGGCGATTACAACAAATGTCAAGATCACCAAGGTCAATGTCGTAATATGAAGAAGTTCAAAATCATTGATATGAAGGTCATGGTCACCAAGGTCATAATCACTCAAATGACAGTGGGTGGAGAGCCATCAATGCGATACTCAACATTAGGACGTATGTCAAAAATTGTTGACACCAAGGTGAACGTCACCATGGTCAAGGTCAGGTGAATTACAAATGGTAGATATCCATGAATGTGAAGAAACTATTGATAAAGTTTGGAGATGATCCAACTAACAGATCAAGAGACACATGTATGCAACATTTGGATGTACATCCAAAATGATTGACATGAAAGTCAAAGCCACCAACGTCAATGTCACCCGAATGACACTAGATGGATAACTATGAATGTGAGGAAACTATTGATGAAGTTTGGTCATGATCCGACTATAGAGATTCAACATTTGCACATACGTCCAATATTGTTGACACCAAGGTCAAGGTCGCCATGGTCACCCGAATGTTGCTGGTTGGATAGCCATCCATGTGACAAAGCTATTTATGAAGTTTTGTAAGGATCCCTCCCACTAATGGATCAGGAGATATTCAACATTTGGACGTACATCCAAAATTGTTGATACAATTGTCAAGGTCACCATGGTCATGGACCATGGTCATGGTAACCCGAATGACATTGGATGGATAGCCATCAATGTGAGGAAGCTATTGATGAAGTTTGTTAATGATCCAATTAACAGATCAGGAGGTATTCAATATTTGGACGAAAGTACAAAATTGACACAAAAGTTAAGGTCACTGAATTTTATACAGTTCGATACAGGTATTTGCAAACATCGACTATCGGTGGAAATGTTATTATAATTTCAAGTCTACTTTCAAACTGCTTACTTGTATGAACTTTAGTGAAACTGGCCCCTGGTTACGACTGATTTGATCGATTGACATTTTGTGTATATTATATGTTCAACAGCAACAGATGGGAATGCTCCCATAGGGGCACAGGTTTGAAGTAACGGACCGAGGTCTATAAATACATTAAATATGCCTAAAAGCATCAATAAATGAAACAAGAAACGAGGCAAAGCCACGAAGGCCAGGTTTTTTCCAAGCATAGACACTTGGATAACATAATTATACCCACTTTTTGTAGACTAGATGGCCGTGGCCTGCATGTCGCGCCTTGGGGCGAGGCATAGACACTAAAAAAATAGATATAGTAGATGGAAAACTTTAACCAAAAAACTTTAACCGGACACACGGACGAACGGACGGACGTATGCCAAAATGCCGACGATATCGCGCTTTCCGCAAGCAGGTGTGACAATGATGATAAACACCCATGTGAAGTATCAAGGAATTGGGTGAAGCAGTTGCAGAGATATAGTACACGAAAAAACTTTAACAAAAAAATTCAAAGTAATTTGAACTTGACATAGGGCACAGGATCGCGCTTTCTGCAAGCAGGTGCGACAATGATGATAAACACCCATGTGAAGTATCAAGGTATTGGGTGAAGCAGTTGCAGATATAGAGTACACGAAAAAACTTTAACAAAAAAAGTCAAAGTAATTTGACCTTGACATTGGGCACAGGATCGCGCTTTCCGCAAGCAGGTGCAACAATGATGATAAACACCCATGTGAAGTATCAAGGTATTGGGTGAAGCAGTTGCAGAGATATAGTACACGAAAAAACTTTAACAAAAAAATTCAAAGTAATTTGACCTTGACATTGGGCACAGGATCGCGCTTTCCGCAAGCAGGTGCGACAATGATGATAAACACCCATGTGAAGTATCAAGGTATTGGATGAAGCAGTTGCAGAGATATAGTACACGAAAAAACTTTAACAAAAAAATTAAAAGTAATTTGACCTTGACATTGGGCACAGGATCGCGCTTTCCGCAAGCAGGTGCGACAATGATGATAAACACCCATGTGAAGTATCAAGGTATTGGGTGAAGCAGTTGCAGAGATATAGTACACGAAAAAACTTTAACAAAAAAATTCAAAGTAATTTGACCTTGACATTGGGCACAGAATCGCGCTTTCCGCAAGCAGGTGCGACAATGATGATAAACACCCATGTGAGTAGTATCAAGGTATTGGGTGAAGCAGTTGCAGAGATATAGTACACGAAAAAACTTCAACAAAAAAATTCAAAGTAATTTGACCTTGACATTGGGCACAGGATCGCGCTTTCCGCAAGCAGGTGCGACAATGATGATAAACACCCATGTGAAGTATCAAGGTATTGGGTGAAGCAGTTGCAGAGATATAGTACACGAAAAAACTTTAACAAAAAAATTCAAAGTAATTTGACCTTGACATTGGGCACAGGGGCCGCACGGTTGGGGGTTAGAATGAAAATATGGATGATCATAAACACACATGTGAAGTTTCAAGGTAATGGGCGAAGCAGTTGCAGAGATATAGTATAACGAAAAAGTTTTAAAACCAAAAAACTTTAACTAGACGTACGTTAAAAAGTTAACGTTGAAAATGGCTAAGTCAATTACGTAGAAATAATAGGTGAAGGTAAAAAAATGGTCACATGTTGGATAGTTGTATGTGGTAGGCACCCCTTGGTTATGAAGCTGTGAAAGTTTGGTGGTCCTAGGTGGTACAGTACCAAAGAAATGGACTTAAACACGAAAACTTAACATTGTAAACGCGAAAACTTAACATTGAAAATGGCTAAGTCGTCGACTGCGCGGAAAAAATGGGTGAAGTTAAAAAAAAAAGTAACATGTTGGATAGTGATATGTGGTGGGTACCCCTTGATTATGAAGCTGTGAAAGTTTGGTGGTCCTAGGTGGTACAGTACCAAAGAAATGGACTTAAACACGAAAACTTAACATTGTAAACGCGAAAACTTAACATTGAAATGGCTAAGTCGACTACGCGGAAAAAATGGGTCAAGTTAAAAAAAAAGTAACATGTTGGATAGTGATATGTGGTGGGCACCCCTTGATTATGAAGCTGTGAAAGTTTGGTGGTCCTAGGTGGTACAGTGACAAAGAAATGGACTCAAACACGAAAACTTAACATTGATTGTGGACGCCGCCCGCCCGCCCGGCTTTCGCCAATCCAATAGCCTGGATTTTTTTTCAAAAAACCTGGCTAAAAACAAGAAATGCGTCTGTCGAACGCGGATGCCACCTGCAGCATAATTGAGAAACTGTGACAAAGTGGTTAACCGAAAAGTGTGACGGACGGACAGATGGTCCAAACCCTATATGCCACCCGGGTCTTCGAAGAAACGGGTGGCATATAGTGTTTGGACCGTCCGTCTGTCCGTCCGGGCACACATTATGGTACTTATGTGGCTAGCCCCACAGGGTTATGGACTTAGTAAAGGATAGGGTTGGTTACAATTAGCCACCTAAAAAATCGTTTTATGTGGCTAAAAATCGTTTTATGTGGCTAATATTTAACATGTGATAAGCCACATAAGTATCCATTTGTAAGAACATCCGTCTGTCTGTCCGTCACACTTTTCGGTTAACCACTTTGTCACAGTTTCTCAAATATGCTGCAGGTGGCATCTGCGTTTGACAGACGCATTTCTTGTTCTTCATTTATTGATGCTTTTAGGCATATTTAATGTATTTATAGACCTCGGTCCGTTACTTCAACCTGTGTATATGGGTGGGGGGGAGGGGGGGAGCACACGACACGCTCAGCACGTTCACCCTGGATTACACCGGATCACTTTACCCCAGACGTGAATCCCATTCACCAATACACACAACAATTGTCGTCTGATGTTGCTTTTATATATTGCCTTATTTCTCAATAAAAACGTGGTTTGACAGCATTTCCAATGAAACAAAGCATGTTGTCAATTATTCTAAAGTACTGTCAAAGCTGTGAATCTTAACTTTTACACCGGCTATCTTAATCTTTTGTCGTCTGCTGTTTATTTTCTATTTTCCATTTTTATCATCAAAAACATGCTTTGTCAGCACTTTAGAATAATTTACAACATGCTTTGACGGCACTTCAGAATCATTTCCTTTGGAAATGATTCTGAAGTGCTGTCAAACCATGTTTTTATTGAGACATAAGGCAAGATATAAAAGCAACAGCAAAGACAATTGTTGTGTGTAGTGGTCTAAGGGTTAAATTTGTTCGGAGAATTAGCAGACATGATTGTATGTGGTGTTGAAAGGGTTCACGATATCAACACTACTAGTGTTGAAATTGTGAACCCTTTCAACACCACAGCCCTCTATTCTAATGTTTGCCAACAGAGTAGATTCCGATGAGCCGACTCGTAACGAGCCGTCTCCTCAGGATCTGGACTATTTGTGGATATTTTCAAACATTTGAAGAAATTCTCACAATTCTGACAGAATATCCAAAACATAAAATGGAATAATTCATTCCAGTAACATAGGGGTGAAAGGGTTAAGGTATGAATCACAAGATAGTCATACCTCCCGTTATCCTGGTTACAAAATATGTTAGCCTACTTACATAATCGTGAAATGCTTTAGCTTCACTCGAGTGGTCACATGTGTCTCTTCGCTCTGGTGCTGCACAGTATAAATCCCAAAACACACTGAAATAAATAAAGGAATATTTTAAATTTTTTAAAATGGAATGATTGTACTGCGATTCAACTTTTTTATAACGATATACTTTACAATATTAGTGCCGAAGTCACAATGCCAGTCAACAAGGGAGATAACTCACTGAAAACCAATAGGGTTCTTCATCTTGCCGTGATAAATATGTATGCCGAATTTGTTTACGATTCGTCAAGTACATGCAGAACTTATTGCGTGGACAAGGGTACAGAGTGCAAAAATAAAAATGGCCGCCAAGTGGAGATTTGTTTGTTTGTTTATTGGTGTTTAACGGCCTATCAACAGCTAAGGTCATGTAAGGCCGGGCAAACGGGTTCGATCCCGTTTTAACCTGCTGCATTGGTGTGGGGGTAAGGCCGGGCAAACGGGTTCGATCCCGTTTTAACCTGCTGCATTGGTGTGGGGGGGGGGGGGGGGGGGGGACATTTACAATATAACTCTAGTTATTGCGTGGACAAGCTCTGTTCAAGGCGAATACATAATACGTCCCGTTTTTCAAACGTGTGTATAAAAATGTTGTTCCGACTTGTTGAATGTACCTCTTTTTCAAACTTTTACACGCTAAATGTGTCCCCACCTTTTCTGGCCTTTCCATGCCCAGAGCTCCAGATAAATGTTGTATCTAAAGAGTATTATACCCCCAGATATCAAATTCAATGCACATTTTACTTTTACAAATGTATTAATTGATTTTCTTCCTTATTAAATAGGGAACAAACGATACAAAATTTTTTTAAAAAAATAAAATTCGACCAGCTTTTTGCAGTATTTTCTCTACTCAATTTGAAAATCAATGCGTATTTTCACATTGCTGTGAGTATTTTGTATTCCCACTTTTGATAATCAATGCATATTCTGCTAAAATAAGTGTGTAAAATACGCCAATATGCACCTTATCTGGAGCTCTGCCATAGACAAAAATTACAAACAAAACCGCCATATTCAAACACAGAGACTGTCTGGCTCCCACGTTAGAGAGGTTCCACTGTAATTATATTACTACAAAGGGAGATAACTTTGTACTTACCACCACCATGAATGTAGGAACCCGGGAGGCTCCCCTAATGTTATGTTTTTCTCCCATCGTATCTGCAAACGTGAAGAGAAAAAAATGAAAGAGTACTGCACTAACTCAATAGTATTTGATCAAACAAATGAATAACCCCATTAAAACTAGTTCTCTGTCTGAATGCTTGAAAGCAGTGAAGATCCAGATGAGCTGATAACAGGTGGAAGACACGAACGTGTGACATATACAACACAAGATGGGTGGGTTAATGGGATTTTTACAATGAGCACTTTTTTGTGTCACGTGTCCCCGAGTCTTCCACCTGTGGATGAGCGAACTTGTAATGAGACATCAGACTGCTGGAATGTGCTAGCTGATTTCACCAAAATTGCTAAGCATACTTATCCAGCTAAGTATACTTTGAGGGAGTAATCGTTTATTTGTCCCCAAATGCATTATTTCATTTAGAACTAACGACTGCATATATTTGATGAATAAAAGTATGCAGAATTATTATACTGAATTTATTACAATATCACAGCCAAAATGGCTGTGATAATATAATAAATTCAGTATAATAAAAATTAATAAATTTTGCCTCAAATTGAAAATGTCTCCCTCAAAGTGTACTTAGCAAGATATAAGCCCATTACTCCAATCATCCACTTGCAAAGCATACCGGGGTCTATCAGGGGCGCCGGCCGGAAGCATCATCAGATTGGTCCGGCGATTTTAGTGGTGCCCCCGCTACCCACAAAAAGTGTATGTCGTCACCACTCAGTTGAACCGTCTCACCGAGACGGTTCAACTGAGTGGACACAACATACACTTTTAATGAGAAACGAGAAAATTTGCAGAAAATATATGTACATTCCCCTTTTTTTAGATATGAATTCCAAATATGTTAAAAGTCCTGGCGGACCTGTTCCATTCCGATGCCTCTGTCTATGCTGGTTGTAAAGAAACGACCCTTTATCATAATGAGACACAACCTGACAAAACGTGTCTAAGTGTCTTTGTTGACAAGTGTAGCTCCTGATACCTGATAACTGCTATTTAGAATGCGGGAAAAAAATGTTGTCTGTTGTTGTTTTATATTTGTTCTGAATAAAAACATGGCTTGACAGCACTTCAGAATTATTTCCATTGGAAAAAATGAAAATAAACAAACAACAAAAATATGTCATGTTGAGTTGGGAATGGATCCCCTAGTTGCGGGCAGCAACTCTGCAAAATCCCTATACGTCTATCCCACAACTAATACAAGTATGGTGTATGCCGATCTGGGGCTTATTGAGTTTCTGACGTAGATGTTGATCATTAGTTATTTCACTCATACTGTCCGTTTTACGAAAGCTGTCCAAATGTTATGGTCATATACACAATGCAAAAACAATTTTTTTTCCTGATATTAAATCTTAGCAAAATTTAAGAACGAGACAATATTGAATTTATGACGAAAATACAATTTTCCATCAGAAGATATAGTGGACGGATTTTCAAAATTTAACTTGTTTTCTCAGTTGGATCATTTCCAAGCTATCTAGCTCGGTTTCGGAAGCAATCATTTCCTACTCCACCTCCTCCCGCCCCCATGTTAAATTCCCATAGACAAATCAATTTTTCGTAATAAAATCAATATTTGACAAAATTTCATGAAATAAAAAGGCCCATTCTTAATAATTTTTTTTTAATTTAATATTATCGAAAAAAATACTGTTTTTGCATTGTTTATATGGCCATCAAATTTGGGCAGGTTTCGTGGAACACAGTAGGATTCTGGTAGGGCCTGGGTAAGTCTAAATGATTTATCATAACTGTGATGGACTAAATTTCCAACAGTGCAGACCCTGATTGGCTCATGTGGAAGCAGACTGATCAAGGACTACACTGGTTACTAAGACAATCAGCCCTTTTTTATCATGGATCAAATAATCCGACTACGTTCCAAGAAAACTGAGATAATATTTTTTTTCTTGGCATAAATATTTTTATGTCATAATTTTTTCACACCCTGATCATATCGATGGTCTAGTAACATAAGGTTGTAACTGCTATGCTAAAGCATAGCAGTTACGACCTTATGTTACTAGACCATCGATATGTTGTAGAGTAAATTTTCTCAGCCCCGATCATATAGGTGACACCATTATCTTAATTTTTTGTCGTCTGCTGTTTATGTTCTATTTTCCATATTTATCATCAAAAACATGCTTTGACAGCACTTTAGAATAATTTACAACATGCTTTGACGGCACCTCAGAATCATTTCCATTGGAAATGATTCTGAAGTGCTGTCAAATCACGTTTTTATGGAGAAATAAGGCAAGATATAAAAACAACAGCAGACGACAATTGTTGTAGCGGCCTAAGGGTTAAACAAAATAAAAGGATCCTCCTATAATAAATTCACAAAATGCTTGGCTTATTCTGTGGACATCTGTCAATTTACACAATCACCTACATATGTGGCTGTGACTGGAGAAAAAGTACTTATGGGTTTTGCAACCAGTGTAGATCCAGATCAGCCTGTGCATCCATCTGCACAGTGCGACAGTCTGATCAGGATCTGCACTGTTCGGTCAGGATTTGCACTGCACACATTACAGGAATGTGTTATTTGATCAGGAGCTATACTGGTCACAAATCCCATAAGCCACATTTCTGCAGTCACATATACAGTTGGATTACACGTTGTGTCCACCTGCCCCTACACTACACAACACACCTGTGAGCGTGTGTAGTACAGGTGAGACAGAGTACACGAATTTGGTAAAAGGTGTAAAAATCCAACCAATTATCATCCAATAATTGGTGCTGATTTTTCTGCACATACCTCAGATAAGAATGTCTGTGCGCTTTTTTGTGCCCCTACGTGTAACAGGTATTCATATACATATAAGGCTAATCTGAAAGTAGACCAAGACAAAGAGATTAGCGGGGAATTTGGTGTGTAGTCGTCGGGACAATGCATGGCCGATTGGTCATGTACACAATAGCATCTTCAGTATGTTTACAGCACTGCGTCTCGCAAGTAAAATCGGAAAATCACGATAACCGAAGCACAAAGTGAACATAATGTGGCATATGTATATGTATGTTGTATTTATTTAATCATAGTATGTCAAAGCGAGAATGTATTTGTAGCAAAACGTGTAGATAACACACGTGAGTTTACACAAAATGAGTGTGTTTAATAACGGGAACAGCCATTATTCAGACGTTTGAATGGGGCATCCCTCACTCGCAGGTGGAAATTATAGTTAGCAGAAACAAAGGCAAATCGAAATTTCGCAATGGACGCGAATAAATATCATAGAGCAATCGATATACAGAATATTTCTGGAAGAAAATAATGTTTTACTTACTTTTCTCTCGCTTGTGCATCCGAGGGCACGGTAGACCCCTTCCCTTTAGCGTACATGCTGCGAGCTGATCTGTCAAGCACCTGTCAAACTATCAAGGACGACACTGACCCCGTAGTCACGGTAACCGCGTGAAGTTTCTTTATAACCGGGATTCTGATTGGTCGGTATAATTAAACGCGTCTGGAGTATCTGGAAACAGCTTACACATAACCATCGTGTGTTACAGCGACAAAAGACGCACTGGCGTGCTGCCAATTATCTCGATCTATTTTGTTACATGTATCTAGATTGAACGTGTAAATAAATCGAGAGGCGATTTTTACTTTGAAATTTGTGTACTAGAACAATAATTCCAATAAATTCTTGTTTTGTATTAAGTTTTTCGGAAACAAAGACAAAAGTGGCTTTGTTTGCCTGCATTTATCCAGGTTACTTCCTTAATCGATCAATTAATGAATTGATCTATATATATATAGTATTTGTTTATAATATATGTGAATTACAATTTGTATAATACCGAGTCACGCGACCGATATGTACCGTATAAAATTAAATATCCGTATAATATAGATAAATGGCCTAAATATAAAAATAATAGAAATAATACCGTTCTGTGAAATGCGAGACAACGTTATATTTTAACAAATTTCGGCAACATTTACGGATATATCGATGCACCAAATGTCTAATCCGTTTTCAGTAGTACGGACAGCGGGATTTGTAACACGTGTTCGTTGTCCATACACGTGCCGATATCTGCATCTATAGTACAACACCGCCTGTGCTAATCTCAGAATATATATCTTTATTTCTTTATCCAAATATTTTAATATTGTGCTTCAAATTAAGCATCTTGATTTACTGTACATCTCGGGCTCAGTCAATCAAGCTGCTTGAGTGCGTGAGTTGAGATTGCCAAAAGATGTTCAGATCGAAACGTTGAGATATGTAGCCGATTTCATCAAAATTGCATAGTATTATATACTTATCTAGCAAAGTATACTTTGAGGGAGTAATCATTTATTTTTCCGGAAATGCATTATTTCATATAGAACTAACGACTGCATATATTTCATGATTAAAAGTATGCAGAATTATTATACTGAATTTATTACATTATCACAGCCAAAATGGCTGTGATAATGTAATAAATTAAGTATAATACAAATTAACAAATTTATCCTTAAATTAAAAATTTCTCCCTCAAAGTATACTTTGTTAGATACGTATACTTTGCAATGTTGGTGAAATAGGCTACATGACAAGGTTAACGCAGGCGGTTGTGTACATGTTCTATTATCCGACGAATTCTGGAAAATTGAGCTTATTTATACATACGTATTTGGTCAGTGTATATCACGATCGGTGAACTATGACCGTCAACGCCGGGTCTGTTTCTTACCAAGCACAGATCAGTGATCAATGATATGACGGCGATTCCCGACAGGCGTAAACGTAGCTTGATCTGGGGCTACGGTTGTCGCAAACCACCCATTTAAAGGCACTGGGTCTCAGATATGCATATGCAATGATGAAATGGATCAGGAAAAATAGTTTAATTGTCGATTTGCATCGTATTTCTGAACTTAAGTCGCCTGTAAAAAAAAATTGAGTTTGATGAAAATAATGTTATAATACTGAAAAATAACTAGCTAGTTATTTTTCAGCATTATAAACATGTTTTTCAATCGGTGGTTAATTTTCTTTAAATTAATTACACTAGCTTTGATAATGGGAAATTATTTCTAAATGTGTCACAATCCGGGTTTAGTATACATTGTAGTAGATTTTATCATTTTCATTTAGAAATAGAGAGCATATTTGCGTACTTTGTAACTAGTAGATAAAGTGTACAGTGGGTGTACATCTCAAGTTCCATACATGTCGCACGGGCGGATCCAGCATTTGGGGGACGGGGTGGTGGGGGGGGGGTCCTATTTTCGAGCTCCACTGAGTGAGCGATTATGCTAGTGGATCCGGGGTCTTGTCCCCCCGGATTTCTTTTTAAATCTAGATGTCCGGAAATGCACTTTCCTGTGTTTTACGGCATTTAATTCCGCATGTTCTCTGAAATCGTGCGGAATATATCGGAATATGTATTTCTTTCGGAATTAAAACAAGGCGATGTAATAAATCGAGGAGGCAATTTTCATAGTGAAGCTGACTTCGAAGTTTGCGTTAAGCTTGCCCAGATGTCAACGTCTCTGAACATCTATTGGCAATATCGACACACAATCAAGCATTTTGATTGGCCGTGCCTGAGCTGTAGCTCAGGCTCAGCCAATCAAGATGCTTGCTTTCAAGCACAATATTGAAGTATTTTGTAATAAAGAAATTTACAACTATTAGCAAGATTAGTGCAGGCGGTGGTGTACATATTTTCGTAACGTACAGATCGCCTAGCAGGGCAACAATGATGCATCATAGATCGAATTATTCAATTTGCAAAATATGTGCACGCTTTCAGAGCGCGCAAAAAGGGGCTCTAACTTTAAACCCAGTTTGCAGACCCAAAATCAATAGGCATTTAGATACAGTTCAGCATATGCGTCAACACATTCTTTACCAGGGTACCATAAGCACAGTTAGACAATTCGCAAACTAGTGAGATATTTTCGGTATTTGTTCTTCTTACTGTTATTACTGTTCCTAGACATCTTGTCAAGCCCTTCGACTTCTTTCGACGCATTTTTAGCTCGACTATTCGAAGAATAAGTAGAGCTTATGTTGTCACCCCGGCGTCGGCGTCACCGTCACCGTCACCGTCACCGTCACACCTTGGTTAAGATTTTTAGTCAACCTTGTATATGGAATACTACTGGCCCTACACCAACCATACTTGGACAACGTCATCTCCTAGTGATGTACATCAATAACCCCTGATCTATATTTGACCTTGACCTACATTTCCACTTGAATTACTTGGTTAATTCGCCTTGGTTAAGGTTTTTAGTCAACCTTGGTTAAGGTTTTTAGTCAAGCTTGTATATGCAATACTACTGGCCCTACACCCACCATACTTGGACAACTTCATCTCCTAGTGATGCACATCAATAACCCTGATCTATATTTGACCTTGACCT
The DNA here is from genome assembly GCA_029237695.1 of Conchocele bisecta. Classification (NCBI taxonomy): domain Eukaryota; kingdom Metazoa; phylum Mollusca; class Bivalvia; order Lucinida; family Thyasiridae; genus Conchocele; species Conchocele bisecta. The sequence goes on from CM055268.1 coordinate 106,106,700, forward strand.
ACATTTCCTCTTGAATTACTTACTTAATTCCCCTTGGTTAAGGTTTTTAGTCAACCTTGGTTAAGGTTTTTTTTCAAGCTTGTACATTGAATACTATTGTGCATCCAGACACCATACTTCGACAACCTTTTCTCATAGGTATGTACATCAATAACCCCTGATCTATATTTGACCTTGACCTACATTTCTTCTTCAACTACTTAGTTAATTCCTTTTGGTTAAGGTTTTTAGTCAACCTTCTATATGGAATACTACTGGCCCTACACCCACCATACTTGGACAACTTCATCTCCTAGTGATGTACATCAACAACCCCTGATCTATATTTGACCTTGACCTACATTTCCTCTTGAATTATTACTTAATTCCCCTTGGTTAATGTTTTTAGTCAAGCTTGTAGATGGAATACTCCTGGCCCTACACCAACCATACTTGGACAACTTCATCTCCTAGTGATGTACATCAACAACCCCTGACCTATATTTGACCTTGACCTACATTTAACCTTGAATTACTTAGTTGATTCCCCTTGGTTAAGGTTTTTACTCAACATTGGTTAAGGTTTTTACTCAAGCTTGTACATGGAATACTATTGTGCATACAGACACCATACTTGGATAACCTTTTCTCATAGTGATGTACATCAATAACCCCTGATCTATATTTGACATTGACCTACATTTCCTCTTGAATTACTTACTTAATTCTCTTTGGTTAAGGTTTTTAGTCAAGCTTGTAGATGGAATACACATGGCCCTACACCAACCATACTTGGACAACTTCATCTCCTAGTGATGTACATCAACAACCCCTGACCTATATTTGACCTTGACCTACATTTAACCTTAAATTACTAACTTAATTCCCCTTGGTTAAGGTTTTTACTCAACCTTGGTTAAGGTTTTTAGTCAAGCTTGTAGGTGGATTACTATTGTGCATACAGACACCATACTTGGATAAGTTTTTCTCATAGGGATGTACATCAATAACCCCTGACCTTTATTTTACCTTCACCTACATTTAACCTTGAATTACTTGCTTAATGTGTATAGTCAAGCTTGTATATGGAATACTTCTGGGCCTACATCAACCATACTTGGACAACTTCATCTCCTAGTGATGTACATCAATAATCCCTGACCTATATTTGACCTTGACCTACTTTTATCCTTGGATTACTTAGTTATCTTCCCTTGGTTACGGTTTTTAGTCAAGCTTGTATATGGAATACTCCTGGGCCTACAGCAACCATACTTGGACAACTTTATCTCCTAGTGATGTACATCAATAACCCATGACCTATATCTGACATTGACCTACATTTAACCTTGAATTACTTACTTAAATTCCCTTGGTTAAGGTTTTTAGTCAACCTTGGTTAAGGTTTTTATGCAGGCCGCAGCCACCTTCTTTGTTAAGCTATGTGTACATCGACAACCCTCGTAGTCGAGCTATGATGTTCTCCTACAGCTCTTGTTTAAATAACAATCACTACCAAAGTTGAAACGGTAGGGCGGTTGATTTGTTGAGAGGCGCACTGCCCAAATACAAAACTCATGTTTTGTTTCAGCGAGAATGTATACATTATATGCAATTTCACATTAGTGACGTCTACATCAGTGTAAATGTCGTGATCAGACAGCGAGCACAGGGCGTATCTGGATCAATTGAGTTGGTTTGCGAACGCTGGCTCTGTTCTGACGATGCTACCTTTCATATCATTACAGGGGCGGATCTGGAGGGGGGGGGGGTTCTGGTGTTGTTGCACCCCCCCCCCCCACCCCCACCCCCCACGTTCAGCCACGGAGTTTACATAGATCACATTTAGTCGGTTTCAGTGTTTCCACGCCATGTAGAGACGAACATTAAGAACCTTGTGCCATTCCTTCATTTCCACGCCATGTAGAAACGAAATTTAAGAACCTTGTGCCATTCCTTCATGTATACGCCGCATAGAGACGAAAATTAAGAACCTTGTGTGCCATTCCTTCATTTCTACGCCGCGTAGAGACGAACATTACGAACCATGTGGCATTCCTTCATTTCCACGCCATGTAGAAACGAAATTTAAGAACCTTGTGCCATTCCTTCATGTCTACGCCGCATAGAGACGAAAAGAGAACCTTGTGCCATTCCTTCATTTCTACGCCGCGTAGAGACGAACATTAAGAACCATGTGGCATTCCTTCATTTCCACGCCATGTAGAAACGAAATTTAAGAACCTTGTGCCATTCCTTCATGTCTACGCCGCATAGAGACGAAAATTAAGAACCTTGTGCCATTCCTTCATTTCTACGCCGCGTAGAGACGAACATTAAGAACCATGTGGCATTCCTTCATTTCCACGCCATGTAGAAACGAAATTTAAGAACCTTGTACCATTCTTTCATGTCTACGCCGCACAGAGAAGAACATTAAGAGCCTTGTTGTGCCATTCCTTCATTTCTACGCCGCATAGAGACGAACATTAAGAACCTTGTGCCATTCCTTCATTTCTACGCCGCGTAGAGACGAACATTAAGAAACTGATTTTTTCGTATCTACGTTGCGTAGAAACGAATGAACGAAACGTGAGATTCTTTATTTTCGTCCATACCGAAGGAACGAAGGAATGGAACTATGTATTCTTAATTTGTGTTTGTCCGCGACCAAGGAAAAAAGAGACGAAATGTCCTTATAGGCTACCATACTTCCCACACATAACCATGGCGATACATCCCTGATCTGCCCCGGCCCATACATCAGGCGGTACTTTGATAATAGAGAGCCACTGCGGCGTAGTATTTATATAGTCCGTTAGATTCGTACGTAAGACGTGCAGCGCAGTCAGTTTGCTGTTTCTGACAGCTGGGCATGAGAACATTCAAAATGCGAAAACTGATTGTGCGTCTTCTGGCAATGAGTTTTGCTTAAGCATATTCTATAAGACACTGTTGTCATGGGCTGTGATGACAGGTGAACCCTTTCGAGCACCACACACAAATCACAGTATTCAACAACACATGAATACGTAACACTGCGAAAAACGGTTTTCGATCCAACAGTATTCCAGACAACTATACTATATATGAAAATGATGACAACGTGATCAGTACCATTAATGCACAATAAGACTAAAATCAATAAAAAATCATATGTAAATCGGTTGGGGGCAGCTTACACAATACATATTGAGTTTATCATACCATCATGTAGTTCAGCGGCAGAAAAAGCCAATCTTTCTTTATAACTGCAGTACACGACTGCCAGAAAATGATATACATTGTATTGCAAAATACATAGATATGAACTATAGTGACATCGAAGAGCTAGCACAATTACAATAGACAAATACGGTATGCGTACATTGTTTATTGTCAAGCATGCAACGAGCCACAATGTGCTCTAAACTAACACAACATTGTACAAAGGCAACACATGCCATACCAGGCGTATCACCGAGAAAACCACTGTACAAGAAGGGGAATCTAAACACACAGAAATATGCAACAGTGAAGCATGACAGAAAGAGAGTTGCCTAAAAACGGTCAATGAACAACATTTTATATTGTGGTTTTTGAATCTGATGACTGAGGCATCACAAACATTGTCACCATGCCAGGCAAGGACAGTAGCAAACAATGCAACACACAAATATATTATTTATAAAAAGGACAAATATTAGGACATAAGAACAAAGTAAAGAAACCACAGTATACATGGAATAGATGGTAATGCTATAAGATAGAGAACATTATATCAAAAAGACACATATTAGCCGATTTAAAGAAAAATTTATGACTAATGATGTAAAGTCCCACGATAAAATAAGTACACACTAATCTAAGATTCTCATTAAATACACCATAACAATAGAATGGCACGTGCATCGCAGTGGTCGAAGGGCCTTCAACGCCGCACGAACATGCATTATATGATCAGCGGGTACGGTGACAACAGGAAAGCAAACGTACATGTGATGTAAGACAAGTATAGATAAAAAATACGGTGAATGCCCCGCAACAAAAAGTCCACAAGCAGCCACAAAGAAAACAACAATCCCAGAAGAAAATTTAACACATTCACGTACAATTCAACACTATCTAACAGCAAGCGTGGAACGGTGAGTGAACGAAATAGTTCACTGGGACGGTTACACATGGTCTAGCAGCCACCTCGTCATCATGTTCCACAAGGTTCGTAACATACGAGGCAATACTATCTATAAATAAGAGAGACAAATAAGGAATTTTTTTTACAACTAACAGCAATCACCACATACCAGAAATAAATGGTAATATTTTAAGCGTAAAATAAAAGGCAAACCATAAAGGCATATGATGACACGGTCCTTTTGTGATAGTATGGTGGACCACATCAGCAGTTCCACAGGGCATTACATGATAACAAATAGCTACCAAGAATCGAAGACAGGAACTTCCGAACAAATGTGTCATGTTCTTCAAAGTTATATAAAAGCAGGAAATATGTGTACTATAAGGAGACCAGTGATAGGGCAATTTCAACATATCACAAAGTACTACCCACATGCATAAGTGTTTGTGGCAAGCTGTTGAAAACTGTAACATACCATAGTTCTCTATAGAAACCATGGTTTAGGAAATTATTTTGCATTTGGCTTGTGTACATTCACCAAAGATAAAGCAACCCGAAACGCAATGTAAAGGGAATGCAAATAATACCGATAAAATAGACACACTATGGAAAGTCGTGCTCAACGACCTGGTTAGTGCGGCGCCGCAAGCCACTTTGTTATGTAACCGGATAGGGGAAATGCAACGGAAAAAATGTGCACCGACCGGGGATCGAACCCGGGACCTTCCCAATACCAGCGGGACGAGCTAACCAACTGCGCTACCGGAGCACGATGCTCTCGATCGGTATTTTTATATCCACATTCAACTCATGATTACATATGGTACCATTTCCGTTACAGTTATAATGCAACATCTATAGGGACATTACTATACACTTCAATAAATATTATGAATTGAATAAAGTACGAATACGACCAAATATGCAGAATAAAACAATTAAAGAAGACGTTAAATAAATGGTAAGCAATGCTATAAGAAAGAAGGAAAGAGAACAACATAAACACAATGAACTCAAGAAGGGACTATGATACAAATTACAATAGTTGAGAAAATCTAGTCTCAACAATGTCAACACAGCATTATTTGGAACAAAGGGAAGCTACTAGCTAGATAATGAATGACTGGTAATTCAGTGACACAAACATCCAATTAAATACACCAGTCTGGTTTATGAAGCACTTTATTGAATGCTATGTTTGCCATTCATGGAACAACGGAAAATGTGGGAACCTTAGTCAACAACGGACTTTCCAGTGACCAACACAACACAACGCTGCCACATTGAACGGTCGTATCTTCTGTGGACATAATTATTGATAACCTTGTTGAATTAGACATGGAATTGTCAATACTGTTTAACTATGCAAAAATTACATTCAATGCACCCAACAGCATCAATACAGCACAAGAAAGAAATAAGTACATATCTTGATAGTAACCGATTGGTGATCCAGTGACACGAACATCCAAGTGAAAATGGTTGAAAACCATGTCTATACCAAACTTTGGCTAGTGAGGTAGCATAATTCATACGATAAGATGCTAAATATGAAAAACTATCGGAACGGCAGCCTTCCTCAACGACCTTGAAGGTCACTAGACAAAACAGAAGTGCAGGTATAAACGAATTCGTCATGCATTATTATTTTCCTGATCCTTCATGATCATTGAGAACGACTGTCTTTTCGTCAATTGTGCATACTTTGTATATTTTTAGTATTACATGCGTCCTATTTACATCCAGTTTCGCCTTAGCCGGTGCTATAGAAATCTTTTATATTATAGACTTTGACAAATGCCCCTCTAGTACCGGCTTAAATAAAATTCAGCGCAAAATGTGGACATAATTAACCCAATTCGGCTGATGTGAATTTATACATGTATTATCAAACAAACATTCCATGATAATTTCAGAACACGTCCAGAAATTGAAAAATAAAAGTCCAGTGTGGTGTTATTGCACTTCTTATTGTGTTTTTTCTTGGTTTACATAGCTTATCTTCATTACTATTACGTTTGTGTCGTACCTTTCTTCCCGCCTTTAAGTTTTATAGGATCTCATTCTCAGGTTGTGTGGTCTTTTCTTCATTTATTTCACTGTGTTTGCATTATTGTGGTCGATTTTCTTTACATTAATTTAATTGATTAGTGTGCTTGTAATATATGTTTCTTTGATTATATTATCTGTGGACATGCCACGGAAAGACAATGTAAGCGGTATGTTTTATGGCACCATATATATTGTTCACACAGATCTGTCAACTGACCGTTAAAAGTTTGTACCTTGCGATCATGAACGTTTATTTGTATCGTCTTTTCCCCCAATGTACTGTTTTTGCCTGTTGTGACTTTTTATCAGTTCTGTATATATACTAATGTTTAAATATGCCCAATGTGGCCAAATACAATTACAGTTTGTGTTTATATTAACAATTTATGTATACAATTAGGTTCTACCATACTATGTTTAACGGATGTATATATTTTATCATTGAAATCAGTTATTAGTATGTGGCGGCCATCTTGAATATAAGTGTTTCAAATTCTCAAACGGTGAGACATGCACATAGACCGAATCTTATTTGTGGCTATGATTGGAGAAATTGGGGTCTATGGGATTTGTGACCAGTGTAGTTCCTGGTCAATTTACACACTCCTGTAGCCTGATAACTATAGTGCTTGTTAGAAGCATGACGTGTGTTTCATATTGCATATCCTGTCAGACTGTGCGGATGTTCAGGCTGATCTGGATCTACACTGGTCACAAACCCCATAAACCCCATTTCTCCAGTCACAGCAACGTCTGAAAATAGGTGAGAGTTAAACATTATTCTCGCTGCCATGGTCCCAAACAAAATGGTGCTCTTCCATTGTGACTGCGACAAAATGTACTATTCTTGTTGCAATGCGTAATTGTGACAGAGACAGATCAAATGCTGGATCACAAAATGTCTTTTGCGGAGAAATGAGGAAAATACTCAGCATCTGTCGCTGTCGCTTCACCGCATTGATAGCAATACTTTTGCCTCTTCCCCTTTTACCTAGGGAAATGGGACGGCGGTACCCCCTCGTACCTCAGAATAAAACTTATGTACATGGAAGCTGTCCTCATGGGCCAATATGGGGCCCGGTAAAGGGAAATGCTGTAAAATAAAAACATTGTCCAGTCCAATAATAAACCAATAATAATATGTTTCTGGTAACCAGATTTTATTCATTTGAAAATCAAGGGCAACATCTATGGTTTGTTTTCATTTTTCTTTGTTTTCAGAAATTTTCATCAAAACCATGTATATATAAATCGCATAAACACTAGAAATATTTAAATAAGTAAGATAGTGTTGACCTAGTTCCGCGAGTTTAGCTCAATAGTTTGGGGATCTCAAAACTGCTATAGATGGACGGGTTTATTATTCATAGGGTCTTACGACATGAGTGAAAGTGTAAACATTAGGTAGCTGTTACTGTTTGTCCTATTTTTTACTTTTAGAATGCAATAACTATATTTTTAAAACACGAACATTTATTTTCATGAACAATTTTGGTCGAAATGTAGCAAAAAATTAATTCAATCGATACTGCAAGTCTCTCCCTTTATTTTAATGGGTCAATCCGCCGTGACCCTTTGCACATCCGCTATTCCTTTTACCGCCCACGTTCTTATCGAACCCTGACCATGGCGGCAGGTTTGATTTCTAACGAAGTATTTCGCCGATTTGCCCGAGAATTTGTACAGAAATCGAGAGAATCCAATGATAACTGGGAAATTGAAGTGGTCTCTGATTATTCCATGCTAAATGTCTTGTTGTACCCATGGATTGTAGAATCCTACGCTTGTTTCGTTTTGAATATAAGGGACGTAATCAGTACGAATTTAACGTCCTGATTAACAGGTGTTTATTATCTCCCCTGTTACAATTTTATAAAATTTCTAATTTTGTTCAGGTTTCAACGCTAGTGTTAATATTTCCAAAACAATATAACGTACTATGCTTTGAGTATGTCTTGAGATTTTTCCATTTGTTGGAACTTGGGTTCCAAGATTGCAGAAAACGTGTATTCTATGGACCCAGTTGGAACAGAATATCTTGTACTTTCATGGAGAAATAGACATGTTAACCATGGATCCAGTCATTTCACAATATTTTGATAACAATCTTTTATTGATTTGCTACTTATTTGTAAAGGACTAAATCTATGTTGTAATGCGTAATTTCAATTCTCTCCAAAGATCGTAATATCACTAATAAAATGTTAAAATTACTTTTCGTGGAGAAATACGATATCGGTTAATGGAAGATGTACTATGTAATTTTGTTGTTGTTGTTTTTTATTACATTATCAAGGACGGTCATGTAATATTAAACCTTTAGTTACAAAAACTGTACGGATTGTAAAATTTTAATCAGTAGTTGGGAACTCATTGAAAATACTCTGAAAACTGAAACACGGTATAGATCTGAAATTATGAAAATAATATAATTGCTGATTTTTTGACATCACAACTCTTGTAAGTAATACATTTACTCACATTTGGTGAATGGAATATTTACTGCATGTATTTGTAAATCTGATAAAGAAACAAGCACTACCAGGGTTCAATCTAGGATTCCAGCTGGCCCATCCATATTTGAAAAAGGGGCCACCCCTGACACTTGTGAAGATGTCTATGGGGATTTAACATGTGGAAATTGTTTTTTCGTAATAAAATCAATATTGGACCAAATTTCACAAAATAAAAAGAAGGCTCATATTAAATTTGATAAAATTTAAATTTAACATTATCAAAAGAAATAATTGTTTTTGCATTGTTTATATAGCTGTACAATTTGGGCAGCTTTCGTGAAACGGACAGTAGTAATAACGATGCCCTTGTTATTTCACAGAAATTGTATCTACTGTCTGTTTCATGAAACCTGCCCAAATTTCACAACTATATAACAATGTAACAATCATTTCTTTTTCGATAATATTAAATTTTTTCAAAATTTAAGAATGAGGCTTTTTTGTTTTATGAAATTCGGTCAAATGTTGCTTGTATTATGAAAAATTGATTTGTCTATGGAAACTTAATATGGAGAAAAAAGGAGCTGGAAAACCTAGAGATGGAGTCGAAAAATAAAGAAGTTTGAATTCAAGGCGCATTATCACGTGGTTACAACAACAACAGCAATGGCTGAAAGTGTTGGAAGCGCGCCCACTACAAAGTAAGTATTATTTGATATTTTCCTTAATATGCAACGGATTTTGATGAAATATGGCACAGCAAATGCATCTTCAATCATGTGCTGCATTTGGTGGTCTCGGTTGATGCGCCATATTTCATCAAAATCGGTTACATAATAAGGACAATATAAAATAATATGTACTTTGAGTGGGCGCGCTTCTGGAAGTTTCAGTAATTGTTGATGTTGTTGTAACCACGTGATCATGCACCTTGGAATTTGACTTCGAAAACTTGCTTGGAAACGATCTAAGAAATCAAAAGTTAATTTTTTAATATCGGTCCACTATTTATGAAATTAGAAAAATGTCCGCTTGTTAAATCCTCATAGACAATGGGGATTTAACGCCCCGCAATATAATCAATATAATATAATCAATATTTGACCACATTTCACAAAATAAAAAATAGGCTCATTCTTAAATTTTACTAAAAAGTAATAGTGAACAAAATATTGTTGTTGCCATGTTTATATAACAGTAAGATGTGTGTAAGTTTACTTGAAACAGGCAGTACCTAAATACAATAGTTTACTTGAAACAGGCAGTACCTAAATACAATAGTTTACTTGAAACAGACAGTACCTAAATACAATAGTTTACTTGAAACAGACAGTACCTAAATACAATAGTTTACTTGAAACAGGCAGTACCTAAATACAATAGTTTACTTGAAACGGGCAGTACCTAAATACTCGCACACCATTTATTTGGGGAAAAACATACAAATATATGGTTTCCCCACAACAATGAGCTTGCCAATATTTAGGGTTAGTATGGCAGTAGTGGTCTAATCACTATAACAATGTATTTGGATATAATTTCTTTTGGGAAACCCCTATTTAATAGGGGTTTCCCAAAGCAAATTGTGTCCGAATAATTAGGTTAATAAGGTACTTAGTGCCTATCGTCGTGCTCCAGGCTCAAGGTACAGAATACCTGCTGAAGAGGAATATTCGGCAGGGAGTTTCGGACCAGACTTCACAAGGGACGGCAACGTTGGGTGGGGAATTAGAGGTGCCGTATTTATTGTAATAATACTCTATTAGCCCTATTTGAATAGTAGCGCGGCCCTCCCAGTCCCTCATATGTGGCTGTGACTGGACAAATGGGGCTTCTGAGTTTTGCGACCAGTGTAGATCCAGACCAGCCTGCACATCCGCAAGTCTGATCAGGATCTGCACTGTTTGCCATTCCACCAATGAAGCACTCATCATGCTTCTAACAAGCAATGTGGATCGTTATCATGTCACAGGTGTGTGCTCATTGATGAGGAGCTGCATTGGTCACCAATCCCATAAGCTCCATTTCTTCAGTCACAGACACATATAGGTTTAATAAAATATTTTATTTTCACCTAGTAGTCATTTCCAGCGTGTTTTGTGCTTCAACAAATGAATGCACAGACAACTTCATTGGGGCCAAGTGACTTTGGTGTGGTATGGACCTGGCACCAGGTCAGGTTATTCTATTCTTTCAGGGCTGAATATACTTTTTCTCGGTGTAAATATTCCGTTCTGATTTTATGATTTTCCCCCCAATGCAGCAGGTTAAAATGGGATCAAACCCGTTTGCCCGGCCTTACATGACCTTAGCTGCTGATAGGCCGTTAAACACCAATAAACAAACAAACTAATATTTTGGGTGAACAAAACCACTGAAACATTGTAGGAAATAGAAGAAGCAGATTCGGCATGCTTGGAGACGGTAACCGACTGCGATCAGCTGACGTATGAATACCACGTCGTCTTCAGTGAGGCGTATTCCGTTCCTGTCCTCTACTTCAATGTGTATACACACGGTATGTAATATTGTTTTATAGTTTTGTCACTTATAAAAAGTCATCCTATGGAAAACTGATAAAAGTTCTGAATTTTGGTGTGTCAAATAAAAAAAATGTGAGTATTTGACACGTGACAAGCTGGTAAATAAATCACGGTATGTATGGTAACATGTTGAGAGTGATAAAATATCCATCAGCATGAACTTGAGCCTCATGCTCGAAATCAAGCCGTTTGATTGACTGAGTCTGGGCTACACTCGGTGGGTTCAATCTCCGCATTAGGCTTGAACAGTAGCCGATTTCATCAAAATTGCAAAGTATACTTTGAGGGACTAATCATTTATTTCCCCCAAAATGCATTATTTCATATAGAACTAACCACTGCATATATTTGATGATTAAAAGTATGCAGACTTATTATACTAAATTTCTTACATTAAGTTCAGTATAATAAAAATTAATAAATCTATCCTTAAATTGAAAATTTCTCCCTCAAAGTATACTTTGCTAGATAAGTATACTTTGCAATGTTGGTGAAATAGGCTACTGATACTTTCATAATATTTCCATCCCATAGTATTTGAATGCGACTTGAAACCGCGGTCCCGTCTCTATGACCTTAGCTATTGCTGGGATGTTAAACCCCACTCACTTGCAGTTTATTCTGTCTTGTGTCTATCAGGCCACATTTCTATTTAATCACAAAATTTATTTATTTAATGGTGTTTAACGGCCAAGGTCATTTTAGGCCGGGTTAATGGAGTCGAATCCCATTTTGATCTGTTGTGATGGGAGGAAATAATCCCAAAATCAGAACTGAATATTTTCAGAAAAAAATTATATTCAGCTCTGAAATTAGAATAACATGACCTGGTGCCAAGTCCTCAACACACCAGAGTCACTTAGCCCCACTCTCTGAAAGTAACAGGATTAGTACTAATTAATCTGACTACTTTTATAATGGGTATAACCAGATGAAATTAGAATAACATGACCTGGTGCCAAGTCCTCAACACACCAGAGTCACTTAGCCCCACTCTCTGAAAGTAACAGGATTAGTACTAATTAATCTGACTACTTTTATAATGGGTATAACCAGATTCATCTCTCAAGCAAAAAGGAAGCCAAAAGTAAAATGTACCTGAGGGCCACATCAGGGATATCGTGATTCCGGTAAAGATGAATTTCATCGTTAATTTTACCCTTGCAAGCTCCAACCAATTGTAGATGGGCGGCTTCTATCGTTGGACAAAGTGTGGAACCAGATTCCTGAGGTGTACCAGGACAGATTGAGGGAGGAACGTTGGACCTTTCTCACCCAACAGGTAAACAGTGGACCCTCTAAACCGGACACCTTGGGAGGCCCCCAGGGTGTCCGGTTTAGAGAGGATCCACTGTCATTCAGGTATATAAGTATGTATGTTTAATATTTAATTCCTATAAAGAACATTTTGTGCCTACTGAGTGGGCATGTACCTTTAAATAAACACACACATGGTTTTCCGTGTGTCTGGTTTAGTGCGCGTCTACTGTAGCGACCGGTAAATTTTCACAAAATAAATCCGAAGCAGCTATGAGGATGACGTCATTGTCAGGTTATACTGTCAGTGTATAAATCTGAGGTGTATCTGCACAATTTATCCAGTAATTGAGGTAAGTAAACTGTAATAAAAGCAATCCAAAGTAGCAGGAGTGTATTAAATGTTGTCAGAGCTCTAGATAAGGTGCGTATTGGTGTATTTTACGCACTTATTATACCCCCACAAACAAAGTTTGTTGGGGGTATATAGGAGTCAGCTTGTCGGTCGGTCTGTTGGAAATTCCCTTCCGCTCTATATCTTCTACACCGATGCATGGATTATCAAATGGCTTGGCACAAATGTTTGTCATGATGAGAAGGTGTGTCGCGATCAATAACCACGCACCTACGTCCAAGGTCAAGGTCACAGTTGAAGGTCAAAGGTCGAACCTACAGAAAGTCCATTCCGCTCTATATCCTCTACACCGATGCATGGATTATCAAATGGCTTGGCACAAATGTTTCTCATGATGAGAAGGTGTGTCGCGATCAATAACCACGCACCTACGTCCAAGGTCAAGGTCACAGTTGAAGGTCAAAGGTCAAACCTATTGAAATTCCCTTCCACTCTATATCTTCTACACCGAAGCATGGATTATCAAATGGCTTGGCACAAATGTTTATCATGATGAGAAGGTGTGTCGCGATCAATAACCACGCACCTACGTCCAAGGTCAAGGTCACAGTTGAAGGTCAAAGGTCAAAAATATTGAAATTCCCAAATGGCTTGGCACAAATGTTTCTCATGATGGGAAGGTGTGTCGCGATCAATAACCACGAACCTACGTCCAAGGTCAAGGTCACTGTGGAAGGTCAAAGGTCAAACCTATTGAAATTCCCTTCCGCTCTATATCTTCTACACCGATGCATGGATTATCAAATGGCTTGGCACAAATGTTTCTCATGATGAGAAGGTGTGTCGCGATCAATAACCACGCACCTACGTCCAAGGTCACAGTTGAAGGTCAAAGGTCAAAAATATTGAAATTCCCAAATGGCTTGGCACAAATGTTTCTCATGATGAGAAGGCGTGTCGCGATCAATAACCACGTGCCTACGTCCAAGGTCAAGGTCACAGTTGAAGGTCAAAGGTAAAAAATATTGAAATTCCCAAATGGCTTGGCACAAATGTTTCTCATGATGAGAAGGTGTGTCGCGATCAATAACCACGCACCTACGTCCAAGGTCGAGGTCACTGTTGAAGGTCAAACCTATTGAAATTCCCTTCCGCTCTATATCTTCTACACCGATGCATGGATTATCAAATGGCTTGGCACAAATGTTTCTCATGATGAGAAGGTGTGTCGCGATCAATAACCACGCACCTACGGTCAAGGTCACAGTTGAAGGTCAAAGGTCAAACCTATGGAAATTCCCTTCCGCTCTATATCTTCTACACCGATGCATGGATTATCACATTGCTAACCACGCACCTACGTCCAAGGTCACAGTTGAAGGTCAAAGGTCAAACCTATTGAAATTCCCTTCCGCTCTATATCTTCTACACAGATGCATGCATTATCAAATGGCTTGGCACAAATATTTCTCATGATGAGAAGGTGTGTCGCGATCAATAACCACGCACTTACGTCCAAGGTCAAGGTCACAGTTGAAGGTCAAAGGTCAAACCTATTGAAATTCCCTTCCGCTCTATATCTTCTACACAGATGCATGCATTATCAAATGGCTTGGCACAAATGTTTCTCATGATGAGAAGGTGTGTCGCGATCAATAACCACGCACTTACGTCCAAGGTCAAGGTCACAGTTGAAGGTCAAAGGTCAAACCTATTGAAATTCCCTTCCGCTCTATATCTTCTACACCGATGCATGGATTATCACACTATGCCCAGTGTCAAGGTCACAGACTTGATGCGTTTGAAACCTTAACGCTCGGCTAAATGGCTTATAATAAAAAATGCCTCGTTTTCTTTGGCTGCCAGTGGGGGTATTCGTGTGCCGTCAGGCCACATTTGTAGTTTTACCTGACTACGCATTGATTTTCAAAAGTGGGAGTACAAAATACTCAAAACAATTTAAAAATACCCATTGAGGAGTGTAAATGTTCTAAAAACATTGAAAATTCGCTTAATTGAGCTGCAAAAAGCTAACGCTTTGCAGCTCAAATAAGTGAATTTTTAACTTTGTTTAAAGGTCACATTACAAACTATCACTTATTTTCTTCAAACCGCGCTAAAAACAACAACGGCGACCCTAATAACCGATTTCCGGTTCGTTTGTATTTTTCGTGATGAGATTTCTCATATCGCACCTTATCTGACACCTATACAGAGCCATGCAATGAATTGTTACTGCTGCGACCTACTGGCGCGAGGTGGTGCTGTAAAAATAACCGCTATGACGTAGCAGTAGAACAGCTTACCTGATTGGTGGATGAACGTTTCTTATATAATATCGTTTGGATTTACGGACATTTTTTCCTTCGCCTAGTTATACTTGGATTATTTATACGTTGGTTGGAATCGTCGGCGACGACTATCTGTGCGGAAGTCGGTTGTAATTCACGATCAAACAGACAGCAGAGCCAGAATCAGAAAAAAATGTAAAATTAAATGTTATACATGTATTTATAATTTTTGTCGCGCACGCTTGTGGAAAGCGCGATATAGTCGGCACTTTGGCGTACGTACGTACGTGTGTCCGGTTCAAATTTTTTTTGGTTACGTTTTTTGGTTAAAGTTTTTGGTTAAGTTTTTGGCGCTCGCTTGCGGAAAGCGCGATATAGTCGGCACTTTGACGTACGTACGTGTGTCCGGTTAAAGTTTTTGGTTAAGTTTTTTGGTTTAGTTTTTTGGTTAAGTTTTTTGGTTAACGTTTTTTGGTTAACGTTTTTGGTTAAGTGGTTAAGTTTTTTGGTTAAAGTTTTTGGTTAAAGTTTTTCGTTATACTATATCTCTGCAACTGCTTTGCCCATTACCTTGAAACTTCACATGGGTGTTTATCATCATCTATATTTTCATTCTACCCCCCTCCCGTGCGGCACCTGTGCCCAATGTCAAGGTCAAATTACTTTGAAGTTTTTGGTTAAAGTTTTTTGTTATACTACATCTCTGCAACTGCTTTGCCCATTACCTTGAAACTTCACATGGGTGTTTATCATCATCCATATTTTCATTCTACCCCCCACCCGTGCGGCCCCTGTGCCCAATGTCAACATCAAATTACTTTGAAGTTTTTGGTTAAAGTTTTTTGTTAAAGTTTTTTCATGTACTATATCTGCACCTGCTTTGCCCATTACCTTGAAACTTCACATGGGTGTTATCGTCATCTATATTTTCATTCTACCCCCCTCCAGTGTGGCCCCTGTGCCCAATGTCAAGGTTTAATTACTTTGAAATTTTTGGTTAAAGTTTTTGTCGCGCCTGCTTGCGGAAAGCGCGATATAGTCGGCACTTTGGCGTACGTACGTGTGTCCGGTTAAAGTTTTTTGGTTAAACTTTTTCCATCTACTATATCTCTTTTTTAAGTGTCCATGCCTCGTCCCAAGGCGCGACATGCAGGCCGCAGCCATCTAGTTTTTGTCGTGCCCGCTTGCGGAAAGCGCGATATAGTCGGCACTTTGGCGTACGTACGTGTGTCCGGTTAAAGTTTTTTGTTAAGTTCTTTGGTTAAAGTTTTTGGTTAAGTTTTTTGGTTAAGTTTTTTGGTAAAGTTTTTTGGTTAAAGTTTTTCGTTATACTATATCTCTGCAACTGCTTTGCCCATTACCTTGAAACTTCACATGGGTGTTTATCATCATCTATATTTTCATTCTACCCCCCTCCCGTGCGGCCCCTGTGCCCAATGTCAAGGTCAAATTACTTTGAAGTTTTTGGTTAAGTTTTTTGGTTAACGTTTTTGGTTAAGTTTTTTGGTTAAAGTTTTTCGTTATACTATATCTCTGCAACTGCTTTGCCCATTACCTTGAAACTTCACATGGGTGTTTATCATCATCTGTATTTTCATTCTACCCCACTCCCATACGCCCCCTGTGCCCAATGTCAAATTACTTTGAAGTTTTTGGTTAAGTTTTTTGGTTAAAGTTTTTGGTTAAGTTTTTTGGTTAAGTTTTTTGTTAAGTTTTTTGGTTAAGTTTTTTGGTTAAAGTTTTTGGTTAATTTTTTTGGTTAAGTTTTTCGTTATACTATATCTTTTTGTTTAGTGTCCATGCCTCGCCACAAGGCGCGACATGCAGGCCGCGGCCATCTAGTTTACAAAATGCTATTAAATCTCCGACATTTCGTAAATTGATTCTGCATTGCTTTGCAGAATGTTACTTCAGCATACTTGTGCTTTGACAAATTCGAGTTGAAATAATCAGTGACACACGTGTGTAGCTATGTTCAAACGGATGCCGCCGGAGGTCATTAATAGCAAACAACTTATCCGATGATTTGACCGCAGGCAAATAGGGAAGTGGATCTTGGGACAGGTGTATTCTGAATTCAATGAACATGCTGATTGGTTGAATCCATTTTGTTTATCTGTCCTAGTCGGTGACAGACGTGTGAAGCTACGTTCAAACGGATGTCAACATTAATGCGGCAGGTGTATATTATATCCGCGAGGCCACACCTATGCCAAGCTGATTGGTTGAGTCCAATTTGACAGACATGGTAGAATAGATACACTGTGCACATCAGGGTGCTTTCTACAGTTCCGAAAATCCAATCTTGATGTGTTTGTTTTTATACATGGATGAATGTTATATTGCAGGACTAAAATTGTGTAACTTGAATGTCCACTCTCTTATTTTTCTGTAAATACTGTTTTCAAATACTAAAATATAACTAAATTTTGTTCGTTGACAGATAAAAAGAATTAAAAGTATACAGCGGATGTTGACACAATCTTCAAACAACACCCCACCTGCCGTGGCAATTAGAGCGACTAATTTTCCCACTGCTGTCACCCCGGGGTTTCCTTAATTGACCCCATGTACAGTATTGTTTTATTGTAAGAGGACAATGGCCTACAAGAATGATGTTATGACAGTTTGACCATCATAGCACCAGATCCATCTATGCATGTGACAGCTCTGATAAGTGTCTACTCTGTTGCCCGTCTAATTTAGCATTATATATACAGTGAAATCGCGATGGCTCGAAATGCCACGGGACCGCACATTTTGTTCGAGTGATCGCATCTTTCGAGCCATCGCATCTTTCGATTTTGTTATATTTGCCGACTACTGTACCCGTCGGATTTAGGAAATAAAGAAAGCACAATATAATGTATCCATGTTTTAGATGATTATAATATTTATTCGCAGATTAGTTATCATGCGAAATTAAATAAACTACATGTGTGTCTTTATTTAAATTAATTATTATCAAAGTCGAAAAGGAGAAAAGGTCCAGTATTCACTATAAATAGTGGCGCACATAATTAATGCAGCAGGTGGTTGTGACGTCACTGGAAACAGTGGTCTTTTTTCAATGGGCGTTTTTCGTTGTAACTCCCGGGTAGCCTCTCGAATAACACGGGAGTTGAAACGAAAAACGACCAACGACTTACGACAGACTATTAAATAATCCGAGTGGACGAAACCCAGAATATTTAATAAATCGCCGTTGAGCTGTTATGGGACACAAAACAACAACAGAAAATTAAGAATACAATAACTTGTATTTCACAAATAATGTACAAGCATAACAATAAATAGAGTTTCCACAAATTATGTTGAATGTTTCCGAATAATCTAATATAGAATTCAAAAAATGATCGCCATTAACAATGTTAACGATCAAATTGCACCACTTTAGGCAATTAACTGCACGTGAAAAGAAATCACCTTTCTCAGACAGGTAGAGCGCGGCTCGGCGTTTGTTCGTAATAAGTCGGACGCGGAGGTGTGAAAATTAGCCAAACACAAACTTCGACATCAATTTCGAGTCATCGTATAGCAAAATAGAGTGAAATGTGTCCGCGGGACTTGATAATTGTTTCGAGCGATCGCATTTTTCGAGGAGTTGCATTTCGAGCCATCGCATGTAAAATACATTAAACATATAGGGAAAATTATCGGGACCTCGACGCCATTTCGAGCGAGCCCGACATTACGAGCCATCGCAATTTCACTGTAAGTACTATCGGGGAAAACATAGATTGTAACTTGATGATGTAAATAAATGTATATACAGACTGGTATCCTACAGCTGTTGAAAATTGCACAGTATGTCCATTTTGTCACCCACTGTCGCATTTCAGTATGTAGTTTGTGACGAGGTCATTAGGTTTGAGGCGGCTTTCAGCTGCGCCGAAAACCTATTGTATTCGTTGTTTTGTTTTTTTTATTATTAATTTTTTTTATTATTCAGCCGTTCAGTCTACAGCCCAAACCGCTTGTCGGATCGACTTCAAATTTTGCATGCCGATTCGGGTCAAGTGTGAGCAGAGACTCAGAGATTTTGAGAAATTTCTTAATGCCACTTTCCACGAAACCGGAAGTGACGTCATACTTTCTATAACTTCCTTATTTTCCAACCGATTTCAAAAATTATTTGCATTGGAAAGCTGACAAAATTCTCTATCTCGAACTCGCTGACAGTTCTCGGCTATCTGGTCAAATAAGAGAGCTATAGGCATTTGAAGTTGAAAAATGTACATACTTTTCAACGATTTTGCCGATTTTTTGCCGAATTTCGGCTGATAACGGGTGGTCTTTACAAACGTTTTCCAATTTGTACAGTAATGTCAGCAACATAATTTCTTGCCAGTGTGATAGGGGAGTGTCAGGCGCATAAAAGATGATAATTTTCAGAGATCTATCTTGACTACTTCCGGTTCTATTGGATGTCAAAGATGAACGTCTTTTTTCAAGTTTTCAAAATAGAGCAAACGGATGTGACGTCAGCTTCGTTATTTATCAATAGATTTCAAAATTTCTTGTTGCGGTCGATATTTCAGTTCTTTAGCTAAAACTTTCCCGCTTTATGCCAGGCCTATGGTGAAAAACAAACGAAAACTTCACTGGCGGAATATTGCACATATTTAATTTTATTAGGTGTATTTACAAATGGCGTAAACTGCAATTTAAGGGCGATAACTATCGAAAAATAATCATCCGCTGACTTACGGGCTCCCTCCATCTACACCAAACCGCTGGTCGGATCGACTTCAAATTTTGCATGCCGATTCGGATCAAGTGTGCGCAGAGACTCAGAGATTTTCAGATATCTTTTAATGCTTCTTTCCACGAAAACGGAAGTGACGTCATACTTCCTATAACTTCCTTATTTTCAAACCGATTTCAAGAATTCTTTTTGCATTGGAAAGCTGACAAAATTCTCTATCTCAGATTCGCTGACAGTTTTCGGCTATCTGCTCAAATAAAAGAGCTATATGCATTTGAAGTTGAAAAATGTACATACTTTTCAACGATTTTGCCGAATTTCGGCTGATAACGGGTGGTCTTTACAAACAAAGTTTCCAATTTGTACAGTACTGTCAGCAACATAATTTCTTGCCAGGGTGATAGGGGAGTGTCAGCCGCATGAAAGATGATAATTTTCAGAGCTATATCTTGACTACTTACGGCTCTATTCAATGTCAAAGATGAACGTATGTTTTCAAGTTTTCAAAATAGAGCAAACGGATGTGACGTCAGCTTCGTTATTTATCATTCGATTTCAATTGTTTTTGCTGCAGTCGATATTTCAGTCCTTTAGCTAAAACTTTGGCTGAGGATCAAACCCGGTATCCCTCGCTCCGAGTCCATCGCTCTACCTCTAAGCTAACCGGCCCCACATCGGTGTGATGATGCGAACACAATAATGTTGGACTGTTCATTCTAAAACTTCAGAAATTCTTTTTGCAACCGATAGTTTACACCTTGGGCTAAAGCTTAGTTACACATGAAATCAATGTTTGAGGCTCAAACCGTTGATGCAGCTCAAGCTGCTCTAGTTCTTATATTTTTACAGTACAGTACAGTCCCATATATTTATATCAGCGGTCTAATAAACTGGAGTTCTAAGTAGTCTGTTAAACTATTACGTGTAATAATCGTATTATGCATGCATCGGAAGTTCTACTGATACGTCATATACCCACGTGACCGCAAAGGGAAATAACTGTTGTAAGCAAAATAAGGGGAAGTTAGTCATGCAGTGACGGCTGGAAAACCGGTTGTCCGGAATATGAAATCCGTAAAAGAACGGCACATACTGGTCGGATTAATGTAAAATTTGTTTTATTTGATATATAAATGGTGAATACATAAGCGTATCATGAAAACAGAAGCTTGTTATATCTCCTTTAATGTTTTCATTATTTATTCCCTGTTTGATAACGGAAAAATTCCATAATCCATATATAACACTAAAATACACACTGAATATGAAATCAGGGGGTATAATATTCATTAGTCACAACTCATATTTGGAGCTCTGTGTTATCTATTGTCGTAGCTGCCATTTTTCTGATGACTATTTTTCAGGAACATCCTCTGCTTGGTCGGCCATTTTACCAGCTGCATCCGTGCCACACGGCCACCTTGATGTCACATGTTGCCGCAATTGACCAATCGGTTCCAGGGTAAGTGTCCCATGCTCTGTCACACGGCAACCCTGATGTCACATGTTCCCGCAATTGACCAATCAGCTCCGGGGTAAGTGTTAAATGTCGGCTCCAATCTCACATGTTTCCTCAATTGACCAATCAGCTCCAGGGTAAGTGTCATATGTCCTGTCACACGGCCAGCCTGATGTCACATATTGCCGCAATTGACCAATCAGTTCCAGGGTAAGTGTCACATGCACTGTCACACGGCAACCCTGATGTCACATGTTGCCGCAATTGACCAATCAGCTCCGGGGTAAGTGTTAAATGGCAGCCCCAATCTCACATGTGTCCTCAATTTACCAATCAGCTACAGGGTAAATGTCATATGTCCTGTCACACGGCCACCCTGATGTCACATGTTGCCACAATTGACCAATCAGCTCCAGGGTAAGTGTCACATGGCCACCCTGATGTCACATGTTGCCGCAATTGACCAATCGGCTCCGGGGTAAGTGTTAAATGGCAGCCCCAATCTCACATGTTTCCTCAATTGACCAATCAGTTCCAGGGTAATTGTCACATGCCCTGTCACATGGCAGCCCTGATGTCACATGTTGCATGTCGCCCATTTTACCAGCTGCCATTTTACCACACGGCCACCATGATGTCACATGTTGCCGCAATTGACCAATCAGCTCCAGGGTCAGTGCAAAGGTATTGGTATTCTACTGAATCTAACATCGACATACGAAATACTCGAACATACAGAAATAATACAGGGACGCCTACAGTTATTAAAATTTAAAGTAGTCGATACAACAATAGTACTATTAAATATATATGGACCAAATGAAGATGACGTAACTTTTTTTTCAAGAATAGAACAATTAATTTTAGAGAATAATAGTGAAAGTATGGTTTTAGGAGGGGATTTCAACAATGTATTAAATGTTGAAACCGATAAACTAAATGGAAATACAGATAGATATAAAAATGTTCGGAAAAAATAAACGATATTATCAACAACAATGAATTATATGATATATTCAGAGTCAGGCATCCGGACAAAAAACGATTCACGTGGCATTCTAATCACAAACCACCTATATTTTGCAGACTAGACTATTTTCTTATAACAGCTAATATGCTAAATATGGTCACCGAATGTGACATAATTTCCGGATTTCTTTCAGATCATTCGACAATTACTTTAACTCTGAATGTATGCGAAACGGTTAGAGGAACCGGCTATTTTAAATTAAATAATAGTTTACTACTACAAACAGAATTTAAACAAAAGATAAAAGATACAATACACGAAACTGCTACCATCAATAATGGATGTAACCCAAACACTATGTGGGAACTAATAAAAGGTTCAGTACGAAACGAAGCAATTAAATACTCAAGTACATTGAAAAAGAAACAAAGAGAGGAAGAAACTAAAATTGAAAAAGAAATTCAACAATTGGAAAGACAAATAAATGAAAACCCAACCAATCAAGATGTAGCAGACAACTTAATTTGGAGAAAAGTAAACTTGATAACATAACTGAAGAAAAAACAAAGGGAATACTTTTAAGATCAAAAGCTGAATGGGTGGAAGGTGCTGAAAAAAATACAAAATATTTCTCGAACATGGAGAAAAAACGATCAGAAGAACGAACAATTAAACAGATAAACATACAGAATAACATCGAAACAGACCATGCAAATATCTTGAATCATGTTAAAGATTATTACGAAGGGTTATATAGCGAGGACTTAAATTTAGATAATGACGATAACAGTTTCTTAAACACGACAGAACATAAACCAAATGATGTTGAAAAACAATCATGTGATGGTATAATAAATGAATACGAATGTCAATTAGCCTTAAAGGAAATGAAAAACATGAAAAGTCCTGGATCCGACGGTTTAACAGCAGAATTTTATAAACTTTACTGGAGTGATATAAAGGATTATTATGTAAAGTCGATACATTACTCATATGAAAATGGAACTCTAACGGAACTTCAAAAACAAGGCATAATTACTCTACTACCAAAAAAAGATAAAAATACGCTCTTTATTGAAAACTGGAGACCAATATCACTTTTAAACGTGGACTATAAATTTGCAACAAAAGTAATAGCTAACAGAATCAAGAAAGTATTAAACAACCCTAATAAATGTTAACCAGACAGGGTTCATTAAAGGAAGATATATTGGAGAAAATGTACGAACCCTTATGGAAATAATTGAAGACACAAATGAAAACAATAAAACAGGAATGATATTTTTTGCAGACTTTCAAAAAGCTTTCGATAGTCTAAGCCATAAATTTATAATTAAATGTCTACAGCATCTCAACTTTGGCAACTCACTAATTCAATGGATAACTCTATTTTACAAAGACGCTAAAAGTTGTATCACAAATAACGGTCATCTATCCAACTTCTTTAACGTTAAAAAGGGCGTCAGACAAGGCTGTCCTTTATCAGCATATATTTTCATACTATGCATAGAACTATTGTCACGTAAAATTAACAGTAACACAAATATTAAAGGTCAAACTCTTGGTGGGGAGGAAATAAAACAAACACTTTTTGCAGATGATGCAAGCTTTACACTTGATGGCACCGAACAATCGTTCAAAGAACTTGTTAGAACTCTAGAACAATTTGCAAATATATCTGGGCTAAAATTAAACAAAGGAAAATGTACTATTTTAAAATTGGGAACAACTAGATATAACACAAATAAATGGTGCAACAATAACTTATATACATGGTCCAATGAACAAGCCTCAACTCTAGGAATAACTTTCACAAACGATAAAACAAAACTGCAACTACTAAATCTAACACCCAAAATTAAGTCATTCCAGAACTGCCTAAATAGTTGGAAAAAATGGAACCTAACACTAATAGGAAAAATAGCAGTATTAAAAACATTTGCATTCCCTAAACTGGTATATCCGCTGACAGTACTAGAAAATCCATCTGATGAAATCATTAAAGAGATAAATAAATATATGTTTGACTTTCTTTGGGATGGAAAACCTGATAAAATATGTAGAAAAACAATTATTCAAAACTACGAAAATTGTGGATTAAAAATGATAAATATTCAAGCTTTTTTGCATTCATTAAAAGCATCTTGGATAAAAAGATTAAAGGGATTACAGAATCAATGAAAACAGCTTATAACAATGAATTGAACAAGTATGGTGGTGATATACTGTTCAAGTGTAATTTTAATCAAGTTGATGCAAAACAGATAATAAAAAGGTATACATTTTTAGGTGAGATTATTACATCGTGGAGTAAATTAACTTTAAACATATACACCCTGTCATATCAAATGAAATATTCATGGCATAATCCAACATCAAACAAAGCAATACTTATTTTATATAAGATTGGCACGATAAAGGTTTAATGTTTATAAAAAATATTTACGATTATAGAACAAAAAACTTCTATACATTTCATGAACTAAAGAATTTGTACAATTTAAGCAATGGAGATTTCCTAAAGTACTATACATTAATAGGTAATATCAAAGATGCATGGAAAGAAACACTTAAAACAGAAAATATTGACTCTGGCACACCTGAATATCTAATTTCGAAACTTTTAAAAAATAAAATGGCCAATAAGATGTTATATGACATACAAATCGATACAATGCGATTAACTATATTAAAACACACTGTCAAATGGGAAAATGAATTAAATATTCAAAATATTAAATGAAAGAAAATATTTATCTCACCTATCAAAAATACTATAAGCACAAAACTAAGAGCATTCCAGTACAAATTCCAGTTCCAGAATAATACCAAATAACTCCTTCCTATTTGTATGTAACTTGAAACCATCAAACTTGTGTGAATTTTGTAATATGAACGTAGATTCAAATAAACATATGTTTTGGGAATGTCAAACTATCCAAACATTTTGGTCGGAAATATATGAATTATTGAAATCGAAACTAAATTACAATACACATCTAAATTACGAACACATATCATTTTGTAATATTAACGTAGTATCTAAACAAAGGTCGGTTCTAATTAATTTCATTATCCTTCTAGCAAAATATTTTATATAATGTAAATGTTGCTCACACTGCCAACACTAAGCTCATTCAATATGTATCTACAGAAAACAGAAAACAATCTTAATTGAAGAGACAATTGCGACAATGAAAGATAAACTGTTGCAATTTAATACAAAATGGAATGATTTTCACTTCAACTAACAAAACGTATACCAAAGTACCCACACATAGATATATATATACTAGTAATGCCAAAAACGTTCTCTTTTTTTTTTGTTGCATTAACCAAGACCCAAACCCCCGCACCCATGTATACCCACAACACCCATACACATTATCATATAAAAACTCGTTGTTACATGTCACATATACTAAGACAAAAAAAATGTTTTTACCTCTATCAATTGTTCAATCATTTTGTACACATAAATTGTAAAATTGTGTATGCACATGTATGTATTATATGTAACAAAGAGAATAAAAAATTGAAATACAAAAAAGTGTCACATGTCCTGTCACACGGCCACCCTCATTACGCAAACATTGTATTAGCGAGCATACCTCACTATACCCCCAGTTACCCATGTAAACAGGGGTATGATGAGGTACCCGCGCAATAGGTAATGCGGTCAAATAGGTCACGATGCAGTGACTATTTTCGATCGATAACTTATGTTGTAAGCGATTGTAATGTGTATTTTCAATATTTATATTATTAAAATGTATCATATCGATACCCCTTTAAGTAATATTTGTATATTTTAAATGTATTGATGTTCTCATGAAGCGCATGAATATAAGTATTAATTAATCCAGCTTATATTGAGGCAAATCACACAGCCTTAAAACATAGTGCTGGAGTATAAACATAGTATCGTATATTATTCATAAGTATATCACTATTAAACATTAATTACAATATGTATGCATATTATTAAAAACAGTAGATGCTACCGCTGTTTCGCTATATGTGATATTTATAACAAAATATTTTTTTTATTCGTCCGCGTACGGATTTCTGTCACACAAAGCGCCATTTTCAGTTCATATTTTGACTTGTGCATATGAACAGGACTAAGTTTAAACAACGCTCGATTCCGTCCTATTCAAATTTCTCTGCAGAATGTTCAGACTAACTACATAAATAATGCTGCTAAATAAGTGTTAACGGCTGGAACATGGTCATCACTAAAGGAAGAAAACCACAGTCGTATTATTTAAAAATAAGATTTACCCGAGACCTCATGGGGGCCGCCATTAATCCAGTGTAAACAATAGACCGTGTGATCCCATTCCCTGAGTAGCCGCTGCTTAGTGAAACGGTATGCTAATCATGATATTATTTTCCCCAATAATTGGAAACGGTTTGAATTTCTCGGTAAAAACTACGAAAGTCATACAAAATAACGATGTATATTTAACATTGGATACGCGTAAACGGTATTACTCTCTCATCGGATCGTCAGTTGTCGTCGATAGCGATTTAACGTACTGATCTGGTCTTAATTTATTGTCAACTTTCAACGCCATTTACAGAATATATGGCTAATTATGGAAATAAATGACGGCAAATTACGATGACGTCTGCTCTGAAATATCTGTCAACTTGTGGACGTAATTTAAGGAAATCGATTATATTTTAAGGCTATATCTGTGACTAATTACGAATTTATGTATGGTCTTTGGCTACACCCGACACATTACACAGATCTAGTTGTAAATACACGTCGCTTTGTGTGGGGAAAAAATTGATAATGCGTAGTTGTGTGTGACGAGGTGTTGATCTGATGACACCACACAGCTGTGACCCTTAGGCAATGTTTTGAAATTGACGTGTCGTTTTGATGTGTGCCGCAACACCTCACTGTCGGAAACAACATGACAATTAACGATATACTCTCGATTATACACAGATCTATTAGACGGCTGGTTATTTAAAATAAAGAGTAGTTATCAGTAATATTTTCCGTAAATGGTGTTGAAAAGTTGACCAAAATTCTATCACCGTATTTAGTTGTGCCGATATTGTTTTAAAAAATCAGTAATTTTTTTCCGTAAATGGTGTTGAAATTGACAAAATATATAGCCGCCTTTCTCCGATATTCGTTTAGAAAATCACCAATATTTTCTGTAAATGGTGTTGACACAAAATGCAGCGTTCACGCGGAATTCAAATAAAATAAAAAACAATAATTTAATAAATAGACGCCGATGGCTACTGTGTTTGCGGCCAGTGAATTCTGGTCGTGGTAGCCACAGGCGCAGTTCGAACAGTGTTGTGAGCAGATGGAGGACAATAATTATTTCAAATTCATAAAAAAATGTTTGCTGTCCGAAAATTAATTAATTGTGACAGCCAAAAAAATAGATTTTGGGACAGTAAAACATTATATGGTATAGACAGTACCTCAAACTTAAAAAAACAGTAACACACTGTCTGTGTATATATTACTTAAACTTAAAAAAACAGTAACAAACTGTCTGTGTATATATTACTTAAAGACAGACACTTTCATTGTTGGTAAGTTTCTATCAATTTATAGGTATTTTTATTAAAATCATAAAATAGTGAAATTTTAAAATCACAAAAATAATATATATGGAGAGAAAAAAAATACCACGTCGAGGTTTGAACCCCCGACCCTTTCGGGAATCGGTAATTAAATCATTGAAGTCAACGACCTTAACCTCACGACTATTGCGCCATTTACGACAATCACAGTTATACAGAAGTGCTATCAGTATTACGCAACCATTTGAACGTAATAATTATTAAATTATTTGCAACTCCATCTACAACGATACCGTTACAGAGATACGCTATTGAAACAACATGTATTAGTACCCATAACATAACAAAGTAATGTATCATTATATATCACAGGAGATTGCTTAAAACTATATATACTAATCATAAACAGAACAATCCGCTTGGCTCGTATGAAAATAGTTCGCGTGATATTGATTATCTCCCTTGCCGAAAGTAGTTCAGTGATTTATTAATTCCAAATAAGACGTGTTTGCGTAATGCTTAATGAAGTAATTTTCACTCATTTCTTTTCTGTTAAACACAATTTTTCAAAGTTTCAAAGAAGGAAAGTATGATCGTGTAGAATTGTAATTAAACAAATGCTCAAATCAGAGATCAAATTTGCGGAGTTTAACATCACGTTATGTAGTTTAAACTTTAAAGCAATGTGACGTCAAACAGACAAACTCTGCAAATTATCGCCCCGGAAGCTGTTCTATGGGAAGTTACTTGCTATTTTACAAGTTTGGCAACCTATTTATAAAACTGGTCTATTTGGATTATATATTAGATTGGTTGCAAAATTAACATATCAAATTTCATTCCAGTTACTTAAGGGTGAATGGGTTAAGCACCATTCTTTTCCAATTTAATGATTGGGATTCATCCTTACCGGAATTTCGACTGGAGACCTGGTTTGGCCCTCACATGTCTTTGGCATTTTGTATGTGACAGTTGAATCCGGTTATATCCCTTATGTGCCTATTATGATTATTCGTAATCCTATATAAGGGGAAGGGGCCCAGTGACTTCGGTGTGGTATGGACCTGGCACCAAGTCGGGTTATTCTAATTTCAGGACTGGATATATATTGTTTCTCGATGTAAATATTCCGTTCTGATTTTGGGATTTCAACCCCCCCCCACCCGCACAATGCAGCAGGTTAAACAGGATCGAACCAGTTTGCCCGGCCTTACATGACTTAATGACCGTTAATCACCAATAAACAAACAAACACCATTCTTTTCCAGGAACTACCTCGTGGGATGGCTGAGTGCAGTGGGTCCCGTTGTCCACCTTGATATACCCTGGCAATACGGAGTGTCGACAATGGCGGGTGTCACATGACCACTAGGATGATGATTAACCATTCAAAATGGACACAGGCTCCTGTTTGACTAGCCATAGACAACTGAGGTAAATATTATACATTTACTGGAAAATCAGGGATTAAACCGCAAATTTTAGGAAGGAGCCCTTGATACAAGGTGTATGATCACGTGGTTACAACAACAACAATTACTGAAACTCCATAAGCGCCTCGGATTCCAGCTATGTATTCTATATTGTCCTTATTATGTATAAATGGATTTTGATGAAATATGGCGCATCAAACGTCTTATTATTAAAGCTGCATTTGGTGGTTTCAGTACTTTGGCACAAACTTCTGTCGTTTTTGCGAAGAATCCATTTCCGTGTTTACTGTAATACTGACACGGAAATCGATTCTTCGCAAAATGGACATAATTTTGTGCCGGCGTCCCGGGACCACCAAATGCAGCTCATGAAGACGCGTTTGCTGCACCATATTTCATCAAAATCTGTTGCATATTAAGGAAACTATCAAATAACACTTACTTTGGAGTGGGCACGCTTTCAACACTTCAGCCGTTGTTGTTCTAACCACGTGATCATGCACCTTGTTGATATAGATTTTGGGAAACAATAGCGCGTGAATCTGGTAAACTGGGCAAGCAAAATAGTAGGTAGCTCTGAGGTTGGGAAGGGGCCTATATAAGGCCTCTGGAGGCATGGAGTTTAATCCCTGAAGATTCTCTAATTTCTTAATACTCTGATACCAAACTAATTTGTGGTTGTGACTGATGAAATGGGGCTTATGGGTTTTGTCACCAGGGTAGATCCAGATCAGCCTGTGCATCCTCAATCTGGGGGTATAATACTCTTTAGATACAAAACTTATCTGGAGCGCTGAGTCTAATCGCCTCATTTTCAAATACCAATTATTCCTGTCTACAACTACCAAAATACTGCATATGATATATCAAAATGTTCTAAAGGCAATTAAAAGATTACAACATTAAACTTCAAAATTCAATCGGAGTACATGTATTGTTGTTATTATTATTATAGGGGTGGTGGGTGATGGTTGTGAAGGGTAATTTAACGATCGAGGTTCATCCTTACTGGAATGCCGACATAATGGTTTGGCCCTCCTGTACATTTTTGGCCTTCTGATACTCGAGAGCCAAATCATGTTATGCCCCATTAAAAAGTAATAATGTTAGGCTGATCATATTATATGCTCATTTTCCAGCCAATTCAATTGTCACAAAATGATTTTCAGACTAGTCCATTTATGAAAAGGTGTTTTTGTTCTGAAAAATATGAAAATTACTGCAAAAAGTGCAGATCCTGATGAGACGGCTCGTCACGAGCCGGCTCATCTGGATCTACACTGTTTGCCAATACCGCTACATATGCCTGTGGTGTTGAAAGGGTTAACTTAATAATGGAAACGCCCGGTCAATGTATGCGTTTCTATCCCAGTACATTATATTTGCCCCATGTGACGCCACGCGACGTTGATTCTTTAAAGTTTGTTTGACGTCATTAAAATACATGATGTTCATCGTCGTTGTCAATAACGTCACGCTATTGACCGGCAATGTCACTGTTCTATGACTTGCGACAAAATGAACATGCAGTGTAAATATAAGTATGAAAACCATGTGCTGTTGCATTTACTGTAGTTTGAAAAACATTTGGTCTGTTTAAAACTTACAAACTTTAAACAGACCAAATGCTTTTAATACTACAGTACATGCAACAGCCCATGGATTTTGTCAAACCAGCTTGCGGACAGTGCGATATAGTTGGCACGTTCGCATATTTACATACGTACGTATGTCTGTCCATACATACGTCCGTCCGTACATACGTGCGTCTGGGTTAAAGTTTTTGGTTAAACAAATTTTTGTTAAAGTTTTTCCGTATACTATCAAAGCATCGGCGGGTGCGACATGCGGGCCGCGGCCATCTAGTATTCCTTAATTGTGCGTGTAGCAGAATGTTCACCATGTGCGTTTCAGTCCATAGCTTTATATTCATTATATTTGTTACAAGAGCAATATTGTTACTTTACAGACGGTGCAACAATTCATGTCCCCGATGGAGAAAACACAGATGTGATTAGACGAGAATATATTGTGATCAGTAGCCTATTGTACCAACATGGCAAAGTATACTTACCGAGCAAAGTATACTTTGAGGGAGAATTTTTCAAGTTAAGGATAAATTTATGAATTTTTATTATACTGAATTTATTACATTATCATAATGTAATGAATTCAGTATAATAATTCTGCATACTTTTAATCATCAAATATACGCAGTCGTTAGTTCTATATGAAATAATGCATTTCAGGAAAAATAAATTATTTCTCCCTCAAAGTATACTTTGCTCGATAAGTATACTTTGCAATTTTGATGAAATCTGCTCACAACAGACGAATATGTCACAAGTATTTAGACGGGATGCAAATACGTCTACACAGTATTTACCAGGGGACATCACAATGGATAGACGGGATGCAAATACGTCTACACAGCATTTACCAGGGACATCACAATGGATAGACGGGATGCAAATACGTCTACACAGCATTTACCAGGGGACATCACAATGGATAGACGGGATGCAAATACGTCTACACAGCATTTACCAGGGGACATCACAATGGATAGACGGGATGCAAATACGTCTACACAGCATTTACCAGGGGACATCACAATGGATAGACGGGATGCAAATACGTCTAACACAGCATTTACCAGGGACATTCACAATGGATAGACGGGATGCAAATACGTCTACACAGCATTTACCAGGGGACATCACAATGGATAGACGGGATCAAAATACGTCTAAACAAAAGCATACAGTCGGACAATAAATAAAGAACGGGAGCATACCTACAACCGCCAATTTACCATGGGGACATCACAATGGATAGACGGGATGCAAATACTCTACACAGCATTTACCAGGGGACATCACAATGGATAGACGGGATGCAAATACGTCACACAACAGGGGCATACAAGGGCATCAAACATTTGGATCGACGGGATGCAAATACGTCTACACGCATTTACCAGGGGACATCACAATGGATAGACGGGATGCAAATACGTCTACACAGTATTTACCAGGGGACATCACAATGGATAGACGGGATGCAAATACGTCTACACAGCATTTACCAGGGGACATCACAATCGATAGACGGGATGCAAATACGTCTACACAGCATTTACCAGGGGACATCACAATGGATAGAGCAATGTTTTTAACACACAGAGTACATGGTTTTATGCCCCACCACGATAGTGGAGGGGGCATTTAGTGTCACCCTTGTCCGTCTGTCCTTCCGTCCAACCTTGTAAGTCATAAAACTTTTAAACCGTACTAGCGTCAGACCTGAAACTTGGAACGTAGCTTCCTGAGGATGAGTAGATGCACAAAGCTCATTTTGATTTTTGATTCGACCCCGGGGTCATGGATTATTTCCTTTTCGACTTAGAATTTTCCAATTTTGGCTTGTAAGTCGTAAAACTTCTAAAGCCTAATAGCTACACACCTGAAACTTGGTATGTAGCTTCCTTATGATGAGTAGATGCACAAAGTTTATTTTGATTTTTTATTTGACCCTCGGGTCATGGATTATCTCCCCCTTTTTGACTTGGAATTTTGCCTCGTTTATTATCAAAGCAATTTTGCATTGTTACTCGTAAAACTTAAACCATAATAGCTACAGATCTGAAACGTGGTATGTAGCATCCGTAGATGCACACAAAGTTTATTTTGATTTTTGATTCAACCCCCGGGTCACGGATTATATTTTGCCTCGTTTATTATAAAAGCGATTTGAACACATTTTCTAGTTATTTGTCCATGATGATAACAAGCTCTGACAAGGTACTTTTTTTTGGCCTTATAAATGTTAATGTGTATTTGTTATTTACTATCTGGAGCTCAAATTCACAAATAAATATCCTGAATTGTTCAGTATTTTGTTGCCTTGTGTCATTATTATGTTCCACATAAATTGGGTGGTTGGTTGGGAGCATGCGAATGGTAAATTTAACGATCGGGATTCATCCTTACCGGAATCCCAACCGGAGACCTGGTTTGGCCCTCAAGTACGTCTTTGGAATTCTTGTATGTGAGGGTTGAAGCTTGTTATATCTGATAAAAAAAACTTGCTTGTATTTTTCTGGTGCGGTGGTACTTTTTATGGCCTTATTATATTTGTTATTACTAGGTTAGCTCCCTTGGAGCTACCTAGCATATCAGTTGTAGAGATGGAATGTCAACTATTTCTACATTTAAAACTACAATTATCAGTGTTGAATTTGTAATGTTTCAATAATGAATTTTACTGAATTAGCACATTTAAACTACATGTATTAGAATAAAGCACACAGTCTGAATTATTTAATTATATATTTGCATTACAGTCCATGTTTTGTTTGACTGTCCCATTAATCAATAGTTAACTGAACTGTCACCAGAGGTATCGCACCAGTTTAGTGGAAGGATACTTCCAGTTTAGTGTGAGTTCATATAAAGTTAATTTATGGAATATCCGAGTTTTGGGGGGAAATAGGGCGGTGTGTGTGTCTTATTTAATTAATTTTTTTATTAAAAGTTGTAAATAGTGTTAACAAACAATAATTAATTATTTATCTTCAAATATATTCAAATAAAAAATAATCTGGCATTACTGTTTAGGGGCGGGTGGGGATTTTTACAGTACATTAATTTTATATTGCCTGATGATCTCTGAACAGAACTATACACACATTAAATATACCTAAAAGCATCAATAAGTGAGAGAAAAAAATAAGCTAAATTGTGTTTACTCTATCTTCTAAACACATTAATACCGTGTGTATAAGAGGGAGTAAAGAATTTTTTTAGCTCTTGATTTTCTCTTATTGATATTATTTTTGTATATTTAATGTATTTATAGACCATGGTCTGTCACTCAACCTGTGGTCGGACACACACCACACCTGACACACTGATGCTGTGTATTGAGGAAGCAACTGCTGATTAGATTCAGCCACTGATTTTTCGGCTCATATTCTCTCCCAGGCACAGAGAGTAGGATAGTAATGTTGGTTTATTGTCGTCGTTGCGATGGTGTGGGTGTTTGTCAATAATATTTGTAGTTTTTCATACACGATGAAACGTTTGAATAGTAAAATGAACCCGTTGATGTAGCTGGGTGTCATGCATCACCATTGTGGGTTTCTTCATAAATGTTTAGTTAATATGTGAACATCAATTTTAATTGTTAAATTATATAAGTTAGATCGGAAGATTTTCGGGTGTGCGAAGCCATGTACACTTCCATGTGTTTTCAAATTGATTCACGTAGTACAACAACAATGGCACATCCTTGAGTTCGCGTGAAGTGTCTGACATGTGACACACATATGTCCGGTGTTGAGTGCCATCTATCAAATTACAAAGACAAACTTTATTTGTATACTTGTTTCTGATAATTATCAAAATATATGTAGTGTGTGAAGCGACGTACATTTACTGATTTTGGGATTTTCCTTCTTCCCTACACATAAAATATGGGATTTGACTCTGTGAACTGTCAGACCTAATATGACTAGCCGATGATAAGCCATTAAACATCATTATATAAATAAATAATACTTATTAATAAGATTGTGGAGCTAAACTAGTTTCAGTACTTTCAGTACTCTGTTTACTATATAGAGCTCAATTCACAAATAAATGACTTATCTCCGTTTGGCGACCATTTTTAGCTCACCTGAGCAAAGCTCATGTGAGCTATTCTTATGGCAAAGTGTCCGTCGTCTGTGAACATTTTCAATCATCTTCTTCTCCCGAACTGCTGAGCCGATGTTGGTCAAATTTTACAGGGATGATATATGGGTGATGCCATTTCAGATTTGTTAAAATGAAGGTCATCGACAATCCAAGATGGCCGCCGTGGAAAAGTAGGTCAAATTCTTAAAAAATCTTCTTCTCACGAACCGCCAGGCCGATTTTAACGAAACTTTGTATGAATGATCGATAGTTAATGCTGATTCAGATGTGTTCATATGGTGGCCCCTGGGTCAAAAATGGGCGTGGCCCGAGGGGTCAAATATGGGTCAAATTTTATTTTTGACCGAATATGGTCATATAATATATCAAATCGAAGGTATCGACTAGTCGATCACTCTGGAGCATTTTTTGTCTACATCAGATGATTTTGTCAAAAAGTAAAAAAGTTGTTCTTTTACTAAAGATTTCAAACGTATTCTTCTTGTGAACTGCTTGGCCGATATTGGCCAAACTTAACTGTAATGGTCTGTGGGTGAAGCCTGTCCATTTTTGTTAAAATGGAGGTCGTCACCAAATCCAAGATGTCCGCCGTTGAAAAGTAGGTCAAATTGTCCAAAAAATCTTGTCACAAACCTCCAGGCCGATTTCGACGAAACTTGGTGTGAATGATTGATAGTTAACGCTGTTTCAGATTTGTTCATATGGTGGCCCCTGGGTCAAAAATGGGCGTGGCCCGAGGGGTCAACTAGGGGTCAAATTATATTTTTGCCCAAATATGGTCATATAATATATCAATTCGAAGGTATCGACTAGTCGATCACTCTGGAGCATTTTTTGTCTAAATCAGATGATTTTGTCATCCAAGATGGCCACCAAAAGGTAAAAAAGTTGTTCTTTTACTAAAGATTTCAAACGTATACTTCTTGTGAACTGCTTGGCCGATATTGGCCAAACTTAACTGTAATGGTCTGTGTGTGAAGCCTGTCCATTTTTGTTAAAATGGAGGTCATCACCAAATCCAAGATGTCCGCCGTTGAAAAGTAGGTCAAATTGTCAAAAAATCTTCTCACAAACCTCCAGGCCGATTTCGACGAAACTTGGTGTGAATGATTGATAGTTAACGCTGTTTCAGATTTGTTCATATGGTGGCCCCTGGGTCAAAAAATGGTCATGGCCCGAGGGTCAACTAGGGGTCAAATTATATTTTTGCCCGAATATGGTTCTATAATATATCAAATCGAAGGTATCGACTAGTCGATCACTCTGGAGCATTTTTTGTCTAAATCAGATGATTTTGTCATCCAAGATGGCCACCGAAAGGTAAAAAAGTTGTTCTTTTACTAAAGATTTCAAACGTATTCTTCTTGTGAACTGCTTGGCCGATATTGGCCAAACTTAACTGTAATGGTCTGTGGGTGAAGCCTGTCCATTTTTGTTAAAATGGAGGTCATCACCAAATCCAAGATGTCCGCCGTTGAAAAGTAGGTCAAATTGTCCAAAAAATCTTCTCACAATCCTCCAAGCTGATTTCGACGAAACTTGGTGTGAATGATTGATATTTAACGCTGTTTCAGATTTGTTCATATGGATGGTGGCACCTGGGTCAAAAATGGGCGTGGCCCGAGGGGTCAACTAGGGGTCAAATTATATTTTTGACCGAATATGGTCATATAATATATCCAATCCAAGGTATCGACGAGATGATCACTCTGGAGCATGTTTTGCCAAAATCAGATGATTACGTCATCCAAGATGGCCACCGACAGGTCAAAAGGTTGTTATTTTACTAAAGATTTCAAAGGACTTCTTGTGAACTGCTTGGCCGATATTGACCAAACTTAACTGAAATGGTTTGTTGGTGAAGCCTGTTCATTTTTGTCAAAATGGAGGTCATCACCAAATCCAAGATGTCCGCCATTGAAAAGTAGGTCAAATTGTCAAAAAATCTTCTTGTCACAAACCGCCAGGCCGATTTCAACGAAACTTTGTATGAATGATCGATAGTTAACGCTGATTCAGATTTGTTCATATGGTGGCCTCTGGGTCAAAAATGGTCATGGCCCGAGGGGTCAAATAGGGGTCGAATTTTATTTTTGACCGAATATGGTCATTTTATATATCAAATCGAAGGTATAGCAGTAAATCACATGCACATTCGCAATATATGTTAGATCAGAAGGTACCAACAAATTCTGTGGAACATTTGAAGTTGTAAGTGAAGAGTCTTTGTGAAATCAAGATGACTACTATGGAGGCTTTTAGGTGAGCGATACAGGCCCATTTGGGCCTCTTGTTAATTTTCTACTTGACGGATCGTAACCAAATTTCATACACATGTTTACCATGGCAAGACGAAAAAGCCAATTGATTTTCAAAACTTTCTGATGACTTCCCTCTCAATGGCAGCCATTTTTAATTCCTTGTGCACGCAATAACCTAAAGTTCAACTTGACGGATCGTAACCAAATTCTGTATACATGTTTATCTTGGCAAGATGAAAAACACTATTGATTTTCAATGACTTATCTCCCCTTGTCCGGTGGGTGGTTGGTCAGGCGAACGTGACGGCCTAAATTAACGGTAATGATTCCACTTTATAGGAATCGCGATTTGCCTGGTTTGGCCCTCAGGTACGTTTTTATCTTTGGCTCTTTTGTTACCTGGGAGTTGAATTGGGTTATTGCCCATTATTAAAATAGTAAGATTATTACTGATCCTACTGCTTTTGGGAGGGGGCCAAGTGATTCTGGTGTGGAGAGGACCTGGCATCAGATCAGGATTATTCGGATTTCAGGGCTGAATATATAGTATTTTTATTGTAACTATTCAGTTCTGATTTTGGGTTTTCTCCCCATTTGTACATGTACTTGAACATTTACATGTACCTGTGCAGGTAATATATGGGATTTGGTACTAAAGCCATTGACCCGGCCTTAAATGACCTTAGATGTTAGAGATTGATATGCCGTTAAACCCCAACAAGCAAACAAACTCCCCTTGTCAGCCAATGTTTAATGTTTGCACTATGTATCGTTGTCCACACAATAACTAGATCTACTAGACGGATCATAACCAAATATGGTACACATTTTTATCATGACAAGAGGAGGAACCCTATTGGTTTTCAGTCAGTTATCTCCCTTGTTGACTGGCCATACCTCGACGGGCATATATGTGACCTTCAGTACTCTTGTTTAAAATTGCCAAAATCCCAATTGAAATCAGAAGTAGTGAGTATCAAAAAGCAATGAACAATTTGTGATATCTTTATCATGCTACAGAAAAGAAACATACCACAAATATAGCATATTTTTCCATGAAAACACACCTTGGTATTTCATTAGAATTGACTCCAAGGAGACAATTCTAATGAAATGCCAAGACATATTTTCATTTAGAAGCAAACTATTAAAATAATTGCGATCTGCTGATGTGTAAACAGTAGTGTGATTTTATTTTACCCAATTAAATTTTTGAAATACCCAATTGCTTCAGAAATGATGGAGTGACAATACTCAATTACTAATTCCATATCTGGAGCCCTGCTTGTTGTTATTATTTTTCATGAACAATTACCAATCTTCTGCGTACAAAATCAGATGGCCCGTCTCATTTATATGTTGTTGGTTTAGAGCATAGGCCGTTAACCCTTCCTACCCTGTTGACGGAAATTGCCGTCTGCTGTTTTTTATTTTTGCTTTAATTCTTAACAAAAAACTGGTTTTGACAACACATGAGAATTTAATTCAGTGTAGTAAGGGCTAAACACCAACAAACAAACAGACAAAAGTCATAAAATAGTTTCACCCTTAGAAGGCGGGAACCGAAAAATGTCGTCTGCTGTTTTTTCTTATTTTATATTTTCTCTAAATAAAAAAATTGTTTGGCAGCATTTTAGAATCAATTCTTTGGAAATGATTCTAAAGTGCTGTCTTTGTATGTTTTTGATAAGAAAAATGAAAAATAAACAGCAGACAACAAATTTTAATTCAGCATTGTAAAGGTCAAAAATACTTCATACAGTGTACTTTACATCTGAAAGGATTGTTGCATACATGAAAGATAGATTTTGTACTTTTGAAGTTATCTCCCTTTGGTGCAATGTTCACCATGTCAGGAGCTCTTGTACACTCAATCTAAAGGTGTATGTGTGCAATAAAGACTTTCATACTTGGTATGTAGCTTCCTTTAGGCCTATGGTATGTAGATGCACAAAGTGAATTTTGATTTTTGATCTGATTCCCGGGTCATTGATTATCTCGCCCTTTGGGACTTTGAATTTTACAATTTTGCCTTGTAACTATTAAAAGTAAAGTACCGGTATGTAAATCTTTTTGTCTAACTTGACACAATTAGAGGGATGGGTTGTGTTCTAGGGGTTAGGACACCTGCCTTCCAATCTGGCGGTTGTGGGTTCAAACCTCGCCTTAGGCATCAACAATACTTTCATAGTATTTCCAGCCCATTCGTCTGTCGGATGGGACTTTAAACTGTGGTCCCGTCTCTATATGACCTTGGCTCTTGCTGGGACGTTAAACCTTTTCACTTTTTTTACTCGATTAGAAATCGCATTTCATAACTGTAAATATATGGCGTTTGTGACCAGTGTAGACCCAGATCAGCCTGTATCTGTACTGTGATTATTATTTCCATTGTGTACCATTCAGTTTGTTGTCTCTTTTCATGCTT
Source organism: Conchocele bisecta (assembly GCA_029237695.1). Taxonomy (NCBI): domain Eukaryota; kingdom Metazoa; phylum Mollusca; class Bivalvia; order Lucinida; family Thyasiridae; genus Conchocele; species Conchocele bisecta. The sequence continues at coordinate 106,146,270 of CM055268.1, forward strand.
AAGATACACATTTGTTTCTGACGTAAAATTTTAAATATGTTTCTTTTTCTGAACTGAAGTATATGTTGTTACCACTCATTTGAACCATCTCGAATGAGTGGTAACAACATATACTTTAATTGAGAAATGAATAAAATTATTTTATTTTTTTTGTAGATTGAGATACCCTATGAACCCGGCATAACATGGGTTAGATGGCCATCATGCAAACAGTGTAGCTTCTTATGCTACACTAGGTCAGATCAGGATTTTAGCTGCTCGACTGGCTACAAATGCCATGAGCCCACATTTCTTCAGACAAGTCATATTTGTGTCTGTGACTGGAGAAGGTGGGCTTATGGGTTTTATCACCAGTGTAGATCCAGATCAGCCTGTGCATCCGCACAGTCTGATCAGGATCTATACTGTTCGTCATTCCATCAATCAAACACCGTCGTGCTTCTAACAAGCAATATATATCAGGCTACAGGAGTGTGCTACTTGATCAGGAGCTACACTGGTCACAAATCCCATAACCCCCATTTTTGCACTCACAGCCACATAATTATGACATTGCTGTTGAGTGGACATAAAACCCGATTCAATCAATCAATCAAGCCCTTCACTGGCCACAGTAGTACTAAGGTCCCTTTTCTCAGCAATTGCACCAACATATTTGTGCCTGTGATTGGGGAAATGGTATTTGTGACCAGTGTAACTCTTTATCAAATAACACACTCCTGTAGCTTCGTAACAATATTTTGCTTGTTAGAAGCATAACAGGTGTTTCATTGATGGAATGGCGAACAGTGCAGATCCTGATCAGACTGTGCGGATGCACAGGCTGATCTGGATCTACACTGGTCGCAAAACCCATAAGCCCCATTTCTCCAGCCACATATATAATCAGTCTTTGTTCAGGTCGGTAATTTTCATGATAAAGGTAAAATTGTAAAATTAACAAATCAATTAGACCTGTGGCAAACCACTTTCGATCTCTATAATTACAATTGTGTATTGTTAAGTGTGTTTATGTCGTTGTTTATGTCGCTGTTTCGGTTTTACCAATAAGTTGCATACATTTCAATTTTAAAGGCACTCTGTCACGGATGATATCTCAGATATTTTTATGCCCCCTATGCGATAGCAAGGTGCTGAAACATTTAGCCATTTTCTTACGTCAAAAAGTTTGTAAGACTTTCACAAATTTGTGTAAATTTAAAGTTGACTTTTTTTGCACACTTAGAGTCCAGGGGGCCGTTTCACTAAACTTTGTATGACTAAAATGTTCATAAGTGCAAAATTATGATAGTCTGTAAATTTCACATTAACAATGTTTTCTTGTAAACAATTATTGGATTTACATGTATTGAGCATCGGCTGCATATGCAGCCTATGCTCAATAAATGTAAATCCATCAATTGCAATTTCTAGAAGATCTTAAATTTGCACTTACGAACATTTTAGTCTTACAAAGTTTAATGAAACGGGCCCCTGTATGCCATGTGGGCAGATCCATGTTTTACAAACATAATGTCTAGTTAAAATATGTTGTTTTTTAGCTTCTTGCACAGCAAATTACCTATATCAATCAATTTGACCAATGTATTTGCTCACTTCTCCCACAAAAAACATTATTTTTAAAGACATGTACTTGTACTAACAGAAACTAGTAACAGGAGATATTTTGGTTACACAATTTCACTAAAAACACAGAGAAATTTGTGAAACATTTTTAGCTCGACTATTCGAAGAATAGTTAGAGCATATGTAGTCACCCCGGCGTCGGCGTCACCGTCACGCCTTGGTTAAGGTTTTTAGTCAAGCTTGTATATGGAATACTACTGGCCCTACACCCACCATACTTGCACAACTTCATCTCCTAGTGATATACATCAACAACCCCTGGCCTATATTTGACCTTGACCTACATTTAACCTTGAATTACTTAGTTAATTCCCCTTGGTTAAGGTTTTTAGTCAACCTTGGTTAAGGTTTTTGTCGCGCCTGCTTTAGCAGAGGCGCGACTATAGGCAGCGCGTTTTCCCTCGTCGTCCGCGTCGTCCGCGTCGTCCGCGTCGTCCTTTTTTTTTTTGTAAGGCAAATACGTTAAAGTTATTGTTTTTTCACAATATCTCTTTAACTCCTTGCCAGACATTGATAACATTTCACGTCAACGTTTGTCTAGGGATGATGCTTCATTACGCACACCCTCACATCCAAATTATCAAGGTCAAGGTCATTTATTTACTTGTAATGTTCACCGGTTTTGTAACAGAAATACGTTAAAGTTATTGTTTTTTCACAATATCTCTTTAACCCCTTGCCAGACTTTGATAATATTTCACATCAATGTTTGTCTAGGGATGATGCTTCATTACGCACACCCCCACATCCAAATTCTCAAGGTAATTTATTTACTTGTAATGTTCACCGGTTTTGTAACAGAAATGCGTTAAAGTTATTGTTTTTTCACAATATCTCTTTAACCCCTTTCCAGACATTGATAATATTTCACATCAATGTTTGTCTATGGATGATGCTTCATTATGCACACCCCCACATCCATATTCTGAAGGTCAAGGTAATTTATTTACTTGTAATGTTCACGGTCAAATGCCTCGGCAGGCGCGACACAGCTTCCGTGGCAGAATTCTTGTTAGTCAAGCTTGTACATGGAATACTATTGCGCATACAGACACCATACTTGGACAACCTTTTCTCATAGGGATGTACATCAATAACCCCTGATCTATATTTGACCTTGACCTACATTTCCTCTTGAATTACTTACTTAATTCCCCTTGGTTAAGGTTTTTAGTCAAGCTTGTAGATGGAATACTCCTGGCCCTACATCAACCATACTTGCACAACTTCATCTCCTAGTCATGTACATCAACAACCCCTGACCTATATTTGACCTTGACCTACATTTAACCTTGAATTACTTAGTTAATTCCCCTTGGTTAAAGTTTTTAGTCAACCTTGGTTAAGGTTTTTAGTCAAGCTTGTACATGGAATAATATTGTGCATACAGACACCATACTTGGACAACCTTTTCTCATAGGGATGTACATCAATAACCCCTGATCTATATTTGACCTTGACCTACATTTCCTCTTGAATTACTTACTTAACCCCTTGGTTAAGGTTTTTACTCAACCTTGGTTAAGGTTTTTAGTCAAGCTTGTACATGGAATACTATTGTGCATACAGACACCATACTTGGATAACATTTTCTCATAAGGATGTACATCAATAACCCCTGACCTATATTTGACCTTGACCTACTTTTATCCTTGGATTACTTAGTTATTTCCCCTTGGTTAAGGTTTTTAGTCAAGCTTGTATATGGAATACTCCTGGGCCTACAGCAACCATACTTGGAAAACTTCATCTCCTAGTGATGTACATCAATAACCCCTGACCTATATCTGACATTGACCTACATTTAACCTTGAATTACTTACTTAATTTCCCTTGGTTAAGGTTTTTAGTCAACCTTGGTTAAGGTTTTTATGCAGGCCACGGCCACCTTGTTTGTCAAGCTGTGTACATCGACAACCCTCGTAGTCAAGCTATGCTGTTCTCCTACAGCTCTTGTTTTTGTTGTGAAATGTTATTCTCACACAATTGGCAAGACATTTTCATCATATACACTAATTTAATTAATAAGAAAAATAAAATAAATTTTAATTGTAATAAATAGTAACCATCAATTACAAAAAAAACAGCGTTCGCAATGCTAATTATTTTTCAGTATTTTAACGTATCGAGATAGCATATTGTGTCACGCAAATTTCTATGGGGGCAGCCATATTGTCGTGCTACGCCTAAACGGCGAATATGACTATGAAAATAGTTCCCTGTGCCAACTTATCCTATGGCGTTTTGGTCTGTCTTGCTTTGTATCTAAAACTCTACGCCCCGTGCAGGCACCGGGGCGGGATCAACTGATCCTGAGAATAGTGCTGCAGTAGCCATTGCTTGTCGTAAAAGGCGACTAAACTGGCTTAACGATTGGGTTCATACTTTCCGGAACCCACTATACCGGATTTGGCCCTCATGTGCATTTTTGGCTTTCTTGTATGTGAGAGTTGAGTTGGGCTATGCCCCATATATAAAAGTAAGATTAGCGCTAATCCTATTACTTTTAGGGGATGGGATAAATGATGCTGGTGTGGCGAGGGCCTGGCACCAGATCAGGTTGTTCTAATTTCAGGACTGAATATATATTTTGATTGTAAATATTGAGTTCTGAAGTTGGGATTTACCCCCCTTGGACAGGTGGATACGGGACTCGACCCCGTTGACCCGTCTGCGTGTAGACTCCCTGAGGCTTGTACCTCTATGTCAGAAAAGCGGACGTTAAACCCTATTCACTCACTCACTCACTAAAACTCTACATATGCTATTCTCTATAGTTTTCACAGTTTTGTGCTCAGTTTATCAGTTAAATTCTGGAAAATACGAATCAAGACATTCCATGCATATGAATACAGCAGCTATTATCTTTAATTCTCACAGTTGGGTAGCAGTGAACAGTTAGCTGCCAGTTTCGTACAATTTTTTTCTGTGAGTTTCAAACAGTAATTTATTCTAGAGAAAACGTATGTATGGGAATGGGTTTTTGCCATCACAGTACATTTGCCTCTGGATGATGATTGAGTAAATATACAACTTTCAGTCTCTAATTCCGCAAGTGATCAGTTTTTGTGGAGATAACATATTTCAGTACTTCCAGTACCTGTACTTTGATTTCCCAGCACTTAGTTAGTTAGTTAGTTAGTTAGTTAGTTAGTTAGTTAGTTAGTTAGTTAGTTAGTTAGTTAGTTAGTTAGTTAGTAGTTAGTTAGTTAGTTAGTTAGTTAGTTAGTTAGTTAGTTAGTTAGTTAGTTAGTTAGTTAGTTAGTTACAACAGGGTCTAGAAATACGATACAAATCTACAATTAATTTACTTTCATCACTTTCTGGGCATCTCCGAGAACCAATTCCTTTAACAACCATTATTACATTCCAGCACATGTGAAATATGCACCTATCAGATTTCGTTAGAAAACATATCCATGTACAACTAATTAGATATTACTAAATACTTGATGCTGTGATTTATCACTGATAGAAACTACGAGTATATACATGGACAGTGATAGAGAAGATTGCATTTCGTTCTGTGAATGATCAACTCTGGTGCCATTCATAGAATGTGTATTTGGCTGTGACTGGAGAAATGGGGATTATGGGATTTGTGACAAGTGTAGCCCCTGATCAAATAGCACACTCCTGTAACCTGTTCACGATCTATATTGCTTGTTAAAGAATGACGGGTGTTTTGATGGAATGGCGAGCCGTGCAGATCCTGATTAGGCTGATCTGGATCTACACTGGTCGTAAAACGCATACGCCCCATTTCTCAAGTTACAGCCACATATGAGACACGCCATGTGATTTTGTACCTTCGGACATTAAATCAGTTTCCAAAATTTACAATATTATTCATAAATACATTGTAAAGTCAAAAGTTGACAAATTATATTTTACATGTACTCTGAAAATTTTATCAACTAAGACGCCATTTACGGAAAATATTGTAAATTTTGTAAACGTATTTCATGAAATTACGCAGATCTCCGAGGGTACAAAATCACAAGGCGCGTCTCATATAAGGTTAGTTTTCTTTTGCATGTTAACAATAGTCCGTAGTGATGATTGCACCGGTCTCGCTACAAACAACTTTCAACGGGCTTGGTAATTAGAATAATATATTGTACATTTGGTTATAACCGTGCTGGGTATTATTCAGTGGTGGATATTTCAGGATATGTCCTGAAATCAGGATTTGAGGTTTCTAATACTTACAGAAAAATGCTGTTTCAATATGTGAAGCACTTTTTCGCATTTTTCAGGATTTCGCGTTTGGAACTGTTCCCACTCGTGATTATTTAGAAGTGACTTGTAATGGTCATTCATTGCTAGCTCCTTGCAATGTTGGATTAACCCTTAGACCGCTACACACAACAATTGTCGTCTGCTGTTGCTTTTATATCTTGTCTTATTTCTCAATAAAAACGCTTCTTGGAAATGATTCTGTAGTGCTGTCGAAGCATGTTGTTAATTATTCTAAAGTGCTGTCAAAGCATGTTTTTGATGATAAAAATGGAAAATAGAAATTAAACAGCAGAAGACAAAAAATTAAGATAGCGGTCTAAGGGTTAATAAGCTTTGTCTGCTGTTTTTCATTATTTTCGTCTGATGCTGGAATGATATTGTAATTTCAGTGCTGAACGTGAAAGTTCTCACAATACAGTAACCTGAATTTACTGGCTATCATGCAGGGTGATTTACAAGTCACCCTATGTGACAGCCAAAAAATTTGGGTTACAATACAGGTACGTATCTGTCTGTATTTGACAATGCTGTTGAACAGTCTTAAAACTCCATTCGGTCAATCATCTGAAAAAAACTTGATGCCAAAGAAATAAAGCAAATTTAATGTGCAAAAAAACAGCAGACGACAATGTTGAGTTTTAGGACAGTTGAGGTTTAAAGGTACATACCCACTCAGTTGGCACAAATATTCTTTATAGGAATTAAATAAATGTATAATTGTGTCACTATTCCACCAATTGTGTTAATTACGAGTGCCCGCTATACAGATACAATAATTTAGTAATATTTATTTTACTGATAGTGACTCGTGGTGGTATCACTGAGTGGACATGTACCTTTAATCCTTAAAGGTACATGTCCACTCAGTAGGTACTAAAAGTTCTTTATATCAGAGACATCATCTGATACATTTTCTGGCAAAATAAACATTCATTCACCATTACCCCACATATTGATTAGCATTATTATACATTTTATATCAGACGTAACTTTCCACACTGATATCAGGGGTGATAACCGTGTTTCCTTAAAATGTTAACGGACATTACTATTTATACTCTGTATTTATTTTTTGATGTGCGATTATCATATTTTATAATCTGTCGAAAATATTATTTGTACAGGTTACGCATTTCATTGGTATGAATAATTAAAAAATATCATGCCTCATTTGCATACGAAAATGACCTGATACCAACGCGCCTCACTATCAGTAAAATAAATATGACTAAATTATTATATCTGTAGCGGGCACTCGTAATGTTTACAACTGGTGGAATAGTGATACAAGTATACACTTATTTACTTCCTATAAACAACAGTTTGTGCCTACTGAGTGGGCATGTACCTTAAATCCGCAGAATTAACTTTTTCAGCTGTTTATTTTCTATTTTTCGTAACAAAAACATGTTTCTCAGCACGAGATTGGAGATTATTCTAGTATGCTGGCAAACATGTTTTTATTAGGAAATAAGACTTATAATATGAAACATCGGCAGATGGCAATGATTGGTTCCCGCCATTTAACCCTTATTACGCTGAATTAAATTTTGTCGCCTGCCAGAAATCTTTTACTTTCAATATTTCTAGAAAAAAACCTGTTTTGACAGCATATGAGAATCGTCTCCACTGGAGATGATTCTCATTTCCTGTCAAAACAGGTTTTTGTCAAGAATTAAGGCAAAAATGAAAAACAGCAGACGACAATTTCCGTTCCCAGCGTAGTGAGGGTTTATGGTTATATTAAAATGCAGGAAACTAATATTGTCATCTGCTATTTTTCGTCTGTCAATTTCCTCAAGAAAAACATGCTTTGCCTACCACACATGGGAATCATCTATGGACAACACTGGCATGCACTGTCAAAACATATTATTGTCCAGAAATGTTGAAAATAAACAAAGAAGCAGACGGCAACATGAAATTCAACAGTGTAAGGGTTAAAATGTGAATGAGGAATTAATAAAAAAGATGATAAGGGATGACTCGCAATTTACATAGAAATGAATGTTTAGCCGAACTGTAAATAAATACATATTGAGTGTTGATTCATATATCAGTACAATATGTATAAACGTTGAACACATGCAATAGACACGTAGTACCGGTAATTAAAATAACCCATTTAATGCCAAAAGTATCTAAATTACAAACAATTTTTTCAATTTTCTTCATATCTCAATGAAAGTATATGTTGTTACCACTCATTTGAACTGTCTTGGCGAGACGGTTCAAATGAGTGGCAACAACATATACTTCTGTGCAGAAAAAAATTAATACGCTAATAATAGGAGGGGACTTCAATATTATTTTAGATCCCGACCTTGATAAGAAAAATGGTAGACATGATGCTAACAAAAAAACAAGAGAAAAAATAGTGTCGATTATGAACAAATTTAATCTACATGATATCTGGAGAATCCTTAACCCTAATACTAAAAAATTCACATGGCACTCTAATACTAAACCACCAATATTCTGTCGATTGGACTTTATTCTAATATCGGAGAATATAATAAATAGAATAACAAAAAGCAAAATCACTACAGGAATTAAATCAGACCATTCGATTATATATATAAATTACTAACGCATTGTAATGAACGGGGACCTGGCTACTTAAAATAAATAATAGTCTGCTATTAAAAACCGGATGGATTACCAACAACTAATTAGAGATATATAACAGCTATTGCTGATATTAACAACGACGCAAATCCTAACACATTGTGGGAAATTATAAAAGGAACGATAAGAAATGAAACAATAAAATTTGCATCGAAAGAAAATAAAATAAATTTAAAGTTAGAAAGAAAACTCGTAGAAGAAATAGATCAACTGGAAACAGAATACGCAAACAATATATCGGACACCACTTTATTAGAATTACAATCTAAAAAACAAAGTCTAGAGGACATCCATGAAAAGAAAGTAAGAGGAAGTATCATACGATCAAAAGCAGAATATATAGAGGGTAATGAAAAAAATACAAAATATTTTGCAAATTTAGAAAGGAAACGAGCAGAGAACAAAACTATAGTCCGATTAAATGTAAATGGAAAAAATGTCACGAAAAATGAAGATATATTACACGAGCAAAACGAATACTATAAAAAGCTATATAGCAAAAAAGATGTTCAGAATAGTAATCACAATTTTTTTACAAACAACGATCAGAATAAATTATCTGAAGAAAACAAACAGCTATGCGAAGGTAATCTTTCCGAATATGAATGTAGCACTGCTCTAAAAGAAATGAATAATAATAAAAGCCCAGGCTCCGATGGACTAACAGTAGAATTTTTTAAAATATTCTGGAATGATATAAAAAAGTATTATATAGAATCTTTCAACTATTCATTAACAAACGGGTCGCTAAGCGAAATGCAAAAAAACAAGGAATAATAACATTACTACCGAAAAAGGCGACTTATCAAAATTAACAAATTGGAGACCCATATCATTGCTTAATGTAGATTATAAAATAGCATCTAAGATGATTGCAAATAGAATTAAAAAAGTTCTACCATCAATAATAGATTATTCACAAACTGGATTTCTTAAGGGAAGATATATTGGCGAAAACATTAGAACTCTTTACGAAGCAATTGATCATCTTAACGAAAATGATGCCCCAGGTCTCTTTTTTTTCGCAGACTTCGAAAAAGCATTTGATACTGTTGAACATACATACCTTTTGAAAACATTGGACTATTTTAATTTTGGTAATGATATACTTAATTGGATCAAACTATTTTACTCTGATGCAAAAAGTTGTGTAACAAATAACGGATACTTATCAGAATTCTTTTCAATACAAAGAGGTGTGCGTCAGGGCTGTCCGTTATCACCGTATCTTTTTATTATGGCCATTGAAATATTATCACAATCTATCATAAATGAAAGCAGATATAACCGGAGTCAAAATGTATGATGTAGAACTAAAGAACACAATGTTTGCTGACGATGCAACCTTTATGACAGACGGCTCTCAAAAATCCTTCGAAAAGTTAATATACATAATAGACGAATTCAGTATGATTTCTGGCCTAAAACTTAACATTAAAAAATCAACAGTAATGAGAATAGGTGCTCTTAAACATACAGAAACCACATTTTGCCCCAACAAACAATTTACTTGGACCTCACACAGCGCGAAAACATTAGGCATCACATTCCTAAATGATAATATTAATACCCATGACCATAATTTTTTTACAAAAATCTTAGAATTTGAACAGTGCCTAGACAAATGGAAACACAGAAAGCTCAGCTTACTCGGAAAAATCACGGTAATAAAAACATTTGCTGCCCCAAAATTAATATACCCATTGACAGTTTTACATGATCCACCAGAACATATGATAAAACTGTAAGAACCAAGTTATTTCAATTTTTATGGGATAACAAGCCTGATAAAGTAAAAAGAAATACAATTATTCAAGCTTACGAAAAAGGGGGACTAAAAATGTTAGACATCGATAGTTTTATTACTTCAATAAGAGCTTCATGGGTAAAAAGAATATGCGATACTACTAACATAGGGAAATGGAAAGCAATTTACGAAAAAATACTTGAAAAAAAATATGGCGGGACTTTTATTTTATTTTCGAATGTAACTTGAAACCGGAAGACATACAAAACATAGTGAAAAATAAATTCCTGAACAATGTTTTGAAATCTTGGGCAAGTATAAACTATTCTTCTCAAACAGATACAGTATCAAAAGAAATAATTTGGAACAACTCTAATATAAAACATCAAAATAAAACTTTGTTTCATAGACACTGGTTTGATAAGGGTATCAAGTACATCGAACAATTATACGATTATAGAACAAAAACTTTTCTGACATTCGGTGATATTGTAGAGTTATTCAGCATAAGAAATGATGATTTTATGAAATATCAATGTATATTAAATAGTATAAATCCAATATGGAAAGAAACAATAAAAACAGAACAAATAAACATAATACAACTGTCTGAAACACTGAAATCAAGGGTACAAAAAAGCAAATACGTTAATAAATTACTTTATACAATACAAACAGAAAAAAAAAATCACTGAAGAAAAAAAGTCTGAAAAAAAATGGATAGCTGAATTTCCGGAAGCCAACTTAAACTGGAAACATATTTACATTGTCAACCTTTAATTGTACTATAGATTCCACATTGCGGAATTTTCAATATAAATACCTTATGCGAATGAATGGAACAAATAAATTACTCTTTCGATGTAACCTAATTAATAGTAGTTTATGCGATTGTTTTTGCTCTATGTATGTAGAAACTATAAAACAGTTTGTTTTGGGAATGTACTCATGTACAACATATGTGGTCACAGTTACGTACCTATTTGAATGAAAAAGTTTTACTTACGCTGTAAATTTCCAAAGTATTTCTTTAGGAATAGATGAAAGTACACACAAGGCACAACAATTTAATTTTATACTCATATTAGCCAAATACTTTATTGTTAAATGTAAATATGAAAACCGGGAAATTGCTTTCGAACCGTTTATAAACTACTTAAAATATAGGATAAATTTAGAAGAGTTAATAGCTACTAAAAAAGACAAACTTGAGCAACACACATTAAATGGGATGTTTTTCAAACATAGGTATGTTTTTTTGGGCATAGTAGGGAAGGTTCAATCACACTAACCACACAAAAGTAAACGAATATATATATAAAAAAAACAACTCAATTCAAGCGGATGTGAACAAAAGGGGACATATTTTATACTTTTCGATACTCTTCCTTCTTCCTGATTGTACTTTACCATCTATGCTTTTCTATATTCTTTTTGTCTTCTCTTTCTCTAAAAACTTATTTTCAAGTACAATGAGTGCATGTGCAATCATTTCATAGCGACTTTAGTCACAGTGTGTTAGTTAATAATACATGTGTTGTATTGTATGTACATGTTTGTATTTAAAAATAATAAAAAATATTAATTAAAAAAAAAAAAAAAAAGAAAAAAATTGTATTTTTTTTTATATATATCTTCAGTATGAAATTATTTAATCAATACTGGGAACACTATATGAAGAAGAAAAGCTGATAATGTACTCGATAACATCTTAAAGGCACTGGCTCTCAGATATTCATAGAAAGTGATGAAAAAGATTAGGGAAAAAGTAGTTCAATTGTAGTTTTGTATTGTATTTCTTAACCCAATTATACCTGGAAAGAAATTGGGGATTTGTAAAAAAGTTTAATACTGAAAAAAATAACTAATGGTTTCTGCAATGGTTACTAATTTATTATGCCCCTGCCACCGAATGGTGAGGGGGCATAATGTGTTGCCGGCGTCCGTATGTACGTAAACCTTAACGCTCGGGTAAATGGCTTATAATTTCTGTTTCCTTGCTCGGATCTGCTTCACATTTCACACACGCATTGCTCCAATGGTCCTCTGCCACCCTGTAACAAATCTACATTTGTCCGCCCCCGCTAAGCCCAGGGTCAAGGTCACAGACTTGGTGCGTTCAAAACCTTAACGCTCGGGTAAATGGCTTATAATTTCTGTTTCCTTGCTTGGATCTGCTTCACATTTCACACACACATTGCTCCAATGGTCCTCTGCCACCCTGTGACAGTGGGTGGCAGGTGGGAGCACGCGATGGGTAATTTAACGATCGGGGTTCATCCTTACCGGAATCCCGACTGGAGACCTGGTTTGGCCCTCACATACGTCTTTGGCATTTTGTATGTGACAGTTGAATCTGGTTATACCCCTTATGTGAGTATTACGATATTTGTAATCCTATTTTAGGGGAAGGGGCCAAATGACTTTGGTGTGGTATGGACACACCAGGTCAGGTTATTCCAATTTCAGGGCTGAATATATTTGTTCTCTGCTTCACATTTCACACATGCATTGCTCCAATGGTCCTCTACCGCCCTGTGACAAATCCACATTCGTCCCGCCCCCGCCAAGCCCAGGATCAAGGTCACCGACTTGGTGCTTTCGAAACCTTAACGCTCGAGTAAATGGCATATAATTTCCTTGCTCGGATCTGCGTCACATGTCACACACCCATTGCTCCAATGGTCCTCTACCGCCCTGTGACAAATCCACATTAGTCCCGCCCCCGCCAAGCCCAGGGTCAAGGTCACAGACTTGGTGCGTTTGAAACCTTAACACTCGGGTAAATGGCTTATAATTTCTGTTTCCTTGTTTTCAAATGTGTCTCGTTTTCTTTGGCTGCCAGCGGAGGCATTCGTGTGCCGACAGGCCACATTTCTAGTTTTATTTCAATTAATTAAACTAGTATCTATCAAGGAAAATTCTTTCTACATGTAGTATAGTATTACAAAAATAAGAATACGTGTATTTCACAAATTTTCTTTACTGGTACATGAACAGCTAAAGTTTATAATCAAATTATCTCCCTTGTTTATCACGGTTTCTGATGGTATATACTTGGATATAACAGTAAAAAAATTTCTTTAACATTTGATCAAATAAAATGATGCCATTGACTGATATAGGTCGTTGGCTATGCATGAAGTGGACAATAAAATATTGACTATTTGAGACACAGTACCTTTAAAATAAATATCCCCACAGGTAGTGACCCTCAAACTTAATTTGAAGTACCAACTTCAAAAACAGGTGTATTTCATTCTGTGTATGAGTTTGATGTCGAACGGATTTAATCCAAAAAATGGCAACTGGTAAATACCTACGTGTTGGTAAACTCTCTGATGCACCAAAACACACCGACACCAGCGACGATAGTGATTCAGATGACAGCAGCGAATATGAATCGGAAAAACTCACAACATATCTCCCTGTTTCCGAAGTCGACATCATTGCGACGAGAGACAAATATCCCGCTTACAATGTCACGGGTATAACGGAACTTGAAAACAATAGTCTGGTGATTGTGGATTATAGTAACAAAAATGTGAAACTGCTCGACAACAACCATGAAGTGATCAGTACACTACACTCAATCTTTGAACCGTGGGATGTCGCACATGCGAAGAATGAAGACAGGAATTTGGTGGTGGTTACATTCCCTGAAGTCCGGTTATTGCAATTCTTGACCATCAAAGCAGCAACGCAAGTGTTACACTGGTATCCAATCAAATCGGGAAATGAATATCGAGGCGTTGCCGTCAGCAAAGAACACATTATAACAACATGTAAATATGACGGAACACAGTATATCCCAAGTGTGCATATTCTTGATCACAGCGGTGAAATTATCAAAGAAATATGTAAAACTCCTGACGGTGAAAAGATCTTTCAAGATCCAGACTATGTTGCAGTTGGCGGTCCAAACAATTTAATCTTTGTTTCCGACCGAGGAGCAAAGTCTGTTATAGCTTTCACTGAAGATGGAGAGTATTTGTCGCTGTACCAGAGTGATACGATGTTACCGATGGGGCTGAGTGTCAACAACGCAAGTGGCACCGTCTATGTCTGCGACCAGGGGACGAATTCCATTTTATATTTGACGTCGGAGTGTGAGCTAATTCGGCGATATCAGACTAGGGATGGGGAACTTGTGCAGCCGCAGTCTGTGTGTTTTGGTAACAAGAGTGAAGAGTTGATTGTGTCTATTGCCGGATCGTCTTTGTTACTCTGTTTGTAGGTGGTGTTAGTTCATTGTATTTACATTACACATTGAAGTAGAAAACATTGTGACACATTTTTTTCTTCTCGGTGAAAGTATGTTATGCCCACTTGTCTGGACTGTCTCAGTGAGACTCAAGTGAGTTAATCGAAACATATTTGGCTGTAACTGGAGAAATGGGACTTATGGGATTTGTGACCAGCGTAGCTCCTAATTAAATTGCACACTTCTGTAGCATGATAACAATCTACATGTATATTTGTAATTGCTTGTTAGAAGCTTGTTTCATTGATGGAATGGCGAACAGTGCAGATCTTGATCAGATTTATGCACAGGCTGATCTGGATCTAAAGTGGTCGCAGAACCCATAAGTCCTATTTCTCCAGTCGCCGATAATGATTTTCCGTAAGTGACATTCAAAACTTTAGAACTGTGGAATTGAATGACATAGCCATGCCCCATTATTATATAACTTTCTAGTATTTCCATCCCACTGGTCTTTCGTATGAGACTTGAAACCGAGGTCCCATCTGTATATAACCGTAGCTGTTCCACATAATAACACCTCCATACAACAGCCATCTCTTCATAACAGCCAGGTTTTGCATACCATAGGCACAGGCAGTCAGCATGGTGATAGGATAGTGCAACTATCCTGTTTTAGACATGTAGAAAGCGAAACATTTGTAGTCATTGTATAGTCAATGTATTTATTAAAATAAATACATTGACTATACAATGACTACACATGTTTTTGTTTTCAGCATGGACGGATTCAGGGGGGGGGGAGGGGGGGGGGCGGACCTGGCGTACGCCCCCCCTAAAATTCGCCGAGTAAAGATTTTTTACAAGTTACAAGGCACGTTTCATGCCAAGTGCCATGTTTTCCATGCATTTTTCGGTCGTTTTCTTATTGTTTTCAATCAAAAATCATGTCTAAACATATTGTGACAGTGTCAATATTTTTGCTCCAAAATGCGCCAGAACGTAGGAAATGCGATGTAGATTTGCAAAATTTTCCGGGTGGGAATGTCCCCGGACCCCCCTAGCGCTATCTCGACTATTTTGCAATACTTGACTATATTATCGAACGAGCTTAGCTCGTTCGATAATATAGTCAAGTATTGCAAAATAGTTACGCCCCCGCCTAACCCGAAATCCTGGATCCGCGCCTGTTCAGTATAACAGTATCGTCAGTCAATGTGAAATGGAACACAATGTGTTTCGGAACACCACGGGATATAATGTGTAGCGCGCTTGATTTCCTGAATTGCACAGCGGTTTTCGATGGGGTAACTGGAAAACACAGAAGTTCATTCACCACAGAAAAAATGAGGAAAATCAACATCCAAAACGTGATCTATCCTTTGTTTTTGTACATTGGGGTTAAATATGTCCAAAAAACTTATTACTGTTTGTCATTACACTTATATGGTCAACTAAACTACCTTTTATCACATTAAAACTGTTGACAGCTTTCACAGCTATATATTTTAATAAATACATTGACTATACAATGACTACACATGTTTTTGTCTTCAGTATAACTGTATATTACACTATCCTATCAACATGCCGACTGCCTATGGCCTAAGGTAGGGATCGAACCCACGGCCTTCAGCATTGCAGTCCAATGTTCTACCCATTAGATTATCAAGCCGTTCCTTTATAGTTGAGGTTGCATTGTAAAACAAATATTGGCTAAAATATTTGATTTATTTGTTTAACCCTTAGACCGCTATCTTCTTTTTTTGTCGTCTGCTGTTTATTTTCTATTTTCATCATCAAAAACATGGTTTGACAGCACTTTAGAATAATTTACAACATGGTTTGATAGCACTTCAGAATCATTTCCATTGGAAATGATTCTGAAGTGCTATCAAACTATGTTTTTATTGAGAAATACGGCAAGATATAAAAGCAACAGCAGACGACAATTGTTGTGAGTAGCGGTCTAAGGGTTAAAATACAGATGTATAAACTATATAAACAACATCAACTAAAGACACGCAACAACAAAGTTGTACATGACTAGAGTTGGTGTGGCATAATTATGCAGCTTTTACAAGATTAGAGATTGAATTTATTTATTTCTATAAATGGCCTTTAGAGATGTTTTTTGGTTGTCAGAGTTAGTTGTTGTTTTCTTATTTTTTCTATAAATGGCACCAATGATGTTTTTTGGTTTTCAGAGCTAGGTGTATTTTTCTGACTTTTTGCTTGTTTATAGAAATACTATAGATGAAAATGTACATAATTGACCATCCCTACTACGGGTTATTGACCTGTGGGAAAAAATGGGCAAAAATGACAATTTGCGACTGCGTTACAGACACAGAATTCGGGTTAAAATGGCAAGTGCACGTGATAAAATTTATGTATGAACTGTGAATAGTGTTTGTATCACTACACTGTGATTTCTCTTCATTCATGTATTTAGAGGGAATTATTCTTCCCTGATTATATTCCGTGCCTGGCAGGTGGGAGCACGCCATGGGTAATTTAACGATCAGGGTTCATCCTTACCGGAATCCCGATTGGAGACCTGATTTGGCCCTCACATACGTCTTTGGCATTTTGTATGTGACAGTTGAATCTGGCTATACCCCTTATGTGAGTATTACGATATTCGTAATCTTATTTTAGGTGAAGGGGTCAAGTGACTTTGGTGTGGTATGGACCTGGCACCAGGTCAGGTTATTCTAATTTCAGGGCTGAATATATTTGTTCTCGATGTAAATATTCCATTCTGATTTTGGGATTTTCCCCCCAATGCAGCAGGTTAAAATGGGATCGAACCCGTTTGCCCGGCCTTACATGACCTTAGCTGTTGATAGGCCGTTAGACACTAATAAACAAACAAACAAACAAGATTATATTCCAAAATGTCTATATGTCGTGTAGAAAACGATCAAACTGCTGCTTGAAAAAGGGAGTTTCGCTCGCAACTCTTGAACTCCTTATTATTTGTCTTTGTTGCTATGATGGCGACCGTCCTGGAGCCCGTTTCACTAAACTTCTTACGACTAAAATGTTCTTAAGTGCAAATTTGGAATCGTCTGGAAATTTCAATTGATGGATTTACATTTATTGAGCATGCTCAATAAATGTAATCCAATAATTGCTTACAAGAAAACATTGTTAATGTGAAATTTACAGACGATCATAAGTTTGCACTTAACAAACATTTTAGTCGTAAGAAACGGCCGCCTGTTGTCTAGATCCTCACCCGTGTAGCTGGAACACAGACATCAGGTTGTCAATGTTGTGCTCGTTCACTTCAGCCACCTGTAATATAAAATATTTACCCTGTCCATAAATTGATAATGGAAACTGTTGCTAAGAATTAAACAAATCCCCGGGGTGGTCGTGGAGAGAATGCTCCCTGACCCCCATATCGAGACTTGGTTCTCCTCATCTGGTTTTTACCTCTGGTTACGGCCCTGATTTATATCCCAGTACAGGTAGTGTCTTTTTGGTATTGGGTAGAGTCACTTTTTGCAACTAATATGACATATATGTTCATCGAGTGGTGTGAAATCTCCATATTTCACACCACTCGATGAACATATATCTCCATATTTCACACCATTCGATGAACATATATGTCATATTCGTTGCAAAAATATGAATATTCTATTTATTATATACCGCTCCATGGAAATTATCAGTTTTTTAGACTGTATATGGTAATGAATGTGTATTTGCAGCCTATTTGCAGTCCGGCACTGCAGATGCGCGTTATGAATATAGATAGCGGAAGTAGTCGTATTTTCACCGGAAGTTGTTTATTTCATCGATGAGAACATATGAATTTTATTTACATCGTATAACTGTATTTCATGGGTAGGTATATAATAAATAAACTTATTCCAAAATTTGTATAGTTCTTAGCAAATTACGGAATAAGCAGAATTACTTCCCTTGGTGAAATGTTACTCTACACAATACAAAAAAGACGCTACCCCTAGTACATAACATTAGACCCACATGACGCTGCGCGACGTTGATTCGTTAAAGTTTGTTTGACGTCATTAATGTCTACGCGATTGACCGGCAACGTTGCTGTTCCATAAATTGCGACAAAATGATGTAAAACAAGTTGATTCTTAATTTTGGCTAGTTAAATTTTTTAAACATGTATCAGAACATGCAATGTAAATATAAGTAATGCAAGCATGGGAAGTTTCGTTTACTGTGGTATGAAAAACAGTTGGCCTTTTAAAGTTTGAGACAAGTCCTTTGGATTTGAATTTTAAACAGACCAAATGTTAGTATAGTGAGACCAAATGGATCCATCTAATGGCGGAATTGGGGGGTGGGAAATTTGGTTTGATTTATTTGTGAATAATGGCCTATCAACAGCTAAGGTCATTTAAGGCCGGGCCAACAGGTATGATACCGCATTTGACCTGCTGCATTGGGGGTGGAGTTAGGGAATCCCAAAATCAGAACAGAACATTTACATCAAAATAAATATATATTCAGCGCCCTATACCAAAGTCAATTTGGCCCCTTCCCCTAAAAGTTTAACCACAATAAATCATCAGATATTCATGTGCGGTGTAGTCAAAACAATAAGCCAGATGGTTTATTATATAGACACTCTTTGCTTGCAGAAACCGGTCAGTTGATGCACTAATCTACTTCACAGGCATGTTAATGTATCATTTACATCAGTTTCAAGTATATGTTTTGGGATTATTTTGTAAGCCGGAGCATGTTTGTCATGTGAGGCAGTTTCAATTCCAGCAGCTGACTTTTTGTGCCACCACCAGGGTGGACACAGGAGATTTAATTTATCTTTCTTAACAATAATTAAACCTATATTTTAATTAGTCAATATCCAGAGCAGAATGGGTGCAGGATGGAAAAATAGGTGCCACAACATCCATACAAAAGAATTAAAGTAGCAGAGAATAGCAAAATGTGTGGTCATTGGTTAGTTTATACAGGAAAGATATTTGGTGGTGGTGCACCTAAAAGTAATAAGTTGGATTACTCTTATAAGGGGTATAACCAGATTCAACTCTCACATACGTGGGTGGTTGGTCGGAAGCATGTGAACGGTAAATTAACGATAGGGGTTCCTCCTTATAGGAATCATGATTTGCCGGTTTTGGCCCTCAGGTACGTTTTTATCTTTGGCTGTTTTGCTACCTGGGAGTTGAATTGGGTTATTGCCCATTATAAAAGTAGTTAGATTATTACTGATCCTACTGCTTTTGGGAGGGGGCCAAGTGATTCTGGTGTGGCGAGGACCTGGCATCAGATCAGGATTATTTTGATTTCAGGGCTGAATATATATCTTTTTAGCCAGGTTTTTTGAAAAAAAATCCAGGCTATTGGATTGGCGAAAGCCGGGCGGGCGGGCGACGGGTGGCGGGCGGCGTCCACAATCAATGTTAAGTTTTCTTAAGTCCATTTCTTTGTTACTGTACCACCTAGGACCACCAAACTTTCACAGCTTCATAACCAAGGGGTGCCCACCACATATCACTATTCAACATGTGACCATTTTTTTTACCTTCACCTATTATTTCTACGTAATTAACTTTTTAACGTACGTCTGGTTAAAGTTTTTTGGTTAAAAGTTTTTCGTTATACTATATCTCTGCAACTGCTTTGCTCATTACCTTGAAACTTCACATGGGTGTTTATCATCATCCATATTTTCATTCTACCCCCCAACCGTGCGGCCCCTGTGCCCAATGTCAAGGTAAAATTATTTTGAATTTTTTTTTTTTTAAAGTTTTTTCGTGTACTATATCTCTGCAACTACTTCACCCATTACCTTGATACTTCACATGGGTGTTTATCATCATTGTCGCGCCCGCTTGCGGAAAGCATGATATCGTCGGCATTTTGGCATATGTCCGTACGTCCGTACGTGTGTCCCGTTAAAGTTTTTTGGTTAAAGTTTTTCCATCTACTATATCTTTTTTTTAGTGTCCATGCCTCGCCTCAAGGCGCAACATGCAGGCCACGGCCATCTAGTCTACAAAAAGTGGGTATACTTATGTTATCCAAGTGTCTATGCTTGGAAAAAACCTGGCCTTCGTGGCTTTGCCTCGTTTCTTGTTTATTGTAAATATTCAATTCTGATTTTGGGATTTTCCCCCCATTTGTACATGTACTTGAACAGGTAATATATGGGATTTAGTACTAAACCCATTGACCCGGCCTTAAGTGACCTTAGCTGTTGATAGGCCATTAAACCCCAACAAACAAACAATCAATCAACTCTCACATACAGGAAAGCCACCAAAGACATACATGAGGGCCAAACCAAGTCTCTGATCGGATTTCCGGTAATGATGAACCCCGATCGTTAAATTACCCATCGCATGCTCCCACCAATCATCCACAGGGGGTGGGAAAGGGGAATGTGGAGGGTGGAGTACAATTGCCTGTGATCTAACAAGAGATGTAGGAGTATAGCACTGGGGGTGGGTGGTTTTATTTAAGTTGGTGTAAAACTAGAGCAAAAAAATCCACAATGTAGCAATAAATTATCTATGTATACAATGTATATACATGTACAAATAAAATAATAATTTTCTAATTTAGGGGTGGGTATGTATGAGAAATCTGCAAATTAATTTTCTCTGGCTTAATGAAGCTGGGTGTGATATGGGTTCTTCAGTAAATATAAGCTCTCCTTCTCTTTCAAACTGTATTGAGAAAACTATTTGTAAGCAAGATGATGTGGAATTTCTTTTTATACAAAAATGTGGCTGTGACTGGAGAAATGGGACTTACCGTATTTACCGTATATATTGGGACAGTAAAAAAATAATTAAAAAAATTAGTGTCCCAAAATATAATATAAAAAAATAATAATTTTTTTTTCTGTCCCAATATTTATGGTAAATTCGGGAATATTTGTTCATTTCATGTTTGCATTGTCATTATTAAAATTTGAATTAAAGTTTGTGTTTGTGTTAAATAATCCCTAATTATCGATTCTCACTGTGACTATGAATGAACGACGTCGCCAATGCCTATAATATGCCATAAGTTTTCACTGTTATCTTCGCATGTAATACATATATTGAATCCAAGAATTGTTAACGTCATGTTTTATTTATTCATCATGTTCATGTAGAATGTAGATCTACGCAGGTCCGTGCAAATCATTATTGTAAAACGCGTGTAGAAAAAAAGTGTAGTAATGATGACGCAATGACCCAATGACCGATATCCTGTTCCATCAGCTGCAACGCCACGGACAAGCTCGTGCGTTGCAATCTGTGTTTACTCTTATGGTGAGCACAGGTGGAAGACTCGGACATATGACACCAAAATAAATGCCTGTTAAAAAAATCCCATTATCCCACCCACCTGGTATCGTACTGTACATGACGTTAATAAATAGAACGAGATCAAGTGGGTGGGGGTAATGGATATTTTTGAAATGGTCATTTTCTTTGTGTCACACGTCCGACTATTCCACCTTGTGGGTTTTGAGTACAGACCTGTATAGACATGTTTTGCCCGACGTGTTATAATATTGCGCCAGTTCATGAGGTAATCAGGCTTATCACGTGAGATTTTCGACGAAGATAAATCTGATAATATTGATAATAGTGTACATTTTCTGTAAACGATATCGAATGTTGACGAATATTAAATTAGTAATTATTACGCATTTGCTCTGAAAATGTTATCACCTTTCCGATATATTTGCAGAAAAAAGTCAAATCATTCTCGGCGAAAATCTCAGTTATATAATAAAGTTGATTATCTCCTGCACTGGCTCAATTATGACGTAGCGAAACAAGGCCAGTTGTCACGTACACATTTGTGTACATGCGCCGGGGGCGTGGGCAGTGCTGTAACAATTTAGTTAATCTGGGTCGAGTTAATCTGCGCGACTGATACCCGATCTCCGATTGGTCAGCCTTTACACCTAATTAATATTCCACCAATGGTGAGCGTGAACGCATGCCGGAAAAATGAAATCGAGCACATAACAATTAGCACTGCTTTGTTACTGGGACCAATAATTGATCTTATTCCCAGTTTGCTCGGATTAATTTACGAAATGTGCAAACGTGATCAGCTGCACATTCACATCGGTGAGATAAAAGGAGGCTATGCGTCCATAAAAAAAATTAAACATTCGTCCATTTTGGGTCTAATTTGATGGAATATTTTTTATATTTATTCACCAAAAATGGCAAGTTGGGAGTGCTTTAGAATCGTAAGACGATTCTAAAGCACTCCCAACTTGCCATTTTTGGTGAATAATATATCAAAATTTCCATCAGTTAAGGTGATTAATTTGAGGGAAATTTTAACTGGAAACTTGATTATCTCATGCACTGAATTGTGACGTAGCGAAACAATGGCACTTGTCACGTACACCATTTTGGGAAGGATTGAACGTGTTTGTGGGATTTAAGAATGCAGAATATCAAAAGTGCATGTTCTTCCAAATATGTGTACACACTCCAAATGGATTCACACAATGATGAAAAAGGGTTGTCCCAAAACTTAATACGAAAAAATTATGGAATTTTACGCTGATTTGAGATATGTCCCAAATCTTAATCTCCCAAAAATAATTATTTTCTTAAAAAATAGAGGTGTCCCAATACTTCCGGTGTCCCAATACATACGGTAAATACGGTATGGGCTTTGTGACCAGTGTAGATCCAGATCAGCCTGTGCCTCTGCACAATCTGATCACAATCTGCACTGTTCACCATTTCAACAATGAAACACTAGTCTTGCTTCCAACAAGCAATATCGTTATCAGGCTACATGAGTGTGCTACTTGATCAGGAGCTACACTGGTCACAAATATGTTTTTGCTATTAAATTGAACCGTCTAGTTTGTGAGCACGATTGGAATTTTCACCCCCAAAAGGTGTATGTGCAAATGGTATGGCTGAATATTGTCAGAAAATTATTATGAATATGTGGCAACTTTATAATACTTTATATACTGTAGATCAATTGTTTATTTATAAAATCAGTGAAATAAATTGAAACAAGTACATGAATTTATATGTTTGTATTAGAACTGTAACACCAAAAATGTTATCTTTAATTCCTAAAATGCGGGAACCGAATATTGTTGTCTGCTGTTTTTCACGATTAGCTTATTTTTTAAAGAAAATACCTGGTTTGACAGCACATGAGAGACAGTTCTCAAGCGTTGTCAAAACATGTTTTCATTGAGCAAAATGGAAAATAAACAAGAAACTGTTGGCACACAAATGCCCCGATACTCCGCCAAACTTCTTTTCCGGACTCACAGTCTGAACACTATAATTATGTCTCCCAGCTCTACCAATGACGGGAGCAGGGCTCCAGATAAGGAATTAGTAATTGAGTATTGTCACTCCATCATTTCTGAAGCAATTGGGTATTTCAAAATTTGAATTGGGTAAAATATAATCACACTATTGTTTACACATCAACAGACAGCAATTATTGAATAGTTAAACATGTCTTGGCATTTCATTAGAATTGTCTCCAACGAGACAATTCTAATGAAATACCAAGATGTGTTTTCATGGAAAATAAGAAAAATATGCTATATTTGTGGTCTGTTTATTGTTTTCTGCACTATGATAAAGGCACCACAAATTTTGTATTGCTTTTTGATACTCGCTACTTCTGATTTCAATTGGGTTTTTGACAATTTTAATTGGGTATTTAAGCAAATACGCAGCTTATCTGGAGCTCTGCGGGAGCATAGAAAAAATGGAAGACGACAAAATGTAATTCAACATTGTAAGAGCTAAGAGATCAACGCCAAGAGATCTAATTTGAGACACGTCATGTGATTTTATACATGTGCGATTTTGCATGAAATACATTTACAGAAACTTAATATTTTCTGTAAATTGATGTCGAAAGAGGACACCATTTTCATAGCAAATGCAGTTCGGCATGTGCAAATTTTATCAACTGTCGACGTCCTTTACGGAAAATATAGTAACTTTTGTAACTATTTTTTATGAGATATTGAACATGTACAAAATCACATGGCGTGTCTCATTTGTAAATTATAAACAGACCCAACGATTGGGTTACCTCCCTTTAACTATACAGAGCAAGATTATTGTCAATTATGTTGTCTGATGTTTTACTTTGTTTTCCACACTTCTAAATTGAAACATGTTTGTCAGCAGATGAGAATCATCTCCACTGTAGATGTTTCTAATATTGTGCCATAACATGTTTTTTTTATCGAGAAACATAACAATCGTGAAAACGTAGCAGACGACAATATTTACTCCGTCACCTGCCAATTATCATACCTCGATATAAATGTTGTTGATTTTTAGCCAGGTTTTTTGAAAAAAAATCCAGGCTATTGGATTGGCGAAAGCCGGGCGGGCGGGCGGGGCGGGCGGCGGTGGGCGGGCGGGCGGCGGCGGACGGCGTCCACAATCAATGTTAAGTTTTCGTGTTTGAGTCCATTTCTTTGTTACTGAACCACCTAGGACCACCAAACTTTCACAGCTTCATAATCAAGGGGTGCCCACCACATATCACTATCCAACATGTTACTTTTTTTTTAACTTCACCCACCCATTTTTTTATTTCCACTTAGTAATCGACTTAGAGGAAGATTAGAGGCCATTTTCAAATGTTAAAGTTTTTCTCCACCTTAGCCCATTTTCAATGTTAAGTTTTTGCGTTTACAATGTTAAGTTTTCGTGTTTAAGTCCATTTCTTTGGTACTGTACCACCTAGGACCACCAAACTTTCACAGCTTCATAATCAAGGGGTACCCACCACATATCACTATCCAACATGTTACTCTTTTTTTTTTAACTTCACCCATTTTTTTCCGCGCAGTCGACTTAGCCATTTTCAATGTTAAGTTTTCGCGTTTACAATGTTAAGTTTTCGTGTTCGAGTCCATTTCTTTATTACTGTACCACCTAGGACCACCAAACTTTCACAGCTTCATAACCAAGGGGTGCCTACCACATACAACTAGCCAACATGTGACCATTTTTTACCTTCACCTATTATTTCTACGTAATTGACTTAGCCATTTTCAACGTTAACTTTTTAACGTACGTCTGGTTAAATTTTTTGGTTAAAACTTTTTTGTTATACTATATCTCTGCAACTGCTTCGCCCATTACCTTGAAACTTCACATGGGTGTTTATCATCGTCCATATTTTCATTCTAACCCCCAACCGTGCGGCCCCTGTGCGCAATGTCAAGGTCAAATTACTTTGAATTTATTTGTTAAAGTTTTTTCGTGTACTATATCTCTGCAACTGCTTCACCCATTACCTTGATACTTCACATGGGTGTTTATCATCATTGTCGCACCCGCTTGCGGAAAGCGCGATATCGTCCGCATTTTGGCATACATCCGTCCGTTCGTACGTCTGTGTGTCCGGTTAAAGTTTTTTCGTTAAAGTTTTTCCATCTACTATATCTATTTTTTTAGTGTCCATGCCTCGCCCCAAGGCGCGACATGCAGGCCACGGCCATCTAGTCTACAAAAAGTGGGTATAATTATGTTATCCAAGTGTCCATGCTTGGAAAAAACCTGGCCTTCGTGGCTTTGCCTCGTTTCTTGTTGTTTGTAAATTGTGGAAAATTATGTCTGTACTCTGATTTCTTTGTCCAGTTTTACCCTAAAAAAAGGGTAATAGATAATAAATATTGGCGATGTGATACGTCCTTACCTTGTTACTATATCTGTACAGGTGCAGAGTTGGCAAGCAATCTATATGGCAGGCCGCTGCAGTTTCCTGCAAATGTGAGAGTTGAATCTGGTTATTATAGGAATGAATGGCCTTTTTGTGGAATTTATCGGGGTATAAATTTGGAAAAGTCGCGGGAATACTGGACGAAGGCCGGAAGGCCTCGTCCAGTATTCCCGCAACTTTTCCAAGTTTATATCCCCGATAAATTCCACAAAAATGCCATTCATTCCTTATAATTCCAACATTTGAAATAAATTCATCAAGAAAATGTGTTTATTTTCCGTTTTCTTAAGAATTATTTTAACTGCGCCTCACGGTTACGGAAAGTAGTTCGGCATGGGAGTTTACTGGGATATAAATTTTGGACAGAGACTTGCTACGGACCAATCAAATGTTAGGGAATTGTGTAAATATTTTTGTGCTGGAATTATGCTCCTTTATAAGAGTAATAGAAATATTCATAATCTTATTACTTTTAGGGGAAGGGGTCAAGTGACTTTGGTGTTGTGTGGACCTGGCACCATGGCAGGTTATTCAAATTTCAGGGCTGAATATATATTTTCTCTATGTAATATTCTGTTCTGATTTTGGGATTTCCCCCCCAATTCCGCAGGTTAAATGTGGGATCAAACCCGTTGGTCCAGCCTTACATGGCCATAGCTGTTGATAGGCGGTTAAACACCAATAACGGTTATACCCTTTATAAAAGTAATAAGATTAATAATAATCCTATTAGTTTTGGGAAGTGGGCTATGTGACTCTGGTGTGGTGAGGACCTGGCACCAGGTCAGGTTATTCTAATTTTAGGGCTGAATACTAGTATATATTTTTTTATAAATTTGAGACCATTGCATCCGCACAGTCTGATCAGGATCTGCACTATCGTCATATCAATGAAATGCGGGCGGTTTGTTGGAAGCATGCAAAGGGTAACTTTAAAGGTTGGTGCCCTCAAATTATGTAAAAATACATCTTTATGGAAATTAAGCAGGTACCTAATTATGTAGCTATTCCACATTTTTTTAAAATCGAAAGTGTCAGTTTTTGTCGCACCAGAAGTCGTTGTTTTTTTCTGTCGTCGTCATCCAAAATGTCAAAAAGTTTGTACAAGCTTAATCATCATGGTGTAACTTTAATATTACTTGACGGATTGCTTCCAACTTTTGACACTTGATACATGTGAGCATTTGGAACACACTCATGTCGCCATTAACATGACCTTGACCTTTTTTACCTTCACATTTTTGCGGAAACACTTAGCCATTTTCTGCGTGAAAAAGTTTGTACACGCTTCTTCTTGACGGATTGTTTCAATATTTGGACACTTGATATATGTGAATATTTGAAACACACTCATGCCACCATTAACATGACCTTGATCTTTTATACCTTCACATTTTTGTGGAAACACGTAGCTATTCTTTTGGTCAAACGAAACTTGATACACATACGCATTTGGAACACGCTGTTAAAATGACCTTGACCTTGTTGACCTTCACATGGTTGTGGAAACACTTAAGCATAGTCAAAAATTTCTTCAACCTTGACCTTTTTCGTATTTTAAGCATGCACTTCTCTGACGTTTTTTGTGATGCTTAATTCTTGTTACACAGTATTAACTACTATTTCAATTTCGTGTTGGTAGTGCCAAGTGGTGGTCACCGGTGTATGTACATTTAAAGAACATTCTGATATACAGGACCCCATCTTTAAATTAACACATCACAGTCTATTCCAGTTATTTAGGGTTGAAAGGGATAAGCATCTGAAAGTTTTATAAGAACAGGCGCTGATCATTTATAAGAACAGGCGCTGATCATTTATAAGAACAGGCGCTGATCATTTATAAGAACAGGCCCTGATCATTTATAAGAACAGGCTGATCATTTATAAGAAGACAGGCGCTGATCATTTATAACAGGCCCTGATCAGTATATAAACAGGCCCTGATATTTTATAAGAACAGGCCCGCGCATCATATTTATAACAGGGCGCTGATTTCAGATATATTTAGAACAGGCCCTGACATTTATAAGAACAGGCGCTGTCAATAAGAACAAGGCCCTGATCATTTATAAGAGCAGGCCCTGATCATTTATAAGAACAGGCGCTGATCATTTATAAGAACAGGCGCTGATCATTTATAAGAACAGGCCCTGATCATTTATAAGAACAGGCGCTGATCATTTATAAGAACAGGCCCTGATCATTTATAAGAACAGGCCCTGATCATTTATAAGAACAGGCCCTGATCATTTATAAGAACAGGCATGACATTTATAAGAA
This sequence comes from Conchocele bisecta, assembly GCA_029237695.1. NCBI lineage: Eukaryota > Metazoa > Mollusca > Bivalvia > Lucinida > Thyasiridae > Conchocele > Conchocele bisecta. Next base: position 106,174,712 of record CM055268.1, read on the forward strand.
CATCAGGCGCTGATCATTTATAAGAACCAGGCCCTGATCATTTATAAGAACGGGCGCTGATCATTTATAAGAACAGGCGCTGACCATTTATAAGAACAGGCGCTGATCATTTATAAGAACCAGGCCCTGATCATTTATAAGAACAGGCGCTGATCATTTATAAGAACAGGCCCTGATCATTTATAAGAACAGGCCCTGATCATGTATCAAGCCCTTTATGTAAGCCCTGTTTTACATTTAGTCACATGAGACATGGCATGTGATTTTTTACCTAAGAATATGTGCAATTTTTCATGAAATATATTTACGGAATCTGTGATATATTCTGTAAATGTAATACAAACGTGATGAAATGTTCATAGCAAATTCTGAATCATATTCTGCATTTGCTATACAAATTTGACATAATTTACAGAAAATATCATAATTTTTTAAAATAATTTCCATGAGATATCGCACATATTGTTACGTACACGATCACATGGCATGTCTCATATTACGTTACCTCATTATCGTCAACATCTACTTGAAGAAATATCACTTCTGAAAACTCGGGCATTGCCATCAACTTCTGAAGCAAAAATAGTATGGGTTACATTATGAATTATTATGGGTTAATTATAGGAATTAATGGCCTTTTTGTCGAATTTATCGGGGTATAAACTTGGAAAAGTCGCGGGAATACTGGACGAAGGCCTTCCGGCATTCGTCCAGTATTCCCGCGACTTTTGCAAGTTTATATCCCCGATAAATTCCACAAAAAGGCCATTCATTCCTTATAATTCCAGCATTTGAAATAAATTCATCAAGAAAATGTGTTTATTTTCAGTTTTCTTAATCATTATTTTAACTGCGCCTCACGATTATGGAAAGTAGTTCGGCGTGGGAGTTTACTGGGATATATATTTTGGACAGAGACTTGCTACGGGCCAATCAAATGTTAGGGAATTGTGTAAATATTTTTGTGCTGGAATTATAAAATAATGATTGTCTTTTGAGGAGGTGTAAACGAGATTTACGGACCTTCGAAACGCCATATTCACCTCGGCCTTCAGCCTCTCTGTGAATATGACTTTCCGTAAACCATGTGTACACCTCCTCAAAAGACAATAATTGTATACTCACTCCTTCCCACAATGGTGGGTTTCATGCGATGGGTGATGGGTGATGGGTGATGGGTAATTTAACGATCTGGAAACATCCTTACTGGAAACCTGGTTTGTAAATATTATGTTCTGATTTTGGGATTTTTAACCCAAAGCAGCATTGCAGGATTGAACCCGTTGGCCCGGCCTTAAATAACATTAGCTGTTGACAGGCTGTTAAACACCAATAAATCAATCAAGTCAATTGGCCCTCATGTACGTCATTGGCATTATTGTATATGAGAGTTGAATAGTTTATGGGGTGGGGGAGAGAGGGGGGATTGTGTTAAACACCAACAATAAATCAAACCAGTCCTTCCCTCAGTTTAATCAAGCATTAGTTTGAAATTATGCAATTTATTTCCAAAATGTTTGTAAATCAGATAAAGAATTGAGTGTAGCAAACATGGATGGAAATAAATCCTTAATTTCAAAATGAAGGTAGAAATAATTACACGCACTCAGTACGATTGCTATAGCGTCTGGAAATTACAAGTCAAAATGATCTGTGTCGCCAACAGACCCACTGTTACAGGCAAATCCTGTTATACATACAATTCAAAACTATTAACCCTTACATTTTGCAATGCTTTTAATAAGGTGAAACAAATCTTGTGGTGCGATTTAAGTACAGAATATACTATATGGAGTCTAAACTCTCTTTTTTTGTGACCCTACTTTTTATGCTGCAAGTTTTCAAACTTGATTTGAGCAATATAACAAATGAAAAATTAAGGAATCAGGGGGCGTTTCACTAAACTTCTTACAACTAAAATGTTCGTAAGCGCAAATTTAGAATCGTCTGCAAATTTCAATTGATGGATTTACATTTATTGAGCATAGGCTGCATGTGCAGCCTATGCTCAATAAATGTAAATCCAACAATTATTAACAAGAAAACATTGTTAATGTGAAATTTACAGACTATCATAATTTTGCACTTACGAACATTTTAGTCGTAAGAAGTTTAGTGAAACGGCCCCTGCACATTACATTTGAAAACTGAACAAACGGGGCGAAACAATTCCACTAACATGTCAGTGTCTACGGCAGATTCGTAGGTTTGCTCAGTTTTTAGCCAGGTTTTTTAAAAAAAAATCCAGGCTATTGGATTGGCGAAAGCCGGGCGGGCGGGCGGGCGGGTGGGTGGCGGGCGTCGGGCGGCGGGCTGTACTGTACCACCTAGGACCACCAAACTTTCACAGCTTCATAATCAAGGGGTGCCCACCACATATTACTTATAGTTTCATTCTACCCCCCCCCCCCAACCGGTGCGGCCCCTGTGCCCAATGTCAAGGTCAAATTACTTTGAAGTTTTTTTTTGTACTATATCTCTGCAACTGCTTCACCTTCATACTTCACATGGGTGTTTATCATCATTGTCGCACCCGCTTGCAGAAAGCGCGATATCGTCGGCATTTTGGCATACGTCCGTCCGTACATCCGTGTGTCCGCGGTTAAAGATTTTTCGTTAAACTTTTTCCATCTACTATATCTATTTTTTTTAGTGTCCATGCCTCGCCCCAAGGCGCGACATGCAGGCCACAGCCATCTAGTCTACAAAAAGTGGGTATAATTATGTTATCCAAGTGTCTATGCTTGGAAAAAACCTGGCCTTCGTGGCTTTGCCTCGTTTCTTGTTTTAACTTGACCCATTTTTTCCGTGCAGTCGACTTAGACATTTTCAATGTTAAGTTTTCGCGTTTACAATGTTAAGTTTTCGTGTTTAAGTCCATTTCTTTGGTACTGTACCACCAAGAGCCACCAAACTTTCACAGCTTCATAACCAAGGGGTGCCTACCACATACAACTATCCAACATGTGACCATTTTTTTACCTTCACCTATTATTTCTACCTAATTGACTTAGCCATTTTCAACGTTAACTTTTTAACGTACGTCTGGTTAAAGTTTTTTGCTTAAAACTTTTTCGTTATACTATATCTCTGCAACTGCTTCGCCCATTACCTTGAAACTTCACATGGGTGTTTATCATCATCCATATTTTCATTCTAACCCCCAACCGTGCGGCCCCTGTGCCCAATGTCAAGGTCAAATTACTTTGAATTTTTTTGTTAAAAGTTTTTTTGTGTACTATATCTCTGCAACTGCTTCACCCATTACCTTGATACTTCACATGGGTGTTTATCATCATTGTCGCACCCGCTTGCGGAAAGCGCGATATCGTCAGCATTTTGGCATACGTCCGTCCTTCTGTCCGTACGTCCGTGTCCGGTTACAGTTTTTTCGTTAAAGTTTTTCTATCTACTATATCTATTTTTTGAGTGTCCATGCCTCGCCCCAAGGTGCGACATGCAGGCCACGGCCATCTAGTCTACAAAAAGTGGGTATAATTATGTTATCCAAGTATCTATGCTTGGAAAAAACTTGGCCTTCGTGGCTTTGCCTCGTTTCTTGTTTTTAACTTGACCCATTTTTTCCGCGCAGTCGACTTAGCCATTTTCAATGTTAAGTTTTCGCGTTTACAATGTTAAGTTTTCGTGTTTAAGTCCATTTCTTTGGTACTGTACCACCTAGGACCACCAAACTTTCACAGCTTCATAACCAAGGGGTGCCTACCACATACAACTATCCAACATGTGACCATTTTTTTACCTTCACCTATTATTTCTACGTAATTGACTTAGCCATTTTCAACATTAACTTTTTAACGTACGTCTGGTTAAATTTTTTTTGCTTAAAACTTTTTCGTTATACTATATCTCTACAACTGCTTCGCCCATTACCTTGAAACTTCACATGGGTGTTTATCATCATCCATATTTTCATTCTAACCCCCAACCGTGCGGCCCCTGTGCCCAATGTCAAGGTCAAATTACTTTGAATTTATTTGTTAAAGTTTTTTCGTGTACTATATCTCTGCAACTGTTTCACCCAATACCTTGATACTTCACATGGGTGTTTATCATCATTTTCGCACCTGCTTGCGGAAAGCGCGATCCTGTGCCCAATGTCAAGGTCAAATTACTTTGAATTTTTTTTGTTAAAGTTTTTTCGTGTACTATATCTCTGCAACTGCTTCACCCAATACCTTGATACTTCACATGGGTGTTTATCATCATTGTCGCACCCGCTTGTGGAAAGCGCGATATCGTCAGCATTTTGGCATACGTCCGTCCGTACGTCCGTGTGTCCGGTTAAAGTTTTTTCGTTAAAGTTTGTCCATCTACTATATCTATTTTTTTAGTGTCCATGCCTCGCCCCAAGGCGCGACATGCAGGCCACGGCCATCTAGTCTACAAAAAGTGCGTATAATTATGTTATCCAAGTGTCTATGCTTGGAAAAAACCTGGCCTTCGTGGCTTTGCCTCGTTTCTTGTTAAGTATGTTTGTTTGTTTGTTTATTTGTTGGGGTTTAACGGCCTATCAACAGCTAAGGTCATTGAAGGCCGGGTAAATGCAGTGGCGTAGCCAGGCATACGCACGTACGCGCGAGAAAAAATAAAAGAATTAAAAAAAAAAAAGGCTTATTTTTCGAAATATGCAATAAAATCTTGGGGGTGGTGGGGGGGGGGGAGGATTGCTATTGAGTCTGGAACAGAACGCATTTTGTATCAAACGTACATCTCGATTACAAACAAATGGTGCCGTAAATAATGCAGGAAAACGCGTTAGATAGGATCTCCGTTTCAAAAAAAATCCGGACCCCACTAGCACTCTCCCTAGGTCGACGAGTGAGCCGTGCTCACCCAATGTTCTACCATTTGATATGTGTGCGTATCAGAAATTTGTCCCTGGCTACGCCCCTGAAATGGGTTTAGTACTAAGTCCGATATATTACCTGTACAAATGGGGGCAAAATCCCAAAATCAGAACTGAATATTTACAACAACAAAAATATATTCAGCCCTGAAATCAAAATAATCCTGATTTGATGCCAGGTCCTCGCCACATCAGAATCACTTGGCCCCCTCCCAAAAGTAGTAGGATCAGTAATAATCTTGCTACTTTTATAATGGGCAATAACCAAATTCAACTAGGTAAAAAAAGAGCCAAAGATAAAAACGTACCTGAGGGCCAAACCAGGCAAATCGTGATTACCTATAAGGAGGAACCCCTACTGTTAATTTACGCAGTCTCGTTCACCCGACCAACCACCCACTTTGTTAACAGGGGCGGCGGAAGCGGGGGGTCCTAGGCCCCCCCAATAATTGTGTTGGTGGGGCCTAGCCCCCCACCCCCCCAATAATTCTGTAAATTTTGGATTTTTTATTCCAATATATTTGTGTAATCATGAGTACTGGGAACTTTGCTGAGAACTTTGCTGAGAATGCAGGAAATGGCGTTTCACACCACATGGATTTCAAAAATTTACGGGGGGGCATGCCCCCGGACACCCCTAGCGCTATCGGGCCCTTCGGGCCCTCAACATTGGGCCCCCCCAATAATGTTCGGCTTCCGCCGCCTATGGTTAAGTAAGGATTTTAAGTTAGTCAAGTCTCTGGCACCACATTTTTAGACCTATTCAAAGACCATATAAATTTTGTTGTCTGCCATTTATTTTTGTTTTCCATTTTCATCATCAAAAACATGGTTTGACGTGTTTTATAAGATACAAGGCAAAATATAAAACAGCAGACGACAAGTTTCGTTCCCAGCATTCTAAGGGTTACGTCACCAAACTTGGAAAATAAATAACAGATGAAATGTTTCACTAACGACAATAACAGCTCTGTCCACTGACCTGTATATTTTGAATAACACTGTTCCGTTTCGAGTCTGGGCACCAGGTGGCGGTGAAATCCACGGCGACCAGTCTGTCTCCCGCATCTTCCAGTTCGCGGTTGAACGCCACCTGCAATAGATCAGTGTTATATGAGACTATGCGATTTTTGTCGCGACTGCGCGGACAGCTCGATATAGTCGGTTTATTCACGTATGTACGTGCGTCCGGGTTAAAGTTTTTGGTTAAAGTTTTTCGGTATATTATTAAAGCCTCGGCGGGCGTGACATGCGGGCCACGGCCATCTAGTGTACCTAAGAACATGTGCGACATCTCATGTAAATGAAGTCGAAAGATTTGCTATGAAACTTTTGTCATCTTTCGACATCATATAAAGAAAATATCACATTTTCTGTAAATATATTGCATGAAAAATTGCACATGGAGTGTCTCGTAATGTGGTTGTGACTGGAGAAACGGGGCTTATGGGATTTGTAATAACCTGGTGCCAGGTCCTTACCACACTAGTACTACTTGGCCCCACTCACTATAAGTAATACAATTAATACTACTCCTACTACTTTTATAATGGGCATAACCGGATTCATATCTCGCATACCAGTAAGCCGAAATGTACCTCAGGGTCCAACCAGGGATATTGGGATTCCGCTACGGATGAGCCGTATCGTTAAATTTACCCTTCACATGCTCCCAATGTAATAACGCCATAAGAGTTATTTGTGAGTATAGGCATTTTGTAGCATATTACAGAATAAACAAGGTACATTTTCACATAAAAATTACACCTATTATAAGCATATCATTTTCTCCATGAATGAATTATACAGGTGACAGATATATAATACCCAGGTATTTGCACGTTAGACCCGTATATTATACTGGTTTCAATAGCATATCGGGTGAATCTATTGTGGAGATTTATGTACAGGGTGCCATTTGTTTAAAGTGTCCTGAATGAACCAAACTTATATGACCAAGAAGATAGTTACTGAGGATACGCTATTATGTTCTTAGATATCTTTTATGACAAATAACAAGAATATAATATTAAAAACAATTCATACCCGTAAAGGTGTATTCCAAATGCAATAGGTTAACCCAATGTATTTGAAATGTGCTTTTTGACATATGATCATTTCAAAACTTTTGCTCTGTTCGTTATTTCAACGAAACTATATGTTGTGACCATTCATTTGAATTGTTTAAATGAGAAGATTCTCATGGTGGTCATGGCATACATATCTGCAGAAAAATATTTAGATAAATATCAGTAAGAAAAATGCCGCACGCGGAAGTTAATTGAAATGTCAAATATGATGTCTAGTTGTCTACCCCAAATGACAATGCCGTCAATTGTTGAAATATTTCATAAATAATGTTGAAAGTTGGCAAATGAGTTAACTCTTTGCATGCTGGGAAACTTATGGGCTATAAATAGTTAAAAAAATAGCGGACAAAAATTTATATATATATTTTCTTTTATTTCTTCTTGTAAATATCATGAAAATGTCTTGGAATTTCATTAGAATTGAGTCCTGAGGACTCAATTCTAATGAAATTCCAAGACATGTTTACAGAGAGAAATAAAAAATATACTCCTAATTTGTTTGGGGGATATTTTCACCGCTAGCATGTAAATGAGTTCACCAAACTCAATGGCCAAATTAAAAAGGTACATGCCCACACCACAAGTTGAAGTAACGGACCGAGGTCTATAAATACATTAAATATGCCTAAAATCATCAATAAATGAAGAAAAAAAAAGCTAAATATTTGTTTACCCCCTCCATATATATAATTCAGTATACTGAATTATATGGAGGGGGTAAAAAAAAAGTTTGCTTTTTTTTCTTCATTTATTGATGCTTTTAGGCATATTTAATGTATTTATAGACCTCGGTCCGTTACTTTAACCTGTAGGCACAAAATGTTCTTTATAGGAATTAAATAAGTGTATAATTGTGTCAATATTCCACCAATTCTAAAAATTACGAGTGGCCGCTATACAGATATATATTGGCATTATTATACATTTTATATCAGATGTAAATTTCCACACTGATATCAGGGGCGATAATCGTGTTTCCTCAAAATGTTAACGGACATTACTATTTATTCTCTGTATTTATTTTTTGATGTTATAATCTGTCGAAAATATTTTTTCAGGCGACATATTTAATTAGTATAAATAATTAAATAGCATGCCTCATTTGCATATGACAATAGCCCGATACCGCCGCGAGTCACTATGAGTAAAATAAATATATGTATAGCGGGAACTTGTAATTTTTAGAACTGGTGGAATAGTGACACAATTATACCCTTATTTAATTCCTATAAAGAACAGTTTGTGCCTACTGAGTGGGCATGTACCTTTAATGTAGCAGGTTAAATACGGGATAGAACCCGTTGGCCCGGCCTTAAATGACCTTAGCTGTTGATAGGCCTTTAAACACCGATAAATAAAACAAACAAACATTTGTCAACTTTCAACATTATTTTTGTAAGATATCGTATTCAGCAAATACCGACCTGAAAGAGCTTGCACGTGTACGGTACATTCAGATAAGGACCAGTGATGTTATTTTTCTGATCCTTGGTCAGAATTTATATTTTAATTCTAATGAAGAATTATACAACCAACATCAAAATTTGAGGTCATTTATGCAAATGAGCTTATGTCGGTTGCAGCACATATTTTGCGGTTGAACTTTTTAAAAACACTGGTCTTACGCCATAAAAAATAGTTCTAACAACTTATAGCTTGATCGCCTTTTCAGTGTGATAAATGTTTTGTGCTTTTTTGTGCTAAATTTATGTTATTGCACAAGTCTAAGGGTGCGACGATTAACCGCCATACTCGATTATTCGCGATTCGTAACTCCTTGTTCGGTGCACGATTACAATATTCGATTTCGGTTCAGAATACGGTAGAAATTTATTTATCATTTGGGGATTTTCAAAAACATATTTTTAACTCGTTATTGTTGTAGCTGCTGTGAAATTCCTACTCTTATTTTTCGTGAAACGCTTTCCACTCTAGATAAATTTTTAGTCTTTGTGTCGTCCACAAATACATACTGCGAAGAATTTCAAGACTTTCTGTTCTTTGATTGTGGTATTCGTGTTCAGCTCTTGACATTGTCTTGTACACAGGTGGAAGACTCGGACCTGTGACACCAAAAATAAAATGCCCATTAGGCCAAAAAAAATAAAATAGTTTGTTTCCGCTAACACCTGGAAAAAAAATAGGGTAGGTAGGTAGGTGAAATAACTTTTTTTTTCTCGAATTTCTTTTTCCATTCACGACACACTTTTTGTATTGGATATGTTAACCCACTATGGGTTAGTGAAAATATACTGTTTTTATCCAAAAAATTACCGATATGACGAAAAAAAGGGTAGGGTCGGCGGGAAAAAATAGGGTCGGTCGGGTTAGTGGAAACAAACAATTTCTTTTTTACGCCTTACAAAAAATCCATTTCCCCACCCACTTGGTCTCATACTGTACTATCTTCTATTAACAAAAAATCCATTACCCCACCCACTTGGTCTCATACAGTACTATCTTCTATAAACAAAATCTCATACTGTACTATTATGGAAGATAGTACTGTATGAGACCAAGTGGGTCGGGTAATGGATATTTTGTATGTTGTGGGTGGGGTAATGGATTTTTTTAATGGGCATTATTTTTTGGTGTCACACGTCCGAGTCTTCCACCTGTGGTCTTGTATTGTTACACTTTTCGGCATTCATTAGTGGTTTGATAACTGCACCTGCTTTTCATGATCTCTAATAGTAAAGTTGCTTTTCTGTCGTCAACTCACATAAATTTACCCTTAGAAGGCGGGAACCGAAAAATTGTCGTCTGCTGTCGTTTATACTTTTTCTTTCTCATTAAAAACATGGTATGAAAGCACTTTACAATCATTTCCAATGGAAATGATTCTAAAGTGCTGTCAAAGCATGTTTTTGATGTGACAAACGGACAATTAAAAATTAACAGCAGACAACAGGTTTTATTCAGCACTGTTAGGGTTAATATGATTGGTATTCTCAGTGTCGACCCGTCTAGTGTTAACATTATAATTATTATCCTGATCATGAAACAACGTGTCTTATTGCATGTGTGATCCAAATATTTTATTCACTAATTCATATTAATTTAATATTTTTAACATTTTCCTTCAAAGCTATAACAAAGAGGAAATTATTTTGTTTGTCCTGTTGTCCACTTTCTTCACAGAATCTTACATATTCTACATACATTATTTCAAAATAGTGCCCACAATATTATGTATAAGACTATTTTCCCATTTATTTATTGGCTTAATTATCTACATGTTTTTTCAGTTTATTGAACCATGTATATAACACATTTTAATTTGCAACACATGCACACCCGGATCCGCCATTGTGTCGTCAGATTTTTTTTTATCACCCACACACAATATTCTAAAACGTATACAAACCTTAGTGGTAATTTGTTTCATATTTATTAAAATATTCCAATTACACACGCGTCCTATTCAACGAAACTTTAGACCTGGGTATTGTAATATAGCTCGTGTAAATTCATACTGGCAGTTTAATACGTTTATAAACTGAAGACTGTTAGTCAAATTTACAAGTCAATTGCTGGTGGTATTCAGATTTATGTTACATTACAAAATCAGGCTTATTTGAGGTGTGGCTGGGTTTTGCGACCAGATCCAGATCAGCCTGTGCATCCGCAGTCTGATCAGGATCTGCATTTTTCATCATTCCCATCATGCTGCTAACAACAAGCAATATACACTGTAGATATAGGTTTTTTATTGTAAATATTCAGTTCTGATTTTGGGATTTTCTCCCCATTTGTACATGTACTTGTACAGGTAATATATGGGATTTAGTACTAAACCCATTGACGCGGCCTTAAATGACCTTAGCTGTTGATAGGCCGTTAAACCCCAACAAACAAACAATGTAGATCATTATCAGTCTAGAGTTTGTTTGTTTATTAGTGTTTTGTTTGTTTGTTTTTTGGGGTTTAACGGCCTATCAACAGCTAAGGTCATTTAAGGCCGGGCCGGGTTAAAGGAGAAGAATTCATATAAGCTTTTATAAAGCTTGTTTTCTAATCCTATTATCACTTGTCTTTTGTATGTAACCTGCTATATATGAAATAAAATGTTTAAACTAAGGCCGGGCAAACGGGTTTGATCCCGCATTTAACCTGCTGCATGGGGGGAAAATCCCAACATCAGAATTGTATGTTTACATTGATATAAATATATATTCAGCCCTGAAATTAGAATAACCCGACCTGTCAGGTACACACCAAAGCCACTTGGCCCATTCCCCTAAAAGTAATACCGTTAGGAGCTCTTATTATACCCCCGGCATACAAAGTATGTTGAGGGCCGGGGTATATAGTTTTCGTGATTTCGTCCTTCCGTCCTTCCGTCCGTCCATGTTAAAAAGTTTTTGAATACTCATTATCTCTGTAACCGTAGGTCGTATTGACCTTAAACTTCATATACTTCCTTATCATCATCCATATTTTCATATGGTAAGATTTGCGTTAAAGTTTTCAAGTACCCATTATCTCAGCAATGACACGTCAGATTGACTTCAAACTTCATATACTTCCTTATCATCATCCATATCTTCATTCCATACCACACTCATGCGGCCTTCATGTCCAAGGTCAAGTTCAAATTACTTTGAATTTTGCATCCGTAAGATTGGCGTTAATTTTTTCGGTACCCATTATCTCGGCAACGGTAAGTTGGATCAACTTCAAACTTCATATACATGTACTTCCTTATCATCATCCATATTTTCATTCCATATTTGCGTTAAAGTTTTTTAAGTATTTGAATTAAAAGTTTTTATTTGTCGGTCCAGGTGGCGGCCGGGGGTATACGCGAGCCCCTGCACACCTTTTCAAGTATCAGGCTAGAGGAGTGTCCTATTTGATCTCGGGCTACACGGGTCACAAATCCAACAAACCCCATTTATCCAGTCACAGCCACATGAATAATTGTTCAGATTGTCTCAAAATATGTACAGTCTATGGGGGTCAATGGATCACAGAGAAAAACTGGTCAGTTTTACATTTCAAGCCCCGACGTGGAAATATCAGCTATTAATAAACAAGAATTCCGGCTTCGACTCAGGTGAGCTAAAAATATTGAAACATTTTCTGAAAAAAAATCACACTTTTGTAAGGGTATCTGGCCTACAAGTGGCTAAAATGAACATATGTTACATATACATTACATAGGAACATATGTTACATATATGTTACATATACATTACATAGGAACATATGTTACATACATAGGGAACTGTTATTATACATTACATAGGAACTATGTTACATACATTACTAGGAACATGTTACATATACATTTACATAGGAAAATATGTTACATATACATTACATAGGAACATATGTTACATATACATTACATAGGAACATATGTTACATATACATTACATAGCAACATATGTTACATATACATTACATAGCAACATATGTTACATATACATTACATAGCAACCCCAGAGCTGCAGATAAGTCTAGCAAAGTTATACTGAATTTATTACATTATCACAGCCAAAATGGCTGTGATAATGTAATAAATTCAGTATAATAAAAATTAATAAATTTATCCTTAAATTGAAAATTTCTCCCTCAAAGTATACTTTGCTAGATAAGTATACTTTGCCATGTTGGTGAAACAGGCTAATGTTTTTTTTGGTGACTGGTTACAGGTTTTACTGTAGCTTTACTTACTGGGAACAAAATGTAACAAATACAACACATTTATAAAGAGTATGGATGTTTATTTCTACAAGATTCTCATAAAGATATAATAATAAAAGATAGAAAACCTAACCTCAATCCTTCAGCACCATAGACAATAATATATCACATGTTTGTTTGTTTGTTTATTGGTGTTTAACGGCCTATCAACAGCTAAGGTCATGTAAGGCCGGGCAAACGGGTTTGATCCCATTTTAACCTGCTGCATTGGGGGGAAAATTCCAAAATCAGAACTGAATATTTACATCGAGAAACAATTAATATATTCAGCCCTGAAATTAGAATAACCTGACCTGGTGGCAGGTCCATACCACACCAAAGTCACTTGGCCCCTTCCCCTAAAATAGGATTACGAATAATCGTAATACTCGCATAGGACAGGGTGGAAAAATGAAGATTTTGTGTTTTCAACAAGAACAAGAGATAATTATTTATGAGGCAGAAAATCTGCAAATTATTTTTTGTATTCTGAAATTAGGCCATAAAAAAGTACTTTGGTTCTCAGATATCGCCATGTCAGAAAAATCTCTGTGCATCATAACCGTTTATCAAGAACAAATAAAAACATCAAGGCAAAGATATGTTAAATCCAATCATGTCCAGGGCCGTAGCCAGAGGTAAAAATCTACCGAGGCAAATCTTATGAAACGTGTATCCAGTGGGAGCGTGTAGCGTGACCCGCATCGTAAACAAAAAAATCGGCAAAATTTCTTTCGCCTCAACGTGGCTACGGCCCTGATGTCTGATGAAAATCTGGTGATTTTTCACGTCTAAAGAGGTTATAGTAAGTTCATTAAACAAATAATGTGAACCACATGTTAAAATGACATGCAAAATGCATCTGGCAAGTAAATAATTCAGAGGCGATAATCCCATACAAAAAAATATATTAAACAAATCTGTCCTCCCAAGTCACTTTCTACTAGCTCTGTGTAACAGGATGAAGTAACAGACCAAGGCCAATAAAAACATTAAATATACCTAAAAGCATTTATAAGTGAAATAAAAAAATAAAGTAAAAACAAATTCTTTACTCCCTCCTACCACGGTATGTGTGATAGGAGGGAGTAAAGAATTTGCTTTTAGTTCAATTTTATTTTCTTCACTTATTGATACTTTTCAGGTATATTTAATGTATTTATAGGCTTAGGTCTGTTACTTCATCCTCTGCTCTGTGTCTGTGTCAAAGTACTTTTTGTATGGCCTATAATAGTCCCTCTTGTAATGCTGAAACATAATAAAAATCTGCCATTTTGTCAGCCTGATAGGAAGAACTCATGAATATTCATGACACATGTTCCATATACATGTATTTGGATTACCGGTATGGCACATGCTAGAATGGACCAAAGGACATTTTAACCCTCACTACGCGGGAGACGGAAATTGTCGTCTGCTGCTTTTAATTTTTGCCTTAATTCTGAACAAAATAAACAAGAGGGCCATGATGGCCCTAATTCGCTCACCTGACTCCATGAACACCAGAGGAGAATGTGACTTTGAAAGAGCATTGTAAATCGATAATTCCTACCAAGTTTAGTCGAAATCCGGCCAGCGGTTCATGAGAAGAAGATTTTTTAAGAATTTATGCTATTTTTAGACGGCGGCCATCTTGGATTAGCGATGACCTCCATTTTAACAAATCTGAAAAGGCTTCACCCATGGACCATAACTTTTAAGTTTGGCTACCATGGGCCAAGCGGTTCATGTGAAGAAGAATTTTGAAATCTCTAATAAAAGAACGACCTTTTGACATTTCGGCGGCCATCTTGGATGACATAACAATGCGATTTCGACAGAAAATGTACCAGAGTGATCGCCTGATTGATACCTTCGATTTGATATATAACATGACCATATTCGGTCAAAAATAAAATTTGACCCGACGGGCCACGCCCATTTTTGACCCCGGGGTCACCATTTTAACAACTTTGAAAGAGCATTGTACATCGATCATTCCTACCAAGTTTCGTCGAAATCCGGCTAGCGGTTCATGAGAAGAAGATTTTTAAGAATTTATGCTATTTTTAGATGGCGGCCATCTTGGATTAGCGATGACCTCCATTTTAACAAATCTGAAAATGCTTCACCCATGGACCATAACTTTTAAGTTTGGCTACCATGGGCCAAGCGGTTCATGTGAAGAAGAATTTTGAAATCTCTAATAAAAGAACGACCTTTTGACATTTTGGCGGCCATCTTGGATGACATAACAATCCGATTTCGACAAAAAATGTACCAGAGTGATCGCCTCATTGATACCTTCCATTTGATATATAACATGACCATATTCGGTCAAAATTAAATTTGACCCAAATTTGACCCCATGGGCCACGCCCATTTTTGACCCCGGGGTCACCATTTTAACAACTTTGAAAGAGCAATGTACATCGATCATTCCTACCAAGTTTCGTCGAAATCCAGCTAGCGGTTCATGAGAAGATTTTTTAAGAATTTATGCTATTTTTAGACGGCGGCCATCTTGGATTAGCGATGACCTCCATTTTAACAAATCTGAAAAGGCTTCACCCATGGACCATAACTTTTAAGTTTGGCTACCATGGGCCAAGCGGTTCATGTAAAGAAGAATTTTGAAATCCCTAATAAAAGAACGACCTTTTGATCTTTCGGCGGCCATCTTGGATGACATAACAATCCGATTTTGACAAAAAATGCACCAGAGTGATCGCCTCATTGATACCTTCAATTTGATATATGACATGTCCATATTCAGTCAAAAATAAAATTTGACCCCAATTTCACCCCACGGGCCACACCCATTTTTGACCCCGTGGGCCACCATTTTAACAACTCTGAAAGAGCAATGTACATCGATCATTCCTACCAAGTTTTGTCGAAATCCGGTTGGCGGTTCTTGAGAAGAAGATTTTTTCAAGAATTTGTGCTATTTTTAGACGGCGGCCATATTGGATTACGTAATGACGTCATTTTAACAATTTTGTAATCCCCCTACCTAAGGACCATGACCATGAAGTTTGGTGACAATAAACCCAATGGTTACCGAGGAGAAGACGTTTGAAAATGTTCACGGACGACGGACGACAGACGACGGACGACGGACACATTGCGGTAACAATAGCTCACATGAGCTTCGCTCAGGTGAGCTAAAAACCGGTTTTGACAACATATGAGAATCGTCTCCAGTGGAGACGATTCCCATGAGCTGTCAAACCAGGTTTTTGTTGAGAAATTTTGAAAATAAAAGATTTCCAGCAGACGACAAAATTTAACTCAGAGTAACAAGGGTTAAACAAGCATAGACTGGTCACCCTATTTAGTTGTACAGTGGATTTGGTATCTACATGTAATCTATTGAAGCAATTAAAGGTAGCGTACATGTACATGCCCCCTCAGTAGGCACTATTCCTCCAGGTGTAAGTTTTAGAACTGCTGGAATAGCCACACAATTATACACTTATTTAATTCCTATAAGGAACAGGTTGTGCCTACTGAGTAGGCAAGTACCTTTAAATTAAAATGTCGTTTGCCGTTTATCTTATTCTCAATAATATTTTTGAATAAAACATAATATTGACAGCACACGAGAATCGTCTACAATGGAGGTGATTTTCATGTGCTGCCATACATGTTTTTGTTAAGAAATACAACATTAATTTCCCATCTTTGCAGGGTTAACTGTTTGCATGCTAGAGGTGAAAATAACAGCCAACAACAAAACAGGAGCATTTCATATTTCTCCTGGTAAATAAATATGTCTCGGAATCTCATTGGAATTGTATCTAATGAATTTTCCAAGACATATTAATGATATGTACAGGAAGAAATAAAAGAAAATATAATGAATTGACGTCGGCTATTTTTTAACTATTTATAGCCCACACGTTTTCCAGCATGCAACGAGTTATGGCTGGCATGTAGCAGACTGGCAGACTGCTGAGCTGTACTTGGTGATCTATCTATGCTGGTTAAAAACGTTCCTTTCTACCTTTTCTACTTTTCATAATGGCACATAGGTAAATGTTATTTATTGAAAAATACATTTTCTATCACTGCGATATTTATTGGACGGTTTATATTTAAATTCATGTGGAGAAAATGAAGCAACAAAGAAGACTAATTTTCAGTAGTTATAAAACTAGCACTGTAAATAACAAATTATCGTATTTATTCTAATAATCGCCCCCCGGGCTATGCAATTCGTGGGGATCAAAACGTGGAAAATAGGATCAAAATATGTTATTTTGCCATTTTTAAGACATGTTTTAAATGGCTTTTGCATGTGAAATAAAACAATATTTTAAATGGCTTTTGTATGTGAAAATAACATATTTACAATGCAAATATGGGAAGGGGGCTACTATTAGAATAAATACGGTATGTTCTAGAGAAGCAAAACTGTGACTTCTATAAGAAAAAATTTCGGAACACATCTACAATTTCTGAAATTAAGAATTGCAATAAACCCTGCGACCCTCATTCAGGTACTCACCAGGTTTCAGAATAAAATGTCAAATATTTTACTATAGGAATGAATGGCCTTTTTGTGGAATTTATCGGGGTATGAACTTGGAAAAGTCGCGGGAATACTGGACGAAGGCCGGAAGGCCTCGTCCAGTATTCCCGCGACTTTTCCAAGTTTATATCCCCGATAAATTCAACAAAAAGGCCATTTATTCCTTATAATTCCAGCATTTGAAATAAATTCATCGAGAAAATGTGTTTATTTTCCGTTTTCTTAAGAATTATTCAGTAACTGCGCCTGACGGTTACGTAAAGTAGTACGGCATGGGAGTTTACTGGGATATAAATTTTGGACAGAGACTTGCAACGGACCAATCAAATGTTAGGGAATTGTGTAAATATTTTTGTGCTGGAATTATTGTCAAATAACCTTTAGAATGTGGCAAACGAAAAATGTTGTTTGCTGTTGTTTCGTATTCTGTCTTTTTCTCTCAATAAAACATAGTTTGGCAGCACTTTAAGAATCATTTCCATTGGAAATGATTCTAAAATGCTGCCAAACTATGTCTTTGGTGATTGAAATCGAAACTAAAGAGCAGGCACAATTTAATTAAGCATTGTAAGGGTTAATATGTGGAAGCAGCGCTCCAGATAAGGTGCGTACTGGCGTATTTTACACACTTATTTTAGCAGCATACGCATTGATTGTCAAAAGTGGGAGTACAAAATACTCACAGCAATGTGGAAATACGCATTGATTTTCAAATTGAGTAGTGAAAATACTGTAATAAAGTTTAAAATATATTTAGTTCAGCTGCAGCTCAAATAAGTGAATTTTTAAATTTATTTTATTTTTTATCATTTGTTTCCTGTTTAATAAGGAAGAAAATCAATATCACAGTTGTAAAAGTAAAATACGCATTGAATTTGAAATCAATATCACAGTTGTAAAAGTAAAATACGCATTGAATTTGAAATCAATATCACAGTTGTAAAAGTAAAATACGCATTGAATTTGAAATCTGTGGATATAATACTCTTTAGATGCACAACTTATCTGGAGCTCTGTGGAGTACAGATATAAGGATAGAAAAAGATTACATTTTCTCACCCTCACCTGTGCCTAAAATAAATTTGTCAGATTTTTAACATTTCCTTTGTATATATGTGGCTGCGACTGGATAAATGGGGCTTACGGGTTTTGCGACCATTGTAGATCCAGATCAGGGTGAGGATTGCGCTCGCTCACAACCTCTGGTATTGAAGTCCAATGCCATATACCCTAGGACATGACCCATCCCTGTGTGACTGGAGAAATGGGGCTGATGTGTTTTGCGACCAGTGTAGATCAAGATCAGCCTGTGCATCCGCACAGTCTGATCAGGATCTACACTGTTCGCCATTCCATCAATGAAACACATGTCATGCTCATAACAAGCAATACCAATGTTATCAGGCTCCAGGAGTGTGTTATTTGATCAGGAGCTACATTGGACACAAATACCATTAGCCACATTTCTCCAGTTACAGCAACATCTTTTGAAAGATGATTCCATTACCCCTTATGTGAGTATTACGATTATAAATAAATGATACACTCAAACTACAGTTTAACCCTTGTAATAATGATGAAATAAATGTTATCATCTGCTGTTTTTTCTTTTTTTTCCATTTTGATAAAAAAACATACATATTTTCAGCCCTGAAATTAAAATAACCCAACCTGGTGCCAGGTCCATACCACACCAAAGTCATTTTGGCGCTTGCCCTAAAAGTAATAGGATTACGAATAATCGTAATACTCACATAAGGGTTATAACCAGATTCAACTGTTACATACAAGAATACCAACGACGTATGTGAGGGCCAAACCACAGGTGGAATACTCGGACCTGTGACACAAAGAAAATTACCATTACAAAAAATCCATTACCCCACCCACTTGGTCTCGTACAGTACTATCTTCTATTAAGACAATACCAGGTGGGTGGGGTAATGGGATTTTTTAATAGGCATTTTTGTTGGTGTCATAGGTCCGAGTCTTCCACCTGTAGGCCAAACCAGGTCTCCGGTTGGGATTCCGGTAAGGATGAACCCCTATTGTTAACCCATCACATGCTCCCACCTGCCACCCACTGGAAATGATTTTGTGTCAAACCATGTTTTATTGAGAAAGAAGACAAAAATATAAAACAACAGCAGATGACAATTTATGTTTCCCACATTCTAAGGGTTAAAGCACAGGTGACTGAAAAAATCTCATGACAATAATCGAGTACATGTACATTATACAATGAGAGACTATATACAGTCCACACTCGTTTACTCAAAGTACAGGGGACTGAGGAAAATACTGAGTTAACGAAAATTTGAGTTAACGAGTTATAATAAAGGAAAACTTGTACTCGAGGCCAAGAATTTAACTTCCGAGTTATCAGTAGTTTGACTTAAAGTTGGCATAAATGTTCTTTATAGGAATTAAATAATTGTATAATTGTGTAACAGTTACTATTTTCCACCAGTTTTAAAAATGACAAGTGCCCGTTATAGATATAATCATTTAGTAATCTTTATTTTACTGATAGTGACTTGCGGTGGTATCAGGCTATTTTGATATGCAAATGAGGCAGGCCATTTTTAAATTATTTATTCAAATTAAATGTGTCCAGTGAAAAAATAGTTTTATCGCCATATTTTAAAGTATGATTATTGCACATCAAAAAATAAATGCAGATAATAAATAGTAATTTCTGTTAACATTTTAAGAAAACACGGTTATCGCCCCTGATATAAGTGTTGAAAATCACGTTAGATATAAAAAGTATAATAATGCCAATTAATACGTCGGGTAATGATGAACAAATGTTTATTTTGCCTGAACAATGTCATATCTAAAGAATGGACGAAAAAATATTCATCTCTATACTATAACCTGGCATGTGGGACGCTAGCTTTAAGAGAATGTGGACTGTATATTGTTCCCCATAAAGTGATACTTTGTATCTATAACATGTATGTTTGGAACACTATTGTATATGTTCTGATCATTTTAATATCAAACTCTAAAACATTTGGACGACAACAAATACAGCAGTATACATGTACAAGTTAAACAATATAATAAATTATTCATAAAATCAGCAGTTTCACTTCATATATTTATTGCAATAAACATGTGACCCTTACGGAGCCCCGCAGGGGACGTAGACTTATTTTTTTTAATTAATTTGTTCTCACGAAATAACAATTTGTTCCCTCAATTTAAAATTTGTTTCCTCAATTCGTTGTTAATTCGTGGGAACAAATTGTTATATTGTGGAACGAATTGTTAATTCGAGGGAACGAATTGTTAAATTGAGGGAACAATGGCAACTCGTTTGAGATTTATGTAATGAACAAATCCAGATTTAATAAGTGCCCCATATTGTATCGTAACAGTATGACTATTTTTCGAAAATAATAATCGATAACATAATTGTCCACATAAGCTAAAAGTCAGACAAGAGGCATAAATGGGTCTGTATCACTCACCTTAGATTTGACCCAATATCTTTAATACACTGATTGTATTTCTTTGTTCCTTTAAATTTTCCCAGAAATGTTAATATTATTTCCAAAAACTCGAAAATGTGTTCATAGAACATGGATGCCCCACGTATCGCTTTGATAGTAAACAAGGCAGAATTCCAAGTCCAAAAGGAGGAGATAAGCAATAGCTCAGTGTCAAAGTGAAAATAGAAATTCACTTTGTACATCTACACACCATAAAGAAGCTACATACCAAGCATTAAGCCTTATAAGTCGAAAAGAGATAATCCATTACCCGCGGGGTCGAATAAAAAATAAAAAAATACTTTGCACATCTACTCATTATAAGAAAGCTACATACCAAGTTTCAGGTCTGTAGCTAGTATAGTTTAAAAGTTTTATGAGTTACGGACGGACGGGACGGACAAGGGTAACACCAAATGCCCCCAAAAAGCAAAAACCAGTGACATACGAGACTATGAAATCTGGGCCTGCTCTTATAAAAACTTCCGAGCACCTTCTCCAAATTTGTACGTGAAATCAAGTAGTTTGATTGGCCGAGATTGAGCACAGCAGCTCAGTCTCGACCAATCAAACTTCCTGATTTCGAGGATGAGAACAGAGTATGTTTTTTTTCTGCGAAAGGTTCATAGCACGTGCCCTGATTGAATTTGTTGTGTTACCTAGTGTGATGATGGCAAATATGATGAATCTACTATAACTACATATCGTTGTATTTCTTGATTAGAGCTCGTAGATTTTCTTCTATGGCCCCGATAAATTCATCAACCTGTAAATAAGAATATTTACACCTTCCGTAAATTCATAATGCAAACGCCAATTTGACGTATTGCGATTACATCCCAATACAATACATTAGACCCACGTGATGTCGTGCGACGTTGTTGATTGGTTAAAGTTTGTTTGACTCCATAAATTCCACGAGGTTGTCAATAACTGCAGCTATTGAGCGGCAACGTCGCGGTTCCAGGAATTGCGACAAATTGACATAAAACAATATTACGGTAATCTTATTTTTAACGCCATAATTGGTTATTTACAGTTTTTAAACTATCAGAAAATGCAGTGTAAATATAAGTAATAAAACCATGGGCTGTTGCTTTTACTGGGGTGTACAATACATTTGGTCTGTTTATAGTTTGCGAGGAGTTCCTTCGGAAGGAAATAGCTAAGTATTTCCGCAAGATCAAAAGGTCAAAGTCATGTTGATGGCAGCATGAGTGTGTTACAAATGCTCACATGTATCAAGTGTCCAAATATTGAAGCAATCCATCAAGTAATATTAAAGTTATATCATGATAAAGAAACTTGTACAAACTTTTTGACATTTGTTGACGCAGACGGCGACGTGGACGACGAAGACGACAGAAAAAGCGGTGACTATAGTCGTGCCTTAAAGCAGGAGTGACAAAAATGAACTGCTTACCTTATGGTCATCCTTGAACACTTGAAACGTTGGCATTGCCGATACTTCGCATTCCTGGGCAAAATCCTGAAATATATAGTAGGAGAGAATACCAGGCGAGTGTCTTCTGTTCTCGAGTTTTATCAGGCTAGGAAACATGTAGGAATTCCTTGGTTAGGCTCGGAAACGGGGAATTGCTAGGTGAGCTTCGGAATATTGGGCCCGTTTCATGGAACTTTGTACAACTAAAATGTTCGTAAGTGCAAATTTAGGATAGTCTGGAAATTTCAATTGATGGATTTACATTTATTGAGCATAGGCTGCATATGCAGCCTATGCTCAATAAATGTAAATCCAATAATTGTTTACAAGAAAGCACTGTTAATGTGAAATTTACAGACTAATTACTAATCATAATTTTGCACTTACGAATATTTTAGTTGTACAAAGTTTAGTGAAACGGGCCCATGTTTCCTGGCCTTATCAGAGAAACTTTATATCAAAAGACATCAGCCTATGATGTTCTCGATATTCAATCACCAACATTATATTTATCAGTAATGTTTTATGCTAATGGGCAAGTAAGTGTGCTTTTCTTTGAAACGAATGCAGACTTGTTTACTTTCCTTACTACGGACAGCATTTGGTAACTGGATGTGAAGTCCTTCAACCAATAAAACGTAAATTTGACTATATCAAACAAAGGAATCGGAAACTTTAACGTATGTTCAGTACTTTCAGTACTTTGATTTTATAAAGAGATTATACAAAGAGAAGAGTGTTTCTCCGTAACAATACAGATAACAGAAAATCAAAGTACTGACAGTACTGAACATACAGTAGAGCTTCGTTCGGTTTTGTGACCAGTGCAGCACCAGATCAGCCTATGCATCTGCACAGTCTGATCGGGATCTGCAATGTTCGCCATTCCTCATCAATGAAACGCCTGTCCTACTTCTAACAAGTAGTATAGATCGTTATCAGGCTACAGAGTGTGCTAATTGATCAGGAGCTACACTGGACAGTGGTCACAAATCCCATAAGCCCCATTTCTCCAGTCACAGCCATATTTTCATACATTGTATTGGCATTACAACCTGATGCAGCAATGTCAAGCTGTATTTAACAAGAGAAAGTGATCAGGAGCTCACGTATACCACAAGGCACCGCCTGGACCGACAAATAAAAACTTAAGTAATTTGACCTTGACCTTGGACATGGTGTGGTATGCAATGAAAATATGGATGATGATAAGTATATGAAGTTTGAGGTCAATTCAACTTACCGTTAGAGATGATGGGTACCCAAAAACATAAACGTGGACGGACAAACGGAGGACGGACGGAATTGCAAAAACTATATACCCCTCGACATACGTTGTATGCCGGGGGTAAAATAAATACATTGACAATACAATGACTACAGATGTTTTTGTTCTCGTTCTACATGTCTAAAACAGTATATTACACTATCCTATCAACATGCTGACTGTCTGTGGATTGGCCTACCTCAAATTCATCCACATCCACTTTGCAGAAGACGACATTTGGAAACTCTTTCTCCATTTTCTGAAAATAAAATAAAAGCTAAATGCCAACCATCCCATCCTCCCCCACACCCCTCCCAGGGATTCCGCTGGCGATCGCCACTTTCGCAATTGGCGATAAAAATAAACAATTGGCGATAAAAACTTCCAATTTTCGAAAAAAAAAAATATTATATTTTCGAAAATTGTAATTTTGTATCGCCAATTGTTTATTTTTATCCTATTGGTTATTTTTTATTTTTTTTTTTTTCAAGTGGCGATTTTTTTATTTTCCCCAGCGGAATCCCTGCCTCCCTCATCCTCACAATCTCATAAGAGCCTATGATGTTCGCTATTTCTTACTGAAGTAGCTGTATTTCCATCAGACTGATTTTAAATTCAATGCATATTTTTGTATTGTATTATTTATGCAAATAGATTATTGAGTTTACCACATGATAATGCCTTAACCCATTCCTTTTGGAATACGCCTTTATGGGTATGAAAATTATTAAATATTTTATTTTTGTTATTTCTCAATGAAAGTATATGTTGTGACCACTCATTTGAACCGTCTCGACATATACTTCTGAGCACATATAAAGAAAATATTTAGGATTTCCACAACAAAATAGCGTATCCTCAGCATGAAAAGTGTTAATTATGAATCCAATGGGCCACATTTTAAAGGTAGTCAGTAGACACAATATGTTATTTATATCAGAAACATCATCTGAGACATTTTCTGGCTAAATGAACATTCATTCACCATTACCCCATGTATTGATTGGCATTATTATACATTTTTTATCAGACATAAATTTTCACACTGATATCAGAGGCGATAACCGTGTTTCCTTAAAATGTTAACGGACATTACTATTTATTCTCGGTAATTATTTTTTGATGTGCAAAAATCTGTCAAAAATATTATTTTTCAGGAGACGCATTTAATTAGAATAAATAATTAAACTAGATGGCCGCGGCCTGCATGTCGCGCCTTGTGGCGAGGCATGGACACTAAAAAAAGAGATATAGTATAACAAAAAACTTTAACCAAAAAACTTAACCAAACATTTTAACCGTACGTACACCAAAGTGCCGACTATATCGCGCTTCCCACAAGCGGGCGCGAAAAAAACTTAACCAAAAAACTTAACCAAAAACTTTTAACCAAAAAACTTAACCAAAAACTTCAAAGTAATTTGACCTTGACATTGGGCACAGGGGCCGCACGGGAGGGGGGTAGAATGAAAATATAGATGATGATAAACACCCATGTGAAGTTTCAAGGTAATGGGCAAAGCAGTTGCAGAGATATAGTATAACGAAAAACTTTAACCAAACAAGAGGGCCATGATGGCCCTAATTCGCTCACCTGACTCCATGAACACCAGAGGAGAATGTGACATTGAGTTTGTGTGTTTTAAAAAAATTGTGCTATTTTTAGAAGGCGGTCATCTGGGATTAAGCGATGACTCATTTTACCAAATCTGAAAATGCTTCACCCAAGGATCTTAACTTACTATGAAGTTTGGCCAGCATCGGCCATGTGGTTCCTGAGAAAAAGACGTTTAAAATCTTGAATAAATGGACCTTTTGGAGGCCATTATGGATGACATAATCATCCGATTCCAACAAATATTGCACCAGAGCAATCGCCTCATCGATACCTTCAATTTGATATATGACATGAGCATATTTGGTCAAAAGTAAAATTTGACCCCACGGGCCACGCCTATTTTTGACCCCAGGGTCACCATTTTAACACCTTTGAAAGAGCATTCTACGTCGATCATTCCTACCAAGTTTCGTCGAAATTCGGCTGGCAGTTCATGAGAAGAAGATTTTTTAAGAATTTGTGCTATTTTTAGATGGTGGCCATCTTGGATTAGCGACGACCTCCATTTTAACAAATCTGAAAAGGTTTCACCCATGGACCATAACTGTGAAGTTTGGCCACCATGGGCCAAGTGGTTTGTGTGAAGAAGAATTTTGAAATCTCTAATATTTAAAGAACGACCTTTTGACCTTTCGGCGGCATTCTTGGATGATATGACCATCCAATTTCGATAAAATAATGTACCAGAGCGATCGCCTCTTTGATACCTTCGATTTGATATAGAGTTGACCATATTCGGTCAAAAATAAAATTTAACCCCATGGGCCACGCCCATTTTTGACCCCGGGGTCACCATTTTAACAACTTTGAAAGAGCATTGTACATCGATCATTCCTACCACGTTTCGTCGAAATCCGGCTGGCGGTTCATGAGAAGAATTTTTTTTAAGAATTTGTGATATTTTTAGACGGTGGCCATCTTGGATTAGCGACGACCTCCGTTTTAACAAATCTGAAAAGGCTTCACCCATGGGCTATAACTGTGAAGTTTGGCCACCATGGGCCAAGCGGTTCGTCTGAAGAAGAATTTTGAAATCTCTAATATTTAAAGAACTACCTTTTGACCTTTCGGCGGCATTCTTGGATGACATGACCATCCAATTTCGATAAAATAATGTACCAGAGCGATCGCCTCTTTGATACCTTCGATTTGATATAGACATTACCATATTCGGGTAAAAATAAAATTTGACCTCAATTTGACCCCACGGGCCACGCCCATTTTTGACGTCGGGGTCACCCTTTTAACAACTTTGAAAGAGCAGTGTACATCGATCATTCCTACCAAGTTTCGCCGAAATCCGGCTGGCGGTTCATGAGAAGATTTTTTAAGAATTTATGCTATTTTTAGACGGCGACCATCTTGGATTAGCGATGACCTCCATTTTAAACTAGATTGGTCAGTAAGCGAGGCTTACGGAATATACCCCCCGCGTGGGCCCAGGTACCCCTAAAATATGTACAAATTTCCAAGTGTGTGGGCTTGTGACCTTGACTCTGGGAATAGCGCGAGCGGCATGAACGTGAATTTGTCACAGGGTGGTAGAGGTCCATTGGAGCAATGAGTGTGTGAAATGTGAAGCAGATCCGAGCAAGGAAATAGAAGTTATAACCGATTTCTCTGATGTTAAGTTTTGTAAGAGACTACCGTATAACCTCGAATTAACGCCCCCGGAGGGCGTTACATTTTACAAAAGGGGGGGGGGGGGGGGGGGGGGGTGGGGGGGGGGGGGGGGGGGGGGGGGGGGGCGTTTATTAGCCATAAAAAAAGAAAAAAAAAGAAAAAAAAAAAAAAAAAAAGAAAAAAAAAAGAAAAAAAAATGACCAAAGACCGCCAATTTCAAAAACAAACAAATAAGGATTTAAGGATTATTTGTGTTTGAAATTGGCGGTCATTGGTAAAATTATTATTATTTTTATTTTTTATTGGGGGGGGGGGGGGGGGGTGGGGGGGGGGGGGGGGGGGGGCGTTTATTAGCAGTAAAAAATAAAAAAAGAAAAAAAGAAAAAAAAAAAAAAAAAAAAAAAAAAAAAAAAATTACAAGGACCGTCAATTTCAACACAAAAATAGGGATTTAGGATTATTGTGTTTGAAATTGGCGGTCATTGGTAAAAGATTATTATTATTTTTTATTGGGGGGGGGGGGGGTGTTTATTAGCCAGTAAAAAAAAAAAAAAGAAAAAAATAAAAAAAAAAAAAAAAAAAAAAAAGAAAAAGAAGAAAATTACCAAGGACCGTCAATTTCAAACACAAATAGGGATTTAAGGATTATTTGTGTTTTGTAAATTGGCGGTCATTGGTAAAATTATTATTATTTTTATTTTTTATTGGGGGGGGGGGGGGGGGGGGGCGTTTATTAGCCAGTAAAAAAGAAAAAAAAAAAAAAAGAAAAAAAAAAAAAAAAAAAATAACCAAGGACCGCCAATTTCAAACACAAATAAGGATTTAAGGATTATTTGTGTTTGAAATTGGCGGTCATTGGTAAAATTATTATTATTTTTATTTTTTTATTTTTTTTGGGGGGGGGGGGGGGGGGGGGGGGTGGGGGCTTTATTAGCCAGTAAAAAAAAAAAAAGAAAAAAGGAAAAAAGAAAAAAAAGAAAATTACCAAGGACCGTCAATTTCAAACACAAATAGGGATTTAAGGATTATTGTGTTTGAAATTGGCGGTCATTGGTAAAATTATTATTATTTTTATTTTTTATTGGGGGGGGGGGGGGGGATGCGTTTATTAGCCAGTAAAAAAGAAAAAAAGGGAAAAAAAGAAAAAAAAAAAAAAAACAAAAAAAAAAGAAAATTACCAAGGGACCGTCAATTTCAAACACAAATAGGGATTTAAGGATTTATTTGTGTTTGAAATTGGCGGTCATTGGTAAATTATTATTATTTTTATTTTTATTTTTTTTGGGGGGGGGGGGGGGGGGCGTTTATTAGCCAGTAAAAAAGAAAAAAAAAAAAAAAAAAAAAAGAAAAAAAAAAAAAAATTACCAAGGACCGTCAATTGCAAACACAAATAAGGATTTAAGGATTATTTGTGTTTGAAATTGGCGGTCATTGGTAAAAAAAATTATTATTTTTTTTTTTTTATTTGGGGGGGGGGGGGGGGGGGGGGGGGGGTATTTATTAGCCATTAAAAAAAGAAATAAAAAAAAATTACCAAGGACCACCAATTTCAAACACAAATAAAGATTTAAAGACTATTTGTGTTTGAAATTGGCGGTCATTGGTAAAAAAAATATTTTTTTATTTGGGGGGGGGGGGGGGGGGGGGGAGGGGGGGTTTGCGTTTTATTAGCCATTAAAAAAAAAAAAAGAAAAAAAAAAAAAAAAAAAAAAGAAAAAAAAAAAAAGGTTTTTTACCAAGGACCGCCAATTTCAAACACAAATAAGGATTTTTTATTGTTTTTTATTTGGGGGGGGGGGGGGGGGGGCGCGTTTATTAGGAGGGGGGCGTTAAGCCAAGGTTATACGGTATGTATGTGACGTTGACCTCGAGATCAGCGGGGATTTGTGCACTGCATATGAAATATTAAGATATACATGAAAGAAATAGAAGTTATAACATATTTCTCTGATGTTAAGTTTTGTAAAGAGTATGTGACCTTGACCTTGGGAGCAGCGGGGGTTGGACACTCGTAGATTTGTGACAGCATGATAGTACAACCTTAGAGGAATGCACAAGTGAAATAATAAGAATTTTCAATGAAGGAAATAGAATTATAATTAACTGATGTTAGTAATAGAGTATTTGACTTGCATTGGGATCAGCGTTGGGACGGTCATGGATTTTGACAGCATGGTATTTGTAGAGCCTTACGGATGCATTGTGTGAAATCAGCAGTGAAGGAAATAGGAATTATAATATTTTCTGATGTTAGTTTTGTAAAGAGGACTAGTGACCTTGACCTTGGGATCTGCGGGGGTTGGGACGGTGTGGATTTGGCACAGCATGGTAGTGAGCCTTACAGGAAGGCATGTGTGAAATATTAAGCATTTTAGATGAAGGAAATAGAAGTTATAACAATATTTCTCTGATGTTAAGTTTTGTAAAGAGACTAAGTATTTGATTGACTTGGGAATCTGTTGGACGGTATTTGACCTTGACCTTGGGATTGCGGGGTTTGGACGGTCGTGGATTTGGCACAGCATGGTAGTAGAGCCTTACAGGAATGCATGTGTGAAATATTAAGCATTTTAGATGAAGGAAATAGAAGTTATAAGAATATTTCTCTGATGTTAAGTTTACGGACTAAGTAATTGACCTTGACCTTGGGATCTGCGGGGGTTGGACGGTCGTGGATTTGGCACAGCATGGTAGTAGAGCCTTACAGGAATGCATGTGTGAAATATCAAGCATTTTAGATGAAGGAAATAGAAGTTATAACAATATTTCTCTGATGTTAAGTTTATCCGGACGGACGGACGGACGCACGGACGGACGCACGGACGGACGGACGGACGGACAACCTGACTCCAGTATACCCCCCCTCAACTCGTTGCGGGGGGTATAAAAATCTGAAAAGGCTTCACCCATGGACCATAACTTTTAAGTTTGGCTACCATGGGCCAAGCGGTTTCTTGTGAAGAAGAATTTTGAAATCTCTAATAAAAGAACGACCTTTTGACCTTTCGGCCGCCATCTTGGATGACATAACCATCCGACAAAAAATGTACCAGAGTGATTGCCTCGTTGATACCTTCGATTTGATATATGACATGACCATATTTGGTCAAAAATAAAATTTGACCCCACGGGCCACGCCCATTTTTGACTCCGGGGTCACCATTTTAACAACTTTGAAAGAGCATTGTACATTGATCATTCCTACCAAGTTTTGTCGAAATCCGGTTGGCGGTTCTTGAGAAGAAGATTTTTGAAGAATTTGTGCTATTTTTAGACGGCGGCCATCTTGGATTAAGGACCATGACCATGAAGTTTGGTGACTATAGGCCCAATGGTTACCGAGGAGAAGACGTTTGCAAATGTTCACGGACGACGGACGACGGGCACATTGCGGTAATAATAGCTCACATGAGCTTCGCTCAGGTGAGCTAAAAACTTAACCAAAAACTTTAACCAAAAAACTTAACCAAAAAACTTAACCAAAAATTTTAACCAAAAAACTTAACCAAAAAAACTTAACCAAAAAAACTTAACCAAAAACTTTAACTAAAAAATGTAACCAAAAAACTTAACCAAAAACTTCAAAGTAATTTGACCTTGATATTGGGCGCAGGGGCCGCACGGGAGGGGGGTAGAATGAAAATATAGATGATGATAAACACCCATGTGAAGTTTCAAGGTAATGGGCAAAGCAGTTGCAGAGATATAATATAACAAAAAACTTTAACCAAAACACTTAACCAAAAAACTTAACCAAAAACTTTAACCGGACACACGTACGTACGTACGTACGCCAAAGTGCCGACTACATCGCACTTTCCGCAAGTGGGCGCGACAAAAATATCATGCCTCATTTGCATATGAAAATAACCTGATACCACCGTGCGTCACTATCAGTAAAATAAACATTACTAAATGATTATATCCGTATAGCGGGCACTCGTAATTTTTAGAACTGGTGGAATAATGACACAATTATACACTTATTTAATTCCTATAAAGAATAATTTATGCCTACTGAGTGGGCATGTACCTTTAATACCTGAGAATAAATCACACAGAAACAGCAGAAATAAAATGAGAACATGATGGTTAATATTTGAAACTTAACACGGTAAGTTCATTGTATAATAAAAATCTGGCATACATGAGGAGTACATGTGAGAATTACAACAATATACATAATTTTCCGGCGATATTAAAGGTACATGCCCACTCAGTAGGCACAAAATGTTCTTTATAGGAACTAAATAAGTGTATTATTGTGTCACTATTCCACCAGTTCTAAAACTTACAAGTGCCCACTATACAGATATAATCATTTAGTAATATTTATTTTACTGATAGTGACACGCGGTAGTATCAGGCTATTTTCATATGCAAATGAGGCATGACATTTTTTAATTATTTATACTAATTAAATGTGTCACCTGAAAAGATAATATTTTTGACAGGTTATAAAGTATGATCATTGCACATCAAAAAATAAATACAGAGAATAAATAGTAATGTCCGTTAACATTTTAAGGAAAAACGGTTATCGCCCCTGATATCATCAGTGTGGACATTTGAGTCCGATATAAAATGTATAACAATGCCAATCAATATGTGGGGTAATGGTAAATGAATGTTTATTTTGCCAGAAAATGTCATATCTACAGAATATACAGAACTATCCGTCTCCCTTTGTTTGTGCCTACTGAGTGGGTATGTACCTTTAAAAGACGCATATTTTTGTGATGGCCCCTTTTTCAAATATGCACCAGTGGTCCCAAATGCTGGAATCCTAGACTGAACCCTCCTTATTTCACTTGCGGCGTAGATCCAGACCAGTAGCCGATCATCAAAATTGCAAAGTATACTTTTCTAGCAAAGTATACTTTGAGGGAGAAATTTTAAATTTTAGGATAAATCTATTAATTTTTATTATACTGAATTTATTACATTATCACAGCCATTTTGGCAGTCATAATGTAATAAATTCAGTATAATAATTCTGCATACTTTTAATCATCAAATATATGCAGTCGGTAGTTCTGTATGAAATAATGTATTTCAGGAAAAATGAATGATTACTCCCTCAAAGTAACCTTTGCTAGATAAGTATACTTTGCAATTTTGATGAAATCGGCTACAGATATAATAATTGTTTATTCACTGACTCAGGTCACATGACATGACAAAATAATAATATACAACATAATAATAGGATGACACAATGGCGATACATGTAACAATCAAAATGCATTATATACCTTGCATGTACATGTACAATTTCTTAATACTGACACTCATACAATCAGCCATTTATCCAAATTAGTTCTTGTATAACAGAACTCCAGATAAGGAATTAGTAATTGAGTATTGTCACTCCCATCATTTCTGAAGCAATTAGGTATTTCAAAATTTTAATTGGGTAAAATAAAATCACAGTACTGTTTACACATCAGCAGACAGCAATTATTGAATAGTTTGCTTCGAAATGAAAACATGACTTGAGATTGCATTAGAATTGTCTCCTTGGAGACCAAGGAGACAGTTCTAATGAAATACCAAGATGTGTTTTCATGGAAAATAAGAAAAAATATGCTCTATTGGTGGTTTGTTTATTATTTTCTGCAGCATGATAAAGGTACACAATTTATTTTATTGCTTTTTGATACTCGCTACTTCTGATTTCAATTGGGTTTTTCACAATTTCAATTGGGTATTTAAGCAAATACGCAGCTTATCTGGAGCTCTGGTATAATATACATGTGTGTCTTATAAATGTTTGAGTGATGGAACAAAACAGTGAAGACGCGCATCAGACTGTGCAGATGCACAAGCTGATCCAGGTATGCACTGGTCCAAAATAATAAGCTAATTGTGTCCGAGACGACTAAATGATTATTTCTGTATAGCGGGCATTTGCAATTTTTATAACGTGGTATAACACAATTATACACATATTTAATTCCTATAAAGAACATTGTGTGCCTACTGAG
The DNA here is from genome assembly GCA_029237695.1 of Conchocele bisecta. Taxonomy (NCBI): domain Eukaryota; kingdom Metazoa; phylum Mollusca; class Bivalvia; order Lucinida; family Thyasiridae; genus Conchocele; species Conchocele bisecta. The sequence goes on from CM055268.1 coordinate 106,207,315, forward strand.
TGGGTATGTACCTTTAAAGTCTACAATGGCTACTTACTGCAAATTTAGGGCCCATAATTTTACAAGGGCCGCACCATGTAGCTGCAAAGTCACAGATGATTGCCTTTCGCCCGGCATCTCGGGCCAATTTGGTCCAATCCGCCTGTAAGGTAATTATAAATTGTGACTGTGACTGGAGAAGTATGTTCCAACTAGTATATGTGTTCATAGAACACGGATGCCCGACATATTGCTTTGATAGTAAACGAGGCAAAATTCTCAGTCCAAAATGGGGCGAGACGAACGTGGATATGTCACAGGGCAGTAAAGGACCATTAGAGCAATTAATGCGTGTATTAAATATGAAGCAGATCCGTGCAAGGAAACAGAAATTATAAGACATTTACCCGAGTGTTAAAGTTTTTTGATGCACCAAGTATGTGACCTTGACACTGGTCTTAGCGGGGCGTGACAAATGTGAATTTGTCACATGTGAATTTATCACAGGGCGGTAGAGGACCATTAGAGCAATGCGTGTATCAAATATGAAGCAGATCCTTGCAAGGAAACAGAAATTTTAAGACATTTACAGCATTAAAGTTTTTGATGCACCAAGTATGTGACCTTGATCCTGGGCTTAGCGGGGACGGCACAAACGCAGATTTGTCACACGGGTGGTAGAGAACCATTAGAGCATGTGTGTATGGAATATGAAGCAGATCCGTGCATGGAAACAGAAATTATAAGACATTTACCCAAACATAAAGTTTTTGACGCACCAAGTATGTGATGTTGACCCTGAGCTTAGTGGGGGTGTGATGAATGTGGATTTGTCACGGTGGTAGAGGACCATTAGAGCAATGTGTGTATGAAATATGAAGCAGATCCGCGCAAGGAAACAGAAATTATAAGACATTTACCTGAGTGTTAAAGTTTTGTGACGGAACGACAGACGGGACGGACGGACAAGGGTAACACTAAATGCCCTACCACGATACTGCATAAAAATACACAGCATTGACCAGCATGACCATAGTGACATCCAGTTCAAACAGTTTAGTACGAAAAGCGCCGTGACGAACTATATTTGGCACAAATCCTATATGGGACGAACATGTACTGGCACGAAATTCAATTAGCACATAGCAAGGGCGGATTCACGTAGGGGAAAACCAGACGCGCGCACCCCCCTACAAATCGGCGAGTAAAAATATGTTTGCTCTAAAATGCGCCAGAACGCAGCAAAATGGGGTGTAGATATCAAAAATACCGCCACACCCACCTATAGTCTAGTCAATCTATGAGATTTTGGCACCTAACCAACCACAATTTGCAAAAGTTTTTTTTTCTTCACAATGCATTTTAGAGAGGTCCCTAGAACAACATATTCAAAATTCACCCGAATGGACTTCGGGGAAATATGTCTAATTTGCATAAATCCAAGATGGCCGCCATGAAAATGACACCCATTCTAAAACAGACATATCTCTGCTTCTACTTGGCAGATTAAACTGATTTACGAGTCAAGTTATGGGGTTCATTGAGTGACCAATCAAATGAAATTAGTTTCATGACCTTCATAGGTCAAATTCATATATCAAGTTCAAGGTCAAACACGAAAATCACTATTTTTAGTCATTTTTGCCATATTTTTGCATATCGCCGCTTCTACATTGAGGATTAAGACAATGTTGGGGTATATCATGATACTGCCTTAGGTGCCCAAACAAATAGAATCGGTTTCATGAACTTCGCTTGGCAAGTTCATGGATCAAGGTGAAGGTCAAACACGAAAGTCACTATTTTCAGCCATTTTAACCGTATTTTTACATGTCTCTGCATGTACATAAGCGGACTATGACATTATCAGGACATCTATTGAGTCCATTAGATAGCCAATGATTTATAACTGGTTTCCTGAACTTAAAAGGACAAGTTCTCGGAACAAGGTCAATGTCAAACACAAACAAAATAAAATATTTTCAGCCATTTGTGGTACAGAAGGGCAATCACCCAGGGCAGTCTTCAGTGTTGTACCTTCCTATGATTGACATGAATGCAAGTGATCTCAGCTGTGTGTTTTCAACCTTAAACTATGTATCATCCCACGCCAAAAGGCATGATTCTAACCTTTGATCAGCCACTCTGGTGGAAGGCACTTCAGATACGAGAAAGTGAGCCAGAAGAGAGTGACCTTCGCTCCATTGTATTACCCCTTGGAGGCTTCCACACTATAATGAGTTTCCTGGGATGCATATGCCATATAATGGCTGGGTCTGGTCTTCAAGATGTTCTGGAGCAAATTTATGCCAACAATGTAGTTAGCCATATGTTGTCAGGAAAGGCTGTCGAAAGAGCTATCCGGGGTCACTTCCTGGTTGATGCAACACTGAATACCATGCTAGTGTCCAAGGCTTTTCGCATAGATATGTCTGCCATCAATCAGCCCCATGAACTGAAGAGCAGCAAACAGACGAGTTCCACTGAACAACCTCATCGGCCAAACTCACAATGACAATGGGCCACAAGATAATGAGGAGGGTCAGCCAGGTACATGTGAGCCAGAAGCAGACCTACAGAAACAACAGCTACTTGAGCAACTTGCCGGGATGTATGATGATGTCACTGCAGGAAGCCTTCCAATTACCGATTTACAGATTTCACCTCAAATTCAGCAGATCAGGGATAGTTTGTTGGCTGTAAAGAACTATCTGAAGACATCCAAGAATTCGAAGTTGTGGCTCCAATACATGGACATGATGGAAATACTTAGAACGTTCCTTAAATCAGAGAGAATAGGTCTTTGGAACCTGCAATTGCAAGCGATGTATAACATGCTGCCTTATTTGGCAGAAAGTGGTCACAATCTGTACACAAAATCAGTGTATGTGTACCTTCAGGACATGATGAAACTCCAGGAACTACATCCAGCGGTGTACACCCATTTTCTACAAGGGTACCACGTGGTGCGTAGTAGCGATCGGTTCTGGGCTGGATTTTCTGTTGACTTAGCCATTGAGCAAATCTTAATGAAGTCTGTGAAGTCCACAGGTGGATTGACCAGAGGAAGAGGGATGTCCGAGATCCAGCGTCTTGTCTGGTTGATGTCTCGACCCACCTGCCTGGAGATCAACAACACCATGCAGGATTTCTCCTCAGTATCATACAGCAGAAATGAGCAACACAAGGAGGCCACCCCAGCAAGGATAGAGAGGAACATGAAGGACACTAATATTTGTGTGGCCTACCTTACTGATAGAAGCCCCTTCAGTGATGATCTGATGTTAACAAATATTACCACAAGAGTCACTGCTGGGGACAGGGTGAATGATCACGTTTCAAAAGAAGTTGGGACGACAATAGTAGAGGCAATGGTGGGTAAATATGTTTTAGAGTATACCTTCAGGAAGAAAGATCAGATTGTGACACTAGCTTCCAATAATACAATCAAGATAAGAGATGAGCTCATAAGTATCGACCCACAACTACTCTTCCAGAGACTTGTCACTGCTGGTATTGGAAATGAACAACTGCCAGAAATATTCCAGTAGGAGCTGTCAAGCTATCCCCCTGCCTTATTTGACATGAAACATGCGATGAGAGCTGCTAATAAGCCAGCATTAGCAGATGCTATGTGGGCTCTCATACCCTTGGATGTCACAGGTCCACAAGAGGATGACTGTGTGTATGTTGTTGATGGTGGTGCACTACTCCACAAAATTCCATGGCAAAAGGAAAGTACATACGACACCATATGTCAGGCGTATGTGTTCTATGTGATGCAGCACTATGGAAAAGCTACTGTTGTGTTTGATGGGTATGAGCATGGACCCTCAACAAAGGACAACGCACACCTAAGGAGAACCGGAGAGAAAATAACAGAAGTACATTTCACTGGATCAACACACATGAACGTACAAAAGATGCGTTTCTTTCAAACAAGAAGAACTAGAAATGTGGCCTGTCGGCACACGAATACCCCCACTGGCAGCCAAAGAAAACGAGGCATTTTTGATTATAAGCCATTTAGCCGAGCGTTAAGGTTAAGGTTCAAAGTCTGTGACCTTGACCCTGGACATAGTGTGATAATCCATGCATCGGTGTAGAAGATATAGAGCGGAAGGGAATTTCAATAGGTTTGACCTTTGACCTTCAACTGTGACCTTGACCTTGGACGTAGGTGCGTGGTTATTGATCACGACGCACCTTCTCATCATGAGAAACATTTGTGCCAAGCCATTTGATAATCCATGCATCGGTGTAGAAGATATAGAGCGGAAGGGAATTTCGATAAGTTTTACCTTTGACCTTCAACTGTGACCTTGACCTTGGACGTAGGTGCGTGGTTATTGATCGCGACACACCTTCTCATCATGAGAAACATTTGTGCCAAGCCATTTGATAATCCATGCATCGGTGTAGAAGATATAGAGCGGAAGGGAATTTCGATAGGTTTGACCTTTGACCTTCAACTGTGACCTTGACTTTGGACGTAGGTGTGGTTATTGATCACGACACACCTTCTCATCATGAGAAACATTTCTGCCAAGCCATTTGATAATCCATGCATGGGTGTAGAAGATATAGAGCGGAAGGGAATTTCCAACAGACCGACAGACCGACCGACAAGCTGACTCCTATATACCCCCTCAAACTTTGTTTGTGGGGGTATAACAAACAATCGTTCATCAACCTTCTAAGTAAAGCCCTTGAACGAAATGGTTGCCAAACAAGACATGCAGAGGTGATGCCGATGTACTTATAGTTCAGACAACAATGCAAAGGGCACCAACTGCCAATACGGTGGGTGCTTGTGGGCGATGATACAGACCTACTGATTCTCCTTTGCTACCATGCGTCCATTGACTCTTCCCATGAAATATACTTCAGGCCTGAAACCAAAGCAGGGACACATAAGTTACGAAGGTGTTGGAATGTAACGCTCACAAAGCAGATATTACGTGCAACTATCTGTGAGAACATCCTTTTTGCACATGCCTTGTTAGGATGTGACACAACATCGCGAGTGTTTGGAATTGGCAAAGGTGTTGCTCTAAAGCAGCTGAAAAACAGTGCAGACTTTAACCTCCAGGCAGAAATGTTCAACAAAGTACTGGCTACAGCTGAAACAAGAGCTGTAGGAGAACAGCATAGCTCGACTACGAGGGTTGTCGATGTACACATAGCTTGACAAAGAAGGTGGCTGCGGCCTGCATAAAAACCTTAACCAAGGTTGACTAAAAACATTAACCAAGGGATTATTGATGTACGTCACTAGGAGATAAAGTTTTCCAAGTATGGTTGCTGTAGACCCAGGAGTATTCCATATACAAGCTTCACTAAAAACCGTAACCAAGGGGAGATAACTAAGTAATCCAAGGATAAAAGTAGGTCAAGGTCAAATATAGGTCAGGGATTATTGATGTACATCATTAGGAGATGAAGTTGTCCAAGTATGGTTGATGTAGGCCCAGAAGTATTCCATATACAAGCTTGACTATAAACATTAACCAAGTAATTGAAGGTTAAATGTAGGTGAAGGTAAAATAAAGGTCAGGGGTTATTGATGTACATCCCTATGAGAAAAAGCTATCCAAGTATGGTGTCTGTATGCACAATAGTATTCCATCTACAAGCTTGACTAAAAACCTTAACCAAGGTTGAGTAACTAGATGGCCGCGGCCTGCATGTCGCGCCTTGTGGCGAGGCATGGACACTAACAAAAAAGATATAGTATAACGAAAAACTTTAACCAAAAAACTTAAGGAAAACGTTTAACCGGACACACGTACTGTACGTACATACGTACGTACGACAAAGTGCCGACTATATCGCGCTTTCCGCAAGCGGGCGCGAAAAAAACTTTAACCAAAAACTTCAAAGTAATTTGACCTTGACATTGGGCACAGGGGCCGCACGGGAGGGGGGTAGAATGAAAATATAAATGATGATAAACACGCATGTGAAGTTTCAAGGTAATGGGCAAAGCAGTTGCAGAGATATAGTATAACGAACAAATTTAACCAAAAAAATTAACCAAAAACTTTAACCAACTAGATGGCCGCGGCCTGCATGTCGCGACTTGTGGCGAGGCATGGACACTAAAAAAAAAGATATAGTATAACGAAAAACTTTAACCAAAAAACTTAACCAAAAAGTTAACCAAAAACTTTAAGCAAAAAACTTAACCAAAAACTTCAAAGTAATTTGACCTTGACATTGGGCATAGGGGCCGCACGGGAGGGGGGTAGAATGAAAATATAGATGATGATAAACACCCATGTGAAGTTTCAAGTAATGGGCAAAGCAGTTGCAGAGATATAGTATAACGAAAAACTTTAACCAAAAAACTTAACCAAAAAACTTAACCAAAAACTTTAACCAAAGTACTCAACCAAAAACTTTAACCAAAAAACTTAACCAAACAACTTAACCAAAAACTTTAACCGGACACACGTATGTACGTACGTACGTACGTACGTACGTACGTACGTACGCCAAAGTGCCGACTATATCGCGCTTTCCGCAAGCGGGTGCGACAAAAACTTAACCAAAAACATTAACCAAAAAACTTTAACCAAAAAACTTAACCAAAAACTTCAAAGTAATTTGACCTTGACATTGGGCACAGGGGCCGCACGGAAGGGGGGTAGAACGAAAATATAAATGATGATAAACACGCATGTGAAGTTTCAAGGTAATGGGCAAAGCAGTTGCAGAGATATAGTATAACGAACAAATTTAACCAAAAAAATTAACCAAAAACTTTAACCAACTAGATGGCCGCGGCCTGCATGTCGCGCCTTGTGGCGAGGCATGGACACTAAAAAAAAAGATATAGTATAACGAAAAACTTTAACCAAAAAACTTAATCAAAAAGTTAACCAAAAACTTTAAGCAAAAAACTTAACCAAAAACTTCAAAGTAATTTGACCTTGACCATTGGGCATTAGGGGGAACGCACGGGAGGGGGGTAGAATGAAATATAGATGATGATAAACACCCATGTGAAGTTTCAAGTAATGGGCAAGCAGTTGCAGAGTATAGTATAACGAAAAACTTTAACCAAAAAAACTTAACCAAAAAACTTAACCAAAAACCTTTAACCAAAGTACTCAACCAAAAACTTTAACCAAAAAACTTAACCAAACAACTTAACCAAAAACTTTAACCGGACACACGTACGTACGTACGTACGTACGTACGTACGTACGTACGTACGTACGTACGTACGTACGTACGTACGCCAAAGTGCCGACTATATCGCGCTTTCCGCAAGCGGGTGCGACAAAAACTTAACCAAAAACATTAACCAAAAAACTTTAACCAAAAAACTTAACCAAAAACTTCAAAGTAATTTGACCTTGACATTGGGCACAGGGGCCGCACGGAAGGGGGGTGGGGGGGGTAGAATGAAAATATAGATGATGATAAACACCCATGTGAAGTTTCAAGGTAATGGGCAAAGCAGTTGCAGAGATATAGTATAACGAAAAACTTTAACCAAAAAACTTAACCAAAAACTTTAACCAAAAAACTTAACCAAAAACTTCAAAGTAATTTGACCTTGACATTGGGCACAGGGGCCGCACGGGAGGGGGGTAGAATGAAAATATAGATGATGATAAACACCCATGTGAAGTTTCAAGGTAATGGGCAAAGCAGTTGCAGAGATATAGTATAACAAAAACTTTAACCAAAAAACTTAACCAAAAAACTTAACCAAAAACTTCAAAGTAATTTGACCTTGACATTGGGCACAGGGGCCTCACAGGAGGGGGGTAGAATGAAAATATAGATGATGATAAACACCCATATGAAGTTTCAAGGTAATGGGCAAAGCAGTTGCAGAGATATAGTATAACGAAAAACTTTAACCAAAAAACTTAACCAAAAAACTTAACCAAAAACTTTAACCAAAGAACTTAATCAAACAACTTAACCAAAAACTTTAACCGGACACACGTATGTACGTACGTACGTACGTACGACAAAGTGCCGACTATATCGCGCTTTCCGCAAGCGGGCGCGACAAAAACTTAACCAAAAACTTTAAACAAAACTTAACCAAAAAACTTAACCAAAAACTTCAAAGTAATTTGACCTTGGCATTGGGCACAGGGGCTGCACGGAAGGGGGGTAGAATGAAAATATAGATGATGATAAACACCCATGTGAAATTTCAAGGTAATGGGCAAAGCAGTTGCAGAGATATAGTATAACGAAAAACTTTAACCAACAAACTTAACCAAAAACTTTAACCAAAAAACTTAACCAAAAACTTCAAAGTAATTTGACCTTGACATTGGGCACAGGGGCCGCACGGGAAGGGGGTAGAATGAAAATATAGATGATGATAAACACCCATGTGAAGTTTCAAGGTAATGGGCAAAGCAGTTGCAGAGATATAGTAAACAAAAAACTTTAACCAAAAAACTTAACCAAAAAACTTAACCAAAAACTTTAACCAAAGAACTTAACCAAAAACTTCAAAGTAATTTGACCTTGACATTGGGCACCGGGGCCGCACGGGAGGGGGGTAGAATGAAAATATAGATGATGATAAACACCCATGTGAAGTTTCAAGGTAATGGGCAAAGCAGTTGCAGAGATATAGTATAACAAAAAACTTTAACCAAAAAAACCAAAAAAAACTTAACAAAAAACTTAACCAAAAACTTCAAAGTAATTTGACCTTGACATTGGGCACAGGGGCCGCACGGGAGGGGGGTAGAATGAAAATATAGATGATGATAAACACCCATGTGAAGTTTCAAGGTAATGGGCAAAGCAGTTGCAGAGATATAGTATAACAAAAAACTTTAACCAAAAAACTTAACCAAAAAACTTAACCAAAAACTTCAAAGTAATTTGACCTTGACATTGGGCACAGGGGCCTCACAGGAGGGGGGTAGAATGAAAATATAGATGATGATAAACACCCATATGAAGTTTCAAGGTAATGGGCAAAGCAGTTGCAGAGATATAGTATAACGAAAAACTTTAACCAAAAAACTTAACCAAAAACTTTAACCAAAGAACTCAACCAAAAACTTTAACCAAAAAACTTAACCAAACAACTTAACGACTTTAACGGACAAACGTATGTACGTACGTACCTACGCCAAAGTTGCAGTATGTATAACGAAAAACTATTAACCAAAAATTAACCAAAAAACTTTAACCAAAAAAAAATCAACCAAAAAACTTTAACAAAAAAACTTAACCACAACTTAAGACTTTAACCGACACGTGTGCCGACTATATCGCGCTTTCCGCAAGCGGGCGCGACAAAAACTGAACCAAAAACTTTAACCAAAAAACTTAACCAAAAACTTCAAAGTAATTTGACCTTGACATTGGGCACAGGGGCCGCACGGAAGGGGGGTAGAATGAAAATATAGATGATGATAAACACCCATGTGAAGTTTCAAGGTAATGGGCAAAGCAGTTGCAGAGATATAGTATAACGAAAAACTTTAACCAAAAACTTAACCAAAAACCTTAACCAAAAAACTTAACCAAAAAACTTAACCAAAAACTTTAACCAAATAACTTAACCAAAAACTTCAAAGTAATTTGACCTTGACATTGGGCACAGAGGCCGCACAGGAGGGGGTAGAATGAAAATATAGATGATGATAAACACCCATATGAAGTTTCAAGGTAATGGGCAAAGCAGTTGCAGAGATGTAGTATAACGAAAAACTTTAACCAAAAAACTTAAGCAAAAAAACTTAACCAAAAACTTTAACCAAAAAACTTAACCAAAAACTTCAAAGTAATTTGACCTTGACATTGGGCACAGGGGCCGCACGGGAGGGGGGTAGAATGAAAATATAGATGATGATAAACACCCATGTGAAGTTTCAAGGTAATAAAGGGCAAAGCAGTTGTCAGAGAAAAATATAGTTATAACAAAAAACTTTAACCAAAAACTTTAATTAACCAAAAAAACTTAACCAAAAAACTAACCAAAAACTTTAACCAAAGAACTTAACCAAAAACTTTAACCAAAAACTTAACCAAACAACTTAACCAAAAAACTTAACCAAAAACTTTAACCAAAGAACTTAACCAAAAACTTTAACCAAAAAACTTAACCAAACAACTTAACCAAAAACTTTAACCGGACACAGTCGTACGTACGTACCAAAAAGTACGGACCTCTCGCGACTATATCACGCTTTCCGCAAGCGGGCGCGACAAAAACTTACAAAAAAAATAACAAAAAATTAACCAAAAACTTTTAACCAAAAAACTTAACCAAAAACTTCAAAGTAATTTGACCTTGACATTGGGCACAGGGGCCGCACGGGAGGGGGTAGAATGAAAATATAGATGATGATAAACACCCATGTGAAGTTTTCAAGGTAATAGGCAAAGCAGTTGCAGAGATATAGTATAACGAAAAACTTTAACCAAAAAACTTAACCAAAAACATTAACCAAAAAACTTAACCAAAAACTTCAAAGTAATTTGACCTTGACATTGGGCACAGGGGCCGCACGGGAGGGGGGTAGAATGAAAATATAGACGATGATAAACACCCATGTGAAGTTTCAAGGTAATGGGCAAAGCAGTTGCAGAGATATAGTATAACGAAAAACTTTAACCAAAAACTTTAACCAAAAAACTTAACCAAAAACTTTAACCAAAGAACTTAACCAAAAACTTTAACCAAAAAAACTTAACCAAACAACTTAACCAAAAACTTTAACCGGACACACGTACGTACGCCAAAGTGCCGACCTTAACCAAGGGGAATTAAGTAAGTAATTTAAGGTTAAATGTAGGTCAAGGTCAAATATAGGTCAGGGGTTGTTAATGTACATCACTAGGAGATGAAGTTGTCCAAGTATGGTTGGTGTAGGGCCATGAGTATTCCATCTACAAGCTTGACTAAAAACCTTAACCAAAGAGAATTAAGTAAGTAATTCAAGAGGAAATGTAGGTCAAGGTCAAATATAGATCAGGGGTTATTGGTGTACATCACTATGACAAAAGGTTGTCCAAGTATGGTGTCTGTATGCACAATAGTATTCCATGTACAAGCTTGAGTAAAAAGCTTAACCAAGGTCGAGTAAAAACCTTAACCAAGGGGAATTAACTAAGTAATTCAAGGTTAAATGTAGGTCAAGGTCAAATATAGGTCAGGGGTTGTTGATGTACATCACTAGGAGATGAAGTTGTCCAAGTATGGTTGGTGTAAGGCCAGGAGTATTCCATATACAAGCTTGACTAAAAACCTTACCCAAGGGGAAATAACTAAGTAATTCAAGGTTAAAAGTAGGTCAAGGTCAAATATCGGTCAGGGATTATTGATGTACATCACTAGGAGATGAAGTTGTCCAAGTATGGTTGGTGTAGGGCCATGAGTATTCTATCTACAAGCTTGACTAAAAACCTTAACCAAAGAGAATTAAGTAAGTAATTCAAGAGGAAATGTAGGTCAAGGTCAAACATAGATTAGGGGTTATTGATGTACATCACTATGACAAAAGGTTGTCCAAGTATGGTGTCTGTATGCACAATAGTATTCCATGTACAAGCTTGAGTAAAAAAAGCTTAACCAAGGTCGAGTAAAAACCTTAACCAAGGGAAATTAACTAAGTAATTCAAGGTTAAATGTAGGTCAAGGTCAAATATAGGTCAGGGGCTGTTGATGTACATCACTAGGAGATGAAGTTGTCCAAGTATGGTTGGTGTAGGGCCAGGAGTATTCCATCTACAAGCTTGACTAAAAACGTTAATCAAGGGGAATTAAGTAAGTAATTCAAGAGGAAATGTAGGTCAAGGTCAAATATAGATCAGGGGTTGTTGATGTACATCACTAGGAGATGAAGTTGTCCATGTATGGTGGGTGTAGGGCCAGTAGTATTCCATATAGAAGGTTGACTAAAAACCTTAACCAAAATGAATTAAGTAAGTAATTGAAGAGGAAATGTAGGTGAAGGTTAAATATAGATCAGGGGTTATTGATGTACATACCTATGAGAAAAGGTTGTCGAAGTATGGTGTCTGGATGCACAATAGTATAAAACAAGAGCTATAGGAGAACAGCATAGCTCGACTACGAGGGTGTCGATGTACACATAGCTTGACAAAGAAGGTGGCTGCGGCCTACATAAAAACCTTAACCAAGGTTGACTAAAAACATTAACCAAGGGACACTAGAAATGTGGCCTGTCGGCACACGAATACCCCCACTGGCAGCCAAAGAAAACGAGGCATTTTTGATCATAAGCCACTTAGCCGAGCGTTAAGGTTTCAAACGCATCAAGTCTGTGACCTTGACCCTGGGCATAGTGTGATAATCCATGCATCGGTGTAGAAGATATAGAGCGGAAGGGAATTTCAATAGGTTTGACCTTTGACCTTCAACTATGACCTTGACCTTGGACGTAGTGCATGGTTATTGATCGAGACACACCTTCCTCATCCTGAGAAACATTTGTGCCAAGGCATTTGATAATGCATGCATCGGTGTAGAAGATATAGAGCGGAAGGGAATTTCAATAGGTTTGACCTTTGACCTTCAACTGTGACCTTGACCTTGGACGTAGGTGCGTGGTTATTGATCGGGACACACCTTCTCATCATGAGAAACATTTGTGCCAAGCCATTTGATAATCCATGCATCGGTGTAGAAGACATAGAGAGGAAGGGAAGTTCAATAGGTTTGACCTTTGACCTTCAAAAGTGACCTTGACCTTGGACGTAGGGTGCGTGGTTATTGATCGCGACACACCTTCTCATCGTGAGAAACATTTGTGCCAAGCCATTTGAATTTCAATATGTTTTACCTTTGAGCTTCAACTGTGACCTTGACCTTGGATGTAGGTGCGTGGTTATTGATTGCGACACACCTTCTCATCCTGAGAAACATTTGTGCCAAGGCATTTTGATAATCCATGCATCGGTGTAGAAGATATAGAGCGGAAGGGAATTTCAATAGGTTTGACCTTTGACCTTCAACTGTGACCTTGACCTTGGACGTAGGTGCGTGGTTATTGATTGTGACACACCTTCTCAACATGAGAAACATCTGTGCCAAGCCATTTGATAATCCATGCATTGGTGTAGAAGATATAGAGCGGAAGGGCAATTTTCAATAGGTTTGACCTTCAACTGTGACCTTGACGTAGGTGCGTGGATTAGCAATTTGATAATCCATGCATCGGTGTAGAAGATATAGAGCGGAAGGGAATTTCAATAGGTTTGACCTTTGACCTTCAACAGTGACCTTGACCTTGGACGTAGATCGTGGTTTTCCAAGTATGGTTGCTGTAGGCCCAGGGGTATTCCATATACAAGCTTGAGTAAAAAACGTAACCAAGGGGAGATAACTAAGTAATCCAAGGATAAAAGTAGGTCAAGGTGAAATATAGGTCAGGGATTATTGATGTACATCACTAGGAGATGAAGTTGTCCAAGTATGGTTGATGTAAGCCCAGAAGTATTCCATATACAAGCTTGACTATAAACATTAACCAAGTAATTGAAGGTTAAATGTAGGTGAAGGTAAAATAAAGGTCAGGGGTTATTGATGTACATCCTATGAGAAAAAGTTATCCAAGTATGGTGTCTGTATGCACAATAGTATTCCATCTACAAGCTTGACTAAAAACCTTAACCAAGGTTGAGTAAAAACCTTAACCAAGGGGAATTAAGTAAGTAATTTAAGGTTAAATGTAGGTCAAGGTCAAATATAGGTCAGGGGTTGTTGATGTACATCACTAGGAGATGAAGTTGTCCAAGTATGGTTGGTGTAGGGCCATGAGTATTCCATCTACAAGCTTGACTAAAAACCTTAACCAAAGCGAATTAAGTAGGTAATTCAAGAGGAAATGTAGGTCAATGTGAAATATAGATCAGGGGTTATTGATGTACATCACTATGAGAAAAGGTTGTCCAATTATGGTGTCTGTATGCACAATAGTATTCCATGTACAAGCTTGAGTAAAAAGCTTAACCAAGGTCGAGTAAAAACCTTAACCAAGGGGAATTAACTAAGTAATTCAAGGTTAAATGTAGGTCAAGGTCAAATATAGGTCAGGGGTTGTTGATGTACATCACTAGGAGATGAAGTTGTCGAAGTATGGTTGGTGTAGGGCCAGGAGTATTCCATCTACAAGCTTGACTAAAAACGTTAACCAAGGGGAATTAAGCAATTCAAGAGGAAATGTAGGTCAAGGTCAAATATAGATCAGGGGTTGTTGATGTACATCACTAGGAGATGAAGTTGTCCAAGTATGGTGGGTGTAGGGCCAGTAGTATTCCATATGAAGGTTGACTAAAAACCTTAACCAAAAGGAATTAAGTAAGTAATTGAAGAGGAAATGTAGGTGAAGGTCAAATATAGATCAGGGGTTATTGATGTACACACCTATGAGAAAAGGTTGTCGAAGTATGGTGTCTGGATGCACAATAGTATTCAATGTACAAGTTTGAAAAAAAACCTTAACCAAGGTTGACTAAAAACCTTAACCAAGGGGAATTAAGTACGTAATTCAAGAGGAAATGTAGGTCAAGGTCAAATATAGATCAGGGGTTATTGATGTGCATCACTAGGAGATGAAGTTGTCCAAGTATGGTGGGTGTAGGGCCAGTAGTATTGCATATACAAACTTGACTAAAAACCTTAACCAAGGTTGACTAAAAACCTTAACCAAGGAGAATTAACCAAGTAATTCAAGAGGAAATGTAGGTCAAGGTCAAATATAGATCAGGGGTTATTGATTTACATCACTAGGAGATGAAGTTGTCTAAGTATGGTGGGTGTAGGGCCAGTAGTATTCCATATACAAGCTTGACTAAAAACCTTAACTAAGGCGTGACGCCGACGCCGACGCCGACGCCGACGCCGGGGTGACAACATAAGCTCTACTTATTCTTCGAATAGTCGAGCTAAAAACCTTAACCAAGGTTGACTAAAAACCTTAACCAAGGGGAATTAAGTAAGTAATTCAAGAGGAAATGTAGGTCAAGGTCAAATATAGATGAGGGGTTATTGATGTGCATCACTAGGAGATGAAGTTGTCCAAGTATGGTGGGTGTAGGGCCAGTAGTATTGCATATACAAGCTTGACTAAAAACCTTAACCAAGGTTGACTAAAAACCTTAACCAAGGGGAATTAACCAAGTAATTGAAGAGTAAATGTAGGTGAAGGTCAAATATAGATCAGGGGTTATTGATGTACATCACTAGGAGATGAAGTTGTCCAAGTATGGTGGGTGTAGGGCCAGTAGTATTCCATATACAAGCTTGACTAAAAACCTTAACCAAGGCGTGACGGTGACGCCGACGCCGACGCCGACGCCGACGCCGGGGTGACAACATAAGCTCTACTTATTCTTCGAATAGTCGAGCTAAAAATTGCTACTGCTGGGGAAAGGGCACTGGTGAGTTTGTACAATGGAAGCCAAAAAGGAGATTCTTTGGATCAGCTGAGGCTGCAATAATTCCATCAGAAAGTAGGTTCCAGCACTTCCAGTATTCAGCCTCAGACATTACCTCCAACGTCTGCAGCAGCCCGCTATCACAGCTTCAGGGATGTGATTTACTACCCACTGACTGGGGTTGGAAACTGTCTGGTTCAAGCCTCATTCCAGTAATGACAGACAAAGATGTAGCACCAAAGGCCTTACTAGAAGTCATCAGATGCTCCTGCAAGACAGGTTGTTCGATGATGAAGTGCTCCTGTCGTAAAGCGGATCTCGACTGTTCATATGCCTGTGGAGAATGCCGGGGCGTGTGTCCAATGTATCAGCTGTCGACCAAGAAGCTTCTTCTATTGATCATGATGATTAGACTGTGTTCTCTTACAGTTACAATGAGATATCAAGATGTGTTTAGCAGTGATGATGGTGTTATATAGAACCTCTGAAGTAGAAAAGCAACAACCATGGGTATTTAAAGAATCTGGCATTACAAATTAAGCACCAACATTATAATTTACACAAATGTACCTGCAATAAATAATTTTGCAAATTTAAAGAAAGTGCCCACGTAACACTTATAATTATGTGACACAGTTGGGTTGATGGTATTGTAGAATTGGCACACATTCTCTTACAAAGACATATTTAGAGGTGTTTAGCAGTGGCGATGGTGTAATATAGAACCAATTGCGATAATGTCACTATAATGTCTTAATCCATGAAATGAAAACTCAGAGACATGCCAAAATATGGCAAAAATGGCTGAAAATAGTGAAGATTTTCGTGTTTGACCTTGACCTTGATCAATGACGTTGACATGAAATGTTCATGCAACCGATTTCATTTGATTGGCTACCTAAGACAGTATCATGATAGAGCTCATGAGTGTCTTAATCCGCAATCTAGAAGCGGAGATATGCAAAAATATGGCACAAATGGCTGAAAATAGTGATTTTCGTGTTTGACCTTGACCTTGATATATGAATTTGACCTATGAAGGTCATGAAACTAATTTCATTTGATTGGTCACTCAATGAACTATAGAAATTGACTCCAAGATCATTTTAATCTGCCAAGTAGAAGCAGAGATATGCCTGTTTTAGAACGGGTGTCATTTTCATGGCGGCCATCTTGGATTTATGCAAATTAGACATATTTCCCCGAAGTGCATTCGGGTGCATTTTGAATATGTTGTTCTAGGGACCTCTCTAAAATGCATTGTGAAGAAAAATTTTTTTTTGCAATTTGTGGTGGGTCTAGTCCTATATTTACGAGACTACTGGCAGTCGGTTGATGAGACGAACAAACGGTTTTAGATAAAAAAAAAAATATAGAAAACTATTTCAATTAAGAAGTTCCGGGGTCTGATTCTGAATTTAAATGCCGTAAAACACAGGCAAGTACATCTAGATTTCAAAATTTGTTCTGGGTAGCATGCCCCTGGACCCCCCTAGCATACTCGCTTCACTCTGTGTAGCTCGAAAATAGGACTATCCCCCCGTTCCTCAAATGCTGGATCCGGCCCTGCACCCCCCTCCCCCCTAAAATCCTGGATCCGCCCCTGCATAGCCAAGCAACACATAGAAACACAACTGTAAGATGTTATTACCTTAGTTTTGATCTCTTTTACCATTTTGTCAGCGATGTAAAACTGAATCACAGTGTC
Source organism: Conchocele bisecta (assembly GCA_029237695.1). Taxonomy (NCBI): domain Eukaryota; kingdom Metazoa; phylum Mollusca; class Bivalvia; order Lucinida; family Thyasiridae; genus Conchocele; species Conchocele bisecta. The sequence goes on from CM055268.1 coordinate 106,224,404, forward strand.
AGTGACTAGAAACTTTTTCACGATGGTTTCGGATCTTTGCTTCAGATCCAATCTCAAGTTTATGATTCGTCTCAACTCAACCGGAAGTAGGTGCCGTTAACCAACAACACCCTCGGGCATGTGCGCCTCGAGAAAGAATCATGGACTGTTGAACTTTTTTTTCATTCAAACAAAAACGTAATTACTTGTATATGATCGACTACCCGTGCGCCCAATGAAATGAAGATCAGGATGGAAATTGGTTAGATCGTTTCATTTGTGTTTGGACCAATCGTGCTCTCAAACTCAAAGGCATTGTGGGAGACATTCTTTTGAGTTGTCGTCTGCTGTTGCTTTTATATCTCGACTTATTTCTCAATAAAAACATGGTTTGACAGCACTTCAGAATCATTTTCAATGGAAATGATTCTAAAGTGCTGTCAAAGCATGTTGTAAATTATGCTAAAGTTCTGTCAAAGCATGTTTTTGATGATAAAAATGGAAAATAGAAAATAAACAGCAGACGACAAAAAATTAAGCTAGCGGTGTAAGGGTTGATGAAGATTTGAAGATTATGTGCCGGGCCCGGTGTAGCATTAAATTTTGACCCTCGTTGAAAAAATCATGTTTTACTGCGGGGCTAGCAGCGGGCGGGCGGCTGACAGAAAAACTTAAAGTGCATAGTTTGTGTACACAACTCCTCTGAAACCGTTCAGTCAATCTTCTACACGTATTGAAGATGTGCACATTGGTGTTTTTCTGCCGAATTTTGTTTTTGTTAACAAAAATATCACCTTTTTAACTTAGTCATTATTCTACATTTTTGTATACACTTCTATATAGGGTACATAGTTTGTGTACACAACTCCAACAGTTCCATCATTCGATCTGAAACTATACACACGTCTTCCACACATATTGTAGAAGTGCACATTGGTGTATTTATGCCAAAATGTTTGTTTTTTTAACAAAAATATCACCTTTTTAACTCAGACATTTTTCTAATTTTTTCTATCCAATTCTATATAAGTTCTACTATGCACATCTCTACCTAAATTAGTATACCTGTTTATCACAACAAGAGAAATAAATAATGCTATAGATTTTCAAATTCTCATTAATGTTTCTTGACTTGGTGACAGCTTCAAATTTCTGCATCTTCGCTGTCTGGCCCATCTTCGACGGGCGTATTTTGTGACTTTCGGCACTCTTGTTCAACGTTGAGAACTGACCCAGGGTCACTTTTCAACTGATTTTTCTCTCATATTTCAGTTGTTGAAAACTGATCGCCGTGAAATTTTGATTAGATCCCGGGTCATTTTTCAACAGTTCGTCTAAACATCTGACTAGTGCTATATCATTATTATATTGACACATTATGGAACTTTGGTAAATGGTACTAAGCTAGAGTATTTGTAATGTACAGCACTATGTATGCATCCGTACGTGCGTGAGAAGTACTATATATGCAGCATGCTGGGAAATAAAAATGTCCATAGTTGATGCTCTTTCAATGTTGTTCAATAGGTGGCACCAAGGTTAAAAATGGGCGAGGCCGGGGGGATCAAACTACTTTTTTTAACGTACTTGGTCATGTTATATACCAAATCGAAGATCTTGATGTCTAGATCACGGGATACGGACAAAATCCCGCCCCCCGGATATAATCCCTCCCCCCCCCCCCCCCCCATGATTTTTGACACAGGAGGAAACCCCCCCCCCACCCCCATCCCCGTCTAAAATACAGGTAGGACAAAATCCCCCCCGTCCAAATCACAGGTATGACATAATCCCTCCACCCCACCCCCCCCCCCCCATCAATATGTTTTGAAAGAATCATTGCATTAATTGGTTTTCAAATTTCACCCTCTAATCATCTTTAATCAGGGTAATTGTTTGTTTGTTTGTTTATTAGTGTCTAACGGCCTATCAACAGCTAAGGTCATGTAAGGCCGGGCAAACGGGTTCGATCCCATTTTAACCTGCTGCATTGGGTGGGGGGGGGGGGGGGTCCCAAAATCAGAACGGAATATTTACATCGAGAACAAATATATTCAGCCCTGCAATTAGAATAGAATATCCAGACCTGGTGCCAGGTCCATACCACACCAAGTCACTTGGCCCCTTCCCCTAAAATAGGATTACGATTATCGTCATACTCATATAAGGGGTATAACCAGATTCAACTGTCACATACAAAATGCCAAAGACGTATGTGAGGGCCAAACCAGGTCTCCAGTCGGGATTCCGGTAAGGATGAACCCCGATCGTTAAATTACCCATCGCGTGCTCTCACCTGCCACCCACACTATCAGTGTAATTGAATTGCCTGATTTTATTTCAAGTAGTTGATTAAGGATTACGTTTTATTAAAACAAACATAAATTAATGATTGTTACAGGATTTACCGAGTATCGTTTTGGCGAATAATTCTTTGAAATGGTAATCGATTCTTCACTAAAACAATATGGTTTGGGACCGACATCAGTATACAAATGTGCAAACGATACCTACATATTCTTGTTTGACGTTTATTGTGCAACTGAAAATACTTTATTAAATGTGCTTGTTTGATTGTGCAACTGAAAATACTTCATTAAATGTGCTCGATGTTTATTGTGCAAATAAAAGTACTGAATATGATAAGGGGGGGGGGGGATTTTTGTCCTAGGCTAGGCTCATTTTCATTGGGGGGGGGGGGGGGGGTTGTCCTACCTTGAATTAATTTTGATGGGGGGGGATTATGTCCTACTGTGATGTTAGACGGAAGGGGGGGGGGGGGGGGGATTTTGTCCTCCTGTGTCAACAATAATGGGGAGTATTATGTCCGGGGGGATTTTGTCATACACTCCTAGATCACTCTGTCATAATTTTTATTAAACTCAAGTTTTTACGTCATCCAAGATGGCTGCCGAACGGTCATACTTTTTTAAAACGTCTTCTTGCAATTTGCTTCATCGATAGTCTCCATGCATGTACATTGTACTTGTGATTTTCGCCACTTTTTTACAGTTGTAAATGTTGCCCTGTTTAAAAATCATTTCGTGAGCAAATTAAGCAGGCTGAGACCAGGACACGTGTCAAATAAGTACTGGTAGGCATTATTTGATGAAATACAACTAATGATACGATACTGGGACTCGTAAGAAATATGTATTTTTCAAGAGGAAATCAAGACGCCTGCCTTTCCTCGGCCAGTCGATCCGCCATCTTGGAAAATATAAACATTTGGGACCGTACAGCGTACATTACAGTGCTTCAGATAATAACTTGGGTATTTCAAAGTTTTAATTGGGTAAAATAAAATCACACTACTGTTTACACATCAACAGACAGCAATTATTGAATAGTTTTCTTCTAAATGAAACATGTCTTGGCATTTCATTAGAATTGTCTCCTTGGAGACAATTCTAATGAAATACCAAGATGTTTTTTCATGGAAAAATAAGAAAATATGCTATATTTGTGGTCTGTGTATTGTTTTCTGTAGCATGATAAAGATACCACAAATTTTCCATTGCTTTTTGATACTCACTACTTCTGATTTCAATTGGGTTTTTGGCAATTTTAATTGGGTATTTACGCAAATACGCACCTTATCTGGAGCTTGCATTATAGTTATAGTGTTGAAGAAAATGTCGTTAAGAGTCAATACTCATCGACATTGATCCCATTTAATTACTGAAAACATATATGCCAGAACACTCGTGTGAGGGTTAGCTCCACAATATTACTAATAAGTATTATTTATTTATATAATGATGTTTAATGGGTTGTCATCGGCTAAAGTCATGTTAGGTCTGTTGACAGGGTCAAATCCCATATTTCATGTGTAGGGAAGAAGGAAAATCCCAAAATCAGAACAGAATATTTACAGACAAAGATATACAGTCAGTCTACGTGGCTTCGCACATTTTACACATACATGTAGTTAGATAATTATCAGAAACACGTGTACAAATAAACTTCGCCTTTGTTTGTATTTTGACAGATATGACACTCAACACCAGAAATATGTTTGTCACATGTCAGACAGTTCACGCGAGCTCAAAGATGCACCATTGTTGTACTACGTGAATAAATTTGAAAACACATGGAAGTGTAAATCGCTTTGCACACCGAAAATCTTCCGATCTAACTTGTATAATCTAACAATTCAAATAGTAGTATATAAGAGTCACAATGATACCACCACCCTCTGGAAGGCACCGGCTACGCGCGGTGCCCCCCCCCCCCCCCCCCCCCCCCCACCGCATGGTGGTATCATTGGTGACTCTTATATACTACTTGGATTTTCCCCCACTGTTCGGCGGGTATGTATGAGAAGAATGGACCATATATATATATTTTTTTAATTAAATGTTTGTTATTCTCTTTGCTACATGTACATGTACAAACACAAGATATACAAAACAGTTCAATGAACAAAGTACATATATATGTCAGTTCATACGCATGGCTACATTTCAATGAACAGTCTGAATAATAATGTATTGATGCTTATCTACATGTAACATTGAGTTTTTTAAATAAATAATAGGGTTTTTATAGGGCGTTTGGGCAATGAGACTGTTATAGGTCGTGTATTTTTATGAAAAAAATTAAAATAAAAAAATATAGTGAAAAAAAAGGTTATCAAAATGTTATAACAAAAATAAAATATAGGAATGGACGTGTATTACATGTTTTGTGCTGATATAGGTATATCGATACACATAGCAGGTGAATGTTTACGTATTAATTTCCATAAATCACTCCATTTTGAATGGAAAATATCTAATTTGTCCTTGATAGTGGCGATAGTCTCTTCTATTATTATTGTTTGCTTCAGATATATTTTAAAACGGCCTATCGATGGTTGCGTTTCATCATATTTGCACTTAAAAATAAAATATTTTGCTAGAAGAATTAAAAAGCTGATAAGCATTGTTTTATTTTTGCAGTCAACCCTCACGTTACACAATGATATGTTTTCATATGTTAAATTACTGTTGTAGTCTAACCTACTTGTTTGCAATAGCAGGTTGATATCCGACCAAAAAGGTTGTATGACGTTGCATTCCCAAAACATATGCTTATTAGAATCCACATTCATATGACATAATTCACATAAGTTAGATGGTTTTAATTTGCATTTGAATAGAAAGGCATTGTTTGGAATTAGTCTCATCAAATATTTGTACTGAAATGCTCTAAGTTTTGTACTTATTGTGCTTTTATATGACAAAGAAAAAATGTATTTCCATTCTATATCTTGTTTATTTAGTTCGTTTTCCCATTTGATTATATGTTTTTGTTGTGCTAATCTTGATTTTCTAATCTGTACATTATATACTATTTTATTTATATGCTTCGATGACAAACATAAATTTGGACCATATTTTGCATCAACCGCGAGACCATATATTTATGACATGAGAAGATACACCCTATTAGAGATAAGAAATCCATTGGTTATACTCAGTATATATATGACAATCTATCATAAATATTGGCAACTTACACCCTATTAGAGATAATAAATCCATTGGTTATACTCAGTATATATATGACAATCTGTCGTAAATATCGGCAACTTACACCCTATTAGAGATAAGAAATCCATTGGTTATACTCGAGTATATAGACAATCTGTACATAAATATTGGCAACTTACACCCTATTAGAGACAAGAATTCCATTGGTTATACTCAGTATAATGTCTACCATAAAGCAAATGAGAGAGCAAGCTAAGAGTTGGGGAATTTCCCTAAGAGATTTGAGACTCAAGAAAGATATAGCAGATAGGATAAGTGACGCGCGATAAGTCTACGAAGACAGGCTGCGGCGTGCGGTTTCGACCGGACGACTGCCTGCAGACCCCGAAAAACGATCCGAGAAATTGGAGAACGAGACGACGGCCAGACTGCGTGCCACCGCTTACGCGCAGCGTGTAAAAGAAAATCCCAGCGCGCGCAGAAAACCACTATACAAAGCGTACTACAATAAGATTTATCAAGGCCTGGTGGGGAGCCCTCCTAAGAGTAGGAGACAGCTCGCCAGAGATTTGGTGGAGGAGGGTCCCAGGATTCTCGCCGAAGAAGCCGAAGTTAGGGAAACTGTTGATAGGGGTAGGAGGAAGATAGTATGGACTTTCGAGAGGGGGGTAGATGGGGAGATTGCTAATCGCATCATGAATAAAATTCGCCCAGAGATGACCACGGCGTGTTATCTGAGGTTCGTTGTTCTTATCATATTAGGATCATCGAGACCGACGAAACGATGATCTATCACAAACAATCAAAGGGCAGTCCGTGGATAAACGAGATCGCCAAAGCCGAGAGTTGGATATCCGATAGAGAGAAAGGTCGAATGGACATCGACAAAGTTGATAGACCAAACACAAAATGGACCTTCGTTCGTTGGATATCGGTAGAGGTGAAGATGATCATCGATGCGCAACAACTTCTCATGGGAGCGGAAAACTACCCGATTGGTTAAGACAGAAAAATGGAATGTATTCCGTCGACACGTACGACGACTACTTGTGTCTGTTTAGGTGCATAGCCATCCATCGTGGAGGGAGAACCAACCGCTGTTGTGAGAAGGCACGAGCTCTGGCTCGCGAATACCTCGGTCACGATAATGCACCGGGTAGTAAGGGAATCCCCCTGGACTCTCTTAAGAAGGTCGAAGAGCATTTCAAGTTGGGCATTCGCGTTTACGAGCCCACCGCCGACGGAGTGTGGTACCTAATGAAGTCTCCGGCAAATTACGACGCGGTTGGGGAGAAGACAATGACGATAGGAATGTTTGGAGGTCACTCGTTCCTCATAACGAACCTCCGCAAGATGACGAACGAGTACGGGTGCTCCGGATGCCAACAACGGTTCACAAAGTCGTGTAACATGCACAGGCACGCGACCATCTGCATGGGTGGGAAGACCGTGGTGACATGTCCAGGTAAGAGGGTGGAGAGACCGCAGTCGGCATACGAGAAGGCGTTCTATCCCAATGGGTCAGCGAGCGCGGTGTCGATTCAATGGTTGAGGAGAGAAGAGGAGAGGGTGGGAAATCACATACATCACGCAAGATGCGGTCACGGCGGGGAGAGGTGGGTGGCCGGCGATCCGGTCGACGGCTACTGTCACGAAATCAAGACCGTGTTTCAGTTTCACGGATGTTACTGGCACGGGTGTCCGACGCATTGCAGGAGAGGTAACGCGAGATCACTATACAGGAGGACGAAAATCCAAGACGCCAAGATAAGGAAGGCGGGTTACGAGCTGGTGGTGATGTGGGAGTGCGAGTGGTTGAATGAGGTGAATACCCACTATCCACAATCGCCGCGCGAGGAGGAGACGACTCTGTATCCTCACCAGATAGTCTACGACCTCGAGGCGTATCTCGACAAGTCGAAAACCACGCGACCCACCAAAGACCTGACCTTCGAGGTAGAGCACGTCCCTATATCGGTTTCGTTGGGGGATACGATGCACGAGAGGATCTCACACATATGCGAACGAGATCCCGACACTCTGGTCGAGAAGTTCGTGACCGAGCTGCAGAGGAGAGGCAATGCAATCAGGGAGGGGGTTAGGAAGAAGTATCTGCCGGCCGACATAGAGATGCTGTCGAAACCTCAGCGAGAGAAGATCGTCTCGTGGATCGACCAAGTCCCGGTGGTGGGGTTCAACTGCAGCAGGTACGACCTGAATCTCATCAAGCGGTACCTTGTCGAGAAGTTGGCGGCCACCGTGAATAAGGTGATGGTTGGAAAGAGAGCCAGCACGACGATGTTTCTGTTTACCCCGGAGTTTAGATTTCTCGACATCATCCAGTATCTAGGACCCGGTACCACGTACGACTGTAAAACGGTAAAGTCTCACTTCCCGTACGAGTGGTTCGATAGCGCGGACAAGCTCGACCATCCGGGATTGCCCGACTATCCCGAGTGGTACTCGAAGTTGAAGGGTGAGTTCCTACTGTCGTTGACATAGTGGAAAGAGTGTAAGAAGGTATTCCGAGAAAAGGGGATGAAGACGTTCAAGGAATGGTTGCGACACTACAACGACTTGGATGTAGGACCGTTCCTGGAGGCTCTGACTAAAATGACGGAGTTCTACAGGGGAAGAGGTGTGGATATACTCAAGGATGCCGTGTCTCTGCCCGGTGTTTCCCTTCAGTACCTACTTCGTGGGACGATCGATGGGAAGGCGGACACGCCCGAGTTATGGTCGCCGAAGTCTGAAACTTACGAGATGATGAAGCAGGGATTGGTCGGTGGTCCGTCCATAGTATTCTCCAGATACGCCGAGGCTGGAAGGTCAACGATCAGGGGTCAGGTGGGGAGTCGGGAGGAGAAGATGTGCAAGGCGGTGCTGGGGTACGATGCCAATGCTCTGTACCTATCTACTCTGTCGAAGGACATGCCGTGCGGTGAGGAGCAGATATGGACGTGTGACGACCCGGAAAGACAGTCGTATATAGACCGTTTTGTGAGGGAGGTCAGGAGTGAAAAGTGGTTCGGATTTGCGGAGTTGGATATAGAGGTCCCGGAAACGTTGAGAGAAAAGTTCTCTGAAATGTCTCCGCTGTTCGTTAATCGAGAAGTCGATGAGACCGAGGTTCCGCAGCACATGAAGGACTACCTGGCCAGGACCGGGAGGAATCATAGGGTCGAAGGGCAGAGAAAGCTCGTTGGGGCCCTATCTGCCAAGAAGATGATCATATACTCCCGCTGCTAAAGTGGTATCTGGAGCACGGTTCTGGTCGTCAAGGCGGTGCATAGGGTGATAGACTACACGCCCGGCAAACCGTTTCAATGGTTCGTGGAAGAGGTCACTGCCGCCAGACGGACGGGGGACGTCGACAAGAGCAAGGCGGTGTTGGCGGAGATATTCAAACTGGTTGGCAACGCGTGCTGTGGCAAGCTGATAGAGGCCAAGAGAGACACATGAACACCACATATACGAAGGATGAGAAGACTGTCGACCGGGCACTGAGGTCGGCGTGGTTCGAAGACCTGGAGGAGATTGGGGAGGCTTACGAGATATCGAGCAGGAAGACTCGAGTGGTGATCAACAGACCGTTTCAGTGTGGCATAGCGGTCTACCAGCTGGCCAAGATCCGGATGCTCGAGTTCTACTACGACTTCTTGGACAAGTACGTGGATCGAGCAGATTTCGAACTTATACAGATGGACACTGACAGCATGTACTTCGCGCTGTCGGAGAAGACGTTGGCGAAGGTGGTGAGAAAGAATATGAAGAGAAAGTTCAATAAGGAGAAGACCGAGTGGTTGGCGTGGGATAAATGGAGCAACAGAACTCCGGGACTGTTCAAGCTGGAATTCGAAGGGGATAGAGCCATCGCTCTGTGCAGCAAGTGTTACTACGTGAGCGGTGAAGGAAAATCTAAGCACTCGGCCAAGGGGATGTCGAAGAGATCTAACGATCTGACTTGGGGAAGGTACAAGAGTGCTCTCGAAGGTGGTAAGGATATGGCGGAGAACAGGGGTGATGAAGACGTACAAGCAGGAGAAGTTGGGGTTGTCGGCGTACTACGACAAGAGGAGAGTGATGGAAGACGGGGTACACACCGAGCCTATAGGATAGGTAAAAAAAAAAAAGGACTCTAATAAAGGGGAGAATACTAAAGACTCTGACGATCCGGGGGTAGCTGGGTGTCAGAAGGTACCATAAGAAGTTCTTCGCGAACAAACCCGCGAGATGGACCATCAGCCAAATAGTAGAGCACGGGCTCATCAGGTTTGGTAATAGATCGATATAGATGATATACATTGAGAGACCACACGGGATCAGTCGCGCGGCGGCGACCACATTCGAGCTCTCCCGGTTGATAGAGGTACCTGACGTCAACATCCGATGGAAGCGCAATCGGCGATTGCTGCTCCTCTAAACCAACGGGTCGCCCGCGCGAGACGGCAGAGGGATTGCTCGTCACGCTTTTAAACTTGATGGTATCTACAGGCTTCTTATCGATCATGTTCACCTCTCCGTTCAGTGCGGAGACCACGGCGGGCAGTCTGGCCACCCACTCGTCGATCGCGAATGAGGGTCTACAAGTTCTTTGGCGTATTGGTGACCGAACAGTCTCTCAGCCAGAGTTCTATTGAAGCGCTCCACGATCCCCTGGTCTCGGTGGATGTTGACGCGGCCGCGTCTGACAGAAACGTCGTGCTTAGACAATAGATGGGAGACCGCGCCCATGAACTCGCGGCCGGGATCGACCTGGAGAAGATTTGGCCGGTTGAGAGGACTCCTCTTATATAATCGGGAAAGAGCCTCGGCCACCTCATTAGACTCGTTAGTGGCCAACGGCTCAGCCTTCTTATAAAGACTCGCTACGTCAACGATTGTCAGTGCGTACTTGTACGTCTTGCGACCGACGCGATCGTGAGGGAGAAATAGGAGGTCTGCTTGGTGGACTTCGTTCGGCACCGGCACGTCGAATTTCGGGTGCGGAATATTGTGAGGTGCGGGCAAATAGATCTGCCAGATGGCCTGCTTCTTGAGCCATTCCTTGACAGCGTTTTCTGAAACCTTGGTCGCTGCCGCGAGGTTCTTGATGGCCGCGAGTCCCTTCCAGTAGCCGCGGGGGCTGTAGTATGTGTTCGCTAGCTTGCGCGTTAGGCGAACCGATAGTTTGGTATTAAGTTTGAGCGTGTTCATCGTATGTGATGTATTCTAATATATCGGACAATCTTCAACATGCCCTCTCCAGATCGTCCGGTAACTGCGTCGTTAATAATAAACATTTGTTGGAAGTACAATTGCGATTGGGGGTTAAGTTCTGAAGGAACTTGGGAAAATCTAACTCGGAGGAATCTAATTCGGAGGAATCTAACATCCGCTTTGCGAAAAGGGTGGCCGCTTTTTCATCCTCCCGCCACGTCTCGAGAGAATCTCGGGCCAGACGAATCATACCCTTTGCACCAGCTATACGGTGTTTAAGGGCAGTGTAGCCTACATCAATCATAGCAAAATAAAGTTTGTCAACTGACATCGTTCTATATATATATTTATATAAAAAATTATTTAAAATAATTATTAATTTTGTAAAAATTATTAATTAATTTGAAATCTCAATTGAATATAGTAGCCGACGAGCCCCACCACACCCATTCCCACGACGATGAACGCGATCTCGCGATCTTTTTTGGGCTCTGACGGTACATAGAAATCTGAAAGTTGGGGCTTGCGATCCAGCGGCGCGAGACTTTTCTGTGGATATGCCAGCGCGTACTCGCGGTTGGCTTCTTCAACGTTCTGGAAAGTTTGCGCGGCGTGATTCTCGCGGCGAACCTCTTCATTGACCCAGTCCAGATGGGTGGTTCGTTTTTTCGACCACGCTTCCTTTGCGCTATTGAGTTGTTCTACAGCTAAATCGTGACGCTTGCGCTCCTCATCCACGTTCGAGCTTCTCATTTTCGAGAATATAAAGTTGCTACCGCTGAACGCCAATGCGTTTACAAGCGCACCACCTATCATTATTCCGATCGAAGCCATTTATTTCCATATATTATCGGGTAGAATTCCAACTTTAATTAGATATTCTCGGGTCGAAATTGCGGCCACTACATCTAAGGTCATGAGCCCTACGTCTCTCACAGTCATGTCCAATTTAGGGAGCGGGCCATCCGAAGGCCATCATTTCCTAGTCGAGCATACCCGATACTGAAACCCAATATCACCATGGTGTTATAAAGCGCTTTCACTATCATTTTACCATCTTTTTCAGCCATTATTGATAACTATAATTATTGCATATAAAAGGGATCGCGATCAATGTTTAAATGGGGCGCAATCGGTTTCGGAACTTTCTTCGGAACACTGGCTGGTTGTTTTTTCGATATGGATTGGTGTATAGGGGATATTTCCACACGTACAGGGCACCAACAACTGCCAGACCACCACCAACAACCCAACTCCAATTCGTGAATTGGGGTTCAATCGGATTCGTCCAACCTCGATTGGGTGTTGAGTGTGCTTCCAATTCGTGAATTGGGGGTGTTGTTACACTGAACACTGTTGAACCTGATTGCTCTGTCTTCAGATGTTTTGCTGTCTCCGTCCCCGATTGCAACGACTGTTTAGCCTCTCGGAGCTCGGCGAGTATTTTATCTTGTTTAACTTTTCGGGTGGCAGCCGCCGCCCTCCCAGCTGCCTGCCTTTTTGGGTTTTTATGTCGTGCAACCCCCAACTCCAATCAAGATTGGGTTGGAGGATCAATCGGAGTTGGAAGTGCTGCAATCGGGTTCGATTGGGTTGGACCAATCCCCAACGCTGTTGGAGGTGCAATCGGGGATTGTTGTTCCGTCACTCTCGCAGGTGTGTCTTGTGTCATCATTTATGATATTAATATTAGGGCTTATAGTTCGTGGGCATATATGTCCAAATTGACAGTGTTTACCCGTGGTCAACGCGGTTGTCAGCGGAGCTAAGTACATTCCAAACTTGTGATAAATTGAGCAGCAGGCTGTTCTAAGAGTGTGACCTATAAAAGGGTCAGTCTCTAGATCGCCAATCAATCCCGCGGTGTTTGGTATAGGGAGAAGTATACTAACGGCGGTTGCGTACAAATGAATAGCCGCCGATCCAAGAGTTTTTGTCATCTCCGCACCTAACCTAGATTCGTATCGCGCATACTTTTATTTTATCGATCTCGCATCTGACATATTATCCACCTGAAAAACTGAGAGACGCTTACCGAGATAATGCTCCGATTGTCCCCCACCAGCCAGCGCAGCTAGCCGCTCTCGTCGCGCCGCATTTTCATTTTCATTCGGAGTCGTTGCACTCAACCCAATCGAACCCGATTGCTCTGTCGGAGTTGATGTTTCATTATCTTTCAGGAAAGATACCGTGTTGGCAGTCGGAGCTGAGGTTTCTTCCATTAGCTGATCGAGAAGTTTGTCGCAGTTCATTATTGCTAATTTTCTTAAAATTAATTTAACTATTCTAACAAGTCTCATCACTTTAACATATTGCCAAGCGCACCACCCGATACTTATGATCACCGTTATGCTCGCAACAAAGCTCGCAGCGGAGCACCAAATTGTTAACATTGTTAACCATTGTTCAGCATTTGTTCAACATTTGTTACACATTTGTTCAGCATTGTTCAGCAATTGCTAAGCATTGTTCAGCATTGTTCAGCATTGTTAAGCATTTACTCGGCAGTTACTAACGAGCGCTAATTAATTGATAACTTTATAAGCAGTTGGTTGATCAGTCTTTAACAAAAGCTTGGCGTGCTTAGTTTCGGAAAGCATCTGTCGAACCTCCAGGCGCTCCTCGCGGGTTGGGATAACGTCATTCTCTCGAAGACAGTCATCGAATGAGTCTCGGTCCTTGCAGTGAAAGAGGGCGACCCATTTTGTTTGCTCGCGCAGATCCTTGAGGACGGCGTTGTACTTTTGAGTGGAGATCCATACGCTTTGCCTCGCATGGCGGCCAGAAAATGCGAGCTCGGAGAGCATGTCCTTCTTTTTGGTCATCGCCGCCTTGGCCGAGCAGTCGTGAATCACGTATAGGGTGGGCTCGCCCTATAGTATTTGGTAGAAGACACGCAACCAATCGTGAAGCCTATCACCGGGGTCAATAACGTATACCTCAGGGTCGGTCCATATCCACGGGCGCCGCTGATAAGTATCGTTGTGCCGCACAGTGGGACACAGGATCACAATATGACGAAAGGCATCGCGGTAGGACCCCTCGAGCAAGTCGAGGATGAAAACCGTTTTTCCACATCCTGTCTGCCCACATATTATGGCAGAGTGGGCATCTTCAATCGTGAATTGGTATTGATTGCTAATTTTCTTAATTTTTTTTAAAATTATTAATTAATAAATCGTTAGATTTAGTAGAGTTAGTTGAGTTGTGCGTCTGTAATTATATATAAGTACACGTTCAATGGCCCGGCTCCGTCCGCCTCTTTGGTTATCTGGATCGTCACACCCTCACTAGCGTTCTCAACTTGGCGTCCGCTGCCATGTATTTGGTCGTCGTCGCTGACTCGCATGTCTAGCCATAACGCGTATTTAGTATTCAGGAACTCCGCGAGGGATACGGCTGAGAGATGCAGGTCTTTAGCAACTGCTGCAACCTCCGGAGAGCGCTTAGAGCCGGCAGCAAACTGCTTTCTTACTTCATCCCACTGCTGGTGCGCGCTGTAGAGTTGATTGGGGACTCCCTCGATCGTCACCTCTACCTTCGTGATTTTGGGGTTATAGAATTTGTCGGTTTTTCTACCACCGAGCGCGAACTGAGCATCCTCGAACAACATCAGTATACCTTGCATCGAGCGAGCGGGTACGTTGACATTAATATTCCACAATGTGTCGCCTTTGTCTTTCGTCATCTTGCGGTGGCGAAGAACTCGGTCGTAAAGTATGGCAACGCGCCCGGCGTACTGGGTTATGATCAATCGCGCGAGTTCGGGCATCGTGACCATGTCGTACTCAAGCGACACATTGTCGATCGTATACGTCGATGTTATGTTGGTGGCTATGATAACTCGGCCGTAGTCGTTGAACGTTAGTTCGTATTCGAGGCGGTCAGCCAAAGCACTCTGATAGTAGGGCATGTGACTCTCCAGCAACTCGAAGTCGAGCGTGATGTAGAAGCGGTTGGCGTAAGCGCCCGCGACCGCGTTGTCACTCGCGTTGTTATCTGCCTTGTTACCAGCCCCAATTCTAAGTTTGGTTACGTTCTTATTTTTGCTGGTGTCAATACCCTGATAGACAGCGTTTTCGCGCTCTTGCGCCGTCTTCCACAGGTCCTGATAACAATGGTAGACGTCGCTGTCGTCGATCGACATCACCTCATTACCAGAAATCTTTAACATGGTCTTCTTGACGATGGCGCGACCCAGGTTCTGAACGACGGTTCGGTCCGCGTCCGTCGACGTCAGCGAAATAGTGAAAGCGAGGCAAACAGTCCCCGGCACAATGACGTCGCTAGCTCCGAGGTTGGGGAAGCGGACTAAGAGCTGCTGGTTCTGGTCGATCGTCGATGGGTTGTTCGTAATAACGACACTCTGTCTCACGCCTTTCGCCCCGAGGGGCTCACACAGTCTGCGGTATGGATTGAGTTTGCGACATTATTGACTCGAAGACATAATTTAGTGAAAATATTAAACCCGTATGGTTTTGTCTTTAATACATAATTAATTTTAAGAAAATTATAAAGATGGCTGATTACGATATTGACATGGATGAAATCGGCAGAGACGATTACGTCGATGAGGATGATGATGACATAGATGATGATAACGATAACGAAACGTCCTTCATAGAGACTCCAGTTCCAATCCAATCGCATTTGGGGGAATTAGGTGGCGCTACCACTAGTCAAAGTCGGAAATTACACGAGGGAGCTGTAAACTACTACTACAACAGTTTAGCAGAAAAAGTTCTGGTCCCATCTGTCGGTCGCGACTACTCCAAGCTTAAATTTGATCTGAACGGTAGATTGCGACTAAAAGCAGCATCAAATATCCCAATAGTCAACACGAGGACCGGTAAACCCCTAGCACTGAGCACCATTGCAGGAAACCCGGGCGGTGGCCAACTCATAAGAAACGAACTCGGATTCCCAGATTGGAAGAGGGGTAAACCAATTATGCCTACCCGCGCTGTAGAGGCCCTACAGTCTACCGACGAAACGATGGCGAAAACGGCCTCCGCGATAGAAACGGTCGAGCTCAGCGAGGTCCCTCAAGTAGCCACCGACGTTATTAACACGATGGAGACCACGTTCAACGAAAACGAAATATTCAACCTCGACCAAGGGTCTAACGATGACCCATCGTTACCTCTTCGCGAACTCCGTGGACTCGATAAGGCTCTGCAAACGGTCCGGGGCGAACTGGTCCTTAACCTCTCCAAACTCTCGTCGCTGGATGAACATATCGCGCTAGAAGAAAGAAAAGTGGAGGAAGCCGGTGGCGATAGAGAATCTACCGAGCGGATCACTGAACGCCTGTGGTCGTTGCGCGACGAAAGAGAAGCTCGCTTGCAGGCTGCATCGGCTTGCCGTGAGGCTCTCTGCACACAAATAAGTCGGATCCGCGAAACAATCTCGAGGGTTCTGCACGAGGACACGACACTCGGTGAGCGTCTTCGCATTCTGTTCAGAGAGCAGGGCATCACGATAGCAAGCATCCTCGCGGCTCTCGGTATGACTATATCTACTATAGTTCTAGCTTTCACTGGCGGTGCGACTGCACCCACTCCACCACCCGCGCCAGCACCCGCGCCATCCGGTGGAGCCAAGGAGTGGGTAAAAAAAACAACTAAAAGCCCTCGCCAGTCTCCTGGCTAAATTAGCCGGAAAGGCAGCTGCCGTGCTGCCTGGGTTGATCGGAGGTCTCGTCTCCTTCTTGCTATCTATATTAGCAAAAACGGTCGGATGGCTCGCTAAAAATACTTGGGCTTTAATCGTGGCGATCGCTGGTCTCCTACTTTTATTCTCTCGAGAGTTGTTAAAACCAAAGCGCGAGTAGTCCGATCACCACGAGGGTGACGACGAGCCATAATTTCTCCTCCTCGTGGGTTGTGCTTTCAATCTCGATTGGTTTTTCCGCTCCTGTTCCAATTTCAACATTGTTGATGATTGGATTGGGGGACTCGATGGTGCATCCAATTTGTGAATTGGGGGTACTGGGTTCAACTTCAATCCCGATTGTGTTGAGGGAGGTGTATCCATTTTGTGTTTTGGGTGTTTTACGTAATAGGTTCCACTTACAACTCCGCTCCCGACCGTCTTGGGGGGGAGTTTGATGATACCCGTGTTCACGTTTCCGTTGTGGCCGATTTTTTTATTGGTGGTTGCGACTACGATCTGATTATTGTAACCGTCAACCGGGTCGTCTCGTAGTATCATATTACTCGGCGCCATATAAAGACCTATTCCAAATGCGTAGTCTACCGGTGTGCGGGCAGTCTGCAAAACGTCTTGATAATTGTGGATCGCCTTCTGGATGTCCACCTTAGCTGAGATGGCGTCCTCGACAAGTGCCAAGAACTGTTTTTGTGCGTCAAAGGCCGTTCCCGTACCCAGTATAGCGCTGCGCGTTTGCTTCTGTGAGGCGAGGATTGTCCATACGTATATGCGAATGGATTCGTTTAGGGGAATAACCCCACCCTGCGTAAATCCAGTGCTTTTATCTAACATAAATGTGGTCCACGCATTTCGCATCTGTGGAGTATCACCAGGTCTAGGTATTCCACGTGGGCTACTTTAGTATGGTAGCCAATGACAATAACCGTCTTTACACGCAAGCCACCAAGCACTTCATCACGAACGTCATCTTATTCAATTTATAATTATATTTAGTCCATGTTGCCATTTTTCTAACTGGTGGTGGGGTAGCTCCGCGAGCACTCCACAACCCTGAGAAATATGCGGGAACTTTATCAAGATGCTCACCACTAACTAAGCCTTTAAGGTGAACTAACCCTAAACTGTTGGTTGGGGTGTATACTTTCTGTCTCCAGTCCGCGTCTTTTGGTACCCCAAATTCGTTACACAATCTTT
Organism: Conchocele bisecta; assembly: GCA_029237695.1. NCBI lineage: Eukaryota > Metazoa > Mollusca > Bivalvia > Lucinida > Thyasiridae > Conchocele > Conchocele bisecta. Next base: position 106,241,926 of record CM055268.1, read on the forward strand.
CGAACGCCTTACGGTCGTATGCGCTGGAAATGGGATCCCAGCCGTCGTCTTGAGGTAGTGGAGTACCTAGTTCTTTGAGAATCCTCCTGATGGTGTAATACACGTGAAAGTTGTAGACACTTCGGAGCATGACATTCTTGGATGTCAGATGGTCTTGATGCGAAACTCCACATCCGGCCGTTGCGCACCATACAGCGAAATTTAGCTGGTTCTGCCAGAAGTTCATATGGGAAAAATCCCATCTTAGTATTACATCTTGACTAGTAGTCTTTGGAACTACATATTTCTCAAACGTGTTAGGGAAATTGGTGGTAAAGCCACTTTCCGGTCTAACTGTTACGGTTGGGTGTACAAGGTGGTTAACAACGTCTTTTTGCGTGTATTTACCTCCGACCGCATACTTTGCATTTGAATTAAAGCTAAATGCCTCGGTATCCATTGAAAGATATTATTATGTTTGCTACTATCACTAATGTTCAAAAAGAGAGTTGTGAACTTCAGAAGTCAATCGACAACTGCTGCGGAAAACGCCGGGTGGGCCTCAGATCAATCACCTTCACGGTTGGATGGCAGAATGTGGGGAAGAGCGAAGGGTTTTACTATGTGAAGGATGGACAACAATTCGGTGTAAAGCTGCCTCACGGACTGTGGGGAATAAGACAGCTCAAAGATTTTGACAACTCAGAGCTTGACGGTATAATCAACCTCTCACAGTTTAACGAAGGCTACCGGGCTCGCAACAATGACATCAAGCCCTGCTAACTAAAGGTAGTGGTCTACCCCCGGGGTTGGGTATTCAACTCGGTTTTAGAGATGACATAACTTCGCAAATAAAGGAGTGTTTACCCCGGGTGAGTACGTCGGTGATAACCCGGTGGACTTCGCCTTCACGAAATATCTCAGGGTGCACCTGGATCGGGTGAACACATCGTACAACACGGTAGACGGATCCCCCAGCACATTACTGAAAACCGTGCAAGCAAGCGACTGTTTCTTTGGGGATACGGTGACCTTAGACTTCCCATGCCCAGAGATGAAAGTTTTGGAGTCGGGACATATCCACGAATTTACGGTCTCTATTCTCGATGATTGAGCGAGAAAGTTGAATAACTATTACCCGATTTCGGTCGTTCTCGAAATTTCCAATTAATTAAACGCATGTTCGTAATAGAATTATCAATATTATTGAAAATGAGTATATACGGACCAGGTAGTTCTTCCAATTCCAATCAGGATTGGGTGACAGATTCAAAAAATTTGGAACCAGCAGAAGGGGGATTCGTCCCGACAGAGAGTGACTTTTTAACTACCGGAAGAACCAAGGCCTTGATCAATAAAACTATATCGAAGGCCATAAACGGGATTCGCAGGAGTATAGCAGATCTTAGAGTAGAAGTGCTAACGGCGACAGCACAAGTTGAGAAAGAGGCCCGGGCGAAAATTGAGGGACTCAAAGAAGACCACCAGGCGGCTCTTACGGAGGCGTATAGGGTGTTGCGATCAGAGGACTCTCCCAACAGAGAAGCAGCACTTACTGAACTAGGTGAACAAATAACCAAATTTCGAAAAGAAGCCCGGTTGGGGATTGAGGGAGTCCGAACGGATATTGAGAAAGCCCGAGAAGACCACCAGGCGGCCCTTACGGAGGCGTATAGGGTGTTGCGCTCAGAGGACTCTTTCATCAGAGAAGCAGCACTTACTAAACTAGACGAAAAAATAACAGAATTTCAAAAAGATACCCGGTTGGGGGTCGAGGGACTCAAAGAAGACCACCAGGCGGCCCTTATGGAGGCTTATAGGGTGTTTCGCTTAGAAGACTCTCTCAACAGAGAAGCAGCACTTACTGAACTAGACGGAAAAATAACCGAATTTCGAAAGGAGGCCCGGTTGGGGGTTGAGGGGGTCCGAACGGGTATTGATAAAGTCCGAGAAGACCACCATGCGGCCCTTACGGAGGCTTATGGGGTGTTGCGCTTAGAGGACTCTCTCATCAGAGAAGTGGCGGTTGCTGAACTAGACGGAAAAATAACTGAATTTCAAAAAGAGGCCCGGTTGGGTGTTGAAAAAGCCCTGGAAGACCACCAGGCGACCATTACGGAGGCTTATGAGGTGTTGCGCTCAGAGGACTCTCTCATCAGAGAAGCGGCACTTACTGAACTAGATGGAAAAATAACCGAAGTTTCCGATAACCTGAAACGTGATCGTAGAGCTGCGAACAAAGCGCTTGAGGAGACCACTGAAAAGGTTCGTGTTGAGGCCCATACCTCTATCGGGGCGGTTGGCAGATTGTTGCAAACAATGAAAACGCTAAAACGTGTCATAACAGTTTGGGCTGAGAAGCGAGGCCCATTGGTTGAGGAGCTCTCTGAATATTCGTTCGGTGCCAAAGCGAGTAATAAATGTGGGGGATACGCCATGACAGCTACAGGTACAGTTCTCCGAATGACGGTCTGCTCGGTTAATGCTAGTGGTAAACCTGTGGGCGCGGTCACGATAAATCTTGTAGTAGATGGGGAAGAACGGGGTGTTGGAGGCACTAAAATCGCTGGAGATAGTTCGTCGGTGGTTTCGTTCGCCGGTTATGATCTAATTAGACTTTCCGAAGGTAGTGTTATTAACTTTGTTACGAAAATCGCTGACCCAGCGAGTTCTTCCACTATTGTCTCATTGTTAATTGAACTTAATTTGTAAATACTAATATATTGAAAATCATGAACGAATCACCGCTTCCAATTGTCAATACTGCTCCATCAACACTGTATCCAATTGTCAATACCAATCCATCAACACTGTATCCAATTCGCGAAAGATGTTTACATTTTAGTTTGGATAATATCGTCGTTATGCAGGATAGTTTAGTTAGCGAATGTAAAAATAGAAAAAGAATCGCTAAAAAATATAAGCGCGTCGCAAATTTAGCAGAGGCATCTAGTACGGTTATGTCAAGTTTATCTGTAATGAGTGGTGCGGGGACTGCCGCAACGCTATCTACAATTGTAACAGTTCCAATTGCTGGCGTTTTGAGTGGAATTACAGTTGTATCTGGAATACTTTGTATGTTAATTAGGGTGGCTGGTCGAAAACTCGAGAAAAAATGTAGAAAACATGATAGAATATCCGTTCTCGCTAGGTCTAAGAAAAATAGCCTGGACGTTATAGTGTCCAAAGCGTTGGCCGATAATGAAATATAAAATTTAGAGTTTGAATCCGTTGTAGAAGAAATGAGGAGATATGAAGAATTAAAAAATGATATTAGAACCAAAGCGCGCGCCACCATGCTCAAGATTGAGAGTACTGATTGGGATAAATTGAGGGTAAAACTTGGAGATAAAGTCGGAGGAAATGTTACTGCACCACCATCCTGCAAATTGTGATATTTTAATAAATAATTTTTAAAAAAAATAATTTAAAAATTTTCTTAAAATTATAAAATTAATTATATTGGTGCAGTAAACAATTTAATAATTAATTTTAGGAAAATTATTAACAATTTAAAAAAAAAAAGAAAAAAAAGTTTTAGGTCCCACCGAGGCTCGAACCCGCGCCAGCAAAACCCTTCTGGGCCCATCCCACTAAGCCTTCGCTTAAATCTCTTCTCTCTTTTTTTAGGCTTAGTGGGATGTGTTACGCTCACATCTCCTCCACCCCATCATTGGACCGATACCGCGGACCCCTCCTCTTCATTACCTCCATCCGCTATAATGTGTAGAGCGGCCAGAATGAAGTACATGTGGCAAAACTTGTCTCAGCGCTGAGATATTATTGCCGGCGTCCCGAGAATGAACTGTGTTTATTTCTCGTATATAAACCTAACTTTTGTTGGTGGAAATGTATAGTATAAGAGAGACAACTCTGTCAAGGACGACCCGTTTTAGAAGTACACAGTTGTCTAACTTGGCTCTGTATTCTATAGGTGGTCCGCACTTTTGATCTATTCAGTTTATACACTAGTGCGATTTCAGCATTTCGTTGGGTAGCTGAAACAAGGTAGCCGAAAACCTCCATACTTTTGGGACGGATTTTACAGTGTTTTTAATGCTGTAGAAACACCGTGACTTATCAAAAACTACACATCAGATCGATTCTATCTTTCTAACTAACTTTCCGATTTGAATTATTACTAAACGATAATACTTGCGAGCACGTAATTCCTTGTTAACCATTCGATGAGTAGCCTGAGTTCCACCGCATGGTGGACATAGCAATGACTCGGCTTTGGTCCCTACCCCACCAACAATGCCGACATGGGCGAGGCGAAACGGAACCTCTTCGCATCCATGCACGGTGATGTTTGCAATATTCGTAAATACCGGTGCGAAAACATCTCTCGTGACTACCTGTCTTCAACCACGCACACTTAACTAGAACCATTATGTTATATATATACTGAGTATAACATAGGGATTCTTATCTCTAATAGGGTGTATCTTCTCATGTCATAAATATATGGTCTCGAGGTTGATGAAAAATATTTTTCCATTCTTCTCATACATACCCGCCGAACAGTGGGGGAAATCCGAGTAGAATATAAGAGTCACCAATGATACCACCATGCGGTGGGGGGCACCGCGCGTAGCCGGTGCCTTCCAGAGGGTGGTGGTATCATTGTGACTCTTATATACTACGCAAATTTATGTTCACCATCAATCCATTATATTTTCAAATACATAAGACATATTAACTAAACACCCGCAATGGTGATGTCTGACACCCAGCTACATCAACAGATTCAATTTACTATTCAAAGTTTCACCGTGTATGACACACAACACCTATTATTGACCAAACACCTACACCATCGCAACGACGACAATAAACCAACATTCCTATCCTACTCTATCTGTGGGAGAGAATATGAGCCAAACAATCAGCGGCTGAATCTAATCAGCAGTTGCTCCCCCAATACACAGCATCGGTGTGTCCGATGTGGCGTGTGTCCGGCCATAGGTTGAAGTGACGGACCATGGTCTATAAATACATTAAATATACAAAAATAAGCATCAATAAGTGAACAAAAGAGCTATAGAAATCGTTACTCCCTCCTATGCACATTAATGGGTTATAAGATGGAGTTAACAAATGTTAGCTTATTTTTTTTCTCTCACGTATTGATGCTTTTAGGTATGTGTGTCCGGCGGCTTTGTTCGGAGATCATCAGGCAATATAAATGTAATATACGGTATATATATAATCCCCACCCGCCCCAGTAATGACAGGTTATTTTTTATTTGAATATATTTGAGATAAATAATGAATTATTGTTTGTCAACATTATTTACTACAACTTTTAAAGGTACATACCTACATGCACACTCAGTCAGTAGGCACAACATTGTTCTTTATAGGAAATACATAAGTGTATAGTCTACACATGCGCCGTATATTTACATTTATTTGTTTGTATATTATTTTATGTTTTATATGTATATTTCCTTTAGTGCTTAGTTGTGCTAATCATGATAATATACCCCAACAGTAATCGGGAACTGTTTGAATTTGTATATTGTTGGATACGCGTAAACTTGTTATCGGACCGTCATTTGTCGTCGATAGCGATTTAACGTACTGATCTACTCTGATTTATTGTTCAACGTCATTTACAGAATATATGACTGATTTTGGAAATCAATAACGGCAAAATACGATGACGTCTGCTCTGAAATATCTGTCAACTTGCGAACGTAATTTAAAGAAATCGATTATATTTTAATATCAGCCACGAGATGTGACGGCCACGGGCTACTATGGAACGCCCGAGATGTCTCATGCACCCGATAAGTGTGATTTGATGTCAAATCATGATGTTATTATGTCAAAGTGCTATGCTGTCTGGTCAAAACTTACCATGTGCTGTCTACTCTGCATGATATCTTGCCAACTCGCCATGCTCTCGTGTCCAAATGTTATCATGTACTGTTCACTGCATATTATATCTTGTCAACTCGCCATGCTGTCTTGTGAACATTGTATCATGTAATGTCCACTGTGCATTTTATCTTGCCAATTGACCATGTTATCTTGCGCAATTCGTATACGTTGCCCATTATGAATTATATTGTGTCAATTCAACATGTTAGTTTGTCCGCAGCGTGACATGGGTTGCCCACTTTCCGTTATATTGTGCCATTTCAACATTTTATAACGTCCTCATCTTAGTATGTGCTGTCTATTGTGCGTTACATTTTGTCCAGTCGCCATACTATCTTGTCAACAGATTGGCATTATGTGCTGACCACCGTGCATTATATCGTATCCGGTCATCATGTTGTCTTGTCCATATATTATGATAAGCTATCCATGTGTCTGTAACATGTTTGGTTACTTCGCAAATGTCGGTCATATCGATTTACATTACAAAAAAACAACACCAACAAAAAAAATACTTATTTTTCGGTATATCTGAATTCAGTTCAGCGTTAGTGTCCCGAAGATTTGCACATATTCATATGTCTGTAACATGTTTGGTTACTTCGCAAATGTCGGTCATATCGATTTACATTGAAAAAATAAACATAAAAATTGACATATTGTTTCGGTATATCTGAATTTATGTAAAATGTTCTGCTCTACCCCGATCAAATATATTTTGAAATTAGTTCAGGGTTTGTGTCCTGAATATTTGCACCTATCCATGTGTCTGTAAAATGTTGGGTTACTTCGCAAATTTCGGTCATATCGATTTACATTACAAACAAAACACACAAAAAATGACATATTTTTCGGTATATCTGAATTTATGTCAACTATTCTGCTCTACCCCGAGAACATATATTTTGAAATTAGTCAGCGTTAGTGTCCCGAAGATTTGCACCGATCCATTTGTCTGTAACATGTTTCCGTTACTTCGCAAATGTCGGTCATATCGATTTACATTACAAACAAAACACCGCAAAATTGACCTATTTTTCGGTATATCTGTATTTATGTCAAATATTCTGCGCTACCCCGATCAAATATGTTTTGAAATAGTTCAGGGTTAGTGTGCCGAATATTTGCACCTATCCATGTGTCTGTAACATGTTTGGTAACTTCGCAAATGTCGTTCATATCGATTCACATTACAAAATAAATCCAAAAAATAGCCCTATTTCACACGGTATATCGGAATTTATGTCAAATATTCTGCTCTACCGTGAGTAAATATATTTTGAAATTAGTTCAGGGTTAGTTTCCCGAAGATTGGCGCCTATTCATGTGTCTGTAACATGTTTGGTTACTTCACAAATGTCGGTCATATCGATTTACATTACAAAAAATGAAATAGCCCTATTTCACAAGGCATATCGGAATTTATGTCAAATATTCTGCTCTACCGTGAGTAAATATATTTTGAAATCATTACGCAAACACGTCTTATTTGGAATTAATAAATCACTGAACTACTTTCGGCAAGGGAGATAATCAATATCACGCGAACTATTTTCATACGAGCCAAGCGGATTGTTCTGTTTATGATTAGTATATATATAGTTTTAAGCTATCTCCTGTGATATATAATGATACATTACTTTGTTATGTTATGGGTACTAATACATGTTGTTTCAATAGCGTATCTCTGTGACGGTATCGTTGTAGATGGAGTTGCAAATAATTTAATAATTATTACGTTCAAATGGTGGCGTAATACTGATAGCACTTCTGTATAACTGTAATTGTCGTAAATGGCGCAATAGTCTTGAGGTTAAGGTCGCCGACTTCAATGATTTAATTATCGATTCCCGAAAGGGTCGGGGGTTCAAACCTCGACGTGGTATTTTTTTTTTCTCCATATATATTATTTTTGTGATTTTAATATTTTCACAAATTTATGATTTTAATAAAAATACCTATAAATTGATAGAAACTTACCAACAATGAAAGTGCCTGTCTTTAAGTAATATATACACAGACAGTTTGTTACTGTTTTTTTAAGTGTAAGTAATATATACACAGACAGTTTGTTACTGTTTTTTTAAGTTTAAGTAATATATACACAGACAGTTTGTTACTGTTTTTTATAGAACGCCTATATTCTCGTGAATAGTTACAGGCGTTCTATAATTACAATCGGTCGATGGGCCGAATGGGGTTCGCTGCGGGAAACTTCGTAAAATGAAAGTGTGCCAATACCAACAAGCTATACGTTAGTTCAATATTGAAACATGCTAACTCCTGTAAACATTGATAGGTTATATTAAAATAATAATACGCATGTAATTTGCAAAAAATAGCTTCCCAATGAAATTTAGTTTAAATAGATTATCCCGTATGGAGCCTCATTTAGAACGTGTGGTACACATATCATCATTATTTGAACCTTTTTATTTAAACTAAACGCCCATAGTGTCATGTGTCCAATTTATTGGACACAGGACACTTTTTTTAATGTAATATACCAACCAATAACAAATTTACGTTTAAAAAGTCTGCTATTTGTTGTTAAATGCGATTGTATTTTCATTGTGACGTCATACTATATTTCGTGTTAATTATGGTTAATTATAGTTACGCTATAAAAAGTAATTCTGAAAATAAAATCTTTTAAAAGGTATATACGTTTGCTATATCCACAATTCAATCAACTAATAACATACATGTATACTATAAGGAAGTGAGTGTTGTCATTATCTATTTGTTACTGGCTTTATTTTAGTTTACCTGCCAAACGCGTAATACTACAATGATTGGTCATATTGCCATTACACGTACTGGTCCCAGCCATCGTGAAATGATTGCTGTCTTCATTGTTGATAAGCTCTAAATACGGAAATACAGATACTCATTGTGTACTCGACGATTTGTGAATGCTACAGACGTACATTTCTACAATACAAATTTGCTAAAGTTGAGAGGACAATACGGCGACAGCCAAGACGCATCAATAATTGACCTACATTTTACATAAGTCTACTACTACTACTAGCTGCCAGACACGAAACATTCGTTTCAGGTAGGAATTATTTCTTTATTACTGTTGACCAATATTTGAATCGTGCTGACTTCGACAGCACTTTTAACCACAGGGCTACTAAAATAATTCCATTGTATTCAATCTAACATGAATTCAAGTGGGTGGGGGATATTTAACATTGCCTGTGCTTTTAACAATCATTAATGTGTCCAAAAAAACACACACACATGTGCCGAGTCATTGGTTTTCGCGACCAATGTTGTTTCCACAATTGTTGTTTAAATAGCTTTAATTTCAATTTATGGTGCATCTCGGACTTTGTGTGTTTGTGGCACCTCGATACTTGTAGATTCACTTTGAATATATGTTTTCAGTCCAACAAGTCAATTCATTATCTAAAATTTTAGGCTATTAGTATTATCTGTTATCTATTGTCTATATAGGCTTTTAGCCACTTAAAAAAGACACTACTTTCATTCCCCCCACCCCCCCCCCCACCCCCCCCCCCCCACCCCACCCCGAGAGTCAAATGTGTTTAAAAAAACTGTAACAACAGTGATGAAATAAGTAAAAAATTGAGGTGTGCGAATCCAGGTACACTGCATTTGCACAGCGGTGACTTTTCCCCGAAATATCATGAATATAGGCCGGTGCAGTATTTCTATTAAGTAAGTGTACCCGGCTTCGCACCGTGTATGTGGCTTTGCACACACCAATATTGTACATGTCTGATTATTCATGTTGTTTTCTTAAGACGAGTGTTTTCAGAAAGTCACGTGTTTACACGATTTAGAAAACTATAACAACAGTGACCAAACAAGTAAAAAAATTGAAGTGCAGTATTTGTATTAAATATTTGTATTGCAGTGGGTGCACGGGCTTCCTAAAATTTATTTGTACACAGGGTACCCATGTTTGGTCTGGGGTGGTGATGAAGGACTTCTTTGCTTCATTGGGATCATACCTCACGAAATATGGGCGGGGGTGAAGACTGTATGTTTGTTGGGATTACAATCGTGTCTGTTAATTCTACGCACCTAATAATAATTTTCGTGAAAATGTCCATATTCAGTCTAAATTCCCTGAACATTCAAGGCAGTTCTTACACGGCTAAACAGATGGCTTTTACTATTTCATCTGTCGTCTATTATCTGTATCCGCCTAGCGGAGACCCAGCAAAATTTGATCAAAATATCAGTCCATTTTGTCCTTGAGTTTTGCGAATAATACGGGAATAAAATGATAACCAATGTCGGTATATTTGCATGTGTATTATTGGTTTATGAAGCTTTTTTTAACATATCTGTTGTTGATCTATTAATTTAGTAAGCAGGACCACTAATCATTTTGACCATGTTCTGAATAACTTTTTACCAAACTATCGGAATGGGATAAAATTGTGACTTCTAAAGTATAACCGTTAATCAGCTGATTTATTCCAAAAACCAAAATCAACATAATTTATTCTGACGTAAGCTGGGCAAAACATTACGTGAATTGTGTATTAGCCGGTGCGCAGAATTAGCCAAAATGACATTTTTTATATGCAGATCAGAATGTCAGTTTTCATTGGTTTGATACATGTACAGATATGTATGTCAGTGATTCTATATTTTATGTACATCTGGTGTCCCGGTGTAATTTACTGACAAATCACACAATTTATAAGGAAATTTTATTTTTTTTCAGTAAAGAAAATATGTATAATACCAATCCATTAAGAAAACAGTATTTACAATTCTTTTTATGTGTGTTTAGTTATTATCTGTTGTTGGCATATGTATGGTGCACCAAATGGGCATGTCCCGATCATCAATCAGCACAGTTCACAAGTCCGTAATTCTCAAATCTTGTCCATTTGTACTTTACTATATATACATTGCATCTGAATTAAAATAGTTTAACATTGACATTAAACTTATTCTGCAATAAATTTGCCTTTTGTTGTCAAAAATACTGACGTTAATGTATCAGTACTGTATACTAGCTGTCCCGCGAAATCGAATCATTACCGTTACGCTGAACAAAAAATGTAAAATCAGAGTAACCTCCCTTTCCTACTCTCAGCTACTAATGCAATAACACTGTTTATGGGCGCCCGATTTATAAATAAACACGGTGGTAACACAACTTAAGTCATTGCCGAGAACGAGGCCGGTCTGTATTCGGTAATTTTAAGGTTACACATTACATGCATCATTACCGTTCACGGTTTATACACGTCAATTAGATATAAGCCAGTCCCATCAGTTGTCGGTCAGTAATGGCACATTTATTCAGACCTACAACATTTATATATCAGGATTTAATTAGTAAAAGCTCTGAAACAACAAAAACAGACACAGCTTCAAGGAGTGTGGGTTTCTATTGGCAATCACATTAAAAGTAAACTACTAAAACTTTGATGTTATATTGGTACAGCAGATTCAAAGTATATGTTTGTTATATATGCTGTATTAGTATTTTAAATAAATGGAAAGTCATTATCGTTACGTTTTGTCATTACCGTTACATAATCATTGCCGTTACGACCCATATTTTTGGAGGCTGTGCTATTAATTAAATGTAGCTTTATAACGAAGTTTGGTACATGTGGTAAAACACGGCATTCTGTTAGTTGCCAAGCTATTTTGTTTTGCTTAACTTTACTGATTCATATTTATATACATGTTGGTTGGGTTACCATAAATGAGAAATTCCACAACTTGCTACTAAATTTCTCTGTTTCGCACTAATACAATTAGCTTACCATATTCTTGGACACTTTTCTAAATAGATGAACCCCTTCAGTTGTATGTTTTATGCCGTTTGAAAAGAAAAAAATGTAAATGTAAAGCTATATTTACGTCATGTAAATGTACGTAACGGAAATTACATTTCTGAGACCCCTGGTCCCTTGAAGTGGAAATAAAATAAAAAAAATGACGAGAACAATTGGCTATACTATTATAAATGTAACAACTGGACTGTCACCCAATGGAATAAACACAGTTTAATGAATTATTGGTTCTACATCGAAACTAGAAAAACGACACCAATATGTATATAAAATATAGAATCACTGATGTCTCATTATTATTGAACCATGTTATTGTAGTTGCGAATAATAACTCTTGCAATCTACTCCTGTAACCGTCTGTAGCAGAGTTACTATTCCATTCATACATGTAGCTTCCTCTACATAATAGCTAATCAGATCTGATTTACACTTTAGTTGTTAATTGTGACACAATTTGTATATTTTCCATCTGAAAAAAAATATTATAAAAGTAATACGTATGGATCACGATTTGCCTGGTTTGGCCCTCAGGTACGTTTTCATCTTTCGCTCTTTCTGTTACCTGGGAGTTGAATTGGGTTATTGCCCATTATAGAAGTAGTAAGATTATTACTGATCCTACTGCTTTGGGAGGGGCCATGTGATTCTGGTGTGGCGAGGACCTGGCATCAGATCAGAATCATCCTGATTTCAGGGCTGAGTATATAGTTCTTTTATTGTAAATATTCATTTCTGATTTTAGGATTCCCCCCCCCCCCCCCCCCCCCCCATTTGTACATGTACTTGAACATGTACTTGTACAGGTAATATATGGGATTTATTACTAAACCCATTGACCCGGCCTTAAATGACCGCATCTGTTGATAGGCCGTTAGACCCCAACAAACAAATAAATGATATATGTAGGCTTCCTCTACAGAATAGCTAATCAGATCTGATTTACACTTTAGTTGTTAATTGTGACCTAATTTGTATATTTTCCATCTGAAAAAAAAATCTATTATAAAAGTAATACAAAACTTTACGTGAGTGGTGGTCGGGAGAACGAGACGACGTAAATTAACGGTAGTGGTTCCTCCATATAGGAATCACTATTTGCCTGGTTTGACCCTTCAGTACATTTTTATCTTTGGCTCTTTTGTTTCCTGGGAGTTGAATTGGATTATTGCCCATTATAAAAGTAGTAAGATTATTACTTATCCTACTGCTTTTGGGAGGGGCAAAGTGATTCTGGTGTGGTGAGGACCTGGCATCAGACCAGGATTATTCTGATTTCAGCGTTGAATATATAGTTTTGTTATTGTAAATATTCAGTTCTGATTTTGGGATTTTCCCCCCATTTGTACATGTACGTGAAAAAATACATGTACTTTTTCTTTTTATATGAAACGTGAATTTCGTCACTGATATCAGGGGCGATAACCGTGTTTCCATTAAAGGCTAATGGAAACTATATTCTGTCTGCTTAGTTTTGTTATGTGCACTATGATCGTACTTTATAATGTGTCAATACAAATATTTGTTCGGGTGACACATTTAATTGGTATAAATAATTTAAAAATGTCATGTCTCATTTGCATATCAAAATAGCCTGATACCACCGCGAGTCACTATCAGTAAAATCAATATTACTGAATGATTATATGTGTATAGTGGGCCTGCACTCGTAATTTTTAAAACTGGCGGAATACATGTACCGTAGTTACACAATTATACACTTATTTAATTCTTATAGTCAAAATGTTATGCCTACTAGATGGGACCACAGGTTGAAGTACATTGTAACGGACCGAGGTCTATAAATACATTAAATACGCCTAAAAGCGTCCATAAACGAAAAAAAAAAAAAAGCTAAAAAAAGTTTTGTTACTCCCTCTATAACACACACATATATATACCTCGGTCCGTTACTTCAACCTGTGGATGGGACCCCAACTTTAGCTGCTACATGTAATTTGCGAACCAGATCTCTTATTCACTATTCTGCAGAGGAAGACTATGAATGGAAACGTAACTCTGCTACGGACAGTACGGTTGTAGATTTCAAGAGTTACTGTTCACAACTATGAACAATGTGGCTTACCACATTTATCCAAGTGTTGTGAGTTTGATGCCCGGGTGGGATGTAGTTCTCTAAGCACTGTTTCATGTTGGAAAGTTGCGGAGTCATTTGCTGAGTAATGGTTAATACTGGTAAGACATTCAATAAAAGGCTAACCATGTACATAATAGTGTTTGATTGTTTGTTTCAGGGAAGCCGTCTACAGATCTTAGCCATCTGGATTATTCGTCGAGCCTCTTCAACTTCACCCTGCAGTCGAGGCAGACATCAGCAGGGCTATTGAGATAGTAAATATGGGTCCGGTCCCAGAAGAAGAATAAGGCGGAAATTGTTTCTCATTCTGCTGTTGAAGGACAAAGGCCACCAGAAGAATCGCTGCCCGAAGACACTACTCCACCTGGGCAACAAGTTGCCAAACACTCGCGAAATGGGAACTGATCCAGTTCCTGACCTACACGAAGCAAAATAGTATCACCATGACAGACTGTCATCATCTTAAGATCAGCGACATCTGAAAATATAACCCTCGAGGAAGAGCTTGAGAAAGACAAGTTCAGTTACAAAAAATTAACCATTTAAACCGGAGTACCATCCATGCCAGCGGCAGTGTTTGTGTGGTTCTTAACTCTGATTTCTGCTCTAATCATCTAATCAACCTGTTGAAAGGATGTGTCGTGAAGACATGTTACTTCTTGTGTTGATGGAATTGAGAATGAATCTTATTCACACAAATCTGACTTGTGCAGTTTTAAGATTTGTCAATATTTTTTCAATCGGTGACTCATTCTTGTGGTGGACAGAATGACATTTGTACATTTCTGGTTATGTGACACTTGAAGGACTAGATATTGAAATGGTCAGAAATATATTTAATATGCTTTTACACATATGTGGCTGTGACCTCAGGTTGAAGTAACGGACCATGGCCTATAAATACATTAAATATACCTAAGAGCATCAATAAGTGAGAGAAAAATAAGCTAAACAAAATGTATTTACTCCATGTGTGATATATGGGAGTAAATAATTTGTTTAGCCTCTTTTATTTCACTTATTAATGTTTTTAGGTATATTTAATGTATTTATAAGTATTGGTCCATTACTTTAACCGGTGGCTGTGACTGGAGAATGTGGTTTATTGGATTTGTATTTTCGTCCATCCGTAAGATTTGCGTTAAAGGTTTTTGGGTACCCATTATATCTGCAACCGTAAATCGCATTGAGTTGAATCTTCATATACTTCTTTATCGTCATTCATATTTTTTATACTGTAGCACACCGATGTGGCTTTCCTGCACAAGGTCAAATTACTTAAAGTTTTGAAATATTTGCATCAAACATGTCAAAGTTTTTAAGTACACAATGTCTCTGCAACCGCAAGTCGGGTTGACTTGAAACTTCATATATATACTTCTTCATGAAGTTAGAAGATCAATATTTTCTTTCTATAGCCCTGGTGGGTGCATATGATGGGTAATTTAACAATCGCGATTCATCCTTACCGGAAATCCGACAGGAGACCTGGTTTGGCCCTCACATACGTCTTTGGCATTTTGTATGTGACAGTTGAATCTGGTTATATCTCTTGTGTGAGTATTACGATTATTCGTAATCCTTTTTTAGGGAAAGGGGCCAAGTGACTTTGGTGTGGTATGGACCTGGCATCAGGTCAGGTTATTTTAATTTCAGGGCGGACTATTTTTTCTCGATGAAAATATTCCGTTCTGATTTTGGGATTTTCCCCCCAATGCAGCAGGTTAATACAGGATCGAACCCGTTTGCCCAGCCTTATATGACCTGAGCTGTTGATAGGCCGTTAAACACCAATAAACAAACAAACAAACAACTTTGGCATTTGGTATCCGACAGTTATATCCTTTATGTGAGTATTAGACCATAGCTGTTGATAGGCCGTTAAACACCATTAAACAAACATTCTATAGCCCACTCATACGGCTTTCATGCACACGGTGAAGGTGAAATTACTTTGAAACTTGCTTTAAATGTTTTGAAATATATGCGTTAAAGTTTTAAGTAAACAATTTCTCTGCAACCGTAAGTCAGATTGAATTGAAACTTCATATATTTGTCTATCAACAATCAACATCCATATTTTCATTTTATAGCCCACGCATGTGACTTTCATGCCCAAGGTCAAGGTCAAATTGTGTTAAATTTTTTGAAATATTTGCATTAAAGTTTTAAGTACACAATTTATCTGCAACCATATGTTGGATCGACTGGAAATGTCACATACTTCTTTATCAACAGCCATATTTTCATTCTATATCTCACCTAAGCGGCTTTCATGCCAAAGGTCAAGGCCAAATGACTTTGCTGCGGCCGAGGGTATGTGTGAGACCCCGCTCACTTGCTCTAGTCCTTAAAAGCAAGAATAACATATCTTACCATACTGATTTCTTTTGGGTTTTTTTGGATACATGTACTGATTTTGTGTCCCGAGCATAACTGGAATTCCTTTTTGTATATTTATCACAACTCTTGCCTCACTAAGTAATATTCCAGTGTTCTCCCTTTGTTTTTTCACGCATTGATTTTGTATCTGGCACATGGTAATATTTCAAATTTGACCTAATATGGTCCTGATATATATCAAATCGAAGGTATCGTGGAGACAATCACTCTGGATAATTTTTTTGTCAAAATCGGATGATACATCATACAAGATGGCCACCGACAGGTCATCCTTTAATTATAGATTTCGTCTTCTTCTCATGTACCGTTTGGCCGACGCTAGTCAGACTTCACAGTTGTGGTGCGTGGGTGAAGCATTTTCATATTTGTTAAAATGGAGGTTGTCGCATAATCCAAGATGGCCGTCGTAGAAAATTTGGTAAAATTCTTAAAAAAATCATATCAACCATGTTAATTTTACATTATTATTATTTTTACATCAAGCTTGAATTGCCACTTTGATATCAAGGGCGATAACATTGACTCTTTAAAATGTTAATGGAAATAACTATTTATTCTCTCTATTTATCTTTTGATGTGCAATGATCATATTTTGTAACAAGTCAATACAAATATTTATTCAGGTGACACATTTAGTTGATATAAATAATTTAAAAATGACCTGCCTCATTTACAATCAAAATAGCACGATGATACAACCTATCAGTAAACCTAATATTACTAAGTGAATATTTCTGTGTAGCGGGCACTCGTATTTTTATACCCACTTTTTTTGGAAAAAATGGGTATATTGTTTTCGTCACGAGTGTCCGTCCGTCCGTACGTCCGTACGTCCGTACGTCCGTCCGTACATCCGTCACGTTTCTTGTAACTCGAAAAACGTTTTCACCTTCATACCTACGCGCCTGATATTTGCTATGTAGCTTCGTTATGATGTGCGGATGCGCAAAGTGAACTCGGATTTTTGATCCAACCCTCCATCATGGATTATCTCCCCCTTTCGGACTCGGAATTTCCCTACTTTTCCCTGTAACTCGAAAAACTTTTTCACCTTCATACCTACGCGCCTGATATTTAGTATGTAGCTTCGTTATGATGTGCAGATGCGCAAAGTGAATTCGGATTTTTGATCCGACCCTCCATCATGGATTATCTCCCCCTTTCGGACTCAGAATTTCCCTATTTTTCCTTGTAACTCGAAAAACTTTTTCATCTTCATACCTACGCGCCTGATATTTGGTATGTAGCTTCGTTATGATGTGCAGATGCGCAAAGTGAATTCGGATTTTTGATCCGACCCTCCATCATCGATTACCTCCCCCTTTCCCACTCAGAATTTCCCATTTTTTCCTTGTAACTCGAAAAACTTTTTCACCTTCATACCTACCCGCCTGATATTTGCTATGTAGCTTCGTTATCATGTGCACATGCGCAAAGTGAATTCGGATGTTTGATCCAACCCTCCATCATGGATTATCTCCCCCTTTCGGACTCGGAATTTCCCTACTTTTCCCTGTAACTCGAAAAACTTTTTCACCTTCATACCTACGCGCCTGATATTTCTATGTAGCTTCGTTATGAATGTGCAGATGCGCAAAGTGAATTCGGATTTTTGATCCGACCCTCCATCATGGATATCTCCCCCTTTCGGACTCAGATTTCCCTATTTTTTCCTTGTAACTCGAAAAAACTTTTTCATCTTCATACCTACGCGCCTGATATTTGGTATGTAGCTTCGTTATGATGTGCAGATGGCGCAAAGTGAATTCGGATTTTTGATCCGACCCTCCAATCATCGATTACCTCCCCCTTTCCACTCAGAATTTCCCATTTTCCTCCTTGTAACTCGACTTTTTCCACCTTCATACCTACCCGCCTGATATTTGCTATGTAGCTTCGTTATCATGTGCACATGCGCAAAGTGAATTCGGATGTTTGATCCAACCCTCCATCATGGATTATCTCCCCCTTTCGGACTCAGAATTTCCCTACTTTTCCTTGTAACTCGAAAAACTTTTTCACCTTCATACCTACGCGCCTGATATTTAGTATGTAGCTTCGTTATGATGTGCAGATGCGCAAAGTGAATTTGGATTTTTGATCCGACCCTCCATCATGGATTATCTCCCCCTTTCGGACTCAGAATTTTCCTATTTTTCCTTGTAACTCGAAAAACTTTTTCATCTTCATACCTACGCGCCTGATATTTGGTATGTAGCTTCGTTATGATGTGCGGATGCGCATAGTGAATTCGGATTTTTGATCCGACCCTCCATCATGGATTATCTCCCCCTTTCGGACTCAGAATTTCCCTATTTTTCATTGTAAGTCGAAAAACTTTCTCACCTTAATACCTACATTTCTGATATTTGATTTGTAGCTTCGTTATGATGCGCAAAGTGAATTAGGATTTTTGATCCGACCTTCCATCATGGATTATCTCCCCCTTTCGCACTTAGAATTTCACTATTTTTCCTCGTAGGTCGAAAAACTTTTTCACCTTAATACCTACGCGTCTGATATTTGGTTCGTAGCTTCGTTTTGATGTGCAAAGTGAAATCGGATTTTTTATCCGACCCTCCATCATGGATTACCTCCCCCTTTCGGACTTAGCATTTGGGGAAAGTGGGTATATTGCGATGGCGTGCCATCGACTTTTCTAGTTTAAAACTGTTGGAATAGTTACACAATTATACTTATTTAATATTTAATTCCTATAAAGAACACTTTGTGCCAAACAGATGGGACCCCAATTCAAATCATGATTTGCAACTTTGCTGAAGGATGTCTGGCACCCAGTCATTAAGTGCAAAGGCACGACACTTGTCTTATCAGCTCATTCACAAACACCACATCATACAAAACACTTGTCACATGGATTCACCAGTGGGTGTACAGTACAAAGTCCAGTGACATGGTGTGTAATTGCATCCCGTAACATTTGGTCAGGTGTGTATTTTTTTTACTTTAACCTACGTTTTCTGGGGGAAATAACTACCTGTATAATATATGTGAAAATCACTACAATGGAAGAAATTGAATGTATGTTCTCGCACCCCCTTCCAAACTCCATTCACAATTCACACCCCCTCTGCATGAATCTGGCTACTCCACTGCAGTGCAAAGTCGCAGAACAATTTTTGACATACAGCCGTTTGAATGTGTACTTGTGTGTGTGTAATATTTCTCAGACTTTTTCAAGGCAATGATTTCTGTTTCGATGTAATGTATGACCTGTCGTGAAGTTCACTCACAAGTTCATATTGGTGCTTGTAGGAGTATTTGATATCCAGTATACATTTTCCATGGCTTTCACATTCTATAAAACCGTCTGGAGTTTCGACAATGAAATGGAGAAATGGCAAACATTTTCATGTGCTGAATGTGGATATTTCTGGTAACTCATATCTTTGGCTTATAACGTCGTTCAAATTGTACTGCGTCAATTTTATCGAATTTAAGATTGCATATTTCATGACTTTCTTCAAAACGCCAGTTTTAGAAGTTGACGGTTTTAGGATTTTTATATCATGCACTGCAGTGCCGGTGATAAGTCGCTAGGTGGCGTTGCAAAGTCGGACTGTTGTACTGTGCACCGAAACAAACCGCCAGTGGACGCGTTACACTATGTTTGCAATGTAATCTCCCTGGGTAAGTTTATAGATCGCGGCTCAGTCAGCGTGCGACTAGATGCCGGTTTTTTTTGTTAGGGGAAAGTACTAAAATTGGGCCGGCGCAATATTTAAAATTGTGCCATGTCAATTAAAGGTGGTGCAGGATGTTGAATGTAATATCTTTATAATGGAAAGACAGAGTTTAATGAAACATAACGCAGTAAATGCTTAACAGGTTGCCAATTAGTATCCCCTCGCCGATAGGCAAGAGGTGGTATATCGTTAGTCCATGTACTGCGTACGTATGTACGTACGCTAGTAACACCTTTCATTTTTCAATAACTTGTGAACTGCTTCCACGATTTTGATATTATTTGACCATGATGTGTGTCTATGGATGGAGCATGGATTGGCATATGAGTAGACTCCTATGACCCACGTTCGACCGCCCAAGGTCACGGAGTACTTTTTTATTATCAAGGCTGCCAGCGAGGGGATTAGCTTCGTTTAATGATACCAGTGCGAGGGGATTAGCTTCATTTAATGATGCCAGTTCTTGCATTATGGTATAGTTTGCTTTAATCTAACAATTTTCTGGTTTTGACGAAGAATTGGTTACCATGGATGTGAATAAAAATCTTAAGAACGTGAATGTAAGAAATAAACGGTACTTGATTCTTCACGACAGTTATAGGTTATCGTAAAGAACTTTTAGAGCACCCATACCGGTACGTCACTTCTATGGTGTGATACATATCATCGAACCGGTATGTCACTTCTATGGTGTGATACATATCATCGAAATCCGTCCGTTTGCTTGGAAAAGTTTCAAGAAAATTTACTGTAAAAATGACATTACAGAATACGTCACGTCGGAAAAGCAGGTTCGGAAACCACTGATCCCATACCCTGATATCTATAACTTTACATGCTACTTGCAAACATGTAGTTGGCCTCAATAATAATAAAATACAGTCAAAGCGTTCTTTTATAACATGATCATTCATGTTATAATTGTTCTTGTTTATGTCACGGTACGTAACTCACTGTGGGGAGAAAAATGTTGGGCGCCAAAAATGTCACAGCACGTCCATTAAGGAGATACTGAAGAGGGGAAGTGTTGGACAATCAGGGATGCTCTGTATCACTGAGGTCTGGGGAAACTGGAGATAAACCAAAACTAAATTACAAAATGTAATTTATTAGTTATCAAAGATACAATATGGCGGCGATGTGCGTATACTGGCGACTATCGAAGAAGTCGTTGAACCGAACTATACTCATGTGTAGACCCTAAGCAAAAATACCCAAAAGGATGCATCGGTCATATGCGACCAGTGTAGTCCCAGATCAGACTGCACATTGGTGAAATCTGATCCGTACATTAACTGACGCTCCTGCATGTATGTGACCAGTGTAGTCCCAGATCAGACTGCACATATGTGGAGTCTGATCAGAACCTACACTGATGCGTCGGCAGTTAAACAAAGGGAAACAACGGTATATGTTACCAGTGAAGACACGAATATGGCTGCACATTTGTGCCAGCCAATTAGGGTCCTCACTGATGGTCAAATAGGTGGGAACACATGAGAATAGCGGTTCTAACCTAACAATGCGCCGAAATGTGACATAAATAACGGTGGGTATGTGTTAAAATAAACACAAAACCCCGAACATGAAACTGTCCGACATGAACCGTAGATACAATATATGGCTAACGGCCGGTATAACTAGGATCATTCAGGTGCCAATTGATATAGAATATCAATATCTGGCCGGTGCCCTGAACATAATATGTCGCAATTTTCTTTTCATGAAATAGAGTAGATGTATACACAATCGAACATGCACGCCATATATGATATACAGAAAGTAATCGGCTCACGAGAAAATAGATGAGTGATAATCGGTGATCAAAATGACAGAGTGTATGAAACGTCCAAAACTCCTTTTACGTCATTATGTGATCATTTCACCGATTAAGCCAAATACAAGCAAGACATATATACATAATTTACAATTACAATTACCTGGAGATAAACCAGAACTAAATTACAAAATGTAATTTATTAGTTATCAAAGATACAATATGGCGGCGATGTGCGTATACTGGCGACTATCGAAGAAGTGACGACAGCCGGGCAGTGCGCGCCAAAGCCAACGCCAGAACGAGACTTGAGATTCCGCGCCAAATGACGCACATAATAAGGCATTAAACTTAGCTGTTGAGCTGTGCTTATGCAACAGTAAGCCATGTCTTAAGATGGACGCTAAAACGCTCAGAAAAATATACAGGTGTTAACTGTGCATTATAATATATAATATATATAGGATATGATATAGGAGATAGGATATATGGGTATTATAGGATATGATATGTATATAGGTTATGGAGATATGGCTATCATAGGATATGATATAGGAGTTTGGATAAACTGACCTTCCGGTTACACACTCCCTCCCCACGTGAAATGTCGTCTCGACATTTAACATTATTACAAAGCAAAGCAGTGTGTAATCATAATCTAAAAACGTTTATTCACATATAAACTACATATCATTTTATTTTCAAAATAAATCTCAGTGGTTCAGCTCCCAGAAGCCGGTACTCATCCACGCAGGCGGTTTCCGTTCCCATCCCGATCTGCGAATGGGCGGAGATAGCTCTCGTTCCGGTACTTCTGGCGCGGCTGTCACTATCTCTGGTGATACTGGTCTCACTTCTGGTAACTGTATGCTGGGAACAGCTTCTCCATCAGGTGTGTGATCTGAAATCACGGAAACTGGTTCTACAGTGTTACTGGTGCTAGACACACCCGACGCATGTTCCTCTACAACATAACTTCCGTCAGCATCTGGAATAGAATGGACAGCGGGTAATGACATAATGACGTCGACGGGGCTACTTGGTTGAAATCCCGGATCCTGTTGATCCAGGTGACGTCTCGGAGATAGACGTCCTCTACCCCCACGTCGACGTTGTGGAATAACGTATGTCCCTTCACTGGCATCACTAGAAACGTCCGAACTGGTGCTTGAATGCCTGTGTCTCCACTGTCGTTCTCCAGTGATATTCTCTTGGTGGTGTCGTCTCTGTGAACTCAGCCGTGTTCGTGGTGTGTTCCCTTGGTCATGTGACTCATCCGGAGGAAGGTCACTTGGGATGGCGTTGAACGGCAGTAACAAGTTCCTATGGAGCACTTTGTCACGTCCAGGTCCGTCCTCTTTCCCTACCAAGTACACGGGAATGTCCTTGTTCGGCTGGTCCTTCACAATATATGGGTCTCTCAACCATCTGTCTGCCAACTTGTGCTTTTTGTCCAGTCGCACGTTCTTCACCAGAACTCTATCTCCTTGCTCCAACTTGGACTGTCGGACTCTCACATCGTAAATGGCCTTGTGCCTCTCCTGCTGAGTACGGGATTCTTCTGAAGCTCGCTGGTAAGCAAATGCCAGTCTTTTCTTCAGTTTGTCGACGTAGCCAGTAGGGTTCCTGTGTTGTCCGACTTCATAGTCCTCTTGCAGTCCAAGGAAAGCGTCAAACGCGAGTCTGGGATGTCTTCCAAATACTAGGAAATATGGACTGTATCCGGTGCTCTCGTGTTTGGTGCAGTTGTACGCGTGAACCATTGGACTGACGTACGACTTCCAATGCTTCTTCTGCTCTTCTGGGAGAGTACCAAGCATGTTGCAGAGAGTATGGTTGAATCGCTCGGTCATCCCATTCCCCATCGGGTGGTATGGCGTGTTTCTACTCTTCCGGACGCCGGCGATCTTGCACAACTCACGGATGACATCCGACTCGAAATTTCGACCTTGGTCGCTGTGTAGCTTCGCCATGAATCCATAGTACTGGATGAACGAGTCATACAGCGCCTTTGCAGTGGTATGGGCCGTCTGGTTCTTGGTAGGTATGGCATGGGCGAGTCTTGTAAAGTGATCGGTGATGACCAATATATTCTCGTATCCGCCTTTTGACCGTTCCAAGCTCAGAAAGTCCATACACACGAGCTCCATCGGTGCAGATGTCTTGATGTTGACCAGCGTAGCTGTCCGGTTTGTAGATGGTGTCTTGCGTCTAATACAGCTGGCACATCATTGTATCCTGTCGGCAATGTCTTTATCTATCCCAGGCCAATAAAACCTTGCCTTCATGAGTGATAGTGTCCTGTCACGTCCTTGGTGGCCTAAATCACTATGCAGTGCATGAAATGCCAGATCTCGATACGCCTCTGGAAGTACAAGCTGGTGGGTGCTCTTGCCGTCCTGCTGCCAAATCCTAAATAATACGTCATCCCGCAGCACCAATTTGCTCCAGTTCTTGATGTACTTCTGGACGGTCAAACTTTCCAGCTGCACCTCCTCCTTGGTGGGGCGTCGTCCCCTTTGTACCAGTTGTCGTACTCGGCCAATATGCGGATCCACATGCTGTTCCTTCTTCCAGTCCGGTTCATCACCGATATGTGTGACCTCGTCTTCTGGAATGACCTCCCCAGCCAACTCTGGTGAGAAGACAGCGTTGCACTCAGCTAGTGGCACCTCCACTTGACACGCATTGCATATCGCCTTTACTGCCTCTGTAAACACTTCAGACGTCTGATTCTGTGACGATGGTAGGCGTGACAATCCGTCTGCATCGGCGTTGGATTTGCCACTCCTGTACTTGATGCTGAAATCAAAACTACTGAGCGCCGCTATCCAGCGATGTCCGGTGGCATCCAGCTTCGCAGACGTCAGCACGTACGTTAACGGGTTGTTGTCGGTTCGGACCTCAAACTTGTTACCATACAGGAAGTCATGGTACTTCTCCGTCACCGACCACTTGAGCGCCAAGAATTCCAGCTTATGAGCAGGATACCTCTTCTCGCTGTTCCTCAAGCTTCTGCTGGCGTAGGCAACCACTCTCTCAACTCCATCGTGCACTTGGTACAGGACTGCACCGAGTCCGTCTCCTGAAGCATCTGTGTGTAAGATGAATGGCTTCGAGTAGTCTGCGTACGCGAGCACTGGTGGTGACGTCAGCTTGTCGATGATGACGTCGAATGCTTCCTGTTGCGCAACCGTCCACTTCCATGGTATACTTGTCCGTTTCTTCTTGGTCTTGTTCGTGGGATGTCCGATCAGCAGGTCATTAAGTGGCCGTACTATCCGCGAGTAATCCTTGACGAATCTACGATAGTATCCCGCGAATCCCAGGAACTTCCGGACTTCCTTGATGTTCGTGGGAACAGGCCAATTCCTCAAGGCTTCCACTTTCTCCGGATCTGTCTCTACGCCGTCTGCTGACACCACGTGACCAAGATAATTCACCCGACGCATGAAGAACTCGCACTTGGATCCCTTTAGCTTCAGAGCATGCTGCTGTAGCCGGCGAAATACTGCCTCCAGCTTGGTGCAATGTTCCTCAAATGTCTTGGAGAATATGATCACGTCGTCTAGGTAGATCAGGCAGTCGCGTAGATGGAGATCACCCATGCACCTCTCCATGAGTCGCTGAAAAGTACTTGGTGCGTTCGTTAAGCCAAAAGCCATCCTGTTGCACTCGTAGAAGCCGAGGGGACCCACGGAGAATGCCGTCTTCTGCTTGTCTGCCTCTGACATGGCCACCTGCCAATAACCACTGCGAAGGTCCAACTTGGAAAAGTACTTGGAGCCTGCCAGTGCGTCGATGGTCTCGTCTATGCGTGGTAAACTATATGCGTCCCGGATGGTTCTGGCATTAAGCTTACGAAAAATCTATGCAGAAGCGGAGGCTGTTGTCCTTCTTTCGTACAAGCACGATGTTCGACGAGAACGGACTCTCTGATGGACGTATAGCTCCAGCTTCCACCATCTCTTTCAAGTGTTCCCGTACTTCTTCGTACATTCCAGGTGGAATCCTGCGGTACGGTTCCTTGAAGGGGGTGTCATCTGTCAACTTGATAGCATGCTCCACGATATCAGTACATCCTAAATCTGTGGGACCTCTACTGAAGATGGACGTCCATCGACTGATCAATGAAGTGACTTCTTGTCGCTGTTCAGAGCTCAAACTGTCACTGTCCAACTTGATTCCTAACTCCTTCAGTTCCTCTGGTATGGGTTCCACAGTCTTCGGTATAGTCTGTTGCGTTGTAGTCGTGTCTTGATCTGGTTTCCAACTGCGGAGTACATCTACCTTCTGAAGTTCGCAGAGTGTGGCCCTCGGAGGAATGGACATCACCTTCGCTGATATGTTGCAGATGCGAACAGGAATCCTGACTTTGTTCGCTGCTGAAGTGATGGACACCACCCGGGGACATACAGTCAGACTACCAGGCAACTTCGTAGACTGTTCTGTGACTACAGATCCGACGAGTTGATCCTTCCGTACCAGTCCTGATACGACGATTGACTCCTGTGGTTGTAAGTTGATCGGACGCTTGTTGGTTGACTTCGCAACTCCGATGCTGATGCAGCTCGCTTCCATGGATTTGAAGGCCAACCTCCATTCTTCAGGCAAGTAATCTGTTTGCTGACAGTGTTCCATACAGTGACGGATGTAGTTGGTTCCAATGATGATTGGTACCCCTCTGTTGTGTTCTGTATCTGGAACAATAAGGCATGGTATAGTTACAACAGATGTGTCCAGAGAAGGTACACACACATCTGCATCAACATATCCAGTGTATGGCAACTGATTTCCATCAGCTACATTCACAACCAGCCCAAACTCCTGCAAACTATGTAACTCGGGTTTATCAGTCAGTGAATGGTAAAACCACTCCGCCATAGTGGTCACTACACTACCCGAGTCAATCAATGCTTTCGCGTCTTGGTCACAAACTGTAATGTCTGTTTCCGCAGACGGACCAATCACTCTCTCTAATAATGTTACACCAGATGTAACTGTAACGGAATCACAATTGTTAGCATTTTTGGGGCGTCTGTTTCCACCCGTGTCTCTGACTTGCCCCTCGTCAGAGACACGATCTAGTTTAAATACTGTCTGTGTGGTCCTCCTCTACCACGTGGCTGAAAATACGATCTACTACGACCACGTTTGAAATTCCCTCGACCTCTGTAGGTGTCATCCTGAAAATGATCAGGTGATCCACGGGGCGGATCGGTTGGTCTGGTCTGCTGCTCCAGCCTGGATTCCATGGAGTCCATACGCTTCATCAGCTCCTGTAACTTATTGCAAAGATCATTAATGGATGTTGCAGGTGGAGTTTCAGACTCTGTAGTCGTCATGTGATGCTGAGCAGTCTTCCTCAGTCTATCACTCCCGGTCATCTCTTGGTCAATCTTCCGGACCTCCCTAAGAAGCAAGTTAAAATCTGTCATTGAATCATACTTATGGCGAGAGGCGTTTTTCACTCGCTCGCTGCAGAGACCTGTCCAAAATTTGTTACGCAACATGTCATTCTTAGCTGAAAAAGTTACATGTCCTAACTCAACTGCACGCTGTAACAAATCTTCTAACCGGCAGGCCCATGTTGCCACGGACTCTCCGGCCTTCTGCTGTTCAGTATAGAACTGCTGCATGATGGTCTCGCCTGTAAAAACATTGCCATAAATCCCCTCAAATTTGGTTAAGATCTGGTCCACCCCAGCACCATCACCTATGGATAACAAAATCCGACTGGCAATGCCTTTAAGCGAGCGTCTGAGTGCCTGTGATAAAATCGCATCAGGATACATGTGGTCTCGTTGCAAGCACTTCACCTCGTACTTCCACACCTCAAAGCTGACTTCCCCCTTGGGTGGGGGCTCATCACCCGAAAATAAAGAAATTATCGGTGGCTGCTGAAAAGGTGGAGGGATCACAAACGAACCAACATCTATTGCTGGTGTAGACATGGCAAGAGGTGGAGGCTTCTTAACCTTCGTACCATCCTCCATCTTGGCATGAACATCTGTGGAGATAGAAGTCACATGAAATTTGCCAGACTTTTAGCAAGAGCTTGACCATCGCCTCCAATTCTTTGTCAGTCAGTTCCTCCTCAGGATTCATGCCATAATCCTGCTCTCCTCCCTCGGCCATAGTGACTGATCAACTGAACCAACAGTGCACCAATTAGTAAATCAGATATAAGTACAATAAATTAATTGCAGTATCAATCAGAGTCCAAACCCAAGCCTAATTATCACCAAACCCGAATTCAAACCTAATTAATACACACATGCAATCAACAAATAATTCCCTGTATAACAGAAAAATATTTGATGTTAATTACAAGTACACATCCTGGAATAATTAAATATATTGTACAACTGATACCAATTGATATCACCACTGACCCCCTGTGGCAGTATGTGATATATCGCAACTACCAGGTACTGACATGATCCACCATCAGTATACCTAATCAGACCATCAGATTAACTCAAGTAACATCCTACTCTCAAGTGCACTGTCAAATATTCAAGGGAGGTAACATCAATCTCAGAATATGTCTCCAAGGAATAAATTCAGCAAATCAATGTCCTGATCAAAGTATTCTCCGGTGATGCTCAACAAGATTCAGTTTCGAATGTGCCACTATGTATCCAAACAATTACCTGGATTTCCCAATCAGGTTCCCTGATGTCGCGTGTTGTCAAACTTCAAACTTCATTCGCCAAGCAAAATTCACAAACAAAACAAACCGAATGTGTCGCAAAGAAATAAATTAATCTTAATTAATTTACTTCGATGCATTGACACAAATCCGAGAGATCGCGCTAAGTAATTCCGATCTAATGGTAAACAACAAAATAAATTCCAAAATATTGTTTTATTTTGAAATTCACTGAAGTGGTTATCTTGTACTACCAACTACAATTATATATAATTCATTATTATATATAATTGTAATATAGTATATTCAATAATGTAGTACAATACGCCTCAGTAGCACTGAATCATTACAGTTTCAGAGTATGAGGCTGTACTTATGCAATGAACAAATAATAATATCAGAAATATTTCACGGAATTAATTCTCACAAGACGGATGACATCAATGAAGACCCCTGGTCAATATATATAATAACAACACAACCCGGGCCGTGGACAACTATCCGTATAAATATGCTTTATCCGTATAACTCCATCTCGATCAAGTGGTTGTTCAGGGAAAGACCAAGTAATTATACAGGAATAGGACAATAAGGGATTATATCAAGTATATATAGGGCCAGGTATATACATGTGCAATAATATGCAAGTGAAAATAAATAAATGCCACTAATCAAAAAGCCTGGAAACAAATATATCACAAACTGGCGGCCATCTTGGAAGCCATTTTGGAAATATTTGGATCTGAAAAAAAATTAAATCTCAGTCTCAAATAATTATTTCCAAGTAATCGCAGATGGACAAGGGCAACACTTATGTTCCCTTCATACCTTACACATGCATAACACAATCAATGTATCATATCTGACAATCAGAACTGACAGTCACAGTGACAATGTCAATGTTTATACTACATGCAACAAAAACACAAAGTCATCTCGCACTGGTCGGTCGACGTCTCGTTGTCGGCGAATCCAGTGTGCACACTATATGTGGTGGATGCTATGAGTTGTCGCGAGTGATCACTAAGAAAATAAACTACGTCGTCGAAGGCCTTCCATGATGATTACCAGACACAAATAATCACATCTACACGTACACGTGTGAATAATCGGATGTTTACATGAAACCGGTGAACGATCGATAACTTCCCATCCGTCAAATATATCCTTCCCAGGTAACAAAGGTACTGCGGTGCCGGATGAATTCCTCGGTCAGCCGAGCACGTTCAGGAGAAAACTATCCTCATGGTATCGCTAGTCGCCGCTCGCTTCCAGTGTTGTCTTCAGCGCAGAGTCTTCCACGATGCTGATTGGTCCCTCGTTGGGCGCCAAATGTCACAGGGTGAGAAAAATGTGCTCCGGCCCGGGGCTCGAACCCGGGACCTCTGGTTTACCGTACCATCGCTCTAACCGACTGAGCTAGCCGGGCACGAATACACACTTCCTCCCCACAGTGAGTTACGTACCGTGACATACTTCCCCACCAAATTGGAATTCGTCCCCGAATTCTATATTTAATTCGTCTCTGAATTCCATATATTTGGTACATTTTGGGTAGTATATATATCAGTCACGGTCCCTCGTTGGGCGCCAAAAATGTCACAGCACGTCCATTAAGGAGATACTGAAGAGGGGAAGGGTTGGACAATCAGGGATACTCTGTATCGCTGAGGTCTGGGGAAACTGGAGATAAACCAAAACTAAATTACAAAATGTAATTTATTAGTTATCAAAGATACAATATGGCGGCGATGTGCGTATACTGGCGACTATCGAAGAAGTCGTTGAACCGAACTATACTCATGTGTAGACCCTAAGCAAAAATACCCAAAAGGATGCATCGGTCATATGCGACCAGTGTAGTCCCAGATCAGACTGCACATTGGTGAAATCTGATCCGTACATTAACTGACGCTCCTGCATGTATGTGACCAGTGTAGTCCCAGATCAGACTGCACATATGTGGAGTCTGATCAGAACCTACACTGATGCGTCGGCAGTTAAACAAAGGGAAACAACGGTATATGTTACCAGTGAAGACACGAATATGGCTGCACATTTGTGCCAGCCAAATAGGGTCCTCACTGATGGTCAAATAGGTGGGAACACATGAGAATAGCGGTTCTAACCTAACAATGCACCGAAATGTGGCATAAATAACGGTGGGTATGTGTTAAAATAAACACAAAACCCCGAACATGAAACTGTCCGACATGAACCGTAGATACAATATATGGCTAACGGCCGGTATAACTAGGATCATTCAGGTGCCAATTGATACAGAATATCAATATCTGGCCGGTGCCTGAACATAATATGTCGCAATTCTCATGAAATAGAGTAGATGTATACACAATCGAACATGCACGCCATATATGATATACAGAAAGTAATCGGCTCACGAGAAAATAGATGAGTGATAATCGGTGATCAAAATGACAAGAGTGTATGAAACGTCCAAAACTCCTTTTACGTCATTATGTGATCATTTCACCGATTAAGCCAAATACAAGCAAGACATATATACATAATTTACAATTACAATTACCTGGAGATAAACCAAAACTAAATTACAAAATGTAATTTATTAGTTATCAAAGATACAATATGGCGGCGATGTGCGTATACTGGCGACTATCGAAGAAGTGACGACAGCCGGGCAGTGCGCGCCAAAGCCAACGCCAGAACGAGACTTGAGATTCCGCGCCAAATGACGCACATAATAAGGCATTAAACTTAGCTGTTGAGCTGTGCTTATGCAACAGTAAGCCATGTCTTAAGATGGACGCTAAAACACTCAGAAAAATATACAGGTGTTAACTGTGCATTATAATATATAATATATATAGGATATGATATAGGAGATAGGATATATGGGTATTATAGGATATGATATAGGATATATAGGTTATAGGAGATATGGCTATCATAGGATATGATATAGGAGTTTGGATAAACTGACCTTCCGGTTACATTTAAGTTTGAGGTACTGTCTATACCATATAATGTTTTACTGTCCCAAAATCTATTTTTTTGGCTGTCACAATTAATTAATTTTCGGACAGCAAACATTTTTTTATGAATTTGAAATAATTATTGTCCTCCATCTGCTCACAACACTGTTCGAACTGCGCCTGTGGCTACCACGACCAGAATTCACTGGCCGCAAACACAGTAGCCATCGGCGTCTATTTATTAAATTATTATTTTTTATTTTATTTGAATTCCGCGTGAACGCTGCATTTTGTGTCAACACCATTTACAGAAAATATTGGTGATTTTCTAAACGAATATCGGAGAAATGCGGCTATATATTTTGTCAATTTTCAACACCATTTACGGAAAAAAATTACTGATTTTTTAAAACAATATCGGCACAACTAAATACGGTGATAGAATGTTTGTCAACTTTTCAACACCATTTACGGAAAATATTACTGATTTTCTAAAAACAATATCGGCGAAGGTGTACTGAACTACTCTTTATTTTAAATAACCAGACGTCTAATAGATCTGTGTATAATCGAGAGTATATCGTTAATTGTCATGTTGTCTCCGACAGTGAGGTGTTGCGGCACACATCAAAACGACACGTCAATTTCAAAACATTGCCTAAGGGTCACAGCTGTGTGGTGTCATCAGATCAACACCTCGTCACACACCACTACGCATTATCGATTTTTTCCCCACACAAAGCGACGTGTATTTACAACTAGATCTGTGTAATGTGTCGGGTGTAGCCAAAGACCATACATAAATTCGTAATTATTCACAGATGTAGCCTTAAAATATAATGGATTTCCTTAAATTACGTCCGCAAATTGACAGATATTTCAAAGCAGACGTCATCGTAATTTGCCGTTATTTATTTCCAAAATTAGCCATATATTCTGTAAATGGCGTTGAAAGTTGACAATAAATTAAGACCAGATCGATCAGTACGTTAAATCGCTATCGACGACAACTGACGATCCGATGAGAGAGTAATACCGTTTACGCGTATCCAATGTTAAATATACATCGTTATTTTGTATGACTTTCGTAGTTTTTACCGATAAATTCAAACCGTTTCCAATTATTGGGGAAAATAATATCATGATTAGCACACCGTTTCACTAAGCAGCGGCTACTCAGGGAATGGGATCACACGGTCTATTGTTTACACTGGATTAATGGCGGCCCCCATGAGGTCTCGGGTAAATCTTATTTTTAAATAATACGACTGTGGTTTCTTCCTTTTAGTGATGACCGTGTTCCAGCTGTTAACACTTATTTAGCAGCATTATTTATGTAGTTAGTCTGAACATTCTGCAGAGAAATTTGAATAGGACGGAATCGAGCGTTGTTTAAACTTAGTCCTGCTGAAAATGGCGCTTTGTGTGACAGAAATCCGTACGCGGACGAATAAATAAAAAAAAAATTGTTATAAATATCACATATAGCGAAACAGCGGTAGCATCTACTGTTTTAATAATATGCATACATATTGTAATTAATGTTTAATAGTGATATACTTATGAATAATATACGATACTATGGTTTATACTCCAGCACTATGTTTTAAGGCTGTGTGATTTGCCTCAATATAAGCTGGATTAATTAATACTTATATTCATGCGCTTCATGAGAACATCAATACATTTATATTACTTAAAGGGGTATCGATATGATACATTTTAATAATATAAATATTGAAAATACACATTACAATCGCTTACAACATAAGTTATTGATCGAAAATAGTCACTGCATCGTGACCTATTTGACCGCATTACCTATTGCGCGGCTACCTCATCATACCCCTGTTTACATAGGTAACTGGGGGTATAGTGAGGTATGCTCGTGTCACAGGGTGAGAAAAATGTGCTCCGGCCCGGGGCTCGAACCCGGGACCTCTGGTTTACCGTACCATCGCTCTAACCGACTGAGCTAGCCGGGCACGAATACACACTTCCTCCCCACAGTGAGTTACGTACCGTGACATACTTCCCCACCAAATTGGAATTCGTCCCCGAATTCTATATTGAATTCGTCTCTGAATTCCATATATTTGGTACATTTTGGGTAGTATATATATCAGTCACGGTCCCTCGTTGGGCACCAAATGTCACAGGGTGAGAAAAATGTGCTCCGGCCCGGGGCTCGAACCCGGGACCTCTGGTTTACCGTACCATCGCTCTAACCGACTGAGCTAGCCGAGCACGAATACACACTTCCTCCCCACAGTGAGTTACGTACCGTGACACTCGCTAATACAATGTTTGCGTAATGTAGTTCAGGGTTAGTTTCCCGAAGATTTGCGCATATTCATGTGTCTGTAACATGTTTGGTTACTTCGCAAATGTCGGTCTTATCGATTTACATTACAAAAAATACACATACAAAAAATTACATATTTTTCGGTATATCTGAATGTAAGTCAAATATTCTGCTGTACCCCGATGAAATATATTTTGAAATTAGATCAGGGTTAGTATCCCGATAGTTTGCACCTACCCATGTGTCTGTAACATGTTTGGTTACTTCGCAAATGTCGTTCATATCGATTCACATTACAAAATAAACCCAAAAATAGCCCTTTTTCACGGCATATCGGAATTTATATCAAATATTTTGCGCTACCCCGAGTAAATATATTTTGAAATTAGTTCAGGGTTAGTGTCCCAAAGATTTGAACTTATCCATGTGTCTGTAACATGTTTGGTTACTTCGCAAATGTCGTTGCTATCGATTCACATTACAAAATAAACCAAAAAATAGCCCTTTTTCACGGTATATCTGAATTTATGTCAAATATTCTGATCTACCCCGATCAAATGTGTTTTTAAATTAGTTCAGGGTTAGTGTCCCGAATATTTGCACATATCCATGAGTCTGTAACATGTTTGGTTACTTCGCAAATGTCGGTCATATCGATTTACATTGCAAACAAAATACACACAAAAATGACATATCTTTCGATATATCTGAATTTATGTCAAATATTCTGTTCTACCCCGAGAAAATATATTTGGACATTAGTTCCGGGTTATTGTCTCGAAGATTTGCACCGATCCATGTGTCTGTAACATCTTTGGTTTCTTCGCAAATGTCGGTCTTATCGATTTACATTACAAACAAAACACCTCAAAATTGACCTATATTTCGGTATATCTGTATTTATGTCAAATATTCTGCTCTACCCCGATCAAATATATATTGAAATTAGTTCATGGTTAGTGTCCCGATAGTTTGCACCTACCCATGTGTCTGTAACATGTTTGGTTACTTCGCAAATGTCGTTCATATCGATTCACATTACAAAATAAACCAAAAAAATAGCCTTATTTCACGCCATATCGGAATTTATGTCAAATATTTTGCGCTACCCCGAGTAAATATATTTTGAAATTAGTTCAGGGTTAGTGTCCCGAAGATTTGCACCGATCCATGTAACATGTTTGGTTACTTCGCAAATGTCGGTCATATCGATTTACATTACAAAAATAAAAATAAAAAATTAACATATTTTTCGGTATATCTGTATTTATGTCAAATATTCTGCTCTACCCCGATCAAATATATTTTGAATATAGTTCTGCGTTAGTGTCCCGAAGATTTGCACCGATCCATGTGTCTGTAACATGTTTCGTTACTTCGCAAATGTCGGTCATATCGATTTACATTACAAAAAAAACAAACAAAAAATACATATTTTTCGGTATATCTGAATTCATGTCAAATATTCTGCCCTATACCGATCAAATATATTGTGAAATTAGTTCAGGGTTAGTGTCCCGATATTTTCCACCTTTCCATGTGTCTGTAAAATGTTTGGTTACTTCGCAAATGTCGTTCATATCGATTTACATTACAAAATAAACCCAAAAATAGCCCTATTTCACGGCATATCGGAATTTATGTCAAATATTCTGCGCTACCCCCAGTAAATATATTTTGAAATTTGTTCAGGGTTAGTGTCTCGATATGTTGCACATACCCTTGTGTCTGTTTTATGTTTGGTTGCTTCGCAAATGTCGGTCATATCGATTTACATTACAAACAAAACACTGCATAATTTATCTATTTTTCGGTATATCTGTATTTATGTCAAATATTCTGCGCTGCCTCGATCAAATATATTTTGAAACTTGTCCAGTGTTAATGTCCTGAATATTTGCACCTATCCATGTGTCTGTAACATGTTTGGTTACTTCGCAAATGTCGGTCATATC
This sequence comes from Conchocele bisecta, assembly GCA_029237695.1. Taxonomy (NCBI): domain Eukaryota; kingdom Metazoa; phylum Mollusca; class Bivalvia; order Lucinida; family Thyasiridae; genus Conchocele; species Conchocele bisecta. Next base: position 106,277,446 of record CM055268.1, read on the forward strand.
GATTTGCATTACAAAAATAAACATAAAAATTGACTTATTTTTCGGTATATCTGAATGTATGTCAAATTTTCTACTCCACCACGAAACAATATATTTTGAAATTAGTTCAGCGGTAGTGTACCGAAGATTTGCACCGATCCAAGTGTCTGTAACATGTTTTGTTACTTCGCAAATGTCGGTTATATCGATTTACATTACAAACAAAGCACCGCAAAATTGACCTATTTTTCGGTATATCTGTATTTATGTCAAATATTCTGCGCTACCCCGATCAAATATATTTTGAAATTAGTTCACCGTTAGTGTCCCGAAGATATGCACCGGTCCATGTGTCTGTAACATCTTGTGTTACTTCGCAAATGTCGGTCATATCGATTTACATTACAAACAAAACACCGCAAAATTGACCTATTTTTCGGTATATCTGTATTTATGTCAAACATTCTGAGTTACCCCGATCAAATATATATTGAAATTAGTTCAAGTTGTGTGTCCCGATATTTTGCACCTACTCATGTGTCTGTAACATGTTTGGTTACTTCGCAAATGTCGTTCATATCGATTCACATTACAAAATAGACACAAAAAATAGTCCTATTTCACGGCATATCGCAATTTATGTTAAATATTCTGCTCTACCCCGAGTAAATATATTTTGAAATTAGTTCAGGGTTAGTTTCCCGAAGGTTTGCACCTGTCCATGTGTCTGTAACATGTTTGGTTACTTCGCAAATGTCGGTCATATCGATTAACATTACAAAAATATATATTTTTCGGTATATCTGTATTTATGTTAAATATTCTGCGCTACCTCTATCAAATAGATTTTGAAATTAGTTCAGGGTTAGTGTCCCGATAGTTTGCACATGCCCATGTGTCTGTAACATGTTTGCTTACTTCGCAAATGTCGTTCATATCGATTCACATTAAAAAATAAAGCCAAAAAATAGCCCTATTTCACGGCATATCGGAATTTATGTCAAATATTCTGCGCTACCCCGAGTAAATATATTTTTAGATTAGTTCAGGGTGTTCAGGGTTTGTGTCCCGAAGATTTGCACCTATCCATGTGTCTGTAATATGTTTGGTTACTTCGTAAATGTCGGTCATATCTATTTACATTACACAAATAAACATATAAATAATTGACATATTTTTCGGTATATCTGAATGTATGTCAAATATTCTGCTCTACCTCGACTAAATATATTTTGAAATTAGCTCAGGGTTAGTGTGCCGATGATTTGCACCTATCCATGTGTCTGTAACATGTTTGGTTACTTCGCAAATGTCTGTCAAATCGATTTACATTACAAAAATAAATATAAAAAATTTACTTATTTTGAATTTATGTGAAATATTCTGCTCTACCCCGATCAAATATATTTTGAAATTAGTTCAGGGTTAGTGTCCCAAATATTTGCACCGATCCAATCGTCTGTAACTTACATGTTTGGTTACTTCGCAAATGTCGGTCATATCGATTTACATTATAGACAAAACACACACACAATTACATATGTGTCTGTAACATGTTTGGTTACTTTGCAAATATCTGTCAAATCGATTTACATTACAAAAATGAATATAAAAATTGACACATTTTTCGGTATATCTGAATTTATGTCAAATAGTCGGTCATATCCATTTACATTACTAGCTTAACACACACAAAATTAGATATGTTTCGGTATATCTGAATTCATGTAAAATATTCTGCTCTACGCCGAGAACATATATTTTGAAATTATTTCAACGTTAGTGTCCCGAAGATTTGCACCTATCCATATGTCTGTAACATGTTTGGTTACTTCGCAAATGTCGGTCATATCGATTTACATTACAAAAATAAACATAAAAAAATTGACATATTTTTCGGTATATCTGAATGTATGTCAAATATTCTACTCTACCCGGATAAAATATATTTTGCAATTAGTTCAGGGTTAGTGTCCCGATAGTTTGCACATACCCATGTGTCTGTAACATGTTTGGTTACGTCGTAAATGTCGTTCATATTGATTCACATTACAAAATAAAGCCAAAAAATAGCCCTATTTCACGGCATATCGGAATTTATGTCAAATATTCTGCGCTACCCCGAGTAAATGTATTTTGAAATTAGTTCATGGTTTGTGTCCCGAAGATATGCACATATCCATGTGTCTGAAACATGTTTGGTTACTTCGCAAATGTCGGTCATATCTATTTACGTTACAAAAATAAACACATACATAATTGACACATTTTTCGGTATATCTGAATTTATGTCAAATAGTCTGCTCTACCCCGATAATTTATATTTTGAAATTAGTTCAGCGTTAGTGTATCGTGGATTTGCACCGATCCATGTGTCTGTAACATGTTTGGTTACTTCGCAAATGTCTGTCATATCGATTTACATTACAACAAAACACAGCAAAAGTTTACCTATTTTTTTGTATATCTGTATTTATGTCAAATATTCTGCGCTACCCCGATCAAATATATATTGAAATTAGTTCAGGGTTTGTGTCCCGATATTTTGCACCTACCCATGTGTCTGTAACATGTTTGGTTACTTCGCAAATGCCGTTCGTATCGATTCACATTACAAAATAAACACAAAACATAGCCCTATTTCACGGCATATCGGAATTTATGTCAAATATTCTGCGCTACCCCGAGTAAAATTATTTTTTAATTAGTTCAGGGTTAGTGTCCCGAAGATTTGCACCTATCCATATGTCTGTAACATGTTTGGTCAAATATTCTGCTTTACCCGAGAAAATTTATTTTTAAATTAGTTCAACGTTAGTTTCCAGATGATTTGCACATATCCATGTGTCTGTAGCATGTTAGGTTACTTCGCAAATGTCGGTCATATCCATTTACATTACTAAAAAAAACAAAAACGAATTGACATTTTCAGGTATATCTGAATTTATGTAAAAAAATTTGCCCTACCCGAGAAAATTTACTTTGAAATTATGAGAAATATTCTGCTCTACCTCGAGCAAATATATTTTGAAATTAGTTCAGGGTTAGTGTCCCGATAGTGTGCACCTTCCCATGTGTCTGTAACAAGTTTGATTACTTCGCAAATGTCGTTCATATCGATTCACATTGCAAAACAAACCCCATTTCACGGCATATCGGAATTTATGTCAAATATTCTCCGCTACCCCGAGTAAATATATTTTGAAATTAGTTCAGAGTTAATGTCCCGAAGATTTGCACGTAGCCATGTGTCTGTAACTTCGCAAATATCGGTCATATCGATTTATCGATTGTCAGCGTTAATTTCCCGAAGATTTGCACCGATCCATGTGTCTGTAACATGTTTGATTACTTCGCAAATGTCGGTAATATCGATTTACATTACAAACAAAACACCACAAAATTGACATATTTTTCGGTATGTCTGTATTTATATCAAATATTCTGCGCTACCGCTATCAAATATATTTTGAAATCAGTTCAGGGTTAGTGTCCCGAAGATTTAAACCTATCCACGTGTCTGTAACACGTTTGGTTACTTCGCAAATGTAGGTCATATCGATTTACATTACAAGAATAAACATATAAAATTGACATATTTTTCGGTATATCTGAATTTATGTAAACTATTCTGCTCTACCCCGATACATTATATTTTTTAATCAGTTGAGTGTTAGTGTCCCGATTATTTGCATATATCCATGTGTCTGTAACATGTTTGGTTACTTCGCAAATGTCGGTCATAACGATTTACATTATAAACAAAACACAAACAAATGACATTTTTCGGTATTTCTGAATTTATGTCAAATATTCTGCTCTACCCCGAGAAAATATATTTTGAAATTAGATCAGCGTTAATTTCCCGAAGATTTACACCGACCCATGTGTCTGTAACATGTTTGGTTACTTCGCAAATGTCGGTTATATCGATTTACATTACAAACAAAACACAACGCAAAATTGACCTATTTTTCGGTATATCTGTATTTATGTCAAATATTCTGCACTACCCCTATCAAACATATTTTGTAATCAGTTCAGGGCTAGTTTCTCGACATTTTACACCAACCCATATGTCTGTAGCATGTTTGGTTACTTCGCAAATGTCGTTCATATCGATTCACATTACAAAATAAACACAAACAATAGCCCTATTTCACGGCATATCGAAATTTATGTCAAATATTCTGCACTACCCCGAGTAAATATATTTTGAAATTAGTTCAGGGTTAGTGTCCCGAAGATTTGCACATTTCATGTGTCTGTAACATATTTGGTTACTTCGTAAATGTCGGTCATATAGATTTACATTACAAAAATAAACATAACAATTTGGGTATATCGGAATTTATGTCAAATATTCTGCTCCATCCCGAGAAAATATATTTTGAAATTAGTTCAGTGTTAGTGTCCCGAAGATTTTCACCGATCCATGTGTCTGTAACACGTTTGGTTACTTTGCAAATGTCGGTCATATCGATTTACATTACAAACAAAACAGACAAAAAATGACATATTTTTTCGATATATCTGAATTTATGTCAAATATTCTGCTCTACCCCGAGAAAATATAGTTTGAAATTAGTTCAGCGTTAGTGTCCCGATGATATGCACCTATCCATGTGTCTGTAACATGTTTGGTTACTTCGCAAATGTCGGTATTTTTTTAATTAGTTCCGGGTTAGTGTCCCGATATTTTGCACCTTCCTATGTGTCTGTAACATGTTTGGTTACTGCGCAACTGTCGGTCATATCGATTTACATTACAAAGAAACCACCAAACAATTGACATATTTTTCGATATATCTGGATTTATGTCAAATATTCTGCTCTACCCCGATAACATTTAGTTTGAAAGTAGTTCAGCGTTAGTGTCCCGATGATTTGACCACATCCACAAAAATGGCCATATTTTATGGCATATCGGAATTTATGTCAAGTATTCTGCGCTACCCCGACACAATATACATTGAAACTTGTTCAGCGTGAGTGTCCCGAAGATTTGCACATATCCATGTGTCTGTAACATGTTTGGTTACTTCGCAAATGTCGGTCATATCGATTTACATTATAAAATGAAACACACACAAAATAGCCCTATTTTTGTTATATCTCAATTTATGTCAAATATTCTGCGCAACCCCGATCAAATCTATTTGGAAATAAGTTCAGGGTTAGTGTCCCCAAGATTTGCACCTATCCATTTGTCTGTAACATGTTGCGTTACTTCGCAAATGTCGGTCATATCGATTTACATTAGGAAAAAAAAGAACCGAAAATAACCCTATTTTTCGGTATATCTAAATTTATGTCAAATATCCTGGTCTACACTTAGAAAATACATTTTGAAATTAGTTCAACGTTAGTGAACCGAAGATTTGTACCTATCAACGTGTCTGTAAAATGTTCGGTTACTTCGTAAATGTCGGTCATATCGATTTACATTATAAAATGAAACACACACAAAATAGCCCTATTTTTGTTATATCTGAATTTATGTCAAATATTCTGCGCAACCCCGATAACATTTACTTTGAAAGTAGTTCAGCGTTAGTGTCCCGATGATTTTACCACATCCATGTGTCTGTAACATGTTTGGTTACTTCGAAAATGTCGGTCATATCGATTTGCATTACAAAAAAAAAAAAAATATATTGATCTATGTTTCGGTATATCTGAATTTATGTGAAATATTCTGGGCTACCTCGAGCAAATATATTTTGAAAGTTCAGGGTTAGTGTCCCAATATTTTGCACCTTCCTATGTGTCTGTAACATGTTTGGTTACTTCCCAAAAGTCGTTCATATCTGATTCACATTACAAAATAAACCCACAAAAATGGCCATATTTTACGGCATATCGGAATTTATGTCAAGTATTTTGCGCTACCCCGACAAAATATATATTGAAATTTGTTCAGCGTGAGTGTCCCGAAGATTTGCACATATCCATGTGTCTGTAACATGTTTGGTTACTTCGCAAATGTCGGTCATATCGATTTACATTATAAAATGAAAACACACACAAAATAGCCCTATTTTTTTTTTGTTATATCTGAATTGATGTCAAATATTCTGCGCAAACCCCGATCAAATGTATTTCGAAATAAGTTCAGGGTTAGTGTCCCCCAAAGATTTGCACCTATCCATGTGTCTGTAACATGTTTCGTTACTTCGCAAATGTCGGTCATATCGATTTACATTAGGAAAAAAAAGAACCAAAAATAGAGCCCTATTTTTCGGTATATCTAAATTTATGTCAAATATCCTGGTCTACACTTAGAAAATACATTTTGAAATTAGTTCAGCGTTAGTGAACCGAAGATTTGTACCTATCAACTTGTCTGTAAAATGTTTGGTTACTTCGCAAATGTCGGTCATATCGATTTACATTATAAAATGAAACACACACAAAAATAGCCCTATTTTTGTTATATCTGAATTTATGTCAAATATTCTGCGCAACCCCGATAACATTTACTTTGAAAGTAGTTCAGCGTTAGTGTCCCGATGATTTTACCACATCCATGTGTCTGTAACATGTTTGGTTACTTCGAAAATGTCGGTCATATCGATTTGCATTACAAAAAAAACAACAATAAATTGATCTATGTTTCGGTATATCTGAATTTATGTGAAATATTCTGGGCTACCTCGAGCAAATATATTTTGAAAGTTCAGGGTTAATGTCCCAATATTTTGCACCTTCCTATGTGTCTGTAACATGTTTGGTTACTTCCCAAAAGTCGTTCATATCTGATTCACATTACAAAATAAACCCACAAAAATGGCCATATTTTACGGCATATCGGAATTTATGTCAAGTATTTTGCGCTACCCCGACAAAATATATATTGAAATTTGTTCAGCGTGAGTGTCCCGAAGATTTGCACATATCCATGTGTCTGTAACATGTTTGGTTACTTCGCAAATGTCGGTCATATCGATTTACATTATAAAATGAAACACACACAAAATAGCCCTATTTTTGTTATATCTGAATTGATGTCAAATATTCTGCGCAACACCCCGATCAAATGTATTTCGAAATAAGTCAGGGTTAGTGTCCCCAAGATTTGCACCTATCCATGTGTCTGTAACATGTTTCGTTACTTCGCAAATGTCGGTCATATCGATTTACATTAGGAAAAAAAAGAACCAAAAATAGCCCTATTTTTCGGTATATCTAAATTTATGTCAAATATCCTGGTCTACACTTAGAAAATACATTTTGAAATTAGTTCAGCGTTAGTGAACCGAAGATTTGTACCTATCAACTTGTCTGTAAAATGTTTGGTTACTTCGCAAATGTCGGTCATATCGATTTACATTATAAAATGAAACACACACAAAATAGCCCTATTTTTGTTATATCTGAATTTATGTCAAATATTCTGCGCAACCCCGATAACATTTACTTTGAAAGTAGTTCAGCGTTAGTGTCCCGATGATTTTACCACATCCATGTGTCTGTAACATGTTTGGTTACTTCGAAAATGTCGGTCATAATCGATTTGCATTACAAAAAAAACAACAATAAATGATCTATGTTTCGGTATATCTGAATTTATGTGAAATATTCTGGGCTACCTCGAGCATATATTTTGTTTTAAAGTTCAGGGTTAATGTCCCAATATTTTGCACCTTCCTATGTGTCTGTAACATGTTTGGTTACTTCCCAAAAGTCGTTCATATCTGATTCACATTACAAAATAAACCCACAAAAATGGCCATATTTTACGGCATATCGGAATTTATGTCAAGTATTTTGCGCTACCCCGACAAAATATATATTGAAATTTGTTCAGCGTGAGTGTCCCGAAGATTTGCACATATCCATGTGTCTGTAACATGTTTGGTTACTTCGCAAATGTCGGTCATATCGATTTACATTATAAAATGAAACACACACAAAATAGCCCTATTTTTGTTATATCTGAATTGATGTCAAATATTCTGCGCAACCCCGATCAAATGTATTTCGAAATAAGTTCAGGGTTAGTGTCCCCAAGATTTGCACCTATCCATGTGTCTGTAACATGTTTCGTTACTTCGCAAATGTCGGTCATATCGATTTACATTAGGAAAAAAAAGAACCAAAAATAGCCCTATTTTTCGGTATATCTAAATTTATGTCAAATATCCTGGTCTACACTTAGAAAATACATTTTGAAATTAGTTCAGCGTTAGTGAACCGAAGATTTGTACCTATCAACTTGTCTGTAAAATGTTTGGTTACTTCGCAAATGTCGGTCATATCGATTTACATTATAAAATGAAACACACACAAAATAGCCCTATTTTTGTTATATCTGAATTTATGTCAAATATTCTGCGCAACCCCGATAACATTTACTTTGAAAGTAGTTCAGCGTTAGTGTCCCGATGATTTTACCACATCCATGTGTCTGTAACATGTTTGGTTACTTCGAAAATGTCGGTCATATCGATTTGCATTACAAAAAAAACAACAATAAATTGATCTATGTTTCGGTATATCTGAATTTATGTGAAATATTCTGGGCTACCTCGAGCAAATATATTTTGAAAGTTCAGGGTTAATGTCCCAATATTTTGCACCTTCCTATGTGTCTGTAACATGTTTGGTTACTTCCCAAAAGTCGTTCATATCTGATTCACATTACAAAATAAACCCACAAAAATGGCCATATTTTACGGCATATCGGAATTTATGTCAAGTATTTTGCGCTACCCCGACAAAATATATATTGAAATTTGTTCAGCGTGAGTGTCCCGAAGATTTGCACATATCCATGTGTCTGTAACATGTTTGGTTACTTCGCAAATGTCGGTCATCGATCATTACATTTATAAAATGAAACACACACAAAATAGCCCTATTTTTGTTATATCTGAATTGATGTCAAATATTCTGCGCAACCCCGATCAAATGTATTTCGAAATAAGTTCAGGGTTAGTGTCCCCAAGATTTGCACCTATCCATGTGTCTGTAACATGTTTCGTTACTTCGCAAATGTCGGTCATATCGATTTACATTAGGAAAAAAAAGAACCAAAAATAGCCCTATTTTTCGGTATATCTAAATTTATGTCAAATATCCTGGTCTACACTTAGAAAATACATTTTGAAATTAGTTCAGCGTTAGTGAACCGAAGATTTGTACCTATCAACTTGTCTGTAAAATGTTTGGTTACTTCGCAAATGTCGGTCATATCGATTTACATTATAAAATGAAACACACACAAAATAGCCCTATTTTGTTATATCTGAATTTATGTCAAATATTCTGCGCAACCCCGATAACATTTACTTTGAAAGTAGTTCAGCGTTAGTGTCCCGATGATTTTATTTTCCACATCCATGTGTCTGTAACATGTTTGGTTACTTCGAAAATGTCGGTCATATCGATTTGCATTACAAAAAAAACAACAATAAATTGATCTATGTTTCGGTATATCTGAATTTATGTGAAATATTCTGGGCTACCTCGAGCAAATATATTTTGAAAGTTCAGGGTTAATGTCCCATATTTTGCACCTTCCTATGTGTTGTAACATGTTTGGTTACTTCCCAAAAGTCGTTCTATCTGATTCACATTACAAAATAAACCCACAAAAATGGCCATATTTTACGGCATATCGGAATTTATGTCAAGTATTTTGCGCTACCCCGACAAAATATATATTGAAATTTGTTCAGCGTGAGTGTCCCGAAGATTTGCACATATCCATGTGTCTGTAACATGTTTGGTTACTTCGCAAATGTCGGTCATATCGATTTACATTATAAAATGAAACACACACAAAATAGCCCTATTTTTGTTATATCTGAATTGATGTCAATATTCTGCTGCGCAACCCCGATCAAATGTATTTCGAAATAAGTTCAGGGTTAGTGTCCCCAAGATTTGCACCTATCCATGTGTCTGTAACATGTTTCGTTACTTCGCAAATGTCGGTCATATCGATTTACATTAGGAAAAAAAAGAACCAAAAATAGCCCTATTTTTCGGTATATCTAAATTTATGTCAAATATCCTGGTCTACACTTAGAAAATACATTTTGAAATTAGTTCAGCGTTAGTGAACCGAAGATTTGTACCTATCAACTTGTCTGTAAAATGTTTGGTTACTTCGCAAATGTCGGTCATATCGATTTACATCATAAAATGAAACACACACAAAATAGCCCTATTTTTGTTATATCTGAATTTATGTCAAATATTAAGCGCAACCCCGATCAAATCTATTTCGAAATAGGTTCAGGGTTAGTGTCCCCAAGATTTGCACCTATCCATTTGTCTGTAACATGTTTCTTTACTTCGCAAATGTCGGTCATATCGATTTACATTGGGGAAAAAAAGAACCAAAAAATAGCCCTATTTTTCGGTATATCTAAATGTACGTCAAATATTCTGCTCTACACTTAGAAAATACATTTTGAAATTAGTGCAGCGTTAGTGAACCGAAGATTTGTACCTATCAACGTGTTTTTAAAATGTTTGGTTGCTTCGAAAATGTCGGTCATATCGATTTACATTACAAAAATAAAAACACACAAAAATAGCCCTATTTTTCGGTATATCGGAATATATCTGCACTACCCTCAGCAAATATATTTTGAAATTAGTTCAGGAGTAGTGTCCCGAAAGTTTGCTACCTATCCCTGTATAAACCAACACTAAAAATAGCCGAATTTTTCGGTATTTCGGAACTTAAGTCAAATATTCTGAACTACCCCGAGAAAATATGTTTTGAAATTTGTTCAGAGTTAGTGTCCCGAAGATTTGCACATCCACATGTATCTGTAACATGTTTAATTACTTCGCAAATGTCGGTCATGTCGATTTACATTACACCATTTATATTGTGCATTTACACATTAAATATTTAGATTAGGACAGACGCAAGGACACACTGTGTCTGCTGCATGTATATAAGGCGGGAGAATATTCCATTGGGTGACTATTCGAGGGTAGAACCAGTATTTGTACGAATACTACTGTTTGTATGTGTTTGAAGGTCTGTGTACTACTGTATATGGTTTTCAATTATGAATACATAATAAGATTACTAGATGGATGGATGGAAACTATGCAGTGGATACATTTGTACAGCGTGATTATTCTTGAACGAGTACGTCTGATTTCTAGAGAGGGCCAGTTTAGGGTTTGGAGCATATCAGTAACAGAGCTTGTATTGTGGTATCGATTTGAAACATATATGGCAGCGCGTATTTGTACTTTTTCGACCTGGTTTATTGAGATTTGGTATGTGGGTCCCAGGCAGATGAAGAATATAATTCTAGTTTAGGTCTAACAAGGGATTCATAGGCATGATTGTGTGCTTGAGCAGAGTTTACTTCTAAATGTGTACGAAGTAATCCAAAGGATTGAATTGCTTTACAAGTTGTATAATGTATGTGTTTGTCCAATTATAGATTCAACTCTTTTTTCGAGTGGATGGTTATGAAGCAATGTGACTTTAATTGGAGTTCATTTTTGAGTGACACTAATGATATTACGTACATTTGTCAGGGTGGAAGTGCATTAGCCAATCTTGCTCCCACCTGTCTGCGGCTTCGATGTCAACTTGTACATTTCTAGTATCGTCTGTCTGAGTTATTGATTTATTTGTATATTATTTGTGTTTATTTTACTGTCATCGGCAATGAGTCTTAAGTTGCTGTGTTTTGGATAGTTTGGAAAGTCTGGAAAGTCGTTAATATAAATAAGAAAGAGGTTGGGTCCCAGGAAATGTGTGCAGTGCCCTGTGTTACTTTAGATGTGACAGGTTCTGATGGTTCCCCTTCCAGGACAATTTATATTGCTAAGAACATCAGAGATTCAGTGAAGTGCAATACAGTGAAGTCAATAATATTTTAGTTTGTATAGAAGATGACGGTGGGATACGTTGTCAAATCAAATGTGTTTGCAAAGTCCATATATATATAATGATAACATCTGTTTGTATGTTCCGGTTATTTGATTCGGTTATAAATATTTTGTAAGAATGAGATTAGTTGTGTTTCGCAAGAGCGGGATGATCTAAAACCATGTTGTAAGTCGTATAAAGTTTTATTATTTGCCATGCATATTAGTGATATGGGCCTATGCTTAATAGCGTCATGTTTGACACCATTTTTGAAAACAGAACATACGGTTGCATGTTTATAGTCTAACGGGACTTTTCCAACATAGATATTTCTGAAAAATGATGTTAAGGATTGGAGATACGGACATGCTACATTCTTTAAGGATTCTACGTTGCAGTTTATCTGCACCGGCAGCTTTATGTGGTTTGATATTTTGGATGAGTTTTCTAATGCCGTTTTCAGTAATGTTAGTGTCGTCCATTAGTGGATTGGGGCTTGGCCCCTTGTCAGGTATTTTGTCATTTGTAACAGACGTGAGAGCTTTTTGAAATTGGTTATTGAGAATGTTTGATTTATCGTGTGAATTTAATTGTTGTAAGCTATGTTCTCTAAGTGGAGGTGATGGTTTGGCTTCCGGACTTTTGAGTGTTTATGTAGGCGAATAGGATAGAATACACTTTATTACCTACAATTTAAATTGGAATAGACACATTGGCAGGGTTATTGCCGATGCAAACGACACTTTATAGTTCATATACTAAATTAAAAACTAAAAATAAAAATAAGGAGTGTCGCCTACCAATCTACCGTGAGACCATACATTAGTCATGCTACCCCTGGCGATAACCTCACAACTGTCACTAAGATGAATACGATTCAGATGGTCAATGCTACACAAGTGGCGATGCCAGACCAATCAGTATGAAAAACATGTTACACATTCTGCAGTGCAAATATTTTTCCCCGTTATACCGTGAATGGGAGCTTTGCACTATTTTCCGAAAAATGACAGGGAGGAAAATTCTGTTATTCTAGATCTTTTATCGGTTTACCAGTCATTTATTTTCATAATAATTATTTAATTTATCTCCGACTGCACTGGTTTTTAGCACATTTCTGGTTGCTTCGGTTTACATGTATTATTGTTGTTGTGTGTTGTTGTTTTAAAAAAACCATTAATAGGACGGCCATGCAGTGGAACCAACTGCCCACTGACACCTGTCTGGCAGAGTCGCTGTATTCATTCAATGCCCAGGGTTTAACACTCTATATGCTCATTTAATTATAAGCCTAGCCCCCCCCCCCCCCCCAACCAATAATTTTGTTGTGGGCCCCCCCCCCCCCCCCCCCACCAATAATTCTGTAAATTTTGGATTTTTTATTCTAATATATTTGTGTAATCATGAGTACTGGGAACTTTGCTGAGAACTTTGCTGAGAATGCAGGAAATGGCGTTTCACACCACTTATTGGATTTCAAAAAAAATTTCCGATTTGGGGGGGGGGGGGAGGGGGGGGGGGGGGGGGGAGGGGGGGGGGGGAGGGCATGCCCCCTGACCCCCTAGCGCTATCGGGCCCTTCGGGTCCTCAACATTGGGCCCCCTCAATAATGTTCGGCTTCCGCCGCCTATGAGTCTAATCCGCACTGTTTGCCATTCCATCAATGAAACACCGGTCATGTTTCTAACACGCAATATATATCGTTATCATGCTACAGGAGTGTGATAATTGATCAGGAACTACACTGGCCAAAAAATACGATGACGATAGTACGATAGCACGATGACGATAGTACGATAGCACGATGACGATAGTACGATACCACGATAGTACGATGACGATGCTACGATATTATATCGTACTATCGTCATCGTAGTATCGTACTATCGTCATCGTAGTATCGTATTATCGTCATCGTAGTATCGTACTATCGTCATCGTAGTATCGCCTTCGCGAAAATGGCGGTACGCCTTAATCAAGGTGGGGATTCCGAACGGCATGACGTCATGTTTTGTAGATGTGTTTACAGTAGACTCTTTGTGAAGTTATTGTAAAGAACTTTCAGAGCACCCATAAAACACATATGCCATCGTATTTGGTGCGCTACATATCATCAAAATCCGTCCGTTTGTTAGGAAGATTTTAATGAAAATCGACTGTAAAAATTACGTCACAGATTACGTCACGTCGGAAAATCGGGTTCGGAAATCACGTGATCGCACACCTTGTTAATAGCGCAAACAAGAATTTCGGCGCAAACGGCGCAAACAAGATTAATTTTTCAAATATCTATCTTAAATACCTATTAAATGAAATTAAATCAATCTAATGATGATTATATGTATCAAAATACCGGCGAATTACCTCGTCATCCATTGTTTTGATGCGAATGCGCATGCCCATCCGGAAGGCGATACTACGATGGCGATAGTACGATATTACGATGACGATAGTACGATACTACGATGACGATATATAGTACGATAGCACGATGACGATAGTACGATAATACGATAAACAGTGTTCCGTTAAGGCCATCGCAATATCGCTATCGGGTCGATACTACGAGATCACGACAGTACGATGACGATAGTACGATACTACGATGACGATAGTACGATATAATATCGTAGTATCGTCATCGGACTATCGTGATATCGCGTTATCGTCATCGTGGTATCGTACATACTATCGCCATCGTGGCATCGTAGTATCGTCATCGTAGTATCGTACTATCGTCATCGTAGCATCGTACTATCGTTATCGTAGTATCGTACTATCGTGATCGTAGTATCGTACTATCGTACTATCGTAGTATCGACCCGATAGCGATATTCCGATGGCCTTAACGGAACACCGTACATACAGGCGCGGATACAGAAATAATTGCAGGGGGGGGTCTGTAATTATAAATCGGCATAGCCGACCTCCGCGAGCGCGAAATCGTAAAGTAGGGGGTCTGGGGGTTCTCCACCAGGAATATTTTAGATGCCAGATCGCCTCAGATGCGATTTCCTGACACCTAGGCCACGAAAAAAGTCATCCAACTAGTCGAGTATTGTAGATTTTCGTTTGTTTTTTTTTTGCCGGGAGCAGGGGGAGGGGGGTGGGGGTTCTGGACCCCCGGACCCCCTGGACTCCCCCTGGACACCCCCCCCCCCCCCCGCCCCCTACTGTTTACAAACACTGATATAGAGGTATGTAGTGTTGTAAGGGTTAATGGTTATGATGGTGGGTCTAGTTTTCGGGGTATTATATAACAAGTTCATCAACTAGCGATTTTTATAAAACATACCATATGAGCTAACTTGTCAGTTCAAACCAATGCTAAACATTTCTTTCAATGTTTCTTGCCTTCAAAATAAGATTGTTGTTAGATTAAAATCCGCGTCAGCGCGTTTAGCAACACAGGAGTCGGCCATCTTGAATCTTGACTTATGGTTGGTGTTTTCGGGGTATGTTCCGAAAGTGTGAATAAATCTGTTAATTTGTCCCGAGTTTTCATTGGCTGTTGATGTCTCGCAGATAAGGCACAGTGAAGGAAAACTTGAAACTTTTCTATTGTTTATGATTTTAACAATATTAAAGAGCAGATTAATGGCGGACGTAGAAAATCAAGGTAGGTTCGTGAATAAAATTACCTAAATGCCTAAAATTACAAAAATTACCAGTATTTAGTCCAAACACTGGATTTGGTGGCCTTTTAAAGGACATAATGTACGTCAAGTCACGCTTATTTTAATCACCTGACATAAAGCACATCGCGGCTGCACACATGTCTATAAATTACAAAATATTTGAATACCCCGAAAACTCCGACTACCCCGAAAACTGGCGCCACGGCCATACATTTTAGTTTATCTGGGCTTTAATTTCGGTCTCGTTTTGGTATTTTCCGCGTACATCTTCCAGCACAATTATCGTGACCATCCTGGTTAATCACGTGACCAGCCTCTGACATCTTGGCGAAGAACTGTGTGAAAGGTTTCTATTCAGCAACACTATTTGGGTAACATTCTTGTTGCTTTCATTCGTGTTTATGATAGTTGTTGTGTCTTGTTTACAGCTTTACTTCTTATTGATATGGAGGTATCCATATTGGTATATGTTAAGGCAAATATGCTGGCTATTTGCAATCGTTGTAACCTTGCCATGTGCCAAGTTGCCGGGTGATCCTAAATCCGACAGTGTCCTATCTTCGTTGAATCAACAACAACAACAACATCAATCTTGTCATCTCGGGAGTTAGCTGCACATTTTCCGCTTTATAGGCAACAGGTTGCACTATATCGCTACACCACAGTCAACGGTAAAAAATTGTGTAATAGCATAAATTTACATTTCGCACACTAAAATATAAAGAAACCTGCAGGGCGTTGACGTTCATACTTCCATACTTCACTATATTGTTATTGAGAGACAATTCTTCAATATGAAATTATTACCATAATCTTACCTAATAAAGTGTGTATTAGCAAAAGTCTTGGGTCACAGTCGCTCTCCACGAAGTAGAAAGTCCGCACAGGCACTGACCTTGACCATCGTCACTATGTGCGGTCAGACGTGTGTCATATGCAAAGCAAAGCACCATCCCAAGACGCACATTGTGGCCAAATATTATCAAAATCGGTGAAGCAGTTCATGTGTTATTGAGAAAAGAAAAAGCTTTAACATTTTTGCGTTACAAACAAGGTAAACATCAGGTAGTCCTCAGTTTTTCGGTATATTATCAAATCCTCGGTGGGCGCGACATTTGAGTAGTTTTATTTCTTACTATATTTGGATGATTGCTTTTCTAATAACAACCATTTCTTGATAGGTTAGACCTCTTTTAGGCACAGGCAATGTTGAATATCCCCCACCCACTTGAATTCATGTTTTATAACATCTGTCTATACAGATTGAATACAATGGAATTATTTTAGTAGCCCTGTGCTTTTAGGCAAGATATATTTACATTTTCTGTGTCGTACCCATAATATTATATTAAAAAGTCTGGAAAAAAATCAGAAAACTTTTCGTCGGCGAATTATGCAGGTCCCAATGTTTCTCACGCAGGCGCTTTGCGGTAATAAATATGGCCTGGGCTCTGGGAAAACCAGCCTTAATGACAACATTTTTGTTTTTCACTTTTTTACATTTTCTAATGCGGATACCTTCAAAAACAATATTCTGAAAAAGAAAATACAATTTTTGTCTATAGTCGGCGCTTTTCCTGTGTAGCCAATATGACTGACGGACGGGCTAATGTACATGTACCCCGTACTACCAGGTAGCAGGTCTATGGGAAAATGCTGCGCTGACCCCCACTCCCTCGGCTGGCCACCACCGCCACTGCCGGGAAAATGTGGAGATGTAACATACACGGTTGTATAATTGTTACAACATGTCCTGATAAAACTACCAACAGTATATTCTCTCGTCGGGAATAATTAATTTGAAATTTAGTTTTGTTGTGTTTCAGAAAAAGTACATTCAGCACCTTTGTAAACAAAGAAACAGCCATGCTAAAAACAAGGGTGGATTTACGTAGGGGAAAAAGAAAAGCCGCCGCCCCCCCCCCCCCCCCCCCCCCACCCCCCCCCCCCCCCCCCCCCCAAAAAATAATTTGACGAGTAAATATATTTTTGCTCGAAAATGCGCCATAACGCAGCAAAATGGGGCGTAGATATCAAAAATATTCCGGAGGGCATACCGTCGGACCCCCAGCTCCGCTTGGTCGACGAACAAACGGTGCTAGTTCGAACCTGAAATACTGGATCTGCCCCTGACAAAGCACCTTGGCATACGTACATGTATTTTGCATAACTGCACACTATAACATAGTCAGTGATTTACACACTAAATTTGTCCCGATCACAACATTGATTTTGTTGGAATGACGCTCCACACACTGCGACTATTGTTCGAAGCGGCTCGTTTGAATTTAGACGCGTTTAATCTCAAATCTTGAATGGGTGTGTATTTGCTTTATATTATTTACACGCCTCCGACTAGAACGACGTCCCTTTGATAAAACACAAAGCACGCAGAATGTAAGAAAATTAACAACAATCTGCCAAAGTCGGACTTCTTAAATGTGTAAACGTTGGAGACCTGTGCATCTGTGCAGTCTGATCAGTGTCTGCAATGATTGCAAATGTACTAGTAAAATTTCTATACATTCATATAACCATATTTACAAGTGGTCATTTTAAAGAATATTTACATTGTTATCAAACGGCAATCGTACGGCTGATTCAATGTGATATTTTTGAAAGTCGCTAAAAATTACATGACACAGTACACGTAAGTGGTAGCAGATACAGATACAGTACAGCCACCGCGAAACCCGCACATTTTTTGTAATTGCGGCAACCAATTTAGCTTTAGCGCGGAATATTGCCGCAATCTCTTGCAAAACGTCCCGTGGCCGTTTGCGGCATAATGCGAAACTCCGCAAATTTTACGCGGTCGTTTCGCGGCGATCCTCGGCAAAAGTCGGCAAAACTTTCCAGTGTGTACAACGTACATGTACATGTTATCGCACCTTTACCGCCGCGTTTTGCGGCAAAATGGACACGGTAAAATGCGGCAAAACTCGGCAATTCACTCTGAAAATGTGTACATTGTTTGATTGAATGAAGTCAGTTTTACCCTTGTAGACATGCATTTCGCATGGATCGATTTGGTATATCTGTCAATAAATCATGTTCGAACATCCATGGTCATACCGATATTGATCATGTAAGATGTAGATATCAAACAGGCATATTCAGAATATTGATCATGTAGGATGTAGATATCAAACAGGCATATTCAGATTTTCGCGGTGTGTAATCGATCGTATTTCCTCGCCACCATATAAAACCCGACTCGAGAAACACAAATTAAGTTGTTATTTCTGAATTTGTCAATCGTTTGCATGGTCTAAGAAATCAAACAAATGTGAAAACAATTTTGTTTTTACAAAATATTAGACTTGTCTAAGGAGACGATTCTTATGTGTTGCCAATGCCAAAACATGTTTTATTAAGTCATCGGACAAATGTGAAAAGAAAACCTGAATATATTGGTATTTCTTTACAAAAACATATTTTGACAAAATATGAGAATCGTCTTGCTTTTATCAAGAAATCAAACAAATGTGAAACTGCACAAGCTGCATGCGTCATTTCGATGACGTGAGCGACTACATAGCGTGGTTTTGGTATGTTCATTTCCGCCGAGTTCTAAAGGTCAGTTACACTTTGCACGTGAAAATGGATTACCGACTGATGATTGTAAACACCATCAGGTGTGCAGCTAGACCGAAAATGATATGTCGCAAATGTGCTACAGTCGAACCTCTATAAACCGAACACAGAGACAAGTTAGTTGTGCTTAATTTTGACATAGTTCGTGTCCATTTATCTCCGATTATAATTTCTGTTCATGAACACAAAGCACCCACGCGTGTCTTGAAGTAGTTATATACATGGTTCACAGTGGAGCCTCTAAACCGGACGCCCTGGGATGTGCCCCAGGGTGTCCGGTTTAGAGAGGTTGCACTGTAGTTGTGGATGGGTGGGTACGGCGGTATATTTTTTTTAATGTAAGTGTAGTATGTATGTATTAATACCTTTAATAAATTAGCTTTTGTACCAACATTAATACTAGACATTATGCACTGTAGTTGTGGATGGGTAGGTACGGCGGTATATTTTTTTTAAATGTAAGTACATGTATATGTATTAATACCTCTAATAAATTAGCTTTTGTACCAACATTAATACTAGACATTATGTTTGTAAAACATGGATGTGCCCCTCTGGAATACTGGACTCTAACTGGAGAAACTCTTACAAACTTGTTGATGTAAATGTACACAGACGGACGGACTTACGGAAGAGCAAGGCAATATGCCCCGGCCGGCCCCTACCCCCCCCCCCCCCCCTCCCCCCCCCCCCCCCCCCCCCGCATAGGGGCATGATTAACCCAGGCAATCTCAGTTTTGTTGAGAATACAGTACATTTTCGTTTCAGCTCTCGCGATCACGCTTCGCGTTTTTGCGACCTCGATCTACGCGCAAGATCGCGAAAGGAGACGATTCTCATATGCACAGTACTGTCAAAACATGTTTTGTTGTGAATATGTTAAATTTTCGTTTCGCGATCCATCACGCTTTGCGTTTTCGCGATCTCGGCCTATGCGCAAGATCGCGAAAACGCGAAACATGTTTTGTTGAGAATATGTTTCATTTTCGTTTCGCGAAATTGTAACATGTATAAATCGTTTTAGGAGACGATTCTCATGTGCTGCCAAAACATGTTTTTATTAAGAAATGGAACAAATGTGGACAAACATCAATATTTCTGACAATAAAAACATGGTTTGACAAAACATGAGATGATTCTGATGTGCTGCCAGTACATATTTATTGAGTAAATAAGGATTCCGTTACTTTTTTTTGAGATTCCACACCTTCTCTCCGACCAATAAAATGGAAGAAATATTTTTATCAAATGCGTTGAAAACCGCTATGCTATAAGAGAGATAAGTTCCATTCCATTAATAAATATGTAATTGATCGTAAATATGCTGCTCTTGTGCACAGGTTGAAGTAACGGACCGAGGTCTATACCATCTAATCATTATAATGATTAGATGGAGGGGGTAAAAAAAATATTTTTTTCTTCACGTATTGATGCTTTTAGGCATATTTAATGTATTTATAGACCTCGGTCCGTTACTTCAACCTGTGATCTTGTGTCAGCGTGTTTCAAAGATCCGATCGACACAACTTAACCTTTAGATGTCATTTTGTAACCTTTCATGTCCCACTCATGTCCCACTTTCCAATGCCGACACACGTCCCAGTAGGTCACCGCACGTGCATATGATGATGTATGACGTGATCGGACAAAACCGGGCTTATTGCATATGTGACTAGCGAAGACCAACACGTGTTTACCATCAGTAGATTGTAACAGGACACGTAAATCGTTTTAGGAGACGATTCTCATATGCTGCCAAAATAGGTTTATTAGAAAAAATAACATTATTGTTTTGACAAAACATGAGAATTGCCTCATAAAACACGAGAATTATAATGGTGTTCTGTTAGTGTCGTGTAACTCGTTAGTGTCCTGTTAGGGCCAGTTACATTATCGCGTTCTCTCGCACGGACAGACACGTGGACGGACATATTGACAAACTGTGTGGCGACTGTGTACCCGAGACTATTTTCGGCGAACATAATGCAAATCTCGGACAGATGGAACGCAAGGTATGGGATCACGTGTTTCCGAACGACGTGACGTCATGTTTTTTTAGATGTGTTCACAGTAGATTTCCTTTAATATCTATCTAATGGAATGGACCAGAACAATTACGAAAATGAGTTGCTGCATTGCTTGATTGTTTTCACCTTTGTTATCTGACTCAACATAATAAAATTGACACATTGCATGCTAATTAAGCAATTACGCGGCTAATCACAAGGAATTGTCGCCAATCAGTATAGGATCGAGTAAATACAATATCAGAGGGTTGGCCGCAACATAAGTGTTGTAGTTTGCGCACCTGAATTTAACGGATTATTAATTGGCATGTGCATTCAATAGTTGGATGCACCTGACGTTAATTATTTACTAACAACCTAATTCGACAACGACCTCCAATTAAGGAAACCATTTTTATTATTCTACGATGATATGTCGTGCAACATCAAGTTAATCATGTGCATCTGTTTGTGCCTTTTGTCAATCAAAACACATATTTTGCATTTAACAAACATCATTGGAACCTAGATTTGCAATTGATAAAGCATAAAATAATAAAGCAAAACATCGCAAAACGCCTCATTTTCTGTCCATCAAAACGCCGCAAATTGTGGCAAATGTGCCGGTGATCCGTTTTATGATTTCGCCGCGTTTTGCCGCAATTGACTTGGGTCACGATTGCGTTAATTTATTTTAACAATTGCGGCAATACCGCGAGAACTTTGCGGCATTTCGCGGCAAACCAGTGATTTGCCGCAATAGGTAGGAAATTCCGCGCTGGCGAAAAACTCTGCAAAGCAAAAAATGTGCGGGTTTCGCGGTGGCTGTACTGTACAAATCAGTAGGCTACGTCCCTGGTAGCTACACTTATGTATTACAATCATCATGTTGTCCGCGAACTATACAGGTCCCAATGTTTCTCACGCAGGCGCTTTGCGGTAATAAATAATATTATAGTATCTAAATAAAGAGTCCGTATGATTGCATGGTGGTCAATTATTCTGCCATCATTTTCTGCACTGCTAGTTTCGTTTTCTGCGTGACACACCATTTTTAGCGCGCCTTTCAAAGAAGCTTATGGCATATCCCCGGCGTCGTAGTCATCGTCTGTCCGTCTTCAAAAATTCAAAAACTTAACGTTGGGTGAAATTTGTTATAATTTATTTTATTCAGGAAACATTTTGATATTTCACACATGCCTTTCTATTATGCTGTGACGAATCCACGCCACTCAGACCCACGCTAAACCCAAAGTCAATGTCACAGTCTTCGTTCTTTCATAAACTTAACGTTGGGGGAAATTTGTTATAATTTCTGTTCCCTTTCAACAAACGTTTTGATATTTAACACATGCCTTTCTCTAATGATTGTATCATGCTGTGACAAATCCAGGATGCTCAGACCCCGCTAACCCCAAGGTCAAGGTCACAGTCTTAGTGCTGTCATAAACTTAACGTTGGGGGCAAAGTTGTTATAGTTATACCCCCCCGCAACAAATTGTGGAGGGTATACTGGAGTCTGGTTGTCTGTCCGTCACTAAACTTAACATCAGAGAAATATGTTGTAACTTTTGCTTTCTTCATCGAAAATTCTTAATATTTCACCCATGCATTCCTCTAAGGCTGTACTATCGTGCTGTGGCAAATCCACGACCGTCCAACCCCTGCTGATCCCGTGGTCAAGGTCACATACTTGCTCTCTTCACAAAACTTAACATCAGAGAAATCTGTTACAACTTCTATTTCCTTAATCGAAAATTCTTAATATTTCACCCATGCATTCCTCTAAGGCTCTACTATCATGCTGTGTCAAATCCATAACCGTCCAACCCACGCTGATCCATAGGTCAAGGTCACAGGCCCACAGACTTGGAAAAAATCTACATATTTAGTTTTAGGGGTACCCTGGCCCACGCGGGGGGGGGGGGGGTATTCCGTAAGCCTCCCTTACTGACAAATCTAGTTTATGTTTCCTTTCACCGCTCTTCTTATTATTTTACACAGCCCTTCTGGTTCTCTATCATGCTGTGCCAAATCCATGATCGTCAGACCCCCGCTAACCCCAAGGTCAAGGTCGCAATCTTAAATTTGTTATAATTTCTGTTTCCGTTCTCACAGCTTCTTCATATTTGTGAAACTAAAGCACCACCAGGCTCGCTTCGTTGTCTTCTGACAACTTTGTTTCTACAATTTTGTATGCAATTCTATATAGGGTAGAGTTTGTGTACAGTACTCTACACCTTTCAGTCAATCAATCTGAAACTTTACACACATCTGCTACACATATTGTGCATGGGCACCTAGTTGTTTTTATGCTGAAATTTGTTTTTAACAAAAATATTGACTTTTTCACTTAACCATTTTTTCTACATTTTGTATGCTATTCTGTATAATTATACCCCCCGCAACGAGTTGTGGGGGGGTATACTGGAGTCGGGTTGTCCGTCTGTGCGTCCGCGTAAACTTAACATCAGAGAAATATTGTTATAACTTCTATTTCCTTCATCTAAAATGCCTTGATATTTCACACATGCATTCTGTAAGGCTCCTTCTACTACCATGCTGTGCCAAATCCACGACCGTCCAACACCCGCAGATCCCAAGGTCAATGTCAAATACTTAGTCCGTAAACTTAACATCAGAGAAATATTGTTATAACTTCTATTTCCTTCATCTAAAATGCTTGATATTTCACACATGCATTCCTGTAAGGCTCTACTACCATGCTGTGCCAAATCCACGACCGTCCAACCCCCGCAGATCCCAAGGTCAAGGTCAAATACTTA
Organism: Conchocele bisecta; assembly: GCA_029237695.1. NCBI lineage: Eukaryota > Metazoa > Mollusca > Bivalvia > Lucinida > Thyasiridae > Conchocele > Conchocele bisecta. The sequence continues at coordinate 106,301,309 of CM055268.1, forward strand.
GTCCGTAAACTTAACATCAGAGAAATATTGTTATAACTTCTATTTCCTTCATCTAAAATGCTTAATATTTCACACATGCTTTCCTGTAAGGCTCTACTACCATGCTGTGCCAAATCCACGACCGTCCAACCCCCGCCGCAGATCCCAAGGTCAAGGTCAAATACTTAGTCTCTTTACAAAACTTAACATCATCAGAGAAATAAGTTATAACTTCTATTTCCTTCATTGAAAATTATTTTTATTATTTCACTTGTGCATTCCTCTAAGGTTCTACTATCATGCTGTGACAAATCTACGACTGTCCAACCCGCTGATCCCAAGGTCAAGAGGTCAACATACTTAGTCTCTTTACAAACTTAACATCAGAGAAATATGTTATAACTTCTATTTCTTTCAATTGAAAAATTTTTAAAAATTTTAATATTTCATATGCTGTGACAAATCCCCGCTGATCTCGAGGTCAACGTCACATACATACCGTATACCTCCAATTAATGCCCCCCACCTAATAAACGCCCTCCCCCCACCTTAAATCCTTATTTGTGTTAAAAAAAATAAAAAAAAAATTTATCAATGACCGCCAATTTCAAACACAAATAATCCTTAAATCCTTATTTGTGTTTGAAATTGGCGGTCCTTGGTAATTTTTTTTTTTTTTTTTTTTTACTGGCTAATAAACGCCCCCCTTTTGTAAAATGTAACGCCTCCGGGGGCGTTAATTCGAGGTTATACGGTAATCTCTTTACAAAACTTAACATCAGAGAAATCGGTTATAACTTCTATTTCCTTGCTCGGATCTGCTTCACATTTCACACACTCATTGCTCCAATCCCAGAGTCAAGGTCACAAGCCCACACACTTTTTACATATTTTAGGAGTACCTGGGCCCACGCGGGGGGTATTCCGTAAGCCTCGCTTACTGACCAATCTAGTTTCTACTTACCACAACTCTACCTGAATTAGTATACCTGTTCACAACAAGAGGAAGAAATAATACTATAGATTTTCAAATTCACATTAAAGGTACATGCCCACTCAGTAGGCACAAACTGTTCTTTATAGGAATTAAATAAGTGTATAATTGTGTCACTATTCCACTATTTTTAAAAATTACACGTTCCCACTATACAAATATAACCATTTAGTAATGTTTATTTTACTGATAGTGACGCACGGTGGTATCAGGCTATATTCATATACAAATGAAGCATGCTATTTTTTTTATTATACCCACCGCAACGAGTTGTTGGGGGGTATACTGGAGTCAGGTTGTCTGTCCGTCCGTCTCTTTACAAAACTTAACATCAGAGAAATTTCCTTCGTCTAAATTGCTTAATATTTCACACATGCATTCCTGTAAGTCTACTACCACGGCATGCTGTGCCAACTCCACGACCGTCCAACCCCCGCTGATCCCAAGGTCAAGGTCAAATACTTGGTCTCTTTACAAAACTTAACATCAGAGAAATAAGTTATAACTTCTATTTCCTTCATTGAAAATTCTTAATATTTCACTTGTGCATTCCTCTAAGGTTGTACTATCATGCTATTACAAATCTACGACTGTCAAACCCCCGCTGATAGCAAGGTCAAGGTGACATACTTAGTCTCTTTACAAAACTTAACATCAGAGAAATATGTTATAACTTCTATTTCTTTCATAGAAAATTCTTAATATTTCATGCATGCATTCCTCTAAGGCTCTACTATCATGCTGTGACAAATCCCCGCTGATCTCGAGGTCAAGGTCTCATACTTAAGTCTATTTACAAAACTTAACATCAAAGAAATCGGTTATAACTTCTATTTCTTTGCTCGGATCTGCTTCACATTTCACACACGCATTGCTCTAATGGACCTCTACCACCCTGTGACAAATTCACGTTCGTGCAGCCCCCCCTCCCCCCCCCCCCCCATTTTCCATAAGCCCAGAGTTCAGGTCGCACGCCCACACACTTTTTTACATATTTAGGGGTACCTGGGCCACGCGTATTCTGTAAGCCTCGCTCACTGACCAATCTAGTTATTTATACTAATTAATGCGTCACCTGTAAAGATAATATTTTAGACAAATTATAATGTATGATCATTGCACATCAAAAAATAAATACAGAGAATAAATAGTAATGTCCATTAACATTTTAAGGAAACACGGTTATCGCCCCGTGATACCAATGTGATTATAAAATGTATAATAATGCCAATCAATACGTGGGGTAATGGTGAATGAATGTTTATTTTGCCAGAAAATGTCTCCGATGATGTCTCTGATATAAAGAACATTTTGTGTCTACTGAGTGGGCATGTGCCTTTAAGGTTTCTTGCATTTGTGACAGCTTCACATTTCTGCATCTTCTCAGCACACTGTCTGGCCCATCTTCGACGGGCGTATTTTGTGACTTACAGCACTCTTGTGGGTGGCAGGTGGGAGAATGTGATGGGTAATTTAACAATTGGGGTTCATCCTTACCGGAATTCCGACTGGAGACCTGGATTGGCCCTCACATATGTCTTTGGCATTTTGTATGTGACAGTTGTATCGGGTTATACCCCTTACATGTATGTGAGTATTATGATTATTCGTAATCCTATTTTAGGGGAAGGGGCCAAGTGACTTTGGTGTGGTATGGACCTGGCACCAGGTCAGGTTATTCTAATTTCAGGGCTGAAAATATTTTTTGTCGATGTAAATATTCTTTCTGATTTTGAAATTTTCCCCCCAAAGCAGCAGGTTAAAACGGGATCGAACCTGTTTGCCCGGCCTTACATGACCTTAGCTGTTGATAGGCCGTTGAACACCAATAAACAAACAAACAGCACTCTTGTTGTATGAGTGATTCGCTTCAAACTTCATGTGCATGTTTGTGATCATCCATATCATATTCACCCCACCCATGCTCCTCATTTGCCCACAGTCAAGGTCATATAACTTCTGTTAGATATGTGCACGTTTGTAAGGAGCTCCGCAGGGGACGTAGAATTTTTTTTTTTATTAATTCGTTCCCTCAATTTAACAATTTGTTCCCACAAAATAACAATTTGTTTCCACAGGAACAAATATTTAATTTGTGGGAACAAATTGTTATATCGTGGGAACAAATTGTTCAATTGAGGGAACGAATTATCATTTTGTGGTAGCAAATTAATGAAAAAAATCTGTCCCCTGCGGGGCTCCATACGTTTCTCCATTCTCCTCGGTTCATCTAAAATCCTTTTACCATGACGCATGATTTCCTGGAATCCGTTCACTGTCAGTTTGTCTGTCGTGCAAACTGATCAATCAGTACCTGTCTTACCTGATAAAATCGTCCAATAATGATTAAGTGACGGTTTCCATGGTAATGCTAATAATTAGCTAGATTGAACCTGGGATTGCAGTTTCCAATGAGAAATTACCAGGTAGTCCATTAAAGGTGTATCTAGCGATAATGCCTTTGATCTCAGTGAGTTGTAGGAATATTTAGCGGGTAACATGGCTAGCAGTGCTGTAAAGGCCACGAAGAAAGTGAAAAAAATAGTTCCAAAATCCGGAGTTTCATCAAAGGAAGTAACACATGGTGTTGGGAATCTACATATTCAATCTATTCAGCCACCAGATCAGGTTTGTATGTAAATATTTTCTCGTGATTGAGAGCTCTGTCTAAATAAGCTTTATGTCTAAAACATACTTTTCCCCCTGATTTCAAAATCATTGCGTATTTTACTTTTACAAATGGATTATTGATTTTCTTCATTACTAAATATGGAACAAATGATAAACACTGTTTGCTTTTTGCATCTCAACTATTGAATTTTCAACTTTATGACAGTATTTTCACTACGCAATTTGAAAATCAATGCATATTTTTTCGCATTGCTGTGCATATTTTGTACTTCCACTTTTGATAATCAATGCTTATTCAGCTAAAATAAGTGAGTAAAATACACGAATACGCACCTGACCTGGAGCTCTGGTGATTGTACTGCCTGAAATAAGCCTACCTGGTACCGTAATAACCCTAAATATTCGAACAAAATTCATTCTCGGAAACACATATAAATATCTGCTTTCCCATAACAAAGAGTCCCAATGTTTAGGTTGTTAGTAGGATTATTCTGGTTTATCGCAATAACAATATATTTGGATACTATTCGTTTGTTTTTTTACGTTTTTTTACGTTTTTATAGCCGTTTAACGGCTATATTCCCAATCGCAAAAAATATGTTTTTTTCCCAATTTCCAAACGAAAATCCCAATTCCACCAGTTCTAAAACGTACGAGTGCCCGCTATACAGATACATGTATATTCATTTAGTAATATTTATTTTACTGATAGTAACTCGCGATGGTATCAGGCTATTTATACCCCCCGCAACGAGTTGTGGGGCGGTATACTGGAGTCAGGTTGTCCGTGCGTCCGTCCGTAAACTTAACATCAGAGAAATATTGTTATAACTTCTATTTCCTTCATCTAAAATGCTTGATATTTCACACATGCATTCCTGTAAGGCTCTACTACCATGCTGTGCCAAATCCACGACCGTCCAACCCCCGCAGATCCCAAGGTCAAGGTCAAATACTTAGTCCGTAAACTTAACATCAGAGAAATATTGTTATAACTTCTATTTCCTTCATCTAAAATGCTTAATATTTCACAAATGCATTCCTGTAAGGTTCTACTACCATGCTGTGCCAAATCCACGACCGTCCAACCCACGCAGATCCCAAGGTCAAGGTCAAATACTTAGTCTCTTTACAAAACTTAATATCAGAGAAATATTGTTATAACTTCCTATTTCCTTCATCTAAAATGCTTAATATTTCACACATGCATTCCTGTAAGGCTCTACTACCATGCTGTGCCAAATCCACGACCATCCGACCCCCGCTGATCCCAAGGTTAAGGTCAAATACTTTACCCCCCCCCCCCCCTCACCCCCCAAATTAAAAAAAAAACACAAAAAAACGCCATTTTCAAACACAAATAAGGATTGTTTGAAATTGGCGGTCCTTGGTAAAAATTTTTTTTTTACTGGCTAATAAACGCCCCCCTTTTGTAAAATGTAACAGCTCCGGGGGTGTTAATTCGAGGTTATATGGTAGTCTCTTTATCAGAGAAATCGGTTATAACTTCTATTTCCTTGCTCGGATCTGCTTCACATTTCACACACTCATTGCTCCAATGGACCTCTACCACCCTGTGACAAATTCACGTTCATGCCGCTCGCGCTAATCCCAGAGTCAAGGTCACAAGCCCACACACTTGGAAATTTTTACATATTTTAGGGGTACCTGGGCCCACGCGGGGGGTATTCTGTAAGCCTAGCTTACTGACCAATCTAGTTTCATATGCAAATGAGGCATGGTATTTTTATAGTTTGAAATACCCAATTGATTCAGAAATGATGGAGTGACAATATTCAATTGCAAATTCCTTATCTGGAGCCCTGGACTTACATGTACATGTATGAAGTGAACCCTTGAAATGATTCCCTTGGATTGGAGATCTCGGCATAGCGCTGTATTACAATATGACCACTCAGCTGTATTTTGAGCCGGTATGGGATCACATGGTCTATTGTTTACACTGGATTAATGGTGGCTGCGCCCATGGGGTCTCGGGGTAAATCTAATTTTTCAACAATACGACTGCTGTTTCTTCCTTTTAATGATGACCGTGTTTCAGCCGTTAAAACTACTAGTCCGCCAATACCAAATTTAGCAGCATTACATGTAGTTAGTCTGAACATTCTACAGAGAAATTTGAATCGGACAGAATAGAACGTTGTTTAATTTGCTCCAATTTGCAAAGCCACCATGACCCCATTCCCAATATTCCAAAAAGGAACACTGGATCCTATTCTTGATGCAAAAATAAATATAAAATCTTAATATTTTTATGCCACCAGGTTTCGAAGAAACGGGTGGCATATAGTGTTTGGACCGTCAGTCTGTCCGTCCGTCCGTCACACTTTTCGGTTAACCACTTTGTCACAGTTTCTCAAACTGGCCATAGCATCTACATAAGTTGCTTAATCGCTTCAATACTTCAACACTTCATTCATTGGTATGTGTGCCACACCTGCCTTTTCATAATTTATATGACCTTCGCCTTTTCACCTTCACCAGGTTACTTAAATGACTTAACAATTTTGGTTAACCAGTTCGTCACAGTTTCTCAAACTGGCCATATCATCTACATAGGTTGCTTAATCGCTTCAATACTTCAACACTTCATTCATTGGTATGTGTGCCACACCTGCCTTTTCATAATTTATATGACGTTCGCCTTTTCACCTTCACCAGGTTACTTAAATGACAACAATTTTGGTTAACCAGTTCGTCACAGTTTCTCAAACTGGCCATATCATCTACATAAGTTGCTTAATCGCTTCAATACTTCAACACTTCATTCATTGGTATGTGTGCCACACCTGCCTTTTCATAATTTATATGACCTTCGCCTTTTCACCTTCACCAGGTTACTTAAATGACTTAAATGACTTAACAATTTTGGTTAACCAGTTCGTCACAGTTTCTCAAAATGGCCATATCATCTACATAAGTTGCTTAATCGCTTCAATACTTCAACACTTCATTCATTGGTATGTGTGCCACACCTGCCTTTTCATAATTTATATGACGTTCGCCTTTTCACCTTCACCAGGTTACTTAAATGACTTAACAATTTTGGTTAACCAGTTCGTCACAGTTTCTCAAACTGGCCATATCATCTACATAAGATGCTTAATCGCTTCAATACTTCAACATTTCATTCATTGGTATGTGTGCCACACCTGCCTTTTCATAATTTATATGACCTTCGCCTTTTCACCTTCACCAGGTTACTTAAATGACTTAAATGACTTAACAATTTTGGTTAACCAGTTCATCACAGTTTCTCAAACTGGCCATATCATCTACATAAGTTGCTTAATTGCTTCAATATTTCAACACTTCATTCATTGGTATGTGTGCCACACCTGCATTTTCATAATGTATATGACCTTCGCCTTTTCACCTTGAAATGAATACTGAAATGACTTAACCACTTTGTCACAGTTTCTCAAATATGCTGCAGGTGGCATCCGCGTTCGACAGACGCAGTTCTTGTTTTTCAATTTTATTATAATAAATGTATACCATTTTCCGCAATTTGTAGTTGCTGCGATACATTTAAGTTCAGTGATAAATGTATATCTTTTGCCCGACCTTAAATTACTTTAGCTGTTGATAGGCGTTAAACACCAATAAACAAACAACTTTATCATTGATGTAAATATTCAGTTCTTATTATTAACCCTTACAATGCTGAATTAAAATTTGTCGTCTGCTGTTTATTTTTGATTTTCCATTTTTCTCATCAAAAACATGGTTTGACAGCACTTTAGAATCATTTCCAATGGAAATGATTCTAAACTGCTGACAAACCATGTTTTTACTGAGAGAAGAGACAAAATATGACACAGCAGCAGTCGACTATTTTCGGTTCCCGCACTCTAAGGGTTAAGCCCTGTCCCATTCTTATTGTGGGATATTCCCCCAGCTGTGCATGTGAAATAGTGGATTTGAACAGTCCTAAAACAACCTTAACTGTTGACAGGCCATTAAACGCCATTAAACCATTAAATATTTTTCTAAATTTCTAAAGCGCTGTGTGTCTATTCATAAAATATAAAAAAAAGCACCTTGGATGTCTTATTTTTTTTTTATAAAATTTTAGAAAATTAAAAGGGCTGGATTTTGTTGACACTGCCCAAAAATCATACTTTTGTGGTGGGGGTGAATGGGTTTCCTCTTTTGTGTCACATCTTTTATTAATTTCCTCTTTTCTCACAATGTGCTGATCACACCCCTGTGAGTTATTCTATTCTCTAACAGGGATGGATTGTGGCCTTGGGGTTTGTACACCTGACTTCCAATCCGGAGGTCGTGGGTTCAAACCTCGCCTTAGGCATCAAAAATACTTAAATAGTATTTCCATCCCACTGATCTGTCGGGTGTGAGACTTTGAACTGTGGTCCCGTCTCTATATGACCCTAGCTGTTGGTGGGACGTTGAACCCATTCACTTTCACTTTCTATTCTCTAGCAGATGGTGATACGGTCTTTATTGTCATTGGTTAGTAACTTACCTGTGTGCAGTGATGCATGACGATTGTGGTAAATTCAATTGCACACTGGTATTGCGTATTGTGAATTAGCGTGACTTTCGTGTACGACAAACACACGTTTCATTAACATTTCAACACTACAGAGTACAAACCTCAGTCCCAGTGTTTGCAAATAATGTAGATCCAGATGAGACGGCTCGTAACGAGCCGTCTCATCTGGATCTGCATAATTTGTGGATAGTTTGTGGTTTATGTGTTAAAAATCGTACATTTTGTGTGTCTGAACATGGACATGGAAGAGGCTATTCAATAGTTTACGGGTGAAGGGATTTATCTGGTCTTACATCATGCAGTGCACCCACTAAGCAAAAAGCACTCTGTAAATACCGTGATAAAATCGTAAACCGTATCCTAATGTCATTGCAGAGGCATCCCCAGTGAGCGATAAAATCCTGACTTGATTGAAAGAATCCGGACTTAATTGAAAGTGAAAGTGGCTGGATTAGAGTGTGAAAATAAGCGTTAAATCACTTCTCATCTGAACCGAATCTCCGTTACGATTGACTGATGTATAGGTTTTATTTGAAACTGTTGGATGCTCAGAGTAGAATGTCGAGCAAGGGGGTGACAGTTATAAAAGTAGGGAAGACCGCTGTCTCCAAACCTGGCCTGCTATCGCCCGGGCTTGCTTCGGGTGTGAGGAATCTACATATAGGGCTGCAGCAAACATCCCAGGTAGGCGGCTCTGCTTTTCTTATCTTGCTTTGGTCTGTTTTCAAATTGGTCTTTTTACAAGACGTGATTTTTATACCGTATTTGCACGTTATTTTATTGTTGCATAAATTAAAATAGGCTTTAACAGTGTAATAATACAGTTTATTATACCTCATCGTAAATTTGACGCTTTGCATTGGTCAATTCCCTACCACGTGGTATAATGCAATTGGCAGATGTAAACAAAGATGGCGGAAGCCAGTGGAAGCAAACATTTTGCAGATCTATATTGTATGCAATGTGAAATGTTAGTTATATTCGGTATAATAAAGTAAATGGTGCCCTTGGTTGAGGGGGATATTGTGGATTATCTCCCCTCGAGAACATTATCTCTGATAATATTCCCTCGGGGAGATAATCCCCAATATCCCCCTCAACCAAGGGCACCATTTATAGAGTATTAAAATCATGATACGCTAGTGTAATAGATATGTAAATGAAACTGCAACAGACAATACGTTAGGTGATTAATACAGCTTCAATGTATGGTGTTGTGCTTATTAATCCATAAACTTGTTTAAAACGTATCCCATCAAATTATCACTTGTGTAACATCCTCATATGCATTTAATGCATGAACATTTCAAACTGTTTTCCACACCTTTTCACGAGATGGGGTCTCGGCAAAATGATTTAACACACAAATAAAAGTTGAAAATATTCTGCACAACCCTTGTAATTAGGGTTCGAGCAAACAATATTCGTAAGATAGTTCTGTAGTCGATAATTACGTGCTTGGGATTCACGTCTAGGCAACCAGTATGGCACTTGACAACAATGCAGGCAGATCATATATTGCATATATTATACATGTGCTCGTGTAATTTATGCCTTTATAGTATTTTTCCCCGAAACTTTTAAAAGCTGAGCATGGTAAATTTATTTATTTCTTAAATAAATATACTGGGCATATCACAATAGGTTATACACATATATGTGGCTGGGACTGGAGAAATGGCGACCAGTGTAGATCCAGATGAGCCTGTGCATCTGCACAGGCTGATCAGGATCTGCACTACTCGCCATTCCATAAATGAAACACCCGTCATTGTTCCAACAAACAATACAGATCGTTACAGGAGCGTGCTATTTGATCTGGAGCTACAATGGTAAAAAATCCCATAAGTCCCATTTCTCCAGTCACAGCCGCATATAACGTAGTATACCATCACCCTTTGACAAGACAATGCCGATGGTTATATTATCCAAAGTTTTATTGAATGGTTTTCTTTTGTAAACAGATAGTTTCTTACAAATCTCTGTAGCATATTCAAACATTGCATTTTAAAATGAGCTAGTCTAGTGGTGCAACGATATACCGGTATACCGGTATATTGCCATATGTCATCCTGACGATACGTATCGCGGTACGGTTTTCGCGTATCGCGATATTTAGGCCATATTCTCGGTCGCCATCTTGTGTTAAATTAATTGTGCAAAATTATTAAAAATCATTCAAAACATAATTTTTAATATTTTGAATAAACACGTCACAATTAGATGACTAATACATGTAGTGAGTAATCTCGGACGTCCAACACATCTGGAAGTTTTACAGCAAATTCCGTGTGTAATGTTTGTAAACACAAATTTAACACCGTACTAGCTGTTACTAACTTACTATACACTGATAATCAAAACATCTCCCGCTGGACGCAACAGGCGGAGCTTAAACAATCAATCTGTCACTGCGTTGGCCAGTTTCCTTGTCTAGCATAACTGTAGGCGGGGCGTACAGTTTTCACGAAAAACCTTTTTGAGACACTTGCCCTTGAATTGAAACTGGTCGGATCCAATTAGTCATCGATTACGTTCGCATACATTAACACAACGCTCTTTTCAAAACATTTACCTTGCCCGATATGGTCGGTGTCATTTTGGCGACATTAAATATTTTCTATGAAAAATATTGCATAATGCCATTAACGGTAATTCCCGATAAGTATTCCGTGTCGTGTATTCCAATAGGCAAAATGCAATTGCGCATAAGTCATCAAACTCCATCATTAGTTGGCAAACTGTGTTTACACAATGCTGATTCGTCTACAGTGACGTCACAAGACTAAGACTTCAAACACACCGCGCTTGTCAAGTATTACTACGTGTAAATTTCACACCGCGGGGCACAAGGCCATATCAAAGATCAATACACGCGGTTGCTGACGTCAGTCACGTAGTCCACACTAGACTGGTACACTGTCGGATGCGCATCCTAGCGAAACAATACTAATGGGAACCAGTCTAAAGTGACACAACAAACGTGTTTATGTGAATTGGGTCTCGATCTCCGACAAATCCCGGCTTATTGCATTAGCGGCCAGACCAGGCAGTGGATTCGCGTAGTCTGACCATGGTTTACAATGCTCGCCAATCTCTAATTAAAACATCAGTAATTGCGTCAGCGGACATTGCCAATTCGTCATAGGCTTGTAGTATAAACACATATACAAACAAATTAGGACGAAACGACCCGTTGCGAGGAAACATAAATCTCCTTTCCAGTCCTCTCCGGTTTCTAGTCATACCGGGGGCGAGGTATCGGGTACGTTTTGACCCGCACCCGAGGTATCAATCGGCCGACTCGTCATAGGGCCAAGATGTCAGTAAGCGAAAACGCGAATTTACACCTGTCTGCTTCTAGACGACTTTCAATTCCGGTGTAAACAATTCGTAATTTTAAAGAATTTAGAAAAACATTTCTACTGTCCAGTTTTATTATGTTTATGCATTTTTAAAACAGGTGCCTGTCGGGCATGTGAGATTGGAAAATGTACACGTCCGTCGCGATTTCTTTGGGTATCGGGCACCCGGCTAATTTCGCAGACTGGGCGTAATTATTATGTCATCTGTCATTGAAATGCACGTGCCTCGGAGCTGTAAACAAAACCGGCATCTTTGATGATTGAAGTCCGCCGATTTTCGCATGCTATTTACTAAACACGAGCGGCGGCATTATTGAGGTATTTCCATGGGTTTAGGGGAACACGGGTTCATAATGTATCGGGCCTCGACAAATCTTTAATTTTCCTCTCGTCCAGATTGAATTTCAACCCGTTACAGTGGTGGAAGGAGCACCAGTGGCAGTTCCCTCTACTGGAACAGCTCGCTAGGAAACGTGCCTCAGTGCCGTCGGAGCGAGTGTTTAGCACAGCTGGTGACATTGTGACCGCACAGAGGGCAGCATTTTGTCCAGAAACGGTTGACATGCTTTCTTAAAGAAAAACCTTAAATAATCATTAATGTCAACCGTTTCTGGGCAGTCCTGATCCACACAGTGTTTTGATGTGTTCTAATGACAATAATAAACAATAAAGACTGTTCTTTATCTCCTGTTTGTTTTTATTATTATTTGTTCATACATGGTATAATATCGCAATACGTATTGCAATATGGGTTTGTTGTATTGCAATTTATCGCAATACGGGTTTGACCGTATCGTTGCACCTCTATTCTAGTCAGAACAATAAGTGGGTACATGAAATATTCAGTTTGTTGTTGGAAGTTGTTGGATGGCAGTATACATGTACATACAATTAATAGTAACTGGAGCTCAGAGCTCCAGATAAGCTGCGTATTTGCTTAAATACCCAATTAAAATTGCCAAAACCCAATTGAAATCAGAAGTAGCGAGTATCAAAAAGCAATAACAATTTTATGGTACCTTTTTCATGCTGCAGAAAACAATAAACAGACCACAAATATAGCATATTTTTCTTATTTTCCATGAAAACACATCTTGTCCAAGGAGACAATTCTAATGAAATGCCAAGATATGTTTTCATTTCGACGCAAACTATTCAATAATTGCTGTATGTTAATGTGTAAACAGTAGTGTGATTTTATTTTACCCAATTAAAATTCTGAAATACCCAATTGCTTCAGAAATGATAGTGACAATACTCAATTACTAATTCCTTATCTGGAGCCCTGGGAGGTACACTGGTACCTGCTTCAAATTGCTCTAAATTTTGTCATATTACAGAACTTGTAATAAGCTCACACAACCAGACAATATAATCCCACCTCCGTCTAAGTACACAAACCAACTAACGTTATACCATTACGCATTACCTGTATTACTGTATCCTGCGTTGACTAGAAACAAATATCCTGGTTGCAACGATTTGATGTTTCATTGGTCTAAAAAAAAACACCACATGACTTAACCGACTGATGTCTGTGTAAGGACGCAACATAGTCCAATAAAAACTATGTCATATATGCTTATTCTGTGGCATAAAATGTTACCTAATAAAGAGAATACCATCTTTTGATATCAAGATTATCAGGCTCGGCTCGGAAACGGCAAGCCTTGGATTTCCTACGCATTTCCTAGCCTTGCCTGATAAACTTGATATGACTGGACACCATCTTGATATTTTCTATAATGAGAGCCTCAGAATTCTTAGTGTTTCCTACCCTTGCCTGATAAACGTGATATCAAGATACTAGCCTGATATTCTCTATCATTGATGCAAGGGGCGGATCCAGCATTTGGGGGTGGGGTGGGGGTTGTCTAGTTGCGAAGGTAACTCTTGCAATCTACTTCCGTACCGTCCATAGAGGATGGTACGGGAGTATTGCAAGAATTACTGCTCGCAACTAGGGGTTTGTCTTATTTTTTAGCTCTTCGAAATGCACTTTTCTGTGTTTTACGGCATTTAAATTCAGACTCCAACTGGTGGTAAACTGTGATCTATGTATCTATGTAAACTCTGTGGCTGAAAGGGGGGGGGGGGTTTGCAACCCTGGAACGCCCCCTCTAGATCCACCCCCTGGATGCCCTCTATGATACTGGATGGCAGTTAGTGTTGTTACCTTTGTCCATCAGGCCAGTTCCATCCGTCACAAACCTTGGTAAGTCGTAAATCTTAGAACATAATAGATAAAGGCCAGTCTTGGTTGATCTAGGTCTACACTGGTCGCAAAGGGATTGAAGCCTGGCTTTGTCAGATAGAGACGCGTTGGTAGTAAAACTCATATCCCCTTGTCTCGTGCTATCCCACTTTTCTTGACCTGTGGCAGAGCTCCAGATAAGGTGCTTATTTTACTCACTTATTTTAGTAGAATACGCATTGATTATCAAAACTGGGAGTACAAAATACTCATAGCAATGGGAAAATACGCATTGATTTTCAAATTGAGTAGTGAAGATACTGTAATAAGTTGAAAATTGACTTACCTGAGCTGCAAAAGGCAAACAGTGTTTGCTTTTTGCAGCTCAATTAAGTGAATTTTTTAATTTGTTTTATTTTTTATCATTTGTTCTTTATTTAATGAGGAAGAAAATCAATAATACATTTGTAAAAGTAAAATATGCATTGAATTTGAAATCTGGGGGTATACATACTACTCGTTAGATACAAAACTTATCTGGAGGTTTGCCTGTGGCATACCTTTTTGTAGGGCAATAGTGGAGTGATAGATAACTGGACATCCTGACCCAAAACACCTCATTGATGGGTGTCATTGTCATTTATCATTGGCGATAATGTCTGTTCATGATTAAAAAAAGCACACAGATGTGTTGGGTGTACTCTTGTGCCTGAACTATAGTAGAACCTCCCGTGACTGGAAATCCAGAAAAATGTTGTGTGCTTAAAATTGTTGAGTTTCAGTTCATTCATCACTGATTATAATGTATGTTCATGATTGCAAAGCACAAAACCGCACCTTTAAGCACTTGTGTAGCTGCATTACAGTGGAACCTGTCTAAGCGAGACCCCCTGGGGACCTCCATGTACAGGGTTTTCTCTCTAAACAAAAGACACTCTGGTTTGGATCTCCATGTACAGTGGAACCTCTTAACCATTTTCATGCTGAGGATACACCATTATGTTTGCTGAGAATGCTAAATATTTTCCTTCTATGCGTTCAGAAGTATATGCTGCGACCACCATTTGAACCGTCTCATTGAGACGGTTCAAATGAGTGGTCACAACATATACTTTCATTGATAAATAACAAAAATAGCAACAAAATATTTATTAAATTTCATTCCTGTAACGGTGTATTCTGAAAGGAATGGTCTCGTTTAGACAGGTTCCACTGTACTTGGACAAATCACGGATCAGAAGTTAAATTGGTTGAAAACTGAGTACACCCCATTTTGTCAAGTTTTACACACTGGCTTGAATTGTCATCAGTTCTGTACTTGCCGAACCACCCGAAGGTTATCTCCCCTAATCATTATTTATCAACCAGTACATTTGAGACGAGCCATGTGATTTTGTACCTCAGATATCTAGTGAAAAATATTTATACTTTTTTGTAAATGACGTCGAAAGTTGATGGAAATGTTCAGAGCATATGCGGAATAAAATTCGGCATTTGTGATGAAAATTTCATCAACTTTCGACTTGATTTATGGAAAGTATCACCGTTTTTGTAAATGTTTTACATGAAAAATCGCACACCTTCTTGGGTACAAAATCAAATGGCTTGTCACATTTACTATTAAACACCCATTGCACTGTCACAATGAAACCATATGATCGATGATGAACCCAGTGTTCTGGATTGACGTAATTTCGTTACAGGCTATCCTTTTTGTGGTGCTCTAATACACAGGGCTCCAGATAAGGAATTAGTAATTGAGTATTGTCACTCCATCATTTCTGAAGCAATTGGGTATTTCAAAATTTTAATTGGGTAAAATAAAATCACACTACTGTTTACACATCAACATACAGCAACTATTGAATAGTTTGCTTCGAAATGAAAACATGTCTTGGCATTTCATTAGAATTGTCTCCAACGACCAAGATGTGTTTTCATGGAAAATAAGAAAAATATGCTATGTTCGGTCTGTTTATTGTTTTCCGCAGCATGATAAATGTACCACAAAATTGTAATTGCTTTTTGATACTCGCTACTTCTGATTTCAATTGGGTTTTTGGCAATTTTAATTGGGTATTTAAGCAAAAACGCAGCTTATCTGGAGCTCTGCATACATCACACTTCCTAGTTCATTCATGGGATTCTCTGTATAATATGTTTAAACCCGTTCACCCCTAAGTAACTGGAATGGGTTTTTGTCTCGCCCGCGAAGCGGAAAGCGAGACATAGGTTTTGCTTTTCCGGAGTTGGCGGCGGCAGCATTATCATTCAATGTTAAGTTTTTGTGTTACAGTCATTACTTCAACACCTTGTCAGCTACAGTCATCAAACTTTATACATACCTTTACTATGATATGTAGATGAATATAGGAATATTAATTTGTTTTTCTCGGGCCCCAGGGTTAAGGTCAAATTCTATTTGTTTAATACTTTCAATGTTAAGTTTTTGTGTTCCGATCATTACTTCCAACACCTTATCAGCTACAGTCATCAAACTTTATACATCCCTTTACTATGATATGTAGATGAATATACGACTATTAATTTTTTTTTATCTGGCCCCAGGGTGAAGATCAAGGCGGAACAAGGCGAGACATTTGATTCCGCGTAATTCTTGTTATATGTTAATTTCCGGATCAATCCAATCATAACTAATGACTTTCTTACCATTTATGAAAAGAGTGATTTGTTCTCAAAAATGTGAAAATTACTTGCAAAAAGTGCAGATCCTGATGAGATGGCCCGTCACGAGCCGGCTCATCTGGATCTACACTTTTTGCCAAAACCACTATACAGGCCAGTGGTGGTGAAAGGGTTAAATGTGCATGCCCACTCAGTAGGTACAAAATGTTCTTTATATCAGAGACATCATGTAAGACATTTTCTGGCAAAATACACATTCATTCACCATTACCACACGTATTGATTGGCATTATTACCTATGCATTTGATATCAGACGTAAATTTCCACACTGATATAAGGGGTGATAACCGGGTTTCCTTGAAATGTTAATGGACATTACTATTTATTATCTGCATTTATTTTTTTGATGTGCAATGATACTTTATAATCTGTTGAAAATATTATTTTTTAAGGTGATGCATTTAATTAGTATAAATAAATAAAAAAAATATTATACCTCATTTGCATTCGAAAATAGCCTGATACCACCGCCCTTCACTATCATTAAAATAAATGATTATATCTGTATATAGCGGGCACTCGTAATTTTTAGAACTGGTGGAATAGTGACACAATTATACACTTATTTATTTCCTATAAAGAACAGTTTGTGCCTACTGAGTGGGCGTGTACCTTTAACATACAGTTTATAGTCGACAGTGGCATGTTATGCATTGTCATGTCTACCAGCGTTTGCCATTTCAGTCCGCCATTTCAGTCCGTTATGGTATGTGTAATTAGGTTTGAGGCGGCTTTCAGCTGCGCCGAAAACCTATTGTATTCGTTTTTTTTTTTTTTTATTTATTTTTTTTTTTATTCAGCCGTTCAGTCTACAGCCCAAACCGCTGGTCGGATCGACTTCAAATTTTGCATGCCGATTCGGATCAAGTGTGAGCAGAGACTCAGAGATTTTCAGAAATATCTTAATGCCACTTTCCACGAAACCGGAAGTGACGTCATACTTCCTATAACTTCCTTATTTTCCAACCGATTTCAAGAATTCTTTTTGCATTGGAAAGCTAACAAAATTCTCTATATCAAACTCACTCACAGTTTTCGGCTATCTGCTCAAATAAAAGAGATATATGCATTTGAAGTTGAAAAATGTACATACTTTTCAACGATTTTGCCGAATTTCGGCTGATAACGGGTGGTCTTTACAAACATTTTCCAATTTGTACATTACTGTCAGCAACATAATTTCTTGCCAGAGTGATAGGCGAGTGTCAGTCGCATGAAATATGATAATTTTCGTGACGTCAGCTTCGTTATTTATCATTCGATTTCAATTGTTTTTGCTGTAGTCGATATTTCAGTCCTTTAGCTAAAACTTTGGCTGAGGATCGAACCCAGTATCCCTCGCTCCGAGTCCATCGCTCCACCTCTAAGCTAACCGGCCCCACATCGGTGTGATAATGCGAACACAATAATGTTGGACTGTTCATTGTAAAACTTCAGAAATTCTTTTTGCAACCGATAGATTACACCTTGGGCTAAAGCTTAGTTACACATGAAATCAATGTTTGAGGCTCAAACCGTTGATGCAGCTCATGCTGCTCTAGTTGGGCTTGTTCTCGACCTGACATAAAATGCCTCGTCTCATCTCCAAATATGTGCCTGACTGGAGAAATTGAGCTTATGGGTTTTGCAGCCAGTGTAGATCCAGATCAGCCTGTGCATCCGCACAGTCGTGACGTCCGGCTCATAACATCTGGTTTACTGCTACAATATGGACGTCACATAGGACTGCCAATACAGTTTCACACTTTTGATAAAGATCATGTGGTCGAAAATTTAATAAAAAGAGTGACATTAAAACAATGTATATACTATATAGCCTATACTATAAATTTGCACTGTGAATTAACTGCTGAACAAATTATTCATACATTAGAAACATAAAGTTAACACTGACTAAAATGTCAAATGTGGAAATTAAGATGAGAATCTTCATGTAACAATAAATTTTCAACGGCATATATGTAGATTTTATTTTCTAGTTAAAATTTATCATGGAAAGCTGACTAGTACAACCAACCTACCTACTTCATTCTGTACCATTGCCCACATTACAAATATTTGTTGTACCTATCCCTTAATACATGTGCAAATTAACTATTACCTATGCTGGTCGTAAAAAGTGTAAGACGGATTTGAAGCGACATTCCCAAAGATAACATACGGTTTGGTCTGTCTTACTACGGATGTGGTCGGTTGTACCACAATATCTACATCGAGAAACTTCTATTAAATCTAACTGTCATTCTATATCAGTTCAAGAAGCAGTACACATATCTCATATTATCTCCGTGCAGCTGTGAGTGTAGTAGGTTGAATTTTAACACTTTATGAACAATCTGGATTTAAATTTTGTCGTCTGCTGGGCTTTTTCTCTCAAAATTTATGAATAAAAACATGTTTTGACAGCGCATGAGAATCATCCAAGATGATTCTCATGTGCTGTCAAAATGTTTTTGTTAAAAAAGAATACCTATCAAATAACAGCAGACGACAGTCTTTATTTTCTGCCTTTTACTGGTTAACACCCTATACTAGTTTCAACTGCTGGATTCATTTGGACAGTTGAGTGTATACCGAGAAGGAATAATTTCACGTGAGCCAGTTTTCATTGTACATAAAACATATTTATAATAATATATTAAAACTGACATATATATCCTATTAAGTGGGGTATAAATTTATATTATAGTTGGACTGTTTGCTGCATAATTTTCCGTTCATTTTCATTTAATTACAGAAAAGTGATTATTTTATAATAACCAGAAAATATCAATTTAAACGGTATATTCACATAAGCTGGCTCATTCTGAGTCGTATTTCTGTGAGAAAACCCTTTCAATGCTCATTTCTATGGAGGATGATACAAATGTGCTACCAAATTGTGTACTTGTATTTGTTTACAAATAGAACACTGTCCTGGAAAACAAAGTGGCTGGTGGCACTTTGCCTCAGATACATGTATGCCAGGAAATGGATGGATTAGAATAGATTTTTTATAGCATTTCTGAACTTGATTATACATGTACAGACTTGATTATACATGTACAGTGCTCCAATAAATTTTCAACGGCATATGTAGATTTTATTTTCTAGTTAAAATTTATCATGGAAAGCTGACTAGTACTCTTCTTTCTTTTTGTTTAAATATCCAACCAACCAACCTACCTACTTCATTCTGTACCATTGCCCACATTACAAATATTTGTTGTACCTATCCCTTACATGTGCAAATTAACTATTACCTACGGGTTTGAAATGACATTCCCAAAGATAACATACGGATTTGGTCTGTCTTAGTACGGATGTGGTCGGTTGTACCACAATATCTACATCGAGAAACTTCTATTATATCTTACTGTAATTTTATATCAGTTCGAGAAGCAGTACACATATCTCATATTATCTCCGTGCAGCTGTGAGTGTAGTAGGTTGAATTTTAACACTTTATGAAAAATCTGGATTTAAAATTTGTCGTCTGCTGGGCTTTTTCTCTCAAAATTTATGAATAAAAACATGTTTTGACAGCGCATGAGAATCATCCAAGATGATTCTCATGTGCTGTCAAAATGTTTTTTGTTAAAAAAAAATACCTATCAAATAACAGCATACGACAAGTCTCTATTTCCCGCCTTTTACAGGGAATACCCTATACTAGTTTCAACTGCTGGATTCATTTGGATAGTTGAGTGTATACCGAGAAGGAATAATTTCACGTGAGCCAGTTTTCTTTGTGCATAAAACATATTTATAATCATATAACTTACATATATATCCTATTAAGTGGGCTATAAATATGTTATAGTTGGACTGTTTGCAGCAAAATTTTACGTTCATTTTTATGTCTTCAAACTAACCTGAATGGTTGCAAACTGATAGGTTGCTATGAAATCGTCCTAATAATAAAAATCTGCCTACTCTAATCACTCAAATAACCCACCATAGACCATTCCGCTCTACCCACAGCCAATTGGCTAGTCCGCTATTTAAACTCCTCCTATTATTTTAGGACGCTATCAAGAGTGCAGGTATATTTGTCTCTCTCTTTATTTCGTGCTTATTTTGAATTTCTGCCGTGTATTGTGCCGTATTTGTCATTATATTTCGTTCAATACATATTATTATCACTCTTGTGTGTTACGTGATTATTCTCCATTGCATTTGTTGGGGTTTTTCACGGTGTTTTACTTTGTGTCACATATTTTCGCGTGTACGCGATTCGTACCCTAACGGGTTCGTCCCAAGTGGATTCGCTCCCGTGACACATTTTTTGTAGCGTTTTTGCGTTTCTTCTATCAGGTTTTGTTATACAATACTTGTTAGAATGCCGCAATCACGCGCTGCGTGTGGACACATGACTTCTCCTTGGGATACCCATACGGACAGGTGCTTTGCCTGTTGCGGGTGTTGCAAAGAGAGGCCATGTGATTTGTCCGTCCGTTGGACGGATTCGACGTTGGGCAAGGCTGGGTCTAGAAGGTCCCATACCTCACGTCTGAAGAAGTCTGTGTCCGAGTCTCAGCTCTTGGGAGCAGTGGAACCGTCCGAGGTTTCGGAGGTTGTGTTAAGTGATAGGCCGGTGATCCATACAGGGGATACCGGGCTGCTGGGGCCGGTGCCTGATCTCTATCACCCGGTTCGCAGAGGGCTATACCTATCACAGGGGTGTTTTGGCCGGTTCTTGATACTATATCACCCGGTTTGAAGCTGACCCAGCCTCTCTCAGTAGAGGCGCCCGGTACCGGGCACCGGGCACCGGGCTACCGGGCACCGGTTATGGCACCGGGCACCGGGCACCGGTTATGTCACCGGGCACCGGGCATTATGTCACCGGGCACCGGGCACCGGGCACCGGGCACCGGTTAGGCTACCTGGCACCGGGCACCAGACTCTCCTTGGACAGCCTGCTGCTTCCGGTAGGAAGACGTTCTTGTCTTCGGTTGGTCTTCGTTCTACGTGTTCACGTAAGTCGAGGATTCGATCTCGTCGTAGGTCAGGATTGGGTTAGCTCTTCGATTTCGGGTTCGGAGTTTAGATCTTGTTCTTCCTTTTCCTCGAGGTCATTCTCAGGTTTTGGAACAGGTTCATCTAGATCTCGTTCTCCTGTTCGTCGTAGGAGACGGTTGTATAGGGCTTCTACATGTAGTACTAGCTTCGGCAGTACATATACTATTTGGAACGATACAGTACAGTTCTGTTGAATCAGATTCCACGTATGTGGTAGATGACTGCCAGTCTAGGGTTGCTGCGGCAGGTGCTTATCACATTCACCCGGTCACAACGTACCCTAACTCTCGCAGGAGAGGTGCCGGTATTGTGTTACGGGCACCGGGCACCGGGCACCGGGCAGGCACCGGGTACCGGGCACCGGGGTAGCAACTATTTCTGACCGGGGTGTTCGTGGGTTCGTATCCTGTGTACATATTGTGTTTTTGTATCCGGCTCCTCGAGATCTAGCTCTTCCGTTCTCGGAGGAGACGGTCGAGGTGGTATTGGACGCCGTGGTGCTTTGGCTCCGTACTTGTCTGGCCTGCTCTTTATTCGAGTGTATATGAGTTCGAATTCCCAGTCTATATTCACGAGTTATGATGGTTCAGTTGGCTAAGATTCTGGAGTTCCTGTCTAAGTCCTAGTACTTAGTGGGTTTGTCGGCTCTTTCACAGCTGGTGGTTTTGCCAGTGGAGCCTCCCATAGGGGTACTTCCTCGGATGGCTGTTGTGAGGCTGATTCGGTGGTGGTGGAATTGCCGGAGTTGTCGTGGTTTCATTGCTCTCCTACAGTAGGGCTTTTTGTTACGTACATTGGGGAGCTTTAGGTAGGATTTGGCCACTGCGGGGTTCCTAGTGCTCAAACTTTGATCGCCACACTGGGGTCTAAGTTCTACATGCCCCTCTATGCGGTATGGTTTTTGAGATCTCCGTTTCTGGACAAGGACGCCGCAGCGTTTGGGATATTTTCGGCTCCTGGTCCTGGTTCGCGTTTGCGAAGGCATGGGTGTAGGCTGTTAAGTCGATTGTGGCTATGCCAACTTTCGATTTATGTTTGAATCAGTATGATTCATCGTCTCTGGACGCAGTGCTTCAGTCGGCGATTTGTGCCGCTAAGCCTCTTGTCAACATGTCTTTGGAGTTTTCTATGGACATGCTCTTGTCCAGGTGAGACGCAGTGATAGCCGGCTAGTTTTTTCTTGAACGGCCATAGTTTTGCTTCGTTCGCCTCTTTTGACCTCTGTTAATTGTGCGATCGAACGGCCAAAGGGCAGCTACGGTACCGATGGTCCCTCCTGCTGCTCCTTCTTGTCTACCTCCTGTGGGGTCATTTCCCCTGACGGGGGTATTTTCAAGGGGTTAGTAGAGTCTCTCTCTTGAAGTATAGTGCTATAGAGGAAGTTCGGGACGTGGTCGGAGCGCCATTTGCCCGGTAGACTGGGTTGTTTCCATAGATCTGCGGGTCTCGTACTTCCACGTGCCCTTCCGCAGATGCTCTCGGAAGTTTAAGTTGTTTCCGAGTTTTGTGTCTTTTAGATCTAGAGTAGTCGTAGTTGGTTCCCACACAGGATTTTTCTTAGGTGGGAATGAGCTTATTGACCGATCTATCAGTCATCATAGTACCTTTGGACAGGGTGCGTGGCATCTTGTTTTAGTTTCCGGGTACTGGTCAGAGGTTCTCTGTCAGCTAGGAAATTTCTGCACTCCTGGAATTTCGGGGTGCAGAATAGGGGAAGGTTATGTTTGCGACCTCCATATTACTTACTAGGGCTATGGAGGCCGCACCCCGATCCTTTGGATCGGTCTCTGCCTAGGATCACCATCTTCCTACGTTGTATCAGATGGTGGGGCAGTGGAGGTCTGGTTCCTACAGGGATTTCCCTCCCATAGTGTTACCTCCTCCTACTCGCTTTCTGTCCACAGACGCGTCGTGAGAAGGCTGGGGGGCTCATTGGAGCCCCTACATTGGTGTGTTGGTGGTCAGTGCAGGAAACTCAGGGACACATCAACATGTTTTAGCTTTTGGCAGTGTTCCGGGGGTTGACAGCGGCGGATTCTGTTCTGCACGGACAGGTGGTTATGGTTTCTGCTGTCATCTCCGGTTCTGACGGAATGGCTTCTGCATCCGTTGGTGTCCAGTGCTATCTTGTCCGGATGGGGGTATCCATTTGTGGTTTTGTTGCGGCAAGGCTCAAACGTCGGTTTCATTTTTTCCACTGTTTGCGCCCACGTACCGATTCGGACTTTTCAATTTACTCGTTCCAGTATAACTTCGGACCCATGTACTGCATGTTGGACATTGCTAAGGAAGTGATTTGAAGATACCAACTGTTCGTGTTTATAAGATCGCATGTAATTCACTCAATTGTAATTATTATAAACAAGCGTCCGTTAATGATTATGGCATTTACGGATCGATTCATGTCAGGCATATAATTGGCTATTAACAAGAGTATTTTTGTGATTTCACGTCACACTGTCGTTAATTGGTTGACCACGGCTTACGTGGTCGGCTTTGACGGTATTCCGCGATTGTAACACGGTTACCGGCGGCATGTTTTGATCACTTTGTATGTGTGAAAAACTTACCTGTGCCAATTAAGTTTGACCAAGATTTTACGACGCCCGCTGTTCAAATTGCATATCGACATTACAGTATAATGTGTATTAATTATACCATCGGACTTGTTTTCCACATCGATATAAACGAAATGTCGACATTTCCGATATCGATATATCAGGTATGTAATGTATGAGTTATATAGCAGTTCGGCCGGGACCACTAGCGTATATCGACATAAGCAGGTATATCGATGTAAGCAATGTCGACATAACGCGTATCGACTGTATATACAACATGCTGTTGTCACTCCATCATTTCTGAAGCAATTGGGTATTTCAAAATGTTAATTGTGTTAAATTAGAAGCACACTACTGTTTTACACATCAGCAGTTTCTCCTATGACCGAGATTTCTCCCTCAGATACTTTATCCCTTCTCACATGATCTGGAATCAGTTGTGGTTCGGCCTCCCTCCGTCACGCCTGTCAGCGACAGTGGTTCACACTTTCTGTCCAGTCCGTGCGATGAAGCATTAGGTTCGGAAGAATTAGGACATCCGGTCCGACCGTAAAGTTTTTTATTACCAATTTTAAGCCAACGGGAGGTATCGCAATCCTTTGTCTTCCGTTGGATAGATAGGGCCATTACTTGAGTTTATTCTACAGTAAGTGTTCTGCAGCTGAGTTGTTTAGGCCCTAAATGCACGAAGTGCATGTAGTCTCAACTTCTTTCTATGATCGCTCTCTGCACTGGCAGGAGATGCGTAACTGCCAACTGTTACGATTTTTTTCCGTATTTATTCCGGGAAATACGTTAGATAGACGGTAGTACGGATTACTATTAAAAGTACGATTTTGATCGGCGCGGGTATATCTGGATATTATTATTTCGTTTAAATACAATTCTGCCAATAATCCTATTGTTTTATTTACCCGTTATCATTCTCGTCTAGGCGATTACCATTTGATATTCCAGCGCTCAGAGATATTGATTTATTCATTCACGTAATTCGTATAATGTCTGATCTAAGCGTGCAGCCAACTTATTTGGGGATTGTTTTATCGGAAGAAGTTAGGACAACACTTCTGTTCATCTATGATTACAGCGAGACATGGCCCAATTTGGTCCTGTCACAGCGCGGTGATGTTTTTGCGTCTTGCAATCAGTGTTATTGTAGTTATTCGGGTGCTCATGGTAGCCGAAACTTGGGCCAAGGCTATATTTAACTTATTTTATGCATATAAGTGAGTACTGATTTGTGTTCCGGAATACATATGTGGTGTTCCGGAAAGTAACCCCCTTTTCTCTCCATGTTCCTCATGTGACCGACATGGGGTTGGCATCTCAGGGAGATGTTTAAGAACTGGGTCCGTTAGTAGCAGCGGGTGCAGTTGTGGGTTTATCAGCCGGTAGCATCAAGTTTAGGAGGCTGTTTGGATCTACCTGTTCGCGATAGTCTGCGATTTTTTCTGATTACCCGATTATTCGGTTTTTGTCTTTACAGTCCCAGTGGAATCCTGGGGGTTGGTAAGTGTGACTCTCCGCTCGATGAACTTCACTTGCTTTTGTTGATGAACGGGGATCTGTGGTGATCTATGGTTCTTACGGTTCATCACGCTGGCCCAGGAGGCATTGTTTTGTACATGTTTCAATTAGGGCGAGGCTACCTTTCTAGTTTGTAGCAGTGTTGTTGCAAAATGAATAGTGTTTCACTTTGGGTTAATGATTCTATTCTCTTTGTCTACTATACATGGGTTTATAGGTATACAGGGGTCGACACTCGCAGTGTCCCGAGATCCCGAGGATCCCTGTTTTGTAGGAGGAATCACTGCATTTTCAAGAAAATCCCATTCAACATTATGTAACAATAGGGATGTCCATGCTGCGGAATCCCTGGGCCAAAAGTTAGTGTCAAACCCTGGTATAGGTTTTGATCTGGCTTTAGGGCCAGTTTAACTCCTCAGCACTTGCTTGTTAGGATGACCTTAGTGCTTAGGGCGTTTATACTGTGTTCTCGATATGTACGAGTCATGTGTCGTCATGAGACTATGTATAGACTTTGAGTTTATCTCAGTTGAGTTATTGCGTGTGAAGTGCCGGGCGACTACATTCGCCAGGGCTTCGTCTGGTAGCAGCAGCTATACCTTGAGTATTCTCCGGCGTTCTAACCAAGTATAGCAGGTTGGAGTCTACGAGTCAGTCTACGAGACTAGCGTGGTGGTGCTTGTCTTTATCCACCTCTCTTCTACTTTCGTAGAAAAGGGGGGGGGGGCCCGCTTTGGGCTCCCCTATGATTCTAGGGTGAGACCATGTTATTACTATATAGGTAACACCCAAGTTTGTACCTAGACCAAATATTTTTGTCTGTTTTGAGGGTTTTTAATCTGCCTTACCATTCCGGTCGAGTATGAGTAGTGAGAATAGTCCTCCCACCATCACTACGAATTCTTGCAACCATTCAGGTTAGTTTGAAGACATAAAAATGGAAAATTATTTCTAATTTTAGTTTTTATTATTCATACTCACCTGAATGGTAAGGTAGACCCTCCTCCCGTCCCCGCTTGATGGTTTTATCTTCTCCCCCCTACTTAGTATACTTCAGGCTATTTTTATCTAGCAGTGTCATTTCCATATGGAAATGATTTACTTTTGAAGCTGTATACCTAACAATAATAGGAGGAGTTTAAATAGCGGACTAGCCAATTGGCTGTGGGTAGAGCGGAATGGTCTATGGTGGGTTATTTGAGTGATTAGAGTAGGCAGATTTTTATTATTAGGACGATTTCATAGCAACCTATCAGTTTGCAACCATTCAGGTGAGTATGAATAATAAAAACTAAAATTAGAAATAATTTTCCATTTTCATTCATCCTTTATTTAATTACAGTAAAGTGATTATTTTATAATAAGTAGAAAATATTAATTTAAATGGTATATTCACATAAACTGGCTCATTCTGAGTCGTATTTCTGTGAGAAAACCCTTTCAATGCTCATTTCTATGGAGGATGATACAAATGTGCTACCAAATTGTGTACTAGTATTTGTTTAGAAATAGAACACTGTCCTGGAAAACATGCCAGCAAATTGATGAATTAGATTAGTAAAAAAAATAGTTTAGTTGTAGATTTTTTATAGCATTTCTGAACTCAATTAAACATGTACATCTCTACATGTACCTATAAGTTGCCTGGAAAAAAACATTGGTGTAAACCACTTGAACCAGCTGAATAGAATAAAATTGCTCTTGTAGTCGGACGACAATGTTTGGTTCCCGCATTCTAAGTGTCATACTGTTAATGTCGTAAAAATAGTTGTCTGCTGTTGTTTTATATATTTTCTTCTTTCTCAGGGCTTCTAAAATTTTCAGTTTATCGGTTCTGGACCGATTTTTGATATCCGATTGAGATTTGAAAACTTGTCTTAAAAATCGGTCCGAGAAAAATTACCTATTTGCTGCTATTTCCTATCAACCGTGTAAATGTAACGATGTTGACACCAAGTAATGTCAATTTTATGACACATATCCGGGGAATATCCGTGTTAACAAACATCGTTGTGTGTTTGGTCACAGGCATTCGGCGTGTTTCGGCTTTCATCGATATGGTTATATATATCGATGAAAGCAGAAACACGTCGAATGCCTGCGTGTTTGGTCGCCTTTCAATACATTTCTCCACGTATCGATTTTTCATAACACGCGCGTGGTAATTGTTACAGGTGAAGGTCTCAATAGCGGTTTATAAATAGACTGGCTTTAGCGTATTTAAAATAAAATAAAGAACCTGTGGTTAATATCCGTGTTTGTAATATTTAATATTACACATTGCATCCCCAAGTTACAAGTAACTGACACGGACTATTCCATATTAAGTGTGGAACTGTTACATTACGCTGTATTAGGAGTAATGTTTGGTATAAATAAAGTACGTACGAATGGTGTAGATCCTGATGAGATGGCTCGTGAATAGCATGCTCATCGGGATCTGCAGTTTGCAAACAGTTTGATTAAGGACAAAGGTACGTCTGTCATTTTAAAAGTATTATGATTCGCCTAGAGCTGTCGTTTCGCAATTTTTCCGTCTTGCGAAAACATGCGATTCGTCTCCTAAAGATATGAGAATCGTCTCGCGTTTTTGCCATCTCGTCTTCCGCTTTTGGAAATATATTTTGCTGTAACCCGAATTATAAAACGCAGGTAACGCAGGGCGACTTACCCTGTGTTATAGACAGAACATTCGGGTTAGTTTTGCTGATGCGCGTCTTCCATCTGTGGGGGAAGTTGCGAAAAAGCAATATTGAATACGAAAGAACAGCGTATTTTCGTTTCGCAAGCTCGCGATCATACTTCGCATTTGCGCGATCAACCTATGCTCGATATCGCTAGAACGCGAGATAGTAAAATGTCCCCAACAGAAGTAAAAAATAGTCTTAGGAGATGATTCTCATGTGCTGCTGAAACATGCTTTTATTAAGAAGTAGAACAAATGTGGACAGACACCAATAAATCTTGACAAAAAACAACATAGTTTGACAAAAACATGATAATCGTCGTCTTAGGAGAAGATTCTTATGTGCTGCCAATACATGTTTATTGGGGGGAAAACATATTTTGATATGTGTTATTGGTTACTGCATCGCATCGCTGGTTTTTGCCTTACCTTTTTTTCAGGGATTCTGCACCTCCGACTTAAATTTCGATGTCATAAAGTTATGGAGCAATTGTGTGCGAAACTCCAAAATTCCACAGCCAAATCTTACTAAATAAAGTACTATTTTATTCCATGCCTAATATAATCCCGGAATGGATAAATATGTGTTGATTAATTGGTCGTAAATGTGTGTCTCTGTTGACATCACGTCCGCATGTATCAAAGGCACGATAATGATTACAACCGCACGTGCATATTATGTACGACGTGATCGGACAAAACCGGGCTTATTGTATATTATGCGACTTGCGAATACCAAAACGTGTTCACCATCAGTAATAAAAAAAAAAACGCGGGATTGTAACGTGTCCCCATCGTGAGATTGTAACTGTCCCCAACAGGACACATAATACTCCTCATATGCTGCCAAAACATGGGGGGGGTGGGGGGGGGGGGTAGTACTAATATCGATCGTACCGGCTCCTTCGGACCGGCAATTACGTCCGGACCGATTGGCATTCTGAAATTTTAGAAGCCCTGTTAGGCAGCATTTGTTTAATCATTTCCATTCTCAAGTGCTGTCCAGCATGTTTTGTTGAGAAAAGTATAAAATGGGAAATAAACAGCAGACAACAAATTGTCTGTAGTTGTTTTATATACTTTCTTCTTTCTCAATACAAACTTGGTTTGGCAGCATTTTAGAATCATTTCCATTGGAAATAATTCTAAAGTGCTGCCAAACCATGTTTTCGAGGAGAAAACTAGAAAATAGGAAATAAACAGATGACAACAATGTTCGGTTCCCGCATTTGTAAGGGTTAATGTTGTAAAAATGAGTTGTCTGCTGTTGTTTTAGAATTCTTTCCATTGGAAATGATTCTGAAGAGCTGCCAACCCATGTTTTCTAGGAGAAAACTAGAAAATAAAGGACGAACAGCAGACGACAAAAATTAATCCCGCATTCTAAAGGTTATTTTAAACATTTCTATATTTTCAGCAACAGCCGACAATCATGTCTCAAGTGACACTCACCAAGCCCGCGCCCGAGTTCAGCGGCCCCGCAGTGGTTGACGGAGAGTTCAAGGACATCTCACTTGCCCAGTACCGTGGCAAATATGTCGTCTTCTTCTTCTACCCCCTCGACTTGTAAGTAGGGTCGTATTGACATTTTTATGCACCTGCATATTTATGGATGCATGTTTTTTCAATTGTCCGTCACTGGAGAAATGGGGCTTATGGGTTTTGCGACCAGTGTAGATCCAGATCAGCCTGTGCAACCGCACAGTCTGATCAGGATCTGCACTGTTCGCCATTCTATCTAAGTTTAATAGTTTATTTATTTGTTCGTCTGACTACATACTGCTTGGAATGTTTTCCTGATAATTCACATAGGCGTACATTATAACCTATTGGCATGTTCCATGCATAGAAGATTATTTCCTATTGGTGATGTGTTCAGTTACTGTGAAAGATGTCGGTGGGTGCATCTGTGCCCTGTGAACACATCACCTTCATTTGTGTTGTTAGGGTTGCATGTGTGAAATGAAAAGCCCCATCCTTGACATGTGCCGGTTACTAGATGAAAATGTGTTTATGCAGTTTATTACACTCTTGCGAGTTATTTGCACGGGTTTCGCTGTGAGAGAAAACCCATAATTAACTCCTTACAAATAATAGACAGTGAAGAGAGCACCCGTAATTGCGCGCATGTTTTCTTGGAAACCACGAGCTACTACGCAAAATGTTTATTTTTTATTACAGTCTAAAGTTATTCAAAACTTGGAGAGGGTATCAACAATGTTAAGGTGATTGAACACATTCCAAACATGCACTCAAATATATCTAGTTCATAGAAACAGCTGTGTACTTTTGATTTAAAAAAAGTCTACATGACGTCACGTGTGATGTCACACAACATGACGTAAAAAAGCAGGAAAGATGTTGTTGTGTAGCTATTCATACGCGAAGCACAATTCATTGATTGTAATCTCTAAGATAGACTGAATGTGCCTATATATCAGGAGTCGGTGACATAGTGTTTGGACTGTCTGTCCGTCTTGTCCGTCTGTCCATCTGTCGTCTGTCTTTCACATTTGCATTAACATTTTTATCGTACCTGCTTGCGGACAGCGCGATATATAGTCAGCACATTGTCATTGGCAAACGTGCGTCTGGGTTTAAACATTTTGGTATACATACTATCAAAGCCTCGGCGGGTGCGACATGCAGGCCGCGGCCATCTAGTTGCGTCTTATAAACAGGGATCAAGTTACAGGATGTTTGGGTTATTTTGTCTCCTTAAATGGGACTAATTCTCCCTTTTTGAGTTGAGGGAGAAGTTTTTCATTTATAAATCAGCTGTAAAGTTTCCCCAAATTATTGCAAAACGTCTCTGTTTTACAGGACTACCTTGAACCCCAAGTCTTTATATAGATGCACCACTCCTGCTATCATTGACATGACCTTTACATTTTTAACCTTCACAGGGTCTTTTCAACACTTGGCCACACATTATGTCATCACTTGGCCATACTTTATGTCAGCACATATATATGAGCATCCTCATGCCACGACTTCAGTATTTTTTATGTGTGTGTTGATGTTAACCATTTCAATTCCATAGACCATAAATCTAACATGTGCAAACACTAGATCCAGATCAAGGGGTCGTTTCACTAAACTTCTTATGACTAAAATGTTCGTACGGTAAGTGCAAAATTATGATAGTCTGTAAATTTCACAATAACAATGTTTTCTTGTAAACAATTATTGGATTTACATTTATTGAGCATAAATCCATTAATTGAAATTTCCAGACGATCCTAAATTTGCACTTACGAACATTTTAGTCGTACAAAGCTTAGTGAAACGGCCCCCTGCTGACTCGCGTCTCATCAGGATCTGCAGTATTTGTATATACTGTTTGCCCTTGTTTCTCGACCATTGGGGGCACAGAATTTCGTCTCAATCACATTGCAACGCTTTCGCCAATACAGTGCGACCCCGTTAGTACACGGAAGTCCGGCGACATACAACCTTCCGTGTTGCTTATCCGAACCGTGCTATATCCGTTCTCGCCCAAGACGAGATGTCAAGATGTCAACAAAAAATACATGTACACTGTACACTGTGACTGCGAATGAACGACGTCGCCAATGCCTATAATATGCCATAAGTTTTCACTGTTATCTTCGCATGTAATAAATATATTGATCCAAGAATTGGTAACGTCATGTTTTATTTATTCATCATGTTCTGTAGAATGTAGATCTACGCAGGTCCGTGCAATCCATTATTGTAAACGTGTGTAGAAAAAAGTGTAGTAATGATGACGCAATGACCCAATGACCGATATCCTGTTCCATCAGCTGCAACGTCACGGACAAGCTCGTGCGTTGCAATCTGTGTTTACTCATATGGTGAGCACAGATGGAAGACTCGGACCTATGACACCAAAATAAATGCCTATTAAAAAAATCCCATTATCCCACCCACCTGGTATCGTACTGTACATGACGTTAATAATAGAACGAGATCAAGTGGGTGGGATAATGGATATTTTTGTAATGGTCATTTTTGTGTCACACGTCCGACTATTCCACCTGTGAGTTTGAGTACAGACCTGTATAGACCATGTTTTGCCGGACGTGTTATAATATTGCGCCAGTTCATGAGGTAATCAGGCTTATCACGTGAGATTTTCGACGAAGATGAATCTGATGTACATTTTCTGTAAACGATATCGAATGTTGACGAATATTAAATTAGTAATTATTACGCATTTGCTCTGAAAATGTTATCAACTTTCTGATATATTTGCAGAAAAAAGTCAAATCATTCTCGGCGAAAATCTCAGTTATATAATAAAGTTGATTATCTCATGCACTGGCTCAATTATGACGTATCGAAACAAGGCCAGTTGTCACGTACACATTTGTGTATATGCGCCGGGGGCGTGGGCAGTGCTGTAACAATTTAGTTAATCTGGGTCGAGTTAATCTGCGCGACTGATACGCGATCTCCGATTGGTCAGCCTTTACACCTAATTAATATTCCACCAATGGTGAGCGCGAACGCATGCCGGAAAAATGAAATCGAGCACATAACAATTAGCACTGCTTTGTTACTGGTCTTACTGATCTTATTCCCAGTTTGCTCGGATTAATTTACGAAATGTACAAACGTGATCAGCTGCACATTCACATCAGTGAGATAAAAGCAGGCTATGCGTCCATAAAAAAAAAAAAATTCGTCCATTTTGGGTCTAATTTGGGAAAGAATCGCAAATTTAACACGATTTCTGACAATAGTCGTGTTACAAATTTAACACGATTTTGATATACAAATAGGAAACAAATTCGGGAGCCAAGGCACAACCGTGTACTAACCGAAATCGTGTTATAGTGAAGCGTGTACTAACGGGGTCGCACTGTATCTATGAAATTAATCTTTAAATTTTACAATACGTACAAATTTATATTTATATACAGATGTCGCGCCTTGTAATTTCCTGTGACGCGAACCATGTCACGGCATGTGCATAATCGATTCGGTATAAAACCACCAATCACGTAATAGTATCGTGATTTGAAAATGTGTAGGGGGCGGCACTCCATTCAAACGTAACATGTTCACACGGTAGGGTGTGGCAAACAATAAGCAAGTTATAGTTCACATTTTGAAGTTTTATTAAACTAATTTCTCGCTCGCTACAAAATTATTTTATTAAAAATTCAATATGTGAACTACATGTATAACTATTACATATTGTTTAATTCTAAAAGATGCTCAGGTGGATCTGTGGCTATGTTAGTCGCAAACACCATCAAGGTTCATTTTATCAGCTGATGGCCCAAATTGAATACAGGTACTGAGGTATTTAAATGTGGGTAACATGATTACATATAAACTAGTTTGCAAGATCTGAAATGAACTGTTTCTTTTATAGAGCAAATATAAAGTTTGACTACCAACCCAGTTATTTGACATAATTGAAATTTAATGTTCTTAGTGGTTTGCTGTTGCATATTTATGATTTATATTAACCCTTTCACCCCTAAGTAACAGATATGGACTGTTCATGTTAAGTTTGAAATTGTTCCATTAGGCATAAAAAAAAAAAAGGTTTGTTTCGTGTTACGGGCCCGAAAAAGATAGGGTCGGTAGGTAGGGATTTTTTTTATTTTTTTTTAACTTTTTACTGTATGTATCATTGTAATTTAGTCGGACTGGGTCGGGTGAATCAATTTTTGACACCGCTGTTAATATACCTACTGCCCTGTGGAAGAGAAAAAAATGTAGGGGGTGGGTGGGGGTGTCATCACCACAAAATTTAGGGAGGGTGACGAACAAAAGAAATGTAGGGGATGGACTGTGTCACATGAATATCTCTTCCACAGGGGAGTATGTATGTTTACTGGAATAGTCCAATATTGAAGCATTAATATTTGACCGGAAAAATATTCAAAAGTCATAGTGTATCTAGAATCAATTGTTAGACACATTGAAGTAAACAATTACACAACTGTAACAGCTATTTTTTTTAAATTTCATGGGAAATAACTTATTTTCCCTTCAAAAATTTCATGCCGCGAAAACACATGACACACAATTCTAACGCTGTAAATCGCCAATACTTACAGAGCAAGTGGCCTTAAATGGCGTAGATTTGGTGTGGACCATGTTGTAAATGCCATTTATCGACGAGCCATGGTCTACCACCCGAATCTCATTGACCTTGCACAAAAAAACATCGCAGAGCAATCAAACTGTTGCTCTCGCCGGCCATGTTGGATACGGGACAGGTAAAAAACGCGGTCACGACAACATTTTCCTGGACCGATGTAAAATTGCCAATAAAAAAATTACAGTCGGGGGGTAAAACTAGACGGTCGGTCGGGTAACCGGAAACAAACCTTTTTTTTTTTACGCCTTATGCAGAAAAGGGGGTCATTTTGTAAAAATTCAAAAATATCCACAAATGGTTCAGATCCTGCTGAGATTGCTCGATACTAGCTGGATCATCAGGATCTAGACTGTAATAATAAAGTAAATAATAATACTTAATTGTAATTTTCAGAACATTTTGTGCCTGCTGAGTGGGCATGTACCTTTAATACAAACAGACTGCATGAACTGAATAGAATTGAAATAAGCCTGATTTTGTCTGGTCCCTTTCTAGTCGAAATGATACAGCCTATATTTGTATGCCCCAGTTCTTTTGTATTCAAGCTCTGGAGCATTTAGCTGAAATATGTGGCTGTGACTGGAGAAATTGGGCTTGTGGGTTTTGCGACCAGTGTAGATCCAGATCAGTCTGTGCATCCACAGTCTAGTCTGATCAGGATCTGGGGCCCGTTTCACTAAACTTCTCACGATAAGAAATTATCGTACGAACTTCTTTGCGTATTTTATCGTTTCACTAACGTCAATTTCGTGCGAACTTTCTTGCGAAGTTCGTAACTTTCCTCGTAAGTCTACGATAGGTATTGGGCCGTTGTACGAAGATTTTTTAGCGCAAGTGTCACGGCTGCCATGCATGTATTCCATCAATAACATCGCCGTCAAATCGGCAGTGCATATTTTGCCCTATAGGTTTCGCCCTATCCTTCCGTCTGTCTGTCCGTATATTTTTAGCATTACTTAGTAACAATACATCCTTCCGCATTAATACAATTTCTCAACTCACTTATAGGGGCCCTAAGTGTGTAGACAGACAGGATATCTAGCTTTAGCTGCTTATCAGTTAGCCAGCAAATGCAACCCAGATATAACTTGGCTTATAGAGTAGTGACTCGCTATACTTGTACCTGCTGATCAGTTAGCCAGCATGTGCAGCCTGATATAACGTGGCTTATAGAGTAGTGACTCGCTATACTTATAGCTATTAATCAGTTAGCCCAACAAAAGGCTTATAATTGCCCAACAAATGCAACCTGATATAGCGTGACTTATAATTGTAGATGCTTATCAGTTATCCCAACAAATGCAGCCTGATATAACGTGGCTTATGGAGTAGTTACTCACTATAGATTTACCTTCTGATCAGTTAGCCAGCAAATTCAGCCTGATATAATGTGGTTTAAGTAGGAGTGATTCACTATAATTGTAGTGTGGTGTTGGGGTGAAATGGATGAAAGCACAAATCAAATAACTTTCAAAAGTAATATATGTAATGTGTTATCATATTAGGAATATTACCCATTTCCGTCTAATGTTTGCAGCCATTTCCAGAACATTTTTAGAAAACAACATTTGTTTTGTTACTGTATACTATATGAGCCGCGTCGCGAGAAAACCTGTCTTCGGGAGTCTGGCGACATCACAAGATATGACGTCATTAACTTAGCTGATGTAATTTCCGCTGAGATTTGCACTCTGACTTCGAAGTTCAGTTGCTTGTTTCAGAACAATAGGCTCTCACTCACTGCAAGGCGAGTTGATTCTCCAAAAGACAAAATGCTACCGTAACACTCCCAAAACAAACACAAGGCGTTGTAACAAGCTGATATTGCGGTAACAAATGTCTGCAAAAATGTTAGAGTGGGGTTGGGTCTGTCCGGCCGTCGGCACTAACCGGCCCCCCATCAGTAAACACGTTTAAACCTAAGTTGATATCTTATATTGCGCATGTGCCGAAAGTTCATTTCCCCGTGAGTTTTAAATTTGCGACAAACAGTGCAGAGAGTATTGTCAATATCTTTTAAATCGTTTTCCATAGAACAACATCTGTAAACAAAGACTTGTATAAATATGATACAATATGCATATGTACGTAACACATTGTTGTATAAATGAATGCAGATTAATCTGAGTGTGTCTACATATTGGCTTACCGATATTGTAAGTTAAGGCTTATCACATTCAAATGAAGGTTAGAGTGACATAGACAGCAAACATACAGTTGGCCGAGTACAGCCGACATGAAAAATACCGAGTCGGCTGTATTCGGCCGACAAACCCAACCCATATTTTCTTTTAATTTGAATTTACATTGTATATGCGTGATGTCAGATCAACGTTTTTCCGGAGAAAAACAATATTTGCCGATTCGTCTTACAGATTACATTCAATTACATTCTATGGCGCGCCCATCGACTGTATACTAGTTTTAATGTATTTGAAGTACGTACATGCCCACTCAGTAGGCACAAAGTATTCTTTATAGGAATTAAATAAGTATATAATTGTGTCACCATTCCACTAGTTCTACAACATTAGGAGTGCCCGCTATACAGATGTAATCATTTAGTAATATTTATTTTACTCATAGTGACTCGCGGTGGTATTAGGCTATTTTCATATGCAAATGAGGCATGATATTTTTATGCCACCGGGTTTCAAAGAAACGGGTGGCATATAGTGTTTTTCGGCAGATTATGATCATTACACATCAACAAATAAATACAGAGAATAAATAGTAATGTCCGTTAACATTTTAAGGAAACACTATTATCGCCCCTGATATCAGTGTGGAAATTTACATCTGATATAAATTGTATAGTAATGCCAATCAGTACGTGGGCTTTTATGGTGAAATGAATGTTTATTTTGCTTGAAAATTTCATATCTACAGAATATACATAACTATCTATAAAGAACAGTGTGTGCCTACTGAGTGGGCATGTACCTTTAATGTTGAACGTATTGTCCTCCCCATTTACAGGTGTATTATGTCTCCCCCATGAATATGGGGAGACATATTGTTTTTGGCTTGGTTGTCCGTCCGTCCGTCCGTCCGGGCACACATTAGGGTACTTATGTGGCTAGCCCCACAGGGTTATGGACTTAGTAAAGGATAGGGTTGGTTACAATTAGCCACCTAAAAAATCCTTTTATGTGGCTAAAAATCGTTTTATGTGGCTAATATTTAACATGTGATAAGCCACATAAGTATCCATTTGTAAGAACGTCCGTCCGTCTGTCCGTCACAAAATTTGTGTCGTGCATATCTCCAAAAGTTTTTGAGTTACAGTCGTGAAACTTTACAGGAATACTTGTCATCGTGTGAAGTTGCGCACCTGGGGTTTTGGATACGGATTCATCCAGTATTCACAGAGTTATGGCCCTTGACTTAGTGAAAAGTGGGGATTTTCAACTTGTGTCGCGCGTATCTCCAAATGTATTTCAATTAGAGTCGTGAAACTTTACAGGAATACTTGTCATCGTGTGAAGTTGCGCACCTGGGGTTTTAGATGCGGATTCATCCAGTATTCACGGAGTTATGGCCCTTGACTTAGTGAAAAGTGGGGATTTTCAACTTGTGTCGCGCGTATCTCCAAAAGTATTTCAGTTAAGAGTCGCAAAACTTTACAGGAATACTGGTCATCATGTGAAGTTGCACACCTGGGGTTTTAGATAAGGATTCATCCAGTATTCACGGAGTTATGGCCCTTGACTTAGTGAAAAGTGGGGATTTTCAACTTGTGTCGCGCGTATCTCCAAAAGTATTTCAGTTAGAGTCGCAAAACTTTACAGGAATACTGGTCATCGTGTGAAGTTGCGCACCTGGGGTTTTAGATGCGGATTCATCCTGTATTAACGGAGTTATGGCCCTTGACACGCATGCATCTAACACGCAATATAGATCGTTATCAGGCTACGGTAGTGTGCTAATTGAGCAGGGGCTACACTGGTAACAAAACCCATAAGCCTCATTTCTCCAGTCACAGACACAAATGTGTGTGTCTGTATTCACTGCCGGAGAATTCATATCTTAACCAATTTCATGCTGACGATACGCCATTTTGTGTGTGGAAAATCCAAATATTAGAAGTATATGTCATGACCCCCATTTGAACTGTCTCATCGAGACGGTTCAAATGAGTGGTCACAACATATACTTTAATTGAGAAATAAGAAAAAGAAAAATATTTTAAATAATTCATACCCGTAAAGGTGTATTCCAAATATAATGGGTTGACAGCAGATCTTACTGGGATTCACACCTGGAGCGAAGATTTTCAGTGTTTTAAAGGTGCCTGGCACCAGATCAGGACACAGGATAGTTGAGATGAATTACCTAACCCAAGGCAATTGATTGAATTTTCCAAAAATTTTGTTTCTTTTAAAACCATTTTTTCAGAGATTGTGTTAGCACAGACATTCTCGTGTTTATATAATAATTTATGGAAGCCTTGATAGCCTGCTGTCACTATAATATTGCTGAGTGCATGTGTCTCGTGTTTCTATTCATGGGCGTAAAATTGGGCCATAATCTACCGACCTCATGCCAGAGAAAATGAATTTGCTGATTCTCGTCCCAGCACGCTCCTAAAATAAATTGCCAAACCTTTATTTTATTTGTACGATATATATTTTCAAATAAATTCCAATAAATCAAATCAAATTTACACTACCGTAATTCCAATAAATTATTTAATATAGGCCTCCCACCTGCCATATTGTATGATTGTGGGTCTAGTTTTCCGGGTTTTAACACATTCATCAAGTAGCGGTTTTTATAAAACATAACATATGAGCGAACTTGTCAGTTCAATCCATTGGTAAACATTTCTTTCAATGTTTCTTGCCTTCAAAATAAGATTATTGTTAGATTAAACTTCGCTCTATCGCGTATAGCAACACAGGAGTCGGCCATCTTGAATCTTGACTTATGGTTGGTGTTTTCGGGGTATGTTCCGAAAGTGTCAATAAATCTGTTAATTTGTCCCGAGTTTTCATTGATCATCTCGCAGATAAGGCACAGTGAAGGAAAACTTGAAACTTTTCTATTGTTTATGATTTTAACAATATTAAAAAGCAGATTAATGGCGGACACAGAAAATCATGATAGGTTCGTGTACAAAATTACCAATATTTAGTCCAAACTCTGGACTTGGTGGCATTTTTAAAGGTCTTAATGTACGTCAAGTCATGCTTATTTTAATTACAAAATATATGAATACCCCGAAAACTCTGACTACCCCGAAAACTGGCGTCTCGACCAGATTGCAAAATTTGGAAAACTATAAGCCATCATTATTCAACCTCACAAAAATGCTGCGTCATCCAATTGAATGAACTACATACAAGGTATTTTGAATAACCGCTTTAGTCACGACATTCAGTACGGAAGCTCGGGTATACATGGACTGGGTATTAACCCTTTCACCCCTAAATAACTGGAATGGATATTGATTCGTTAATTTTGCGACCGTCACAAAAGGATTTTCAGGCTAGTCCATTTATGAAAAGCGGATGTTTTTGTTCTCAAAAAGCCGGCTCATCTGGATCTACACTTTTTGACAATGCCACTATATACAGGCCTGTGGTGTTGAAACGGTTAATAGCACATGTGCTTTGTGTCATTTGTCCAGCGTAGAATCCGACAAATCTTCAAAGCTGATACATATGAGGCAGATCTAGTCCATTCTATTAATTCTAGATAATTATATTATGAACATTTCGTCAACTTTCAATGTCATTTACAGAATTTTCGGTTTCTGTAAATAAATTGTTCACGAATTTCACACGCCTTTATAGGTACAAAATTACATGGCATATCACATGATATAAAGGTATCATGTTTGTTCAGTAATGGTATTTTATATCTTCAGTTACACCTACCATATTTATTCTAATAGTACCCCTTCACTAACGGTACTCCCTCTACTAGTAACCCCCCTCCTATATTTTCAGTAAAAAAAAATTATTTTCACATGGTTTAGTCATTTTAAATATCAAAATTACCATTGTTTGTGCCCTATTGATACACCCAACGAATTCAGAAAATTGCATAGCCCCAGGGTGTTTAATATAATAATTACGGTACATGACTATTGTTTTCTAGTTGCTCTGGGAAAAATCAATAGGTTCTCCTGTTGGCTATTCCAACCTTGGCCTTTATGGGATATTTCTGTGAGAAATGGGGCTTATGGTTTTTGCGACCAGTAGATCCAGATCAACCTGTGCATCCGCACAGTCTGATCATGATCTGCACTGTTCGCTATTCTATCAATGTGTCATGTTTCTAACAAGCAATACAGATCATTGTCAAGTTACAGGAGTGTGCTATTTCATCAGGATCTACACTGGTCACAAATAAAATACGCCCCATTTCTTCAGTCCTGGCCACATATGCCAGTAGCCGATTTCATCAAAATTGCTAAGTATACTTATCTAGAAAAGTATACTTTGAGGGAGTAATCATTTATTTTTCCCGAAATGCATTATGTCATATAGAACTAACGGCTGCATATATGTGATGATTAAAAGTATGCAGAATTATTACATGTATACTGCATTTATTACATTATCACAGCCAAAATGGCTGTGATAATGTAATAAATTCAGTATAATAAAAATTAATAAATTTATCCTTAAATTGAATATTTCTCCCTCAAAGTATACTTTGCTAGATAAGTATACTTTGCAATGTTGGTGAAATAGGCTACTGGGCTATCAAGGTTGGGAACTTCTTTCTAAATATGGCTGGCAATGAATTTTGAGATGGAGTAGCATTTGATACAATTCAAAGGGAAATGATACCATCTTTAATTCCGTTTGATTTCAGCACGTTCGTGTGCCCAACTGAGATTATCGCGTTCAGCGAGCGAGCTGAGGAATTCCGTGCCATCAACTGCGAGGTGATTGGCTGCTCCACAGACAGCCATTTCTCCCATCTCGCATGGTAAATATAGTCGCCGAGTTCCATCACGGAAGACACTTGACCTTTGTTTCACCCTGCCCTGATCATTCCTATTAGGGATACCGTAACCCTTCCACCCCTAAGTAACTGGAATGGTTTTTATACGTTAATTTTGCAATTTTTGCAACCGATCCCATCGCCACAAAATTATTTTCAGACTAGTCCATTTATGAACATGGGGTGTTTTTTTGTCTCAAAAATATGAAAATTACTTGCAAAAAGTGCAGATCCTGATGAGACGGCTTGTCACGAGCCGGCTCATCCACAGGCAGAAGACTCGGAACTATGACACCAAAAAAATGCCCATTAAAAAAAATCCCATTACTCCACCCACTTGGTCTCGTACAGGTACGAGACCAAGTGGGTGGGGTAATGGGATTTGTTTAACAGGCATTTTTTTCGTGTCATAGGTCCGAGTCTTCCACCTGTGGGCTCATCTGGATCTATACGTTTGCCAATACCACTATACAGGCCTGTGGTGTTAAAAGGATTAAAAGGCTTTTATTTGTGAATTTGATGGAAGGTATCTTCATGATAAATCCATCCTTAAGTAACTTGACAGTGCATTTTACTGGAATCATACTTTGGGCCAGATGATCTTACAGAGCTCCTGATAAGCTTTGTGTCTAAAGAGTATTGTACTGCCTGATTTCAAATTAAATGCGTATTTTATTGTTTGAATTTTAGAAATACTGGACCGATTTTTAAAATTTAACTTTTGTTTTCTTAGTTAGATCATATCCAAGCTATCTAGCTAGGTTTCGGAGTCAATTTCCATTTTTTTTCGTTTTTTGACTAATCCCACCCTCCTTTACCTCTTTTTCCCCCATGTTAAAATCCCATAGAGAAATCAATTTTTCGTAATAAAACCAATATTTGACCGAATTTCACGAAATAAAAAGAAGGCTCATTCTTAAATTTTCCTTTAATTTAATATTATCGAAAATAATATTGTTTTTGAATTGCCTATATAGCCGTAAAATTTGGGCAGCTTTCGTGAAACAGACAGTAGGCTAGCATGAAGTTGTCTTGCCCCAAGGACACGCTGAATCGACCATTCGCAGCGGGTGAAGGTGGGAATCAAACCTGGGGTCTCCCGATCCAGTCCGACGCTCGACTTACTGAGCTAATCCGGCCACTGAAGGAGACACTAAGCAAAGAAACATCAAATATAATCCCAATCAACCAATCAGTGCGCCTGTTACAGGGTCAACACCCCAAGGAAGCAGGGTGGTCTGGGCAGCATGAACATCCCCCTGCTGGCCGACAAGACCTGCAACATCGCCCGCACGTACGGCGTGCTTAAGGAGGACGAGGGCATCGCATTTAGGTACGCTTACCTCCCTTGATTGTAGTCTTTAGGTTTGCTTACCTCCCTTGGTTGTAACATTTAGGTACGCTTACCTCTCTTGGTTGTAGTGTTTAGGTGTGCTTACCTCCCTTGGGTGTAACATTTAGGTGTGCTTACCTCTCTTGGTTGAAACATTTAGGTGTGCTTACCTCCCTTGGGTGTAACATTTAGGTGTGCTTACCTCTCTTGGTTGAAACATTTAGGTACGCTTACCTCTCTTGGTTGTAACATTTAGGTACGCTTACCTCCCTTGGTTGTAACATTTAGGTGCACTTTCCTCCCTTGTAACATTTAGGTACACTTACCTCCCTTGGTTGTAAAATTTAGGCACGCTTATCTCCCTTGGTTGTAACATTTAGGTACACTTTTTGTCGAGCCCGCTTGCGTAAAGCGAGACGTAGTGATCACAATGATGTCCGTGCGTGTGTCAGTCCGGGCGAAACATTAGGGGTTTAGGGGCTAGGGGGAGGAGCCTAAGACAATAGAATACAATAGATTTATTCCATATAGCCCCTAAGCCTTTTGTAGTTTAGGGGCTATTCCTTTGATCTTTTAAAGAACAAAATAGCCCATAAACCCAAAATGTTAGTCCGTCCGTCCGAAATCTGTGTTAAAGTTTTTAAATACCTTATATCTCTGTAGTCCTAAGTCACATTGACTTGAAACTTCAAATGCTTGGGCCTTTTTTTTTAATGACTTGGTTACTGATTTCTTTTTTAAAAAATTGGTGCGGGCGGGCGAAAAAAAATAAAAATAAAAATCGAGGAAAAATTAGGGTAGGAGATTAGCAAAAAATAAAATTCACGTTCTGCACAACATAGGAAATTTAGGACATACGGTATAACAAAATGTACTTAAAATGTAGGAATGCATGCTAACATTGTGACATAAATATCAATTAAACAATGTGATAATGTCTACTTCTGGTATCTTTATTCATATTCTGGTTAAGTACGGCGTTCGTCTCACGTCCATGGTGGGTGGTTGGTTGGGAGCAAGCGATGGGTAATTTAATGATCGGCTTTCATCCTTACCGGAATGCCGACATTACATGGCTTGGCCCTCCTGTACATTTTTCACCCCCTTCTAGACAGCTAAATCCTGTTATGCCTCATTAAAAAAGTAATAAGATTAGAGCTAATCATATTACTTTTGGGGTGAGCTAAGTGAATCTGGTGTGCCACAATGTGATCTGAGCATACGCTGGTTGCCACTTTTAGTCTAGGGCTAATTAGCAACGATCGGAATGTATGAATGTGCAGGCTGATCAGTCTGCAATGATGTCTAATCAGGGCCTACGTTGGTTGCAACACCAAATACTATAAAGATCATACGGCAAGCTATGGCATATTGAAGAAACTACTGAACATTCTGCAACAACGGTAGATGCCAGTTTTCTCGTTGTACGGGTGATGATGCAGCTCAATTTGATTGATAATAACATTGTGATTTGGAGTTGAATTATTATTTGTATTGAATTGTTGAACATATATTCAAAATGAATCAACAAGGACCCACACACACACAGAGGCATCATTAAGCAACAATTTTGCACTTTAATTTTACACCAAAAACGGCCAGCTCTACTGAAACGCTGCCTTTTTCGATGTGGAAATGAAAAAGTAATGGTCGCGAAAACCCATGACACGGCTCGTGTTCCGAACTTCCGGTTTGATTTGATTTATTTTTTATGTAAATTAACGTTTTCGTCTTATCGCGTGGACATGTCAAGAAACGAATATTTAGAGGAATAAATTCACGTTCCTTCACGGGGTGGAAAAGAACTTTAAAGTTTTTAATTATCGTTTCTACTCGTATAAACGAAGGAAAAAAAGTGAAAGTGAATGGGTTTCACGTCCCAGCTAATGTCATATAG
Source organism: Conchocele bisecta (assembly GCA_029237695.1). NCBI lineage: Eukaryota > Metazoa > Mollusca > Bivalvia > Lucinida > Thyasiridae > Conchocele > Conchocele bisecta. Next base: position 106,345,793 of record CM055268.1, read on the forward strand.
AGACGGGAACACAGTCTCGTCTGACAGACCAGTGGGATGAATATACTATGAAAGTATATGTTTGATGCATAGGGCGATGTTTTAACCCACAACCTCCAGATTGGAAGTCAGATGTTCTACCCCTAGGCCACAACCCATCCCTTATAAATGAAGGAAAGAAATGCCCCTAACGAGCGACCATACATACTTAGAATAACAGCTGATGTAACGGTGGTAAACTGAAATGGTGTACGTGACAATTGACATTTACGTTCCAACAAGATTTTCACGGTGTGTAATCGATCGTATTTCCTCTCCACCCGACTGGAGAAACACAAATTAAATTGTTTATTTATGAATATGTCAAACGTTTGCCCGGTGCAGCAGTTTCCCCATTGAATGACTATGGGCTAGGTTCGACATTTCATTCCATGTCACATCGCCGGTTTTCGCTGATAATACGGTCAACAATTAAAAATACGCACGGACACCCGGACGTCATTGTGATCACTATATATGTATCGCATTCCGCAAGCGGGCTCGACAATAATGCTATTATTCGTTCAAAATATAAATGGAGACTATTCTCATGTGTGTTAGGAGACTATTCTCATATGTGTTAGGAGACTATTCTCATATGCTGTCAAAACATGTGTTAGTATTAAGAAAGCAATCAAATGTGACAAAAATCATCAATACATGTATGTTTTGTTCTTTTACAAAACATTAGAATCGTCGAAGGAGACGATTCTCGGGTGTTTCCAAACCTATTGTATTAAGAAATGAACAAATGTGAAAAGAAAATTTGAATACATTGGTATTTCTTTACAAAACCATATTTTGACAAAATAGGAGAATCGTCTTTGGAGATGATTCTCATGTGCTCCCAAATCTTGCTTTATCAAGAGATCAAACACATATGAAAATGCACTATGTCAAGCTATTAATGGTAAATATTAATTTATTGGCGATGCATGCGATGACGTGAGCGACTACATAGCGTGGTTGAGATACGTTTGTTCCTGACAGTCACACTTTGCACGTGAAACTGGATTACCAACAGATGATTGTAAACACCATCAGGTGTGCACCTAGACCGAAACTGATATGTCGCAAGTGTGCTAGTTGTGGGGGGTGGGGGTATGGGGGGGGGTGTACGGCGGCATATGTTTTATACGCCCGTTTAAAACGGGAGTATTATTTATGTATCCACGCTGTATGTGCGGTGGACGACTCTCGGGCACAGCTTGTTCCGACGATAGTGAGGCCCATTGCATGTCAAGGGCAGCGACATTGTCTGGGGTTCAAGTTGGGAGGGGCGAACCGACAATTGATTTTAGATATAATTTTTAACTGTATCACATCGTAGGCATTGACACACCCAATGTTTTTACCCATCCACTACGGTGTTCCATTTAGGCCATCGTAATATCGCTATCGAGTACATACTACGATATTCACGATATTACATGTACAATACTACCATATGGCGATAGATTATTAAAAACTGCGTACCTCAGAATTTGCTACTCGATCACACGGTGGAACGAACTAATACGTTGATACCAATTCCACTGCATGACAGTGGGGCAATCGTGTATAACAACATACGTCTCATTTGGCAATGCGCCGCTCTCCATTGGGCTGATGTGGAATAACTAGCATGGATATGGATGCGCTAGCGCGTTTTTGATTCTCGATCTCGAATGACTGTTGGAACTATGGTCTACACACACGCATGCGCAATTTCAACATGCATGCTTTTGACACATGTATGAGCAAAACAAACCCGAATTTTCAGACAGAATAGAGTTGGAGCCAAACTTATTTTCAATAGCGGAAGGCGAGATCGCGAAAACGCGAGACAATTCCCATGTTTTGTTGAGAAATATATAACATCCCCCCCCCCCCCCCCCCACCCCCCCCCCCCCCCCCCCCCCCCCCCCCCCCCCGCTACTTATGGACCTGCCGTAACCTGTCGACTATCTGCTGATGAACATTGAACATGTCGCTATTGTGTATTATTGTGAGTTGGCTGATCATATAATCAACGAATAATAACGAGACCGATACGATTTCTAAAGCATGACGATCTATTAATGAAACTTAAATAAAGATAAGTGCTGTAGGCAGGAGCGAGCGAGGTTGATCCGTATCAATAAACGCTTTAATTAATAAAATGCGAGCACTAACTTCATACCGATCACGTAAGACGAAACGTCGCGGACCCGGAGACGAAAATATGGCGATGTCGATGCTTTTTCTTCAGATTTAGTGGTCGGCGGTGGATCGGCGTGAACGCGAGACGAAAAATTGACAAAGTCAATGTTTTTTTTATTTCCTTTTGCGGACTTTGTGGTCGGCGGCGGAAATTAAAAAAAAAAAAATTGACATGCCAATTTTAATTTTTTTCTAAATCGGCAAAATTAGGTGCGGCGGATCAGTAAACCAAGTAATTAAAAAAAAAAGGCCTTATTAGTCATCATGCATATATTCATTCTGTGTCCCACTCATTTGGCCCCTGTGCCCAAGGTCAAATGACTTAGAAGTTTGCGTTAAATTTTTGTAAAAATTTGCGTTAAAAGTTTTCACAAACCTACTATCTCTGTAATCGTAAGTCAGATTTGCTTGAAATTTTGTATGCTTATTGGTCATCATCCATATATTCATTCTGTTTCCCACTCATGCGGCCCCTGTGCCCCAAGGTCAAGGTCAAATGACTTAGAAGTTTGTATTAAAGTTTTTGTCCAAACTTTGTATGCTTATTGGGTATCATCCATATATTCATTCTGTGTACCATTCATGCGGCCCTGTGCCCCAAGGTCAAGGTCAAATGACTTAGAAGTTTGCGTTATTATAAAATCTCTGTTAATGTTTTTACATACCTTACATCTCCTCAATCGTTACTCCAATTTACTTCAAACTTCCAATACCAGTACTAACTTCCTTTTCATCATCCATATTTTCTATAGCCTGCCCATGTGGTCCACATACCCAAGGTCAAGGTCAAATGACTTTGAAATTTGTGTTAAAGCTTTTACATACCTTATATCTCCACAACCCTTCTCCACAAACTTCAAATAAATACACTCTTGAGACCATCAAATGCCTCCGCGGCCATGAGTTCTAGTTTGTCTTCTTTCTCAAATAAATTATTCTAAAGTGTTGTCAAAACATGTTCTTGATGAGCAAAACGGAAAATGTATCATGATTGGAATCGTCTGTAATTTACACGCTGCTGCACTCCGCACTGGCGTAAAATGTTTCACATCGAAAAATGCACCGCTTCCTGATGAGATGCCACTCAGTTCTACTTAGAGCTATCGCATAAATGCATTTTACGTCTAGTAATCAGCGTAAATTTCTTGCGCCGATTCCTTGACGAAAATGTGTTTATGCAGTATCTTCTACATGTAGCTGGATGGGAATTCATCAGTAGCCGATTTCATCAAAATATACTTTGAGGGAGTATTCCTTTTATTATGCCACCGGGTTTCGAAGAAACGGGTGGCATATAGTCTTTGGACTGTCCGTCCGTCCGTCCGTCCGTCCGTCCGTCCGTCCGGGCACACATTAGGGTACTTATGTGGCTAGCCCCACAGGGTTATGGACTTAGTAAAGGATAGGGTTGGTTACAATTAGCCACCTAAAAAATCCTTTTATGTGGCTAAAAATCGTTTTATGTGGCTAATATTTAACATGTGATAAGCCACATAAGTATAGTACTGTAAGAACGTCCGTCCGTCCGTCCGTCACACTTTTCGGTTAACCACTTTGTCACTAGTTTCTCAAACTGGCCATAGCATCTAAATAAGTTGCTTAATCGCTTCAATACTTCAACACTTCATTCATTGGTATGTGTGCCACACCTGCCTTTTCATAATTGTATCCCCCGGACTCCGTCGGGGGATACTATGGATTTGACAGCGGGCCGCGTCCGCGTCTGCCGCAGACACTTCTTGTCCGGAGCATAACTCAAACACCCTTTGGAATATTTTCATGAAACTTCACACATGCATAGACCACGGCCCGAAGGTGTGTCGCGCACAAGAATGACAACTCTTGCATAGCTAATTTTTTAGTTATCTCCCTTTTTTGTTTCTCGCACTGATTTCGTGTAATTTATAAAGGTACATTATTACATTTCCGTAAACTGTGTTGACAATATTGTTTACTTATCTCCCTTTGTTGTTTCGTAATCCACGTTCGTCCTGCCCCCGCCAAGCCCAGGGTTAAGATCACATACTTAGTGCTTCAAAAACTTTAACGCTCCGGTAAATATCTTATAATTTCTGTTTTCTTTCACGGATCAGCTTCATATTTCATATATGCATTGCTCTAATGGTCCTCTACCGCCCTGTGCCAAATCCACGTTCGTCCTGCCCCCGCCCAGGGTCAAGGTCACATACTTCAAAAACTTTAACGCTCAGGTAAAAGAAAATTTTGACTTGGAATTTGGCCTCATTTATTATCAAAGCGATATGTGGGACATCCGTGTTCTATGAACACATTTTCTAGTTTATTAAACTTCACACATGCATAGAAGACGACCCAAAGGTGTGTTGCACGTAAGAATGACAACTCTTGCGTCGTTAATTTCTTAGTTATCTCCCTTTGTTATTTCGTGCACTGATTTCGTGTCCGGAGCATAACTCGAACACCCTTTGGAATATTTTCATGAAACTTCACACATGCATAGACCACGACCCTAAAGGTGTGTCCCGCAAGAATGACAACTCTTGCATCACTAATTCTTTAGTTATCTCCCTTTGTTTTTCCGTCACTGATTTTGTCTCCGGAGCATAACTCGAAACACCCTTTTTTCAAACTACTTGTTTATCTGGGGAGGGGGATACACATGCGCTTGTCGACAAGCGTCCATTTCTAGTTTATACAGGTAAATGATTATATTACATTTCCGTAAACTGTGTTGAAAATATTGTGGCAATATGTGGACCTGTGCATATATGATATGTAGATAAATATAGGACTATTAAACAACATTCTGGGCTCCAGTAGGAGCATTATTTTTTTTAAATTTAAATATTTTTTCTCCATTTTTAGCCAGGTTTTTTTAAAAAAAATCCAGGCTATTGGATTGGCGAAAGCCGGGCGGGCGGCGGGTGGGCAGCGGGCGGGCGGCATCCACAATCAATGTTAAGTTTTCGTGTTTGAGTCCATTTCTTTGTTACTGTACCACCTAGGACCACCAAATTTTCACAGCTTCATAATCAAGGGGTGCCCACCACATATCACTATCCAACATGTTACTTTTTTTTTAACTTCACCCATTTTTCCGCGCAGTCGACTTAGCCATTTTCAATGTTAAGTTTTCGCGTTTTCGATGTTAAGTTTTCGTGTTTAAGTCCATTTCTTTGGTACTGTACCACCTAGGACCACCAAACTTTCACAGCTTCATAATCAAGGGCTGCCCACCCCATATCACTATCCAACATGTTACTTTTTTTTTTAACTTGACCCATTTTTTCCGTGCAGTCGACTTAGCCATTTTCAATGTTAAGTTTTCGCGTTTACAATGTTAAGTTTTCGTGTTTAAGTCCATTTCTTTGGTACTGTACCACCTAGGACCACAAAACTTTCACAGCTTCATAACCAAGGGGTGCCTACCACATACAACTATCCAACATGTGACCATTTTTTTACCTTCACCTATTATTTCTACGTAATTGACTCACTCACTCACTCAACGTTAACTTTTTAACGTAAGTCTGGTTAAATTTTTTGGTTAAAACTTTTTTGTTATACTATATTTCTGCAACTGCTTCGCCCATTACCTTGAAACTTCACATGGGTGTTTATCATCGTCCATATTTTCATTCTAACCCCCAACCGTGCAGCCCCTGTGCGCAATGTCAAGGTCAAATTACTTTGAATTTATTTGTTAACATTTTTTCGTGTACTATATCTCTGCAACTGCTTCACCCATTACCTTCATACTTCACATGGGTGTTTATCATCATTGTCGCACCCGCTTGCGGAAAGCGCGATATCGTCGGCATTTTCGCATACGTCCGTCCGTCCGTCCGGGCACACATTAGGGTACTTATGTGGCTAGCCCCACAGGGTTATGGACTTGGCAAAGGATAGGGTTGGTTACAATTAGCCACCTAAAAAATCCTTTTATGTGGCTAAAAATTGTTTTATGTGGCTAATATTTAACATGTGATAAGCCACATAAGTATAGTACTGTAAGAACGTACGTCCGTACGTCCGTGTGTCCAGTTAAAGTTTTTTCTATATCTATTTTTTTAGTGTCCATGCCTCGCCCCAAGGCGCGACATGCAGGCCACGGCCATCTAGTCTACAAAAAGTGGGTATAATTATGTTATCCAAGTGTCCATGCTTGGAAAAAACCTGGCCTTCGTTGCTTTGCCTCGTTTCTTGTTTTATTTTATTTTTTGTATATTACATTTCCGTAAACTGTGTTGAAAATATTGTGGCATTATGTGGACCTGTGCAGATATATGTAGGTAAATATAGGACTATTAAAAATAAAATCTGGGCTCCAGTAGCAAGCATTATTATTTTTAATTAGTAAACTTTTTTTTCCATTTTTTTTTTTTCATTTTTTTTTTTCAAATTCTTTTTCAATTTTTGTCTAGTAGCATAAGGTCGTAAGTGCTATATACAGACTATTATCATATAATAAAACAATTATTGACTAGTGAGCCATAGAATATAATCTGATATTCTATGGCTCACTAGTCAATAATTGTATAATATGTTCGGGCCAGTGAAAATTGCTTTCGGGCCCAGGCTCGAGGTCAAGGCTGGACAAGGCGAGGCATTTGATTCCGCGGAATTCTTGTTTACTTATCTCCCTTTGTTGTTTCGTGCTCTGATTTTGTATCCAGAGCATAACTCGGAACACCCTTTGGAATATTTTTATGGCCCACCACGATAGTGGAGGGGGCATTTAGTGTTACCCTTGTCCGTCCGTCCGTCCGTCCGTCCGTCCGTCCATCCGTCCGCACACACTAATGGGTACTTGTTGTAAGCGTACGGGGATCTTATTTATTGGGTAGGGTTAGGATAGTGTTGGGTACTCTTGTTGGGTATTTTTATAGAGTAAAAACCCAACAAGTATTCATTCGTAGGAACGTGCGTCCCGTCCTCCCGTCGTCCCGTCCGTCCGTCCGTCCGTCCGTACTTACGAGAGCTACATTGTGAGGTTGCTGTGTTGTGCTGAAACCCACCCACCACCCTATTTAAGACACTTGGATAAGTGTTTTTCAAATATAATTAACTGACACTTGGATAAGTGTTTTTCAAATATAATTAACTAATGGCTAGCTCATTTGCATATTATGCGATTTATTCCGTAAGAGAATCGTTAAGGAAGAAAATAACGGAATAAGTTGCTACATTGTGAGGTTAACCCCACAGTGTAAACATCAAAGGAAATAACCTCACAATGTATCTCTCGTAAGAACGTCCGTCCGTCTGTCCGTCACAAAACTTTAACACTCGGGTAAATGTCTCATAATTTCTTCATCCTTCGACCGATCTCCTTCATATTTCATATACACATTGCTCTAATGGTCCTCTACCGCCTGTGCCAAATCCACGTTCGTCCTGCCCCGCCAATCCCAGGGTCAAGGTCACATACTTGGTGCTTCAAAAACTTTAATGCTCAGGTAAATATCTTATAATTTTTCTTTCCATTCACGGATCAACTTCATATTTCATATACGCGTTGCTCTAATGGTCCTCTACCGCCCTGTGCCAAATCCACGTTCGTCCTGCCCCCGCCAAGCCCAGGGTCAAGGTCACATACTTAGTGCTTCAAAAACTTTAACGCTCGGGTAAATATCTTATAATTTCTGTTTTCTTTCATGGATCATCTTCATATTCCATATACGCATTGCTCTAATGGTCCTCTACCGCCCTGTGCCAAATCCACGTTCGTCCTGCCCCCGCCAATCCCAGGGTCAAGGTCACATACTTGGTGCTTCAAAAACTTTAATGCTCAGGTAAATATCTTATAATTTTTCTTTCCATTCACGGATCAACTTCATATTTCATATACGCTTGCTCTAATGGTCCTCTACCGCCCTGTGCCAAATCCACGTTCATTCCCGCCCCCCCGCCAAGCCCAGGGTTAACATCACATACTTAGTGCTTCAAAAACTTTAACGCTCAGGTAAATATCTTATAATTTTCTGTTTTATTTATCACGGATCAGCTTCATATTTCATATATGCATTGCTCTAATGGTCCTCTACCGCCCTGTGCCAAATCCACGTTCGTCCTGCCCCCGCCAAGCCCAGGGTCAAGGTCACATACTTGGTGCTTCAAAAACTTTAATTTTAACGCTCAGGTAAAAGAAAATTTTGACTTGGAATTTGGCCTCATTTATTATCAAACAGCGATATGTGGGACATCCGTGTTCTATGAACACATTTTCTAGTTTATTAAACTTCACACATGCATAGAAGACGACCCAAAGGTGTGTCGCACGTAAGAATGACAACTCTTGCGTCGTTAATTTCTTAGTTATCTCCCTTTGTTGTTTCGTGCACTGATTTCGTGTCCGGAGCATAACGCGAACACCCTTTGGAATATTTTCATGAAACTTCACACATGCATAGACCAACGACCCTAAAGGTGTGTCCCGCAAGATGTCAAAACTCTTGCATCACTAATTTCTTTGTTCTTCCCTTTGTTTTTCCGTCACTGATTTTGTCTCCGGAGCATAACTCGAACACCTTTTTTTCTTTTTTCAAACTACTTGTGTATCTGGGGAGGGGGATTACACATGCGCTTGTCGACAAGCGTCCATTTCTAGTTTATATGACCTTCGCCTTTTGACCTTCACCAGGTTACTTAAATGATTTTTTTTTTTTTTTTTTTTTTTTTCTTAACAATTTTAATTTGGTTAACCAGTTCGTCACAGTGTCTCAAAATGGCCATATCATCTACATAAGTTGCTTAATCGCTTCAATACTTCAACACTTCATTCATTGGTATGTGTGCCACACCTGCCTTGTCATAATTTATATGACCTTCGCCTTTTGACCTTCAACAGGTTACTTAAATGACTTAACAATTTTGCTTAACCAGTTCGTCACAGTTTCTCAAACTGGCCATATCATCTACATAAGTTGCTTAATCGCTTCAATACTTCAACATTTAATTCATTGGTATGTGTGCCACACCTGCCTTTTCATAATTTATATGACGTTCGCCTTTTCACCTTCACCAGGTTACTTAAATGACTTAACAATTTTGGTTAACCAGTTCGTCACAGTTTCTCAAACTGGCCATATCATCTACATAAGTTGCTTAATCGCTTCAATACTTCAACACTTCATTCATTGGTATGTGTGCCACACCTGCCTTTTCATAATGTATAAGACCTTCACCTTTTGACCTTCACCAGGTTACTTAAATGACTTAACCACTTTGTCACAGTTTCTCAAATATGCTGCAGGTGGCATCCGCGTTCGACAGACGCATTTCTTGTTTTTCCCAAAATGCATTACTTCATAAAGAACCAACCACTGCATATATTTGATGATTCAAAGTATGCAGAATTATTATACTAAATTTATTACATTATCACTGTCACAGCCAAAATAGCTGTGATAATGTAATACATTCAGTATAATGAAAATTAATAAATTTATCCTTAAATTGAAAATTTCTCCCTCAGAGTTTACTTTGCTAGATAAGTATACTTTGCAATGTTGATGAAATAGTCTACAGGAATATGACGCCTATTTCGATGTACATTTTACGCTGGCACGGAGTGAGCAGGAGTGATAATGTATTAAACCATTTTCCATTCCCCAGAGGCTGTAGCCTATTTCACCAACATTGCAAAGTATACTTATCTAGCAAAGTATACTTTGAGGGAGAAATTTTCAATTTAAGGATAAATGTATTAATTTTTATTATACTGAATTTATTACATTATCACAGCCATGTTGGGTGTGATAATGTATTAACTTCAGTATAATAATTCTGCATACTTTTAATCATCAAATATATGCAGTCGTTAGTTCTATATGACATAATGCATTTTGGGGAAAATTAATGATTACTCCCTCAAAGTATACTTTGCTAGATAAGTATACTTTGCAATTTTGATGAAATCGGCTACTGTTCATCATTGAGGACAAGGGCAAACTCGAAACTGTGGCTCCTAGTCCATCTCTGTATCTGTCTACAGGGTTCAATCTAGGATTTCAGCATTTGTGGCCACTGGCCCAACCTTATTTCAAAAAGGGGCTACCCCTAGCTCAAACAGAGCCATCCGTTTTAGCAACTAAAATATACAGCCTTTTTGACGGGAAATTATCTACCTGTATATTATTATAATATTGACATGTAGGAATCAAATTTGGATTCAATGAAAAGCGGACACTTTTTTACTACGGCACTTATTTTTGCAATTTGGTGGTAATTTATTTGCCGATATTATATTTGTTGTGGCCTATGAGATTCATAATTGTGTGCCATTTGTAAAAGTTATGGACCACTATAGCCCCTCACTATTTATTATTGGGGCCATTTATGACATAAGGTTAGACACCACCAAATAGTTTTACTATATAATTTAACCGAATGCCATCCAATAAGGCCAGTCTCTCCTACTTTCACTATTCGTATGGATGTTGTGGAACCCACTTGTACATGACCTGCAGCCAGTCTGTACTGGTTCTGCATGAACTAAACAATAGGTTCACTTACTCCTAAGAAAGAAAAATCCAAACTTGTCATATCCTCCAATATTGTGTACATTTGTTGGCCACGGAAACTCCGTGTACATCAAGTGACCAACAGGTTCAGTGTTTTCTTTTAAATGCTACAAATATGCTGAAAACTGGTGTTAAAGGCACCCCAAAATGTTCCTCAAGTGAAACTGGGTAGTAATGGATCAAGATTTGCAAGCAAACGGTGTCTGTGACCTCAAAACACCCGCACTATTTTTTTATACCGGACTACTTTTGCATACACCCTGGGCGGTTTCGCACCATTTGGTATCTTCTAACCATAACCGTGTCCCCTTCATCACAGAGGCCTGTTCATCATTGACGACAAGGGCAATCTACGCCAGATCACCGTGAACGACCTGCCGGTGGGTCGCTCCGTCGACGAGACGCTCCGACTGGTGCAGGCATTTCAGTTCACAGATAAACACGGAGAGGGTACGCTATGTCACATGATCTGTTTCGTGGTTGTTGTTTTTTTTCATTTTTTTTTCTCATTTCGAATCAAACTATGTCTGTTGATGTGTAAACAGTAGTGTGATTTTGTTTTACCCAATTACAATTTTGAAATACCCAATTGCTTTAGAAATGATGGAGTGAAAATAATAAATTACTTATCTGGAGCCCTGTCCCATAAATAAATAATTCAGATACCTTCCACTCCTCCATACAATCAATTCTGGAATCTTCCTTATCAGATTTACAAAGACAATAGTTGATAAAAAAAAAAAATATGCCTGAGTGTGTGAAACAAATTTAAACATACCAATCAATGCATCAATCAATGAAACAATCAACCAATCAATCATTCCACTTGCAGTGTGCCCAGCTGGCTGGAAGCCCGGTAGTGATACGATGAAGGCCGACACGAAAGGCAGCAAGAGCTACTTCTCGAAGCACAGCTAGACAAACTTTTATACACAATGATCGGTGCCGCAAAGGGAGACAACCCACAGCTTGTGATTGTGTAGATTGCAATTGAAGGGGTCAGTGGGATAAGGGGGCTAAGTCCTTCATGGACTTCATGTACTTAGCCCCCTTCTTCCAATGACCCCTTCGGTTGCTTGGCTCTGATTTCATTACCATTGGCCAATTATTATTTTTTTAAATCTGGTAATCTTTTGCTACCTGCTTAATCGTTGACAAAATCATTCGGAGATTTCTACATTATGCTATTAAACTTATTATCGACTCTGGAGGTCCTAAAACAAAATATTCAAATCGTACGAAAATATTCACCCTAAAAGCAGAGATATGTTCAAAGATAACATGATTTAGATCAGGTGCTTGATCATACCGACTCGAGCCTTGGGTATCTATCCATTGAACCCTTTCAAAACTACGGACCTCTTTTGTGATGTTTGCAAACAGTGTAGATCCAGATGAGCCTGCTCATAATGAGCCGTCTCGTCAGGATCTGCACTTTTTGCACATAATTTTCATATATTTTCTTTTAGAAAAAACACTACATTTGTATACATGGAACAGTCTGAAAATCATTTTGTGATGATTGGATCGGTCGAAAATTAACATCACAGTCGATTCCAGTTACTTATGGTTGAAAGCGTTAAGCAATTATGGCTATCACAGTAAGCAGTGTGTGATTTATCAATGAATATACTGGTTAGCAGTCGGAATTAAAAAATCAAAAAATATTGAAACAAGCTGTGTGTTGGCTCACTTTCTGGTATATGCCGTTGTGACCCATGTCGACAAAAAAAACAAAAAGAAAAGAAAAAATTTAGTGCTTCGCTGAAACAGTGTGTGTTACTGTAAATCCTACGCATTTATGCATACTCAGTTTTGTATTAAGAAGATTGTGTTTACATGACGTTCTAATGATTACATTTGTGACAAGCAGATTTGTCCACAAACAGTAGAACAAACATTCTAGCTCTGCAGTGATCTAGATAGATTAGGCTTCGTTCATGTCCGTTTGCACGTATTTAATGAAACACTCACATTATAGAAATTACTCTTTAACCCATTTCATGCTGAGGATACGCCATTTTGTTTTATATGGAAAATCCTAAATATTTTCTTCAGCTCAGAAATATGTCGTGACCACCATTTAAACCGTCTCATCATCGAGACGGTTCAAATGAGTGGTCACATCCTATACTTTCATTGAGAAATAACAAAAATAAAATATTTTTAAAATTTCATACCCGTAAATGTGTATTCCGCATATAATGGGTTAATGACCAGTTGCCCAGTGTCTGGTATTGGATCTGGCGATTGGGATTTTTGCAATATACATGTACAGGTGGTCCCTACTCTCAGGTGGTCGTTAACACAGGTTCGACTGTACCTGTAACTGCTTGTAGATTGAACAAACACTGCCACATACACACACTAGAATATGCTGTTTGGCAAGCAGTTGTTTCCAGTAACTACAAAATTACATGGGTTGCATAATTTTCTACAAGTACTCCAGATTTCATGCGTAAATACTACTTGATAAATGAGTAGCATTTGGGCCTATCTATATGCCCATAGATTCAGCTCCGGTTGTCACGGCAGGCAATCTGAAACAGTCAAATTACAAACACTGAACTATACGCACACACTGGAGAATTGCCCTAGACATGTACCATAATAGTCCTAAATTTTCGGACACCATTTATTTGGGGAAAACGTAGAAAAAATATATTGTTTCCCCCCACCATTCATTCTCGGACTAGTCATTCTGGAGAAAACTTGCCCGTAACTGCCTGCCAAACAACAACTGCTTGCAAGACAGGCAATTTATGATTTGACGTAGCTATACAATCATGTAATAATCTACATAGTGCTAGAGACAGTTGGGGGTCGTTTCACTAAACTTTGTACGACTAAAATGTTCGTAAGTGCAAATTTAGGATCGTCTGGAAATCTCCTAAATGACCTTAGCTGTTGATAGGCCGTTAAACGCCAACAAACAAACAAAAAAACATCTATTGAGCATAGGCTGCATATGCTCAATAAATGTAAATCCAATAATTGTTTACAAGAAAGCGTGGTTAATGTGAAATTTACAGACTATAAGTTTGCACTTACGAACATTTTAGTCTTTAAAACGAAGTTTAGTAAAACTCTTACTTTAATTTTCTTTATTTTGTTTATGGTTTCAATTTTCATCGATAACCAATTGCCATTTCTGAAATTGTCGTCAGTATTAGATGATCCTATTCTGTTTGCCAAACCCCATTTAATCATGCGTATGAACGCATATTTGTTCAGTTCAATTGTTTATTTACGTCTCATCAACTGTACATCATAAAATACATAGCTATAAAACAATACAGGTACATGTACAATTGCCATTCTAGCTATAATTACATTTCAGCATACATGTATACATAAAATACATTACTTGAATAATATGTTTCTATTGAAACTTTAAAAGGAGTACACACCAATATGCAACGGAGCTTAAAAGGGATACAAAATTGTAATAAGAAATAGTTGCATTATTTACACATAAACTAATTCACACATGGTACTATAATTGTATTATTTGTACAACAGTGCAGATCTTCGATCTAAAATATAGCAAAGGGTTTTGGCACAAAATCGTATTATATTGCAGTTCGAGAAAAGAAAAACAAATTTGGAATCATCAGTCATTTCAGCGAACAGTGGTTCAATAGAACATGCTTTTTCGTATAGCGCAATACGTATGTCGTTGTATATAGGGCAGCTAAACAGTACGTGGTACTCATCTTCTACTCGAGTCATACAAAAAGGGCAAACCCTATTGCCAATAGACAGTTGTTCATAACGACCAGTTTCCAACCGTAATGGGGCTACGCCGCATCTAAACTTAGCGAAAGCAGATCTGTGTGCTCGAGGCAACACAAGTTTACAGTATGTTTCCACCCTCCATGTCTGCTTAAACAGTTTATAACGCCTAAGTTTGTTACCCCCATATATCCCCGTAAACTAGTCATTCTATTCACAGTGGAATACCATTCCCTGCCTGTATAACTTTCCATTAGTCGCTTAACAATTTCGTTGACTAATACATTTCTAGAAAGGGTATGTACAGTAGCAGGAGCCAAACCAAGATTAGCCCACTTACATTGAACAGTGTAGCACCAGTTTTGCACCTTGTGTTGCCTTGTACGGAACCCCATGCAAATACCCTGTACGCAATTCTAGAAAAATAAATATGGGTTAGCCGGTACCAGTGAAGTGCAATACATTTCCATTGCTTTATGATAGGTGGTTCCCATCCCATGTCACCTGCCACTCCCGCCGAAGGGGTGTATTTACCTGTTCCTAGAAAGAATCTCATTGCACGGTTCTGTACAGCATCGATGCATGAGTATGGTTTAGTACCCCAAATTGCAGCTCCATATGATACATACAAGAGAGTCATATAATTTCGAATAAACTCTGTATGGCATTCCACCCATTCTCTTAAACTTTGCAATCAGAAGACTAGCGCTCTGTGCTACCATTTTAGCGGTGATATTATAATCGAGAAATTCATTCAAAATCAAGCCAAGATATTTGTACTTGTCAATAACATCAACAGTGTGATCTCCGCATTTAGATACTGTCCGCGTTCTGGGTATAGCATTATGTCTAAAATGAACGACATTACTTTTGCCATGATTTATGTTCATATTGTTCGTGCTACACCAACCATTTAACTCGCACAACAT
Source organism: Conchocele bisecta (assembly GCA_029237695.1). Lineage (NCBI taxonomy): Eukaryota > Metazoa > Mollusca > Bivalvia > Lucinida > Thyasiridae > Conchocele > Conchocele bisecta. Next base: position 106,361,160 of record CM055268.1, read on the forward strand.
GTATTGTAGATCAACTTCACTATCTGCAATAATGACAACGTCATCAGCATATAATAACACAGATATTCTTTCATTACCGATATGTATACCTTTTCCGAGGGCATTAATCCGTATTGCCAAGTCATTGATAAACATGTTGAACAGGAGTGGTGATAACGAACAACCCTGACGCAAACCGGAAGTTACACTAAACCAGTCACTTACAAACCCATTAACCCGTACGCAGGCTGATACACATGAATATAGAGATTTGACTGCATTAAAAATCTTGCCAGTTAAACCAATATTTATCAACTTTTTCCATAAAATGTTCCTATCTATACAGTCATATGCTTTTCTGAAGTCAATGAAAGCGCAGAACGTTGACAGACGTTTCTTTTTGCGTGTTTCAATGATTGTTGTAAGTGTAGACAAATGATCAATCGTACTGCGCTTTTTCCTAAACCCATTTTGGTATTCCGTTAACTTCTCATTTGCGTCAGCCCAATTAGTCAACCGCTCGTTTAAAATCGAAGCATACAATTTATACAATGTAGAGGATAGAGTAATGCCCCTATAGGAAAGTGGGTCTCTATGATCCGTGGTGCCTGACTTCGGTATAGGGTTAATGATACCTTTCCCCCAATCGGAAGGGACCTTTCCAGACCGTAGACATATGTTAAATAAAATATACAGAAATGATACTGCTGTGTCATTACGTATTACATCTGACGGTATTCCATCCGGTCCACAGGCTTTACCTGTTTTCGCTCCGAATATAGCTTGACGTACCTCTAACAAAGAAATGTCGTTAGATAAAGCGGTGCTTATTTGACTACCTGGTTGTAGTGTACATGTATGTGGTTCGACGCTTGTATGATCATCAACAGTTACATTCAGGAGAGAACTAAAATCATTTTTCCATTTATCTAAAATAATATGTAGGTCATTTGAAACAGAACCATCGTCAAGCACCACTTCCATAGGGATACACTTTACCTTATCTTGAGCAATACCAGCATTGCCAATATTTTTCCAAAACTCATGGGTCTGTATCGACTGCTGCTAACAGCTCCGATTGACACTTGTACCAATATATTCGTTTCGCTCGCTGTACCAATCGGTCAAATAGTTTTCGATCTGAAACATACTGTAGTTTCAGTGTCGCTTTCCTGTTCTTATCAGAGCATCTCAACCAGGATGTTTCCTTACAACAAACATTATTCCATGCAACCGTGAGGTCCTCACTCCACCAGGGTTTACCAATTCGCCTCCGTTTATTACAGCATCCCGAAAGGGGTCGTACGTGTTTAAATGGCAAACGTTCATACATTTCAGATTTCACAATATCACAAAATTCACTATTGGCTTTATCAAGGTCTGACTGTACTCTTAAACTCGATTCAAGTCCGTTTATAACAGTACTGACATCCCGTAATTTCTCGTATAAAAACGTTTCCGGTACAGTGGATACATCAAACCTATCGTAAGCTGCATCATCTTTACCGGATGTTGTCAATTGTGAAGATTGTATGTTATAAATCAAGAGTCAGTGTCCACGACAAAATAGAATGGTCTGGGATCGATGATGAAGCGAGGACCTCTACCCCTACATAATCTGATACAAGTTCGGTAATTCTGGATACACGAAAATCGGAGAACAGTGCCAACTCACTGTGACTCACTAGACAATAGTCAACTACTGAACACCCTTTAGTTGACACCGAAGTAAAATCGTTAGACTATGCCATTGTTTTGATAGTCATATATAGCACTTATCAGAGCATCAAAGAAGGCATTCACATCTACTTGCCAAGTGGATCCATCTGGAGGTAAGTAACACACACAAGTGTATATACGTCTCTCTGTGACTTTATGTGTAAGACACATCCATAAAATACCATCAACGTTACAGTCTAATAGTGAAACATGAAACGTATTACAAATTTCATCTTTTATAAAAAAGCCCACACCTCCAGATCCCCTCTTGGCACGCACATGTAAACTATGTCTGTTTTTTCCAAACCACTTGTAGTTATCTAATTGAAGTTTGTCTGATTTTAATAAATGTGTCTGCTACACCTATGATATCCAAATTAAGCATGTTAATGCATGATGCCCTGAGAATATGATTGTCTGAGAGTGTATCATTTGACCAGCCATTCACATTCCAAAACCCTATGCGCACCTAACTCCGGTTACGTCCAATTTGACTACCTCGGGCAGAATTAGTGGGACGTGACTTGGATCTGTTAGATGGACTGGTGTTTCTATCGTGGTTGGAACCAAAACCGTCGTTATTTCCGCGCATACCTCTGGTTATTGTTTCCGATTGGGCGGCATTCCATCGTTGCCCGCCTGTTGATGATTGTTGACGCCCGATATATGGTTCTGACGTTCGACACGATCCCCGCGATCCATACGACTGCCTCGATCCTCGCGATCCATACGATCACCGCGACTCCTTCGATCCTCGCGATTCACTCGATCCCAACGATCCCCGTGATTCACATGGTCCCCTGTGACGACCCGGGATCCAATGACTGAGATGTCGAGAGTTGTTGTTGCGTACCGCGTCGACAATGACCCTCAAGTTGGAGGCCATCAATCGTTCCTCTCTTGACTGGTCGTGGTGAATGAAGACGCGCTTGAAATGATTATAGTGCCTCAGCTGCGTTTTGACCTTCATTACCTTATCTTTTTCCGTTTTGGAAGAGAATGTTGCAATAATGACACCAGCATTCCCGCGATTGTCTGATTGTTTACATTCGGCGGCGGGCATTCTAATATCCGATATCTTCAGTCCATCACGAATCAGAGCCTCGACTGCCACCGACGGATTCTCATTTGCGCGTTCGGGAAGATTGCGTATGACGATTTGCACATCACTTCTACTCGATTCATTACGACGGTTCATCGAGCTCATGGACTCGTGTATCGTATCCAACCGGGTTGTAAGCGATTCAATGTCGGTGTTAAGATCTATCCTAATGTTATCAAGTCGTTCATCGACACGTTTCTGCATGTTCTTCATCTCTACATTCACTCGCTTATCTATGATGTTGGCGATCTTAGATGACAATTTATGCTCCAAATTTGTCTCAAGCGCGTCCATGCGTTCAGTAAGCGATTGAAACATCATTGCCATATCCGCCGACATTTTCTGTAAAATTGAGTACCCTCACGTCGGCACTCGAATGAACATCAGCTGTAGCCAGTATAACCTTTCCGGTACGTGGCGTTGGTACTGGCGCATGTCCGGTTCTACGCACGCCGTCCACAGTGACGTCACTCCCGTTACCATCAGCGGCGCCACGACGTTCACATTTGGACTTCTTCGATTGGCTGTTACTGTTCTCAATACTATCGCCTTCTGTCGATAGCTGCCGCTTTCAGCTGCTGGTCGTTTCCGTCGTAACCGTGACCAGCGTAGCACCCTGCGATGACGTCACCGAATTGACGTACTCCTCCACCTCGTCTATATGCTCGGTCGTGTCAGATTCAGCCATTATGCATTAATAATGAAGTGAAGGAATTCGACCCCTATCCAGATCCTCCAATTCACCGCCACCGACAAATCCACTGAACAACTACGGTCAAGTCGCCAATATGCACCTGTATCAATAGACGCACCAGAGCGTGACGAGTTGAGTGACCAGCGCCGTTTTCAATATCCGATATTATCAAAATTGTGGGTGGGGTATAGCTAACGGAGTGAGCAAGGTAAACACATGTGAAAATCGTCCAACACCGACACGCCTCCTACTCAAATCAATATGTAATCTTATAAATGTATAAAGTGTACCTTTAAAACACGATTCCTCCACACATAATTCTAAAATATGAACGCATATTTGTTGTAGTGTTGAGTAAACCTACGTGACAACTAGTATTAAACTGTTTTATCACGAGATCACACTTGTCTTGTATTTTGTATATCCATTTGAAAGACACAGGACTCAATCAGTCATTATAGGAATGAATGGCCTTTTTGTGGAATTTATTGGGGTATAAACTTGGAAAAGTCGCAGGAATACTGGACGAAGGCCGGAAGGCCTCGTCCAGTATTCCCGCGACTTTTCCAAGTTTATATCCCGATAAATTCCACAAAAAGGCCATTCATTCCTTATAATTCCAGCATTTGAAATAAATTCATCAAGAAAATGTGTTTATTTTCCGTTTTCTTAACAATTATTTTAACTGCGCCTCACGGTTACGGAAAAAGTAGTTCGGCGTGAGAGTTTACTGGGATATAAATTTTGGACAGGGACTTGCTACGGGCCAATCAAATGTTAGGGAATTGTAAATTGAAATATTTTTGTGCTGGAATTATTTGATTTTATGCACCCGGTCTCTGTAGAAACGGAAGGTATATACATTGGAACTTCTCTCAACCGGACACCTGGGTGGTGCCCAGGGTGTCCGGTATAGTGATGTTCCACTGTAAATCAGGAATCTGACTACTACAAAACTTGATTCGGTAGTTTGTGATCACGAACATAGTGCCATCAGCAATAAATAACAGTGCAATCATCAAAATAAACCACAGATGGGTGCAAAGGGTGGCATTCTGATTTTGGGATTTACACCACCCCCACTCCCATTACAACGGGTAACATATTGTATTGGACACCGTTAACACGGCCATATAATTACATTAGCTGTTGACAGGCCGTTAAACACCATTAAATCAATATTGAATGTTGTGGATTCAATCCCCTGCCTAATCATAAAAAAATCCTTCCATAGTATTTCCATCCCAATTGTCGTGGGCGGGCGGTTGGTTGCTTGCTTGCTGGCTTGCGAGCATGAGAAAGGTAAGTTTAACGATGGGATTCATCCTTATCAGAAAGAATCCTGTCTTAGTTTTTTGCATTTTACAGCATTACAGATCATCTGAGAAAAATCATCAATGACTGGGTTGGGTCTGAGACTGGCAATCCCAGTCTGAATCTGCAATATCGTCCCAGGCTCAGCAGAGCCTCGCAGGACACATTGCTCTGCTGGGCTAAGATTCCCCTGTACCAGTCGAACCCTGCCATATAATCTATTTACCCTTTCAACCCTAGAGACCTTTTTCGTAATATTTACAAACAGTGTAGATCCTGATGACCCAGTCTAGCTCCTGATCTGTAACTGGAGAAATGGGGCTTATAGTCGTGGTCAGTCTAGCTCCTGATCTGTGCCTGGAGAAATGTGGCTTATTGCAGTTGTGTTTAGCCTAGCCCCTGACCTGTGACTGGAGAAACTGAAGAAATGTGGCTTATAGCAGTTGTGTTTAGCCTATCCCCTGATTTGTGACTGGAGAAACTCGAGAAATGAGGCTTATAGCAATTGCGGTTAGTCTTGTTCCTGATATGTGGCTGGAAAAATGTGGCTTATAGTAGCTGTGGTCAGTCTAGCTAGCTCCTGATCTGCGACTGGAGCAATTGTGGTCAGGCTAACCACAGATATGTGACTGGAGAAATTAGGCTTGTGGCAATTACAGTGAAATCGCGATCGCTCAAAATGCGATGGCGCGTAATGTCGAGCTCGCTCGAAATAGCGTCGCGGTCCCGATAATGTTCCCTATATATTTAATGTATTTTACATGCGATGGCTCAAAAATGCAACTCCTCGAAAAATGCGATCCCTCGAAACATTGTGATAGCGATCAACGATATACGGCGGTTTATTAAATATTCTGGGCTTCGGCCACTCGGCGCATTTAATAGAGTCTGCCGTAAGTCATTGGTCGTTTTTCGTGGTAACTCGTGGTTTATACTCGAATAACCGAGTATCACTGGAACACCCAGAGTCGTTGCTCAGGTTCAAGTCGAGTTTAGAACCCTAGTAACCCCACCACCCGGCATGGATTCGATTAAAGTTACTCGAGTAAGGTTCAAAGGTCAACATTATTTAACTGGAGTTGGAACTCTGCTTATATATTTTCTTATATGTAAGGGTAGGAATTGGCTCGAGGACCTTCCAAACCCGGGCAAGCCCAAACCAAGCCCAAAAATGGCAGGCCAATGACCGTTGGCCCGTTTGTTTCCGAATTTACTAATATCTGCCATACAGTCTAAATATGTGCATTAAATGAAGGAGACAGTGAGGCGGTTAATTTAACCTAGCTAGTTCATTCTCCTATCGCACGAAGCCGGTATGTAAGACCGTGAAAAAGGCTGAGTGTGCGTGCATGTGATATATGGCGACTCAGCCGTAACAGTGTTATCCTATATGATGATGATATTTGACGGTTAGTCAGGGCAAAACATATCAGACAGGGAATGATCGATATTGGGTTATGCGAAGTATGATATGTTTTCGGGCCCAGCTACTGACGTTTCGCGGCTTATCGTTATATACGAGATGCTATTATTCGAGTTCAGGTGCGGCGTTTATCTGTTGTTATTTGGTTAGATGACAATGTGTTTCACATATTCTGAAGAAGACATATAAAGGGAAGATAATACACGGCGGTACTCTGCTTGTTCTAGTGGTCCTCGTGTTATTCGAGTGGCTACTCGGAAGTTACAACGAAAAACGCCCATTAATAATACCGCACTTCCTTGTTAGGCCAAACAAAAATTGTTTGTTTCCGCTAACACCTGGAAAAAGAATAGGGTAGGTAGGTAGCGAAACTTTTTTCTCGAATTATTTTTCCATTCACGACACACTTTTTGTACTGTATATGTTAACCCTTACTACGCTGAATTAAATGTTGTCGTCTGCTGGAAATGTTTTATTTTCAATATTTCTCGACAAAAACTTGGTTTTGACAGCACATGAGAATCGTCTCCAGTGGAGACGATTCTCACGTGCTGTCAAAACCACTTTTTTGTTAAGAATTAAAGCAAAAATGAAAAACAGCAGACGGCAATTTCCGTAAGGGTTAACCCACTATGGGTTAGTGAAATTATACTTTTTTTTATCAAAAACAATACCGATATGACGAAACAAAGTGTAGGGTCGGCGGGAAAAAATAGGGTCGGTCGGGTTAGTGGAAACAAACAATTTTCTTTTTACGCCTTAGGCAGAGATGACTGGTTGTGACAAAACAAATTTGCTCTTACTGAATTTCCGATCAGTGCAGCATTAAATCGGCATGCATATTCAGTTCAGGACGTGAAATGTTCGTCCTCGACAGCTGTTCATGATGCATAATATAGTGAAATAGTAAACCCATATCAAGTTGCAGGAGTCTGTACGTATACCCCACTGTTTCGAGTGACGTCACAACCACCTGCGACATTACTTATGTGCGCCACTATTTATAGTATACTCAAGTGAAAAAGTATTGTCCCCGCTACTAGATTGCGGCTTGTAGATTTATCGTGGGTGAAAACACAACTTTAATATGAAATTTATTCATTATCGAAGGTAATGGTATGAAATTCATTAGGATATGAAAATCGCGTGTATGCCATATCAGCTATGCAAATCAACACGTCGAAATCCCAAATTCACAAAAGTCAGTACCGTGTATGTCCCCCATTAGCCCGAATCACTGCGTTGCACGGTCTCCTCATAGAGTCGGTAAGGTCGCGAATTGTTCCTTGCGGAATGTTGGCCCACTCGTTCAAAATGGCCGCTTGAAGTTCGTTGACGTTTCTCGGAGGATGTGGACGTTGACGTAATTTACGTTTGACGTTGTCCCATAGATGCTCGATAGGATTTAGATCCGGACTTCTCGCTGGCCATTGAAGAACATTCACGTTATGTCCCTCCAAGAACTGTGTAGTCGCGTTAGCAGTGTGGCTTGTGGCATTGTCTTGCTGAAACATCATGTTACGGTTAATGTCAAACAACGGAACAACAACCGGCGCCAGTACAACATCTCTGTATTTGGCTGCGCTCAAATTTCCTTCAATTGGCACCAAACGCGCCTTGTGGTGAAAACTTATGCCGCCCCAAAACATCTTCGATCCACCGCCATACATACCTGTCTTTCTATAACACACAACAACCGGCATAACGTTCGTTCTTGCGTCGATATACGCGCGTCCTACCGTCGTTTGTTGACAAGTTGAATCTGCATTCGTCGGAGAACACAACATTATTCCAGTCTCTCCGAGTCCATCGCAGATGATTTCTGGCCCAAACAAGGCGATTGTTCCGATTCCGTCGTGATAGGATAGGCCCAACGTATGGTCTCCGCGCTCTGACGCCAATATACCTCAGCCGGTTTTTGACGGCGGCTCTGCTAACGTGACGACCGGCTCTCCCTAAAATCCTTCTCGACGTCGACGCAGCATTTTCCACCCTGTTACGTAAGTGTGAAGTTCGTATGTACTGATCTTGACGTCGTGACGTCACACGCGGTCTCCCGCTGAGTGGCAAATGTTTGACGGAGCCTGTTCGCCGGAATTTCACCCTCAATCGTCGAATTGTCTTCGGGTGTACTCCAAAATGACGTGCGACATAAATTTGTCGGGCCCCAGCATCCAACATGCCTATTGTGCGTTCTTTTAAATGTTCACCTAACGTCGGCATGATGTTACTCAAGCTACGTCTGAAATGCTGCCTACAGCGCGTATTCTCCTGGAGTCTTTTCCTGTTTTTCTTACTTGGCAGACTTGTATGCTTCGTAATAGACAATAATATCGAAGTGAATACTGCACGAGCACCTCGTACATGCCAAAAAGATAAAACGTCAATTTCGCGGCGCACGTGCCGTTACAGGTGAATTAATTCAATGAAACCCGGGCATCGCAAATGGATATCCCGTGCGATCTTGTGTGTATAATTTTATAATTATACGTCCTCAATTCATCTCAAAATATGAAATTATAAAAGGGGACAAGACTTGTTCACTTGAGTATAAATACTGGATATTTTGATAATAATTAAAATAAAGATAGTTTTGTAAATACATTTAAATATAATTTATTTAATTCCACATCATAACTTTAATCTGCGAATAAATACTATTATCATCTAAAACCTGGCTACACTCTATTATGCATCGTTATTTCCTAAATTCGACGGGTACAGTAGTCGAACAAAATATGCAGGCCTGTGGCTTTTCGAGCCATCGCGATTTCACTGTAGTTTATTTAATTTCGCATGATAACTAATTTGCGAATAAATATTATAATCATCTAAAACATGGATACACTCTATTGTACTTTCTTTATTTCCTAAATCCGACGGGTACAGTAGTCGGCAAATATAACAAAACCGAAAGATGCGATGGCTCGAAAGATGCGATCACTCGAACAAAATGTGCGGTCCCGTGGCATTTCGAGCCATCGCGATTTAACTGTATGTTCAGTCTAGCTATTTCTCCAGCCACAGGTCAGGAGATAGACTGACCAGACACGCATTTTATAAGCACATTTTTTCAGGTGTCACCATTTGTTGGAAGTCTATCCTATGACCTTTAACTGGAGAAATACGGCTTGCAGCAGTAGTGGTCAGCCTAGCCCCTGATATGTGACTGGGGAATTGGGCTTATTGCAGCTGTGGCCAGTTCGGTAGCCTATTTCATCAAAATTGCAAAGTATACTTTTCCAACAAAGTATACTTTGAGGGAGTAATCATTTATTTTTCCCGAAATGCATTTTTCATATAGAACTAACGACTGCATATAGTTCATGATTAAAAGTATGCAGAATTATTATACTGAATTTATTACATTATCACAGCCAAAATTGTTGTGATAATGTAATAAATTCAGTATAATAAAATTAATAAATTTATCTTTAAATTTAAAATTTCTCCCTCAAAGTATACTTTGCTAGATAAGTATACTTTGCAAGTTTGATGAAATAGGCTACAGGTCCTCATATGTGATTTGGGAATTGTGGCTTATTTTAAATGATGTACAGTAAGTCTAGCCACTGATATGTGAATGAAGAATTGGCCTGATAGCAGCTGTGTCCAGTTCGGCTCCTCATATGTGACTTGGGAATTGTGGCTTAGGTCAGTCTAGCTCATGATATGTGACTGTAGGAATTGTTTTATAGCACGTATGGCACGTCAAGCTGTGACAGGTGAAATGGGGCTTATCGCAAATGTGACCAGTCTAGCTCCTGACCTGTGACATGCGAAATGGGGCTTATAGCATTTGTGGACAGTCTAGCTCCTGACCTGTGACAGTCAAAATGGGGCTTAATGCATTTGTGGCCAGTCTAGCTCCTGACATGTGACAGGCGAAATGGGGCTTATAGCATTTGTGGTCAGTCTAGCTCCTGACCTGTGACAGGCGAAATGGGGCTTATCGCATTTGTGGCCAGTCTAGCTCCTGACCTGTGACAGCTGAAATGGGGTTTATCGCATTTGTGGTCACAGGCGGAATGGGGCTTATAGCATTTGTGGCCAGTCTACCTCCTGACCTGTGACAGGCGAAATGGGGCTTATAGCATTTGTGGCCAGTCTAGCTCCTGACATGTAACGGGCGAAATGGGGCTTATAACATTTGTGGCCAGTCTAGCTCCTGACCTGTGACAGGCGAAATGGGGTTTATCGCAATTGTGACCAGTCTGTCACATGAACTGTGATTGGAGTAAAAGGTTTTGTGAACACTCTAGCCGCTATTCTGTGACTGGAGAAATGTGATTTATATGCATTATGTGTGTCACCTGTCTAGTTCCCGATCTGTTGCTAGAAAAGTCACAGTCTGATCAGGATCTGCATAACCATTGTTCAATGAAACACTGGCCGTGCTTCAAACATGCAATACAGGTCGTTATCAGGGTACAGGAGTGTACTATTTGATCAGGAGCTACACTGGTCACACATTCCACAAGACCCATTTCGCAAGTCACAGCCACATGTGTGACTGTCAAACCAGGTTTATGGCATGTGTGGCCAGTCTAGTTCCGGATATGGGACTGGCAAAATAAGCTTATTATATGTGTGGCCAGATTAGCTCATAATCTGACGAGAAATTGAACTGGAGGGAACAATACCGTGTTTACCGGTATTGACTATCTTGTTTCTTACTTTATTTATAATTGGTTGATAACTATCACACTCACATGTGGAAGACCTGTGACACAAGTTGTGGGGGTATACTGGAGTCAGGTTGTCCGTCCGTCCGTCCGTCCGTCCGTCCGTGCGTCCGTCACTAAACTTAACATCAGAGAAATACTGTTATAACTTCTATTTCCTTCATCTAAAATGCTTAGTATTTCACACATGTATTCCTGTAAGGCTCTACTACCATGCTATGCCAAATCAACGACCGTCCAACCCCCGCTGATCCCAAGGTCAATGTCAAATACTTAGTATGTTTACAAAACTTAACATCACAGAAATATTGTTATAACTTCTACTTCCTTCATATAAAATGCTTAATATTGCACACATGCATTCCTGTAAGGCTCTACTACCATGCTGTGCCAAATCCACGGCCGTCCAATCCCGCTGATCCAAAGGTCAAGGTCAGATACTTGGTCTCTTTAGAAAACTTAACATCAGAGAAATAAGTTATAACTTCTATTTCCTTCATTGAAAATTCTTAATATTTCACTCGTGCATTCCTCTAAGGTTGTACTATCATGCTGTGACATATCTACGACCGTCCAACCCCCGCTGATCCCAAGGTCAAGGTCACACATACTTAGTCTCTTTAGAAAACTTAACATCAGAGAAATATGTTATAGCTTCTATTTCTTTCGTCTAAAATGCTTAATATTTCATACATGCATTCCTGTAAGGCTCTACTACCATGCTGTGCCCAATCCACGACCGTCCAACCCCCGCTGATCCCAAGGTCAAGGTCAGATACTTGGTCTCTTTACAAAACTTAACATCAGAGAAATAAGTTATAACTTCTATTTCCTTCATTGAAAATTCTTAATATTTAACTCGTGCATTCCTCTAAGGTTGTACTATCATGCTGTGACATATCTACGACCGTCCAACCCCCGCTGATCCCAAGGTCAAGGTCACACATACTTAGTCTCTTTAGAAAACTTAACATCAGAGAAATATGTTATAACTTCTACTTCCTTCATCTAAAATGTTTAATATTTCACACATGCATTCCTGTAAGGCTCTACTACCATGCTGTGCCAAATCCACGACCGTCCAAACCCCGCTGATCCCAAGGTCAACGTCAAATACTTAGTCTCTTTACAAAACTTAACATCAAAGAAATATGTTATAACTTCTATTTCCTTCATCTAAAATTCTTAATATTTCACACATGCATTCCTGTAAGGCTCTACTACCATGCTGTGCCAAATCCACGACGTCCAACCCCCGCTGATCCCAAGGTCAAGGTCAAATACTTGATCTCTTTAGAAAACTTAACATCAGAGAAATAAGTTATAACTTCTATTTCCTTCATTGTAAATTCTTAATATTTCACTTGTGCATTCCTCTAAGGTTGTACTATCATGCTGTGACATATCTACGACCGTCCAACCCCCGCTGATCCCAGGGTCAATGTCACATACTTAGTCTCTTTACAAAATTTAACATCAGAGAAATATGTTATAACTTCTATTTCTTTCATCGAAAATTCTTAATATTTCATGCATGCATTCCTCTAAGGCTCCACGATCATGCTGTGACAAATCCCCGCTGATATTGAGGTCAATGTCACATACTTAGTCTCTTTACAAAACTTAACATCAGATAAATCGGTTATAAATTATATTTCCTTGTTCGGATCTGCTTCACATTTCACACACGCATTGCTACTATGGACCTCTACCACCCTATGACGAATTCACGTTCGTGCCAGCCCCGCTAAGCTCAGAGTCAAGGTCAAAAGCTTACACACTTGGAAATTATTTTACATATTTAGGGGTACCTGGGTCCACACGGGGGGTATTCCGTAAGCCTCGCTTACTGACCAATCTAGTTACTCATGGCCCATATGGGCATCTGAGTTAAGAAGAAAATATAACATATTAAACAAACAAACATGGCATGATGAAAGACACACAAACAATGTGATTCTACATACATGAAGTCAAGGAAGATGATGTAACCTTAAGACTATTAACATGATAATTAATGAACCCTGTTCTGACAAAACCAGTCTCGTATGATGTGAGCAGTGAAGATCCCTACCATGACATGATAATTTAATGTAGACTAGTGTTCACCACTAACCTCTAAGACTGCTTCTGTCAGGACAGGCATCATTTAAATTTTGATATGATAACTTTCATAAACAATGCTAACTTTAGTAGCGTTTGTTTATCCGAAGAATTCATAATTATATTAAATTTGAAGGTGTTAGGCGATGTATAAAAATCTTTGGTGGTGTCTATAAACCTATAAGGTGTGCCTAGGCCCTATGTGAGATGTTTTTTTGTAGAATTTGAAGTTGGAAGTTTATGTTTCTTGTAGCTATGTCTCTGGGAACATAATTTAAAGTTACTGCGACAAGAGTAATCGAACAGACTCCGCGATGCAACACATTTGTTCTTTTTGTATCGCAGACGGACAGTTATCGGCTTCAAAATCTTCTAAAATCTTGGTTTCTCAGTTTTATTTGTAAAATATAATAAACCAGTGTATGTAAATTACCTGGCTTGGAATGTGACTGTAATATACACCAAAACAGTTATTGTAGTGTGTTTTTCTTCTTTTTTTTCATTGATATTGGCTTCCTGATGGACAATTAAGAAGTTCGGGAAAGTGGCGCGACATCGCGACGCTGTTCCAAAATTTGCCAAAATTAGGCGTAAGTGTATTCTTTTCGCATATCGGTATAGTACCAATACACTAGCTAGTACTCAGAAAACATTGTTTTTTCCTTTCCTCCTGTGTCATAAAGCAAATTTCTTGACTGACCGTTCCAAGCCAGCACCCTTTTGTCTATCGACCATTCCAGAGTGGCATACATGTTGGTATAGTTTGAGTGATGAGTCTTTATATGTAGAATGGTTAGCTATAACACTATTTAGGGCAATGTTATGTGTACGGACTTTTGTGCTTTTAATTCATCATCTATTAAAAGTCTCCATAGTTCTGTCGTAGCTCAATTTAAGGCAGAATGTGGACAGTCACATGGTGGAGTTACACAGCTGCTGTGTGACAACCATTTGAGATATTTGCTACAAACTTGGTACTGTATACAGGAATAGAAGTTAGTTTTGAATAGTGAATATTGTAGAATGATTTGTAGTGGGACTGGTACACTTATAGGTTAGAAGACACCAAATGGTGCAAAATCGCCCATGGTGTATGCAAAAAGAGTCTGGTATAAAAAAGTAGTGCTTGTGTTTTGAAGTCACAGACACCGTTTGCTTGCAAATATTGATCCATTACTACCCAGTTTCACTTGAGGAACAGTTTTTGGGGTGCCTTTAACACCAGTTTTCAGCATATTTGTAGCATTTAAAAGAAAACACTGAACCTGTTGGTCACTTGATGTAACAGAGTTTCCGTGGCCAAAAAATGTACACAATATTGGAGGATATGACATGATTGGATTTTTCTTTCTTAGGAGTAAGTGAACCTATTGTTTAGTTCATGCATAGCCAGTACAGACTGGCTGCAGGTCATGTACAAGTGGGTCCCACAGCATCCATACGAATAGTGAAAGTATGAGAGATTGGCCTTATTGGATGGCATTCGGTTAAATTATATAGTAAAACTATTTGGTGGTGTCTAACCTATAATACACCCCCCACATAATTGAACCCTTACACCGCATATTATTTTTGGTCGTCTGCTGTTTATTTTCTATTCTCCATTTTTATCACCAAAAACAGGCTTTGACAACACTTTCGAATCATTTCCGACATGCTTTGACAGCACTTTAGAATGCAGTTAAACCATGTTTTTATTGAGAAATAAGGCTAGATATAAAACAACAGCACACGACAATTGTTGTGTGTAGCGGTCTAAGGGTTAAGAATCTGTCCTTCATTGTTGGTGCAGCGAATCGACCGTGTTTTACTTTGGTTTTACTACTGCCATCAGTGTCTGTTTTGCACTTGCAATATGCATGCCTATAGTGAAATAGTGTACATGACATACAGCGTCATGTGTAAGAAAATAATACAATAAACCATATTAAGTATAATTTTATCCATCATTTTATGTTTTCAATACTCCATATTTCATATACAATGTCATCTCAACGTAAATTGGAATCCAACTAGCAAGTGAGTAGCAGCGCAAGAGACGTACGTCTTGTATATGGCATTAAATATTCAAGCCGTAAGGTAGCCTGTACACATTATCGCAGCTGTGATAATGTGTTCGTACAACCTCGCGGCTCGAATGAAATATATAAAAGATATATGTCTCTCATCAACTGTCATTCACTGCTCACTGAGGGTGTGGGGGATGTGGTGTGTATCCATCGTCAGGTTAACTCTTAACATCAGGATTCCGTGTACAAATGGAATGTCCCGGAGTTTGAGTCCCGGACCAATGGTAGATTTTCGCCTTGCTGATTTGATGGTGAATTAATATATAGTTTTTAATACAAATATTGATAATTCAGTTATGATTTTGAGAACCCAACCCTCCCCCCCCCCCCCCCCCCCCCCCACCCCCCCCCCCCCCCCCCCCCCTCCTCCCCCACGCACACATGGGTCCTAAGAATGCAAGTAATCTTAGGACCCAGAACACACATCGCCACTACCAATATGTCCAGGTGAAATATGTAAATAGACCCCATTGACCCGGCTTAAAATGACCATAGCTGTTGACATGCCATATTCTTCTTCTTCTTCTATTTATTTTGTGAACAACACCTCCTTTCGGAGATTACGTGCAGGATTATATTTTATTCGTATATACATAGGCGGCGGAACCGGACAATTATTGGGGATGGGGGCAGTCTTGAGGGCCGAAAGGGCCCGATGTTGCTAAGGGGTCTAAGAGGCGTGAAACGCCATTTCCTGCATGAGGATGAGAATATGTGCTTTATAATATGTATTATAGCATAAGGCTGATTCACTCCAAAGGTTACATACTTATTGAGGGGGCCAGGCCTCCCCAACAGTCCAGACCACTCGGCCACGCCCTCCAAAGTCAACATAATACTTTCCATTAATGCAATTTATGTTCTCCTTTTGTTGGGCACGAATTTTATTTCGATAGGTGTGCACATTTCTCCTGTTTGTGTTAATTGTGTACCACTTACATTCAGTTTACTTAAAGCCGATGTTAAGAGACGTTTTTTAACCATGGACTGTAATTATTCTGGTCAGTCATTGACACAACTGAAAACAAAGTGTTCTAAACATGTATTTACAGTGTTGTTGTTTTCTGATAGTTGTGTACGGCGATCACCATGGACCACACTATTGACTTTGTCTAGTATTTTGTGACAGTGAGCACAATAAAGTCCTAACTATTTCCGGGACCGTATGTGTTCATATTGTAGTAGGAGGGGAATGTGTTATAAAGTGAAAACTATATTGTCGTGAGGGACGAACACTCTACCACGTCGCTATAAAAGCGACATGGTAGAGTGTTCGTCTCTCAGACAGGCGGCCTGGGTTCGACCCCAGCCGCCGACAAGATATGTTTCACTTTATACACATTCCCATCCTACTACAGAGGTGCCAGTGAACCAGGATAGATTACCCTTCGAGCCAATAGGCGAAGTCGGATTATGTATGATGTTTTCCATACAGAACGAACTATGGTGTCTATGAAAGAACCTGGAGGGAGACATTTGAGAAACAAATGTCTATTTGTAGGAATGAGGAATGTAGTAGTTCGTACGGTCATATTAGGATAATCGAACATTTGATCTGCCTTGCGGTACAAGCCGGCTTTTATAGCGACGTGGTAGAGTGTTCGTCTCTCACGCAGGCGGCCTGTGTTCGACCCCAGCCTCCGACAATATATGTTTCACTTTACACACATTACCCTCCTAGCTACTACAATATGTATAAGGTGTCATAAGGGAACTTTGAGTTTAGGTCGAAAACACCCCGTGAAAACAGACACATAAACATAAGACTCAAAAGGTAGCGCCGTGGAGCGCCGTGGCGTAATGGTTAGTGTGTCGGACTACTGCTACAAGGGTCGTGGGTTCGAACCTGACTAGCGGCGTGCGTTGTGTCCTTGAGCAAGACACTTTATCCACACTGCTCCAGTTCACCCAGCTGTAAATGGGTACCGATAATTCGTAGTTGCTCTGTAAATACGAATTACCGGCTTCTCTAAAAAAATCTCTACCTCCGTTCTTTCTCCCATTCTTGGGAGACGGCATGCAAGGTCCTAGAGCCAGTGCCGCCGTTAAATATAAGCTAAAGGTAGCGCATTGGAGCACACTCCGGAACTCGATACGGTATAGGCCGTGCGGATAGACACTTATTTACGTTGCTACAGTTTATCACGTGACATGAAAGCTAGCAAATAGCAACAACTGTCATGGCGGAGGTAAGGTTCCACTTGTCAGTAGAAAAAAAAGTTACTTTCAACACTTTGTGGTGGTTTTTGACCCACTATATTGGTTTATATGTATATTTTAGGTTATAATCATGCCCTCTATATTTGTATATAACAATTAGTATGAATAATATCTACTCGCAAACTGAATATTCAAAATTAAATGTTCATGAACATTTTATTCAACGACAACATTTTTGAAGAGGCAGTGCCTCAATGACTAGCAGATATAGCATAGCAGATATTTTCATTACTCTCACATCTTGCCATTTCGGTGCTTGTATAAATTTACAGACATCCTAACCTAATTGAAATTGCAATTGATCTATAATATAAAATAGTTTGCTCTGCCTTCTGTTCTGGAGTTGTTTACTCCCAACAAAAATCCTTTTTTCCACAACAAGCTACAGTTTCAGCCGATTTAATTCATACTTTGGATACCTGGACGATACCTGGACGATGATTTTTGGGTTCAATAGGAAGGAGACTTAACTCCTTTTTAAACCCGACTTCTGCTGACCTCTTCTGGTACTGACTTTTATTCTCATGTGTGTTTTGAAATAAACCTCTTTGTTTGGTATATATTTGGTAAGTATAGTCAATATGGTTGTCATTTGGGTAATGACAACAAAAGGTAAAGCCCTAATAATGATATGTAATGTCTCCTCGCCAGTGGTTATCTAATCGTGACTTGAATTCATTCACTGTTTTAGCTTCTATAACTGTATTTGGTAATAGGTTCCATTCATTGATCACCCTTTTAGAGAATATTCGCTGACCAAATGAGGTTAAACATCTTGGCTTGACCATCTTTAGAGTATGTCCGCGAGTTACCGAACTTGAAAATGTGAAAAATTTCTCTGCCGGAACATCTTCAAAGCCTTTCACTATCTTGTATGTCTGTATCATATCGCCCCTTCTTCTTCTGTGTGCTAGTGATGGCAGTTTAAAATATTTCAGCCTTTCAAAGTAACTCAAATGTTTGATATTTGGAACTAATTTTGTGGCTCGTCTCTGAACATTTTCAACACTGTCAATATCTTTACGTAGGTAGGGGTGCCAAATAGCATTTCCGTATTCCATGTGAGGTCGTACGAGCGCTGTAAATAGTCTGATAAATGACTTCGCATCAATGAAATCAAATGATCTTTTTATTAATGATAACACACTATTGGCTTTGTTAATCTTGGAGGATATATGTTTACTAAATTTCAAATCCTGTTGGAAAATGGAAAAAAATCCTAAGTCCGATTCTTCGGTAACCGTTATCAATGCAGCGGAATTCAGTAGATACTGATGGTCTGGATGTCCTGTCCGTAATGTAGAGTCTTGCACTTGGCTACATTAAATTTTAAGTTCCATGTGTCTGACCAGTCCTGGAGAGCATTTCAAATCTTCTTGCAGAGTGGCATTTTTTGTTGCAGGAGAATATAACTTAGTGTCATCAGTAAAAATTGTCACTAAACTTTGCACACAGTCAGGGATATCATTCACAAATATAATGAATAATACAGGTCCTAGTAACACTTCCCTGTGGAACTCCGCTGACAACATCTTTCCATGTAGAGTGCTCACCGTTGATTGCTACTTGCTGTCTTCTAGATGTGAGAAAGTCTGATATCCAGTCATGTATCTTTCCTTTTATACCATATGCTCATAGTTTCTGCAATAATCGTGGATGTGAAACTTTGTCAAAAGCCTTTGCAAGATCTAAATATATAGTGTCCCAGCTTTCATTGTTCTCCATATAGTTTGACCAATTTTCCATAACCTCCAACAACTGAAGAACACACGATCTGCCTGAATGAAATCCAAATTGTACGTCTGATAGTAATTTATTGACATTAAGATGGTTAATAATAAACTTTCTTACAAGTTTTTCAAGTAGTTTACACACGATTGATGTCAAACTAACAGGGCGGTAGTTTCCAGCATCTGATTTTGACCTGTTCTTAAATAATGGTGTAACGCGGGCATCTTTCCATTCTTTCGGTATTTGTCCACTTTCCAAGGATTTCTTGAATAATAATGTTAGTGGTACTGCTAATGTCTGCGACATAGATTTTAATAATAACGGATGAACATTATCCGAACCCGTTGGATTTGCTAGCGTCTAGTTCATGTAACAGCTTCTGAACAACTGATTCACAAATGTCAATATGCTCCAAAGGAGTCACAAATTGTCTTTCATCAAATGTAGGTAAGGCGTTCCCATCATCCTGTGTGAATACACTTGAGAAGAACTCGTTTAGAACCCCTGCTTTTTCCTTGTCCGTCGTAGTTAGCGTATCATCATCCTTTTTCAGATTCACAACGCCCGATCTTGATTTTGTCTTTTTCTTGACATATCTCCAGAATTGTTTGGGTTCCTTTTTAACTTTTGAGGCAATAAGTTTCTCGAAATTACGTGATAACTATCAGGTGCAACAGAAAATAACACATTTTATTTCACTCACATTAGTGGAAACTGAGATTAGAAGTTGCAGGTGTCGTTGTATGTTGAAGATCTCCTAATCCGTTAGTCAGATCATTTCCAAGTAACTGGAATGGATTATTATATGTTAATTTTGCGGTAACTGGAATTACCGGAAACCTCTTATTTACCGAAAACCACCGAAATACCGGAAACCCCTGTAATTCACTATATAATAACATAAATAAGTGTTTGTTGTGTGATAAATGGTGTGTTTACTATATTATGAGATATAGCCCCAATTCTCATTGATTCGTGCCCCTAGAAAACAAGTGAATAAGCATATTCTAAGAATAGTGTTAATTGAAAATTATTTTAAAAATGTATTTTAAGTTGTTTCCCACGGTTTTCTAAGTTACAGTTACATACAATTGTGATTTACCACCTATTTTGTGATTTTTCTACATACTTCCTTAATCTGAAGAGGGTCTGTTCGCAAATGATGCATAAAATGTGATATATGTTGATTTCTATGTGAATCTGGACTTCACCATATTTAAATTTGATGCATCTAGGTAGCAACACTTCTTTATTGTATGAGTGATCAAGGAATGTCACTCAAATGTGCAAAAAGTTATAGAGCACGGACCTGATGAGAAGTTTCAAAATCATTTAGGCAACTTGGGTGGGTTATTTCTAGAGACTCTTTGACTTGCATAAACAACAATTTTGTCGAATTCCTTATTTGCACTCATAGTCAAGTGTTTGAACTTTATGTTGATGTATACATTTTCAGGAATTAATCAGAATATGACACACAATATAAATTTAAGTGTTTAGGGGCACGGATCCATGAGAATAGGGACTATATGCACTAATTACAAACTATTTGTGTGAAATAAAATGAGTTAGGATCCTCTTGTTTGGTGTTTAGTTTAGAACAGAACGACTGTGAAATTTACCGGAAAACACTCGCAGTTACGAACGGACAGTACTAATAGTCTGTTCCTCACAAATAATAGATAATAATAGTATCTTAGGCATGGTATAATAATTATTATAGTTACTATAATGATTCAATATTGTGTTTCAAATATGATGCTGTCTGATGTAGATAGTGTTATTATTCCAGATGATTATGTTATATTACCGGAAAACACATTCGCTGACTCGATTTACTGGAAAACACATTCGCTGACTCGATTTACCGGAAAACACCTTTGCTGACTCGATGTCCGTGATTTACCGGAAAACACGTCAGGGGAATATACCGAAAACCATTTTGTATAAAATTCTGTTTGTAACGAGATGTCAGTGATTTACAGGAAAAACATATATTTGCGCATTTTTACAGACTCCATACTGCACTTCATGATCATTGATCTACACTGTTCGCTAGCTGACCAGTAGTTTAAATAATGATCACTTTTTGACCAGTATAGATCAGTAATATAGATGTAGATCATGATCAGTAATATAGTTGCGCATTTTTACAGACATTTTTAAAGGGGGCATGACAGCGGAGAGATACGACAGTGGACTTCTCGACCAACTACTACGATTTCGACCAGACATCGTCATCATATGCCTTGGTGGAAACGACATACATTCAGCGTCTTCGCCGAAAGAAATCGCAAGGTGGTTAGAAGACATTATATCAACAATTGAGAGTACCGGTTGTACTGCGATTTACTGTGTGTCAATAAGCGAACGTGGACGTTTCATCAAAGACTGTCGCCTAACAAAGAAGTCGTTCAATACACAGTGACATAAAATTAACAAACTTATTGGTAAGCTGAAAATGCATAATATAAACTTAAACCGGATACGTTTTCCAAAGGACTACGACAAGGACATGGTACATTTCAATAACAAGGGACTGGAGAAAATGTTCTATGCCATTCGTGCTTGTTTATTATAGCTAGGGACTGGATATGTTGTTTAAATTGTATTATTGTATTGTAAAATAATTATATTCCATATGTGATTTGTTGTATTTTAGATGCACCCTTTCTGCTGATAGCACTCCATACGCTAGCGAACAGTGTAGATCAATGATCATGATCTACACTGGTCACAAGCTGATCATGATCTACACTGATATACGGAATTACACCTTTAGTCTGCGATGCTATTAATTAATTGGATTACATAATTGATATCATTGTGAAATTTAATTGTATCCCCCGGACTCCGTCGGGGGATACTATGGATTTGACAGCGCGCCGCGTCCGCCGCAGACACTTCTTGTCCGGAGCATAACTCGAACACCCTTTGGAATATTTTCATGAAACTTCACACATGCATAGACCACGACCCGAAGGTGTGTCGCGCACAAGAATGACAACTCTTGCATAGCTAATTTTTGAGTTATCTCCCTTTTTTGTTTCTCACACTGATTTCGTGTCCGGAGCATAACTCCACCACCCTTTGGAATATTTTCATGAAACTTCACACATGCATAGGGACCACGACCCGAAGGTTGTGTCGGCGCACAAGAATGACAACTCTTGCATAGCTAATTTTTTAGTTATCTCCCTTTTTTGTTTCGCGCACTGATTGACCATAACTCGACCACCCTTTGGAATATTTTTATGAAACTTAAACACATTCAATTAGACCACGAACCAAAGGTGTGTCGTGCACAAGAATGACAACTCTTGCATAGCTAATTTTTTAGTTATCTCCCTTTTTTGTTTTCGCGCACTGATTTCCTGTCCGGAGCATAACTCGACCACCCTTTGGGATATTTTCATGAAACTTCACACATGCATAGACCACGACCCGGAGGTGTGTCGCGCACAAGAATGACAACTCTTGCGTAGCTAATTTTTTAGTTATCTCCCTTTTTTGTTTTGCGCACTCTACAAACTGGACAATAATGAATGAAGACCCGTTTTCTCGTTTGCTCTGTACACCTTTTCTCATGTGCTCTGTACACCTTACCTGTAGAGAGAACAATAGAGACTGGGAGAACCATGGGCTTGCATGTGCAAATGTCCAGTGCTTGACCACTGCTGACCACAGGTAATTTATACAGGTAAATTACTACATTGGGTACTGTGTTGAAAATGTTTTTTTTTTTTTCCATTTTTCATTTTATTTTTTTCATTCTTTTTTTTTCATTTTTTTTTTTTTTTTAGTTATTTTTTTTTTTTTTTTTTTTATTTTTTTTTTTTTTTTTTTTTCAAATTATTTTTCAATTTTTGTCTAGTAGCATAAGGTCGTAAGTGCTATATACAGACTATTATCATATAATAAAACAATTATTGACCAGTGAGCCATAGAATATAATCTGATATTCTATGGCTCACTAGTCAATAATTGTATCCCCCAGACTACCGTCGGGGGATACTATGGATTTGACAGCGCGCCGCGTCCGCGGTCCGCGTCCGCCGTAGACACTTCTTGTCCGGAGCATAACTCGAACACCCTTTGGAATATTTTCATGAAACTTCACACATGCATAGACCACAACCTGAAGGTGTGTCGCGCACAAGAATGACAACTCTTGCATAGCTAATTTTTGAGTTATCTCCCTTTTTTGTTTCTCGCACTGATTTCGTGTCCGGAGCATAACTCCACCACCCTTTGGAATATTTTCATGAAACTTCTCACATGCATAGACCACGACCCGAAGGTGTGTTGTCGCGCACAAGAATGACAACTCTTGCATAGCTAATTTTTGAGTTATCTCCCTTTTTTGTTTCGCGCACTGATTGACCATAACTCGACCACCCTTTGGAATATTTTTATGAAACTTAACACATTCAATTAGACCACGAACCGAAGGTGTGTCGTGCACAAGAATGACAACTCTTGCATAGCTAATTTTTGAGTTATCTCCCTTTTTTGTTTTCGCTCACTGATTTCCTGTCCGGAGCATAACTCGACCACCCTTTGGAATATTTTCATGAAACTTCACACATGCATAGACCACGACCCGGAGGTGTGTCGCGCACAAGAATGACAACTCTTGCGTAGCTAATTTTTCAGTTATCTCCCTTTTTTGTTTTGCGCACTCTACAAACTGGACAATAATGCATGAAGACCTGTTTTCTCGTCTGCTCTGTATACCTTTTCTCGTGTGCTCTGTACACCTTACCTGTAGAGAGAACAATAGAAACTGGGAGAACCATGGGCTAGCATGTGCAGATGTCCACTGCTTGACCACTGCTTGACCATTGATGACCAGGTAATTTATACAGGTAAATCACTACATTGGGTACTGTGTTGAAAATATTGTGGCATTATGTGGACCTCTGCAGATATATGTAGATAAATATAGGACTATTAAAAAAAAATCTGGTCTCCAATAGCAAGCATTATTATTTTTAAACTTTTTTTTGTCATTTTTTATTTTTTTTTTCATTATTTTTTTTCATTTTTTTTTTCAAATTATTTTTCAATTTGACTGGAAAAAAAATCTGGGCTCCAGTAGCAATTATTTTTAAACTTTTTTTTTCCATTTTTTTTTTTTTTCATTTTTTTTTTTCATTTTTTTTTTTCATTTTTTTTTTTCAAATTATTTTTCAATTTTTGTCCAGTAGCATAAGGTCGTAAGTGCTATATACAGACTATTCACCTGTGCATGTGCTAGCATGTGCAACTGACCACTGACCACTTACAGGTAATTTATACAGGTAAATGATTATATTACATTTCCGTAAACTGTGTTGAAAATATTGTGGCATTATGTGGACCTGTGCAGATATATGTAGATAAATATAGGACTATTAAAAAAAATTCTGGGCTCCAGTAGCGAGCATTATTATTTTAATTTTTTAACTTTTTTTATTTTTTTTTTTCCATTTTTTTTTTCAATTTTTGTCTAGTAGCATAAGGTCGTAAGTGCTATATACAGACATTATCATATAATAAAACAATTATTGACTAGTGAGCCATAGAATATAATCTGATATTCATGGTTCACTAGTCAATAATTGTATAATATGTTCGGGCCAGTGAAAATTGCTTTCGGGCCCAGGCTCGAGGTCAAGGCGGGACAAGGCGAGGCATCTGATTCCGCGGAAATTCTTGTTTACTTATCTCCCTTTGTTGTTTCGTGCTCTGATTTTGTATCCAGAGCATAACTCGAACACGCATATACGCATTGCTCTAATGGTCCTCTACCGCCCTGTGCCAAATCCACGTTCGTTCTGCCCCCGTCAAGCCCAGGGTCAAGGTCACATACTTAGTGCTTCAAAAACATTAACGCTTGGGTAAATATCTTATACTTTCTGTTTTCTTTCATGGATCATGGATCATCTTCATATTTCATATACGCATTCTCTAATGGTCCTCTACCGCCCTGTGCCAAATCCACGTTCGTCCTGCCCCACCAATCCCAGGGTCAAGGTCACATACTTGGTGCTTCAAAAACTTTAACGCTCAGGTAAATATCTTATAATTTTTATTTCCATTCACGGATCAACTTCATATTTCATATACGCGTTGCTCTAATGGTCGTCTACCGCCCTGTGCCAAATCCACGTTCGTCCTGCCCCCGCCAAGCCCAGGGTCAAGGTCACATACTTAGTGCTTCAAAAACTTTAACGCTCAGGTAAATATCTTATAATTTCTGTTTTCTTTCACGGATCAGCTTCATATTTCATATATGCATTGCTCTAATGGTGGTCTACCTACCGCCCTGTGCCAAATCCACGTTTGTCCTGCCCCCGCCAAGCCCAGGTGAAGGTCACATACTTGGTGCTTCAAAAACTTTAACGCTCAGGTAAAAGAAAATTTTGACTTGCAATTTGGCCTCATTTATTATCAAAGCGATATGTGGGACATCCGTGTTCTATGAACACATTTTCTAGTTTATTAAACTTCACACATGCATAGAAGATGACCCAAAGGTGTGTCGCACGTAAGAATGACAACTCTTGCGTCGTTAATTTCTTAGTTATCTCCCTTTGTTGTTTCGTGCACTGATTTCGTGTCTGGAGCATAACTCGAACACCCTTTGGAATATTTTCATGAAACTTCACACATGCATAGACCACGACCCTAAAGGTGTGTCCCGCAAGAATGACAACTCTTGCATCACTAATTCTTTAGTTATCTCCCTTTGTTTTTCCGTCACTGATTTTGTCTCCGGAGCATAACTCGAACACCCTTTTTTCAAACTACTTGTGTATCTGGGGAGGGGGATACACATGCGCTTGTCGACAAGCGTCCATTTCTAGTTGTATAATATATTCGGGCCAGTGAAAATTGCTTTCGGGCCCAGGCTCGAGGTCAAGGCGGGACAAGGCGAGGCATCTGATTCCGCGGAATTCTTGTTTACTTATCTCCCTTTGTTGTTTCGTGCTCTGATTTTGTCCGGAGCATAACTCGAACACCCTTTGGAATATTTTTATGCCCCACCACAATAGTGGAGGGGGCATTTAGTGTTACCCTCGTCCGTCCGTCCGCACACACGAATGGGTACTTGTTGTAAGCGTACGGGGATCTTATTGGGTAGGGTTAGGATAGTGTTGGGTACTCTTGTTGGGTATTTTTATACAGTAAAAACCCAACAAGTATTCATTCGTAGGAACGTGCGTCCCGTCCGTCCGTCCGTCACAAAACTTTAACACTCGGGTAAATGTCTCATAATTTCTTCATCCTTCGACCGATCTGCTTCATATTTCATATACACATTGCTCTGATGGTTCACTACTGCCCTGTGCCAAATCCACGTTCGTCCTGCCCCCGGCAAGCCCAGGGTCAAGGTCACATACTTGGTGCTTCAAAAACAAACTCTTTAACGCTCGGGCTTGATATCTAATAATTTATGTTTTCTTTCACGGATCAGCATTCATATTTCATATACACATTGCTCTAATGGTCCTCTACCGCCCTGTGCCAAATCCACATTCGTCCTGCCCCCGCCAAGCCCAGGGTCAAGGTTACATACTTGGTGCTTCAAAAACTTTAACGCTCGGGTAAATATATCTTATAATTTCTGTTTCTTTCACGGATCAACTTCATATTTCATATACGCATTGCTCTAATGGTCTCCTCGCCCTGTGCCAAATCCACGTTCGTTCTGCCCCCGCCAAGCCCAGGGTCAAGGTCACATACTTAGTGCTTCAAAAACTTTAACGCTCGGGTAAATATCTTATACTTTCTGTTTTCTTTCATGGATCATCTTCATATTTCATATACGCATTGCTCTAATGGTCCCCTCTACCGCCCTGTGCCAAATCCACGTTCGTCCTGCCCCGCCAATCCCAGGGTCAAGGTCACATACTTGGTGCTTCAAAAACTTTAATGCTCAGGTAAATATCTTATAATTTTTCTTTCCATTCACGGATCAACTTCATATTTCATATATGCGTTGCTCTAATGGTCCTCTACCGCCCTGTGCCAAATCCACGTTCGTCCTGCCCCCGCCAAGCCCAGGGTTAACATCACATACTTAGTGCTTCAAAAACTTTAACGCTCAGGTAAATATCTTATATTCTAGGACTAAGTGAGACAAAATTAAGAGCTATACATCCAAATAGTACTTTTGAAATAAATAATTACCAAATATTCAGGAAAGATAGGACTTTAACAAGTGAACGAAAAGAACAAGGTGGCGGCCTCATTGTCTACGTAAAAAATGGAATAAACTGTAAGCGTAGAAAAGATTTAGAAATAAACAATATGGAATGCATATGGCTTGAAATTTGCCCCCCAAACAGTAAAAGTTTCCTAGTAGGTAATATATACAGACACCCTAATGAGACTATACATTGGAATGAAATGTTTGAAACACAGTTTGAAAATGTCTTAAGAAACGAAAAAGAATTATATGTCTTAGGTGACTTTAACCGTGATTTATCAAATGAACACATTAGTAAGCCCTGGCTTGAATATATGGAACAATTTGGACTCTTCCAACAAGTATGTGAACCAACTAGACAAGCAAATATGTCAAATACACTAATTGATCATATATATTGTAATATACCAGATAACATATCCTCAGTAGCTGTTCCCAAAATTGGCCTAAGTGATCATTTTCCTATATTTCTTACACGAAAAATAAACTCTCATTTGCCAAAAGATTCACATCACACTATAACATACAGGTCTTTTAAGCACTTCAACGAGCATAATTTCATAACAGATCTTCAAAGTACAGCATGGGATGTTATTAAAGTACTTGATACATTGTGTTCTCTCTTTCTAGAAACTGTTGATAAGCATCTTCCTCTAAAAACACAACGGGTTAAAAACAAACAGCAACCAAAATGGCTCAATCCGGACATAATAGATGCTATGAAGACGCGAGATAGATTTAAATCAGTAAATAATGAAACACAATTCAAACTATGGCGAAATAAAGTTACAAACCTTATTAAAAAATCTAAAAAAGAACAATACAGGACATTAATTGAAGAAAATAATAACAAGCCATCAAGTGTGTGGAAACTATTTAAAGAAATAGGTGCAAGTAAAAAAAAAAGCCAATAACAATATAACCTCCTCAATCACAATCGATAATAAGGAAGTTAGTGATACAGAAAGTATTGCAAATGAATTTAATAACTTTTTCGTATCCGTCGCCTCTACCATAAAAGGACCAATAACACATTCCGATTTCCAGCCACTTAAAGCATTTTGTAATGATAAGCTACCCAAAGATACAGAGTTTTCAATACCAAATATGACGCAAAACAAGAATGAACACTTTTTAAAAAACATTGATGTGACGAAAGCCACTGGCTGTGACAATATTGGACCCCGTTTACTCAAAATATCAGCAGCACAAATAGCGGATAGCCTCATGTACATATGCAATCTGAGTATTAAACAATCAGTCTTTCCGGATAAATGGAAGGAAGCAAAAGTTAGCCCACTTCATAAAAATGGTTCAAAATTTGACTTGAACAATTATCAACCAATATCTATTTTGCCAATATTATCTAAACTGATTGAAAAACATGTTCATGACTCTCTTGGAATATATGAATAAATATCAATTAATTCATAAAACACAATCTGGTTTTAGACCAAATCACTCCTGCGAAACTGCATTAATAGGAATGATTGACAAATGGTTAGATGCTATTAATAATAATAAGCTAATAGGAGTTGTCATGGTTGATTTCAAAAAAGCCTTCGACTTGGTGGATCATAAACTCTTAATTAAAAAGCTAGAACTCTAAACTATCAACTAGTGCAATGCAATGGATAACGTCATACATTTATGATCGCAAACAGAAAACATCATTAAATAATGTTACATCTAACTATGAAAATGTTGTAAATGGTGTTCCTCAAGGGTCTATTTTAGGTCCTTTGCTATTTCTCCTCTTTATTAATGACTTACCTCTATACACCCATGATGTTAGTACAGATCTATATGCTGATGACACTACACTATATGATATCAATAAATCAGAAGTTGCAATTGAAAATAATCTTCAAAAAGCTTTATGTAATCTTAATGTATGGTGTAAGAACAATGGAATGGTCGTAAACTCTGCTAAAACAAAAGTAATGCTAAGTACAACACATCAAAAGCGAACATGTCTAAACAAACATGAGCTTAATTTGAAATACAATAATGAGGAACTAGGCATGATCATGAATGACAAAATTTTAGGTGTATGGGTTGATAATAACTTAAGTTGGTCTATTCATGTTGATAAAGTATGTAAGAAAATTAAATCTAACATCTGGCTGCTATCAAGAATTAAACACTTTCTGACTCTAGAACACAGGACCAATTTATAAGACATATATTCAACCACACATTGATTATTGCAATCTAATTTGGGGATGTTCATCACAAAATAATCTATTACGACTGTTTCAACTACAAAAAAGAGTTATTAAAATAATACTTGATTATAATGTTGAAAATACTATACAAAGCATGCAAGAACTTAAAATATTGAACGTGTATGAAAGAATATTTGTACGGAAGGCAAAATTCATGTATAAAGTTGCAAATACAATTACACCAGGTTATATTAATGAATTGTTTCACCAAAGACAACCAAGCAACAATTTACCAGTCTTGAGATCAACTGCTTCCAATAACTTTATACCCCCCAAGCCAAACAAAGAAATATTCAAACAAAGTATGTCATATTCAGGCGCGTTAATTAGGTTTGAGGAATTTGATTCCTCAAACCTTTTGTTTTCGTTGGTTTTTTTTTTCTTTTTATTCAGCCGTCGGGACTACAGCCCAAACCGCTTGTCGGATCGACTTCAAATTTTGTATGCCGATTTGTATCAACTGTGAGACGAGAATAACTCAATTTTCAGAATTCTCATGACGTCACTTTTTACGAAACCGGAAGTGACGTCATATATCATATAATTCCCTATAACTTCCTTATTTTCCAACCGATTTCAAAAATGAGAGAGCTATAGACATGTGAAATTGAGAAAAATGAAAAAAATCAACAATTTCAGATTTTTATTTTATTTTAACGGGTGGTCTTTGAAAACAGTTTCCAATTTGTACAGTAATCTCAGCAACATAATTTTTTGACAGCGTCACGCGGGACATTCATCCGCACAGAAGATGATATTTTTCAGAGCAATGGCTTGAATAGTTCTGATTCTATTGTCTTTCAAACTTGGACGTTTTTTTTCAATTTTTCAAATTTGAAATGGTCATAACTTTTTTATTATCTAACCGATTTCAAATAATTATTTTTTTTGCATTAAAAAGCCAACAAAATTCTCTATCTCCGTTTCTCTGGTAGTTTTTGGCTATCTGCCCAAATGAGAGAGTTGTAGGCATTTGAAGTTTTTAAAAAAAATTGAAATGGTCATAACTTCCTTATTATTCAACCGATTTCAAATATTTTTTTTGCATTAAAAAGCCAATAAAATTCATCTATCTCCGGTTCGCTGGTAGTTTTTTTTTAGCTATCTGCTCAAATGCGCGAGCTACATTTGAAGTTTTTTTTTTCAATTTTTCAAATTTTAAATGTTCATAACTTTGTTATTATCTAACCGATTTCAAATATTTTTTTTCCATTAAAAAGCCAACAAAATTCTCTATCTCCGCTTCTTCGCTGGTAGTTTTTGGCTATCTGCCCAAATGAGAGAGTTGTAGGCATTTGAAGTTTGGTTCTTTCATTTTTTTATTTTCTTTGTTGTTCAACATAATCATGATAATTATACCGATGAAAGCCGAAACAGGCCGAATGCATTTTTCAAATTTGAAATGGTCATAACTTTTTTATTATCTAACCGATTTCAAATATTTTTTTTGCATTAAAAAGCCAACAAAATTCTCTATCTCCGTTTCTCTGGTAGTTTTTGGCTATCTGCCCAAATGAGAGAGTTGTAGGCATTTGAAGTTTTTAAAAAAAATTGAAATGGTCATAACTTCCTTATTATTCAACCGATTTCAAATATTTTTTTTGCATTAAAAAGCCAATAAAATTCTCTATCTCCGGTTCGCTGGTAGTTTTTAGCTATCTGCTCAAATGCGCGAGCTACATTTTTTTTTTCAATTTTTCAAATTTTAAATGTTCATAACTTTGTTATTATCTAACCGATTTCAAATATTTTTTTTCCATTAAAAAGCCAACAAAATTCTCTATCTCCGCTTCGCTGGTAGTTTTTGGCTATCTGCCCAAATGAGAGAGTTGTAGGCATTTGAAGTTTTTAAAAGAAATTGAAATGGTCATAACTTCCTTATTATTCAACCGATTTCAAATATTAAATGTGCATTAAAAAGCCAATAAAATTCACGTTTGTCCTGCCCCCGCCAAGCCCAGGGTTAAGGTCACATACTTGGTGCTTCAAAAACTTTAACTCTCAGGTAAAAGAAAATTTTGACTTGGAATTTGGCCTCATTTATTATCAAAGCGATATGTGGGACATCCGTGTTCTATGAACACATTTTCTAGTTTATTAAACTTCACACATGCATAGAAGACGACCCAAAGGTGTGTCGCACGTAAGAATGACAACTCTTGCGTCGTTAATTTCTTAGTTATCTCCCTTTGTTGTTTCGTGCACTGATTTCGTGTCTGGAGCATAACTCGAACGCCCTTTGGAATATTTTCATGAAACTTCACACATGCATAGACCACTACCCTAAAGGTGTGTCACGCAAGAATGACAACTCTTGCATCACTAATTTTTTAGTTATCTCCCTTTGTTTTTTCCGTCACTGATTTTGTCTCCGGAGCATAACTCGAACACCCTTTTTTCAAACTACTTGTGTAACTGGGGAGGGGGATACACATGCCCTTGTCGACAAGCGTCCATTTCTAGTTAACTAAGAATTTGTGAAATGCCTTACGCATTGCACGTGTTTTCCGGTAAATCACTGATATAATGCCATACACAAACATCTAGTATATTAAAAATGTTTTTTGGTATATCCCCCTGACGAGTCTGACTGGCCGATTACGACGTCTTGCATACATATACTGTACACATGTGTTTTTCCTGTAAAATCACTGACATCTCGTTACAAACAGAATTTTATACAAAATGGTTTTCGGTCTATTCCCCTGACGTGTTTTCCGGTAAATCACGGACATCGAGTCAGCGAAGGTGTTTTCCGGTAAATCGAGTTAGCGAATGTGTTTTCCGGTAATATATCATAATCACGCTAATCTGGAATAATAACACTATCTACATCAGACAGCATCATATTTGAAACACAATATTTAATCATTATAATAATTATTATACCATGCCTAAGATACTATTATTATCTATTATTTGTGAGGAACAGACTATTAGTACTGTCCGTTCGTAACTGCGAGTGTTTTCCGGTAAATTTCACAGTCGTTCTGTTCTGACTTTGGAATTAAACACCAAACAAGAGGATCCTAACTCATTTTGTTTCACACAAATAGTTTGTAATTAGTGCATATATATCTCATAATGTAATAAACAAACCATTTATCACACAACAAACACATATTTATGTTATTATATGGTGGTTTTCGGTAAATAAGAGGTTTCCGGTAATTCCAGTTACCCTTAATTTTGCAACCAATCCAATCGTCACAAAATGATTTTCAAACTAGTCCAGTTATGAAAAGTGGGTGTTTCTGTTTTCAAAAATTACTAGTCAGGGCTGTACAAATCGGCACGCCTGACGCCCGGGACAAGTCGGTTTTGGTCTCGGGCAAGTGGCTCTATGCTGAAAGTTAGTCCCGGGGCAAGTCACTATTTTCCGTTGAAACGTCCCGCCACAAGCCTGTTTTCTTCACTAGACTAATCCTAAATTGTAACATTTCATCGATCGATAACGCCTCGGGCGTGTGTCGGCTTCCCTGTGGCAATACACACTTACACAGAAGCTGCTATACTGTGTATATATAGCAAGAAAAGTGATATACTAGCTGTGATCCTGATTAGATTAATTTATTCGAATTTGAAAGCATAATCCCACCGACAATTCCGCATGAACTCTGAATTTTGTGTCAACTTTTCAACACAATTTACGGAAAATCAACATCGGCGAAATATGGCGACAGATCTGCTTATAATCCATTTTTTTTTTAATCCATTCCTTTCGGAATACACATTTACGGGTATGAAATTATTAAAAAAAAATAATTATTTTTGTTATTTCACAATGAAAGTATACGATGTGACCACTCATTTCACGGATTAAATGGTGGTAGCGGCATATACTTCTGAGTGCATAGAAGGAAAATATTTGTCAGCAAACATAAGCGTATCCTCAGCATGAAATGGGTTACTGCATGATTGCCCCGTGATGCGATGACGAAAGTCGCACGTTCGCGACGTCTGTGGCAAATCAAAAGGCGTGTTGACCAATCAGTAACATTTCAAAACATAGCCTAAAGGTCACACAGTTTACAGCCTCATGCTGAATGAGGTCATACAATAAACACCTGTACACACAGCTGGGTGTATCGGTTTTTTGCACAAAGCATCACACAAATCTCGTCTGTGTAATATGTGTCGGGTGTAATCGCATCTGGATTTGGAATTCATATATCCCCTGGCACGGATATTGCACGGTTTGGATACGCAACACGGAAGGTCGTATGTCGCCGGACTTCTGTGCAATAGGGGGGTCGCACTGTATGCATATTAACATGATTACCTGATTAAAGGTATTACATTTGCTAACATACTAATAATAATTATTTCATGTACTTTGAATGTCGTTGTTTGAATAAACTTACAGAAATCACGAATCAACTAATTACACGATATTTTTAAAAAAAAAATTCTTTGATTTCCTTTTTCTTCTGTATTTTTTTAATATTTTTTTTTGGGATCCACGAGAGACCCGCGTTATAATGGAGATCGCGCTATACGCGATCGCGTTATAATGGAGCTGCAGTGTAATTAGCGAATTAACAGCTGTTGCCAACAAAAAAAAAATGAAATTTTAAAAAAGTTTATTATTTACCGTTCCGCGAACATACTGATAGACATTAAATATTGTAAATATAGACGTGATTTAATTTTCGAGACGGTCAAATGAGTAGACTCCGTAATTTAATTCACAAAACGTCGATGTTTTTACACCGAAAATTCTGGAATATACGCTCGAAAATTATAGATAGACCATTAAACACCAATCAATCGATCTTTCCTGATTGCCAGGGTTCCCGTTACTAGTAATATATGTTATTGCCAACATTTTTATAGCAACTAAAGTGCATGCATTATGCACACATGGATATACATACGCCGAGAACCGTTGGTTGGAAGCTTCTATATGGAGTTGGTAATGTGTGTCCATGTGTTCATATTACATGTACTAACGGCACAATAGATATACCGTTAAACACCAATCAATCCAATTTGTGATGCACTGATATATTGCGTGATTGAGACATGATTGTTTATGTAATAAATTGTTGATTGATGAGCTGTAGTTATTCTCTCTCTCTTTGCACCCGGAAAAGAAAACATTCAATCTGGCTTTTCTATTTTTGAGTAACTGACAGGGAACGACTGGTCCTAATTGCAGATTCTGCAACCACCGTTATACCCGTGCCATAGTTCTCTATGGTTGTGTTGTTACAGTTTCGTATAAGAAGTTTTACGAGGACAGGTCATTTTTTCAAAACCACTTGCCCTGAAAATTATAATTTCCAGGACAAGTCGGGGCAAGTCATTTTTGTCAAGTTACTTGTCCGGGACAAGTGGCTAAAACATCAATTTGTACAGCCCTGCTAGTTGCAGCCTGTAACTCTGTGACCATACTGTACGTACCAGAGTTACAGTCCCCCCCCCCCCATAGCATTCCCCTGCAGAGTATCGGACCTGATTCGCACTTCAAATGTTAATTATGAGCAATTTTGTGTATTTTTTATATGAAGTAAATGTCAGTATTATGAAGCTAGCATATTACATTAATTATTTCACAAATTTACCCATGCACAAGACCTGCTAAGTAAATTTAAGATAGAATCGGTACCAGCGAAAACTTGCACTCACAGGAAGTATTTTTGTTGGACCATAGTTAAGTAGACAAAATTTTATTCCATGGATATTCTGCAAGACTAAAAACTACTTTAGAAGTATTAGTTTATATCAGTTTCCTAATTCTGACGCAGATTTCAATTGAAAGATTTTTAAAATGTCATAATTACTATTTAAAGTGCGAATAAGATTTGATTCGCCACTCTGCAAGAGAATGCTATGGCAGAAACTGTAACTCTGGTACGTACAGTACTGGAGGGTCACAGAGTTACAGGCTGCAACTACAAAAAGTGCAGATCCTGATGAGATGGCTCTTCACGAACTGGCTCGTCTGGATCTACACTTTTTTCCCATACCTCTATACGGGCATGTGGTGTTGAAAGGGTTAATATCTTCCTCACATTGATGGCTGTCCACACAGTGTGATTTGGGAGATCTTGACGTTAGTGACATTGACTATCTTGGGAAAGACACTTGCCGGCGATCACCTTATTTTAAAGGTACATACCCACTCAGTAGGCACAAAATCAGGGACATCATCCGAGACATTTTCTGGCCCAGAACTGGCCTTTATTATACTACTTCTAGCAAAATAAACATTCATTCACCATTACCCCATGTAAATGCTTTGACAGTGCTTTTGACAGTGATTTTACCCGCCGCGTACTTGACACTCGCCCAAATATTTTCTTTTGGGCGACCCACATATATTTTGGAAGATGTTCGTCTCACTTTAAAACAAAAATCGCAAACATTTGCTGTTTCTGACAATTGTAAATAAATCCTGGGTTATTTTTAATAAAAACAATCCTTGACCTTTGTCAAACACGCATGTTTATGTTGCTGATTGGGTAGGCATATTCTTGACTGCGTAAATTATCCAATGAAAATGGCGGATGTTACCCGGCGTTCGAAATCGCACCTTGCTTATTTCGTCCTAATTTGTTTTCGGACCCAATCTCTGCATTCTATAAAAACAACTTGTCGCATGTTAATTAAGTGCAGAAATGCATTGAATGTAGCTGCATAGCAATACTGATTACCTACCAAAAATTATCTACGAATCGATACTCTTTCACGGAATTAATAAACGAAATAGTGACAAAACTATCAAGCATGATTTTGAAAATGTACGAACCGACTTGGGCGAAATAGGTATCATTCGGAACGTTCGGCTTTGTTCGTCGCGATAATAATAGTGGACGAGGAGAAAGTCGACGACTTGGCTATCGAACTTGAAGCTGTGCCGGCTCCCAAAATTGAGTGGGATTTCATGATGCGAAAGACGAAGCCAGTAAAGAAGAAGGGTAAATGGGTCAAGTAAGTAGTTGAGTATTTTTTTTATTTTTATAAGTGGAACACGTTAAATTATGAAGCCAGAATAGTTGATCATAAGGTTGTTTTCTCCATGACATAATCTCACAGGGTGCAATGTACACGTCCGAGGTATGCCGATCGAACCAGGAAGTGATCGATTGTTTTCGCACTTTCGGTTTCACTTTGGTTTTGAAACCAACTGTCCGGGCTTTTGCGGATTTCCCGTACTAATTCAAGATGCCCGCCAGCCCTGAATAATACCGGGTTGGGGGGAGGGGTGGGGGGGGTAATTTTCTAGAATTTTAGCATGAAAATACTATAGTGTGTTTTTTAGCTTATTGTGTGTAGTGTCTTAATTGTGGGGCTTTTGTTGTATTTTTCGTTTTCTTGTAGTGTTTATTGCATTCTCTTGGGGATCGTACAAGTGTTCGGTTTCTGGTTTTCCCTGGGTATATACCACTTTCTATCTTAAGTATTCAGTCTATTGTTTTAGCTGCGAAGAGGCGCATGTACCGAGAAGTGGAGGAGGACGACGAGGTGGAGGAGGAAGAGAAGACGGAGGAGGACATTATTATCAGTGATGAGGAGGGGGATGGGGATGATGAACATCATGTAGAAATGGTTATGGAGGAAAATGGACTATTATAAATATGAAACAAATTAAATTGTACATTTAATTTTGTGTCACTCGTCCATCTCTGCCAGTGTAAATACGCCCCTAATCGTATATTTCACTAAATTCAGTCTTACCTTTTTTGGGCTACCAAATTTTCATTTGGGCTAGTGAAATATGGGATTCCAAAATTTTTACTAGCCACCATACCGATTCGGCAAGTGTCAAGCACTGTTTGATTTGATTCCACGTATTGATTGGCATTATTATACATTTTATATCGGGCGTAAATTTCCACACTGATATCAGGGGCGATAGCCCTGTTTCCTTAAAATGTTAACAGCGATTACTATTTATTCACTGTATTTAATTTTCGATGTGCAATGATCATACTTTATAATCTGTCGAAAAATATTATTTTTTCAGGCGACACATTTAATTAGTATAAATAGTTAAAAAATATCATGCCTCATTTGCATATGAAATTTGCATATGAAAATAGCCTGATACCACCGCGAGTCACTATCAGTAAAATAAATATTACTGAATGATTATATCTTTATATCGGGCATGTGTGGTCTGGCTGGTAGTTTGGGAGTAAGAGAGCGAGCCACATGGTCTGGCTGAACTCTGGTGACCCCTCTCCCAGAAACCATCATGCATTAACTTGCAATAATTAATTCATGTAAATTTTCAGCATGTGGTGATTGTGAAAAAAACA
The DNA here is from genome assembly GCA_029237695.1 of Conchocele bisecta. Lineage (NCBI taxonomy): Eukaryota > Metazoa > Mollusca > Bivalvia > Lucinida > Thyasiridae > Conchocele > Conchocele bisecta. Next base: position 106,398,891 of record CM055268.1, read on the forward strand.
TGAAAATAAACATTAAAACATGATCATGATGTATTTGTAGTTCTTTATCATTCCATCGGCTCCCAGACAATACGCGCATTTCAAACGGCTTTTCTGATTGGCGGACCAAAATAGTTTGCTTTATACTTGTATCACTTATGTAAATATACCATCCAATAAAAATCGTCGATAGATGTATTGGTAAGCGCTGTTGCTATGCGAATTTGACATTTCCGGTACATTTCACGAGCGCCCCTAACACAGTTCAGACTTTTTTAATTTCGCAACCCGCAAACTCGGACCGAACATCGGTAATTTTTTTCTTGCGCCGTTGACGATTTTTCCGCACCAATGACGCGATCCCTGAACAGAACACTGCTGTATGGTGGCGAAACTTGGCCATGCATGCACTGTTTGACAGAATATAGTGGTGTTTTTGTTCCAACTGTACAACCCAAATAAATCGTGGCTATCCTCACCAACTAACATTACAACAATTTTCTCTATCTGTGAGGCGCCGGCGTTTGTCCCGGTAATAACACCATTTATTACAGAGCTCCAGATTTTCACTTATTTGAGCTGCAAAAAGTAAACACGCTTTTTGCAGTTCAACTAAGTAAATTTCAACTTTATTACAATATTTTCACGACTCAATTTGAAAATCAATGCATATTTTCACATTGCTGTGAGTATTTTGTACTCCCACTTTTGAAAATCAGTACTTATTATGCTAAAATAAGTGCGTAAAATACGCCAATACGCACCTTATCTGGAGCTCTGTACAATATTTTCTGTTACTGCTGCACTGGCTTGCCAGGATTTTGAGCATGCTGTAATATAATGAACCTTATAGCAAATGGTGTTACATTATAGGACATGCCTTTGCGCCATTTAATTACGTGCCAAGATGCGTAAATTATAATTATTTTTTATTGTGTCCCAATGTTTTCGAAAAATGTTGATAAAATTGCATGTAAGTAGTCATTGAGTTGACTGATAAAACACGAATCCCTGTGGTTTAAATGAAGTCACATTTGATCAAATAAAACTTTATTTATTTCAGACTGAAGTCGATAATTACTGAAGACCTTCACCTAAGCAAACTTACAGGATGTGAGACTTGTGACATGGACAGCATGTTGTGGATTCACTTCCTGAACTTCAATATTACCCAGCATTCTGCACTGACAGGAAGTGGCTGCAGATTATCTGCGGAGCATGAACAAAACAGAAACTAAAAAAAATAAGTTAAAATCTATTAAATACACTAAATGTGTATTTATTTATTGTATTAGCAATTTTGAGTAAACAAGCAAAACAACAATGAATCGGTATAACGTAACAAAGCAGTTAGGAGATGGGACGTATGGGAGCGTACTACTGGCAACATGTGTGGAATCTGGCGAGAAGGTTGCCATCAAAAAGTAAGTACCCCAGAGCTCCAGGTAAGGTGCGTATTGACGTATTTTACTCACTTATTTCGCAAAATACGCATTGATTCCAAAAGTGGGAGTACAAAATACTCCCAGCAATGGTGAAAATATGCAATGATTTTCAAATTGAGTAGTGAAAATACAGTAATAAAGTTGGAACTGCAAAGAGCAAACAATGTTTGCAAACGTAAAATACACATTGAATTTTAAATCTGAGTGTATACTGCTCTTTAGATAGAAAACTTATATGGAGCTCTGGTACCCTTTGATATACATAGTTGCACCTTTTCCTGCTCAACTGAGGCCTGTAGAAAACCCTATCACAATTGGAAATATAGCTTTGGACAACTTTTTGAAAATTCTTGTAATAATATCACTTAATATTCACATTTGTGACTGTGACTAGAGAAATAGGGCTTATGTGTTTTGCCAGGTTTTTTTTAAAAAAATCCAGGCTATTGGATTGGCGAAAGCCGGGCGGGCGGGCGGTGGGCGGGCGGCGGGCGGCGTCCACAATCAATGTTAAGTTTTCGTGTTTGAGTCCATTTCTTTGTTACTGTACCACCTAGGACCACCAAACTTTCACAGCTTCATAATCAAGGGGTGCCCACCACATATCACTATCCAACATGTTACTTTTTTTTTATCTTGACCCATTTTTTCCGCGTAGTCGACTTAGCCATTTTTCAATGTTAAGTTTTGTTTTCGCGTTTACAATGTTAAGTTTTCGTGTGTTTAAGTCCATTTCTTTGGTACTGTACCACCTAGGACCACCAAACTTTCACAGCTTCATAATCAAGGGGTGCCAACCACATATCACTATCCAACATGTTACTTTTTTTTTTAACTTCACCCATTTTTTCCGCGCAGTCGACTTAGCCATTTTCAATGTTAAGTTTTCGCGTTTACAATGTTAAGTTTTCGTGTTTAAGTCCATTTCTTTGGTACTGTACCACCTAGGACCACCAAACTTTCACAGCTTCATAACCAAGGGGTGCCTACCACATACAACTATCCAACATGTGACAATTTTTTCACCTATTATTTCTACGTAATTGACTTAGCCATTTTCAACGTTAACTTTTTAACGTACGTCTGGTTAAAGTTTTTTGGTTAAAACTTTTTCGTTATACTGTATCTCTGCAACTGCTTCGCCCATTACCTTGAAACTTCACATGGGTGTTTATCATCATCCATATTTTCATTCTAACCCCCAACCGTGCGGCCCCTGTGCCCAATGTCAAGGTCAAATTACTTTGAATTTTTTTGTTAAAGTTTTTTCGTGTACTATATCTCGTGCAACTGCTTCACCCAATACCTTGATACTTCACATGGGTGTTTATCATCATTGTCGCACCTGCTTGCGGAAAGCGCGATCCTGTGCCCAATGTCAAGGTCAAATTACTTTGAATTTTTTTGTTAAAGTTTTTTCGTGTACTATATCTCTGCAACTGCTTCACCCAATACCTTGATACTTCACATGGGTGTTTATCATCATTGTCGCACCTGCTTGCGGAAAGCGCGATCCTGTGCCCAATGTCAAGGTCAAATTACTTTGAATTTTTTTGTTAAAAGTTTTTTCGTGTACTATATCTCTGCAACTGCTTCACCCAATACCTTGATACTTCACATGGGTGTTTATCATCATTGTCGCACCTGCTTGCGGAAAGCGCGATCCTGTGCCCAATGTCAAGGTCAAATTACTTTGAATTTTTTTGTTAAAGTTTTTTCGTGTACTATATCTCTGCAACTGCTTCACCCAATACCTTCATACTTCACATGGGTGTTTATCATCATTGTTGCACCTGCTTTGCGGAAAGCGCGATCCTGTGTCCAATGTCAAGGTCAAATTACTTTGAATTTTTTTGTTAATGTTTTTGTCGTGTACTATATCTCTGCGACTGCTTCACCCAATACCTTGAATACTTCACATGGGTGTTTATCATCATTGTCACACCTGCTTGCGGAAACAAGCGCGATCCTGTGCCCAACTGTCAAGGTCAAATTACTTTGAATTTTTTTGTTAATGTTTTTTCGTTTTGTACTATATCTCTGCGACTGCTTCACCCAATACCTTGATACTTCACATGGGTGTTTATCATCATTGTCGCACCTGCTTGCGGAAAGCGCGATCCTGTGCCCAATGTCAAGGTCAAATTACTTTGAATTTTTTTGTTAAAGTTTTTTTTCGTGTGTTACTATATTCTCTGCAACTGCTTCACCCAATAGCCTTCATACTTCACATGGGTGTTTATCATCATTGTTGCACCTGCATTGCGGAAAAGGAAAGCGCGATCTTGTGCCCAATTGTCAAGGTCAAATTACTTTGAATTTTTTTGTTAAAGTTTTTTCGTGTACTATATCTCTGCAACTGCTTCACCCAATACCTTCATACTTCACATGGGTGTTTATCATCATTGTCACACCTGCTTGCGGAAAGCGCGATCCTGTGCCCTATGTCAAGTTCAAATTACTTTAAATCTTTTTGTTAAAGTTTTTTCGTGTACTATACCTCTGCAACTGCTTCACCCAATACCTTGATACTTCACATGGGTGTTTATCATCATTGTCACACCTGCTTGCGGAACGCGCGATATCGTCGGCATTTTGGCATACGTCCGTCCGTTCGTCCGTGTGTCCGGTTAAAGTTTTTTGGTTAAACTTTTTCCATCTACTATATCTATTTTTTTAGTGTCCATGCCTCGCCCCAAGGCGCGACATGCAGGCCACGGCCATCTAGTCTACAAAAAGTGGGTATAATTATGTTATCCAAGTGTCTATGCTTGGAAAAAACCTGGCCTTCGTGGCTTTGCCTCGTTTCTTGTTTTTAACTTGACCCATTTTTTCCGCGCAGTCAACTTAGCCATTTTCAATGTTAAGTTTTCACGTTTACAATGTTAAGTTTTCGTGTTTAAGTCCATTTCTTTGGTACTGTACCACCTAGGACCACCAAACTTGCACAGCTTCATAATCAAGGGGTGCCCACCACATATCACTATCCAACATGTTACTTTTTTTTTAACTTGACCCATTTTTTCCGCGCAGTCGACTTAGCCATTTTCAATGTTAAGTTTTCGCGTTTACAATGTTAAGTTTTTGTGTTTAAGTCCATTTCTTTGGTACTGTACCACTTAGGACCACCAAACTTTCACAGCTTCATAACCAAGGGGTGCCTACCACATACAACTATCCAACATGTGACCAATTTTAGCCAGGTTTTTTGAAAAAAATCCAGGCTATTGGATTGGCGAAAGCCGGGCGGGCGGGCGGGCGGCGGGCGGGCGGCATCCACAATCAATGTTAAGTTTTCGTGTTTGAGTCCATTTCTTTGTTACTGTACCACCTAGGACCACCAAACTTTCACAGCTTCATAATCAAGGGGTGCCCACCACATATCACTATCCAACATGTGACTTTTTTTTAACTTAATTCACCCATTTTTTCCGCGCAGTCGACTTAGCCATTTTCAATGTTAAGTTTTCGCGTTTTCAATGTTAAGTTTTCGTGTTTAAGTCCATTTCTTTGGTACTGTACCACCTAGGACCACCAAACTTTCACAGCTTCATAACCAAGGGGTGCCTACCACATACAACTATCCAACATGTGACCATTTTTTTACCTTCACCTATTATTTCTACGTAATTGACTTAGCCATTTTCAACGTTACCTTTTTAACGTACGTCTGGTTAAATTCTTTGGTTAAAACTTTTTCACATGGGTGTTTATCATTGTCCATATTTTCATTCTAACCCCCAACCGTGCGGCCCCTGTGCGCAATGTCAAGGTCAAATTACTTTGAATTTATTTGTTAAAGTTTTTTCCTATACTATATCTCTGCAACTGCTTCGCCCATTACCTTGAAACTTCACATGGGTGTTTATCATCATGCATATTTTCATTCTGCCCACCAACCGTGCGGCCCCTGTGCCCAATGTCAAGGTCAAATTACTTTGAATTATTTTGTTAAAGTTTTTTTGTGTACTATATCTCTGCAACTGCTTCACCCATTACCTTGATACTTCACATGGGTGTTTATCATCATTGTCGCACCCGCTTGCAGAAAGCGCGATATCGTCTGCATTTTGGCATACGTCCGTCCGTACGTCCGTACGTCCGTGTGTCCGGTTAAATTTTTTTTGTTAAAGTTTTTCCATCTACTATATCTATTTTTTTAGTGTCCATGCCTCGCCCCAAGGCGCCACATGCAGGCCACGGCCATCTAGTCTACAAAAAGTGGGTATAATTATGTTATCCAAGTGTCTATGCTTGGAAAAAACCTGGCCTTCGTGGCTTTGCCTCGTTTCTTGTTATTATACTGAATTTATTACATTATCACTGCCATTTTGGCTGTGATAATGTAATAAATTCAATGTAAGAATTCTGCATACTTTTAATCATCAAATATATGCAGTCGTTAGTTCTATATAAAATAATGCATTTCAGGAAAAAATAAATGATTACTCCCTCAAAGTATACTTTGCTAGAAAAGTATACTTTGCAATGTAGGTGAAATCGGCTACATATATTCGTCTGAATTTTCTTGCATAAACCTCATCTATGAGTCCTGAAGGCCAACGGGATTCCTACATGTTTCTTTACCTCACCTGATAAACTTGATATCAAAATACAATACTGAAGGTATTATCTCTAGGTATTCAATAGTGCCCTTTGGGGGCATTTTGACCCTTGACATTTGAATTTGACTCCTGTAGCCTATTTCACCAACATTGCAAAGTATACTTAACTAGCAAAGTATACTTTGAGGGAGAAATTTTCAATGTTGCAATTTTGGTGAAATTGGCTACAGATATTCGTCTGAATTTTCTTGCATCAACCTCACCTATGATTCCTGAAGGCCAACAGGATTCATACATGTTTCTTTACCTCACCTGATAAACTTGGTATCAAAATACAATATTGAATAGTCAGGTATTATCTTTAGGTGGTCAATAGGATCTTTTGGGGGCATTTTGACCCTTAGTTTAGTTTAAACATATTTTATTTGCATATTGTTTACAAGTTCATTGTCGATGTCAATGTTACTATATATACAGTACTATACAAATGAGATTGGATTGAAAGCAAGCTTATTTAAATCCTCTCTTTTAACCCTTGATATTTGAATTTGACTCGTGGAACTTGTAGCACTTGGGTCAAATTTGCTATATAAGATAGCAATATTTTGTTCCAATCCTCTTTACACTGCTTAACCCTTAGACCGCTATCTTATTTTTTTTGTCGTCTGCTGTTTATTTTCTATTTTACATTTTTAATCATCAAAAACATGCTTTAACCGCACTTTAGAATCATTTACAACATGCTTTGACAGCACTTTAGAATCATTTCCATTGGAAATGATTCTTAAGTGCTGTCAAAACATGTTTTTATTGAGAAATAAGACAAGATATAAAAGCAACAGCAGACGACAATTGTTGTGAGTAGCGGTCTAAGGGTTAACTAATGTAAATTATTATTTAATAAAATATGTTTATACCAAGTTTGCTATATGACATATTAAATTTATATTTTACACTTACATTTAGTCTTGATCGAATTCTAGAGGCTGGTGAAAACTCTATATTTCTCTATATTTGTGTGTTTCAGAATGAAGAAAAAGTACTACTCATGGGATGAGTGTTTGAATCTCAGGGAAGTCAAGGTGAGTTTTTGTGCGACAAAATTTGGCCCTCGTCTGAGAAAAGAACCCAAGGACATTTGTGACCAGTGTAGCTCCAGATCAGCCTGCACATCCGCACAGTCTGATCAGGACCTCTGCTGTGCACTAATCAGTAAATCCGAGGTCCAACAGTATCAGTGAGTTCTCGTCTGACAAAATTCGACCCTCATCTGACAAAATTTGGCCCTCGTCTGAGAAAAGAACCCGAGGACATTTGCAAGGTGCATGATCACGTGGTTACAACAACAACAACAACAATGGCTGAAATTATATTCCGCATGTACTCTGAACTTTTTGTCAACTTTTGACTTTGTTTAATGAAAATAATTAAATTTTGTAAATGTATTTCATGAAATAATTCAGTTGTCAGAAGGTACAAAATCGCATGGCGCGTCTCATATGAGACACACCATGTGATTTTGTATCTTAGAACATGTACAGTTTTTCAGAAATAATATTCACAGAAACTGATATTTTCTGTGAATGATGTCGAAAGTTAACTTGGCTACTAATTTCAAAATCCTCGTGCCATCCGAGCTATGTACAAGATTGGTCTCGTCAATCTCATTTCAGTCACTGCGGAAATTGAACCACGCGAACATTGTAAAGTTGAAGGAAGTCATTCGGGAGAATGATCAGCTCTTCTTCGTGTTTGAATTCATGAAGGAGAACCTGTATCAGATGATGAAAGATAGGTAAGTTCACTGGGTCTGGTATCTGTTCTGTCATGAACACACTTTGAATACCATATTTATTGTAATATGCACCCCCGGGCTAAGCAATTTTCTGAAATTTTTTCTGCATTATTACAAGTGAAAACATAGGCATTGTTATATTTGAAATTGACTTTGCTGCGTGAAAATAAAATATTTTACTGACATATATGGAGGGAGAGAATTACTATTAGAGAGGGGGCTATTATTAGAATTAATATGGTACCTGTTTCATGAATAAAATCAAAATTACAGACCTCGATAAATCCGCTCATCCGCCGTACTAATAGTGAATGAAGTTTGTATATGGACGAGTGGTAATTTGAAGGAATATGCATAGCCCCGTCTCGTCGAGACAGTTCATATGAGTAGCAACAACATATATTTTTGGTGATAAATGAAGAAAAAAGTTAAATAGTATTGTTACATGGTTTCCGTTGTTTGCACATATGTGCAAACAAATAGCGTGTGCTGTTTGCACATGGCTTTAGGCAATGCTCATTCCGGGGCCGCGCGTAATGGAAGTGCCTTCATGACGTCACTACGCGGAAGTGCCTTCATGACATCACTACTTCATGACGTTCATGACGCGGCCCCAGAATATGCATACCGAAAATTAGCTACGTGAATGGGACGATTTTATAAAAGTACTGAAAATACTGAAAATACTGAATATAATGCTCAAATTACATCAGTTTTTTGTTGGAAATGTAACAATAACGTTTGATCATGTCCAGCCGTGTGCAAACATTTGCTGTGGCCCGAGGGAATTGTTTGAACCCGCGGCTTGCGACCTTGGGGTTCAAACAGTTCCCTCGGGCCACAGCAAACATTTGCACACGGCTGGACATGATGAAACCTTATATTATTAAAAAGTCAATTGCATACATGTACCGATGCATGTTGTTGTCACGCAGTTGAAGGAATATGCAACATTAAAATGTATAGGATTAGTTGAATTCCAATCTGGATGAGTGGAAAATTAAGAATTTGTCGAGGCCATGATTATCTTATCTCCCACACATCATGTTGTATTGTAGGGAGACATGTATACTGTCCATTCTTTAGATATGCCATATATCTGCACAATAACCTGTTATTTTTCATTACCAATGCTAGTTATTGGCATTAAATCACAGTCTATAAAAACATGAATTGCCATTCTTTGGATCGGGGCGATAAATGTGTTTCCTTAAAATGTTAACTGAAAGCAATATGCATTTACTCAATTACTTGTTCCTGTGAAATGATCACACTTTATAATATTTCGATATGAAATAGTCACTACCTATGACGGGTGACGTTAGTGTATGAAACTAAATTTACCAATTGATAGCTTTACCAATATGTTAATATACTATGAATGGTACCGTAGTATATTGTAGTATTGCAGAGCTACTTCCCGCAACTAAACGGGTTACAGCTTCTCTATTATAATTAAATGGTGTCATTGGCGCACTTATCTTATTTGAACCAATGATTCAATTTAGATATTTCCTTTTCATATATAGTACATGATTATATACTCGGACGACTCATTTAATTGATTTAATATGTTGCCTGATTTTGGATATATATCTACAATATGGCTACCTTGAGATGGCCTTTGCTTTCTTCTGGAAACATCAGTTAAAAAAATTGAAATATGGGTTTCAATATCATTTTTATGCCACCGGGTTTCGAAGAAACGGGTGGCATATAGTGTTTGGACCGACCGTCCGTCTGTCCATCCGTCCGTCCGTCTGTCCGTCCGTCACACTTTTCGGTTAACCACTTTGTCACAGTTTCTCAAATTTCGGTTAACCACTTTGTCACATTTTCTCAAATATGCTGCAGGTGCCATCCGCGTTCGACAGACGCATTTCTTGTTTTTTTTGTCATTTCACCCAACTAGTTTCATTTAAATCATCATCTGTTAGATTGTGGCACATCTGTAACAAACATTGTGTTAACTTGTAGTGTGGGAAGGAAGTGAGTAATATTTTATATCTGAACCAGTTTCATGCTGAAGATACACAATTTTTCTCATGGAAATTTATTTTTGTTCTTATTTCCTAACAAAAGTATATGTTGTTACCACTCATTTGAACCATCTCATCGAGACGGTTCAAATGAGTGGCAACAACATATACTTTTGGTGAGAATGAAGATTATTGAAAAAAAGAGTAGTAAAATATTGTTAAAAATATAAAAAAGTATACATGTTATTGCCACTCAGTTTGAACCATCTTTTTTAGAGATGATTCAAATGAACTGTAACAACATATATTTTTGGTGAGAAATGACGATTATATGCAAAAAGATTTGCGATCTGTTTATCAGTATCCCTCATGGAATGGGTTAAATTGATGTATATTCTGTTTGGTTGTAGGCATGATATATTCCTCTCCTTGAGATGTGTTGATCTTTTTCCTGTAAAAAATTAACATTAGTACATCCCTCACGGTGCTATTAGAGTTCATCTTTAGTGTTACCCTTGTCCATCGTCCATCATTCCTTTTTGATTGTAAAGCAATTAAATTTTAATCTAATATGTGGCTGTGACTGGAGTTCCTGATCCGGGGGCCGTTTTACTAAACTTTGTGCGACTAAAATGTTTGTAAGTGCAAAATGATAGTCTGTAAATTTCACATTAACAATGCTTTCTTGTAAACAACCATTGGATTTACATTTATTGAGCATAGGCTGCTTATGTTCAATAAATGTAAATCCATTAATTGAAATTTCCAGACGATTCTAAATTTGCACTTACGAACATTTTAGTCGTACAAAGTTTAGTGAAATGGTCCCCTGATCTTGTTCCTGCAACTTGATAAGGATCTATATTGTTTGTTAGAAGCGTGACTGAATGGCGAACTATGTATCCCCTGATCTGACTGCGGATTTACAGGATGGTGTGGGTATACACTGTTCACTAATGCCATATTATAGCCTCGTTTCTTCTGTCAGTCACATACGAGGTTAAAAACTTTGAACGGTTCATTTCATTTTATAGATCGGTCTTATAAATAGGTTATAGAACTGGGAAAATCACATTAGAATTAGTGAAATTTGTTGGTTTGACTTCACATTGCTTAGTATACTAGATGGCCGCGGCCCGCATGCCAATGCTTTGATAGTATACTGAAAAAACTTTAACCCAAAACTCCAATCTCGACATGCGTACGTACACCAATGTGCCGACTATAGCGGGCGTGACAAAACTAAGCAACAGGATGTCAAATCGGCAAACTGAGCCAATTTTAATGCCTATAATGCCCCAGAACCGGTAAATAGTTCTAAGTGAAATTAGTTAGTGGTTGGTGCAATCGGTAACAAGCACGCTTCTTACCAATGCGGCCCAGGTTCGATCCTCTACCGGGGCAGTATGTGGGATAGTATGGTGGTCACAAGACCGGACAAATGAGGTGTGACCTTGACCTTTGTGGGGATTGCCTCATTTAGTGGTGAGACACTTGTTCAAGTTTGGTAGCCTGTTTATAAGACTGACCTACTTTTATAGCTGCAAGAAAAGCGCTGGTAGATGCATAGAGGCTCTCAAAGGGAGGAATATGCTAGAAGTTTTGCTTTATAATTAAATGCTAGTGAATTGATTTGTAGGGGTGTAACGATTCAGAGAGCATTCAAATTACTGCGATATTTTGCAGACGGAGCGATTCATGATGCGCGACACTGGTATTCCCTTCGATATGGTTTTCACAATTCAATGCCTTGGAATCCCAAATTATGCTATAAATAGACATATGGTTCACTGTATGAATACTAAAATTAAATTGTTGGGAAGTATATACACAAACCAGTCCAGCAGCCTGGAACAATTTTTGGGTTCGGTTAGATGCGTACTATATCGCGTATATGGACCATTGAAAATGCAATATGTGAAGGAGGTACTAGTATCGCGAGATGAATTATATCGTTACCCAAGTATTGTGATACGCATCGTATCGGGAGGTATGCATATCGTTACACCCCTATTGATTTGCGTTATGGTACAGTATATAAAGCATGTCACCGGTACGCTCTCAATAGACTGTACGTCACACATGCATGTAGGGACATACATTACACATAGTCAGTTTCAAGGTTAATCCGTTCATTTTGGTTGCTGGTTGATGAAGGGGACTACCAGTATACGACTTTGTGGCCAGTGTAGCCCCAAATCAGCCCGTGTATCTGCACGATTCCTTCAATCAAACAGTCTGGTTGTCTCCGAATTTAACAACAAGTTTGACTAATCTCTAATAATATGAGATTCCTCACCACCATCACAACAGGTGAAATACGTAATTCGACTCGGCGTAAAATGACCTTAGCTGTTGACAGTCCGTTAAACACCATTAAATAAATAAATAGTAGGAGTCTTGACAATTAGGATCTACACCGGCAACACATGTTCGAAGGTACTCTTACTTAACCCTTTCTAACATCTGTAGTTAACTAAGGAGGCATTCACTCTTTAACCCTTTCAACACCACAGGCCTGTATAGTTGTATTGACAAACAGTGTTGATCCAGATGAGCCGGCTCGTGACGAGCCGTCTCATTAGGATCTACACTGTTTGCAAGTAATTTTCATATTGTTAGAGAAAAAAACACCCCCTTTTTACAAATGGACTAGTCTGAAAATCATTTTGTGACAGATGGATTGGTTGCAAAATTAACATATCAAAATCCATTCCAGTTTTTTAGGGGTGAAATGGTTAAAAATTAATAAACAGTATAAGCCATGATAATTGGATCTACGACGGCAACAAATGGTCGATGGTACTCTTACTTAGCCAGCAACCCTTTCTAACATCGGTATTTAACTAATGCACCATTCAAACGTCTAAGGGCGGTAACCAACTATATTTGCACCAAATATTGCTTATCAGTATTTTTATGCCCCTGTTCTCGGTAGAGCCGGGAGGCATATGATATAGCCAGAGCTCCAGATAAGCTTTGTGTCTAAAGATTATTGTACCCTCTGGTTTCAAATTACTTTTACAAATGGATTATTGATTTTCTTCATTATTAAATAGGGAACAAATTATCAAAACAAATTTAAACATTCACTTATTTGAGTGTATTATTACTTTGCAGCTCAACTAAGTTAATTTTCAACTTTATTACAGTATTTTCACACTACTCAATTTGAAATTCAATGCATATTTTCACATTGCTGTAAGTAAGTAAGTAAGTAAGTAAGTAAGTAAGTAAGTAAGTAAGTAATTTATTTATTATAGTGACATGTGTAAACAACTGAATATATATATATATATATATATATATATATTGCAATGTTTAAGAGTCGGTATTCAGATACACCCGGCCCTATGGGCCTATATGTCACTTTTACCACAATTCATGAATATGTACATACATGTATATATAAATAAATACGCACATGCATTGTCACAGTTATACCTTACAATGCATATGTCTCCATGTGCTGTAAGTATACGCCCCTTATCTGGAGCTCTGTATATTGTTTGTACTGTGTGCCTGTCCGTGTGTGTGCCCATGTGTCTGGTTAAGAAGTTTGCCAGAGTTTCTCTAATCTGCCACCGGGAGAATTTGTGTGCCAACAGGCCACATTTTCTTGTTTTCATAAAAATCTTTGTGGCAGATCCATTGGAGGCAATTCTCATGTAATGTGCTGGCGCAATTGTTTTTGTTGGAAAACTAAAAAAAAGTAAACAACAAATATGTTACCGCTTTTAAAAGATTATTGTTTACACTTGTACATCCAACTCAGGGTTCCCACGCGTCAGGGAAAAATCAGGGAAATTCAAGGTCAGGGAAATGTCAGGGAATTTTGATTTTTGCCAGGGAAATTTGAAATTTTAGCAAATGTCGGGGAAATTTGAAATTCCAAGATGTGTGATTTTGTTTGTAAACCTGCAGATATATGGCTAAGGTTTGAGATCAAATAACATAATGTGAACCTTAAATTGCTGATGGATGTGGTGAATATGTGTTTAATTAATAGTAAGATGAAACTGAAAGTTTATAGTTTATTGTCGCGCCTGCTTTAGCAGAAGTCACAACTTTAGTCACCGTTTTTCCGTCGTCCGAAATGTCAAAAAGTTGTGCAAGCTTCGTCATCATGGTATAACTTTAATATTACTTGACGGATTGCTTCAACATTTGGACACTTGATATATGTTAACATTGGGAACACACTCGTGCCCCCATTAACATGACCTTCACATTTTTGCGGAAACACTTAGCCATTTTTGCGTCACAAAGTTTGTACACGTTTGTTCATCATCGTATAACATTAATTTTGTTTTTCTTTTGAATTGTCTGTAGACAATCCTTTTATTATTTTATAACAAGCAACAAACATGTAAAACATACATTTTGTAAGTCGATAAGTAAGTTGTCCATTAATATCAATGTTAGCGATAAGCAGTGTGATTCCGACCAGTACGTACATACATACATGCTGGTCAGATAATACTCTGATTGTCTAACAGTCAGTAGTAGTTTGATTTGTATTACATATTTGTGTGTAGTGTGAGCTATGATCAGACTGCACAGATGTGCAGGCTGATCAGAGCCTATTCTGGTTATGTTTTCATATCTACAGTCAGTGTATTCGATCATATTATGATGCTCTCTTGATATTCGATGATCAACTTAATTCTGCATCATGAAAGACAGTCATTGTGGACATTGATCAGAACACACGGACGTGTAGTCTGGTCGTAGTCTACTCTGTTTCTTACGTTTTTTTTTTTTTAATTGATATCAGGCGTGGTGTTTGCTCTGTATAACAAACAGTGTATAATAAACATTTGCATGTATATATTGTTGTTTTTTCAACCTTTTGAATGCGGGAGACGAACATTGTCGTCTGCTATTGTATCATATTTCTCAACAGCACAAAAAACATGGCCCAGCAGGACTCCAGAATCGTTTCCAGTTGAGATGATTCTCAAGTGCTGCAAAATCATGTTCTATTAAAGAAAAAATGGAAATTAAAATAAAACGGCTGACGAAAAATAATTCAGAGCTGTAATGGTAATATTTACCTAAACAATACATGCCACGAATATAGCGGTATTTATTGATTATTCGCAGATACATCAAGCAATGTAGACGCATATCAGAGTGTGTGTGATGCACACGCTGGTCAGCGCCCACCTTGATTGTTTACATGTTCAATTTTACATAAGTATTCCGGTAAACACTTAATAAAGTATATCATACTACATCACGACTTTCTCTGGGTAGGAAAATCAAAACATAAAGCATGTAAAACAGTTTTAAATATAGAATTCACGAACACTTCTGTGAAAGCACTAGGTGTGTACTTCGGAAATGTTAAAGAAGAATGTGAAAATCTCAACTGGACTGACAAAATAAGCCAGTGCGAAAAAATAACAGATTCATGGAATAAAAGAAAATTAACATTTTATGGAAAAATATTGGTAATAAAATCTCTGCTTTTATCCAAACTGACATACCTAATGCAAACCATGGTTACACCGAAATACATAATTAACAAAATAAGTTCCATAGTTTACAGATTCTTATGGAATGGTAAAAATGATAAAATTAGACGCTCAATCATCATTGGAAAAAAATTAAACAGAGGTTTAGAAATGATTGATATCGAAACATATGCGAATAATATGAAATTTAAGTGGCTTAAATCACTGAAATTCATTGATAACGCCAATTGGAAATTTATACCTGCATTCTTTCTTAATTAATATGGTAATAACTTTCTTATATTCAACACGAACCTGGACTCCATCAAATCGTTACCTAATGTACACCTCAGTATTCCTGCATTCTACAAACATCTTATTGGAATTTGGGCAGATTTTTGTATTGCGTTGAATAAAGAAAGCCCAAAACATTTTTATGATATTCGTAAACAAATCATTTGGGGTAACAAATATATAAAACATAACGGTAAATGCTTAATTTTCAAACGCTGGATAGACTCAGATTTGATTTTCATTAACGATATAATTTCTAAGTCAGGACAAATTGATACCACTCGTATTCTTTCCCGCTTGAAAAATAAGCAAAACTGGATCTCGGAAATTAACACTATTAAAGTGTCAATACCAAGAGCCAGGAAGATTACTTTGACAACCACAGAGTCCATTCAGACAAAAGTTATAACTAGCTTGACAATGGTTTACATAAATAATAAACCATTCGAAAACATCACAAACAAAGAACTATATTATATACTACTGAAGAAAAAAATAGAAATACCATATATCCATAAGTACTGGGAACAACAATTTCAGTAGAACAATTCATGGGGATCTTTTTATTATGTCCTAAACAAAGTAGTAATTGATAACCGCGTTAAACAATTTAAATACAAAGCATTACATAGAATTCTAGCAACGAATGAAAACCTGTTTACCTGGAAAATCTCAAATAGCCCTAATTGTAAACATTGTAATGAAAAAGAAACGTATGATCATTTTTTTTCATTACATGTAGGTATCTGAATGAATTTTGGACAAATATGTCCAACATATTCCGAAAATGTGGAATTGACAAATCAATCCGTTCGCTTGAGTTTCTTATCCTAGGATACAAAATTCAGCTTAAGGTCATTTTTTTTTTATTTGTTGGTTTACAGATCTGCCGACCCGATTTTTTGACAATGTGGAAAAAAATAAAAAATTTAATTTCCGATTTTTTTTAGATTTTTTTACCTCCGATCCAAAAAAAAAAAAAAAAAAATTTCTTTTTGCTGTGCCGAGAAAAGTAAGTGGCGGAAACCGGATCTTAGCAGCAGCGACAACAACAACAACCTGCGAATGGACGATTCGATATATCTCCGTTTCTCAAACTGGCCATAGCATCTACATAAGTTGCTTATTAAACTGCTTCAATATTTCCATACTTCATTCATTTGCATGTATGCTACACCTGCCTTGCCATACTACATATGACCTTCACACTTTTGGTTCACCCGTTTGTCACAGTTTCTTCAATATGCCGCCGGTGGCATCCGTGTTCGACAGACTTTTTTATTATTTTGTTTTTTTTTATTTGCCAGACCGACCCAACCCTGTGCCAAAAAGAATAAAAAAATTGAAAAAACTTTTTTTTATTTTTATTTTTTTTCGAGCGACCGACCAGATCGCGCGGAAAAAAATCCGTAAACCAACAAATAAAAAAAAACTGGCCTAAGGAATATGAATATATTAATATTATACTATGTCACATTTCGTATTGCATATACAAAACACACTTTATTACTGAAACAAGAACTCGTAAATCGAATATGTTAGAGCTATTATACTACGACTTATTGATTGTCTCAAAAGTTCTTGAAAACCGTCAGAAGCATTCTTCTGTTTTCAATAATTTTTTGATAACATTAATATTACTTGATGGATTGTTTCAATATTTGGACACGTGATACATGTGAGCATTTGGAACACACTCATGCCGCCATTAACATTACCTAGACCTTTTTGACCTTCACATGGTTGTGGAAACACTTCATTATTTTGTCATAAAGTTTCTTCAACCTTGACCTTTTTCATGTTTAAAGCATGCACTTCGCTAACGGTTTTTGTGATGCTTACTTTAGCACATGCCCATGACCATGTTACAGTCAAATGCCTCGGCAGGCACGACACCGCTTCTGTGGCGGAATTATTGTTTAAATAATAATTATTGATTTTATTCTGCATTCTTTAACACTGCTATTATTGATAAGTTTTGAAAATATCTTCCTTTCCTAAGGAATTAGAAAACTGACAGCCTTCTCATGTTACTCACTTTGTTGCATTCAAATTCAAACCTTTTATTTATATGCCCCTGTGACAAGTCGGGGGACATTACTTTTTCATTGTTAATCATCTTAATGCTTCGCTAATTATTAACCAAATTGCTTATATCTCTGTAACAACACAATGTTCAGCATTTCCTTCAATAAAAAATATACATGTATACTAACTGGCCATAATAGAAGAACAAAAAATGCATAAACTTAACTGTATTTTTATTGTTAGTCCTTCTTTTGCTGAGAAAATCAGTTCAGTTCAGTGATTATAATTTAGGGCGGGAATTGGCTCTAGGACCTTCCATATCCGTATGCTGAGAAAATGAAATGACTTTGGTTTATAACTTTAAGGACCAACTATATACCTGATCATCGTTTGATTAAAATATAACTGCTTCGTAAATGTGATGGAAATATATATATATAACATATATGTAAACACTGCCTCGTTACTGTATCCTATTCGGCACATGGGGTGGCCAAGTCAGACTTCTTTGTGTGTTCCAGCCATCAGCCAGTTTCACCCGTTCTGCCGTTTGACAAAGAACTCAAAATGTGAAGTAGAACATGATATAATGTAGCTAATCACATGTAGAAAGGCCAGGAAAACGGACTCCTATCAATTATATTACACCAAATTGTAAAATATGTCAGTTTTCTGGACAGGTTTATGCCTGTGTTTTTAACATGAACCACCATTATAAATAGCTTCATACACAGAAAATTGCACAGTGTATCACTTTTACCTGGCAAACCACACAACACATCCCATATATACCCACTACTGCACTCGGTTATCAGCTATCAAATCCAGTGACATGTAAGCAGTTACCTGAGTGTATTGTCCCTGGTGTCTAGTCACCTACTATGCGAGTAAATATGGCTTTACCTATGGGTAACGTGTACAGTAACATAGGCTGTGCATCAGATTGGAAAGTTTACACATTGAAATTTATTTTGAGATTGATGGGAGAAATGCTCAGATATCTCGCCTTTTGTATATTTTGCTGGCATAATATTTATAGCTTGCCGTTGTCATATCTGTCTATTATGTATTGCACCATATTATTTGCTGTATGTGTCAAACACACAAAGTGATGAAACTGTACAATGGCTTGTTTTTGTTTGTTTGTTTATTAGTGTTTAACGGCCTATCAACAGCTAAGGTCATGTAAGGCCGGGCAAACGGGTTCGATCCCATTTTAACCTGCTGCATTGGGGGGAAAATCCCAAAATCAGAACGGAATATTTACATCAAGAACAAATATATTCAGCCCTGAAATTAGAATAACACACCAAGTCACTTGGCCCCTTCCCCTAAAATAGGATTACGAATATCGTAATACTCACATAAGGGGTATAACCAGATTCAACTGTCACATACAAAATGCCAAAGACGTATGTGAGGGCCAAACCAGGTCTCCAGTCGGAATTCCGGTAAGGATGAACCCCGATCGTTAAATTACCCATCACGTGCTCCCACCTGCCACCCACCTACAATGGCTTGTATATACAAAGATGGCGGAGATGGCAACTCAATGCTCCATATAGTATACAGTAACAAGACAATATACACATATGTTACATTTGTATATAACATCACTCTTATGAAGCAATTATCGTTGAAGTCAAGTGTATCTATCTATTACCTAATACCTTAATGGCAACTAAAGCGCAATTTATATATAAGTTTTAAATATCCTGAACTTCATACATTTGTTAAGTAAAACAAGGTATACATACCATACTATTTTTTCTGTAAGTACATGTATGTTTACCTTTGATGCCAATGGTAATGATGTTACAGTACATGTATGAAACAAACTTAGATACTTAGATGAGATAGAATCACATGTTATTCTTTCTGAAGAAAAGTTAGACGTACAGTTAAGTATATGGAATTCCTGTTTTTTATTCTTCACATGACATGTAGCCAGCGATTGTGTACAATGTACTTGTTTTCACAAAATTAACAAAATACATGTAGGCCTACATCCAAAAAAGTGGTTAGGGTTGGCCGAAGGGTGAGAATATGAAGGCCAACATTAATTCAGAGTTCACATGTTAAGGCTTTGATCTTGCAGCAATTAATACCAAACATTTAAGTTATTGACGTCGCTCAGGGAAATGTCAGGGAAATGTCAGTGAATTTTATTATATCGAATTCTGTGTGGGAACCCTGCATCTATAAATATGGATGTGACTGGAGAAATGGTGCTTATGGGTAAACCGGTTGTGCGACCAGTGTAGATCCAGATCAGCCTGTGCATCTGCACAGTCTGAATGAAACACCCGTCATGCTTCTAACAAGCAAACAGGCTACAGGAGTTTGCTAATTGATCAGGAGCTACACTGGTCACGAATGCCATAATCCCCATTTCTCCAGTCACAAATCTGAATATGTGTGTGAAATTAATTAGTATTAATTTGGGCGTCCATTTTGTAACATATTTGGAACACGCCATGTGATTTTGTACCTATAAATAACATGTGCGATATCTGATGATAAATACGGTATTTACTAAATTTACAATATTTTCCGTAAATGACATTGAAAGTTGACAAAATTTTCATAGCCAATGAGGAATTATGTTTACCCTGTTCACATAGCCAACATGGTCATCATGCAGAATGTGAACTAATTTAGCTTTTAAAATGTCTGACAGTATATTTTAGATGTTGCGATCATGTGTATAATGGTCAGAAAAATAATTTGCAAAGAATCAACATGGTTGTAGATATTTATGACTACCGGTAAAATAAGACAACTGGGAGCCATTTCACTAAATGTACGACTAAAATGTTTGTAAGTGCAAAATTATGATGGTCTGTAAATTTCATATTAACAATGTTTTCTTGTAAACAATTATTGTATTTACATTTATTGAGCATAGGCTGCATATGCAGCCTATTCTCAATAAATGTAAATCCATCAATTGAAATTTCCAGACGATCCTAAATTGGCACTTTCGAACATATTAGTGGTACAAAGTTTAGTGAAATGGCCCCCAGCAGTCACATTATTTACTACGGCAGACTTTTGTGCTGAACTATTCACATTTAAATGTTGTCATTTGTGTCTACTGAGCGGTAGTTGAGATACTTTTTATACATGTTATTTTTACTTTATTTTACAGCACACTTTATAGCCATATATGAGACAAGCCATGTGATTTTGTACCTAAGAAGATATTTCAGGAAAATATTTACAAAATGTACGATGTTTTCCATAAATGACTTCTAAAGGTGACGAAATGTTCAGAGCAAATGCGGAATTAAATAAAATTTCGCCAACTTTCAACGTCACTTACAGAAAATACTACAGTTTCTGTAAATACTTTTCATGAAAAATCAGTTTCTGTAAATACTTTTCATGAAAAATCTTCTTAGGTACAAAATCACATGGCTCGTCTCACATGTTGTATGTTTTTTTGCATGACATTAATAACTACCCCCTTTTCTGCATAATGGAACGGTCTCAAATTAACATGAAATAGACCATGCCAGTTACCCTGTATTTAGGGGTGGAAGGATTAGCTATGCATGGAAGTATGTGTTGTTACCATTCATTTGAACCGTCTCGCAGAGACGGTTCAAATGAGTGGTCACAACATATACTTTTTAATAGAAATAAGAAAAACAGCAAAGTTGTTCATACCACATAAAAACATTATTATAGGAGTGTTGAACATGTACTATCAGGGGTGCCGGAAGCATCATAAGATTAGTCCGGTGAATCTACTGGGTGCCCCCGGTATCCACCCAAGTATCAAGTGTATGTTGTTACCACTCAGTCTCGCCGAGACGGTTCAACTGAGTGGTAACAACATATACTTTTGATGAGAAATGAGAAAAATTGCAGAAAAATATTTACATTCCGTTTTTTTATACATGAATTAAAAATCCTGTTAACATTATTGATCCGGCAGTCGTCGGACCTGTTGGACCTGTTCCGACTCCCCTGAATATGTTAACGTATATGAACACGATCTGACAACTCCATTAATTGCCGTTACAACCATTTTTGCCAGCCTGTTCAGTAAAATATAACTATAAGCTGGTCAGAAATGGACCATAGTCCGGGCGTCAGTAAGAAAAGCGTGCATTAGGGTTCGCACGAAGTTTTATTGCATTTTCGTGATTACCAACCAATACTATTAAATATTCCGCCGGGTGCCACTCCAACACCCTTGAGCATTTTTAATAATCTGCATACATCCAAGATGGCTGCCAGTTTAATATTTA
This sequence comes from Conchocele bisecta, assembly GCA_029237695.1. Lineage (NCBI taxonomy): Eukaryota > Metazoa > Mollusca > Bivalvia > Lucinida > Thyasiridae > Conchocele > Conchocele bisecta. The sequence goes on from CM055268.1 coordinate 106,420,694, forward strand.
TTTTTATTCAATTGCTCCAAGTGCTATTTGTCGGAGTTAATACATGGGTATAATCAGGTTTTCGGACCTGTGAATTTGTTTAGGAACATTTTCGACTCTTTTCAACATTGTCTCAGCTATATATTGTCAAAATGGCCGCCAAAAATCAATATTGTCTAACAAAAAAATAAAAATATGTCGCCTATCATTGACATACATAATTATATAATTGTATGCGTTTTACTTCACGGTGTGTGGCACACACCAATGTGTGAAACAATGTATGCAGTACACATGTTTATTGCCGCACTTACATAAATCCAAGATGGCCGCCAAATGTTTTCAAAATTTGCTAATCTGTTTCTCATATTGCTATGTTTCTCATATTGCTACCGCTAACACATCTGAGACGTAAACCATCATATCATAGTGAATTGCAAATCCTTACTTTTATACCAAAGGATTTACTGTTGTTGGATACATTTCTCAGTTAGATACGTACAGGATGCATGCGAAATGTGCCAAATATGCAGTAGTCACAATTTAGCACATACTTGCATGATACTTCAACATGTCTATACACTGGCACTGTGCACGTGGTTGCATGATAAAATATGGCAATGTACATATGCCACGTAGTCATACACGCATACAGTTTGGAACATCATGGTTACTAGTCAGCATTGCAAAACGAGGTATTTTCAATGATATATGCCAAACCAACTGAATTTAGGTATGTATGTATGTAGCGCTTCTGATCTCACTCAGTATCATGATCAGAATCGTCATCTTCAGCATAGGCAGCAGCTGTTTTTGTACGATCGTTTTGGCAAACAGTTTCTCCCCGGCATGTGCAGAACATGGTGCACGATAATTTGGCAGCTGTACAGCGGCATAGCGCAGTATAACATGGTCTCTGCGAGGAACATCCACATCGAATCATTTCCAGGACCTCAGGAGGGGCGAGAGGGACATTTGGTGGCAGCATAATGGGAATAAGTGATTTCGATACTTCATCACGTGTCCATCCACACTGGGATGGATCCAAGGATGTATTTGTGTTTTTCTACTGTAGCGCGGATATCAACCAATGCACGTCCTGTAGCATAATGACGTCGGCCTCTTCTTGTGTGTTGAGAAGGTCCCTGCGTGGCAGTTTAATTCCGTGGTGTATTTCTACTGGTGCAAGATCGGAACATGTAATGACAAGTCTGTGTCTGCTCTTACTTCCTCGTCCAGCCTCTGTCAACTGTTGGCATATCAGGTCAATAAGTTGCACTTTATTTTCCGTCACAGTTAAGACCACATTCTGCGGCGGCAGTGGAGTGTTCATGGATAGCCTATGACGTCTGCTTGCATGCTTTCCAGCTCTAGCAAACCGTGTCCCACTCTTGATGCTGAAGTCATGGTACCTGTCAAACACCACATATATATCAGATGTCTTGTTCTTCGCCAAGATGTAACCTGTGAAAGTATCGACAAAATCACGTACAGTTCCCCTATTGGGCCAATGCAGTATCCAGAATATTGCGGACCTATCAACGACAGTAACATCCGGTTGGATACCCAGTCTGCATCTGCAGGAGACTTCCATTTGTATGTTCTTTTAACGGGCCGATTTCGAGACACGCATATCCCCTTTTTCATCGAACATTGATGTTGGGACTGGCGCAAGTTCATACTTTAGTATGTCGTGTACATTGATTTCACGAGAATGTTGGAAGCCCATGACTCGTAAATATATGATGTTAACATCACATATATCTGTCGACCTGATTCGAAGAACTTTTCGCATCACTGCCATTGTGACAACTTTCTTGGACAAAGCAGCATTACATCCTGTTGGCAGGCTTATCCAATTTCTACGGCGTTTTGCGCGTTCACATTCTCTGGCCCAATTCTGCCTGTGATAATATTAACGACACCGTCAGAGTAGTGTGTATGATTCATGGGATCGATGGATGGCTGTAGCTTATCTCTTATATTTGCTCTGTCTGCAGCATCCCGACGCATACGCGAGGGCATCTCTTCCTTGTGTGTGACAACCTCTGTATCGGCGTATCCATCTGACACATCTGTCAGATCCTGGATCAATCGACTGCAGGTATGCATGCTGTATGCCCATTTCTTCAGTGTTGACGGCTGTAACGTAATTCCAATGATACCATGTAGTCCATGTATGTAGCGCATATCTGAGCATATGCGTCTGCTGAGCATATGAGCGACACCCCCGAAAGCAGACTTCATTACATCTTCGAGACCACTGTCCGCCATCAGGTGTCCAACGCATCCCACAAAACTCATCAATGTGTGCATCCCGCCCAACCGTGGTATGAACTTGCGAGAACTGCGGATACACCCATGCAACATGAACTGCAACTCTGTAAAGTTGCTGATCGTTGGTGAAAACTGTGATTGATTGCCCACAATCCTTTGTCAGGCGCTGTCCCTCCACCATAGAAGTCAGCATTGTGTCGTGGTCGGCAGGATCCATATCGATTAGTGGTGTATATATGGCCTTCGTTGCTGGTTGAACAGCCTGTCCACTTTCTCTGCAGAGCTTCGTATTGAAAGCAGCGAACTCTGGTACATTATGGTCAGATGAGCATGCGATTGCCTTCAGGAACGAGAATTCTTAGGGCCTATGTATCGTTCAACCGGAACATCTTCAGCTACAGGTATTTTTCCGATCGGAACCAAGTATATTGGATAAGTTGGACAATAATGTTCGACGAGAACAGAGCTCGCCACCATGCTCTTTGTATAACTAATGCACTTCTACTGAATCCCAGATGTGTAACATGTCACGTTTCAGAGACGTAATTGTAGACATTATTGCGGGTTCAACTTCATTAATATGCTCCGCAGATTGCGCTGCGGTTGAGACAGATCGGGCTGACATGAAATATGTTCTACAATCGTCATGATATCTCGCGTCTGCAGCATGCAAATCACTAATTGCACCGAGTACGCGTGCCTTAACCTGAAGCCCGTATTCATCTTGGCGGGATTCGCATTTATCGAGAATCGCGTCCTTGAATGTTTGTTGTTCACCACGGTCAGTCGTTCGACACAACACAGTCCGTCTCCATCGAGTAGGATTCTTTCTGTCATAGTCCATTAAACAGTTTTCGCCACAAAATAAACAGTGTAGTTTAAAGTCTTTGTTTTGTTTCGTTTCGTTTTGTTTCGAAGCTGCGCAATCGCTTGCTTGACGGCGTGTTTTCATAATTACTAGAATCAGCACTCAAACGTTTCAAATATCTGTCTATGTGCGAATGTGAAACACGAAACACAGTGTACGACGAAACACAGTTATTATGGTATTTCAGTTCGCCTGCATTTCATCTTCTTTCAAACGCTTCGTGTTTGCCGTCTTGTCGGGCTTTGCTCGCCTCGATTATGCTTCGTACCCGATCCGGGCCTGCGGTAATTAACGGTTTCCCAGCCCAGTCATCCATAATGGAACATCAATCTGAAAGGCAAATATACATGTGTTCAGAACACGTTGCAACCTTTTGAGCACACTGTATATTTTAAATTGAAATAATTAGTGATGACGTAAAGGTACCCCAATTGGATCGCCGGATGTCGCCGCACATTCGGGAAGGTATGTTTGCTTTGTACGCACTGATCGTGGTTGGTGTTTTAAGTTATTGGTTACCTTATAATATTGACACCTCCGAACGATTTTGCGAGGGGAGGTGGGCTATATATTGATTTTTATGTTTTTTCCAGGATATTTGTGTTGGAGGTAGAACATTGAATGTTATTGGTTGTAAACAACGTTGAAATCAGCAACAAATAGCAATAGTGCAGCTCAAACGGTCACAACAACGTGGTGAAAACACTAGTGTATGTACATTAAGCATTATTACCCTTCTTGTTACCCTCTTTCATCATGTAGGTGGCCGGATATGCAGCGTACATGTGTCTGTAAACTGGAAATCGGGAAACGCGTAGCAAACTTCAGCTAAAACAAATGGCGCGTTGTCGCACTAAGTGAAATAACTAAGCGGTGGAGTGCCGCTTCCGATATCGGTTTTCTTTTCCCGGAGGAAACCGCAAATGTCCGTAAATATAGAGAATATAGGAATTAGGCGGCCATCTTGGATTTATCCAACGGAGGCAATACCTACCATATTTACCTCATACAAGTTCTCAAACATTGCTATGTGCCGGGCACCGTGAATATATTATATTAAAACACTCAAAATGGTCGATGGTTGTCAAGGATAGGAGATTGTTAAATTGTTTCTTGATAATATTTATTTTCGGCGGCCATCTTGAATTACATAAATGTTACAATGTTAATTTAACTCGAACACTTTCTCAATCTAGTCAACGGGTAAAAAAAACGAAACATAGCGACCTAGAGGTCAGAAAAATAGCACTTATGAAATATACGGAAATTCGGTGGCCATGTTGGATTTATGCAAATTATTCAAAATGCTCAAGGGTGCCAGAGTGGCACCCGACGGAATATTAAATAGTATTGGTTGGTAATCACGAAAATGCAATAAAACTTCGTGCGGACGCTAATGCACGGTCATCCAATAATACCCTCTTTGACGCCCGGACTACCAAGCCTGATATTATGAGATCATATGTATGTATACTGTATGCTGTAGTGTTTCGCCTTTGACTTTTCGGCACACCGATTGAAGCCACAATACGGGAAGGGTAAAAGCACCACGGCACGCCCCACAAAAATTACACCTGGAATCTAAAAAACATCCCCAAAAATTTGGGGCTTACTATGTACAAACCACAGGTGCCAGAAAAAAATATTACCGATAATATCTAGTTTCTAATGTAAATAAAAAGGTCAGCAACGCTGTGAAACACGCACCTTTTTCAAACCCGTTAAAATGATAGAAATTGTTACCTTACCATAGCATTTCATGATGAATATTTGTAAAAAGACATCGTTCAGCATCACTGTGTCATTTGCCCCGTGCAGGCACCGGGGCGGGATCAACTGATCCTGAGAATAGTGCTGCAGTAGCCATTGCTTGTCGTAAAAGGCGACTAAACTGGCTTAACGATTGGGTTCATACTTTCCGGAACCCACTATACCGGATTTGGCCCTCATGTGCATTTTTGGCTTTCTTGTATGTGAGAGTTGAGTCGGGCTATGCCCCATATATAAAAGTAAGATTATCGCTAATCCTATTACTTTTAGGGGATGGGATAAATGATGCTGGTGTGGCGAGGGCCTGGCACCAGATCAGGTTGTTCTAATTTCAGGACTGAATATATATTTTGATTGTAAATATTGAGTTCTGAAGTTGGGATTTACCCCCCTTGGACAGGTGGATACGGGACTCGACCCCGTTGACCCGTCTGCGTGTAGACTCCCTGAGGCTTGTACCTCTATGTCAGAAAAGCGGACGTTAAACCCTATTCACTCACTCACTCACTGTGTCATTTAGCAGGTTAAACAGTAATTGGTGTCTGTTTTACAGCACTATTTGTCCACACAATCTTCCCCACAAAAAGTCGTCGAATTCGATGGTCCCCTGGAACAGCGAAGCGCGTTCCGATTGGCTCTTTCTTGATATGACGTCATGTCACGTGAGTTTTGCTGTACCAATGACAGCCAAATTTGTAATTCGCAGATTTATTCACAATTATTCGGAACAACGAAGTTGGATTGGTGTACATGATTCCATTCTAGATATATTAATTTACATATGGGCCGCGCAGTGCGAAAACCGGGCTTAATGACAAAATGTTCAGTTTTTACTTTTTCGTGTATTCTGAATTGTACATCTTTTAAAAGCCATATGTCATATAAATTATCAATGTATCCCAATTATTTTTCATTTTAGAAGTATTTTTATGACGCATGATAAAAACTTATATGACGTTTTTGATCATCAATGACGTCGAAATTACGACGTTTTTATCAACGGCGTATACAAGGGGTGTTGATAAAATACCCGGACAAGTCCTATAGATTTGTCATCTTTTATCGCATGTCAACCGAATTTGGATATCTCGTAGCCTGGCCAAGTGTCTCCTATTAGGCCATGACAAAGTATGAAAATAATGTGCATAGCTTGTGTTGCAGTTGCTAATGTAACGTCATGTTTTGGATTGCGGCCCAAGTAATGTAATTTCATATGAATAATTTTCAAATAAGGCAGAGTGAGAAGTGTTGGCGTTTCCCTGTTGTTTGCTGCTGTCTGAAATAATTTTGGACATTATTTAACATTTCGTATGCGACAAAATATTTAAAAAATCTGACATCATGACCGGAAATGACGTAGTTTAATGACTGCCAGCTCTGTGTAAGAGAATATGCCGGAAAAACCAAGAGATTATATTAAAGTTTGTATTTTAACACAAAACAGGAGATATTGATGATGAGAGAAAGTCCATCATCGGGATGACAATATACGAACGATACAGTCGGATAGACAATGGACATGAAGGAGCGAAAGGCTAGGTAGACATGGACGTACAAAAGTGACGTCGTCAGACGTTGTGAACCAAAGTAAAAGTCTTGGTCGACTGACCACTTTTAGTGAAATGCCAGATCGGTTGAACTCATTGTGTGATTAAAAATATTTAAATATGAGGAGACATATGGCTAGATGGATCCCGATGATGGTGAACATGTAGCAGAAGGCCAGGCGAGTTACCAATTTCTCTCGAGTTTTAGGATAGTTGAAATAACATCTGTACATTTTTCCAATTGAGTGGTTTACAGTGGATGAATCTATTATCAAATATCGTCGATTGAGGCGTTATTCAATCCTCCATATTCGCCCAATCTTGCCCCATGTGATTTCATTTTTAGCTCGACTATTCGAAGAATAAGTAGAGCTTATGTTGTCACCCCGGCATCGCCGTCGCCGGCGTCGGCGTCACCGCCTTGGTTAAGGTTTTTAGTCAACCTTGTATATGGAATACTACTGGCCCTACACCCACCATTCTTGGATAACTTCATCTCCTAGTGATGTATATCAATAACCCCTGATCTATATTTGACCTTGACCTACATTTCCTCTTGAATTACTTCCCCTAGGTTAAGGTTTTTAGTCAACCTTGGTTAAGGTTTTTATGCCACCGGTCTCGATGAGCCGGGTGGCATATTGTTTTCTAAGCCACCGGTCTCGAAGAGCCGGATGGCATATTGTTTTTGGACCGTCTGTCCGTCTGTCTGTCTGTCTGTCCGTCCGTCCGTCACACTTTTTGGTTAACCACTTTCTCACAGTTTCTCAAACTGGCCATAGCATCTACATAAGTTGCTTAATCGCTTCAATACTTCAACACTTCATTCATTGGTATGTGTGACACACCTGCCTTTTCATAATTTATATGACCTTCACCTTTTGACCTTCACCAGGTTACTTAAATGACTTAACAATTTTGGTTAACCAGTTCGTCACAGTTTCTCAAAATGGCCATAACATCTACATAAGTTGCTTAATCGTTTCAATACTTCCACACTTCATTCATTGGTATGTGTGCCACACCTGCCTTTTCATAATTTATATGACCTTCGCCTTTTGACCTTCACCAGGTTACTTAAATGACTTAACCACTTTGTCACACTTTCTCAAATATGCTGCAGGTGGCATCCGCGTTCGACAGACGCAGTTCTTGTTAGTCAAGCTTGTACATGCAATACTATTGTGCATACAGACACCATACTTGGACAACCTTTTCTCATATGGATGTACATCAATAAACCTGGTCTATATTTGACCTTGACCTACATTTCCTCTTCAATTACTTAGTTAATTCTCCTTGGTTAATGTTTTTAGTCAAGCTTGTATATGGAATACTCCTGGCCCTACACCCACCATACTTAGACAACTTCATCTCCTAGGGATGTACATCAATAACCCTTGATCTATATTTGACCTTGACCTACATTTGACCTTGACCTACATTTGACCTTGACCTACATTTCCTCTTGAATTACTTAGTTAATTCTTATTCGTTAAGGTTTTTAGTCAAGCTTGTAGATGGAATACTCCTGGCCCTACACCAACCATACTTGGACAACTTTATCTCCTAGTGATGTACATCAACAACGGTGAACTAACCACACTGCAACCCATATTTTTATGGACCTTTGGACATACATTTACTTGACTTTGACTACATTTACTTTTGTATTACTTATATTTACAGAATTACTTAATTATCCTTTTCATAGGTTAAGGTTTTTAGTCAACCCTTGGTTAGGTTTTTTAGTCAAGCTTTCTACATGGAATACTGTTGTGCATATAGACACCATACTTGGACAACCTTTTCTCATAGTGATGTACATCAAGAACCCCTGATCTATATTTGACCTTGACCTACATTTCCTCTTGAATTACTTAGTTAATTCCCCTTGGTTAAGGTTTTTAGTCAACCTTGTAGATGGAATACTCCTGGCCCTACACCCACCATACTTGGACAACTTCATCTCCTAGGGATGTACATCAATAACCCCTGATCTATATTTGACCTTGACCTACATTTCCTCTTGAATTACTTAGTTACTTCCCCTTGGTTAAGGTTTTTAGTCAACCTTGGTTAAGGTTTTTAGTGTAAGCTTGTACAGTGATACTATTGTACATTACAGCACATACTTGGACAACTTTTATTCTAAGTGATGTACATCAACCTCACGCCTGACCTATATATGTCATTTGACTACATGTAACTTGATACTTACTTAATTTCCTGACCCTTGGTTAAGTTTTTAGTCTACCTTGGTTAATTGTAGCTACGACTATTCCAAGAATAGTAGAGCTTATGTTGTCACCGGCGTCAAGGCGTCGCGTCACCGTCACGCCTTGGTTAAGGTTTTTAGTCAACCTTGTATATGGAATACTACTGGCCCTACACCCACCATACTTGGACAACTTCATCTCCTGGTGATGTACATCAATAACCCCTGATCTATATTTGACCTTGACCTACATTTCCTCTTGAATTACTTAGTTAATTCCCTTGGTTAAGGTTTTTAGTCTACCTTGGTTAATGTTTTTCGTCAAGCTTGTACATGGAATACTATTGTGCATACAGACACCTACTTGGACAACCTTTTCTCATAGGGATGTACATCAATAACCCCTGGTCTATATTTGACCTTCACCTACATTTCCTCTTCAATTACTTAGTTAATTCCCCTTGGTTAAGGTTTTTTAGTCAAGCTTGTATATGGAATACTCCTGGCCCTACACCCACCATACTTGGACAACTTCATCTCCTAAGGATGTACATCAATAACCCCTGAACTATATTTGACCTTGACCTACATTTCCTCTTCAATTACTTAGTTAATTCCCCTTGGTTAAGGTTTTTAGTCAAGCTTGTATATGGAATACTCCTGGCCCTACACCCACCATACTTGGACAACTTCATCTCCTAGGGATGTACATCAATAACCCCTGATCTATATTTGACCTTGACCTACATTTCCTCTTGAATTACTTAGTTAATTCTCTTTGGTTAAGGTTTTTAGTCAACCTTGTAGATGGAATACTCCTGGCCCTACACCAACCATATTTGGACAACTTTATCTCCTATTGATGTACATCAACAACCCCTGACCTATATTTGACCTTGACCTACATTTAACCTTGAATTACCTAGTTAATTCCCCTTGGTTAAGGTTTTTAGTCAACCTTGGTTAAGGTTTTTAGTCAAGCTTGTACATGGAATACTATTGTGCATACAGACACCATACTTGGACAACCTTTTCTCATAGGGATGTACATCAATAACCCCTGATCTATATTTGACCTTGACCTACATTTCCTCTTCAATTACTTAGTTAATTCTCCTTGGTTAATGTTTTTAGTCAAGCTTGTATATGGAATACTCCTGGCCCTACACCCACTATACTTAGACAACTTCATCTCCTAGGGATGTACATCAATAACCCTTGATCTATATTTGACCTTGACCTACATTTGACCTTGACCTACATTTTCTCTTGAATTACTTAGTTAATTCTTATTCGTTAAGGTTTTTAGTCAAGCTTGTAGATGGAATACACCTGGCCCTACACCAACCATACTTGGACAACTTTATCTCCTAGTGATGTACATCAACAACGGTGAACAACCCTGACCTATATTTGACTTTGACCTACATTAACTTGAATTACTTAATTAATTCCATTGGTTAAGCCCCGTGCAGGCACCGGGGCGGGATCAACTGATCCTGAGAATAGTGCTGCAGTAGCCATTGCTTGTCGTAAAAGGCGACTAAACTGGCTTAACGATTGGGTTCATACTTTCCGGAACCCACTATACCGGATTTGGCCCTCATGTACATTTTTGGCTTTCTTGTATGTGAGAGTTGAGTCGGGCTATGCCCCATATATAAAAGTAAGATTAGCGCTAATCCTATTATTTTTAGGGGATGGGATAAAATGATGCCTGGTGTGGCGAGGGCCTGGCATCAGATCAGGTTGTTCTAATTTCAGGACTGAATATATATTTTGATTGTAAATATTGAGTTCTGAAGTTGGGATTTACCCCCCTTGGACAGGTGGATATGGGACTCGACCCCGTTGACCCGTCTGCGTGTAGACTCCCTGAGACTTGTACCTCTATGTCAGAAAAGCGGACGTTAAACCCTATTCACTCACTCACTCCCATTGGTTAAGGTTTTTAGTCAACCTTGGTTAAGGTTTTTAGTCAAGCTTTCTACATGGAATACTGTTGTGCATACAGACACCATACTTGGACAACCTTTTCTCATAGTGATGTACATCAATAACCCCTGATCTATATTTGACCTTGACATACATTTCCTCTTGAATTACTTAGTTAATTCCCCTTGGTTAAGGTTTTTAGTCAACCTTGTAGATGGAATACTCCTGGCCCTACACCAACCATACTTGGACAACTTTATCTCCTAGTGATGTACATCAACAACCCCTGACCTATATTTGACATTGACCTACATTTCCTCTTGAATTACTTAGTTAATTCTTATTCGTTAAGGTTTTTAGTCAAGCTTGTAGATGGAATACTCCTGGCCCTACACCAACCATACTTGGACAACTTTATCTCCTAGTGATGTACATCAACAACGGTGAACAACCCCTGACCTATATTTGACTTTGACCTACATTTAACCTTGAATTACTTAATTAATTCCCATTGGTTAAGGTTTTTAGTCAACCTTGGTTAAGGTTTTTAGTCAAGCTTTCTACATGGAATACTGTTGTGCATATAGACACCATACTTGGACAACCTTTTCTCATAGTGATGTACATCAAGAACCCCTGATCTATATTTGACCTTGACCTACATTTCCTCTTGAATTACTTAGTTAATTCCCCTTGGTTAAGGTTTTTAGTCAACCTTGTAGATGGAATACTCCTGGCCCTACACCAACCATACTTGGACAACTTTATCTCCTAGTGATGTACATCAACAACCCCTGACCTATATTTGACATTGACCTACATTTCCTCTTGAATTACTTAGTTAATTCCCCTTGGTTAAGGTTTTTAGTCAACCTTGGTTAAGGTTTTTAGTCAAGCTTGTACATGGAATACTATTGTACATACAGACACCATACTTGGACAACCTTTTATCATAGGGATGTACATCAATAACCCCTAGTCTATATTTGACCTTCACCTACATTTCCTCTTCAATTACTTAGTTAATTCCCCTTGGTTAAGGTTTTTAGTCAAGCTTGTATATGGAATACTCCTGGCCCTACACCCACCATACTTGGACAACTTCATCTCCTAGGGATGTACATCAATAACCCCTGATCTATATTTGACCTTGACCTACATTTCCTCTTGAATTACTTAGTTACTTCCCCTTGGTTAAGGTTTTTAGTCAACCTTGGTTAAGGTTTTTAGTGAAGCTTGTACATGGAATACTATTGTACATACAGCCACCATACTTGGACAACCTTTTCTCCTAGTGATGTACATCAATAACCCCTGACCTATATATGTCATTGACCTACATTTAACCTTGAATTACTTACTTGAATTCCTTGGTTACTTACTTAATTTCCCTTGGTTAAGTTTTTTAGTCTACCTTGGTTAAGGTTTTTAGCTCGACTATTCCAAGAATAAGTAGAGCTTATGTTGTCACCCCGGCGTCGGCGTCGGCGTCACCGTCACGCCTTGGTTAAGGTTTTTAGTCAACCTTGTATATGGAATACTACTGGCCCTACACCCACCATACTTGGACAACTTCATCTCCTGGTGATGTACATCAATAACCCCTGATCTATATTTGACCTTGACCTACATTTCCTCTTGAATTACTTAGTTAATTCCCCTTGGTTAAGGTTTTTAGTCTACCTTGGTTAATGTTTTTCGTCAAGCTTGTACATGGAATACTATTGTGCATACAGACACCATACTTGGACAACCTTTTCTCATAGGGATGTACATCAATAACCCCTGGTCTATATTTGACCTTCACCTACATTTCCTCTTCAATTACTTAGTTAATTCCCCTTGGTTAAGGTTTTTAGTCAAGCTTGTATATGGAATACTCCTGGCCCTACACCCACCATACTTGGACAACTTCATCTCCTAAGGATGTACATCAATAACCCCTGAACTATATTTGACCTTGACCTACATTTCCTCTTCAATTACTTAGTTAATTCCCCTTGGTTAAGGTTTTTAGTCAAGCTTGTATATGGAATACTCCTGGCCCTACACCCACCATACTTGGACAACTTCATCTCCTAGGGATGTACATCAATAACCCCTGATCTATATTTGACCTTGACCTACATTTCCTCTTGAATTACTTAGTTAATTCTCTTTGGTTAAGGTTTTTAGTCAACCTTGTAGATGGAATACTCCTGGCCCTACACCAACCATATTTGGACAACTTTATCTCCTATTGATGTACATCAACAACCCCTGACCTATATTTGACCTTGACCTACATTTAACCTTGAATTACCTAGTTAATTCCCCTTGGTTAAGGTTTTTTAGTCAACCTTGGTTAAGGTTTTTAGTCAAGCTTGTACATGGAATACTATTGTGCATACAGACACCATACTTGGACAACCTTTTCTCATAGGGATGTACATCAATAACCCCTGATCTATATTTGACCTTGACCTACATTTCCTCTTCAATTACTTAGTTAATTCTCCTTGGTTAATGTTTTTAGTCAAGCTTGTATATGGAATACTCCTGGCCCTACACCCACTATACTTAGACAACTTCATCTCCTAGGGATGTACATCAATAACCCTTGATCTATATTTGACCTTGACCTACATTTGACCTTGACCTACATTTTCTCTTGAATTACTTAGTTAATTCTTATTCGTTAAGGTTTTTAGTCAAGCTTGTAGATGGAATACACCTGGCCCTACACCAACCATACTTGGACAACTTTATCTCCTAGTGATGTACATCAACAACGGTGAACAACCCCTGACCTATATTTGACTTTGACCTACATTTAACCTTGAATTACTTAATTAATTCCCATTGGTTAAGCCCCGTGCAGGCACCGGGGCGGGATCAACTGATCCTGAGAATAGTGCTGCAGTAGCCATTGCTTGTCGTAAAAGGCGACTAAACTGGCTTAACGATTGGGTTCATACTTTCCGGAACCCACTATACCGGATTTGGCCCTCATGTACATTTTTGGCTTTCTTGTATGTGAGAGTTGAGTCGGGCTATGCCCCATATATAAAAGTAAGATTAGCGCTAATCCTATTATTTTTAGGGGATGGGATAAATGATGCTGGTGTGGCGAGGGCCTGGCATCAGATCAGGTTGTTCTAATTTCAGGACTGAATATATATTTTGATTGTAAATATTGAGTTCTGAAGTTGGGATTTACCCCCCTTGGACAGGTGGATATGGGACTCGACCCCGTTGACCCGTCTGCGTGTAGACTCCCTGAGACTTGTACCTCTATGTCAGAAAAGCGGACGTTAAACCCTATTCACTCACTCACTCCCATTGGTTAAGGTTTTTAGTCAACCTTGGTTAAGGTTTTTAGTCAAGCTTTCTACATGGAATACTGTTGTGCATACAGACACCATACTTGGACAACCTTTTCTCATAGTGATGTACATCAATAACCCCTGATCTATATTTGACCTTGACATACATTTCCTCTTGAATTACTTAGTTAATTCCCCTTGGTTAAGGTTTTTAGTCAACCTTGTAGATGGAATACTCCTGGCCCTACACCAACCATACTTGGACAACTTTATCTCCTAGTGATGTACATCAACAACCCCTGACCTATATTTGACATTGACCTACATTTCCTCTTGAATTACTTAGTTAATTCCCCTTGGTTAAGGTTTTTAGTCAACCTTGGTTAAGGTTTTTAGTCAAGCTTGTACATGGAATACTATTGTACATACAGACACCATACTTGGACAACCTTTTATCATAGGGATGTACATCAATAACCCCTGGTCTATATTTGACCTTCACCTACATTTCCTCTTCAATTACTTAGTTAATTCCCGTTGGTTAAGGTTTTTAGTCAAGCTTGTATATGGAATACTCCTGGCCCTACACCCACCATACTTGGACAACTTCATCTCCTAGGGATGTACTTCAATAACCCCTGATCTATATTTGACCTTGACCTACATTTCCTCTTGAATTACTTAGTTACTTCCCCTTGGTTAAGGTTTTTAGTCAACCTTGGTTAAGGTTTTTAGTCAAGCTTGTACATGGAATACTATTGTACATACAGCCACCATACTTGGACAACCTTTTCTCCTAGTGATGTACATCAATAACCCCTGACCTATATCTGTCATTGACCTACATTTAACCTTGAATTACTTACTTAATTTCCCTTGGTTAAGTTTTTTAGTCTACCTTGGTTAAGGTTTTTAGCTCGACTATTCCAAGAATAAGTAGAGCTTATGTTGTCACCCCGGCGTCGGCGTCGGCGTCACCGTCACTCACGCCTTGGTTAAGGTTTTTAGTCAACCTTGTATATGGAATACTACTGGCCCTACACCCACCATACTTGGACAACTTCATCTCCTGGTGATGTACATCAATAACCCCTGATCTATATTTGACCTTGACCTACATTTCCTCTTGAATTACTTAGTTAATTCCCCTTGGTTAAGGTTTTTAGTCTACCTTGGTTAATGTTTTTCGTCAAGCTTGTACATGGAATACTATTGTGCATACAGACACCATACTTGGACAACCTTTTCTCATAGGGATGTACATCAATAACCCCTGGTCTATATTTAACCTTCACCTACATTTCCTCTTCAATTACTTAGTTAATTCCCCTTGGTTAAGGTTTTTAGTCAAGCTTGTATATGGAATACTCCTGGTCCTACACCCACCATACTTGGACAACTTCATCTCCTAAGGATGTACATCAATAACCCCTGATCTATATTTAACCTTGACCTACATTTCCTCTTGAATTACTTAGTTAATTCTCTTTGGTTAAGGTTTTTAGTCAACCTTGTAGATGGAATACTCCTGGCCCTACACCAACCATATTTGGATAACTTTATCTCCTAGTGATGTACATCAACAACCCCTGACCTATATTTGACCTTGACCTACATTTAACCTTGAATTACCTAGTTAATTCCCCTTGGTTAAGGTTTTTAGTCAACCTTGGTTAAGGTTTTTAGTCAAGCTTGTACATGGAATACTATTGTGTTGTGCATACAGACACCATACTTGGACAACCTTTTCTCATAGGGATGTACATCAATAACCCCTGATCTATATTTGACCTTGACCTACATTTCCTCTTCAATTACTTAGTTAATTCTCCTTGGTTAATGTTTCTAGTCAAGCTTGTATATGGAATACTCCTGGCCCTACACCCACCACACTTAGACAACTTCATCTCCTAGGGATGTACATCAATAACCCTTGATCTATATTTGACCTTGACCTACATTTGACCTTGACCTACATTTCCTCTTGAATTACTTAGTTAATTCTTATTCGTTAAGGTTTTTAGTCAAGCTTGTAGATGGAATACTCCTGGCCCTACACCAACCATACTTGGACAACTTTATCTCCTAGTGATGTACATCAACAACGGTGAACAACCCCTGACCTATATTTGACTTTGACCTACATTTAACCTTGAATTACTTAATTAATTCCCATTGGTTAAGGTTTTTAGTCAACCTTGGTTAAGGTTTTTAGTCAAGCTTTCTACATGGAATACTGTTGTGCATATAGACACCATACTTGGACAACCTTTTCTCATAGTGATGTACATCAATAACCCCTGATCTATATTTGACCTTGACCTACATTTCCTCTTGAATTACTTAGTTAATTCCCCTTGGTTAAGGTTTTTAGTCAACCTTGTAGATGGAATACTCCTGGCCCTACACCAACCATACTTGGACAACTTCATCTCCTAGTGATGTACATCAACAACCCCTGACCTATATTTGACATTGACCTACATTTCCTCTTGAATTACTTAGTTAATTCCCCTTGGTTAAGGTTTTTAGTCAACCTTGGTTAAGGTTTTTAGTCAAGCTTGTACATGGAATACTATTGTACATACAGACACCATACTTGGACAACCTTTTCTCATAGAGATGTACATCAATAACCCCTGGTCTATATTTGACCTTCACGTACATATCCTCTTGAATTACTTAGTTAATTCCCCTTGGTTAAGGTTTTTAGTCAAGCTTGTATATGGAATACTCCTGGCCCTACACCCACCATACTTTGACAACTTCATCTCCTGGTGATGTACATCAATAACCCCTGATCTATATTTGACCTTGACCTACATTTCCTCTTGAATTACTTAGTTAATTCCCCTTGGTTAAGGTTTTTAGTCTACCTTGGTTAATGTTTTTCGTCAAGCTTGTACATGGAATACTATTGTGCATACAGACACCATACTTGGACAACCTTTTCTCATAGGGATGTACATCAATAACCCCTGGTCTATATTTGACCTTCACTACATTTCCTCTTCAATTACTTAGTTAATTCCCCTTGGTTAAGGTTTTTAGTCAAGCTTGTATATGGAATACTCCTGGCCCTACACCCACCTACTTGGACAACTTCATCTCCTAAGGATGTACATCAATAACCCCTGAACTATATTTGACCTTGAACCTACATTCCTCTTCAATTACTTAGTTAATTCCCCTTGGTTAAGGTTTTTAGTCAAGCTTGTATATGGAATACTCCTGGCCCTACACCCACCATACTTGGACAACTTCATCTCCTAGGGATGTACATCAATAACCCCTGATCTATATTTGACCTTGACCTACATTTCCTCTTGAATTACTTAGTTAATTCTCTTTGGTTAAGGTTTTTATTTGTCAACCTTGTAGATGGAATACTCCTGGCCCTACACCAACCATATTTGGACAACTTTATCTCCTATTGATGTACATCAACAACCCTGACCTATATTTGACCTTGACCTACATTTAACCTTGAATTACCTAGTTAATTCCCCTTGGTTAAGGTTTTTAGTCAACCTTGGTTAAGGTTTTTAGTCAAGCTTGTACATGGAATACTATTGTGCATACAGACACCATACTTGGACAACCTTTTCTCATAGGGATGTACATCAATAACCCCTGATCTATATTTGACCTTGACCTACATTTCCTCTTCAATTACTTAGTTAATTCTCCTTGGTTAATGTTTTTAGTCAAGCTTGTATATGGAATACTCCTGGCCCTACCACCCACTATACTTAGACAACTTCATCTCCTAGGGATGTACATCAATAACCTTGATCTATATTTGACCTTGACCTACATTTGACCTTGACCTACATTTTCTCTTGAATTACTTAGTTAATTCTTATTCGTTAAGGTTTTTAGTCAAGCTTTGTAAGATGGAATACACCTGGCCCTACACCAACCATACTTGGACAACTTTATCTCCTTAGTGATGTACATCAACAACGGTGAACAACCCCTGACCTATATTTTGACTTTGACCTACATTTAACCTTGAATTACTTAATTAATTCACTTGGTTTAAGCCCCGTGCAGGCACCGGGGCGGGATCAACTGATCCTGAGAATAGTGCTGCAGTAGCCATTGCTTGTCGTAAAAGGCGACTAAACTGGCTTAACGATTGGGTTCATACTTTCCGGAACCCAATATACCGGATTTGGCCCTCATGTACATTTTTGGCTTTCTTTTATGTGAGAGTTGAGTCAGGCTATGCCCCATATATAAAAGTAAGATTAGCGCTAATCCTATTACTTTTAGGGGATGGGATAAATGATGCTGGTGTGGCGAGGGCCTGGCACCAGATCAGGTTGTTCTAATTTCAGGACTGAATATATATTTTGATTGTAAATATTGAGTTCTGAAGTTGGGATTTACCCCCCTCGGACAGGTGGATACGGGACACGACCCCGTTGACCCGTCTGCGTGTAGACTCCCTGAGGCTTGTACCTCTATGTCAGAAAAGCGGACGTTAAACCCTATTCACTCACTCACTCACTCCTCTTGAATTACTTAATCCCCTTGGTTAAAGTTTTTAGTCAAGCTTGTAGATGGAATACTCCTGGCCCTACACCAACCATACTTGGACAACTTTATCTCCTAGTGATGTACATCAACAACCCCTGACCTATATTTGACCTTGACCTACATTTAACCTTGAATTACCTACTTAATTCCCCTAGGTTAAGGTTTTTAGTTAAGCTTGTACATGGAATACTATTGTGTATACAGACACCATACTTGGACAACCTTTTCTCATAGCGATGTACATCAATAACCCCTTATCTATATTTGACCTTGACCTACATTTACTCTTGAATTACTTAGTTATTTCCCCTTGGTTACGGTTTTTAGTCAAGCTTGTATATGGAATACTACTGGCTCTACACCCACCATACTTGGACAACTTCATCTCCTAGTGATGTACATCAACAACCCCTGATATATGTTTCACGTTCACCTATATTTCCTCTTCAATTACTTACTTAAGTCACCTTGGTTAAGGTTTTTAGTCAACCTTGGTTAAGGTTTTTACTCAAGCTTGTACATGGAATACTATTGTGCATACAGACACCATACTTGGACAACCTTTTCTCATAGGGATGTACATCAATAACCCAGGGTTCATGTTTGAGGGCGACATGGGTGAAGTGGTCGCTTTTTTCTGGCCAAGTCGCCTTATTTTTCCCAGAATTTTCTGGGGGTTTTTTTATTTTATTTTTTTATATTTTTTTTTACTATGAATTTCAGACCCTAGGGGCGAGTGCATGTCATAAATGCGCTAATCCCACCAAATAGGCATGTAAAATTGGATCGCATCGATTGTTTGATGACCCCTGGTGTGTACACATAGAGTTTACAGTTACGCGATAACCGTAAGAGATATGTTCAGTGAAATTATGATTTTTATCACTTCTCCCTAATTTTGCCTCACTTCTCCCTATTTTGCCAGGAGGGAGAAGTCACTTCTCCCTAAATGTTTGGCCTAGCTTGAACCCTGATAACCCCTGATCTATATTTGACCTTCACCTACATTTCCTCTTCAATTACTTAGTTAATTCTCTTTGGTTAAGGTTTTTAGTCAACCTTGTAGATGGAATACTCCTGGCCCTACACCAACCATATTTGGACAACTTCATCTCCTAGTGATGTACATCAACAACCCCTAACCTATATTTCACCTTGACCTACATTTAACCTTGAATTAATTACTTAATCCCCCTTGGTTAAGGTTTTTAGTCGACCTTGGTTAAGGTTTTTGTCAAGCTTGTATATGGAATACTATTGTGCATACAGACACCATACTTGGATAACTTTTTCTCATAGGGATGTACATCAATAACCCCTGACCTATATTTTACCTTCACCTACATTTAACCTTGAATTACTTGGTTAATGTTTATAGTCAAGCTTGTATATGGAATACTCCTGGGCCTACATCAACCATACTTGGACAACTTCATCTCCTAGTGATGTACATCAATAATCCCTGACCTATATTTGACCTTGACCTACTTTTATCCTTGGATTACTTAGTTATTTCCCCTTGGTTAAGGTTTTTAGTCAAGCTTGTATATGGAATACTCCTGGGCCTACAGCAACCATACTTGGAAAACTTCATCTCCTAGTGATGTACATCAATAACCCCTGACCTATATCTGTCATTGACCTACATTTAACCTTGAATTACTTACTTAATTTCCCTTGGTTAAGTTTTTTAGTCAACCTTGGTTAAGGTTTTTATGCAGGCCGCAGCCACCTTGTTTGTCAAGCTATGTGTACATCGACAACCCTCGTAGTCGAGCTATGCTGTTCTCCTACAGCTCTTGTTATGCAGGCCGCAGCCACCTTGTTTGTCAAGCTATGTGTACATCGACAACCCTCGTAGTCGAGCTATGCTGGTCTCTTACAGCTCTTGTTATACAAGCTATTAGCTCGGATTTAGTAACTATATGAAAATTCTCAGTCATTGCAGATATGCTAATGAGTTAAGTGGCGGTCGCAGTGTCACTGTTTGCGGGTTTAACTTTAGAAAAACACGCGGTACTACGCCATAAAAAAAGTAGTTCAACAACAGTAAAACAGCGAGCTATCTTACCATTTCAGCGTAATACATGTGTTGTTTTCTTTTTTGTGCTATATGTGTGTTATTGCAAAAGTTTTTGTATTCTTTATAAACTGTTAACTTTTGTGTATTATTATGAGTTCTTTGTTATGTATGTTGATATTTTGCGCAATGATATAGTAGGGGGCGGGATTTCCCTGTGACGTTTTTCTTGAATAACCAATCAGATTAAAGCTTACATTCTGAACTTTACATAGGTCAATGGCTCGATAAAATTCGACATTGGACAGCGAAATGATGATGATTTAAAGCAGAAACATTGTTTTTTGACAGTTACATACTGTTTTAATCATCTGGAGCCATCGACATTATTAATCAGTGTCCATTTTACTTAAAAAAATCAATTAATCTATAATGAATTTAGTAAAACAGTTCGCGCGGAAATTTTTTGATAATTACACGTCGTGTGTGTTAGCGCATACGCTGCCGACAGTCTTGCGACTTGACGTTACACAGCATATACAGTACGATACACTTCACAAAGGAAACTTTGTCTTGTGTTTGAATAAGGATAATAATTATCTCTAGATTATTTGTATTATGAATTAAAAAAAGTATATTTAAATAATTAGATATTAATTTAAATAAATATTTCGGCATCATTTACTCAATAAATTAAAATTGAATGTGTAGCTGAAATGAAAGTGAAAGTAGAACGTTTTTTGTCGTGCCTGCTTTAGCAGAGGCGCGACTATAGTCGGCGCTTTTTCCGCGTCGTCCGCGTCGTCCGCGTCGTCCGTAAGGCAAATGCGTTAAAGTTATTGTTTTTTCACAATATCTCTTTAACCCCTTGCCAGACATTGATAATATTTCACATCAATGTTTGTCTAGGGATGATGCTTCATTACGCACACCCCAACATCCAAATTTTGAAGGTCAAGGTAATTTATTTACTTGTAATGTTCACGGTCAAATGCCTCGGCAGGCGCGACACCGCTTCCATGGCGGAATTCTTGTGAATTCATGAGGACAACCGACGAAAAAGAGTGACAATGTCAAAGAACGACAGTTAGCCGACAATGTACAGCGGCTCAAGCATTTATAAGTCATTGATACTGCGAGGAACTCGTGCAAGTATCCTTGCTATAATATTTTGTCACGACACCATGGCCATAACGTCAAACATGGATTCACGTTTAGTGACGTCACAAGTGCGTGATGTCACGTCATGACATCATAATATGTGTACTGAGGCATCGCGTCTCATATTAGTGAAAGTTTCAATAAGTTATCATTTTCCGTTTTCTGTTCACACTTAATGTTAACTGACACCAATAAACGTAAATGGGAGGGCAAAATGTAAACTTTTACGGCGACGTTAGACAATATGAATCGTCGTTTTTCTGACTTCGTTTGCCGCTTTTCATGACGTCATTAAGCCCGGTTTTCGTATGGCGCGGCCCATATATAATATAGATATAGTCTGGACAATGCCCTGGGAGAATGACAATACCACGAAATACCTGCCTATCTGTATACATTATTAATATGTTCAGGGGCCGTCGATTTCGATGACTTTTTCTGGAGAGAACGGGGTGACAAAACTAGTACTATATCACATGCACAGTGTATTTTTTAACCCGGTAACAGCACTGTGACGCTGGATGCTGTATGTTTATACATATTCCATGGAACTTGTTATAGTAACCTACCGATTCCTGTCATTTTAACGGGTTTGAAATATGCACATGTTTTACTACGTTGCTGACCTTACACTTATATACTAAAAATGATACTGACAGGCGATGTATTTTCAGTCACCTGTGGTACAAACCAACACCAATAAATCAAATAACCCATAACAATATGTGTTCACTTATTACATATATGTTCACTAATTACTGACGATAATGTTCGTAATTATATCCCAACAATGGTTGGTACAAAAGGACACTATTCATCTGGGACTCTACATTCACATAAGTATATTACTTCCGCGTTTAGAATGTACCTATAACACGCGACTAAGACTTCCCCTATAAAAGCATAAACTATTTTCAGATACATGGCCGTAAAAAAAAAGAGTTCTTAAAGAGGAAAAATAAAAACATACTAAATTCGCCACATGATCAATCAAAAATATGTTAAATCCAATCATATCTGACAAAATCTTTATACAACATATATGTGAACCACATGTTAAATTGACGTGCAAAATTCATCTGGTATTAACCCTTACAATGCTGAATTAATTTGTGTCGTCTCCTGAATATTTTTCCATTTTTCTCATCAAAAACATGGTTTGGCAGCACTTTAGAATCATTTCCAATGGAAATGATTCTAACATGCTGCCAAACCATGTTTTTACTGAGAGAAAAGACAAAATATGAATTATCAGCAGACGACTATTTTCGGTTCCCCGCATTCTAAGGGTTAAACAAACAAGCAAATCAGAGGCGAACATCTCAAACAAAAATATATGGCTTGATGGCCTTAAAGAAGATCAATGTATATTTTCTTTATTTATGGTTGTGACTGGAGCTGAAATCGGGCTTATGGGAATTGTGATTTGTAGCTCATGATCAAATAGCACGCTCATGGCATGACGGGTGTTGCATTGATGAAATGGCGAACCGTGCAGATCCTGATCAGACTGTGCGAATGCACAGACTAGACTGATCTGGAGCTACACTAGTCAAAAAACCCATAAGCCCCATTTCTCAATTCACAGCCACATTTTTAGCACGCCTTCCAAAGGAAGAAGTGCTTATGGCATACCCTCGGCGTCGGGTGCCGCCCCTTCTAAGCCCAGGGTCAAGGTTACATACTTTGTGCATCTCGAAGCCTTAACGCTCAGACGCTTGGGTAAATGGCCTATATTTTCTGTTTCCTTGCTTGGATTTGCTTCATATTTCACACACACATTGCTCCAAGGGTCCTCTACTGCGCTGTGGCAAATCCATGTCCGTGCTGCCCCTTCTAAGCCCAGGGTCAAGGTCACATACTTTGTGCATCTCGAAACCTTAACGCTCGGACGCTCGGGTAAATGGCCTATATTTTCACTTTCCTTGCTTGGATTTGCTTCATATTTCACACACGCATTGCTCCAAGGGTCCTCTACTGCGCTGTTGCAAATCCACGTCCGTGCCGCCCCTTCTAAGCCCAGGGTCAAGGTCACATACTTTGTGCATCCCGAAACCTTAACGCTCGGGTAAATGGCCTATATTTTCTGTTTCCTTGCTTGGATTTGCTTCATATTTCACACACGCATTGCTCCAACGGTCCTCTACTGCACTGTGGCAAATCCACGTCCGTCCCGCCCCTTCTAAGCCCAGGGTCAAGGTCACATACTTTGTGCATCCCGAAAACCTTAACACTCGGGTAAATGGTAAATGGTCTATATTTTCTGTTTTTCTTGCTTGGATTTGCTTCATATTTCACACACGCATTGCTCCAAGGGTCCTCTACCTCTGCTAAGCCCAGGGTCAAGGTCAAATACTTTGTACGCTCGAAACCTTAACACGCTCTGGTAAATGGCTCATAAATTTTGTTTCCCTTATCCAGCACGTTGTGTTTTCAAATGTGCCCTCGGTTCCTTTGCTGCCACCGGGCGCGCTTCGTTGTCCTCTGACAACTCTTGTTCATTGAAAGTGTGTGTTGTAAACTGCATGTTGGAACTTGAATAAGAAAAATTGTTTGCAAACCAGTGAAGATGATGAAAAGTCTGATAATTTCTTTTATTTTATTTTTTTCCAATTTTCAAACTTACATGTATATTGATCTACCTATATTATACCCCTGGCATACAAATCACTCTAGTGTAGAATTATTTTCATATAAATTATTTTCACATCAAAATCTGTGTATCACCCAAACAACAATGCGTGAGACAGATTTTGAATTTTGACTTTTCTTTTTTCATGCTAAGCGTAGAAGTGGGCCGAGATCAGAGCTTTCATTCAACACCTCCAATGTCTTGTAAATATAAAGAAATAAATTGAAGTAATCATAGTTTGTTGACAAATCTATGGTCTATATAGTGTATATTGGTGACATGTGGCTGTGACTGGAGAAATGGGGCTTAAGGCTTTTGTGGGCAGTGTAGATACAGACCAGCCTGTGCTGATCAGGATCTGCACTGGTCGCCATTCCATAAATGAAACACCTGCCATGCTTCTAATAAGCAATATAGATCATTGTCGGGCTTCAGGAGTGTGCTGTTTGTCAGGAGCTGTACTGGTCACAAATCCGATAAGCCCCATTTCTCCATTCACGGCCACAAATGACAGTGTGTACACAGACCTGGTTACCCAGCTATTGAACTAGACTGATTTGTCAGACCACTTCTATGGTGTGTAGCGTATGTCACCCACACCTGCTATTTCGGTCAATTTCCAACATTTCACCCCTAAGTAGCTGGAATGGATTTTTATATGCTAATTTTGCATGCAATCTAACCATCACAAAACGATTTTCAGACTAGTCCATTTATGAAAAGGGGGTATTTTTTGTTCTCGAAAATATGAAAATTACTTTCAAACAGTGCAGATCCTGATGAGATGGCTCGTTACGAGCCAGCTCATCTGGATCTGTATCCTGATGAGATGGCTCGTTACGAGCCAGCTCATCTGGATCTGTACTGTTTGCATAAACCGCTATAGCGGGCCTTCGGGTTCAAAGTGTTAACACGTTACTTTCGGAATACACCTTTACGGGTATGAAATTTATATGCCAACTTCTTTACCGTATGACCGATTGGTTTGAAACTTCATGTGCATGTTTATTGTCATCCATATTTTTATTCCCCGTCCCACACATGGTCCGCACATGCCCAAGGGCAAGGTCAAGTAATTTCCTGTTCAGTAGATTTTAAATTTCAATTCAGTAGATTCATTCTGCTAGAACTTCTTTACTATATGAGCGATTCGCTTCAAACTTCATGTGCATAATTGCCATCATTCCTATTATCATTTACATGGGTGGGCGGTAATGGAAATATAGATGGTGATAAACATGCAGTTTCAAGCAAATTGGTCATACGTTAACCCTCACTACGTGGGAGACGAAAATCGTCGTCTGCTGTTTTTCATTTTTGTCTTAATTCTTAACAAAAAACCCGTTTTGACAGCACATGAGAATCCACTGGAGACACGATTCTCATGCGCTGTCAAAACAGGTTTTATTGAGAAATATTGAAAATAAAACATTTCCAGCAGACAACAAAATTTAATTCAGCTGAGTGAGGATTAAAGAAGTTGTTGCAGTAAGGAAAACGTGACCAATGGACAAACTATTTTGGCTTTCCCTATATCCCATTTTCGCTTCACGATGGGATAATAATGGCTGGCCTTTTTAATAGGAAGACACTATGATGAACAAACATGTAACCTCGGACAGTTTTAATAATCTATTACAATATATGCATTGAATTTCAAATCAAGGAGTAAAATACAGTACAACCTCTCTAAACCGGACACCCTGGGAGGTCTGAAAATATACATGTACTTGTACAGGTAATATATGGGATTTAGTAATGACCCATTGACCCGGCCTTAAATGACCTTAGCTGTTGATAGGCCGTTAAACCCCAACAAACGAACAATCGATCATTCTGAGCCATAGTTGTGTGCTATGCGATCATGAATAGACATTATCACCTGAGATAAATGACCAAGAAACTCATCAAAAATAAGATCACAGGTGTTTTCTTTGGTGTCAGGCTTAGAGTCTGGTTTCACTGTACTCTTAGATGCAAAGTTTATGTGGAGTACGGAATAAACCTTGGTTCAATGCAGACATGATTGTAGACCGTGGTCCGCTCGTCATTTGGTCCATCGTTGAAATCTGTTGTTTTCTCTTTCAGGGACAAGCTATTCCCAGAATCTGTGATAAGAAATGTTATATACCAAGTGCTACAGGGCCTAGCGTTCATGCATAAACATGGTAAGTTTCCTACTGTTTCACAAAACCTGCCTAAATTTTACGGATATATCCACAATTAAATTTTAGCAACACTTAAGAATGTGCCTTCTTTTTATTTTGTAAAATTTCGTCAAATACCGGTATTTATTTTACTATGATTGGGAATGATTCTAAAGTGCTGTCAAACCATATTTTTTGTGAGAATTTTTTTTTAGAAAATATGACAAAACAGCAGATGACAATTTTCGGTTCCGGCATTTTAAGGGTTAAAGTGAACTTCAAACGTGTGTTATGGGTTTGTTTGGCAAACGATTCTCACTTCATATACATGTTGATCATCAGACCAGGAGCAAGTGGGTGGTTGGTCGGTCAAACGAGACGGCGTAAATTAACGGTAGGGGTTCCTCCTTATAGGAATCACGATTTGCCTGGTTTGGCCCTCAGGTACGTTTTTATCTTTGGCTCTTTTGTTACCTGGGAGTTGAATTGGGTTATTGCCCATTATAAAAGTAGTATGATTATTACTGATCCTACTGCTTTTGGGAGGGGCCAAGTGATTTTGGTGTGGCGAGGACCTGGCATCAGATCAGGATTATTCTGATTTCAGGGCTGAATATATAGTTTTGTTATTGTAAATATTCAGTTCTGATTTTTGGGTTTTCCCCCCATTTGTACATGTACTTGAACATGTACATGTACTTGTACAGGTAATATATGGGATTTAGTACTAAACCCATTGACCCGGCCATAAATGACCTTAGCTGTTGATAGGCCGTTAAAGGTACATGCCCACGCAGTAGGCACAAAATGTTCTTTATAGGAATTATATAAGTGTATAATTATGTCACTATTCCACCAGTTCTAAAAATTACGAGTGCCCGCTATACAAATATAATCATTTATTAATTATCAATTTACTGTTAGCGACGCGCGGCGATAACAGTCTATTTTGATAATGTGTGGGGACGACGACTTTCATATCACGGCTTGCGGTGCGCATGCGCAGTATACTACGCGCGCCAGTAGGCTTCCCAATATGTAAACAAGAATATCAACATGTCGAAACGTCCAGGACGGATTGTATGCAACAGCGTCGGCCAAAAGAAAGGCAAAATGTCTGAGGGACAGGCAGTACAGAGAGAGAGAGTGGTTAATATTGGCGACCAGATCACCAAATGGAGAGTTACTTGGAGATTTAGATTTGGACTCGAATAGAGATTTTTCTTCTCAACTTCCGATACTTCACTGCGCATGTCAAAGATGTGATATGATTGACCGTGTCACGTGACGCGTATTGGTAAAAATAGCACGAGGTCGGAAAATATCCTTTCTGGTCGCGGCATATAAAATGCGATTTAACACCAATTAACATGCGCCGTAATTAAAAATAAGTCGTTAATGGGTAGACATATGGCTCATATCAGGCATGACAGAAAATGAAAAGTTGTAGTACAGTGTAACCTGCTGCGTGGGCATGTACCTTTAAACCCCAACAAACAAACAAACAAACTGACTCGGCTATTGTGAGTTCACCATTCTATTCACAAACTTCCTCTATATACACCTGACAAAATATCATAATGTAATCTGTTTATGTTTCTGTGGGACGAATACTATAAGTGTGCTGGAGGTCCAGCAATTTGTATTGCTATTCTTGCGTTACTGTTGTTCCACATATCTGGTAGGCTTAGTGTGTGTATTATGGCTTATGAAAATAAAACGTTTAAAACTGTTTAAATAAGTTTAAATATCTGCATTATCCCTTAGAATGCGGAATAAAATGTTGTCGTCTGCTGTTGTTTATTTTCCACTTTTCTCATTAAAAATATGGTTTGACAACACTTTAGAATCATTTCCATTGGAAATGATTCTAAAGTGCTGTTAAACCATGTTTTTATTGAGAAATAAGGCAAAATATAGAACAACAGCAGATGACAATTTACGGTTCCCGCATTTAAGTGTTAATCACTTTATTGTCCGTCTGGCAGTTACTGGCATATTGCCAAGTGCTCCAATTGTTAAATTGACTTATTTGCAAAAATGGCAACTTGGTGTTTGTCGTCAGCGAAATTTACCAGCATTTTTTGTGTGACCCATTCCCATGGAGTTTGATATTTTCGCTGTGTTTTCAGCAAAATGTGGAAAACATCAGCTGTTATTACTTTAAATTTAAACAGAGTCCAATCAAACGGCTTGATTTTGAGTACACTGTTTATGACCTTGGGCCTGGTTTCTGCGCTGATTACAAAGTTGTACCTTTTCACCGTCGCTGGTCGAGTCTTCTGTTCAGTAAGCATATGTTTGCAACAATATACCGGTAATTACATACTTATCGGCTTATTGATCAATATGAAATGATCAGTCCGTTCAATTCCTTTCATGCTGAATTACATTTTGTTGTCTGCTGTTTTTTTCCAGTAGAAATGGTTCTAAAGTGCTGTCAAACCATGTTTTTATTGATAAAGAAAACGAAATATAAATATAAGACAACAGCCGAAGACAATTTACATTTCCCGCTTTCTAAGGGTTAATTTCTCATTGTCGATTTTATACCAATTCTATACCCACTAGTATTGAATACATCATGTCATTCGCACCAAACTCGTTTGACACATTTATGTTTTGTTTATTGGTGTTGAACGGCCTATCAACAGCTAAGGTCGTGTAAGGCCAGGCAAATCGGTTGGGTCCCATTTTAACCTGCTACATTGGGGGGAAAATTCCAAAATCAGAACGGAATATTTACATCGAGAAAAAATATATTCAGCCCTGAAGTTAGAATAATCTGACCTGGTGCCAGGTCCATAGCACACCAAAGTCACTTGGCCCCTTCCCTTAAAATAGGATTACGAGTAATCGTAATACTACACATAAGGGGTATAACCAGATTCAATTGTTACATACAAAATGCCAAAGACGAATGTGAGGGCCAAACCAGGTCTCTGGTCGGAATTCCAGCAAGGATGAACCCCGATCGTTAAATTACCCATCGCATACTCCCACCTGCCACCCACTAACACATTTATGAATGATTTGGTTTTAATAATGCTGACACTGAATTGTGGCTGTTATACTGATCAGATTGTCAAGCTGTCCAACTATACCCTTCCAACACTACAGACCTCTATAGTGGTGTTTGCAAACAGTGTAGATCCGGATGTAATTTTCACATTTTTAAGGCAAAAAAACATCCCCATTTTTGTCGAGCCCGCTTGCGGAAAGCGGGACATAGTGATCACAATGACGTCTGGGTGTCCGTCCGTCCGTCCGAAATCTGCGTTAAAGTTTTTAAAAATACCATCAAATGCCTCGGCAGGCTCGACATGCGGGCCACGGCCATCTGGTTATAAATGAACTAGTCTGGTCTGAAAATCAGTCTGCAACAACTGGCTTGGGTCGGAAAATTAACATATCACAGTCCATTCCAGTTATTTAGGGTTGAAAGGGTTAAAGTCAATGAGGGTAAATTTCTTCCGTTTCCTTCCATGGCGCATATTGATAGTTGACACAGACATGATGGTTGTATAGTTCACTGTGACAAATCTATGACCATCTGACCCCCAACTAATAGCAAGGTCAAGGTCACAGATATTATGTATTCTCAATAACTAAGATTGGTGTACTTGAACATTTTTAGCTCGACTATTCGAAGAATAAGTAGAGCTTATGTTGTCACCCCGGCGTCGGCGTCACCGTCACGCCTTGGTTAAGGTTTTTAGTCAACCTTGTATATGGAATACTACTGGCCCTACACCCACCATACTTGGACAACTTCATCTCCTGGTGATGTACATCAATAACCCCTGATCTATATTTGACCTTGACCTACATTTCCTCTTGAATTACTTAGTTAATTCCCCTTGGTTAAGGTTTTTAGTCAAGTTTGTATATATGCAATACTACTGGCCCTACACCCACCATACTTGGACAACTTCATCTCCTAGTGATGTACATCAATAACCCCTGATCTATATTTGACTTTGACCTACATTTCCTCTTGAATTACTTGGTTAATTCCCCTTGGTTAAGGTTTTTAGTCAACCTTGGTTTAGGTTTTTAGTCAAGCTTGTATATGCAATACTACTGGCCCTACACCCACCATACTTGGACAACTTCATCTCCTAGTGATGCACATCAATAACCCCTCATCTATATTTGACCTTGACCTACATTTCCTCTTGAATTACTTACTTAATTCCCCTTGGTTAAGGTTTTTTTTCAAGCTTGTACATTGAATACTATTGTGCATCCAGACATCATACTTCGACAACCTTTTCTCATAGGTATGTACATCAATAACCCCTGATCTATATTTGACCTTGACCTACATTTCCTCTTTAATTACTTACTTAATTCCTTTTGGTTAAGGTTTTTAGTCAACCTTCTATATGGAATACTACTGGCCCTACACCCACCATACTTAGACAACTTCATCTCCTAGTGATGTACATCAACAACCCCTGACCTATATTTGACCTTCACCTACATTTAACCTTGAATTACTTACTTAATTCCCCTTGGTTAAGGTTTTTACTCGACCTTGGTTAAGCTTTTTACTCAAGCTTGTACATGGAATACTATTGTGCATACAGACACCATACTTGGACAATTCCTTTTCTCATAGTGATGTACATCAATAACCCTGATCTATATTTGACCTTGACCTACATTTCCTCTTGAATTACTTACTTAATTCTCTTTGGTTAAGGTTTTTAGTCAAGCTTGTAGATGGAATACTCATGGCCCTACACCAACCATACTTGGACAACTTCATCTCCTAGTGATGTACATCAACAACCCCTGACCTATATTTGACCTTGACCTACATTTAACCTTAAATTACTTACTTAATTCCCCTTGGTTAAGGTTTTTACTCAACCTTGGTCAAGGTTTTTAGTCAAGCTTGTAGATGGAATACTATTGTGCATACAGACACCATACTTGGATAACTTTTTTTCATAGGGATGTACATCAATAACCCCTGACCTTTATTTTACCTTCACCTACATTTAACCTTGAATTACTTGGTTAATGTTTATAGTCAAGCTTGTATATGGAATACTTCTGAGCCTACATCAACCATACTTGGACAACTTCATCCCCTAGTGATGTACATCAATAATCCCTGACCTATATTTGACCTTGACCTACTTTTATCCTTGGATTACTTAGTTATCTCCCCTTGGTTACGGTTTTTACTCAAGCTTGTATATGGAATACTCCTGGGCCTACAGCAACCATACTTGGAAAACTTTATCTCCTAGTGATGTACATCAATAACCCCTGACCTATATCTGACATTGACCTACATTTAACCTTGAATTACTTACTTAATTTCCCTTGGTTAAGGTTTTTATGCAGGCCGCAGCCACCTTCTTTGTCAAGCTATGTGTACATCGACAACCCTCGTAGTCGAGCTATGCTGTTCTCCTACAGCTCTTGTTGTATCCCTTGACATAATTTCTTGATATTTCACACAATATGTACTCGTCTGATGGTTCATACAAATACGGTATATCTCAATTGGACACCCACTAGTCCGAAGGTGAAGGTCACTTAACGGGTAGTGTATTCTCATTGCTTAACCTTTTTGGGTGTAGATTTTTCATATTTTCTTGTTCCTTTGTTCATATTTCACACCTGCATTCTTCTACTGGTCCTCTATCAGTCTGTGGTGTTTTTCGCTAATGCCAATATTTCAGAGTATCCTTTCAGGAAATATGCTTTTGTTTGTTTGTTTTCATAAAAAATAATGATGGGAAATTAACAATTTGTATTGCCTTCGTTTACTAAAACATCTTGGATGAGTCGGGGCCTAGGGATATGGCATTGGACTTCATTAACGAAGGTTGTGTATTAAATGCTCACCCTAGGAGTGAAAAGTACTTACATAGTATTTCCATCACACTGGACTGTCGAATGAGGCTTTAAACTGTGGCCCCGCCCCGTCTCTATATGTCCTTAGCTGTTGCTGGGACGTTAACCTCATTCACTTTTCAATTATTTAACTAAAAATTCTTATTATACTTACAGGGTTCTTTCACCGAGATATGAAACCAGAAAATTTGTTGTGTTCAGGGCCAGACTGCGTTAAAATTGCTGACTTCGGGTTGGCACGTGAAATACGATCACGACCGCCATATACAGACTACGTATCCACAAGATGGTAAGTCACTGATGTGCGGCTGTGACTGGATAACTGGGGCTTATAGGTTTTGTGACCAGTGTAGATCCAGATCAGCCGTTATGCACCATTCCATTCCATTTGATCAATAAACACCTGTCATGTTTGTATTTGCAAAAATAAAATAAATGTTGAATTTGAAATCAGGGGGTATAATACTTGTTAGATAAAAAACTTGCGCTGTTTGTGCATCTACATTTACAATATTTGCAGTGTAGTTCCTGATCAACTGTCTGTAAGTGTTAATGTTACCATTGTACCGATAGATGTTAAAAGTGTCTACCGTATGTTACCATTGTAAGTGTCTAAGTGTCTATGTTACCATTGTAATTGTCTACGTTATCATTGTAACTTCTAAACGGTCTACATTACCGTTGTCACTGTCTAAACTGTCTAGGTTACCATTGTAACTGTTAAAAGTGTCTAGGTTACCATTGCCACTGTCTAAACTGTCTAGGTTACCATTGTAACTGTTAAAAGTGTCTAGGTTACCATTGTCACTGTCTAAACTGTCTAGGTTACCATTGTAACTGTTAAAAGTGTCTAGGTTACCATTGTCACTGTCTAAACTGTCTAGGTTACCATGGTCACTGTCTAAACTGTCTAGGTTACCATTGTAACTGTTAAAAGTGTCTAGTTTACCATTGTCACTGTCTAAACTGTCTAGGTTACCATTTTCACTGTCTAAACTGTCTAGGTTACCATTGTAACAGTTAAAGTGTCTAGGTTACCATTGGCACTGTCTAAACTGTCTATGTTACCATTGTAACTGTCTAAACTGTCTAGGTTACCATTGTAACTGTCTATGTTACCATTGTCACTGTCTAAACTGTCTAGGTTGCCATTGTCACTGTTAAAGTGTCTAGGTTACCATTGTAACTGTTAAAACTGTCTAGGTTACCATTGTAACGGTTAAAGTGTCTAGGTTACCATTGTCACTGTCTAAACTGTCTACGTTACCATTGTAACTGTTGAAACTGTCTAGGTTACCATTGTAACTGTTAAAGTGTCCAGGTTACCGTTGTAACTGTTAAAGTGTGTAGGTTACTGTTGTAACTGTCTAAACTGTCCAGGTTACCATTGTAACTGTTAAAATGTCTAGGTTACAGTTGTAAAGTTCTGTTAAAGTGTCTAGATTACTGTTGTAACTGCCCTAAAAAACAGACTAGGTTACATTGTAACAGTTTAAAGTGTCTAGGTTACCATTGGTTCAAACTGTTAAATTGTCCTAGGTTACTGATTGAAAGTTCTGTTACGTGTCTAGATTACTGTTGAAAACTGTCTAAAACTGTCTAGGGTTACGCCGTGTAACTGTTAAAGTGTGGTCTAGGTTGCCATTGTAACTGGTAAACTGTCTATGGTACAGTTTGTAACTGTTAATGTGTCAAGGTTTACCTTGTAACTGTTCACATGTCAAGGTTACCGTTGTAAACTGTTTAAGTGTCTAGGTATACCATTGTAACTTGTTAAAGTGTCTAGGTTACCGTTTGTAACTGTTAACGTGTCAAAGGTTACCTATTGTAAACTTTTCACGTGACAAGGTAACCGTTTGGTCCCTGTTTAATGTGTCTAGGGTGCCATTGAAACTGTTAAAGTGTCTAAGTTACCATTGTAACTGTTAACGATGTCAAAGGATACCGTTGTAAACTGTTAAAGTGCTAGTTACCAATGAACTGTTAAAGTGTCTAAGTTACCATTGTAACTGTAAACGTGTTAACAAGTACGTTCAAGTAACCGTGTTAAACTGTAAAGTCTAGTTACCATTGTAACTGTTAAAGTGTCTAGGTTACCATTGTAACTGTTAAGTGTCTAGGTTACCATTGTAACTGTTAAACTGTCTAGGTTACCGTTACAACTGTTAAAGTGTCTAGGTTACCGTTGTAGTGTCTAGGTTACAGTTGTAAGTGCTAAAGTGTCTATGTTGCCATTTCAGGTACCGCGGCCCGGAGGTTTTGTTACGGTCCACCAACTACAACAGTCCAATAGATATATTCGCCGTCGGGTGTATAATGGCGGAAATGTACACGTTACGACCCTTGTTCCCTGGCAGTTCAGAAATAGACCAAATATTTAAACTCTGCACTGTCTTGGGTACTCCAAAACAGGTGAGTATGTTTGAAATAAGCCACAGGTGGAAGACTCGGTCCTGTGACGTAAAAATATGCCCATTGAAAAATTCCCATTACCCCACCCACCTGCTGTCGTACTGTACGCTTCGTAGATCTATACGAAGCGTACAGTACGACAACAGGTGGGTGTGGTAATGGGATTTTTTCAATGGATATTTGTTTATGTATCTCACAGGTCCGAGTCTCCCACCTGTGATGTGATATAAGCGTGTTGGTT
The DNA here is from genome assembly GCA_029237695.1 of Conchocele bisecta. NCBI lineage: Eukaryota > Metazoa > Mollusca > Bivalvia > Lucinida > Thyasiridae > Conchocele > Conchocele bisecta. Next base: position 106,455,628 of record CM055268.1, read on the forward strand.
AGTGGAAGAAGTTAATGATTTAGTTCAGTAGTTTCATAGATCTCATTATTGCATCAATGATCGACTCTGAAAACGAGGTAGTTTATCACTTATAAGCTTGCAGCTGTCATTGAGTTGTGCACTTACACATATTCGCTTATTTGATGCTATGCCAACTGCAATATTGTATGTTTGTATTTATTTCATTAACATGTCACAATGTGAGTATTATGATTATTGTATCCCCCGGACTCCGTCGGGGGATACTATGGATTTGACAGCGCGCCGCGTCCGCCGCAGACACGTCTTGTCCGGAGCATAACTCGAACACCCTTTGGAATATTTTCATGAAACTTCACACATGCATAGACCACGACCCGAAGGTGTGTCGCGCACAAGAATGACAACTCTTGCGTAGCTAATTTTTCAGTTATCTCCCTTTTTTGTTTTGCGCACTCTACAAACTGGACAATAATGCATGAAGACCTGTTTTCTCGTCTGCTCTGTATACCTTTTCTCGTGTGCTCTGTACACCTTACCTGTAGAGAGAACAATATAAACTGGGAGAACCATGTGCTAAGCATGGGCTAGCATGTGCAGATGTCCAGTGCTTGACCACTGCTGACCAGTAGCCTATTTCATCAACATTGCAAAGTATACTTTAGTAGCAAAGTATACTTTGAGGGAGAAATTTTCAATTTTATGATAAATTTATTAATTTTTATTTTACTGAATTTATTACATTATCACAGCCAATTTGGCTGTGATAATGTAATAGATTCAGAATAATAATTCTGCATACTTTTAATCATGAAATATATGCATTTGTTAGTTCTATATGAAATAATGCATTTCAGGAAAAATAAATGATTACTCCCTCAAAGTATACTTTGCTAGTAAAGTATACTTTGCAATGTTGATGAAATAGGCTACTGGTAATTTATACAGGTAAATCACTACATTGGGTACTGTGTTGAAAATATTGTGGCATTATGTGGACCTCTGCAGATATATGTAGATAAATATAGGACTATTAAAAAAAATATTCTGGTCTCCAATAGCAAGCATTATTATTTTTAAACTTTTTTTTGTCATTTTTTTTTTTTCATTATTTGTTTTCATTTTTTTTTTCCAAATTATTTTTCAATTTGACTGGAAAAAAAATCTGGGCTCCAGTAGCAAGCATTATTATTTTTAAACTTTTTTTTTCCATTTTTTTTTTAATTTTTTTTTTTAATTTTTTTTTTCAAATTATTTTTCAATTTTTGTCCAGTAGCATAAGGTCGTAAGTGCTATATACAGACTATTCACCTGTGCATGTGCTAGCATGTGCAACTGACCACTGACCACTTACAGGTAATTTATACAGTAAATGATTATATTACATTTCCGTAAACTGTGTTGAAAATATTGTGGCATTATGTGGACCTGTGCAGATATATGTAGATAAATATAGGACTATTAAAAAAAATTCTGGGCTCCAGTAGCAAGCATTATTATTTTTAATTTTTAAACTTTTTTTCCATTTTTATGCCCCCGCCACCGAATGGTGAGGGGGGCATATAGTGTTACCGGTGTCCGTACGTACGTACGTACGTACGTACGTACGTACGTACGTACGTACGTACGTACGTACGTCCCGAAACCTTAACGCTGGGTAAATGTCTTATAATTTCTGTTTCCTTGCTCGGATCTGCTTCACATTTCACACATGCATTGCTCCAATGGTCCTCTACCGCACTGTGACAAATCCACATTTGTCCCGCCCCCGCTAAGCCCAGGGTCAAGGTCACAGACTTGGTGCGTTCGAAACCTTAACGCTGGGTAAATGGCTTATAATTTATCTTTCCTTGCTCGGATCTGCTTCACATTTCAAACACGCATTGCTCCAATGGTCCTCTACCGCCCTGTGACAAATCCACATTCGTCCCGCCCCCGCTAAGCCCAGGGTCAAGGTCACAGACTTGGTGCGTTCGAAACCTTAACGCTGGGTAAATGGCTTATAATTTCTGTTTCCTTGCTCGGATCTGCTTGACATTTCACACACGCATTGCTCCAATGGTCCTCTACCGCCCTGTGACAAATCCACATTCGTCCCGCCCCCGCTAAGCCCAGGGTCAAGGTCACAGACTTGGTGCTTCGAAACCTTAACGCTGGGTAAATGCCTTATAATTTCTGTTTCCTTGCTCGGGTCTGCTTCACATTGCACACACGCATTGCTCCAATGGTCCTCTACCGCCCTGTGACAAATCCACATTCGTCCCGCCCCCGCTAAGCTCAGGGCAAGGTCGGACTTGGTGCTTCGACCTTAACGTGGGATGGCTTATTTTTGTTTCCTTGCGGACTGCTTCACTTCACACAGCGCATTGCGGGCCAATGGTCCTCTAAATGCCCTGTGACAATCCAATTTCTGCCCGCCCCCGCTAAGCCCAGGGTAAGGTCACAAATTGGTGCGAAACCTTAACGCTGCAAATATTTTAATTTCTGTTTCCATTTGCTGGACTTTCACATTTCACACACGCATTGCTCCAATGGTCCTCTACCGCCCTGTGACAAATCCACATTCGTCCCGCCCCCGCTAAGCCCAGGGTGAAGGTCACAGATTGTGTTTTCAAACCAACGCCGGGTTAAATGGCTTAATCTGGTTTCCTTGCTCGGATCTGTTACATTTCACAGCATTGCTCCAATGGTCTCTACCGCCCTGGTGATCCACATTCGTCCCGCCCCCCACCCGCCCAGGGTCAAGGTCACGATTGGTGCATTTCAAACTTTAACGCTGGGTAAATGGCTTATTATGCCCCCGCCACCGAATGGTGAGGGGGGCATATAGTGTTACCGGTGTCCTTACGTACGTACGTACGTACGTACGTACGTCCCGAAACCTTAACGCTGGGTAAATGGCTTATAATTTCTGTTTCCTTGCTCGGATCTGCTTGACATTTCACACACGCATTGCTCCAATGGTCCTCTACCGCCCTGTGACAAATCCACATTCGTCCCGCCCCCGCTAAGCCCAGGGTCAAGGTCACAGACTTGGTGCGTTCGAAACCTTAACGCTGGGTAAATGCCTTATAATTTCTGTTTCCTTGCTCGGGTCTGCTTCACATTGCACACACGCATTGCTCCAATGGTCCTCTACCGCCCTGTGACAAATCCACATTCGTCCCGCCCCCGCTAAGCTCAGGGTCAAGGTACGGACTTGGTGCGTTCGAAACCTTAACGCTGGGTAAATGGCTTATAATTTCTGTTTCCTTGCTCGGATCTGCTTCACATTGCACACACGCATTGCTCCAATGGTCCTCTACCGCCCTGTGACAAATCCACATTCGTCCCGCCCCCGCTAAGCCCAGGGTCAAGGTCACAGACTTGGTGCGTTCGAAACCTTAACGCTGGGTAAATGGCTTATAATTTCTGTTTCCTTGCTCGGGTCTGCTTCACATTGCACACACGCATTGCTCCAATGGTCCTCTACCGCCCTGTGACAAATCCACATTCGTCCCGCCCCGCTAAGCCCAGGGTCAAGGTCACAGACTTGGGTGCGTTCGAAACCTTAACGCTGGGTAAATGCCTTATAATTTCTGTTTCTTGCTCGGGTCTGCTTCACTTGCACACACGCATTGCTCCAATGGTCCTCTACCGCCCTGTGACAAATCCACATTCGTCCCGCCCCCGCTAAGCCAGGGTCAAGGTCACAGACTTGGTGCGTTCGAAACCTTAACGCTGGGTAAATGGCTTATAATTTCTGTTTCCTTGCTCGGATCTGCTTGACATTTCACACACGCATTGCTCCAATGGTCCTCTAACCGCCCTGTGACAAATCCACATTGGTCCGCCCCCAGCTAAGCCCAGGGTCAAGGTCACAGACTTGGTGCGTTCGAAACCTTAACGCTGGGTAAATGGCTTATAATTTCTGTTTCCTTGCTCGGGTCTGCTTCACATTGCACACACGCATTGCTCCAATGGTCCTCTACGCCCTGTGACAAATCCACATTCGTCCCGCCCCCGCTAAGCCCAGGGTCAAGGTCACAGACTTGGTGCGTCGAAACCTTAACGCTGGTAAATGCCTTATAATTTCTGTTTCCTTGCTCGGGTCTGCTTCACATTGCACACACGCATTGCTCCAATGGTCCTCTACCGCCCTGTGACAAATCCACATTCGTCCCGCCCCCGCTAAGCCCAGGGTCAAGGTCACAGACTTGGTGCGTTCGAAACCTTAACGCTGGGTAAATGGCTTATAATTTCTGTTTCCTTGCTCGGATCTGCTTGACATTTCACACAGCATTGCTCCAATGGTCCTCTACCGCCCTGTGACAAATCCACATTGGTCCCGCCCCCGCTAAGCCAGGAGGGTCAAGGTCACAGACTTGGTGCGTTCGAAACCTTAACGCTGGGTAAATGCCTTATAATTTCTGTTTCCTTGCTCGGGTCTGCTTCACATTGCACACACGCATTGCTCCAATGGTCCTCTACCGCCCTGTGACAAATCCACATTCGTCCCGCCCCCGCTAAGCCCAGGGTCAAGGTCACAGACTTGGTGCATTAGAAACCTTAACGCTGCGTAAATGCCTTCGACTGGGTGCGTTCAAAACCTTAACACTCGGGTAAATGGCTTATAATCAAATATGCCTCGTTTTCTTTGGCTGCCAGCGGGGGCATTCGTGTGCCGACAGGCCACATTTCTAGTTTTTTTTCATTTTTTTTTTCAAATTCTTTTTCAATTTTTGTCTAGTAGCATAAGGTCGTAAGTGCTATATACAGACTATTATCATATAATAAAACAATTATTGACTAGTGAGCCATAGAATATAATCTGATATTCTATTGTTCACTAGTCAATAATTGTATAATATGTTCGGGCCAGTGAAAATTGCTTTCGGGCCCAGGCTCGAGGTCAAGGCGGGACAAGGCGAGGCATCTGATTCCGCGGAATTCTTGTTTACTTATCTCCCTTTGTTGTTTCGTGCTCTGATTTTGTATCCAGAGCATAACTGGAACACGCATATACGCATTGCTCTCTAATGGTCCTCTACCGCCCTGTGCCAAATCCACGTTCGTTCTGCCCCCGTCAAGCCCAGGGTCAAGGTCACATACTTAGTGCTTCAAAAACATTAACGCTTGGGTAAATATCTTATACTTTCTGTTTTCTTTCATGGATCATGGATCATCTTCTTATTTCATATACGCATTGCTCTAATGGTCCTCTACCGCCCTGTGCCAAATCCACGTTCGTCCTGCCCCACCAATCCCAGGGTCAAGGTCACATACTTGGTGCTTCAAAAACTTTAACGCTCAGGTAAATATCTTATAATTTTTATTTCCATTCACGGATCAACTTCATATTTCATATACGCGTTGCTCTAATGGTCGTCTACCGCCCTGTGCCAAATTCACGTTCGTCCTGCCCCCGCCAAGCCCAGGGTCAAGGTCACATACTTAGTGCTTCAAAAACTTTAACGCTCAGGTAAATATCTTATAATTTCTGTTTTCTTTCATGGATCATCTTCATATTTCATATACGCATTGCTCTAATGGTCCTCTATCGCCCTGTGCCAAATCCACGTTCGTCCTGCCCCCGCCAATCCCAGGGTCAAGGTCACATACTTGGTGCTTCAAAAACTTTAATGCTCAGGTAAATATCTTATAATTTTTCTTTCCATTCACGGATCAACTTCATATTTCATATATGCGTTGCTCTAATGGTCCTCTACCGCCCTGTGCCAAATCCACGTTCGTCCCGCCCCCAGGGTTAACATCATATACTTAGTGCTTCAAAAACTTTAACGCTCAGGTAAATATCTTATAATTTCTGTTTTATTTCACGGATCAGCTTCATATTTCATATATGCATTGCTCTAATGGTCCTCTACCGCCCTGTGCCAAATCCACGTTTGTCCTGCCCCCGCCAAGCCCAGGGTCAAGGTCACATACTTGGTGCTTCAAAAACTTTAACGCTCAAGTAAAAGAAAATTTTGACTTGCAATTTGGCCTCATTTATTATCAAAGCGATATGTGGGACATCCGTGTTCTATGAACACATTTTCTAGTTTATTAAACTTCACACATGCATAGAAGATGACCCAAAGGTGTGTCGCACGTAAGAATGACAACTCTTGCGTCGTTAATTTCTTAGTTATCTCCCTTTGTTGTTTCGTGCACTGATTTCGTGTCTGGAGCATAACTCGAACACCCTTTGGAATATTTTCATGAAACTTCACACATGCATAGACCACGACCCTAAAGGTGTGTCCCGCAAGAATGACAACTCTTGCATCACTAATTCTTTAGTTATCTCCCTTTGTTTTTCCGTCACTGATTTTGTCTCCGGAGCATAACTCGAACACCCTTTTTTCAAACTACTTGTGTATCTGGGGAGGGGGATACACATGCGTTGTCGACAAGCGTCCATTTCTAGTTCATAAGCCTATTTTAGGGGAAGGGGCCAAGTGACTGGTGTGGTATGGACCTGGCTAATTTCAGGGCTGAATATATTTTTTCTCGATATAAATATTCCGTTCTGATTTTGTGATTTTCCCCCTAATGCAGCAGGTTACCCGCTTGCCCGGCCTTACATGACCGTAGCTGTTGATAGGCCGTTAAACACCAATAAACAAAACACAAACACAGTACAACATAAGAAACCCGGCCGATATCGACCTATGAGGCACCATGGAGATATTTACATAAGTAAAACAATGTATGCACATGTGTTTAGTTAATTAAAATAATCGGTTACGTATTATTGAGTAAGTTGGTTTAATAGTTACACATAAAAAATAAATAAAAGTATTAATTGAATCGATTAAAAATATCAATAGGCCTGTTGTGTTTAGCCCTATTGTAGACATTGTCCGAGTATTTCACCATTGTGACAATATTATGATTTACATCTGCATTATTTTGGATTAAGTTTTTGGCGTCTGCTTTTCCATCTTTCTCATCTAAACAAAAAAAGAACAACAACTAATTAGATATAATGAAGTTGATTCAAATGTGTCATAAGACATTGCATTTAGAAATCGGATAATTTTGAATAACAAATTGTAGTCGTCAATTTTTTTTATTATTGTATTATATAATTACATTTTCCTCATTATTTGGTCAATGTTGCAGGACGACTGGGAAGAAGGTTATCGATTAGCGACGTCGATGAACTTTCGGTGGCCACAATGTGTTCCTACTAACCTGAAGACCATTATACCAAACGCGAGTGCCGATGGACTCCAGCTAATGAGGGACATGTTGCTGTGGAACCCGCATAAACGTCCCACGTCTGGTCAGGTAAATTTCAATAGGAATCGTCGATATCGTTTTTGTTGCGCCCACTTGCGGACAGCGCGATATAAACGGTATACATAAACGGCAAAATTAATTGCACATATCCTCGCACATCGACACCGGTGTAAATCTACATTCTCTAATGGTATGACTTGGGAACACCATATATACGTCATTTCCGGAGGAAGTATACAGTCACTTCCTGTGAGCCAGTTTCTTTGCCGGACTAATTTCCGGCGGACAACTTGGTTTACTAAATGCTGATTGGTTGGTGAAGGTCACGAGTTTAATCGAATCAAGTTCGTTAGCATTCACAATTTACAATACATTAGGACATACAGTGCAGTCTCCGTTTTTGTTCCACCGTAGACAACACTTGCAAACTCAACGCGAACGCAACGCGAACGCAACGCGAACGCAACGCGAACGCAACGCGAACACAACGCGAACGCAACGCGAACGCAACGGTTTGCTGTAGCGTTGTCTACGTTGTTTAAACGTATAATACGGTTCGTATACGTGTAATACACATTGTCAAACCGTTTAGTTTAAAAGCGTGTAATACGTTTAGCTTCAAGGCGTATAAAACGCTTTGGCGTATTCATATGTAGCGAGGTGAAAGAGTTGAAACGTGTACAACGCTTTACCTGGAAGCGTGTAGCTATATGAAAGCGTTGAAACGTGTACAACGGTTACACGTTTTAACGCGAATACCTGTTCGGCCCCGATCGCTTCGAGGCGTCCTTGTTTCGTCCCTTTTAAAATATCGCGAATACATACCCTCAGATCGAGTTCAAAGTACATCGGCGGTGTGATTTAGCACTTCAATTGATCCCTAATCCCTGATGCCTAATGAGTCACGCTTTTAACACGACAGATGTACCTTGTCGTTTATCAAAATGTTTGCGAATTGTAGATCACGTGAGCCGGCTCATCAGGATCTGCGGCATTCCTATGTACATTTTATATACAGAAAAATGATCCCTAATACAGCGTAATGTAACAGTTCCTAACTTAATATGGAATAGCCCGGGCCGATAGTCCGTGTCAGTTACTTGGGGTTAAATATTACGAACACAGATAAACACAGTGCATGGTTTCTTTATTTTATTTTAACATCAGAAATGGCGAGTCTAGGAACTCTCGTATCTTTACGCTGAAGCCAGTCTATTTCAGTCACTAATCCGCTATACACCTGTCCCACGCGTGTGTTAAGATTAATCGATACTTGGAGAAACTGAATACACAGCGAGCTGCACACTGGTTTAACACGGATATGGCCCGCGGATATGTGTCCTAAATTACTTGCTGGTCAAAACCGGTAAATTTACAAGGTTTATAGCGAAATAGCAGCCGATTGGCAATTTTTCTCGGACCGATTTTTAAGACTAGTTTTCAAATCTCAATCGGTCTGAGAGTTCAAAAATCGGTCCAGAACCGGAAAATTTTAGAAGCCCTGCAGTGAGTCTAGCATATATGGCCCAACATCCGCACCTTTGGGTTAGGGTTAGGGTTACTATATAGTGGTTACAAATGGACATCTATGTGCACAGGTGCGGATTTTGGGACCTATCTAAAGACCTATCTATACACACACGAAGAACGATCTGAGCATGCGCATTCTACGCGATACACGGTTGGCATACCAAAACGTGTAATGCGTTAAAACCCGTGGAAACGTGTTATACGTATAACACGGTTTCATCTGTACGGTGCTGTGTACATGTAGAAGCGTGTAACCGTTCGTCAAAGAAAGCGTTAAATCGTTTAAACGGTTTACCTTAGCGTTGTATAAGTTTACAACCGTTGTATACGTTGACAACCGTTGTATACGTTTACAACCGTTGTACACGGATTACACGCTTTTGAAACTCAATGCGTTGAACACGGTTTGTTCGACTTTCGCCCATGCGCAAGAGTGGGGAAATGCAACGCATGGCCGAAAACGTATTACACGTAGACGACACACGGTTTGAAACGCAACTAACGGAAACTCCACGGATACGCAACGCACAACACTTTGTACACGTATAAACCCGGAACACTTTGACAGAAACAACTGTATTAGCAATAGTATCAGATCGACTTGGAACCTTATGGATGAATGATATTCGCTAAATATATGAAGATTAAATGATTAATTGATATATTTTAATGCAAATTGTTTAAGTTATATGCCAGAAAATGATGTTAATAAACAAATTTATTAAGAATTTGTGTTCAGTTCGCAATAATAGTTGTTGTTGTTTACCGGAAGTGATTATTGCAATAGTAGTTTCTTGTTTTATTGTCAACAACTAAAATTCGGTGAAATGAATTTATAAGGCAAAAGCCCATCCATGGCTGTATATTCGAAATAACTTTGTTATTAGACGGATTTTCTTGAAATAAAAAATAGGCTCATTTCTAAAAAATAGTTTTACATTGTTTTATATAAAAAAATAAGCAGTTTGGAGTGTTTTTATAGCAATAAATTTTGGGCAGCACTTCGTGGAACAGACAATAGTGTCATTGGATATGAAGTTTATCGGGCTCGGCTCGGAAACGGTAGAAATTCCTGGGGAGCTGAGGAATTTCTACACGTTTCCTAGCCTTGCCTGATCACTGTTGTTTCTTCACTTTTGGGGGAAGGGGTTTAGTGCCTTTTGGAGGGGCAGTTTGTCAATATGGGATTTTTCTTCAGTAAGCCATATTGGCATTTATTATCAATTTAACAGTAAAATACAGTGATCTACTATTGTAGTTAAAAATTGTATTTTCATAAAAATTAATAAGCCATATGCGGTTCAAAAATGATTATAGGAATGAATGGCATTTTTGTGGAATTTATCGGGGTATAAACTTGGAAAAGTCGCGGGAATACTGGACGAAGGCCGGAAGGCCTCGTCCAGTATTCCCGCGGCTTTTCCAAGTTTATATCCCCGATAAATTCCACAAAAAGGCCATTCATTCTTTATAATTCCAGCATTTGAAATAAATTCATGAAGAAAATGTGTTTATTTTCCGTTTTCTTAAGAATTATTTTAACTGCGCCTCACGGTTACGGAAAGTAGTTTGGTGTGGGAGTTTACTGGGATATGAATTTTGGACAGAGACTTGCTACGGGCCAACCAAATGTTAGGGAATTGTGTAAATATTTTTGTGCTGGAATTATAATCAAGTAAAACCGGAAAACGAGAAGTACCAGTAGGCTTATTAGAGGGGGGAAACTTTCTAGGGGGGAATTAGGTCTTATATCTACAAATATTTGGGTGAAAATAAAACACTGCTGATAAATATGATATCAAGACACTAGCCTGGTATTCTCTATTTAATGCATAAAATGGGCGCTCGCAGTGTATTAACACTGTAATAAAAATCATATTACACTAGCGTAATAAATATGCTAATTAGCTCATCACAGAAAACAGGTTTGATTCCCAGTACAGCTTCAAGGTATGATGATGTGCTTATGCAATAAATATAATCTAACATTCGTGTTGATTAAATATGGTATTTATGAAACGTGTTGACTAATTTCACAACTCGACATAGCCTCGTAAACTCTTTTTAATAATAAATACCATATTAAATCATCACTTGTGTAAGATCCTCTATATATTCATCCTTGAACATTTCAGTGTGGATGGGTTGGCCTTGGGGTTAGAACACCTGACTTCCAATCTGGAGGTTGTGGGTTCAAACCTCGCCTTGGGCATCAAAAATACTTACATAGTATATCCATCCCACTGGTCTGTCGGATGAGACTTCAAATTGTGGTCCCGTCTCTATATGACCGTAGCTGTTGCTGTGACGATAAACCCATTCACTTTCACTTTCAGTGCTTACGATACCCATATTTCCAAGTGGGACAGAATTACGGGAGCATGCAGTCGCCGGGTCGTCAACAGCAGAACATGTCCCCATTTAGACAGAATCCAGCCCCCGCCCCTGAGAAGTTCTCGCCACAACAACTGGCGGTAAACCGACCCCTACAAGAAAAGCCGACGATATCCAACCAACCACAACACCCAGTGCCAAGTTATAATCCAACACGAAAACCCGACATGGAAGTAAGTACAGTCTACACTCAGTATGGCCCCGTGCAGGCACCGGGGCGGGATCAACTGATCCTGAGAATAGTGCTGCAGTAGCTATTGCTTGTCGTAAAAGGCGACTAAACTGGCTTAACGATTGGGTTCATACTTTCCGGAACCCACTATACCGGATTTGGCCCTCATGTACATTTTTGGCTTTCTTGTATGTGAGAGTTGAGTCGGGCTATGCCCCATATATAAAAGTAAGATTAGCGCTAATCCTATTACTTTTAGGGGATGGGATAAATGATGCTGGTGTGGCGAGGGCCTGGCACCAGATCAGGTTGTTCTAATTTCAGGACTGAATATATATTTTGATTGTAAATATTGAGTTCTGAAGTTGAGATTTACCCCCCTCGGACAGGTGGATACGGGACACGACCCCGTTGACCCGTCTGCGTGTAGACTCCCTGAGGCTTGTACCTCTATGTCAGAAAAGCGGACGTTAAACCCTATTCACTCACTCACTCTACACTCAGTAACTAAAAATCCTGGGCGCCGTTTCACTAAACTTCGTACGACTAAAATGTTCGTAAGTGCAAATTTAGGATCGTCTGGAAATTTCAATTGATGGATTTACATTTATTGAGCATAGGCTGCTAATGCAGCCTATGCTCAATAAATGTAAACCCAATAATTGTTTACAAGAAAATATTGCTAATGTGAAATTTACAGACTATCATAATTTTGCACTTACAAACATTTTAGTTGTACGATGCTTAGTGAAACGGCCCCCAGGGGACTGAGGAATAGACTACAAGTTAACAAATATGTGAGTTAGCAATTTATTATATAGGAAAACATGTACTGTGGACCAAGAACTTTGAGTTATCAGTAGTAATACTTAATATAAATGAGTTTAAGGTAATGAGTGTATAGCGAGTCACTTTGGATCACGGTGTGGGTTGACATGGTATTAGTAAATTGTGATAGAAATGCACCACTAAAAAATATGCAGTCTGCTCTGGGTCTACACTGAGATATGGCTGTGATAATGTAATAAATTCAGTATAATAAAAAATAATAAATTTATCCTAAAATTGAAAATTTCTCCCTCGAAGTATACTTTGCTAGCTAAGTATACTTTGCAATGTTGATGAAATCGGCTACAGATCAGGTTATTCTAATTTCGGGGTTGAAGGTATTTTTTTTTACGTAAATATTCCGTTCTGATTTTGGGATTTTCCCCCCAATACAGCAAGTTATATACAGGAGCAAACCTGTTGGCCCGGCCTTAAATGACCTTAGCTGTTGATAGGCTGTTAAACACCAATAAATCAAATCAAACCCTCATTATTTTGTAACTTTTTAGGATCCATATCAAGTGTCTGTTGCTAAGAAACAGAGCGGGAGAAAGCGGTGGGGTGGTGGAGTCTCGGATACGTGGGACGATTTCGAGGAACTAGATTTCGCAATGCACAAGAAGAAAAACGCAGCTCCGCCCATGAAAGCTTTACCCTCTATTGGTAAAAAAGAAAACTATGGTTTTTCGAATGACGATGAAGATGATTTCTTGGCGTAAGTATAAATATTTATTGTGCAATTTTGCCTTGTAAAAAGTGTAAAACTTATAAACCGTAATCGCTGGAGACTTCGTATTTGATATGTGGCTTCTTAGTGATGTGTAAATACGCAACGTGAATTTCGATTTTTATTTGATTCCCGTCTCATGGATTATACCCGTTTTTGACTTCGAAAGTTGGAAAAGTGGGTATTTTGTCTATTTCCTAGTTTATATTTGCTTATTATACCCCCGGAATACGAAGTATATAGTTTTCTTCATTCCATCCGTCCGTCCGTCCGTCCGGGCACACATTAGGGTACTTATGTGGCTAGCCCCACAGGGTTATGGACTTGGTAAAGGATAGGGTTGGTTACAATTAGCCACCTAAAAAATCTTTTTATGTGGCTAAAAATCGTTTTATGTGGCTAATATTTAACATGTGATAAGCCACATAAGTATAGTATTGTAAGAACGTCCGTCCGTCCGTCCGGGCACACATTAGGGTACTTATGTGGCTAGCCCCACAGGGTTATGGACTTGTTAAAGGATAGGGTTGGTTACAATTAGCCACCTAAAAAATAGTTTTATGTGGCTAAAAATCGTTTTATGTGGCTAATATTTAACATGTGATAAGCCACATAAGTACCCTAATGTAAGAACGTCCGTCCGTCCGTCCGTCCGTCCGTAAGGTTCGCAATAAAGTTTTCAGGTACCCAGAACCCAACCAACAAACCAACCACCAACCAACGAACCAATCAATCAATATATCCTTATATTCTTCAATTGGTTATACAACCATATTATTAACTGATTGAGTGATATTAAAGGTACATGACCCTCAGTAGGTACAAACTGTTCCTTATAGGAATTAAATAAGTGTATAATTGTGTCACTATTCCACAATGCAGTTCTAAAAATTTTGTCTGCTCGCTATACAGACATAATCATTTAGTAATATATCTTACTGATAGTGACTCGTGGTGGTGTCCGGCTATTTTCATATGCAAATGAGGCGTGGTATTTTTAATTATTTATAGTAAATAAATGCGTCGATAGATTATCAAGTATGGTCATTGCGCATCAAAAAATAAATACAGAGAATAAATAGTAATATCATTTAACATTTTAAGGAAACATGGTTATCGCCCCTGATATCAGTGTGGAAATTATGTCTAATGTATAATAATGCCAATCAATACATGGGGTAATGGTGAATGAATGTTTATTTTGCCAGAAAATGTCCCGGATGATGTCTCTGTTATAAAGAACATTTTGTGCCTACTGAGTGGGCATGTACCTTTAAAAAACAACCCATTATATATTTTGTAACAGGAGTATATTGAAGAAGTCGTCGAAGCACGCAAATCGCGTCCCTTCTGGGAAGTCGTCAGCGGCATCGGCGAAAAACCACTACATCACGAAGGCTCGGTACCTCCCAGGTATGTATATCACGAAAAACATGGACAAGTCACTGGGATTTCATCCCACATTTAGTGAGGATGGAAATTGACATGCATCTTACTGAATCCACATTCACATCTTAAAAGCACTGGGTCTCAGATATGCTTAGAAAGTGATGAAAAAAAAATAGGAAAAAAAATAGTTAACCCTTAGACCGCTACTCACAACAATTGTCGTCTGCTGTTGCTTTTACATCTTGCCTTATTTCTCAATAAAAACATGTTTTGACAGCACTTCAGAATCATTTCCAATGGAAATGATTCTGAAGTGCTGTCAAAGCATGTTGTAAATTATTCTAAAGTGCTGTCAAAGCATGTTTTTGATGATAAAAATGGAAAATAGAAAATAAACAGCAGACGACAAAAAAATTAAGATAGCGGTGTAAGGGTTAATTGTAGGTTTGCATCGTATTTTTCAACCTAATTGTACATATAAGTTGCCTGTAAAAGATTGGGGGATTTGTGAAAACAATGTTTATAATACTGAAAATAACTAGTGTTTGCAATGCTAGTTATTTTTCAGTATTATAAACATGTTTTGTAATCGATGGTTACTAAATTATATACCGTTTATTGTCGCGCCTGCTTTAGCTCTTGAACTCTCTCTCTTGGCAAAATACCACAGCCTCGGTCAGCTACCGTGGGTCTGTAATGTAAATTCACAGTAATCTTCGTATGAACATTTTTGTCGTACGATGTTTAGTGAAACGGTCCCCTGTAGCCGATTTCACCAAAATTGCTAAGCATACTTATCTAGCTAAGTATACTTTGAGGGAGTAATCATGTATTTTTCTCGAAGTGCATTATTTCATATAGAACAATAGAATTATTATAGTGAATTTATTACATTATCACAGCCAAAATGGAATGGCTGTGATAATGTCATAAATTCAATATTATGAAAATTTATTATTAAATTGAATATTTATCCCTCAAAGTGTACTTAGCAAGATAAGTATGCTTAGCAATTTTGGTGAAACGGTCCCCTGGTCTGTAAGTTTATTAGAAGGCCACATCTCGACACATCTATGGACATGCCATCCAGCTCACTCTGACCCCCCATAGTTGAGTTACGCCCCATGTATATATTGTAATAGTAAAACCAACACTAGATATGTCTGATACTGTTGCAACGAAACGTACAGGTCCTCCCACATCTAGATGCTTTGCCCCATACACCATGGATGGCGTCTTTCGGAACGACCGGGGGAAGATAACTCTGGTAGTGAACGGGAATGAGTTGTGCGGGAATGTTGCGACCCCCAGGTTATCGCCGGACTGGCACCCTTCAATCCCGTCTACCTTCTGGCTTAGTTCAGTCCTGGCGGTGTGTAGTTGTTCGGACAGCGACTGTATTACCTTGTCTTGCTCCATTGACTTTGTTTCATGTCCTTGTTGAAGACTTCTCATCAGTTCGTGGATGTTCGAGATGGATTTCTCGGTATCTGGTATCTGTTCATTCATAGTGTCTTTCATATCGTCGATATTTACCTTTACACTGCTGACATTGTCCCCAAGTTCTAGGATTTGTGCATTCTGGTTTTCCAAGCTTTTCTTCAAATTTTCAATTTCAGTAGACTTATCAGCGAATGTATTTTGAACCACATGCACCGTTTCTTCTATGCCACTTGCTGTTTGGTTCAGGGTAGTTTCCACATGTCTCAAGTACAATTTTTCAGCCGTTAGTGTTTTATGCATGACTTGGATTGCTGTGTCTATTTTCTTGTTAAAATTTCGCGACCGTTTGCACTATGTTGGTCGTCTTTATCAGGTTCCACGACAGAGGTCAACTGTGTGGAGCCCACTAGTTGTTTTAGGTCCTCCAGCTCACCATTCATTTGTTTGATCAATTCCTTGTTATTTAACAGTTCATTTCTTAGTAATTCCATCTCGATGTTAACCGTTCCAATTCGCGAAGAAAGGACGGAGTAGACTTCTTGGATATCCAGATCTGCTTTCACGTGTTCACATTCACTGGTTAGTAACATGAAAGTGAAGACAAGATTCAAATGTTTCATTGTTAGGAAAGCCATCCTGATTTTCTTCCTTCAGAATCACAAACTAATGATGGCGCGTTTGGTTTGTCCGTTCATGTGATAAGGCACAGTTGCTGTCTGTTTCATGTCAATTTCGCTGCTGAGTTTGGGCAATTAAACATGTTAACCCTTGCACCGCTATCTTAATTTTTTTGTCGTCTGCTGTTTATTTTCTATTTTCCATTTTTATCATCAAAAACATGCTTTGACAGCCCTTTAGAATAATTTACAACATGCTTTGACAGCACTTCTGAAGTGCTGTCAAATCATGTTTTTTATTGAGAAATAAGGCAAGATATAAAAGCAACAGCAGACGACAATTGTTGTATGTAGTGGTCTAAGGGTTAAATAACAATATTATAAAATTATGTTTGTGTTTGTGGTTTTCAAATTTCAACTTTTCTTTCCGTAGTAGTCCATTGCGATGCTATCCTGCCAAGTTACGGTGTCAGCTTCCAAGTTTTGTTCGATAACCAGTCGCATCCTTAATTTCAGTCCACGTTAAATTTGCATAGGAAAATCAATTTTCACAATGAAATCAACATATGACGGAAATGCTTCGAATATAAAAAAAATCCTGGCTAGTAACATTTTTTATTACATGTATTTTGAAAAAATTACTTCAGGTTTCATATTTTCCAGATTTGCCAAAACCCATAGGTGTATTTTACGTGTAACAGACTGTAGATGCGAACGTGTTATGTAAAAACTAGAAATTTGTCAACAATGTTATACACGTAATAGGATATTATCGTAAGTAATTTGTGGATATAACTGGAGGCTCATGACATTTGCAACCAGTGTAGTCCCAGATCAGCCTGCACATCTGCACAGTATGATCAGTGACTGCACTGTTCGACATTCCATCTGTGAAAAATCTGTCACGCTCCCAACAAACATCAGATAGGCAGAAAGGTTTTACTACATCAGGAGTTATTCCAGGCATAAATGCCGTAAGCCCCATTTTCCCAGCCACAATCGCATATCAAGTTTGTGTTTCCTCCAACTACAATCACTCATAAAACTTGACTTTTGTTGGACTGGATGTGACAATTAAATAATTATGAGTTTTTACCAGTTTAGTTATTGACTTAGATAACATGTTCATTTTTATGCCCCACCACGATAGTGGAGGGGGCATTTAGTGTTACCCTTGTCCGTTCGTCCCGTCCGTCCTTTCTTCTGTCCGTCCGTCTGTCACCAACGTCTGTCACGCAAAGTTTATTTTGATTTTTTATTCGACCTTTTTGACTTAGAATTTACAAATTTTGGCTTGTAACTTGTAAAACTTTTAAAACGTAATAGCTACACACCAGAAACTTGGTATGTAGCTTCCTTATGATGAGTAGCTATGCAAAGTTTATTTTGATTTTTTATTCAACCATCGGGTCATGGATTATGTCCCCCTTTGCGACTTAGAATTTGGCAATTTTGCCTTGTAACTTATTAAACCGTAATAGCTACAGACCTGAAACTTGGTATGTAGCTTCCTTATGATGAGTACATGCGCAAAGGTTATTTCGATTTTTTATTCAACCCCTGGGTCATGGAGTATTTCCTCTTTTGGACTTGGAATTTTGACTCATTGTATCCCCTGGACTCCGTCGGGGGATACTATGGATTTGACAGCGCGCCGTGTCCGCGTCCGCGTCCGCGTCCGCGTCCGCGTCCGCATCCGCCGCAGACACTTCTTGCCCGGAGCATAACTCCCTTTGGAATATTTTCATGAAACTTCACACATGCATAGACCACGACCCGAAGGTGTGTCGTGCACAACAATGACAACTCTTGCATAGCTAATTTTTGAGTTATCTCCCTTTTTTGTTTCTCGCACTGATTTCGTGTCCGGAGCATAACTCCACCACCCTTTGGAATATTTTCATGACACTTCACACATGCATAGACCACGACCCGAAGGTGTGTCGCGCACAAGAATGACAACTTTTGCATAGCTAATTTTTCAGTTATCTCCCGTTTTTGTTTCGCGCACTGATTGACCATAACTCGACCACCCTTTGGAATATTTTTATGAAACTTCACACATTCAATTAGACCACGAACCGAAGGTGTGTCGTGCACAAGAATGACAACTCTTGCATAGCTAATTTTTGAGTTATCTCCCTTTTTTGTTTCTCGCACTGATTTCGTGTCCGGAGCATAACTCCACCACCCTTTGGAATATTTTCATGAAACTTCACACATGCATAGACCACGACCCGAAGGTGTATCGCGCACAAGAATGACAACTCTTGCATAGCTAATTTTTCAGTTATCTCCCTTTTTTGTTTCGCGCACTGATTGACCATAACTCGACCACCCTTTGGAATATTTTTATGAAACTTCACACATTCAATTAGACCACGAACCGAAGGTGTGTCGTGCACAAGAATGACAACTCTTGCATTGGTAATTTTTGAGTTATCTCCCTTTTTTGTTTTCTCGCACTGATTTCCTGTCCGGAGCATAACTCGACCACCCTTTGGAATATTTTCATGAAACTTCACACATGCATAGACCACGACCTGGAGGTGTGTTGCGCACAAGAATGACAACTCTTGCGTAGCTAATTTTTTAGTTATCTCCCTTTTTTGTTTTGCGCACTCTACAAACTGGACAATAATGCATGAAGACCCGTTTTCTCGTCTGCTCTGTACACCTTTTCTCGTGTGCTCTGTACACCTTACCTGTAGAGAGAACAATAGAGACTGGGAGAACCATTCACCTGTCCATGTGCTGCATGTGCTAGCATGTGCAAATGTCCAGTCTTGACCACAGGTAATTTATACAGGTAAATTACTACATTGGATATTACATTTCCGTAAACTGTGTTGAATATATTGTGGCATTATGTGGACCTGTGCAGATATATGTAGATAAATATAGGACTATTAAAAAAAAATTCTGGGCTCCAGTAGCAAGCATTATTATTTTTAATTTTTAAACTTTTTTTTTCCAAGACAGGACAAGGCGAGGCATCTGATTCCGCGGAATTCTTGTTTACTTATCTCCCTTTGTTGTTTCGTGCTCTGATTTTGTATCCAGAGCATAACTCGAACACCCTTTGGAATATTTGTATGCCCCACCACGATAGTGGAGGGGGCATTTAGTGTTACCCTTGTCCGTCCGTCCGTCCGCACACACGAATGGGTACTTGTAAGCGTACGGGGATCTTATTGGGTAGGGTTAGGATAGTGTTGGGTACTCTTGTTGGGTATTTTTATACAGTAAAAACCCAACAAGTATTCATTCGTAGGAACGTGCGTCCCATCCTCCCGTCCTTCCGTCCGTCCGTCCGTCACAAAACTTTAACACTCGGGTAAATGTCTCATAATTTCTTCATCCTTCGACCGATCTGCTTCATATTTCATATGCACATTGCTCTGATGGTTCACTACCGCCCTGTGCCAAATCCACGTTCGTCCTGCCCCGCCAATCCCAGGGTCAAGGTCACATACTTGGTGCTTCAAAAACTTTAATGCTCAGGTAAATATCTTATAATTTTTCTTTCCATTCACGGATCAACTTCATATTTCATATACGCGTTGCTCTAATGGTCCTCTACCGCCCTGTGCCAAATCCACGTTCGTCCTGCCCCCGCCAAGCCCAGGGTCAAGGTCACATACTTAGTGCTTCAAAAACTTTTAATTTCGCTCGGGTAAATATCTTATAATTTCTGTTTTCTTTCATGGATCATCTTCATATTCCATATACGCATTGCTCTAATGGTCCTCTACCGCCCTGTGCCAAATCCACGTTCGTCCTGCCCCCGCCAATCCCAGGGTCAAGGTCACATACTTGGTGCTTCAAAAACTTTAATGCTCAGGTAAATATCTTATAATTTTTCTTTCCATTCACGGATCAACTTCATATTTCATATACGCGTTGCTCTAATGGTCCTCTACCGCCCTGTGCCAAATCCACGTTCATCCCGCCCCCGCCAAGCCCAGGGTTAACATCACATACTTAGTGCTTCAAAAACTTTAACGCTCAGGTAAATATCTTATAATTTCTGTTTTATTTCACGGATCAGCTTCATATTTCATATATGCATTGCTCTAATGGTCCTCTACCGCCCTGTGCCAAATCCACGTTCGTCCTGCCTCCGCCAAGCCCAGGGTCAAGGTCACATACTTGGTGCTTCAAAAACTTTAACGCTCAGGTAAAAGAAAATTTTGACTTGGAATTTGGCCTCATTTATTATCAAAGCGATATGTGGGACATCCGTGTTCTATGAACACATTTTCTAGTTTATTAAACTTCACACATGCATAGAAGACGACCCAAAGGTGTGTCGCACGTAAGAATGACAACTCTTGCGTCGTTAATTTCTTAGTTATCTCCCTTTGTTGTTTCGTGCACTGATTTCGTGTCCGGAACTCGAACACCCTTTGGAATATTTTCATGAAACTTCACACATGCATAGACCACAACCCTAAAGGTGTGTCACGCAAGAATGACAACTCTTGCATCACTAATTTTTTAGTTATCTCCCATTGTTTTTTCCGTCACTGATTTTGTCTCCGGAGCATAACTCGAACACCCTTTTTTCAAACTACTTGTGTATCTGGAGGGGGGGGATACACATGCGCTTGTCGACAAGCGTCCATTTCTAGTTTACTATCAAAGCGATATGTGGGGTATCCGTGTTCTATGAACACATATTCTAGTTTGTTGATTGGTTGCTTGAATGGGTTTTTACGACCATTCAAGTAGGTAATATACAGACAGCACCTCCTCAACTGGCGGCCGTTTCACTAAACTTAGTAGAAACTTATGATAGTCTGTAAATTTCACATTAACAATGTTTTCTTGTAAACGATTATTGGATTTACATTTATTGAGCATATGCAACCTATGCTCAATAAATGTAAATCCATCAATTGAAATTTCCAGACAATCCTAAATTTGCACTTACGAACATTTTAGTCGTACAAAGTTTAATGAAACATCCACCTGGAATATAACCAAGTCAGCACTTTACCACATCTGTAGCCTATTTCTTTAGTATACTTTAGTAGCAAAGTATACTTTGAGGGAGAAATTTTCAATTTTATGATAAATTTATTAATTTTTATTATACTGAATTTATTACATTATCACAGCCAATTTGGCTGTGATAATGTAATAAATTCAGTATAATAATTCTGCATACTTTTAATCATGAAATATATGCATTTGTTAGTTCTATATGAAATAATGCATTTCAGGAAAAATAAATGATTACTCCCTCAAAGTATACTTTGCTAGTAAAGTATACTTTGCAATGTTGGTGAAATCGGCTACTGATCACTTGGCCCCAGGTGTGATTCCTTGAATTGATGGTCTTCAGTCAAATATTCTTTCATTTTTTGTTGTCACCCCTGTGACCCTTTTGGTGACCTTTTGTTCAATAAATATCCAGTTGGAGACGTACATGACATTGTGCACTCTGACAATATTTTACAATTGATACGCCATTGCTTTGTCAGGATGGATTCTCCATTAGTTGTGAATTCTACTAAGGATGGAGTCACCATTTACACTTACCGGTAGACCCGTCCATATATGACTTGAGCTGTTGCTGGAACATTAAGCCCCATTCATTTCACTTTCATAACCCTTAGAATGCTGCAACCGAAAGTTGTCTGCTGTTGTTTCGTATTTTGTCTGTTCTCTCAGTAAAAACATGGTTTGGCAGCATTTTAAAATCATTTCCATAGGAAATGATTCTAAAGTGCTGTCAGACCATGTTTTTGATGAGAAAATGGAGAATAAAAAATAAACAGCAATATAAGGGTTAAGATATTAAGAAATAGAAATACAGGTGGATCAATCAACAATCTGTTATCCCCTCGCCGACAGTACACCTTTCATTTTTGTCGAGCCCGCTTGCGGAAAGCGAGACATAGTGATCACAATGACGTCCGGGTGTCCGTGCGTCCGTGCGTCCGTGCGTCCGTGCGTCCGTCCGTGCATGCGTCCGTCCGTCCGTCCGTCCGAAATCTGCGTTTTTAAATACCTTATATCTCTGCAGCCCTAAGTCACATTGACTTGAAACTTCATGTACTTATTAGTCATCATCCGTATATTCATGCGGCCCCTGTGTCCAAGGTCAAGGTCAAATGACTTAGAAGTTTGTGTTAAAGTTTCTGTAAAAATTTGCGTTAAAGTTTTCACATACCTACTATCTCTGTAACCGTAAGTCAGATTTACTTGAAACTTTGTATGCTTATTCACCAATTTTTGTCGCGCCTGCTTTAGCAGAGGCATGACTATAGTCGGCGCTTTTTCCGTTGTCGTCCGCCTCGTCGTCGTCCGCGTCGTCCGGTTTTTTTGTAAGGCAAATGCGTTAAATTTATTGTTTTTTCACAATATCTCTAACCCCTTGCCAGACTTTGATAATATTTCACATCAATGTTTGTCTAGGGATGATGCTTCATTACGCACACCCCCACATCCAAATTCTGAAGGTCAAGGTCATTTATTTACTCATAATATTCACTGGTTTTGTAACAGAAATGCGTTAAAGTTATTTATTTTTCACAATATCTCTTTAACCCCTTGCCAGACTTTGATAATATTTCACATCAATGTTTGTCTAGGGATGATGCTTCATTACGCACACCCCCACATCCAAATTCTGAAGGTCAACGTCATTTATTTACTCGTAATGTTCACCGGTTTTGTAACAGAAATGCGTTAAAGTTATTGTTTTTTCACAATATCTCTTTAACCCCTTGCCAGACTTTGATAATATTTCACATCAATGTTTGTCTAGGGATGATGCTTCATTACGCACACCCCCACATCCAAATTCTCAAGGTCAAGGTCATTTATTTACTTGTAATGTTCACCGGTTTTGTAACAGAAATGCGTTAAAGTTATTGTTTTTTCACAATATCTCTTTAACCCCTTGCCAGACTTTGATAATATTTCACATCAATGTTTGTCTGGCGATGATGCTTTATTACGCACACCCCCACATCCAAATTCTCAAGGTCAAGGTCATTTATTTACTTGTAATGTTCACCGGTTTTGTAACAGAAATGCGTTAAAAGTTATTGTTTTTTCACAATATCTCTTTAACCCCTTGCCAGACTTTGATAATATTTCACATCAATGTTTGTCTAGGGATGATGCTTCATTACGCACACCCCCACATCCAAATTCTCAAGGTCAAGGTCATTTATTTACTTGTAATGTTCACCGGTTTTGTAACAGAAATGCGTTAAAGTTATTGTTTTTTCACAATATCTCTTTAACCCCTTGCCAGACTTTGATAATATTTCACATCAATGTTTGTCTGGCGATGATGCTTTATTACGCACACCCCCACATCCAAATTCTCAAGGTCAAGGTCATTTATTTACTTGTAATGTTCACCGGTTTTGTAACAGAAATGCGTTAAAAGTTATTGTTTTTTCACAATATCTCTTTAACCCCTTGCCAGACTTTGATAATATTTCACATCAATGTTTGTCTATGGATGATGCTTCATTACGCACACCCCCACATCCAAATTCTCAAGGTCAAGGTCATTTATTTACTTGTAATGTTTACTGTCAAATGCCTCGGCAGGCGCGACACCGCTTCCGTGGCGGAATTCTTGTATAACCAGGTGAGCTGATTATCGTAAAATAATGCACAAGTGATTGGGTCCTTACGCGAAACAAACGAGTGAGCGTAGCATATGTGCGTGCGTATGTGCATACGTACGTCAGAAACACGTTTCATTTTTTGTTGAGCCCGCTTGCGGAAAGCGAGACATAGTAATCACAATGACGTCCGGGTGTCCGTGCGTCCGTCACGTGTGTCCGTCCGGACAAACCTTTTGAAGTTTAGGGGCCAGTCCTTTGATCTTTTATATAGCAAATAGCCCATAAACCCAAAATGTTGGTACGTCCGTGTGTGTCAGTCTGTCCGTCCGTCCGAAATCTGCGTTAAAGTTTTTAAATACCTTATATCTCTGCAGTCCTAAGTCACATTGACTTGAAACTTCATTTGCTTATTAGTCATCATCCATATATTCATGTTGTATCCCACTCATGCGGCCCCTGTGCCCAAGGTCAAGGTCAAATGACTTAGAAGTTTGCGTTAAATATTTGTCAAAATTTGTGTTAAAGTTTTCACATACCTACTATCTCTGTAACTGTAAGTCAGATTTGCTTGAAACTCTGTATGCTTATTGGTCATCGTCCATATATTCATTCTGTGTCCCACTCATGCGGCCCCTGTGCCCCAAGGTCAAGGCCAAATGACTTAGAAGTTTGCGTTATTATAAAATCTGCGTTTTAGTTTTTACATACCTTATATCTCCACAATTTTTACTCCGATTTACTTCCAACTTCCAATACTTCCTTTTCATCATCAATATTTTCATTCCATAGCCTGCCCATGTGGTCCACATGCCCAAGGTCAAGGTCAAATGACTGAAATTTGTGTTAAAGTTTTTACATAGCTTATATCTCCACAACACTTATTCTGATTTACTTCCAACATCCAATACTTATTATTCATCATCCATATTTTCATTCTATAGCCTGCCCATGTGGTCCACATACCCAAGGTCAAGGTCAACTGACTTTGAAATTTGTTTTCAAGTTTGTACATACCTTTATATATCTCCACTACACTTACTCCGATTAACTTCTTTATTATCATCCATATTTTCATTCTGTAGCCCACCCATGCGGCCCACATGCCCAAGATCAAGGTCAAATTACTTTTTTAATTTGCGTTGAAGATTTTACATACCTTATATCTCCACAACCCTTAATTCAAACTTCAAATAAATACACTCCGAGACCATCAAAGCCTCGGAGGGCTCGACATGCGGGCCGCAGCCATCTGGTCTTATGAACCGCTTCACCGATTATGATAATATTTGGTCACAATGTGTGTATGGATGGTGCTTTGTTTTGCATACGACCCACGTCCGACCGCCCAACGTCAAGGTCACTAAGGACTTCACATTGTTTATAAGGCAAATGTGCTAAATGTTTTATTTGTTTATTATTATCAAGGCTGCCAGCGAGGGAATTAGCTTCAAAATAATGATGTCCTTGTATATTCTTGTTTCGAGGAGCATGTTTTAGTGACCAGATAAAACTTTAGAAGTTCACATCTACAACCTGCTCCATATTTTTTCTGCTGATCTACTTTTAGCTATTGCCCCTTTCACCCCTATATGTGTGACATTAATAGTTCCATGCTCATTTCTGGATCATTCCATTAATCAGATAAGGGGTAATATTAAAATGTCTGTAATATACTAACAAACAATGCAGATCCTGATAAGACAGCTTGTCGGCTCATCTGGATTTACATTGTTTCACGGTGGGTATATTTGGATGGGGTGCACTGAATCAGGTAAGAAAAATCCTCCACTTCAGACCATACATTATATAATATCTCGGCAACTACTGAAGCGATTTCGACGCGATAAAGCGCATATACCCCAGAAAATTGAATAGCAACATGCCAATGTCGTCTTCGGACATTTAGTCGTTTAGGTGTTATTTCGCAAAAACCTACATGGAAATAACGAAAGATGGGGTGCACCAAGGTTTTAAATTCGGGTTTGCCTGATGGATTGTCGAACGTACAGTATTATTGCATGTCAAGACTACTCTATCAGGGCCTGTGAGTGTTCGTTTGTGTCTTTTGGTGGCTATAAACTGCATTTTCTACCGATTTCAGGGCATTTTGGATCCGAGTGTACACCCTAAATATGTCGGATGTGGATATTGGCAGGTGTTGCTATTCAATTTTCCAGAGTTTTTGGAAAACGTGATGTTCAATGTCATCAGGAAAACATGGAACAGACATTAATTCAGACTAGATAATATTGGAGAATTAAGTGTGACCGTATACTCTAGTTGTAAATACATACATCCCCTACATGCTACAGGCAGTCCAAGTGAGGATGAGGAAAAAAATGCGGCCTTTATCACGATGAAGGCGAAACGTCCGCCGGTATTCCGGCCCCTAAATTTCTGGAACAACCAACCACTTACTGGTATACCAATATGCACACTGCTCCAGCACGTAACATAGTGTACATCAGTTGCTTGAATGCCAGACTAAGTTAGAAATCAATTTGTAAACATAAAATTGCTTCTTAATTAAAGATGAAGTAAATTGAAAAAAAAAAATTCAAAATACTTTTTAACACCATTAAATAAATAAAAGTTAAAAATATTCTGTACATTTTATGCAATTTTTTTGCAACCAAATTTAAAAATTACAATAAAAACGTTTCAATTTTTTTTTTCTCCATAAATTATCAAAAATTAGAATAAATATAAATAATTATAAAAAATAATTGTTTGTTGAAGATGTCATAGTGGAACGCGTATATTTCAGCTAACTTCAAACCTTCGTAACTTTTTAAATATTTGTTATTTTTGCATGTGGTTTTCAGTACCATTCATTCCATCTTGCGAAATTATATCATTTAAAGGTACATGTCCACCCAGTAGGCACAAAATGTTCTTTATAGGAATTAAATAAGTGTATAATTGTGTCACTATTCCACCAGTTCTGAAGATTACGAGTGGCTGCTATACAGGTATAATCATTGAGTAATATTTATTTTACTGATAGTGACGCTCGGTGGTATCAGGCTATTTTCATATGCAAATGAGGCCTGATATTTTTTAATTATTTTATATACTCTTTAAATGCGTCACCTGAAAAAATATTTTCGACATATTATATTGTATGATCATTGCACATCAAAAAATGAATACAGAGAATAAATAGTAATGTCCGTTAACATTTTAAGGAAACACGGTTATCGCCCCTGATACCATGTGATTATAAAATGTATAATAATGCCAATCAATACGTAGGGTAATGGTGAATTAATGATTATTTTGCCAGAAAATGTCTCTGATGATCTCTCTGATATAAAGAACATGTTGTGCCTACTGAGTGGGCATGTACCTTTAAAGATATAATTAAAAAAATGTTTTATTGCTCTTTAAACCATAGCTCTAGCCTCTCTAAACTGGGCACCTATATTTTCTCGGTGTGAATAATTTTGATGTTTCTAATGTTAATGGTTAGCCATGATTGCAAAGTGCACACGTATATTTCTAGTTCATTCTAGTACAGCCGACCTGTGAATAAAGGCCAGCCATGGGAAGAAAAAAAATTTAACCTTTGTTCACAGATGGTCTGTATAAGCAGGGTCATTTATGTGGTAATTGAGTAATTGGGAAAACAAAAGCCGGCCTCTATAGACAGGTAATTGCTATTCGAAGGTGGCTGTTAGGGCAAGTTCGACTGTATTCAGAATTACACCTTTACGGGTCTGAAATTTTTTAAATATTTTATTTTTATTTTTGTTATTTCTCAAATAATGGGACATACATATTACAGTAAATATTTGCTAAATGTCAATGTCACAGACTTGCTTAGCTGGTCTCAAGTCATCTTGGTAATCTTGGTAATGCTGCGTCGTTCATTATTATTATTCTCATGCTATTAGTAATATTTTATTTAAAAGTTCATGCAGCTGTGCACAACACTTAACCTATATTTATTGCATAAAATAGGCTGTCACAGTGTAATAACACGGTGTATTAACACAATCATAATACACTAGTGTAATAAATATGCAAATGAGGCTGCAACTGAAAACACGCTATTTGGTAATTACAGCTTCATCGTATTGTGCTGTGCTTATGCAATAAGTAGAAGCTAACATTTGTATTGATTTAATATGAGATTCATTAAACTTGTTGATAGTTTCATAGGAAACTCGGCATAACCTCGTTTCTTATGAAATCAGTAAACTTGTTTAATAAATATATTAAATCATCACTCATGTAAGATCCTCTATTTATACCCCCAGCATACGAAGTATGTCGTGGGGTATATATTTTTCATTATTCCATCCGTCCGTTCGTCCATTCGTCCGTAAGATTTGTGTTAAAGTTTTCGGGTACCCATTATCTCTGCAACCGTAACTCAGATTGACTTGAAACTTCATATACTTTGTTATCATCATCCATATTTTTATTCTATAACCCACCCATGTGGCTGTCATTCCAAATGTCAAGGCCAAATTAAATATTTATTGGTCGGACAACTTCACAAGGCGTCAGCCGGGGATATCTGTTAGCCCCTGCTCACATATCTTTATACAGTAATGTAATTAAGTGAGAATGCTTCAGCAAGCTGTTAGGTGATCCATCAGCTTCAGTGTATGATGCTATGCTTATGCAATAAATATAATCTAGCACTTGTGTTGATTCAATATGGTATTTATTAGCTCACCTAAGCGAAGCTCATGTGAGCTATTGTTACCGCAATGTGTCCGTCGTCTGTCGTTGTCCGTCGTCTTTCGTCCGTGAACATTTTCAAACGTCTTCTCCTCGGTAACCATTGGGCCTATAGTCACCAAACTTCATGGTCATGGTCTTTATGTAGGGGGATTACAAAATTGTTAAAATGACGTCATCACGTAATCCAAGATGGCCGCCGTCTAAAAATAGCATAAATTCTTAAAAAATCTTCTTCTCATGAACCGCCAGCCGGATTCCTTGGTAGGAATGATCGATGTACAATGCTCTTTCAAAGTTGTTAAAATGGTGACCCCGGGTCAAAAATGGGTGTGGCCCGTGGGGTCAAATTGGGGTAAAATTTTATTTTTGACCGAATATGGTCATGTCTATATCAAATCGAAGGTATCAAAGAGGTGATCGCTCTAGTGCATTTTTTTTCGAAATTGGATGGTCATGTCATCCAAGATGACCACTGAAAGGTCAAAAGGTCGTTATTTTATTAGAGATTTCAAAATTCTTCTTCACACGAACCGCTTGGCCCATGGTGGCCAAACTTCGCAGTTATGGTCCATGGGTGAAGCCTTTTCAGATTTGTTAAAATGGAGGTCGTCGCTAATCCAAGATGGCCGCCGTCTAAAAATAGCACAAATTCTTAAAAAATCTTCTTCTCATGAACCGCCAGCCGGATTTTACGAAACTTGGTAGGAATGATCGATGTACAATGCTCTTGCAAATTTGTTAAAATGGTGACCCCGGGATCAAAAATCGGCGTGGCCCGTGGGGTCAAATTGGGGTCAAATTTTATTTTTTACGAATATGGACATGTCTATATCAAATCGAAGGTATCAAAGAGGTGATCGCTCTGGTGCATTTTTTGTCGAAATTGGATGGTCATGTCATCCAAGATGGCCACTGAAAGATCAAAAGGTCGTTCTTTTATTAGAGATTTCAAAATTCTTCTTCACACGAACCGCTTGGCCCATGGTGGCCAAACTTCACAGTTATGGTCCATGGGTGAAGCCTTTTCAGATTTGTTAAAATGGAGGTCGTCGCTAATCCAAGATGGCCACCGTCTAAAAATAGCACAAATTCTTAAAAAATCTTCTTCTCATGAACCGCCAGCCGGATTTCGACGAAACTTGGTAGGAATGATCGATGTACAATGCTCTTGCAAATTTGTTAAAATGGTGACCCCGGGATCAAAAATGAGCATTAGTAGGTGTGTTAATTGACTTTCGACTTCACTTTCTGATGCAAACATGCCCTTTGGTATGGAAGTTCCCTAGGACAATAGAAAACTTTTTATCCAAAGACACACGCTCTATCTCATTTTCAACTCCCGGTATCCATGGAAATCCAAGATGGCCGCCGTGAATATAGGTAAAATCTTAAAATTGGCATAACTTGGTACCGGATCATGCTAGAAACATGATTTTGGTGTCTATTCCCATGTACTGGCATGCACAGAAATCAATAAGATAATTTTCAACAATATCCGTTCATAAAAACATGACCGAAATTCAAAATGGCCGCCATTTTTCGATAAAATACATGTAAATTGAACGTAAATATTTTAACTGAAATATGCTAACACCATGAAATTTGTCTCCACTAACATGCAATGGATATCGTGTGATGTATAATGAAATTACGATACAATGAAACCAGATTGTTAAATCCAAGATGGCCGCCGTTTGTCGTTCTGCATTAACTAAATATTCTGTAACAGTTTGCATATGCAGCAAAACGATATGTTATTACCGAGGAATTTGTGTATTTATTCTTGAAAGCACCTATCATGTTTAGTTTCTATTTAAAATGGATAATAACAAAGGAAACACACACTAATCAGTTAGTAAACTTTATAAAACATAATTTGACGACATAATGACTTGAATTACAAATCGGTTGGAATGTACATAGCCTGTAATATATTAGCTGACATGAAAAGGTCCATGTGACACTGTGGCCAATAAACATGTATTTTACTATCATATTTGCTGAACCTGATAATGCCAACACTGACATTAGCCATGTACGCTGCATGTGTACACAATATAATGAAACAATTATGAGGATGTACGTATAGATGACTGGAATGATAAACCAGATATATACATCGGCCAACGGGGGTATAAGAGCTACATGTAACGATAAAATGTAATCACATAATTTAGCACTTTAAAATTGTTCTGTCTTATGCAATTCTATACCAGAGTAACACTATTATTCTCACTGTATATTTATCCATTGCCTAATGTGTGTATATTACCGTGTGCGAGCATAAACCTTTGCATCTGCAAAGATGCATACATGGTTGGCGGTGCAAGCAGCACTTACACAGAGCCTTACAGTCTGTCTTACATTGACACACAACAAGCTGTGACAAGTCCCGTGAAATGATGGGACGTGTTGTGTATACTGGTGTCGGAATGGTGTCTGATGAGTCGTGTTGCCATCCCCATTCTGTAGGAGAAACTAGAGCTGCATCTTTGACGAGGGAATTTCCCCAGACATGTCCACTCTGAAGTCAGAAAATGAATTTCGTAAGTTATATACATTATATTTCAAACTATGTGTTTATTACTTAGTTGGACGATTATTTATTCAACAGTTTAGACAGTATATGACGATACAATACAGGGTTATGAAAACAGACGTAAAGCTTATCTATTTTAAATTCATATCTGCGCAAAATATGTAGTATTACCTGATATCCGACTCTTAGAAGGTGCTGATGCAAAGCTTCACTGCCAGGAGGAATGTGATCAAAGTCCTTGCCCTTGTGGATGAAGAGGTAAAGTCTGGCAGCATCCACACTCCTGATATCATCATCGCAGACACCATACAACTTTACGACAAAATTCTGAAGTGTATGTGTACATGTGGTGATTGTCTAGTAGTTCGGATTAGGACGTGAGAGCAGCTGAAGTGGTGTGGTAACTTCCGGAAGTGATTGCCACACTGACCAGGCAGTTTCCCATAGAACGCTGACGTGGTATCACACCCTGTCAATGCATGGAATGCAGGCAGTGCCAATGCCTTGGCCGGTCCAATACCACTGGCTATTGTGTGTACCGGAATGTACCTGGAATGCAATATTCAGACAGGTTATACACTGATGATTACAAATAATATGTAATTATGGATACCATTAATTAATTAAATGATATACATGTAAATCAATTAACCTGAAATGATGGCGTGATCCAAAGGCAATCCAGAGTTCATCAATTCATTGTTGAAGAGATACGAATGTTGATACGGCCAGAACGACAACATCACTGTCACTACTACGGATGATGACTCGGCGATGGCCTGCCTTAGTAGCTGCGGCGACATGCAGAAATATCCTGGTGTCTGCTTCCTCGTGTGTGCAAGGGGTTAATGCTCCAAAATCAGCATCAGCAGGTACACATGTACAGTCATTGAGAATGGTGGTGAATAGTTCCTAGCCCTAGAATATATTTCAGAATACATAATAATATGAACAATATATTGGCTCCGCCGATAAGACTACACATACTATCATAGAATGAGGTTTGTATTTGAGGCTATATATATACTTTAATAGCTGCATATGAAATTTGGTGTAATGTAAAAGTATTAGGTATAGGCGCATTAGTGTTTGAATATCAAGTATTGTTTAAGTGGGGTATACATAACAACTTCATAACTTACATGTGGAATATTCACGAGCTTCAAACTCTGTGCCAGCTCGACGAACAACTCCTGTTTGTTCATGTCCACACGAACGAATGATGCCCAATTACCAGGTATTTCAGTTGCGTGCGTAACGCGTCTTGGTACTCCGCCACTTCCTCTTTGTTTCCGAGTTCCAGACTTCCAACTGGTTTTCGTGTAGACATCCCAGACAATGTAAACTCGATTATTTGTATCAAACCAGGATAATACGTATGGTAGAAATACCTCACTGAAATAGTCTCCAATTGTTACTGCACTTACAGGACGGAGCATCTGAATAATCACAGCACCATCCAGCACAGCTGCAGTTGTATCTGGTCTTCGATTATCAAGGTCTAGTGGAACAATACAGTCTAGTATCTCACTCTGTGTTCCATGGTGCATGTGTCCCTTACATGTAAGAGAAGGGGGTGGATGGAGCTCTCATGGGAGAATACAGATTCACTGATGCTGCGTCCAGAATTGGCAGCAAGCAACATTTGAGTCACTTTGGCCTGCTGGTCCTTCATCACAGCCATATCGCCGAGGCTGTGAAAGAGAGGCCTTAAACAGTTGTAGCTTAGTGTGTTGTACTGGAGCAGTGAATACCACATATTGAGAGTTGACGCGTTTGTCCATGTACTCTTCGTATCGCTTCAATCCAATGTTTGTCACATTCCGCACACTGTCTGTCACATCTGGTGGCATTATGATCGACTCGTCGAGACTGAGCAACTCACCACTGTCTTCCAGGAAAGGATTTCCAAGACTTTCAAAGCTATCCACCAGTGCTAGAACATCACACTGGAAAAATAAGCATACAATTAGATACATGTATCAGTGTTCTGCCAAGAAATCGGAGACATGGGGCCAATGACCCCATGGGTAAAAAAAAGTGGGGACATTTTCAAAAATGATGGGGTATTTACATGGTATTTTGAAGAAAAACTTTGCTTCAAACTATTAAATATCAGCAATTAAAGTAATTAATAGTTTGAAATAACGTTTTGCTGAGCCCGACAATGGACTTACAATAATTAATTCATGTAAATTTTCAGCATGTTGAAACATGGAAATAAACATTAAAACATGATCATGATGTATTTGTAGTTCTTTATCATTCCATCGGCTCCCAGACTATACGCGCATTTCAAACGGCTTTTCTGATTGGCGGACCAAAATAGTTTGCTTTATACTTGTATCACTTATGTAAATATACCATCCAATGAAAACCGTTGATAGATGTATAGCTAAGCGCTGTTGCTATGCGAATTTTACATTTCCGGTACATTTCACGAGCGCCCCTAACACAGTTCGGACTTTTTTAATTTCGCAACCCGCGAACTCGGATCGAATATTTAATGCGCCCGTTGGCCCATCGGTAATTTTTTTCTTCCGCCATTGACGATTTTTCCGCGCCAATGGTGCAATCCTGCGTCCTTGGCAGAACACTGCAATGTATACATTGATTAATCACGTATTGATGTCTGATCGATGTGCATAAGCATACAATTAGATACATGTATACAGCCACTGACTTTTAAGGACATTTTTCACAATCAAAAAGACTGAGAGACGTTTTCCCCACTTACCTTGGTTGATTTCTACAAGGTTAAAATAACATAAGAATATGGGTAATGGGCGAATGTTGTAAACTTACTTTGTATAGTTTCGTACATCAAACATCATTCTATCGAATATTGTTCCCGATGTTGGCAGTCATCCGTAAAACATCGATAAAAATCCGTTTTTAGCTCGACTATTCGAATAAGGTTTTTAGTCAACCTTGGTTAAGGTTTTTAGTCAAGTTTGTATATGCAATACTACTGGCCCTACACCCACCATACTTGGACAACTTCATCTCCTAGTGATGCACATCAATAACCCCTGATCTATATTTGACCTTCACCTACATTTCCCCTTGAATTACTTACTTAATTCCCCTTGGTTAAGCTTTTTAGTCAACCTTGGTTAAGGTTTTTTTTCAAGCTTGTACATTGAATACTATTGTGCATCCAGACATCATACTTCGACAACCTTTTCTCATAGGTATGTACATCAATAACCCCTGATCTATATTTGACCTTCACCTACATTTCCTCTTCAATTACTTACTTAATTCCTTTTGGTTAAGGTTTTTAGTCAACCTTCTATATGGAATACTACTGGCCCTACACCCACCATACTTGGACAACTTCATCTCCTAGTGATGTACATCAACAACCCCTGATCTATATTTGACCTTGACCTACATTTCCTCTTGAATTACTTAATTCCCCTTGGTTAACGTTTTTAGTCAAGCTTGTAGATGGAATACTCCTGGCCCTACACCAACCATACTTGGACAACTTCATCTCCTAGTGATGTACATCAACAACCCCTGAACTATATTTGACCTTGACCTACATTTAACCTTGAATTACTTACTTAATTCCCCTTGGTTAAGGTTTTTACTCGACCTTGGTTAAGCTTTTTACTCAAGCTTGTACATGGAATACTATTGTGCATACAGACACCATAATTGGACAACCTTTTCTCATAGTGATGTACATCAATAACCCCTGATCTATATTTGACCTTGACCTACATTTCCTCTTGAATTACTTACTTAATTCTCTTTGGTTAAGGTTTTTAGTCAAGCTTGTAGATGGAATACTCATGGCCCTACACCAACCATACTTGGACAACTTCATCTCCTAGTGATGTACATCAACAACCCCTGACCTATATTTGACCTTGACCTACATTTAACCTTAAATTACTTACTTAATTCCCCTTGGTTAAGGTTTTTACTCAACCTTGGTTAAGGTTTTTATTCAAGCTTGTACATGGAATACTATTGTGCATACAGACACCATACTGGGATAACTTTTTCTCATAGGGATGTACATCAATAACCCCTGACCTTTATTTTACCTTCACCTACATTTAACCTTCAATTACTTGGTTAATGTTTATAGTCAAACTTGTATATGGAATACTTCTGGGCCTACATCAACCATACTTGGACACCTTCATCTCCTAGTGATGTACATCAATAATCCCTGACCTATATTTGACCTTGACCTACTTTTATCCTTGGATTACTTAGTTATCTCCCCTTGGTTACGGTTTTTACTCAAGCTTGTATATGGAATACTCCTGGGCCTACAGCAACCATACTTGGAAAACCACGCACCTACGTCCAAGGTCAAGGTCACTGTTGAAGGAAGGTCAAAGGTCAAACCTATTGAAATTCCCTTCCGCTCTATATCTTCTACACTGATGCATGGATTATCAAATGGCTTGGCACAAATGTTTCTCATGATGAGAAGGTGTGTCGCGATCAATAACCACGCACCTACGTCCAATGTCAAGGTCACAGTTGAAGGTCAAAGGTCAAACCTATTGAAATTACCCTTCCGCTCTATCTTCTACACTGATGCATGGATTATCAAATTGCTAACCACGCACCTACGTCCAAGGTCACAGTTGAAGGTCAAAGGTCAAACCTATTGAAATTCCCTTCCGCTCTATATCTTCTACACCGATGCATGGATTATCAAATGGCTTGGCACAAATGTTTCTCAGGATGAGAAGGTGTGTCGCGATCAATAACCACGCACCTACATCCAAGGTCAAGGTCACAGTTGAAGGTCAAAGGTAAAAAATATTGAAATTCCCAAATGGCTTGTCACAAATGTTTCTCACGATGAGAAGGTGTGTCGCGATCAATAACCACGCACCTACGTCCAAGGTCACTGTTGAAGGTCAAAGGTCAAACCTATTGAAATTCCCTTCCGCTCTATGTCTTCTACACCGATGCATGGATTATCAAATGGCTTGGCACAAATGTTTCTCATGATGAGAAGGTGTGTCGCGATCAATAACCACGCACCTACGTCCAAGGTCAAGGTCACAGTTGAAGGTCAAAGGTCAAACCTATTGAAATTCCCTTCCGCTCTATATCTTCTACACTGATGCATGGATTGTCAAATTGCTAACCACGCACCTACGTCCAAGGTCACAGTTGAAGGTCAAAGGTCAAACCTATTGAAATTCCCTTCCGCTCTATATCTTCTACACTGATGCATGGATTGTCAAATTGCTAACCACGCACCTACGTCCAAGGTCACAGTTGAAGGTCAAAGGTCAAACCTATTGAAATTCCCTTCCGCTCTATATCTTCTACACCGATGCATGGATTATCAAATGGCTTGGCACAAATGTTTCTCATGATGAGAAGGTGTGTCGCAATCAATAACCACGCACCTACGTCCAAGGTCAAGGTCACAGTTGAAGGTCAAAGGTCAAACCTATTGAAATTCCCTTCCGCTCTATATCTTCTACACCGATGCATGGATTATCAAATGCCTTTGCACAAATGTTTCTCAGGATGAGAAGGTGTGTCTCGATCAATAACCACGCACCTACATCCAAGGTCAAGGTCATAGTTGAAGGTCAAAGGTCAAACCTAGTATTGAAATTCCCTTCCGCTCTATATCTTCTACACCGATGCATGGATTATCACACTATGCCCAGGGTCAAGGTCACAGACTTGATGCTTTTGAAACCTTAACGCTCGGCTAAATGGCTTATAATCAAAAATGCCTCGTTTTCTTTGGCTGCCAGTGGGGGTATTCGTGTGCCGACAGGCCACATTTCTAGTTTCCCTTGGTTAATTTTTTTAGTCAACCTTGATTAAGGTTTTTATGCAGGCCGCAGCCACCTTCTTTGTCAAGCTATGTGTACATCGACAACCCTCGTAGTTTTTGTTCTTGTTTCTGTCACGGTCAATAGACTTGCAGTGTTAAAATTGTTCCATGGATTTTTTTATATACCACTTCATGTTAGTGGAGACAAATTTCATGGCGTTAGCATATTTCAGTCAATATTTACGTTCAATTTAGACGTTTTTTTATCGAAAAAAGGCGGCCATTTTTTTTTGAATTTCGGTCATGTTTTTCATGAACGGATATTGTTGAAAATTATTTTATTGATTTCTGTGCATGCCAGTACATGGGAATAGACAACAAAATCATGTTTCTAGCATGATCAGGTACCAAGTTATGCCAATTTTAAGACTTGACCTATATTCACGGCGGCCATCTTGGATTTCCATGGATACCGGGAGTTGAAAATGAGATAGAGCGTGTGTCTTTGGATAAAAAGTTTTCTATTGTCTTAGGGAACTTCCATACCAAAGGGGACCTTTGCATCAGAAAGTGAACTTAACACCCTATTTTGTGCAGTTAACACACCTACTACATGACCCGTGGGGTCAAATTTTATTTTTGACCAAATATGGTCGTGTCATATATCAAATTGAAGGTATCAATGAGGCGATTGCTCTGGTGCAATATTTGTCGGAATCGGAGGATTATGTCATCCATGATGGCCTCCAAAAGGTCCATTTATTCAAGATTTTTAACGTCTTTTTCTCAGGAACCACATGGCCGATGCTGGCCAACCTTCATAGTAAGTTATGATCCTTGGGTGAAGCATTTTCAGGTTTGGTAAAATGAGTCATCTCTTAATCCAAGATGACCGCCATCTAAAAATAGCACAATTTTTTTAAAACGCATATGAACTCAATGTCATGGAGTCAGGTGAGCGAATTAGGGCCATCATGGCCCTCTTGTTAAACTGGTCGGCTGATTTCATATTAAATTATCACTCGTGTAAGATATTATATCTCTTCTGTGCAGTCCTGGTTTTCTCTGGTTACGGTGGTTAACCCTTTCACCCCAAGTAATTGGAATGGAATTTGACATGTTAATTTTGCAACCAATCCAATGGTCACAAAATGATTTTCAGACTAGTCCATTCATGAAAAGAGGATCGGTTTGTTCTCAAAAATATGAAAATTACTTACAAAAAGTGCAGATCCTGATAAGACGGCTCGAAATTTACTCCGAAACCTGGCTAGATAGCCTGGAAATGATGTAATTTAGAAAACGTTAGCTTTTGAAAATCGGTCCACAAATTCCAAAATTATTTCCAAAAATCTATTTTTAGCTTCCATGTTAAAATTTCATGAAATATAATTTTTGTTTTTTGGGTGGTGGGGGGGGGGGGGGTTATTTAATGTTTGCCAGCAGCAAAATGTGTAAGACAGTAGTTGATATTAAATGTGGCTGGGAATGGAGAAATGGGGCTTATGGACTTTGAGACCAGAGTAAATCCAGATCAGATCCAGTCTGATCAGGATCTGCACTGGTCACCATTCCATCACTGAAACACCCGTCATGCTTCCAACAAGCAATATAGATCATTATCAGGCAACAGGAGTTTGCTATTTGATCAGGAGCTACACTGGTCACAAATGTCATAAGCCCCATTCTCCCAGTCACAACCATAAATATGGACACATAGGCGGCCTTCGTGCGCATTACAATTACTGAATTAGTGAGCCGGGCCCAAGGTAAATCATCCACTTCCGTTGGTTGAAATGATGTCGAGTTTCCGAATATCGGAGTAAAATTGGGTATGATTTAAAGATGCTTCAACTGTTCATACCACAAAGTTCCTGTGCTTTCATAGTTCCTTCATGATGAACCCTATTGCTGTCACTTTCTTTCCCAACAAAATTCTCTCTACAAGGGTGCACAGTTTATGGTTTTTGTTTGCCTACACTCTCAGTAATTGTTGCTGCATTTGGTTCTGTGTGAACATCTCATCGTGATTATCTCGGTATGTCGATCCTATGTGATTTTGGGGCTCAGTGCCTAGTATAGTCCTGGGACCCGTTTCACTAAGCTTTGTACGACTAAAATGTTCGTAAGTGTAAATTTCACATTAACACTGTGTTCTTGTAAATAATCATTGGATTTACATTTATTGAGCATGCTCAATAACTGTAAATCCATCAATTGAAATTTACAGACTATTCTAAATTTGCACGTACAAACATTTAAGTCGTACGAAGTTTAGTAAAACGGCCCCCTGGTATTTTACATGTACCGGTAATAGATAGTATATTCTCATTAGGACAATTAGATCATATAATTTGCTTTTTAGCAATATATAAAAAGTATTGAAGAAACAATTTATTGATATTGACCAGAGTAGGTGAAATGTGGGATTCAACCCCGTTAAACTGGCCTAAAAATTAAAATGACCTTAGCTGTTGACAGGCAGTTAATCGCCCTTTAAATAAATACGTGACCTGAGCCACATATATAATGGATCAGTATTGGGATTATTTATCATTATTGCAGCAGTTTACAGTATTTAAGCGAATGTGTAAAATTCTTTCAGAAAGTTCTTGTTTGTCACTTACTGATGACATCATCTAGTTGCTGCTGATATTTAGAAATAAAATGCCATCAGTTTTATACTGAAAATACTGTGTTTATTTATGCCGGTTTGGAGAACTGTGTATTATGGACCTGGCACCAGGTTAGGTTATTCTAATTTCACGGCTGAATATACATGTATATTTATTTCGATATAAACATCTGATTTTGGGATTTTCCCCCTAATGCAGCAGGTTAAACACGGGTTCGAACCCGTTGGCCCGGCCTTAAATGACCTTAGCTGTTGATAAGCCGTTAAACACCAACAAATCAATCAATCTATTCACATGCAATTTCAGGCATCAACCCAAAGAGCAGTTCCAAGAAGGACATGGGAGGATCCCCATGGGGAAGTCCGTCCATCAAACCGGCCGGCATCAGCATGAACCGGGCAAATCCGTCCTTCGGCGACCTCGGGCGAGCCAACCCTGGCCTCGGGTCCAACCAGGGCTCGTCGCCCTACGTTCCCTCGTTTCTGTCTCCGACCTCGAAGCCTAGCAGTAAGTAGAGTGCTTTTTGGTCAGCCACAATCCAAATGTGGCTGTGACTGGAGAAATGGGGCTTATGAGTTTTACGAACACTGTAGATCCAGATCAGCCTGTGCATCCGCACAGTCTCATCAGGATCTGCACTGTTTTTGCCATTCCATCACCCATTATGCTTCTAACACACAATATATATTGTTATCAGGCTACTGGAGTGTGCTCCATAAGTGTGCTATTTGATCAGGAGCTACACTGGTCAGAAATCCCATAAGCCACATTTCTCCAGTCACAGCCACAAATGAGCTCTTTCTTTCTTCTGTATTTCCTTCCGGTTATATGGATGGCTTGATATTCTAGTGGTGGGTCAAAAACCGGAGGTCATGGGTTCAATTCCTGCAGCAATATTGGTGAATCAGACACTGTATGACTTCACAATGAGTTAAATGTATCCATTTGTTGCCAGATTATTCCAACGTTAGCTGGAAGCGTGCCCCGCGAGCACAGATATCGCTGAATAAATATGGTGTATTAGATCAGTTGAATGTACATATATGTTTAAATATTTCCAGATTATTCCAACGTGAACTGGAAGCGTGCCCAGCCAGCACCAATATCGCTGAACAAGAACTCTGCTGGGTACCGGCAACCTGTGGGGGGTCCTCACGTAACTGGTCGCACAGACTGGGGCGCAAAGTAAGTACACGTTCTGGAAGCTGGACTTTGTCCATTTCTGACCTGTCCGAGTTTGCGTTTTCTACCACCATTTACGCCTGTGTCACGGTATTGTGTAAACCCTTGCTTATTGGCATATCTACGGTACCGTATCACGGTACCGTAGATATGCCAATAAGCAAGGTAGTTCACTTGCAAAACACGTATGCCGGTAAGACATACCATGTGAGTTTCGTGAAAAATATTCACAGAAACTGTGATATTTTCTGTAAATGACGTCAAATGGGGCGTATGGGTTTTGTGTTTCATTGATGGAATGATGTCGAACACTGCGGATGCACAGGCTGATCTGGATCTACACTGGTCGCAAATCCCATAAACCGCATAAGCCACATATAACCTCTTTCCTGTTTTGCAGGTATTTGAAGTCATGATGTTGGCACCACGACAAAGGGATGTAATTGTATCCTGCTCAAGTCATCAAGAACAGTCACTCCGTAGCATTGTCATTCATTAGACATTAGAGTTATCTCCCATCGTAGGGAAACACGAGTTGTCTCCCTTGTTAAAACCAATATCGGAAGAAAAGACTTCTGTTTAGCACTGTTGTTATTGTTATTAATAGTACCTTAATAACCATAAATATTCGGACACCATTTGTATTGGGAAACCCCTATTAAATAGGGGTTTCCCAAAGCAAATTGTATCCAAATACATTGTTATTGTGATAAACCATTACAACCATACTAACCGTAAATATTGAGATAGTCTTTGGATATTTACATGTTTCCTAGGATAAATGGTGTCTGAATATTTAGGGTCATTACTGTATAATTTATGTCCACTTGCCCACATTAGTACATTAGATTAAGAAGAATCACAGTTTTCCGACATATCTTACAGGGCTCCAGATAAGAAATTAGTAATTGAGTATTGTCACTCCATCATTTCTGAAGCAATTGGGTATTTCAAAATTTTAATTGGGTAAAATAAAATCACACTACTGTTTACACATGAACAGACAGCAATTATTGAATAGTTTGCTTCAAAAACGTGTCTTGGCATTTCATGAAATACCAAGATGTGTTTTCATGGAAAATAAGGAAAATATGCTATATTTGTGGTCTGTTTATTGTTTTCTGCAGCATGATAAAGGTACCACAAAATTTTTATTGCTTTTTGATACTTGCTACTTCTGATTTCAATTGGGTTTTTGGCAATTTTAATTGGGTATTTAAGAAAATACGCAGCTTATCTGGAGCTCTGATCTTAGTAAACAGTTTGTATGATAGTCAGTTAACGCAGCTATATATAGCTGTCAATGATGATACCATTGAAGGGACCTACATATTTGCACCTCTTGAATGAAATGAAGTGGTTTAATGGTACGAATGGTACAGCACTGGGCCTCGATGCTAGAGGTCATGAGTTCAATCTCAACCCAAGGCGTGAAAACTGCTGTCATAAACCGTCACCTTTTCTCTCTTTTTTTCGGGAGGACAGGTTTTCTGGCTTTTGATTGTTTCACTTTCACTTTGACTCTTAGTGTGGTGAGGACCTGGCACCAGGTCAGGTTATTCTATTTTCAGGGCTATATATTTTTTATGTAAATATTCAGTTATGATTTTGGGATTTACTCTCTCACAACAGGTAACAAATGGGATTCGACCCTGTTAACCCGGCCTAAAAAGACCTTAGCTGTTGACAGGCCCTTAAACACCATTAAATCAAATCAATTTGTAAGTCGCCAAGGTGGCCGGAGTAGCTTGGTAGGTAGAGCGTCGGATTACGGATCGGGAGACCCCAGGTTTGATTCCAACCTTGACTGCTGCTGTGAATGGTTGATTCGGCATGTCCTTGGGCAAGACAACTTCGTGCTAGCCTTGTACATCAGATGGGGACTTAAATAGTCGGTCAGTATAAGAACTTGGGACCAAGAATTTTAGTTGTCAGTAGTTTGACTTAAGAGAGTTTGAGGTAACGAGTGTGGACTGTACATTGTACAGTAGGAATTCGGAGCTAACAGAGTCGGACATTCGGAAAAACTGATGCAGTTTAACTTTGATGGGTTTCACTGTTATTTATCTCCGACGACTGTCTGTTCATGATTTCAAAACATACACACATATTCGTGGAGTTCTCGTATGTCTGAAATACATTGCATTTCATTTTCAATTTACTCAACAGGTTAATTCAACTCGTAAATATAATCTTTCTGCGCATGTTCTCTAATCTCATCTCGTGCTCGACATCAGGAAGTTTGATTGGCCAAGGCTGAGCTGTGCTCAGTCTTGGCCAATCAAGCTGCTTGATTTTGAGAAAGTATTCTGCAGTACACGAATTTGCTCAGAATGTTTCATAATTGCACCGTTTGGTTGGCACTTTCCATGACATGAAATACCTCTAGCACACAAATTTTTTTGTCTCAGGGAAAGTGAGATATAGCGGTCACAATTCCAGCGTGACCTGGTTTGGCCCTCACATACGTCTTTG
Source organism: Conchocele bisecta (assembly GCA_029237695.1). Classification (NCBI taxonomy): domain Eukaryota; kingdom Metazoa; phylum Mollusca; class Bivalvia; order Lucinida; family Thyasiridae; genus Conchocele; species Conchocele bisecta. The sequence goes on from CM055268.1 coordinate 106,498,841, forward strand.
GCATTTTGTATGTGACATTTAAATCTGGTTATACTCCTTATGTGAGTATTACAATTATTTGTAATCCTATTTTAGGGGAAGCAGCCAAGTGACGTTGGTGTGGTATGGACCTGGCACCAGGTCAGGTTATTCTAATTTCAGGGATGTAAATATTCCGTTCCGATTTTGGTATTTTCCTCCCAATGCAGCAGGTTAAAACGGGATCGAACCCATTGGCCCGTCCGTAAATTACCTTAGCTGTTGATGGGCCGTTAAACACCAATAAATCAAATAAAATCCTTTTAATGATGACCATGTTCCAGCCGTTAACACCGAGTCCGCCAATACCAAATTTAGCAGCATTTCTTATGTAGTTAGTCTGAACATTTTGCAGATAAATTGGAATCGGATGGAATCGAACATTGTTTAAACTTGGCCCGAATCAAATTTCTCTGCAGACTACACAAGTAATGCGGCCAAAGTTGGTGTTGATTTATCCAAGACCTCATTGGTGCCATTACTGCAGTGTAAACAATAGACCATGCCCTCAATATGCTGAATTTAAATCTGAAAAATTGGGAAACTCATATTATTGTCTGCTGTTTTTATGCCCCTGACCTCAGTAGAGCCAGGAGGTTTATAGTGTTTGAACTGTGTGTCCGTCCGTCTGGTTAAGAAGTTTGCCACTGGGGGCATTTTCTTGTTTCGATGTTGCCTTATTTCTTATGAAAACTTTGTTTGGACAGCACATGAGAATTGTCACCATATGGAGCTGTGACTTAGCAGGAAGATGATGTGTTGAACAGTCTGTGATATTGTTATTCTCTGCCATTGTTACTGCCACATCTTAACCTTCACTCTAAAAAGGCGGGGAAAAACTGCCGTCTGCTTTTTCTTAGTATTTTTTATTTCTATTTATAAACATGGTTTGGCAGCACATGAGAATCATCTCCGAAATCATGTTTTGTTGACAGAAATAAAAAAGAAAAAAAGCAGACGACATATTTTTCCGCCTTTACTTTTTTCATTTTGCCTGTTAAAATGCCAGTTGAACCTATCTTTAGAGACCATGTATGGGAGATCAAATATTGTTTTTGGAAGACACAATCAAAATCAACACACTTTCAGCATTTCTCATAACTCTCGCTTAACCATTATTCTCTGATACTGATTAAGAAAACCATATTCTTTGTAAATGATATGGAAAATTTCTGAAAATTTTAGAGCACATGCAGAATTGAATTTTTTGTTGACGTTAAACAAAAAATATCGTAGGTTGGAGCATGCTATGGGTAATTTAACGATCGGGACCGGAGACCTGGTTTGACCCTCATGTATGCCTTTGGCAGTTGAATCTGATTATACCCCTTATATGAGTAATACGATTATTCGTAATCCTATTACTTTTAGGGTAAGTAGCTTTGGTGTGCTATGGACCTGGCACCAGGTCGGGTTATTCTAATTTCAGGGCTAAACAAATATTCCATTCTGATTTTTGGATTTTCTTCCCAATGCAGCAGGTTACATACCGGATCGAAACCGTCGGCCCGGCCTTAAATGACCTTAGCTGTTGATAGGCCGTTAAATACCAATAAACAAACAAACAAAAAATATCAGAGAAAATGGCAATAAGGGAAGCTCGTTAGTCAAATGTAAATATATTATGACATGATACATGATATTAATCTTGTGCTAACATGTTGTCAGTCATTTAAAATGTGTGTTGAAATTGTTATCAGCTGAAACAACATGTATTATGTGTATACTTTTATTCTGTTATTGTGGAAAAATATCGATATCCCAGTAGCCGATTTCATCAAAATTGCAAAGTATACTTATCTAGCAAATTATACTTTGAGGGAGTAACCATTGATTTTTCCGAAATGCATTATTTCATACAGAACTAATGATTGCATATATTTGATGATTAAACCTATGCAGAATTATTATACTGAATTTATTACATTATCACAGCCAAAATGACTGTGATAATGTAATAAATTCAGTATAATAAAAATTAATAAATTTATCCTAAAATTGAAAATTTCTCCCTCAAAATATACTTTGCTAGGAAAGTATACTTTGCAATGTTGGTGAAATAGGCTACTGGTTTGACCCACAGGCACGTTTTTGGCTTTCTTGTATGCGACAGTTGAATCCTGTTATACTCACATTATAAAAGTAGTAGGGTTAATACTAATCCATTTACTAGTAGGGAGGGGCTCGGGCGAAATGACTTGTTGTTCTAATTTCAGGGCTGAATGTATTTTATTTTGTAAATTTTCATTTCTGATATTTGGATTTTCGCCCCATCTATACAGGTGAAATACAGGATTCGACCCCGTTAACCCGGCCTAAAATAACCATAGCTGTTGACAGGCCATTAAACACCATTAAATAGATAAATACGAGTGGTGGGTCAATTTCTCCTCATGTATTGTACATTTTCAAGTTACAAATATTTTGCAATAATGTGTGTAGATATTTATTGCATAGATCTGAACAATATGGCAATACATGTATAAAGTACATAATTATATAAACTCACTATTTTTAACGTTAAAAAGTTTCAGTGATCAATCAATTTTATTGTTAATTTATTGTGCCAAGACTCCGTCCTTCATTTGCATATATCTGCATTATACAGGCCAGTGTGTATATTTATCCCGTCAATACAGTGCGTATGTGCCGTGAAACACGGTGCCGTGAAACATTTTTGATATCCTGTCAATACGACCTAATCACTGCGTATAAATAATCAATATGTAGGTTGACTGGGGTTATTTTTTGGCATTTTAAAGCCATTTGTAGGTGTTGACGGGATAAATAGAACAGTAGGTTAGTGCCGTGAATGGGAAAAATATCTGGCGCGGCACGGGAACGGGAACGGGATGTGCTCGGCAGAGCCTCGCCCATCCCGTTTCCTAAGCCTTGCCAGATATGTTTTCCCATTCACGGCACTAACCTACTATTCTCTATATAGCCTTGTCATTTATATATTTGTTAACTATTACATTTACTATGTACATTGTTGAAAATAATATTTCATTCTCCTGTAATTTTTTTATCACACGATCTGTAATTATGCTTGTACCATAAATGTGAATAATATCATGTCGTTTATGCCATAGGAATAAACATAAACGGCATTACCCTGTAGCCGATTTCATCAAAATTGCAAAGTATACTTATCTAGCAAAGTATACTTTGAGGGAGTAATCATTTATTTTTCCCAAAATGCATTACTTCATATAGAACTAACCGTTGCATATATTTGATGATTAAAAGTATGCAGAATTATTATACTGAATTTATTACATTATTAATAAATTCAGTATAATAAAAAATAATAAATTTATCCTTAAATTGAAAATTTCTCCCTCAAAGTATACTTTGCTAGATAAGTATACTTTGCCATGTTGATGAAATCGGCTACTGGTATGGTAATGTATTATATGTGGCTGTGACTGGGGACTTGTGACCAGTGTAGCTCCTGATGACTTATCACACTACTGTAGCCTGATAACGATCTACATTGCATGTTAGAAGCATGACAGGTGTTTCATTTATGAAATCGCATCCGCACAGTCTGGATCTACACTGGTAGCAAAACCTGTAAGCCCCATTTCTTCAGTCACACTCGCATATACTGTTTATTATTATTGTGTCTTTCGGCAAAACAAACAAGCGTGCATAGCGAATGAGTTTGTTTTCTGATAGGACCCAATCACAAGCTTATTATTTCACGATAATCAGCTCACCTGGTTGTGGGTGGTTAGTCGGGCGAACGTGACGGCGTAAATTAACGGTAGGGGTTCCTCCTTCTAGGAATCACGATTTGCCTGGTTTGGCCCTCATGTACGTTTCTATCTTTGGCTCTTTTGTTACCTGGGAGTTGAATTGGGAGTTTTATATTGCCCATTATAAAATTAGTAAGATTATTACTGATCCTACTGCTTTTGGGAGGGGGCCAAGTGATTCTGGTGTGGCGAGGACCTGGCATCAGCTCAGGATTATTCTGATTTCAGGGCTGAATGTAGTTTTTGTCGCGCTATAGTCGGAGCTTTTTCAGTCGTCGTCGTCCGCGGCGTCGTCGTCCGCGGCGTCGTCCGCGGCGTTGTCATCGTCCGCATCATCCGGTTTTTGTAAGGCAAATGCGTTAAAGTTATTGTTATTGTTATCTCTTTAACCCCTTGCCAGACTTTCATAATATTTCACATCAATGTTTGTCTAGGGATGATGTTTCATTACGCACACCCCCACATCCAAATTCTCAAGGTCAAGGTCATTTACATGTATTTACTTTTAATGTTCACCGGTTTTGTAACAAATGCTTTAACGTTATTGTTTTTTCACAATATCTCTTTAACCCCTTGCCAGACTTTGATAATATTTCACATCAATGTTTGTCTACGGATGATGCTTCATTATGCACACCCCCACATCCAAATTCTCAAGGTCAAGGTCATTTATTTACTTTTAATGTTCACTGGTTTTGTAACAGAAATGCATTAAAGTTATTGTTTTTTCACAATATCTCTTTAACCCCTTGCCAGACTTTGATAATATTTCACATCAATCTTTGTCTAGGGATGATGCTTCATTACGCACACACCCACATCCAAATTCTCAAGGTCAAGGTCATTTATTTACTTGTAATGTTCACGGTCAAATGCCTCGGCAGGCGCAATACCGCTTCCGTGGCGGAATTCTTGTTTATTGTAAATATTCAGTTCTGATTTTGGGATTTTCCCCCCATTTTTACAGGTAATATATGGGATTTAGTACTGAACCCATTGACCCGGCCTTAAATGACCTTAGCTGTTGATGGCCGTTAATCCCCAACAATCAAACAAACAAACTTACATTTCACACATGATATTTTATAAAAAAAGTAAAGTGACTCAAGTGTAAGATATGACCAAGAGTTTTGCAAATTAATTTCTTGAAACAGTCATTAGTGAAGGCGACCATCTCGCGATTCAGAGGATGCTTTTGATAATATGTTTTGATTGGCTGAAGGATATACGTCATTGTGACGTAACTGCTACGTCGTTTTTTGAAGGGGATCTTAAAACAACAGCGTATCCCGTGTATCAGATTTAACCCTTAGAATGCGGGATATTTTCTCCACTCTGTAAATGTCAAGCCATTTAGCAATCAATCAATCAATCAATCAATCAATCAATCAATCAATCAATCAATCAACCAACCAATCAACCAATTTTTTTTTTTAATTCAATGTGTGTATGTATTGTTATCGTTTAATACATAACCTTGTGTACTATGGTAGTTATCATTGTTATAGCAATTTCCCTGAAATTAGTTTCTCGAGGAAATATACACATGTATGTAATGTAGATAAATAAATAAAGAATATTGCTATATTTGAAGAATGTGTAGAAAATGAATGAACCATGCAGATTCAGTCTGTAGGTCATGGCTGTCTGATTGTATACGTACATTTCCTTCGTCCCAGATTGTATGTGTGTAATATACATGTATAGATTAGATAAATAAAACATACCGTAACTTAAAAAGCAGATTAAACCTGTATGTAACGATAAGTGTCTGTATACACGGTAATACAGATAATATATAACTTAGATAAATAAACAATGTATCATATTTTGAATAATCTGCGGAAATTATGAATGACTAAAAAAAAATTATCTAATTTCTGTAGATATGTATATTACAGATAATTATCGTCACTCAAGGGTGAATCTGCATTTTTAGTAAAAATGCAGATTCACCCTTGAGTGACGATAATTATCTGTAATATACATATCTCTGATGATAATTATCTGTAATATACATATCTACAGAAATTAGATAAATAAAAATACCGTCTACACTTGTTTACTCAAAGAAAATTTGAGTTAAATTATATTGGAAAACATGTACCGTACTTGAGACGAAAATATTTTGCTTTCAGCTATCAGTAGTTTGACTTAAACCTTTCACCCCTAAGTAACTGGAATGGATCTTAATATGTTAATTTTGCAACAAATCCAATCGCCACACAATGATTTTCAGACTAGTACATTTATGAAAAGGGTGTATCGTTTGTTCTCAAAAATATGAAAATTACTTTCAAAAAGTGCAGATCCTGATGAGACGGCTCGTTACGAGCCGGCTCATCTGGATCTACACTGTTTGCATAAACCGCTATAGCGGGTTTTCGGGTTCAAAGGGTTAAGAGAGTTTGAGGTAACGAGTATGGACTGTACAACACTGTTTTAGAAATCTGCAGAAAATTATTAGAAATGCCGATTCAAGTTTTGTATGTATGTTTCTTGTGTATGTATGTGTGAATCTGTGTATGATGCATGCACAGGGTATTGTTTTACAGTGCTAGCTTTGAGCCTTCAGCGGGTAAAATGGAACATAGGACGTTTTTAACTGTGACTAGTGAAACGGGGATTTTTGCATTTGCGACCAATGTAGACGCAGATCAGTCTGCGTGGGGATTATGGCATTTGCGACCAGTGTAGACCCAGATCAGTCTGATCAAGGTATTCACTGCTCTCTGTTTCAATCAGTGAAATGTTATGCTAACAGTATATATATTATCAGAGCTCCAGATAAGTTGTGTGTCTAAAGAGTAGTATACGCTCTGATTTCAAATTCAATGCGTATTTTACTTTTATGAATGCATTATTGATTTTCTTCCTTATTATAAAATAAAACAAATAAAACAAATTTTAAAATTCACTTTAATATTGGAGCTGCAAAAAGCAAACACTGTTTGCTTTCTGCATGTCGACTAAGAAATTTTTCAACTTTAATACTTTTTACTACTCAATTTGAAAATCAATGTGTATTTTCACATTGCTGTGAGTATTTTGTACTCCAACTTTTGATAATCAATGCGTATTCGGCTAAAGTATGTGTGTAAAATACGCCAATACGCACCTTTCTGGAGCTCTGATTTTATTATCGGGCTTGCAGGAGTGGGCTGGTAGATCATGAGCTAGACTGGTCACAAATCGATGGTCTAGTAACATAAGGTCGTAACTGCTATGCTTTAGCATAGCAGTTACGACCTTATGTTACTAGACCATCGAAATGGCATAAGCCCCACGTCAGTTTTGCCAACCAGGGATGCACATACGTGTACAGTCAGAATTCGTTACAGCGGCACACGTTACAGCGGCATATTGGCCTCCCCGGCACAATAAGCTGCCATGCCAAACCAATCGGCATGCTCTTTAATCTGCTCGATATACCGGCAAATTCGGCTTCCGGCACCGGCAGGGAATTCCCGCAAACGAATACACAGTTTCAGTCTTATTTAATGTGCGTTATAACGGCGCCGGTACCCGGCGTCGCTGGTACCAGCGCTGTAACCCAGCTCTGTTATCCGGCATTACGGAAACCGATATTCGGGAACCAGTCACTGACCATATAATGTGCTTCATAATGGCGCCGGTACCCAGCGTCGCTGGTACCAGCTCTGTTATCCGGCATTACGTGCCGGAAACCGATATTCGGGAACCAGTCACTGACCATATCTAAACAATTCACAGCTGATTAACCCCGACCTGCTGTCATAAATCGCGGCAATTAACGTGTCGGTACCTTATCACCTGCTGTGATGTACTATTTTGCAAACATCAATTAAGAAATGAACAGTTAGCAACTAAATTTACAAGTGATTAAATCCAGCAAGGACCGATAGATTGTAAATAAAAAAATATCATAATCGTGAACAATTTAAATAATTATCGTGTAACATTGCCTCTGGGGCGAGTTCAGATAGGGACGAATCGTCATGTAAATATTTAAAGGGAAAATCTTTTTGCTTTGTATTTTTATAAATTTTAGCATGTAAATTAAAACAAACTGTTTATTAAAATATGTGTTTCTTTTCTATATGCACATGTTTGCGAATTGCTAACAATAAAGAAACAATTTGACAGATAATCCGGTATTCACCACGCGCTCTACAATTAACAACAGGTTCGCCTGCAACCTAGACTTTGTCAAATACCGGATTAGCTTTGAATGTTGTTGGTTTCCTTGATATAAATTTGTATATATGCATTGCTTTATCAATGTGGAAACAAATAAGTATATATCTTACCGATAATGCTAATGTAAAATGACAGCAAATAGTGTCGATACAATGCGTGGTTACCAATTACCGACATGTTCCAATTACCGGAATTATCACGACAGTCTGATAGCTAGGAGAAAATCGCCGATTCTTTAGACCGGCATATTCGTTATAACGGCAGATTCATCTCTGACGAACTATGCCGTTGTAACGAATTCTGACTGTATAATGAATTTCTTGTGTTTGCCTTAAAATCATGTACACACATTGTCTTTAATAGAATGTTATTGATAACCACAAAACTGTGTACAAGAAAACAACAACTTAGCGCCTGTAACAAGCATTGAAACCCAATGAAACCGACACGGCAGCTTTAATCCCATATGTCACCTGTACGGATGAGGGGAAGTTCTGATTGTGTGACCCCCCCCCCCCCTCCCTCCCCCATCATAGCAGGTGTAATATGTGATTCAAACCTGTAAACCCGGCCTAATATGATCTTAGCTGTTGACAGGCCGTTAAACGCCATTAAATAAAACAATTAAATAAAATTTACTTGAATTCTACGGTATCTATATATTTCAAATTGAAGGAAAACGTGTGGAAATGCGTTGTATTCCTTACAATTGAATTTGAACATACAAATAATCATTGAAGAGCAAAATGAGTGAAAAATAGTGAAAATGTCTACAATTAAATCAGAAAACGAAAATGTGGATAATTAAATTATTTAAAATTTTACTGAATTACGAAGATAATTAAAGAAAATTAAATGAAAAGTAAACGTTACCGAATCTCTCGTTGGCCGATTGATGTTACAATATGACGCTAAGTAATTTTGAATAATTTATGTTTCCTAAAATAAAATGTTAAAAGTTTTCGAAAATCACTATGGCCTTTGTAAAACAATGTCTATTAACCATTACAATGCTGAATTAAATTTTGTTGTCTGCTGATTATTTTTTATTTTCCAATTTGATCAACATAGTCTGGCAACACTTTAGAAACATTTCCAATGGAAATGATTCTAAAGTGCTGCCAAACCATGTTTTTATGGAGAGAAAAAAGCGCAAAGTATAAATAACAGCGTACGACAATTTTTGTTTCCCGCATTCTAATAGACACTGATCAGAGTGCAATAGAAGACTGGTTTGTCTCTATGCAGGCTGAGAACGCCATCTTGTTTTCTCGTCCACAGTTTTGACACACATGTTTACATGTAAGTTTCCCCCCATTAGATTCATTAAGGTTCTTGTACATTTTGTTAGCCCATAATGGGAGATTGTAGTCGGTTATATCACCTTGATTCCAGTCCATTTGTGTTTTGGACGATGGATGATGACCTTTTCTCAGCATGCAGCCCCTGTGTGTACATGTTGTTGATTTTTTTAAATTGATTTAACCAGGTGAGCTGATTATCGTGAAATAATGCACAAGTAATTGGGTCTTACGCTAAGCGAGTGAGCATAGCTTACCAAGTTTATTTTGTGGTAGGACCCAATCACGAGGGCATGTTTTCAAGATAATCAGCTCAGCTGGTTAAATAAACATTTTCTTACATTTCACACATGATACTTAAAAAAACAAAGCGAATCAAGCGTAAAATATGGCCAAGAGTTGTACGAATTAATTTCTGGAGAAAGGCCGTAGTGAAAGCGACTGTCTCACGATTCAGAGTTTGTGTCCGAGAACATGATTTGATTGTTCGCAGGAAATACATGATTGCGACGTTGCTGACGTCATTTCTCCATGTATGGGAAACACGGGAGTCGTGTAAACTACTGTTATATTTGTGTAGTAAACTAGTGGTGCAAATGTAAGAAATTGCAATATACAAAGACACAGGCCATTGTGATAATGCAATCTCGACCTTGTATCTGAATGTGAAAGAGGATCTACTGCCTGTTTCACGAAACCTGCCCAAATATTACGGCCATATAAAGAATGCAAAAACATTATTTTTTTCGATAATATTAAATTTTAGCAAAATTTAAGAATGAGCCTTCTGTTGGTCAAATATTGATTTTATTACGAAGAATTGATTTGTCTATGGGAATTTAACATGGGGGAAAAGGAGGTGCAGGAGCTGGGGGAGGAGCCAAAAAACGAAACATTTTGGAAATTGAGAAAACAAAAATTAGATTTTGAAAATTGGTCCACAATTTCTGAAATTAGAAAAATGTCCCCATGTTAAATCTCCATAGACATCTTCACAGAGTGAATGCACAGAGTTTATGACCAGTGTAGCTCCTGATCAAATAGCAACCTCCAGCAGCCTGATAATGATCTACCTTGCCTGTTAGAAGCATGACAGATGCTTTATTGATGGAATGGCGAACAGTGCAGATCCTGATCAGACTGTGCGGATGCACAGGCTGATCTGGATCTACACTGGTCACAAAACCCGTAAGCCCCATTTCTCCAGTCACAGCCACTTGTAAATAAATTTTAAACTATCATTAGCTGACTACAATCTCACATTAGTGACATCACTGAGAAATATACAAAATAAAATCTCAAAGTGGTTCAAGTGTTTTATCTTCCTTGTCCAAGGGGTCCTATATATGCACTTCCTTATGGTAAAGTTACCCTGCGTGGTAAGTTACGAGATTGCACTATGATACAGGGAAAGAAAAAAATATATTATTCGACTATCATTTGTACAGGTGTCACAGGAAATTCTCCCCCCTGGAAATTCACCCCCCCCCCCACCCAAATGTTTGTGTTTGAATGCTACAAAGCAGAATTATTTCCACCAAACATGTGCACATAGGCACAATGTATGTCATTTGGTAGTATAAGAAAGGGGAACATAAAAAATCACCACCCTCACACCCTACCCCAATCTACCATATACATAGTGTAAGTCCCTTGATAGACAAGAATATCACAAGATTGGGGAAGATTTATGATCAAGTGAAAATGTTTGTGTAGAACAGTTAGCATGTGACGCATATTGGCGGGGGGTAGGGAGATTTTCCTAGGAAATTCCCCCCCCCCCCAACCATCTACCATATGCATAGCGGATGTGAATGTCTGTTTGTAGACAAGAATAACCCCCCCTTCCCTCATGATGAAATAATGTATGTTGTGAAGAATTTCAGATATATACAGTTTGGCATGTATGTGAGAGACAATTTAATACCCCCCCCTACATGATAAACCCCACAATGCATTTGGCTGTATTTTTTTTGAGGGGGGGGGGGGGGTGGGGGGGGGGGGAATTTTCCAGGAAATATACCTCCCCCAACCATCTACCATATTGGCATGTATTGTGGGGGGGGGGGGGGATTTTCCTAGAAATTACCAACCCCAATCTACCATAGCAAAAGCCGAAAAAATGTGAATGTCTCTTTGTAGACAGATTCCCCCCTCCCATGAGAGAAATAAATGTAATGTTTTGGTGTAGAACAGATATATAGCATTTGGCTGTATTAGAGGGTGGGGGGGGGAATTTTCCTTTTTAGGAAATATCCCCACCCCCAACCACTACCATATTGCAATGTAATGGTGGGGGGGGGGGAGATTTTCCTATAAAAATATCCCCCCCCAACCATCTTACCATATGCAGAGCGGATGTGAATGTCTCTTTGTAGACAAGAATAACCCCCCCACCCTCATGATGAAATAAGTTGGTGTAGAACAGATAGCATTTGGCATGTATTGAGGGAGTGGGGGGAGATTTTCCTAGGAAATATTCCCCCCCACCCCAACCATCTACCATATGCATAGCGGATGTGAATGTCTCTTTGTAGACGAGAATAACCCACGATTGGGTGAGTATTTCTGATGAAATAATGTATGTTGGTGTAGAACAGATAGCATGTGGCATGTAATATATGGGATTTAGTACTATTTAAAAGTACTAAACCCGTTGACCCAGCCTTAAATGACCTTAGCTGTTGATAGGCCGTTAAACCCCAACAAACAAACAAACAAACAAAACATCTACTATCATTTTCATGCTCAAAATCAAGGCTTTCGAAAATCTAAATCAGTGACAAAATCACTGTCTCTCAGTTCTCAACATTTTCATTTAATTTTAGTGCAGAAAATATTCTGCTACATTATATTATATATATATTATACAAGTGCATTTCTCTGTTCAGATAACCTTGCTGTTGAACGGACAATAAACCATAATCAATCAAAATCAAGGAATTTGATTGGTTGAACATGTACTGTGCTAAGGCTGTGCTAAGGCTTTGCCAATTCAAACTGTTTGTTGTTGAGTCCGGGGAGTGGGTGTATGATTGGTACATGGGTACCTTATGTGAGTCAAAAAGGTGCACGGGTCTCAAAATGGCGACGCCCATCATAGTTTTATGTCTTTTCAACAGCATATTTGATATACTGACAGGACTACACATATATGGGGGTGGGTTGAGGGTCAAATCATGTGATTGATTCATTCATTCATTCCTTCATTTTTGACTGGAGAATTGTGATCAGGGTAAATTCAGATCAGCCTGTACATCCGCACAGTCTGATCAGGATCTGCACTGTTCACCATCCCATCAATAAAATACCTGTCATGCTGCTGAGCAATAGAGATTGTTTCACTAAACTTTGGACAACTAAAATGTTTGTAAGTGCAAATGGAGGATCGCGTGTAAATTTCAATTGATATATTTACATTTACTGAGCATAGGCTGCATTTGATCAGCAGATACACTGCTCACAAATCTCATCCCATTTCTCCAGTTACAGCGACATTTATTGATCAAGATTTATTGATTGATTCGTTGGTTTGTTGGTTGCATGATTGGCTGATTGATTGATGAATTGATTGATAACGGGATCAATTAAATGTCTGCACAAAGGACATGCAGTAACTACACAAGGACATGCAGTGATTTGAGGTAAGCTGACATTGATTCCTGGCAGTGATTTAACTCTTTACATGCTGGGAAACTTGTGGGCTATAAATAGTTAAAAAATAGCGGACAAAAAATCATTATATTTTCTTGTATTTCTCCCCATAAATATCATGAATATGTCGTAATTTGTTTGGCAGATATTTTCACCGCTAGCATGCAAAGAGTTAACCAAATACATTCTGACGTATATGCTTGCCGACATGAGGCTATGCTGGTTGGAAATAGTGTAAGGTCCCTTTTCTCAGCATGTGCCCCAATTTTAGCGTTTGATCAGATGTTTAACCCCTCGCCGATAGGCAAGAGGGGACATAGCATTGTCTATGTACGTACATTAGTAATACCTTTCATTTTTCATTAACTTGTGAACAGCTGTACCGATTTTGTTTATATTTGGCCACAATGTGTGTCTAGGGATGGTGCTTTTGTTTTGCATACGACCCACGTCCGACCACCCAAGGTCAAGATCACTGAGGACTTGTGTTCACCTTCTTTGTAAGGCAATTTGTAAGGCAAAAATGTTAGTTTTTATTTTCCTTTCTTTTTTATTAGCTCACCTGAGCGAAGCTCATGTGAGCTATTGTTACCGCAATGTGTCCGTCGTCGTCCGTCGTCCGTCGTCCGTGAACATTTTCAAACGTCTTCTCCTCGGTAACCATTGGGCCTATGGTCACCAAACTTCATGGTCATGGTCCTTAGGTAGGGGGATTACAAAATTGTTAAAATGACGTCATTACGTAATCCAAGATGGCCGCCGTCTAAAAATAGCACAAATTCTTCAAAAATCTTCTCAAGAACCGCCAACCGGATTTCGACAAAACTTGGTAGGAATGATCAATGTACATTGCTCTTTCAAAGTTGTTAAAATGGTGACTCCGGGGTCAAAAATGGGCGTGGCCCGTGGGGTCAAATTGGGGTCAAATTTTATTTTTGACCGAATATGGTCATGTCATATATCAAATTGAAGGTATCGATGAGGCGATCACTCTGGTGCATTTTCTGTCGAAATCGGATGGTTATGTCATCCAAGATGGCCGCCGAAAGGTCAAAAGGTCGTTCTTTTATTAGAGATTTCAAAATTCTTCTTCACATGAACCGCTTTGCCCATGGTAGCCAAACTTAAAAGTTATGGTCCATGGGTGAAGCCTTTTCAGATTTGATAAAATGGAGGTCATCGCTTGCCGGATTTCGACGAAACTTGGTAGGAATGATCGATGTACATTGTTCTTTCAAAGTTGTTAAAATGGTGACCCCGGGGTCAAAAATGGGCGATCACCAAATGAGGCGATCACTCTGGTACATTTTTTGTCCAAATCGGATTGTTATGTCATCCAAGATGGCCGCCGAAATGTCAAAAGGTCGTTCTTTTATAAATTAGAGATTTCAAAATTCTTCTTCACATGAACCGCTTGGCCCATGGTAGCCAAACTTAAAAGTTATGGTCCATGGGTGAAGCCTTTTCAGATTTGTTAAAATGGAGGTCATCGCTAATCCAAGATGGCCGCCGTCTAAAAATAGCATAAATTCTTAAAAAATCTTCTTCTCATGAACCGCTAGCCGGATTTCGACGAAACTTGGTCGGAATGATCGATGTACATTGCTCTTTCAAAGTTGTTAAAATGGTGACCCCGGGTTCAAAAATGGGCGTGGCCCGTGGGGTCAAATTGGGGTCAAATTTTATTTTTGACAATATGGTCATGTCATATATCAAATTGAAGGTATCAATGAAGCAATCACTCTGGTGCAATATTTGTCGGAATCGGATGATTATGTCATCCATGATGGCCACCAAAATGTCCATTTATTCAAGATTTTTAACGTCTTTTTCTCAGGAACCACATGGCCGATGCTGGGTGAAGCATTTTCAGATTTTGTAAAATGAGAGTCATCGCTTAATCCAAGATGACCGCCATCTAAAAATAGCACAATTTTTTTAAAACACATGAACTCAATGTCACATTCTCCTCTGGTGTTCATGGAGTCAGGTGAGCGAATTAGGGCCATCATGGCCCTCTTGTTATTATCAAGGTAGCCAGTACGACCCACGTTCGACTGCCCAAGGTGAAGGTCACTGAGGACTTGTTAGTTTCTTTATTTAGTTATTTTTTTATTATCAAGGCTACCAGAGAGGGAATCAGCTTCGTTTAACAATGCCATTTCTTGTTTTTATTCACTAATAGCTATATATCAGTCGTATTCTGATTTATCATGCCTATTGTGATTGGAGAAATGGGGCTAACACAGTTGTGATTGGTTTTAATAACTCCTGATTGATTGATTGATTGATTGATTAATTGTGCCTGTGACTGGAGAAATGGAGCTTATGGGCTTTGTGACCAGTGTAGCTCCTGATGAAATAGCACACACCTGTAGCCTGATAATAATCTATATTGTTTGTTAGAAGCATGATGGGTGTTTCTTCGATGGATTGGTGAACAGTGCATATTATCCTGATAGGCTGATCTGGATCTACATTGATTGCAAAACCCATAAGCCCCATTTCTCCAGTCACGGCCAAAACTGAGTAATTAATTGTTTGCAAAAAGAAACTTTCAAGACAGTGTACTGATCTAGTGCCAGGCACCGTTGCACCCTTTAGCACATCACTTAATTGGCCCCAGGTGTGAATTCCTGTAGGATTTAGCATTAAGGTATGAATCCTAGATTGATAATCCCCAGGTATGAATCGTAGTAAGATTCATTAAGGTATGAATCCTAGGTGGGCCCTTGTGTGAATCCCAGTAAGATTCACCTCAAGGTATGAATCCTAGGTGGGCCCATGTGTGAATCCCAGTAAGATTCAGCATTAAGGTATGAATCCTAGGTGGGCCCATGTGTAAATCGCAGTAAGATTCACCTTAAGGTATGAATCTTAGGTGGGCCCAGGTGTGAATTGCAGTAAGATTCAGCATTAAGGTATGAATCCTAGGTGTGAACCCCAGTAAGATTCAGCATTAAGGTATGAATCCTAGGTGGGCCCATGTGTAAATCGCAGTAAGATTCACCTTAAGGTATGAATCCTAGGTGGGCCCAGGTGTGAATTGCAGTAAGATTCAGCATTAAGGTGTGAATCCTAGGTGTGAATCCCAGTAAGATTCAGCATTAAGGTATGAATCCTAGGTGGGCCCAGGTGTGAATCGCATTAAGATTCGGCATTACGGTATGAATCCTAGGTGGGCCCAGGTGTGAATCCCAGTAAGATTCACTATAATGTATGGATTCATGATCGTTAATATAGGCATACCCTCCTATCCTCCAGAAATATAGCCCCCAATATGTTAGCGCATACCTGCATGCATATTGAATATTGAAGACCTTGTTAACTCTGCATGCTAGCGGTGAAAATAATAGCCAACCAAAGACATGAGCCAACACATTAGGAGTATTTTTTCTTATTTCTCTGTAAATATGTCTTGGAATTTCACACACTGATGAAATCTCAAGACATATCAATGATATTTACAGGGAGAACCAAAATAAAATATACTGAATTTTAGTCTGCTATTTTGGAACTATGTATAGGCTAGCTCACAAGTTTCCCAGAATACAAAGAGTTCAGACTGCAGATGTTAAATTAATAATGCTGATATAGCCCTGGGACGAAGGATTGTCTGTATGGTCTCTGTATAGCCTCGGGCTACACTGGTTACATATGCCGATTGGAAACCTTTTCTTATGACACGTTGCGTACATATTGTGATTTATGTTCGATATTATAATATGCCATGCCAGTATTTTCTCCCAAATCGCTGTCAGTGAAACATGGTTGCTTTAATATTTGGAGGTCGAGACATTCCAAAGCCGATGTGTCCATTTGGTCGAGTTGTATTAGGGGCGAAGCTGAATTACAGTCGATGCGAGTTATTCCCCTTGGAGTGAGGTCATTCGCCATTATTGGGAATCAGCGGATGGGGAAGTGACGTTTTGTTGAATACTGTATCGTCTCAACTGATCAATACTATTTATACCCATTATAAGATTTATCTTCTAGTTATGACTTTACACTATAAGACTACAATAAACGCAGTAAAATAGCTTGTGCGTTAGAAACTTCAAATTATCTCTGTGGATCGCCTGACTCACGAAAATTTCCGCCATTTTTGTGCATTTTTAGAATGGCAAAAAAGACCTACGATCTTTTGTTCAAATTACTCCTAATTGGCGACTCCGGAGTGGGAAAGACTTGTTTGTTATTTAGATTCTCAGACGATGCCTTTAATACAACGTTTATATCCACCATAGGTGAGTATTTTTTTACCCCACCCCTCCCAGATTTTTGTATCTAACTTTTTGGCCAATGATGATAAAATTATATTTTCTCGTTTACTGTGATGTGTGTGTGTGTCGTCAACCAGTATCACTAAATGGCGTAATGGTAGGTTTTTGGAAAATGGGGTGTAATGGTGGAAAATGGTGGATAATAGTGGCGTAAATTTTGCAGGCCCGTACGCAGGAGTTAATTTAGGGGGATGCGTTATCGGCGGCGTGAAGGGCTAAACATTTGTTTGTACATCCACGGAGACCTCGGCAGATTAAACCTTTCACCGCTAAGTAACTGGTTTCAGTGACTGACACTCGCCGAATCGGCATGGTAGCCCAAATAAAAATATTTGGGCTAGTAAAAATTAAGAATCCCATATGTGACTAGCCCAAATGAAAATTTGGTAGCCCAAAAAAGGTATGACTGAATTTTGAATTTAATGAAATATGCGATTAGGGGCGTATCTACACTGGCAGAGAAGGACGAGTGACACAAGATTAAATGTACAATTTAATATGTTTTATATTTATAATAGTCCATTTTCCTCCATAACCATTTCTACATGATGTTCATCATCCCCATCCACCTCCTCCTGATCACCGATAATAATGTCCTCCTCCGTCTTCTCTTCATCCTCATCCACCTCGTCATCAAATACATGGCATGCGTACAGCGGTGGTCGCAGAGCCTTCAAAAGCATGAAAACACGCACTCCACGACCAGCGGTGTACAATCCCCAAGAGAACGCAATAAACACTACAAGAAAACGAAAAAGTAAAAATACAACAAAAGCCCCACAAGACACTACCCACAATAAGCCAACAAACAAACACACTATAGTATTTTCATGCTAAATAATTCTAGAAAATAACCTCCCCCACCCCCAACCCGGTATTATTCAGGGCTGGCGGGCATCTTAAATTAGTATGGGAAATCCGTAAAATTTAGGACAGTTGGTCGCCCTAGGTTTCAAAACCAAAGTGAAACCGAAAGTGCGAAAACAATCGATCACTTCCTGGTTCAATCGGCATACCTCGGATGTGTACATTGCACCCTGTGAGATTATGTCATGGAGAAAACAACCATATGATCAACTATTCTGGCTTCGTAATTTAACGTGTTCCACTTGTAAAAAAATACACAACTACTTACTTGGCTCATTTACCCTTCTTCTTTACTGTCTTTTGCATCATGAAATCCCACTAATTTTTGGGAGCCGGCACAGCTTAAGGTCGATAGCCAAGTCGTCGACTTTCTCCTCGTCCACCATTATTATTGCGACGAACAAAGCCGAACGTTCCAAATGATACCTATTTCGCCAAAGTCAGTTCGTACATTTTCAAAATCGAGCTTGATAGTTTTGTCACTATTTCGTTTATTATTTCCGTGAAAGAGTATCGATTCGTAGATAATTTTAGGTTATCAGTATTGCTATGCAGCTACTTTCAATGCATTTGTGCGCTTAATTAACATGCGACAAGTTGTTTTTATAGAATGCAGAGATTGGGTCCGAAAACTAATGAGGACGAAATAAGCAAGGTGCGATTTCGAACGCCGGGTAACATCCGCCATTTTCATTGGATAATTTACGCAGTCAAGAGTATGCCTACCCAATCAGCAACGTAAACACGCGTGTTTGACAAAGGTCAAGGATTGTTTTTATTAAAACTAACCCAGGATTTGTTTACAATCGTCAGAAACAGCAAATGTTTGCGATTTTGGTAAGAAAGACGAACATCTTCCAAAATATGTGTAGTCGCCCAAAAGAAAATATTTGGGCGAATGTCAAGTACGCAGCGGGTAAAATCTGCTTGCCCAAGATTATATTCACTCGCATTGGCGACTTGGCGAGTGCCCATATCGAGCACTGGGTTTGGATTTTGATATGTTAATTTTGCGACCCAATCCAATCATTACAAAATCGTCACGAGCCGGCTCATCTGGATCTACACTGTTTTCCAATACCACTATACAGGCCTGTGGTGTTGAAAGGGTTTAGGGGGTGCACACACACCCCGTCTGCGTACGGGCCTGAAATGGTGGATTATGATAATATAATGTGGATAATGGTAATATTTGTATAGCATGATTGATGCTGGTGGCGTTATTGAACTTTTTTTTAAATCTACCGATATCTACCATGTGTGAGTATGCAAGATGAATTATAATTTACAAATGCTGCAAATGTCGTAAGGTCCCTTGCTCAGCCAGGGGCATATGTTTAATCCTTACTGTGCTGGAAATACAAAATTTTAATACACCCCTTTCTAACATTAAGAGTCGTTAATTCACCATTATGCCATTTCCTCATGACGCCGGTGTGGAATTACAGACCAATTATGCCGTTGTGAAATTAGCCATTACGCCGTCGCGTAATGCAATATAAGTTGTCATATCTTGCATATATGAACTACTTATGCATATATTGTGTCATTTATATACTGGATATACATTAATTTGCTTTTAAATCTACCATTATCCATCATAATAATCACCATTATGCCCCATTATCACCATTTTCTCCATTATCCTCACCATTATACCCATTACGCCATTTAGTGAGACCCGTAGTGAACGTTTCAGGCCAAAACAAACATTAGCATCATCATTGCAGACCACATTCTTGGACTTCGAACCATATTAACAACACATTAGTAAATGCGGGTGTCAGAGATTCCGTCAACTTGCTTGTAAACCTGTTCGCAAACTGAGAGGTTTTGTCAACCCACTTTGTCAATTCACAGGTTTGTTAATCTATGCTAAATTGTCAATGAATGTGGTGGGTGAGATCATTTCAGCTATCCGAATATCTTTTATGATTTAATCTGTCTTTTATATTATCTGTATCTTTATAGCTGCGACCCATCCATTATAAAATATGGTCACAATAATAGCCCATTCTGTCCTTGTGTTTTGCTAATAAAACGGGATTCAAAGAAAAATCCAGGTCAAAGTTGGTATATTTACATGTTTATTATTGGTCTGTGTAAGCTTTTTAACAAAACTGCGAAGTATTAAACCGCTCGTTCATCACAAAATGCCAGGAAAGAATGGGCTGTCATTGTGACCATATGTTCTGACATGGGTCTCAGCTGTATAGATGCAGATAATATAAAGGACAAATGAAATAGTAAAAGTTATTTGTATAGCTGAGATTATCTAAGCTGGGTGATAGGGCATGTACATTTGCACACATGGTTGATTATCTGTGATTAATTAATTGTCAATTAATGAAGGTGGTTTTCTATGTTACCAGCTGCTGCAACTATCGCAGCATAATTCCAGCACAAAAATATTTACACAATTCCCTAACATTTGATTGCTCTGTAGCAAGTCTCTGTCCAAAATTTATATTCCAGTAAACTCCATGCCAAACTACTTTCCGTAACCGTCAGGCGCAGTTAAAATAATTCTTAAGAAAACGGAAAATAAACACATTTTCTTGATGAATTTATTTAAAATGCTGGAATTATAAGGAATGAATGGCATTTTTGTGGAATTTATCGGGGATATAAACTTGGAAAAGTCGTGGGAATACTGGACGAGGCCTTCCGGCCTTCGTCCAGTATTCCCGCGACTTTTCCAAGTTTATACCCCGATAAATTCCAGAAAAAGGCCATTCATTCCTATAATATAGCCTTATATGCATACGAGCAGTCAACACCAGAACAAGAAGCCGACATCCATGGGGAAGTATTTTTTTCGCAATAAAATCAATATTGGAGCAAATTTCACGAAATACATGTAAAAAGAAGGCGCATTCTTAAATGTTGCTATAATTTAATATTATCCCCCCCAAAAAAAAGGTTTCCATTGTTTATATAGCCGTAACATTTTGGCAGGTTTCGTGAAACACACAGTAGTTACATGTGCATACATGTTGCCTCAAATCCATTGTTTTCTTTCTTTTCAGGCATAGATTTTAAAATAAAGACAGTAGAGTTAGGAGGCAAGAAGATTAAGTTACAAATATGGTGAGTATCATGGATTGAAGCTTTTTGTTCCACACAGGGATGTAAATGTTTTTATTTCCTATTGTATTTACTATTCATTTACTTTAAAGCATCACTATTTGTCTCTATGTATTGTGCTCCCCACCATTCCCGTTTCACATTGCTGTTGAACTGACATACACCCCAAATTAATCAATAAACAAATCTTTTTTTGTCTTCAGAATTCACATTTATGTCTTGACCAAGATTATGCACACAGTGCTCCAGATAAGGAAATAGTAATTAAAGTATTGTCACTCCATCATTTCTGAAGCAATTGAGTATTTCAAAATTTTAATTGGGTAAAATACTATGACACTACTGTTTAAACATCAACAGACAGCAACTGTTAAATATTTTGCTTCAAAATGAAAACATGTGTTGGCATTTCATTACAATTCTATTGACAATTCTATTGTCTCCTTTGGAGACAATTCTAATGAAATACCAAGATGTGTTTTCATGGAAAATAAGAGAAATATGCAATATTTGTGGTCTGTTTATTGTTTTCTGCAGCATGATAAAGGTACCATAAAATTGGTATTGCTTTTTGATACTCGCTACTTCTGATTTCAATTGGGTCAAACAATTTTAATTGGGTATTTCATGTACTTGAGCATGTACATGTACTTGTACAGGTAATATATGAGATTTAGTACTAAACCCATTGAACCGGCCTTAAATGACCTTAGCTGTTGATAGGCCGTTAATCCCCAACAAACAAACAAATAATTGGGTATTTAAGCAAATACGCAGCTTATCTGGAGCTCTGTGTACAGTCCAATCAATGTCCAAATTGTTTGACAGTCATACGCCTCATTGATCCTGTTCAGTCAGTCAAATCTCATTTCTCTTGGACAATATACAAGGCTCCAGATAAGCTCCGTGTCTAAAGCGTACTATACCCCCTGATTGCAAAATAATTGCGTATTTTACTTTTACAAATGGAGTATTGATTTTCTTCATTCCTAAATAGGGAACAAATGATGAACAAATATAACACATTTAAACTTTCACTTATTTGAGCTGCAAAAAGCAGCTCGACTAAGTGAATTTTCAACTTTATGACAGTATTTTCACTACTCAATTTGAAAATCAATGCATATTTTCACATTGCTGTGCGTATTTTGTACTCCCAATGTTGATAATTAATGCGTATTCAGCTAAAATAATTGCATAAAATACGCCAATACGCACCTTATCTGGAGCACTGAATATATGTTGTGACCCATCATTTGAACCGTCTCTACTTCTGGCGATAAATTACAAATATATGGAAAAATTCTGTGCAACCACAAGTATGTTGTTGCTAGGGATGAAACGGATTAAAGGCCCTGGGTCTCGGATATGCGCAGAAAATTATGAACCAAGGGGCCGTTTCACTAAACTTCATACGACTAAAGTGTTCGTAAGTGGAAAATTATGATAGTCTGTAAATTTCACATTAACAATGTTTTCTTGTGTAAACAATTATTGGATTTACATGTATTGAGCAGCCTATGCTCAATAAATGTAAATCCATTAATTGATATTTCCATACGATCTTAAAATTGCACTTACGAACATTTTAGTCGCACGCCGTTTAGTGAAACGGGCCCCAGATTTTTAAAACGTAATTATATCTTTGTATTGTATTTCTTAACCGAATTGTACATGTAGCTGTCTATGTATGACTTTGCTGTTGAACATACATGTATGTAAATCCCCAATCAATAAATTAATGTAACAGACGTTTTGGAATTTGCCTAAATGAAATGGTGTGATAGATCCAGAGCTCCAGATAAGGTGCGTATTGGCGTTTTTCACACACTTATTTTATCATTTTACGCATTAATTATCAAAAGTGGGAGTACATAATACTACAAAATGAAAATACACAATGATTTCCAAATTGTGTAGTGAAAATAGTGTAAAAAAGTTGAAAATTTACTTCGTTGAGCTGCAAAAAGCAAGCAGTGTTTGATTTTTAGCTCGACTATTCGAAAAATAGTTAGAGCTTATGTTGTCACCCCGGCGTCGGCGTCACCGTCACGCCTTGGTTACAGTTTTTAGTCAAGCTTGTATATGGAATACTACTGGCCCTACACCCACCATACTTGGACAACTTCATCTCCTAGTGATGTACATCAATAACCCCTGATCTATATTTGACCTTGACCTACATTTCCTCTTGAATTACTTAGTTAATTTCCATTGGTTCAGGTTTTTAGTCAAGCTTGTATATGGAATACTACTGGCCCTACACCCACCATACTTGGACAAATTCATCTCCTAGTGTTGTACATCAATAACCCCTGATCTATATTTGACCTTGACCTAAATTTCCTCTTGAATTACTTAGTTAATTTCCATTGGTTAAGGTTTTTAGTCAAGCTTGTATATGGAATACTACTGGCCCTACGCCCACCATACTTGGACAACTTCATCTTCTAGTGATGTACATCAATAACCCCTGATCTATATTTGACCTTGACCTACATTTCCTCTTGAATTACTTAGTTAATTTCCATTGGTTAAGGTTTTTAGTCAAGCTTGTATATGGAATACTACTACCCACCATACTTGGACAACTTCATCTCCTAGTGATGTACATCAACAACCTCTGATCTATATTTGACATTGACTTACAGTTCCTCTTGAATTACTTAGTTAATTCCCCTTGGTTAAGGTTTTTAGTCAAACTTGTACATGGAATACTATTGTGCATACATACACCATACTTGAACAACCTTTTCTCATATGGATGTACATCAATAACCCCTGATCTATATTTGACCTTGACCTACATTTCCTCTTGAATTACTTAGTTAATTCCCCTTGGTTAAGGTTTTTAGTCAAGCTTGTAGATGGAATACTACTGGCCCTACACCCACCATACTTGGACAACTTCATCTCCTAGTGATGTACATCAATAACCCCTGATCTATATTTGACCTTGACCTACATTTCCTCTTGAATTACTTAGTTAATTCCCCTTGGTTAAGGTTTTCAGTCAACCTTGGTTACGGTTTTTAGTCAAGCTTGTACATGGAATATTATTGTGCATACAGACACCATACTTGGACAACCTTTTCTCATAGGGATGTACATCAATAACCCCTGATCTATATTTGACCTTGACCTAAATTTCCTCTTGAATTACTTTTCCTCTTGAATTACTTACTTAATTCCCCTTGGTTAAGGTTTTTAGTAAAGTTCGTATATGGAATACTCCTGGCCCTACACCCACCATACTTGGACAACTTCATCTGTGATTCTC
The DNA here is from genome assembly GCA_029237695.1 of Conchocele bisecta. NCBI lineage: Eukaryota > Metazoa > Mollusca > Bivalvia > Lucinida > Thyasiridae > Conchocele > Conchocele bisecta. The sequence continues at coordinate 106,523,271 of CM055268.1, forward strand.
CTAGTGATGTACATCAACAACCCCTGACCTATATTTGACTTTGACCTACATTTAACCTTGAATTACTTAGTTAATTCCCCTTGGTTAAGGGTTTTAGTCAACCTTGGTTAAGGTTTTTAGTCAAGCTTGTACATGGAATACTAGTGTGCATACAGACACCATACTTGGACAACCTTTTCTCATAGGGATGTACATCAATAACCCCTGATCTGTATTTGACCTTGACCTACATTTCCTCTTGAATTACTTAGTTAATTCCCCTTGGTTAAGGTTTTTAGTCAAGCTTGTAGATGGAATACTCCTGGCCCTACACCAACCATACTTGGACAACTTCATCTCCTAGTGATGTACATCAACAACCCCTGACCTATATTTTACCTTGAATTACTTAGTTAATTCCACTTGGTTAATGTTTTTAGTCAAACTTGCAGATGGAATACTCCTAGTCAAGTTTGTTGATGGAATACTATTGTGCATACAGACACCATACTTGGATACATTTTTTTCATAGGGATGTACATCAATAACCCCTGACCTATATTTTACCGTCACCTACATTTAACCTTGAATTACTTACTTATTTCCACTTGGTTATGGTTTGTACTCAAACTGGGTTAATGTTTATTGTCAAGCTTGTATATGAAATACTCCTGGGCCTACAGCAACCATACTTGGAGAATTTCATCTCCTAGTGATGTACATCAATAATCCCTGACCTATATTTGACCTTGACCTACTTTTATCCTTGGATTACTTACTTATTTCCCCTTGGTTACGGTTCTTAGTCAAGCTTGTATATGGAATACTCCTGGGCCTACATCAACCATACTTGGAAAACTTCATCTCCTATTGATGTACATCAATAACCCCTGACCTATATCTGACATTGACCTACATTTAACCTTGAATTACTTACTTAATTTCCCTTGGTTACGGTTTTTAGTCAACCTTGGTTAAGGTTTTTATGCAGGCCGCGGCCACCTTGTTTGTCAAGCTATGTGTACATCGACAACCCTCGTAGTCGAGCTATGCTGTTCTCCTACAGCTCTTGTTGTAGCTGAAATAAGTGAAAATTCCTCCTTTTTATGCCCCCACCACCGAATTGTGAGGGGGGCATATAGACTAGTGTTACCGGCATCCGTACGTACGTAACCTTAACGCTCGGGTAAATGGTTTATAATTTCTGTTTCCTTGCTCGGATCTGCTTCACATTTCACACACACATTGCTCCAATGGTCCTCTAGCGCCCTGTGACAAATCAACATACGTCCCGCCCCCGCTAAGCCCAGGGTCAAGGTCACAGACTTGGTGCGTTCGAAACCTTAACGCTTGAGTAAATGGCTTATAATCGCTGTTTGCTTGCTCGGATCTGCTTCACATTTCACACACGCATTTCTCCAATGATCCTCTGCCACCCTGTGACAAATCCACATTCGTCCACCCCCGCTAAGCCCAGGGTCAAGGTCACAGACTTGGTGCATTTCAAACCTTAACGCTCGGGTAAATGACTTATAATTTCTGTTTCCTTGCTCGGATCTGCTTCACATTTCACACACACATTGCTCCAATGGTCCTCTAGCGCCCTGTGACAAATCCACATACGTCCCTCCCCCGCTAAGCCCAGGGTCAAGGTCACAGACTTGGTGCGTTCGAAACCTTAACGCTCGGGTAAATGGCTTATAATTACTGTTTCCTTGCTCGGATCTGCTTCACATTTCACACACGTACGTACGTACGAAACCTTAACGCTCGGGGTAAATGGCTTATAATTTCTGTTTCCTTGCTCGGATCTGCTTAACATTTCACACACACATTTCTCCAATGGGCCTCTACCGCCCTGTGACAAATCCACATTTGTCCCGCCCCCGCTAAGCCCAGGGTCAAGCTCACAGACTTGGTGCGTTCCAAACCTTAACGCTTGCGTAAATGGCTTATAATCAAATATGCCTCGTTTTCTTTGGCTGACAGCGGGGGCATTTGTGTGCCGACAGGCCACATTTTTAGTTTAAATTTATTTTTATCATTTGTTCCCTATTTAATAAGGTAGGAAATCAATAATACATTTGTAAAAGTAAAATACACATTGAATTTGAAATATGGGGGTATATTACTCTTTACATATAAAACTTATCCGGAGCTCTGCTCTCATTTTCAGTGCATGAGGTAAACATTTATCCGAGACATTATCGGAGACGCTGGGCCTTTAAGTAACTGCATGTTGTTTCCAGGGATACGGCGGGACAGGAGCGGTTCCACACGATCACCACGTCGTACTACCGCGGCGCGATGGGAATAATGCTCGTCTACGACATCACAAACGCCAAGACGTTCGAGAACATCTCCAAATGGTTGCGTAATATAGACGAGGTATGGCCGTATTTTTAGACAGTGAGTCTCGTGTGGTGGCACCTCCATGTATGGTTATTTTAATTTTAGGGATGAATATATATACAGTGCGACCCCGTTAGTACACGGAAGTCCGGCGACATACAACCTTCCGTGTTGCTTATCCGAACCGTGCTATATCCGTTCTCGCCCAAGACGCATCATAATGTCAACAAAAAATACATGTACACTGTACACTGTGACTGCGAATGAACGACGTCGCCAATGCCTATAATATGCCATAAGTTTTCACTGTTATCTTCCCATGTAATAAATATATTGAATCCAAGAATTGTTAACGTCATGTTTCATTTATTCATCAATTTCATGTAGAATGTAGATCTACGCAGGTCCGTGCAATCCATTATTGTAAATGCGTGTAGAAAAAAGTGTAGTAATGATGACTCAATGACCCAATGACCGATATCCTGTTCCATCAGCTGCAACATCACGGACAAGCTCGTGCGTTGCAATCTGTGTTCATATGGTGAGCACACGGGTGGAAGACTCGGGACCTATGACACCAAAATAAATGCCATTATCCCACCCACCTGGTATCGTACTGTACATGACGTTAATAATAGAACGAGATCAAGTGGGTGGGGTAATGGATATTTTTGTAATTTTCTTTTCTTTGTGTCACACGTCCGACTATTCTACCTGTGGGTTTGAATACAGACCTGTATAGACGTTGTTTTGCCCGACGTGTTATAATATTGCGCCAGTTCATGAGGTAATCAGGCTTATCACGTGAGATTTTCGACGAAGATGAATCTGATAATAGTGTACATTTTCTGTAAACGATATCGAATTTTGACGAATATTAAATTAGTAATTATTACGCATTTGCTCTGAAAATGTTATCAACTTTCCGATATATTTGCAGAAAAAAGTCAAATCATTCTCGGTGAAAATCTGTTCTATAATAAAGTTGATTATCTCGTGCACTGGCTCAATTATGACAGCGAAACAAGGCCAGTTGTCAGGTACACATTTGTGTACATGCGCCGGGGGCGTGGGCAGTGCTGTAACACTTTAGTTAATCTGGGTCGAGTTAATTCTGCGCGACTGATACGCGATCTCCGATTGGTCAGCCTTTACACCTAATTAATATTCCACCAATGGTGAGCGCGAACGCATGCCGGAAAAATGAAATCGAGCACATAACAATTAGCACTGCTTTGTTACTGTTCTTACTGATCTTATTCCCAGTTTGCTCGGATTAATTTACGAAATGTGCAAACGTGATCAGCTGCACATTCACATCGGTGAGATAAAAGGAGGCTATGCGTCCATAAAAAAAAAAAAATCGTCCATTTTGGGTCTAATTTGGGAAAGAATCGCAAATTTAACACGATTTCTGACAATAGTCGTGTAACGAATTTAACACTATTTTGATATACAAATAGGAAAAAAATTCGGGAGCCAAGGCACAACCGTGTACTAACCGAAATCGTGTTATAGTGAAGCGTGTACTAACGGGGTCGCACTGTATATGTAAATATTATATGTTAATTTTTTTAATTTGTTATAGTATGTGTACCCTATGTCAAAGCTATTTGTCCCATTCACAAACTAAGAAACAAGGGGCTGTTTCACTAAACTTTGTACGACTAAAATGTTCGTAAGTGCAAAATTATGATAGACTGTAACAGTGCTCCAGATAAGGAATTAGTAATTGAGTATTGTCACTCCATCATTTCTGAAGCAATTGGGTATTTCAAAATAATTTGGTAAAATAAAATCACACTACTGTTTGACACATCAACAGACAGCAATTATTGAATAGTTTGCTTCGAAATGAAAACATGTCTTGGCATTTCATGAGAATTGTCTACCACAAATCTTTTATTGCTTTTTGATACTCGCTACTACTGGTTTCAATTGGGTTTTTGGAAATGTTAATTGGGTATTTAATCAAATACACAGCTTATCTGGAGCAATGCTGTAAATTACTCATTAACAATGTTTTCTTGTAAACAATTATTGGATTTACATTTATTGAGCATACTGCATATGCAGCCTATGCTTAATAAATGTAAATCCATCAATTGAAATTTCCAGACGATCCAAAATTTGCACTTGCGAACATTTTAGTCGTACGATGTTTTGTGAAACAGGCTCCAGGAACATTATAATAGTTTAGAGTGATTATGTCCCGTATGTGATAGCACCAGAGGGTATATTGAGGGTATATTGAGGGTATATTGCTTCTGCTCTTGAGATTCTGTCCATCCATGCATGCTCATTTTCATCAGAAAGATAAGTTTCTGCATCCCGCGATATTTTCAATATTGCTGGATGGATTATTTTAATATTAAGCTAAGCTAAGTGGTGGGTGGTTGGTCGGGCGAACACGATGGCGTAAATTAACGGTAGGGGTCCTCCTTATAGGAATCACGATTTTCCTGGTTTGGCCCTCGGGTACGTTTTTATCTTGGGCTCTTTTGTTACCTGAATTGTGTTATTGCCCATTATAAAAGTAGTAAGATTATTACTATCCTACTGCTTTTGGGAGGGGGCCAAGTGATTCTGGTGTGAGGACCTGTCATCAGATCAGGATTATATTCTGATTTCAGGGCTGAATTTTTTGTTTTTTTATTGTAAATATTCGTTCTGATTTTGGAATTTTCCCCCCATTTGTACATGTACAGGTAATATATGGGATTAGTACTAAACCCATTGACCCAGCCTTAAATGACCTTAGCTGTTGATATGTTGTTAAATCCCAACAAACAAACAAAACTGTAATAAGTTGTCCATAGAAGTTATGCACAACAGATGTTTATGCGCATAAATGTTTAAAATATCGATATTTTAGCCATCTCAATGTTATAAATGGTCGCAATTTCACAAAACCGGGGTTATTAAGTTCCTGATCAGTGTAGATCCTGACCAGCTGTTTTATTAATATTTCACATTGTTTGCCACTTTATAACAGTGCGTTGTGTGTGCTCCGACTTGTCTCGGTCTACAATGGTCGTATAGGCAATAAGACTGGTTTTGACAGATTGCAGTCCATATGTTTCCTTCTTTCCTATTGATCTCATTTGTGGCTGTGACTGGATAAATGGGACTTCTGGGTTTTGCTACCCGTGTAGATCCAGATCAGCCTGTGCATCCGCACAGTCTGGATCTGCACTGATCGCCATTCCATCAATGAAACACCTGTGATGTTTTTGATTTTGGTCTTTATTGGGCTACAGGAGTGCGCTAGAAGATCAGAAGTTTGAATATCCACAAATACCATCGGACCCATTTCTCCAGTCGCAGCCACATTTTTGTTGAGTCATTTGCATGTTCTTTGTACCAGTAGTGCATTCCTCCATTGGAGCATACAGTGCTTTCATTAATATTGATTTTCAGGAATTGTTTTTAATATACTGAATGTTTCAGGAATTTTGTCACGCCCGCTTACGGACAGCATGATATAGTCGGCACATTGGCGTACATGCGTCCGGGTTAAAGTTTTTGGTTAAAGTTCTTCGGTATACTATCAAAGCCTGGGCGAGCCGCGACCATCTAGTTTATATCAGAAGGAAATGTACGTACGGGCGTCCAGGTTAAAAGTTTTTTGGTATACTATCAAAGCCTCAGCGGGCGCGACATGCGGGCCGCGGATATCTAGAAATATAAAAAAAAGCCCCCCAAAATTTGGATGATATTCTGCAAATTCGCTGTATATGGCCTTTGTTGCATTTCTTGTGCATTTATTGCAGCACGCGAACGAGGATGTAGAGAAGATGATACTCGGTAACAAATGTGATATGGAGGACCGACGTCAGGTGTCCAAGGAGCGCGGAGACTCCGTAAGTTGGCTTATTATATCCTCCCCCCCCCCCCCATTTTCTCAGTCACAGCCACATATAACCTATATATAAACACATTCCCATTGGCTCAATCATATGTTTGAGAAGGTTCATAAGACAGCAATATCCACAGGCTCTTATGGAAACCGATTCTAAAAGTAGATAAGGCCGAAACAACAAAGTCTTGTGGTGCGGGAAACCCGACCCTACTTATGAATATGCAGCTAACCCTAGACTTTTGGCCGTTACAATTTTTTTTATATATGTTCATTTTCGATCCTTCATGTGCTTAAGGTGTTCTTTGTATACTTTAGGCGCTTGTCTTCCGTGTGCATGAAGCAATAATTCCAGCACAAAAATATTTACACAATTCCCTAACATTTGATTGGCCCGTAACAAGTCTCTGTTCAAAATTTATATCCCAGTAAACTCCCACGCCGAACTACTTTCCGTAACCGTGAGGCGTAGTTAAAATAATTCTTAAGAAAACGGAAAATAAACACATTTTCTTGATGAATTAATTTCAAATGCTGGAATTATAAGGAATGAATGGCCTTTTTGTTGAATTTATCGGGGATATAAACTTGGAAAAGTCGTGGGAATACTGGACGAGGCCTTCCGGCCTTCGTCCAGTATTCCCGCGACTTTTCCAAGTTTATACCCTGATAAATTCCACAAAAAGGCCATTCATTCCTATAATAACAACAACAAGTAGCAAATAGTGAACCTATTCCACCATATTGGCACACACAGCTGTCCTCTCTACCTAGTTTTTCTGTCGCGCCCGCTTGCGGACCGCGCGTTGGTCAGCACATTGGTCAGCACATTGGCGTGCATCCGGGTTAAAGTTTTTCGGTATACTTATGTCACGGTACATAACTCACTATGTGGAGAAGATGTGTATTCGTGCCCGGCTAGCTCATTCGGTTAGAGCGATGGTACGGTAAACCAGAGGTCTCGAGCTCCGTTTTCTCGCCCTGTGACATTTGGCGCCCAACGAGGGACTGTGACTGATAAATTGTACCACAAATATGGAATTCAGATACAAATTAAATGTATAATTCGGGGACGAATTTCAATTTGGCGGGGAAGTATGTCACGGTACGTAGCTCACTATGGGGAGAAGATGTGTATTCGTGCCTGGCTACCTCAGTCGGTTAGAGCGATGGTACGGTAAACCAGAGGTCCCGGGTTCGAGCCCCGGTCAGGAGCACATTTTTTCTCACCCTGCGACATGCGGGCCGCGTCCGTCTGGTTCTGGACTGTTGCCCGCACCACAGGTTTTTATGCCACCAGGTTTCGAAGAAACGGGTGGCATATAGTGTTTGTTATGCCACCAGGTTTCGAAGAAACGGGTGACATATAGTGTTTGGACCGTCCGTCCGTCTGTCCCTCCGTCCGTCACACTTTTTGGTTAACCACTTTGTCACAGTTTCTCAAACTGGCCATAGCATCTACATAAGTTGCTTAATCGCTTCAATACTTCAACACTTCATTCATTGGTGTGTGTGCCACACCTGCCTTTTCATAATTTATATGACCTTCACCAGGTTACTTAAATGACGGATGTTTTTAGATAGGCTACGGTCTCAAAGATCAGCTGTGCACTGCAGATCATTGTTATTCGCTCGTTTTGAAAACACGATTTATTTTGTTTTACTGTTGGGTGGACGGCAGGCAGGATATCATTGTTTGGAGCATAAATCATATACTGCTTGGATTATCTTTTATGAAATTCCATAGATGTGTTTATAATATCGATTGGGTTTCGTCCACTCAAGGTTAAGGTCACTAGTGCTTTTAATACATTCATTAATTATACCCCCCGCAATGAGTTGTGGGGGGGTATACTGGAGTCAGGTTGTCCGTCTGTCCGTCCGTGTGTCTGTGCGTCCGTAAACTTAACATCAGATAAATATTGTTATAACTTCTAATTCCTTCATCTAAAATGCTTGATATTTCACACATGCATTCCTGTAAGGCTCTACTACCATGCTGTGCCAAATCCACGACCGTGCAACCCCCGCAGATCCCAAGGTCAAGGTCAAATACTTAGTCCGTAAACTTAACATCATAGAAATATTGTTATAACTTCTATTTCCTTCATCTAAAATGCTTAATATTTCGCACATGCATTCCTGTAAGGCTCTACTACCATGCTGGGCCAAATCCACGACCGTCCAACCCCTGCTGATCCCATGGTCAAGGTCAAATACTTAGTCTCTTTTCAAAACTTAACATCAGAGAAATATTGTTATAACTTCTATTTCCTTCATTTAAAATGCTTAATATTTCACACATGCATTCCTGTAAGGCTCTACTACCATGCTGTGCCAAATCCATGACCGTCCAACCCCCGCTGATCCCATGGTCAAGTTCAAATACTTAGTCTCTTTACAAAACTTAACATCAGAGAAATATTGTTATAACTTCTATTTCCTTCATCTAAAATGCTTAATATTTCACACATGCATTCCTGTAAGGCTCTACTACCATGCTGTGCCAAATCCACGACCGTCCAACCCCCGCTGATCCCAAGGTCACGGTCAAATACTTAGTCTCTTTACAAAACTTAACATCAGAGAAATATTGTTATAACTTCTATTTCCTTCATCTAAAATGCTTAATATTTCGCACATACATTCCTGTAAGGCTCTACTACCATGCTGTGCCAAATCCACGACCGTCCAACCCCCGCTGATCCCAAGGTCAAGGTCAAATACTTAGTCTCTTTTGAAAACTTAACAACAGAGAAATATTGTTCTAACTTCTATTTCCTTCATCTAAAATGCTTAATATTTCACACATGCATTCCTGTAAGGCTCTACTACCATGTTGTGCCAAATCCACGACCGTCCGTCCAACCCCCGCTGATCCCAATGTCAAGGTCAAATACTTAGTCTCTTTACAAAACTTAACATCAGAGAAATAATTTATAACTTCAATTTCCTTCATTGAAAATTCTTATTATTTCACTTGTGCATTCGTCTAAGGTTCAACTATCATGCTGTGACAAATCTACGACTTTCCAACCCCCGCTGATCCCAAGGTCAAGGTCACATACTTAGTCTCTTTACAAAACTTAACATCAGAGAAATATGTTATAACTTCTATTTCTTTCATTGAAAATTCTTAATATTTCATATGCTGTGACAAATCCCCACTGATCTCGAGGTCACCGTCACATACTTACCGTATAACCTTGAATTAATGCCCCCCCCCCCCCCCCCCCCCCCCCCCCCCCCCCCCCCCCCCCCCCCCCCCCCCCCCCCCCCCCCCCCCCCCCCCCCCCCATCCCCCCCCCCCCCCCCCCCCCCTCCTAATAAACGCCCCCCTCCAAATTAAAAAAAATTAAAAAATAAAATGACCAAGGACCGCCAATTTCAAACAAAAATAATCCTTAAATCCTTATTTGTGTTTGAAATTGGCGGTCCTTGGTTTTTTTAGTGGCTAATAAACTCCCCCTTTTTATACGACCGTTTTTTTACGTATTATGTTTTACCGCACGGCGGGCGGGCGGCTGAAGAAAAAGCGCATAGTTCGTGTACACAACTCCTCCGAAACCGTTCAGTCGATCGATCTGAAACTATACACACGTCTTCTACACATATTGAAGATGTGCACCTTGGTGTTTTTATGCCGAAAAAAAACTTAGCCATTTTTTCTTCATTTTTCTATACATTTCTATATACGGTACAGAGTTTGTGTACACAACTCCTCCGAAACCTTTCAGTCGATCGATCTGAAACTATGCACACGTCTTCTACACATATTGAAGATGTGCACCTTGGTGTTTTTATGGCGAAAAAATATTTTTTAACAAGAATATCACCTTTTTAACTTAGCCATTTTTTCTACATTTTTCTATACAATTCTATATACGGTACAGAGTTTGTGTACACAACTCCTCCGAAACCGTTCAGTAGATCGTTCTGAAACTATACACACGTCTTCTACACATATTGAAGATGTGCACCTTGGTGTTTTTATGCGGAAAAAATATTTTTTAACAAAAATATCACCTTTTTAACTTAGCCATTTTTTCTATATTTTTCTATACAATTCTATAGACGGTACAGAGTTTGTGTACACAACTCCTCCGAAACCGTTCAGTCGATCGTTCTGAAACTATACACACGTCTTCTACACATATTGAAGATGTGCACCTTGGTGTTTTTATGGCGAAAACATATAAAATATCGCCTTTTTAACTTAGCCATTTTTTCTACATTTTTATATGCAATTCTATATACAATACAGAGTTTGTGTACACAACTCCGAAGAAACTGATCAGTCGATCGTTCTAAAACTATACACACGTCTTCTACACATATTGAAGATGTGCACCTTGGTGTTTTTATGCCGAAAAAATATTATTTAACATAAATATCACCTTTTTAACATAGCCATTTTTTCTACATTATTGTATCCAATTCCCTATCATTTCTACTTTACACTCTACTTTTCTATCTCTGCCTAAATTAGTATACATGTTTAGCACAACGAGATGAAGAAATAATGCTATAGACTTTCAAATTCTCATTAATGTTTCTTGCCTTGGTGACAGCTTCACATTTCTGCATCTTCCCTGTATGGCCCATATTCTACGGGCGTATTTTGTGACTTGTGGCACTCTTGTTGTAAAATGTAACGTCCCCGGGGGCGTTAATTCGAGGTTATACGGTAGTCTCTTTACAAAAATTAACATCAGAGAAATCGGTTATAACTTCTATTTCCTTGCTCACGTTCATGCCGCTAATCAAGGTCACAAGCCCACACACTTGGAAATTTTTACATATTTTAGGAGTACCTGGGCCCACGCGGGGGGGGGGAGGGGGGGGGGGGGGGGGGGGGGTATTCCGTAAGCCTCGCTTACTGACCAATCTAGTTTCACATTGTACTGCATGTTTTGTGTAATCAACTCCTGGCAGCTTTCATTCATGCCTGAATGGATGTAACATCTCGAATTTGCAGGCTATATCCTGAAATCAGGATTTGATGTTCCTGATAATTGTATCCCCCCGGACTCCGTAGGGGGATACTATGGATTTGACAGCGGGCCGCGTCCGCGTCCGCCGCAGACACTTCTTGTCCGGAGCATAACTCGAACACCCTTTGGAATATTTTCATGAAACTTCACACATGCATATACCACGACCCGAAGGTGTGTCGCGCCCAAGAATGACAACTCTTGCATAGCTAATTTTTGAGTTATCTGCCTTTTTTGTTTCTCGCACTGATTTCGTGTCCGGAGCATAACTCCACCACCCTTTGGAATATTTTCATGAAACTTCACACTTGCATAGACCACGACCCGAAGGTGTGTCGCGCACAAGAATGACAACTCTTGCATAGCTAATTTTTTAGTTATCTCCCTTTTTTGTTTCTCGCACTGATTTCGTGTCCGGAGCATAACTCCCACCCTTTGGAATATTTTCATGAAACTTCACACATGCATAGACCACGACCCGAAGGTGTGTCGCGCACAAGAATGACAACTCTTGCATAGCTAATTTTTCAGTTATCTTCCTTTTTTGTTTCGCGCACTGATTGACCATAACTCGGCCACCCTTTGGAATATTTTTATGAAACTTCACACATTTAATTAGACCACGAACCGAAGGTGTGTCGTGCACAAGAATGACAACTCTTGCATAGCTAATTTTTGAGTTATCTCCCTTTTTTGTTTTCGCGCACTGATTTCCTGTCCGGAGCATAACTCGACCACCCATTGGAATATTTTCATGAAACTTCACACATGCATAGACCACGACCCGGAGGTGTGTCGCGTACAAGAATGACAACTCTTGCGTAGCTAATTTTTTAGTTATCTCCCTTTTTTGTTTTGTGCACTACAAACTGGACAATAATGCATGAAGACCCGTTTTCTCGTCTGCTCTGTACACCTTTTCTCGTGTGCTCTGTACACCTTACCTGTAGAGAGAACAATAGAGACTGGGAGAACCATTCACCTGTGCATGTGCTAGCATGTGCAAATGTCCAGTCTTGACCACTCTTGACCACAGGTAATTTATACAGGTAAATTACTACATTGGATATTACATTTCCGTAAACTGTGTTGAAAATATTGTAGCATTATGTGGACCTGTGCAGATATATGTAGATAAATATAGGACTATTAAAAAAAAATTCTGGGCTCCAGTAGTATTATTTTTAATTTTTAAACTTTTTTTTCATTTTTTTTTTCAAATTCTTTTTCAATGTTTGTCTAGTAGCATAAGGTCGTAAGTGCTATATACAGACTATTCACCTGTGCATGTGCTAGCATGTGCAACTGACCACTGACCACTTACAGGTAATTTATACAGGTAAATGATTATATTACATTTCCGTAAACTGTGTTGAAAATATTGTGGCAATATGTGGACCTGTGCATATATGATATGTAGATAAATATAGGACTATTAAAAAAACATTCTGGGCTCCAGTAGGGAGCATTATTTTTTTATTTCTTTTTAAATTTAATTTTTTTTTTCCATTTTATTTTTACATTCTTTTTAAATTTTTTAACTGACCACTAACTTATTACAGGTAATTTATACAGGTACATTATTACATTTCTGTAAACTGTGTTGACAATATTGTGGCAGTATGTGGACCTGTGAAGATATATGTAGATAAATATAGGACTATTAACAAAAATTCTGGGCTCCAGTAGCGAGCATTATTGTTTTTATTTTTTTTTTGTATATTACATTTCCGTAAACTGTGTTGAAAATATTGTGGCATTATGTGGACCTGTGCAGATATATGTAGATAAATATAGGACTATTAAAAAAAAATTCTGGGCTCCAGTAGCAAGCATTATTATTTTTAATTTTTAAACTTTTTTTTTCAAATTCTTTTTCAATTTTTAGCCAGGTTTTTTGAAGAAAAAAATCCAGGCTATTGGATTGGCGAAAGCCGGGCGGGCGGCGGGCGGCGGGCGGCGGGCGGGCGGGCGGCGTCCACAATCAATGTTAAGTTTTTGTGTTTGAGTCCATTTCTTCATTTCTTTGTTACTGTACCACCTAGGACCACCAAACTTTCACAGCTTCATAATCAAGGGGTGCCCACCACATATCACTATCCAACATGTTACTTTTTTAGCCAGGTTTTTTGAAAAAAAATCCAGGCTATTGGATTGGCGAAAGCCGGGCGGGCGGGCGGCGGGCGAGCGGGCGGGCGGGCGGCGTCCACAATCATGTTTTTTTTTTAACTTGACCCATTTTTTCCGCGTAGTTGACTTAACCATTTTCAATGTTAAGTTTTCGCGTTTACAATGTTAAGTTTTCGTGTTTAGGTCCATTTCATTGGTACTGTACCACCTAGGACCACCAAACTTTCACAGCTTCATAATCAAGGGGTGCCCACCACATATCACTATCCAACATGTTACTTTTTTTTTAACTTGACCCATTTTTTCCGCGCTGTCGACTTGGCCATTTTCAATGTTAAGTTTTCGCATTTACAATGTTAAGTTTTCGTGTTTAAGTCCATTTCTTTGGTACTGTACCACCTAGGACCACCAAACTTTCACAGCTTCATAACCAAGGGGTGCCTACCACATACAACTATCCAACATGTGACCATTTGTAGCCAGGTTTTTTGAAAAAAAATCCAGGCTATTGGATTGGCGAAAGCCGGGCGGGCGGGCGGGCAGCGGGCGGGAGGGCGGCGTCCACAATCAATGTTAAGTTTTCGTGTTTGAGTCCATTTCTTTCTTACTGTACCACCTAGGACCACCAAACTTTCACAGCTTCATAATCAAGGGGTGCCCACCACATATCACTATCCAACATGTTACTTTTTTTTTTAACTTGACCCATTTTTTCCGCGTAGTCGACTTAGCCATTTTCAATGTTAAGTTTTCGCGTTTACAATGTTAAGTTTTCGTGTTTAAGTCCATTTCTTTCGTACTGTACCACCTAGGACCACCAAACTTTCACAGCTTCATAATCAAGGGGTACCCACCACATATCACTATCCAACATGTTACTTTTTTTTTTAACTTCACCCATTTTTTCCGCGCAGTCGACTTAGCCATTTTCAATGTTAAGTTTTCGCGTTTACAATGTTAACTTTTCGTGTTTAAGTCCATTTCTTTGGTACTGTACCACCTAGGACCACCAAACTTTCACAGCTTCATAACCAAGGGGTGCCTACCACATACAACTATCCAACATGTGACCATTTTTTTACCTTCACCTATTATTTCTACGTAATTGACTTAGCCATTTTCAACGTTAACTTTTTAACGTACGTCTGGTTAGAGTTTTTTGGTTAAAACTTTTTCGTTATACTATATCTCTGCAACTGCTTCGCCCATTACCTTGAAACTTCACATGGGTGTTTATCATCATCCATATTTTCATTCTAACCCCCAACCGTGCGGCCCCTGTGCCCAATGTCAAGGTCAAATTACTTTGAATTTTTTTGTTGTTAAAGTTTTTTCGTGTACTATATCTCTGCAACTGCTTCACCCAATACCTTGATACTTCACATGGGTGTTTATCATCATTGTCGCACCTGCTTGCGGAAAGCGCGATCCTGTGCCCAATGTCAAGGTCAAATTACTTTGAATTTTTTTGTTAAAGTTTTTTCGTGTACTATATCTCTGCAACTGCTTCACCCAATACCTTGATACTTCACATGGGTGTTTATCATCATTGTCACACCTGCTTGCGGAAAGCGCGATCCTGTGCCCAATGTCAAGGTCAAATTACTTTGAATTTTTTTGTTAAAGTTTTTTCGTGTACTATATCTCTGCAACTGCTTCACCCAATACCTTGATACTTCACATGGGTGCTTATCATCATTGTCGCACCTGCTTGCGGAAAGCGCGATCCTGTGCCCAATGTCAAGGTCAAATTACTTTGAATTTTTTTGTTAAAGTTTTTTCGTGTACTATATCTCTGCAACTGCTTCACCCAATACCTTGATACTTCACATGGGTGTTTATCATCATTGTTGCACCTGCTTGCGGAAAGCGCGATCCTGTGCCCAATGTCAAGGTCAAATTACTTTGAATTTTTTTGTTAAAGTTTTTTCGTGTACTATATCTCTGCAACTGCTTCACCCAATACCTTGATACTTCACATGGGTGTTTATCATCATTGTCGCACCTGCTTGCGGAAAGCGCGATCCTGTGCCCAATGTCAAGGTCAAATTACTTTGAATTTTTTTGTTAAAGTTTTTTCGTGTACTATATCTCTGCAACTGCCTCACCCAATACCTTGATACTTCACATGGGTGTTTATCATCATTGTTGCACCTGCTTGCGGAAAGCGCGATCCTGTGCCCAATGTCAAGGTCAAATTACTTTGAATTTTTTTGTTAAAGTTTCTTCGTGTACTATATCTCTGCAACTGCTTCACCCAATACCTTGATACTTCACATGGGTGTTTATCATCATTGTTGCACCTGCTTGCGGAAAGCGCGATCCTGTGCCCAATGTCAAGGTCAAATTACTTTGAATTTTTTTGTTAAAGTTTTTCTGTGTACTATATCTCTGCAACTGCTTCACCCAATACCTTGATACTTCACATGGGTGTTTATCATCATTGTCGCACCTGCTTGCGGAAAGCGCGATCCTGTGCCCTATGTCAAGTTCAAATGACTTTGATTTTTTTTGTTAAAGTTTTTTTGTGTACTATATCTCTGCAACTGCTTCACCCAATACCTTGATACTTCACATGGGTGTTTATCATCATTGTCACACCTGCTTGCGGAAAGCGCGATCCT
The DNA here is from genome assembly GCA_029237695.1 of Conchocele bisecta. Classification (NCBI taxonomy): domain Eukaryota; kingdom Metazoa; phylum Mollusca; class Bivalvia; order Lucinida; family Thyasiridae; genus Conchocele; species Conchocele bisecta. The sequence continues at coordinate 106,539,209 of CM055268.1, forward strand.
GTGCCCTATGTCAAGTTCAAATTACTTTGAATTTTTTTGTTAAAGTTTTTTTGTGTACTATATCTCTGCAACTGCTTCACCCAATACCTTGATACTTCACATGGGTGTTTATCATCATTGTCACACCTGCTTGCGGAAAGCGCGATATCGTCAGCATTTTGGCATACGTTCGTCCGTGTGTCCGGTTAAAGTTTTTTGGTTAAAGTTTTTCCATCTACTATATCTATTTTGTTAGTGTCCATGCCTCGCCCCAAGGCGCGACATGCAGGCCACGGCCATCTAGTCTACAAAAAAGTGGGTATAATTATGTTATCCAAGTGTCTATGCTTGGAAAAAACCTGGCCTTCGTGGCTTTGCCTCGTTTCTTGTTGTCTAGTAGCATAAGGTCGTAAGTGCTATATACAGACTATTATCATATAATAAAACAATTATTGACTAGTGAGCCATAGAATATAATCTGATATTCTATGGCTCACTAGTCAATAATTGTATAATATGTTCGGGCCAGTGAAAATTGCTTTCGGGCCCAGGCACGAGGTCAAGGCTGGACAAGGCGAGGCATTTGATTCTGCGGAATTCTTGTTTACTTATCTTCCTTTGTTGTTTCGTGCTCTGATTTTGTATCCAGAGCATAACTCGAACACCCTTTGGAATATTTTTATGCCACACCACGATAGTGGAGGGGGCATTTAGTGTTACCCTTGTCCGTCCGTCCGTCCGCACACACGAATGGGTACTTGTTGTAAGCGTACGGGGATCTTATTGGGTAGGGTTAGGATAGTGTTGGGTACTCTTGTTGGGTATTTTTATAGAGTAAAAACCCAACAAGTATTCATTCGTAGGAACGTGCGTCCCGTCGTCCCGTCGTCCCGTCCGTCCGTCACAAAACTTTAACACTCGGGTAAATGTCTCATAATTTCTTCATCCTTCGACCGATCTCCTTCATATTTCACATACACATTGCTCTAATGGTACTCTACCGCCCTGTGCCAAATCCACGTTCGTCCTGCCCCCGCCAAGCCCAGGGTTCAGATCACATACTTAGTGCTTCAAAAACTTTAACGCTCAGGTAAATATCTTATAATTTCTGTTTTCTTTCACGGATCAGCTTCATATTTCACATATGCATTGCTCTAATGGTCCTCTACCGCCCTGTGCCAAATCTACGTTCGTCCTGCCCCCGCCAAGCCCAGGGTCAAGGTCACATACTTGGTGCTTCAAAAACTTTAACGCTCAGGTAAAAGAAAATTTTGACTTGGAATTTGGCCTCATTTATTATCAAAGCGATATGTGGGACATCCGTGTTCTATGAACACATTTTCTAGTTTATTAAACTTCACACATGCATAGAAGACGACCCAAAGGTGTGTCGCACGTAAGAATGACAACTCTTGCGTCGTTAATTTCTTAGTTGTCTCCCTTTGTTGTTTCGTGCACTGATTTCGTGTCCGGAGCATAACTCGAACACCCTTTGGAATATTTTCATGAAACTTCACACATGCATAGACCACGACCCTAAAGGTGTGTCACGCAAGAATGACAACTCTTGCATCACTCATTTTTTAGTTATCTCCCTTTGTTTTTCCGTCACTGATTTTGTCTCCGGAGCATAACTCGAACACCCTTTTTTAAAACTACTTGTGTATCTGGGGAGGGGGATACACATGCGCTTGTCGACAAGCGTCCATTTCTAGTTCAACATGGGAAGCACAATTGTACGCATTTGTGAGTACAAAATACGTTTGTTTAGCCATTTTCAGGATTTGGCATTTGGAACTGTTCCCACCCTCGCATTTCTCCACCAGCGTCCAACTTGTACCAAATGCCCCCTGATCAGACTGTAGATGCACAGGCTGATCTGGATCTACACTAGTCACAAAACACATGAGCCCCACTTCTCCGGTCACACAGGTATGGGTCGTGTCCTAGGGGATATGGCATTGAACTTCAGTACCAGAGGTAGTGAGTTCAATCCTCACCCTAGGCATGAAAAATACTTGTATAGTATTTCCATCCAACTGTCGGATGAGACTTTAAACTGTGGTCCTGTAATCCTACCGGTATTACTTTTAGGGGAAGGGGCCAAGTGACGTTGGTGTGGTATGGACCTGACACCAGGTCGGTTGATAGGCCGTTAAACACCAATAAACAAACAACACTGTGGTCCCGTCTCTATATGACCGTAGCTGTTGCTGGGACGTTAAACCCATTACTTTCACTTTCTTCCGTCACAGCCAGAGCTCCAGATAAACTGCGTATTTGCTTAAATATCCAATTAAAATTGCCAAAAACCCAATTGAAATCAGAAGTAGCGTGTATCAAAAGCAATAACAATTTTTCGGTTACCACAAAATTGTTATTGCTTTTTGATACTCACTTCCTCGAGAGACACTCTGTTTCAAAATGTTATTAGAAACATTTATAGTCAGAGCTCCAGATAAGCTGCGTATTTGCTTAAATACCCAATTAAAATTGTCAAAAAAACAATTAAAATCAAAAGTAGCAAGTATCAAAAAGCAATACAAATTTTGTGGTACCTTTATCATGATGCAGAAAACAATAAACAGACCACAAATATAGCATATTTTTCTTATTTTCCATGTCAGAAAACATGTCTTGGTATTTCATTAGAATTAGACAATTCTAATGAAATGCCAAGACATGTTTTCATTTAGAAGCAAACTATTCAATAATTGCTGTCTGTTGATGTGTAAACAGTAGTGTGATTTTATTTTACCAAATTAAAATTTTGAAATGCCCAATTGCTTCAGAAATGATGGAGTGAAAATACTCAATTACTAATTCCTTATCTGGAGCCCTGCACAGCCACATTTCTATATTTACAGATTGCCAGAGAACATACGATTCCATTCTTAGAAACCAGTGCAAAAGCTAACATTAATGTTGAAAAAGCCTTCATGGATTTAGCACAAGCCATTTTGAATAAGGTAAGTAATTGTAAAATAGTGTACAGTACGTTCACCATTGAGGGGGTCCAACATAACATGCTATAAAGTTTACTTTCTCCTAACTCTTTTATGGTACATGTTTTATTACACTCTTGCGAGTTATTTGCATGGGTTTCGCTCTGAGAGAAAACCGTTCTCAACTCGACTAATGTACAATGTTAATTTGCATTTCAAAATGTTTACATGACGTCACGATTGACGTCACACAACGTGATGTCAAAACGCGGGAAACACATCAGTGTGTAACTATTCATACGCACTGCACAATTCTTTTGCTTACAATCTCAAAAGATATGCATATATATGCGCTGTGAAGTTAATAAATAGGATATTCCATCATACATGTTTGAATAGCGGAAATAATACACTCGTGTCCGTCGGCTTCCGTGCAAGCAACTCGTTCGCTACGCTCGCTCTTTGCTTACGCGGAAGCCGACGCACACTCGTGTATTATTTCCCGCTATTCAAAATGTAGGATGGAATATCCTCTATATATTTCCATCCCACTGTTCTTTCCTGACGAGACCCCATCATATGTATAACCTTAACTGTTACGGTGGTGGGTGACAGGTGTGAGCATACAAATGGTAAAATTAACGATACGTTTCATCGTTACTGGAAGCCCAATATTCCTGGTTTGGCCGTCGGGGGGTACATTTTATTTTTGGCTTTCTTGTTATATGACAGTTAAATCTTGTTATACCCATTTTGGCATTATAATCCTATTACTATTAGGGAGTGGGGGCTAAGTGACTGGTGTGGTGAAGACCTGTAGCCGATTTCATCAAAATTGCAATCAAAATTGCAAAGTATACTTTGAGGGAGTCATCATTTATTTTTCCTGAAATGCATTATATCATATAGAACTAACGACTGCATACATTTGATGATTAAAAGTATGCAGAATTATTATACTGAATTTATTACATTATCACAGCCAAAATATCACAGGTGAAATATGGGGAGGAATTCAACCCCATTAAAATTGCTTCAAATGACCGTAGCTGTTGACAGGTCATTAAACATTGTTAAATAAATTGCTGTTGCTTTGACGTCAAACCCGTTTCACCTTTTCAGACGCCTGGTCGGGAAACCCAGTCAAGCGGCGGTGTTGACGTTCACAGGTCTTCAGACCCAGGGACAAGACGATGTTGTTAATATTTTCTAGGATAGATAATGCCGCCAGAACATGATAAAATACACAACATTGTACTTGCAAATATTATAAACCCAGGTCGGGCTGCATATGCATGATCACATTGGAAAAATTGTCACAGGGTGGGGAAAATGTTGCCCAGCCCGGGGCTCGAACCTGGAACCTGGTTTGCTGTAACCAGTGTGGATGGGGTTGGCCTTGGGGTTGACATTTTTTGATGTTCAAGGCGAGGTCTAAACCCACAACCTCCGGATTGGAAGTCATGTGTTCTAAACACATCGACTTCCAATCCGGAGGTTGTGGTTTCAGACCTCGCCTTGGACATCAAAAAATACTTTCTTAGTATTTTCATCCCACTGGTGTTTCGGATGAGACTTGAAACCGAGGTCCCATCCCTACATAACCTTAGCTGTTGCTGGGACGTTAAACCCATTCACTCACTTTTGCCGTACCAGGGGTTCTGTTTCGCTAAACTTCGCACGATAAAAATGTTTGTACGAAGATTTTTATTAATTTGATTTTCACATTAACGTGGCCAACCAATGATACCATTTTCCGCCTACATGTACAATGGTGTCAGCTAATTCTGTGCACCGAAGGCTTTCCAAACAAATGTATATGTCAATAATTCCAGCACAAAAATATTTACACAATTCCCTAACATTTGATTGGCCCGTAGCAAGTCTATGTCCAACATTTATCCCAGTAAACTCCCATGCTGAACTACTTTCCATAACCGCGAGGCGCAGTTAAAATAATTATTAAGAAAACGGAAAATAAACACATTTTCTTGATGAATTTATTTCAAATGCTGGAATTATAAGGAATGAATGGCCTTTTTGTGGAATTTATCGGGGATATAAACTTGGAAAAGTCGCGGGAATACTGGACGAGGCCTTCCGGCCTTCGTCCAGTATTCCCACGACTTTTCCAAGTTTATACCCCGATAAATTCCACAAAAAGGCCATTAATTCCTATATTAACATCCCCATATTCAGTCAAAATTTTCGAAATATTCAGCGCTGTTCAAAAACGTCTGCAGGTAAAATATCATAACGTTCTGACGTCAGTGACATAAATTGTGTGATATATGACATCACATGTGTGTTTGCAATGTCACATTTGTTTCTGCTAATGCTGCGCATCTGGTAGTGTAAACAAAATGGCGAACAGCTTACTGGATCAGCATAGCAAAATTGGTATTAAACTTGAAGCAGAACTATCCAGTGACGTCATGACAGGTTAGTTTCTTAGTTGAACAGTTAATTTAGTAAATAAGACAGCTATTCCATCAGCACGGTCTGAGGATGTTACACATTTTGACTATATTCGGAATAACTTTTTACCAAACTATCGGAATGTGATAAAATTGTGCCACAGTGTAGCAATTAATCAGCTTGTTTATTCCGAAATCCACATATTTTATTATGACGTACACGAGGACGTGACTTGCGCATTAGCCGATGTGCAGAATTAGCCGAAATTGACAGTACACATCCACTAAAAACTTACAAACATTGCCTAACGGTGTTAACGTTATTCTAATTTTTAATTTCGCACTTACAAACTTCTTAGTCGTACGAAGTTTAGTGAAACGAGCCCCAGTGCTTTACCAACTGAGCTTACCGTGCAGATAGACACATAATCCTCATATAGATGAACGCAAGTAAAACCCCAGTCAATCAATCAAATTCTTTTAGTTACTTACAAACCTACCAAGACGCACTTACAACCCGTGTAGACCCAGATCAGACTGCATATTCATGCAGTCTGATCAGGGTCTACACGGTTTGCCTAAAATCATTGTTTAACCGAGGATGGTTTTGAAATTAGAAGTCAAAATAAAATGGTAGCAATAAAAAAAGACTATTTTAAATTTACGAATGCTCCAATATTAGTAAAATATAGTTTTCAAGTATTTTCTGAAATTTTCAGTAGCCAAAATGTCCATTTCTGAAATATAGGCTAAAAGTCCATTGTTACATGACTGCCGTTGTTTGATACCGCTCGCAACTGTGTTCAAACGTACAGCGCGTGCTGTTTGACCATGGCTGTAGACAATGCTCATTCCGGGGCCAATCCAACATCTACGTAATGCATGTGTCTCGAGACGTTGCTGGAACGCGCCATTACGTCACCAGACCAGTTCAAAACGGTCTCACTGAAATTTTGAATTTGATGCAGCTGCTTCACGCGACGTGTACTGCGTCCCCGGAATATGTATGTGTAAATTAGCAGTTTGAATGGAGCAGATTATCAAAGTAACGAAAGTTCTGCATATTTATGCTCAAATTACACGATATTTCCGACGGTAATGTAACAATAACATTCGACAATGTCCAGCCGTGGGTAAATATTTGCCGTGGCACTCGGGAACTGTTTGAACCCGCGGCCTACGGCCTTGGGGTTCAAACAGTTCCCGAGTGCCACGGCACGGTAATGTAACAATAACGTTCAACAATGTCCAGCCGTGGGTAAACGTTTGCCGTGGCACTCGGGAACTGTTGAACCCGCGGCCTATGGCCTTGGGGTTCAAGCAGTTCCCGAGTGCCACGGCACGGTAATGTAACAATAACATTCAACAATATCCAGCCATGGGTAAACGTTTGCCGTGGCACTCGGGAACTGTTTGAACCCGCGGCCTGCGGCCTTGGGGTTCAAACAGTTCCCTCGTGCCGCGGCACGGTAATATAACAATAACGTTCAACAATGTCCAGCCGTGGGTAAACGTTTGCCGTGGCGCTCGGGAACTGTTTGAACCCGTGGCCTACGGCCTTGGGTTTCAAGCAGTTCCCTCGTGCCATGGCAAACGTTTGCCCACGGCTGGACATTGTCGAACCGTATATTTGAATATCTACATTGCTATTGCGGCTACCAGTAACGCCAACCTAGGTTTTACCTACCTATTGTATAGTGACATGTGCAGAATGAATGATTAGATGCACAATTCATTATTAATCTGGGTCTAAACCAGTTGTAAATGCAATGTTGATTTTATCGTGTTCTGGAACTATTTACTTTAATGTCTTTGTAAATCCACTTACAAGAATGCAACCCTAGTGCAACAAGTATTCAATTCAAACCTAACTGCAAATCAGTTTAAAGCTGTGATGTTTGTTTCGACTAAATGCTACCTTGAAACACTTCAATCCATGTCGTGTTTTAGAGAAAACATGGTTGTTTTGAGGCATTGCTGTTTTTGTATCAAAACAGTGTCCTTCGTTTGTTTTGTTTTGAGATACCAATTTCAATTGTTATTAACTTCTTGTATATTTTGAGGCAACACTCTTTGATTATAGTTTTTGGTATGGAAAATAGCGTCTCAAAATTGAATTTCTCGTTAATATTAATCTGTAAGAGATGTCGTTAAATTTCTCGTTAATATTAATCTGTAAGAGATGTCGTTAAACGACATGTTTACAATGAAACTACAGTGTTTCAATAAATTTTCAATTATAGTAGAGTATCAATGCAGTGTTGTCGTTAACATGAATGGACTTGAATTAATTTCTGAAAATTACCAAACAATATTGTGAAATTGGAAGATTTCCTTCTTTGTCTATATTAAAAAATCCTTAAATTTTGATAAAATATAAATTCCTGAAAATCTATATCAACCCTTAGAATGCGATATTAACCCTTAGAATGCGGGAACCGAAACGTGTCATCTGCTGTTGTTTCATATGTTGTCTTCTTTCTAAATATAAACATTAGTACATCATTTTTCTCATTAAAAACACTTTAGAATCATTTCCTATATAAAAAAAACATGGTTTGACAACACTTTAGAATAGAAATGATTCTAAAGTGTTGTCAAACCATGTGTTTTTATTAGAAAAATGAAAATATAAAATAAATGACAGACGACAAGATTTAATTTGACATTGTAAGGTTAATGACAGCACTGTCCTTGTACACCTACTTAAGTGTCGTGAGATAACACTACTGCCTGCACTAAACAACAACAACAATTGATTTATTCTAGTCTCACGTTGCTATGAACATTCTTGTAAATGAATTTGCAAAGTTTTATGTTTCTTCCGGGATTCAAGTTTTTGTAAACAAAAGTAATATAATCATGTTTGTAAATCGCTGTCTTGTGTGAGTCGCTACTGGAGAAAGCATAATAGAATATTGGCAGCCAGCATACACCCAGATCAATGTGTACACCCAGATCAACGTGTACGTTTGTAGTGTTCCGTTTCATTATTTCGGGAATAGGACCCATAAATTTGAAATTGGGAAAACATAATGTAATGACCAAAAAGTTCAATAATAAAATATAAAAACACATTTTTACTGTATTTTTCTTGGTCTATCAATGACAAAGTACTTTGACAACAATATCATAAGAACTATGATGTAAAAATACATTAAAATCAATAAATATTTCAGAGAAATAATGTTTTTTGGGCACATAATATTTTTGCATATTTTTATGATTAAATATGTTTAATTGGCCAAACACATTTTTAACCCTTAAATTGCGGGAAACAAAATTTGTCTTCTGCTGTTGTTTTATATTTTATTTTCTTTCTCCATAAAAAAACATGGTTTGACAGCACTTTAGAATCATTTCGGAAATGATTCTGAAGTGTTGTCAAATCGTGTTTTTGATGAGAAAAACGGAAAATAGAAAAAGAACAGCAGACGGCGAAGTTTCATTTAGCACTGTAGCAAGTTCACACATTTATCTGGGTGTAAATGGGCTGTGAAGGTCACATGGTGCATTTTCTAGTTCTGCGGCGTGTATGTTTTCCATGTACCCGCAATAAAGCTATTTAGGTGTAGAAGACTGCTATCTACACCTGTATCCCAGCAAATCTTTGTTGTCTGCCGCTTTTTATTTATTTTCAGTATTTCTAGACAAAAAAAAGTGTTTTGGCAGCATATGAGAATTGTCTCCATTGGAGATGATTGTCATTGTTTTCATTCAGTAAAAAGAAAAAGCATCAGACGAAAACACCGTTGTCATGCAGAATTCAAATTTGTCGTCTGCCGTTTTTTATTTGTTTTCTGTAATTGTGTACAAACATTTTTTTGGAAGAACATGAGAATAACATGTGCTGTCAAAAAATGTTTTCACTTTGCAAAAAGAAAAAGCAGCAGACGAAAGAAAAACCTTGTGTAAAATTTTGCCGTCTGCTGTTTTTTAATTATTTCAATATTTCTGAATAAAAATGTTTTTACGGGTTGAAACTTGACGAACAAAGGAAATGTCGACGTAGCTATGAAGCTGTATATAGGTATGGAAGGTCGCTCAACAGGATTTCATCCTTATTAAAATATGTACATATTCATGGGAAGTTTGCCATACGGCATTAACAGTTTACGCCAGTTTTAATTTGAAAACTTACTGTAGCCTTCAGAAATAATATAAACTGTTTACGGCCCAACCGGGACTCGAGTCACGGTTGGGTCGTGAAAAGTATATAAAAATATTTAGTCGTTTTTCAGATCCCAGGCAGTGTATAAAGTCGGTTGACGCCCCTGCTGACGAGTCCCAAGAAATAGAAACTGTTTAGAAATAATACAGAAATCAATTATAATGTCCAGTCTCGTCTGCATCACTGTGTTTTACCAATAACAAATAAAATATATATTTTGTAAATGATTTCAAAAGTTCAATAATTCAGAGAAAATGCTCGTACAATTTTGTCAAATTTCTACTTCATTTACAAAGATAAATCTTGAAAAATGCTTTTGGCAAAATTAAGCACAGTAATACTAAATTTTCTGTGATTTTCCAAAATTATTTTTGGATGCTATTGTAAATTATCAAAATTAATTTTGCCAAGATAATTTGATTCAATACAACATATTACTCCATTACTCTGTTTTGATCAGCTCCCAGTTTTACAGCCTTTGTCACGTATATATTTCCAGTATACAAGTGTATTTCTATACGGTGGCCAATATGTGCCAATTGTTATTCCAGAACTTGCTGTAAATCATTACTGTTGCATTCGAAAATGTATAACTTTGGTTTGCAACCATTGTTGGCCAAATCAAGTGACTGGTGTAGTATGGACCTGGCACCAGGTCAGGTCATTCTAATTTCAGGGCTGAATGTATATTTATTTTGATGTAAATATTCCGTTCTGATTTTGGGATTCTCCCCCCAATGCAGTTAAATGTTGGATCGAATCCATTTGCCAGCCTTAAATGACCTTAGCTGTTGATAGGCCGTTAAAACACCAATAAATCAAAAAATGGTATCGACCAATGAAACTCGCTGATTTAAAGTACAAATGTTAACCCTCTGAACCCAACCGTCTGCTGTTTTATATTTTGTCTTCTTTCTTATTAAAAACATGGTTTGACATCACTTTATAATCATTTCCAGTGGAAATGTTTCTAAAGTGACGTCAAACCATGTTTTTGGTGTAAAAAGAAAAAGGGCAATAAACAGCAGACGACCCAGTCTGGGCAATAAATTTGATGTCGCCATTGGGTTTTATATCTTTATTTCTATTTGAAAAATAGTAATTTGGTTAACTTTCTTGAATCATTCGATGGACCTGGCTCATAAGACTACAGAATGAACACACATGTAACATATACTGTTCAGTTCCACACATTTAGCTGTTAACTTAAAGGTACTAAATCACCATTCCAAAATATAAATTTAGGCGCAAATTTGATAATGATGAATTTTTATGACCCCATTTTAGGTAGAGCCGGAATGCATACTTATAGCATTTGGTCTAAATGTCCGTCCATGTATCGGGTTAAGAAGGTTGCCGAGTTTCTCCAATCTGATAGGCCGTTAAACCCCAACAAACGAAACAAACAAACAAACCAATCTGTCACCGGGGGCATTTGCATGCCGACAGGCCACATTTTCTTGCCGCCTGCAGTGTTTTTGCAGAAAACCAACCAGGTTACCAGGTTGCAATCCAAGGTTACACTTTTCATGTGTTTACAAAGTGTGGAAAGTCATCATAGGACACATTGTTTTCATCCATTAAATTGGCATATATAAGCCAGAAAGAGTGATACTTTCTTTTTGCCAGGTAGGCCATTCTACTCGATGGTTTCGTCACAGATATCGGTGATCGGCAATAGATAACTCCATGTAGATAATCATGTTTAACCCTCCCTTGCACCGCTATCTTAATTTGTTGTCGTCTGCTGTGTATTTTCCATTTTTATCATCAAAAACCTGCTTCGACAGCATTTTAGAATCATTTACAACATGCTTTGACAGCACTTTAGAATCATTTCCATTGGAAATGATTCTAAAGTGCTGTCAAAACATGTTTTTATTGAGAAATAAGGCAAGATATAAAGCAACAGCAGACGACAATTGTTGTGTGCAGCGGTCTAAGCGTTAATAACACATAACTGACAACACAATCGGTTAATACTATGCGAGACGAGCGATGTGATTTTGTACCTAGAAAGATGTGCCATATTTCAGGAAAAATATTTACAAAATTTACGAGATATTCATCAATCAACCAATCGATCTGCAAATGACGTCGAAGGTTGACAAAATATTCAGAGAAAATGCAAAAATTTTCATTAAAAAATGGCACATGGTATTTGGTACAAAATCACATGATTTGGTAATTGGGTCACCGACTGAGAAAAGGGACCTTATGCTGTTCACCATTCATTCAGACACTGAAATAGTCTTGGGGGTAAGTCTGCAGATCATTTAGACCCTGGTCCTACTGCATGAATGGGCAAGCGTACAAAGTATCTCGGTGGGTGGGAGAATGCGATGGGTAATTTAACGATCGTTTTGTCCGAATATTTAGGGTTATTACGGTATTACCTAAACATCTAGACAGGCATATTGATTTCAGATTTCCATTTTCAATCCAGGTAGAATACTTTTTAACTGCAGCGTATCACAGCTGTGATACAGATAAGACAAATTTTACCCGGGCATATCTATTACTTTGGGGTATGGCTATTTGAATTTATGAGTGAGTATCTTTTGACAACAAAAACTCAATGACTGGTGTAGTAAGGACCTGGCACCAGATCAGGATATTCAAATTTCAGGAAATATTCTGTTTTGATTTTTGGAAATTGAAATTTTCATAAAAATATCAAAAACATTTCCTGAAAATAAATATATTATTGCAAATCCCTTGCGGCCCAATTTTTGTCAACTTCACGACAAAGTGTTTACCATCCTGGTCACAGCGATGTCATAGTTTTTGTCTGCATAGACCAAACCATGTTCTCTTGTTGAAAATTAGAATTAAACAACAAATACAGATTACATGATTTGTGGCTGTGACTAGAGAAATGGCGCTTATGGGTTCTGCGACCAGTGTAGATCCAGATCAGACTGTGCATCCGCACAGTCTGATCAGGATCTGCACTATTCGCCATTCCGTCAATGAAACACCCTTCATGTTTCTAACAAGGAACATTGATCGTTATCAGGCTACAGGAGTGCGCCATCTGATCAGGAGCTACACTGGTCACAATTCCCATAAGCCCAATTTCTCCAATCACATCCACATAATTATTTGTGTTTATATCAGTATTTATTCTCATTGTACTCTGTACCATAGACGAATTGTGTATCAACTTTATACTGACATTCTTTCTCACACATTAACTCTGCATGCTAGCGGTGAAAATATCCGCCAAACGAATTAGGAGTATATATTTTATTTCGAATCCTCAGAACTCGATTCTAATGAAATTCCAAGACATATGCATGATATTTACAAGGAGAAATAAAAGAAATATGATGATTTTTTGTCTGCTAGTTTTTGTCGCGCCCGCTTGCGGAAAGCGCGATATAGTCGGCCGTTTGGCGTACGTACGTACGTGTGTCCGGTTAAAGTTTTTGGTTAAGCTGTAAGGTTAAGTTTTTTGGTTAAAGTTTTTGGTTAAGTTCTTTGGTTAAAGTTTTTGGTTAAGTTTTTTGGTTAAGTTTTTGGTTAAAGTTTTTGGTTAAGTTCTTTGGTTAAAGTTTTTGGTTAAGTTTTTTGGTTAAGTTTTTTGGTTAAAGTTTTTCGTTAAAGTTTTTCGTTATACTATATCTCTGCAACTGCTTTGCCCATTACCTTGAAACTTCACATGGGTGTTTATCATCATCTATATTTTCATTCTACCCCCCTCCCGTGCGGCCCCTGTGCCCAATGTCAAGGTCAAATTACTTTGAAGTTTTTGGTTAATTTTTTTGGTTAAAGTTTTTGGTTAAGTTTTTTGCTTAAGTTTTTTGGTTAAAGTTTTTTGTTATACTATATCTCTGCAACTGCTTTGCCCATTACCTTGAAACTTCATATGGGTGTTTATCATCATCTATATTTTCATTCTACCCCCCTGTGCCCAATGTCAAGGTCAAATTACTTTAAGTTTTTGGTTAAGTTCTTTGGTTAAAGTTTTTGGTTAAGTTTTTTGGTTAAAGTTTTTCGTTGTACTATATTTGCAACTGCTTTGCCCATTACCTTGAAACTTCACATGGGTGTTTATCATCATCTATATTTTCATTCTACCCCCCTTCCGTGCGGCCCCTGCGCCGCGGCAATGTCAAGGTCAAATTACTTTGAAGTTTTTGTTAATTATTGTTGGGGTTCAGTTTTTGGTAAGTTTTGGTAAGTTTTTTGGTTAAGTTTTTTGGTTAAAGTTTTTCGTTATACTATATCTCTGCAACTGCTTTGCCCATTACCTTGAAACTTCACATGGGTGTTTATAATCATCTATATTTTCATTCTACCCCCCTCCCGTGCGGCCCCTGTGCCCAATGTCAAGGTCAAATTACTTTGAAGTTTTTGGTTAAGTTTTTTGGTTAAAGTTTTTTGTTATACTATATCCTTTTTTTTAGTGTCCATGCCTCGCCACAAGGCGCGACATGCAGGCCGCGGCCATCTAGTTAACTATTTATAGCCCACAAGTTTCGCAGCATGCAGAGTTAATAGTGTCGTAATCAACGGAAATAAATTTTAATAATTTTCTTCAAATTCCTCGTGTTAAATCATGGTGATATTTTCTACCATATTTTGCTTCAAAGTTTATTTATCTTCAGTCTCGTTAAATATTTAAATTTCTGAGTGAGCTTCCTATGACAACGAAAACACATGTATTTTCATACACTGTCATGAACATGTTAAGCATAGTGTTGCCTTAAATGACCTTAGCTGTTGATAGGCCGTTAAACACCAATAAACAAGCAAAAAACAACTTAAGAATTACTCTATATTGAATTGTAGATGAAATTCTGTATTCAAGTTATAATATACTCGTTTTTGTTAAAAATATTTAATTGAAAGTAAGTTATTGAACTACAAACATCACGTATACCAGTGGCAAAAAAAAGTACATGCAGTAGGTGGACAGAAGTAATTCCCACCCATTGAAATCCCATAGACGTACATGTATTTGTAACTGTGCTTGTTCACATGTTACAGATTTGCGCAGAATTTGATTCATATGTGTATTATAGGAATGAATGGCCTTTTTGTGGAATTTATCGAGGTATAAACTTGGAAAAGTGGCGGGAATACTGGACGAAAAGGCCGGAAGGCCTCGTCCAGTATTCCCGCGACTTTTCCAAGTTTATATCCCCGATAAATTCCACAAAAAGGCCATTCATTCCTTATAATTCCAGCATTTGAAATAAATTCATCAAGAAAATGTGTTTATTTTCCGTTAAGAATTATTTTAACTACGCCTCACGGTTACGGAAAGTAGTTTGGCGTGGGAGTTTACTGGGATATAAATTTTGGACAGACTTGCTATGGACCAATCAAATGTGAGGGAATTGTGTAAATATTTTTCTTCTGGAATTATTCAATATTCAATGTAGTCTACAAGATGCATGCAGTTAAACATTATGGAGAGAACGTCAAATAATTCCGCCATCTTTAAAAACGTGTATCTATCGAACTGCTTGTGATAATCAGTATAAACCAAAACATTCATATTCTGCATGAATCTATTTTCTTTGAAACACTATATATTTCATTCAAATTGGTAAAGTATGCACTGAGCTACATACTTGAGAGTATGATGAAAATACATGTACATGTAAGTCTATGGGATTTAAATTTTCGTGAAAATACTTCTGTCCACCTACTGTATTATCGTATCTTGTGTTCATGGTTGAATTTAAAGAAATCATTAACTTAATGTTCAGTGGTAATATCCGTTCTGTCCAATTATAATGTAAACGTGACTAATAAATGTGACTGGAGAAATGGGGCTTATCAGGGATTCCGCTGGGGAAAATAAAAAAATCGCCATTTCAAAAAAAAGAGAATGAAAAAAATCCAAAAATAAAAAGGAATAACCAATAGGATAAAAACAAACAATTGGCGATAAAAAATTACAATTTTCGAAAAAAAAAAGTTTTTTTTCTCTTTTTTTTGAAAATTGTAATTTTTTATTGCCAATTGTTTATTTTTATCGCCAATTGCGAAAGTGGCGATCGCCAGCAGAATCCCTGGCTTATGGGATTTGTGATCATTGTAGCTCCTGATCAAATAGCACACTCGTATAGCTTCATAACGATCTATATTACTTGTTAGACGCATGACGGGTGTTTCATTGCGTACACAGTACAGTACGAGACCAGGTGGGTGGGGTAATGGGATTTTTTTAATAGGCATTTTTTGTGTGTCACAGGTCATAGTCTTCCACCTGTGTTTCATTGATGGAATTGCAAACAGTGCAGATCCTGATCAGACTGCGGATGCAGAGTCTGATCTGGATCTACACTGGTCTCAAAACCCGTAAGTCCCATTTCTCCAGTCACAGCCACATACTATACTCAACATATATAGAATTCACTTGGTACGTTGTAAAAAGCACTTACAGATTTACAAACGTTGCCGGGGTGGATCCAGCATTTGGGGAACGGGGGGTTGTCTAGTTGTCAAGGTAACTCTTGCAATCTACTCCCGTACCGTCCGTAGCTGTACGGGAGTAATTGCAAGAGTTACCGTTCACAACTAGGGGGTTGTCCTATTTTTGAGCTCTTTGAAATGCACTTTCCTGTGTTTTACGGCATTTAAATTCAGACTCCAACCGGTGGTAAACTGTGATCTATGTAAACTCCATGGCTGAACCGGGGGGTTGCAACCCCGGAACCCCCCCCCCCCCCACCCCCCCCCCCCATGCAGATCCGCCCCTGCATTGTATATCCAGATACCGTGGTGGGGAGGGGGACTGGGGAGGGGGACGGGAACATTTGAGAATTGGCAAATATGCGGGACACTGGGACACTTACCGGTATTTTCATTTCTTATTGGTGCTTTGTAAACTGTGAAATGCATGTTGTTTAACGGTGCGATAGAAAGGCAGATGCTTTTGTTTTCCATTTGTTGTACTAGCTGCATTTGTCTACAAATATGTTGGTTGGTTCGGAAATATGCCATATTGCATGAATAATAATAAATGCCTTTTTATTGTATGCCGATTTTTTTTTTTTAATTTAGGATACACATAGTTTCCGATAAAGATGTTGAAAGCTACCAAAGAATTTCAGTTCCGCATATGTTCTCTTATATTTTAACCCAATTTCATAATTACGGAAAATATTTCTGTCATTTAAATCCAAAATCTGAAACTTATGTGATGAGATATACTTTCATGAACTGCCCCTTATCGTGTACGTGCTTGATTACTCAAATTGAATGCATGTTATTTTGCTCAGAATTTGAACGAATAAAATAGTTTAGTCCAATTTTTGTGAAATTCATCTTTATGTGGCATTAAAATAATAGTTATAATTTCTGTGTCACTCATTGATATTTGAATGGAATATTTCTAGTCGTGTGGGCAGGATTTTATGCAGTCAGCTCTGGTTTTGTGAGGACCTGGCACCAGATCAGGTTATTCTAATCCAAAAATGACAGGCCATTAACCCGATAGAATGTGGGAAACGAAAAATGTTGTCTGCTGGTGTTTTATATTTTGTATTATTTCTCAATAAAAACATGGTTTGACAACCTTTTGCGAATCATTTCCAATGGAAATTATTCGAAAGTGATGTCAATCCATGTAGTTGATAAGGGAAATGGAAAATAAAAAATAACCAGCAGATGACAAAAATTAATTCAGCGTTATAAAGGTTGAAGGTCAATAAACAGGACTTTCATTGTTGACCACTTAGCTGGCAAAATATTATTGGTGCTAGACGATCAGGGGGCCGTTTCACTAAACTTTGTGCGACTAAATTGTTTGTAAGTGCAAATTTAGGATAGTCTGTAAATTTCAATTGATGGATTTACATTTATTGAACATAGGCTGCATATGCAGCCTATGCTCAATAAATGTAAATCCAATAATTGTTTACAATAAAAAATATGAAATTCACAGACTATCATAATTACGAACATTTTAGTCGCATGAAGTTTAGTGAAACGGCCCTGTGTAGCTTTGATAAGACCCTTATTAATAAGATCAAACCCGTTGGCTCGGCCTTACATGACCGTAACTGTTGACAGGCCGTTAAACACCAATAAACAAACAAACAAGACCCTTTTTGTCATGGATAGTCATTATCTCCAGAATTTACAGACCTTTCTATATCCCTTTGACAGCTGAAGTTTGCATCTATAGACTGTTCTTCGCCATGAGAAAATTGGGCGAAACATTTTGCGACCAATGTAGCCCCATCGGCACAGTCTGATCTGGGTCTACATTGTTCGCCATTTGATCAGTGAAAAACGCCTGGTGCTTTTAATATAATAAAATAAGTAATTTAGGTGATTATCAGGCTGCATGAATGAGCTTAGTGATCAGGAACTACACTGGTCAAATGATTGATAAGCCACATTTTATCATGACACGTAGCTGTTATGACAGTCCATTTTTTTTTTGTCGTGTTGCCAGCATCATGTTCCTTTGTTATTACATTCTAAGGATACATCATTTTACTGTTAGAAAATTCTAAATATTTTCTTTATTTGTTATCAGGAGTATATTTTGTGACCACCGTTTGAACCATCTCGTTGAGACGGTTCAAACGAGTGGTCACAACATATACTTTTGATGGGAAATAAGAAAAATAGAAAAGAAAATATTTCCAAAATTTTAAGCGCATTCTGAATGTATTGGGTTATCGAGACTACAAATGTAGGCCGAGGCAGAGCTTGACAATTTGAAATGACCTCAGGCTCAACCATTGAATCAGGTCGTTTTAACCATGTTAATGGTCTTTCGGATGAGATTGAGATCTCGTCTCGGTTTGACCTTAGCTGTTGTTTAACGCCATCACTTTTCAAATGCGCGACCGTTTTATATTTTGTTCAAATTATAATAAATGCATAGAATAAATGCAAACAATTAATGCAAGCTTATGAAAGCTAGATCCTTGTATTAGGGAAGGTGTGCTTTGTCATTTGCCATGGGTGAATACGTGTATCTGTATTGCTACAAATATGAGTGGTTATTGTATCCATCAATGCCCACTCGTATAATGACCATCGACTGAGAAAAGGTTCCTTACGATGTTTGCGATAAGCGTAGCCCCAGATCACGGCCTTTGCTGTTCGTCATTCAGTCAATGAAAAAGGCTTTCTAATTTCAGGGCTGAATATATATTTATTTTGATGCAAATACTCTGTTCTGATTTTGGGATTTTCCCTCCAATGCAGCATGTTAAATGTGGGATCGAACCCGTTGGTCCGGCCTTAAATGACCGTAGCTGTTGATAGGCTGTTAAACACCAATAAATCAAATAATCCTTACGACATTTGCGATCAGCGTAGCCCCCCGATCAGACTGCGCATCCAGGGCCTATGCTGTTCGTCATTCAGTCAATGAAAACGTGCTAATTCGGCTGAATGAACGTGCACAAGGACCTAGGTCTACAATTATTGCAAACATTTTGTATGTTGCCTTGTTTCAGCCCCCGGCCTATGTATATGTACATTTGTATGTATGCACTGTGCTTTCTGCTATTTGTTACTGGCAATGTATATTTTTCAAGAAAGGAAAACCAACACATTAAAGCATTCAAATTTGGTGTGGTATGTACCTGGCACCAGGTCAGGTTATTCTAAGTTCAGGGCTGAATATATATTTATTTTGATGTAAATATTCCGCTCTGATTTTGGGATTTTCCCTCCTCCCAAAGCAGCAGGTTAAATGCGGGATCGAACCCGTTGGCCCGGCCTTAAATTACCTTAGCTGTTGATAGGCCGTTAAACACCAACAAATCAATTGCGAACATCGTAGCCCCAGATCAGACTGCATTTTTAACAAAAATAAAATTCATACACGTAAAGGTGTATTCTGAATGTAATGGGTTAACAGTCAAAATACATTTCAATGGGTATTTATATATAACCTTGCTGTTGAATTAACATAAAACCCCACTCGATCAATTCACGATAAACCATATTTTATCACGGTGTAGTGCCATGTAATCATAATAATAATAATGTATATCTACATCCACGTATTAACAAAATTAATGGTCAGGCTTGTCGTAATATATTTCCCATGTATGTTGGTTCTGCAGCAGGGGGCCATTTCACTAAACTTTGTATGACTAAAATGTTCGTAACTGCAAATTTAGGATCGTCTGGAAATATCAATTGATGGATTTACATTTATTGAGCATAGGCTGCATATGCAGCCTATGCTCAATAAATGTAAATCTAATAATTGTTTACAAGAAAACATTGTTAATGTGAAATTTACATAATTTTGCACTTACAAACATTTTAGTCGTACGATGTTTAGTGAAACGGCCCCAGATCACTAATGCTATGTTTGTATATTAATGTTCCACTTCACTGGGTATGGAATCGTATGGTTTCAAAACCATGTGACATAAAGTTTGACGTCATCTTTGTAGCAGATTTTTCATCCTTACCAGAATCCCTACCCGAGACTGGTTTGGCCCTCAGATACGTCTTTGGCATGTGAAAGTTGATTCTGGTTATACCACTTATAAGAGTAATATGATTATTCCTAATCCTATTAGTTTTAGGGGAAAGAGCCTAGTGACTTTGGTGTGGTATGGACCTGGCACCCACTAGGTCGGGTTATTCTAAATTCAGTGCTGAATTTATACTTTTTTAGATGTAAATATTCAGTTTTGATTTTGAGATTTCCCCCGCCCACACCCCAAATGCAGAAAGTTGAATGCGGGATCGAACCTCTTTGACCCGTCCTAAAATGACCGTAGCTGTTAAACACCAATATAAATCTTCTGCGAAAATGTCGAATGTTATGCGACTATGTTCCAAAACCACACGATTCCATTACCTTGCCCTTTATTCTGTACTTCATCTCTGTTAACCCTTACTACGCTGAATTAAATTTTGTCGTCTGCTGGAAATATTTTATTTTCAATATTTCTCGATAAAAACCTGTTTTGACAGCGCATGAGAATCGTCTCCACTGGAGACGATTCTCATGTGCTGCCAAAACAAGGTTTTTTGTTAAGAAATCAGGCAAAAATGAAAAACAGCAGACGACAATTTTCGTCTCCCGCGTAGTGAGGGTAAATCATGTTTCGTTGCATGGCTGTTGGAACAATGTACACAGTTTCACATAGAATGTTCGAAATGGTTAAACTTTGTGTTTAACCCTTAGAATGCTGTGAACGAAAACTGCCGTCTGCTGTTGTTTTATATTTTGTCTTTTTTCTCAATAAAAACATGATTTGACAGCAGTTGAGAATCGGAAATGATTCTCAAGTGGTGTCAAAGCATGTTTTTGATGAGGCAATGGACGAGTAAAAAACAAACAGCAGACGGTAAAATCTAATTCACCAGTGCAAGAGTTAAAGTGATCATGTCTCGGATGATGTCTTATATATGCAATATGTGGTTTTTCGCTTCATGCACAGTAATAACATATACCAATCGATCGCACCATTTTATTTGATCACATTCCCAAAAACATGCGTTATATTCAAGTACATGCTATTAGAAACTGTGATATACAGGGGAGATAATTTGGCTTGCATATTGCAACGGCTAGTTATTTTTCCCTATTATAAACATTTTATTTTACAATTCCCGATTTTTTACAGGCAACTTATATACAAAAAAGCATATCTGAGACCCGGTGTATGCCCACAGTGACACGTCTCGGTGTTTCGAACATGTTTTGTGTACTTAACTTATATGATAAAATTATAGTCTTACATTGTAATCCCAACTTTCATTTTAAAGGCGGTGGGACTCCGATATCAGGGGCGGATCCTGCATTTGGGAAACAGTTGTCCTATTTTCGAGCTCCACAGTGAGTATGCTACAGGTGTCCGGGGGGCATGCCCCCATGGAAATGTTTTGAAATCTAGATGTCCGGAAATCCACCCCTGGATATGACTTGAAAGTGATGGAACAGAATAGGACAGAATATGTTAACTCATTACGCAAACATTGTATTAGCGAGCCTACCTCACCAAACCCACGGTTACCTATGTAAACAGCGGGTTTGGTGAGGTTGCCGCGCAATAGGTAATGCGGTCAAATAGGTCACGATGCAGTGACTATTTTCAATCAATAACTTATGTTGTAAGCGATTGTAATGTGTATTTTCAATATTTATATTATTAAAATGTATCATATCGGTACCCCTTTAAGTAATATTTGTATATTTTAAATGTAATGATGTTGTCATGAAGCGCATGAATATAAGTATTAATTAATCCAGTTTATATTGAGGCAAATCACACAGCCTAAAAACATAGTGCTGGAGTATAAACCATAGTATCGTATATTATTCATAAGTATATCACTATTAAACATTAATTACAATATGTATGCATATTATTAAAACAGTAGATGCTACCGCTGTTTCGCTGTATGTGATATTTATAACAAAATATTTTTTTATTCGTCCGCGTACGGATTTCTGTCACACAAAGCGCCATTTTCAGTTCATATTTTGACCTGTGCATATGAACCGGACTAAGTTTAAACAACGCTCGATTCCGTCCAATTCAGATTTCTCTGCAGAATGTTCAGACTAACTACATATTAAGTAATGTTGCTAAATAAGTGTTAACGGCTGGAACATGGTTATCACTAAAAGGAAGAAACCACAGTTGTATTATTGAAAAATAAGATTTACCTGAGACCTCATGGAGGCCGCCATTAATCCAGTGTAAACAATAGACCTTGTGATCCCATTTCCTGAGTAGCCCCCGCTTAGTGAAACGATGTGCTAATCATGATATTATGTTCCCCAATAATTGGAAACGGTTTGAATTTCTCGGTAAAAACTACGAAAGTCATAAAAAAATAACGATGTATATTTAACATTGGATACGCTTAAACGGTATTACTCTCTCATCGGATCGTCAGTTGTCATCGATAGCGATTTAACGTACTGATCTGGTCTTAATTTATTGTCAACTTTCAACGCCATTTACAGAATATATGGTTAATTTTGGAAATAAATAACGGCAAATTACGATGACGTCTGCTCTGAAATATATGTCAACATGCGGACGTAATTTAAGGAAATCGATTATATTTTAAGGCTACATCTGTGACTAATTACGAATTTATGTATGGTCTTTGGCTACACCCGACACATTACACAGATCTAGTTGTAAATACAAGTCGCTTTGTGTGGGGAAAAAATCGATAATGCGTAGTTGTGTGTGACGAGGTGTTGATCTGATGACACCACACAGCTGTGACCCTTAGGCAATGTTTTGAAATTGACGTGTCGTTTTGATGTGTGCCGCAACACCTCACTGTCGGAGACAACATGACAATTAACGATATACTCTCGATTATACACAGATCTATTAGACGGCTGGTTATTTAAAATAAAGAGTAGTTCAGTACACCTTCGCCGATATTGTTTTTAGAAAATCAGTAATATTTTCCGTAAATGGTGTTGAAAAGTTGACAAAAATTATATCACCGTATTTAGTATTTAGTGCCGATATTGTTTTAAAAAATCAGTAATTTTTTTCCGTAAATGGTGTTGAAAATTGACAAAATATATAGCCGCATTTCTTCGATATTCGTTTAGAAAATCACCAATATTTTCTGTAAATGGTGTTGACACAAAATGCAGCGTTCACGCGGAATTCAAATAAAATACAAAATAATAATTTAATAAATAGACGCCGATGGCTACTGTGTTTGCGGCCAGTGAATTCTGGTCGTGGTAGCCACAGGCGCAGTTCGAACAGTGTTGTGAGCAGATGGAGGACAATAATTATCTCAAATTCATAAAAAAATGTTTGCTGTCCGAAAATTAATTAATTGTGACAGCCAAAAAAACAAGATTTTGGGACAGTAAAACATTATATGGTATAGTACATGTATAGACAGTATCCTCAAACTTAAAAAAAAACAGTAACAAACTGTCTGATGTATATTACTTAAACTTAAAAAACAGTAACATACTGTCTGTGTATATATTACTTAAAGACAGACACTTTAATTGTTGGTAAGTTTCTATCAATTTATAGGTATTTTTATTAAAATCGTAAAATTGTGAAAATATTAAAAAATATCAAAATCACAAAAATAATATATATGGAGAATTTTTTTTTATACCACGTCGAGGTTTGAACCCCCGACCCTTTCGGGAATCGGTAATTAAATCATTGAAGTCGGCGACCTTAACCTCACGACTGTTGCGCCATTTATGACAATCACAGTTATACAGAAGTGCTATCAGTATTACGCCACCATTTGAACATAATAATTATTAAATTATTTGCAACTCCATCTACAACAATACCGTTACAGAGATACGCTATTGAAACAACATGTATTAGTACCCATAACATAACAAAGTAATGTATCATTATATATCACAGGAGATAGCTTAAAACTATATATCCTAATCATAAACAGAACAATCCGCTTGGCTCGTATGAAAATAGTTCGCGTGATATTGATTATCTCCCTTGCCGAAAGTAGTTCAGTGATTTATTAATTCCAAATAAGACGTGTTTGCGTAATGTACTGTCTGTTTCACGAAAGCTGCCCAAATGTTACGGTCATATAAACAATTCAAAAACAATATTATTTTTTTATAATATTAAATTAAAGGAAAATTTAAGAATGAGCCTTCTTTTTATTTCGTGAAATTCGGTCAAATATTGATTTTATTGCGGAAAAAAAATTTCCCCATATTAAATCCCCATAGACATCTTCACAGAGTTCACGGAGTGAAGATGTCTATGGGGATTTAACATGGGGAAATTTTTTAGAATTTTAGTAATCCTGGACCGATTTTCAAAATTTAACTTTGTTTTCTTAGATCATTTCCAAGCTATCTAGCTACGTTTCTGAGTCAATTTCCAAATTTTTTCGTTTTTTGACTCCTCCCACAACTCCTACCTCTTTTTCCCCCATGTTAAATTCCCATAGAGAAATCAATTTTTCTTAATAAAATCAATATTTGACCAAATTTCACGAAATAAAAAGAAGGCTCATTCTTAAATTTCCATTAATTTAATATTACCGGTATCGAAAAAAATATTGTTTTTGAATTGCTTAAATGGCCGTAAAATTTGGGCAGCTTTCGTGAAACAGACAGTAGATATTTGTATCATATTTCTGAACCGTTGTACAGATAAGTCGCTTGAAAAAATTTGGGGATTGATAAAAAAAAAGATAGTTACTAAATTATAATGGGGATTTCTTTCTAAATTTAGTATACCGGTAATATGAATGTTTCTTTTCTGGTATGTGCAAAGAGAAAAATCAATATTATGCCAAGTCAAATTATCTCCCCTGCCTTTCATAGTTTCTGATAGCATGTATTTGAATATAACACATGTTTTTGGGAATGTGATCGAATAAAACGTTGCGATTGATTTGTATATGTCATTTACTGTGCATGGAGCAAAAACCCACATATTGAATACATCGGAACATCATCTGAGATACGGTCACTTTAAGGCCAATTATGAATGTCAGAATTGTACGTTGATCAGTGTAGAGCCTGATCAGACTTATTGATTCGGCATGCATCACGGTCTAAACTGGTTGTAATTTCGAAGTGTCACCTATTTCTACAGACTGTGTCATAAACCCTTAGAATGCTGGGAACGAAAATTTTCGTCTGCTGTTGTTTTATATTTTGTCTTCTTTCTCAGTAAAAACATGGTTTGGCAGCACTTTAGAATCATTTTCATTGGAAATGATTCTAAAGCGCTGTCAAAACATGTTTTTAATGAGAAAACTGGAGAACCAAAAAATATACAGCAGACGACAAAAAATTAATTCATCAGTGTAAGGGCTGATGTACTTGTGACTGGAGAATTGGAGCTTTCGGTATTTGTGGCCAGTGTAGCTCCTGATCTGCTGGCATGCTCCAACGGCCTGATCTGGATTAAAGTATTCTTTTCGGAATACACCTTTATGGATATGAAATTTATTATGCCCCCCTATGCTGTAAACAAAAAAGAATACGTCCCCTGCGGGACTCCGTACAAAAGACTTGGAAATTTGTGTAAATTTAAAGTTTTCTTTTTTATACACAATCTCTAGTTACAGTCTAATATGCCATGGGGGCATATCCATGTTTTACAAACCTGTCTAGTTAAATATTTTATTTTTAATTTTGTTTTTTCTCAATGAAAGTATATGTTGTGACCACTCGTTGAGACGGTTTAAATGATGGTCACGACATATACATGTACTTCTGAGCGCATAGAAAGAAAATATTTAAGATTTTCTGCAAACATAATGGCAGATCCTCAGAATGAAAAGGGTTAATATATTTTGTGAGAAGCATGACCATTGTTTTATTAAACTGTGTAGATCATGACCAGACTATGCGGATGCACAGTCTGATCGGAATCACGGGTCACGAAGGCAATATGGTCCATTTCTCCAGTCTGAGTCACATTTTACAATAGTCAATAAACGATCCACGAACAGACTCGGTCGGTGCTCATGTGTTTCTTCATTTCCCGTGGGTGGGTGGTTGGGAGCATGCGA
This sequence comes from Conchocele bisecta, assembly GCA_029237695.1. Taxonomy (NCBI): domain Eukaryota; kingdom Metazoa; phylum Mollusca; class Bivalvia; order Lucinida; family Thyasiridae; genus Conchocele; species Conchocele bisecta. The sequence continues at coordinate 106,565,194 of CM055268.1, forward strand.
AGGGTAGGTGGTGGGGGCGGTGTATCATCTATGATGAATCCATCCTTGAGAATTCATATCTTAACCCTTACACCGCTATCTTATTATTTTTGTCGTCTGCTGTTTATTTTCCATTTTTATCATCAAAAACATACTTTGACAGCAGTTTAAAATAATTTACAACATGCTTTGACAAACCATGTTTTTATTGAGAAATCAGGCAATATATAAAAGTAACCGCAGACGACAATTGTTGTGTATAGCGGTCTAAGGGTTAAGTGGTGAATCTTATTGGGATTCACACCTGGGGCCAAGTGGTGTGGTGTAGTAATGGTGCCTGGCATTGGATCAGAACCGTCTTTCAGTATTGATAAAAAGTGTTGTTTTGTTTTTTTTCTAATTTCAGTGTGACATTTATCGATCGGGATTCATCCTTACCGGAATCTCAACCGGATGGGGGTTCGCCCTCGGGTACATTTTTAGCTCACCTGAGCAAAGCTCATGTGAGCTATTGTTACCGCAATGTGTCCGTCGTCGTCCGTCGTCCGTGAACATTTTCAAACGTCTTCTCCTCGGTAACTATTGGGCCTATTGTCACCAAACTTTATGGTCATGGTCCTTAGGTAGGGGGATTACAAAATTGTTAAAATGACGTCATTACGTAATCCAAGATGGCCGCCATCTAAAAATAGCACAAATTCTTCAAAAATCTTCTTCTCAAGAACCGCCAACCGGATTTCGACAAAACTTATTAGGAATGATCGATGTACAATGCTCTTTCAAAGTTGTTAAAAGGGTGACCCCGGGGTCAAAAATGGGCGTGGCCCGTGGGGTAAATTTTATTTTTGACCGAATATGGTCATGTCATATATCAAATCGAAGGTATCAACGTGTCGATCACTCTGGTGCATTTTGGTCATCCATGATGGCCGCCGAAATATCAAAAGGTTGATCTTTTATTAGAGATTTCAAAATTCTTTTTCACATGAACCGCTTGGCCCATGGTAGCCAAACTTAAAAGTTATGGTCCATAGGTGAAGCCTTTTCAGATTTGTAAAAATGGAGGTCATCGCTAATCCAAGATGGCCGCCATCTAAAAATAGCATAAATTCTTAAAAAATCTTCTTCTCATGAACCGCTAGCCGGATTTAGACGAAACTTGCTAGGAATGATCGATGTACAATGCTCTTTCAAAGTTGTTAAAATGGTGACCCCGGGGCCAAAAATGGGCATTGCCCGTAGGGTCAAATTGGGGTCAAATTTTATTTTTGACCGAATATGGTCATGTTATATATCAAATCAAAGGTATCAACGAGGCGATCAGTCTGGTGCATTTATTGTCGAAATTGGATGGTTATGTCATCCAAGATGGCCACCGAAAGGTCAAAAGGTCGTTCTTTTATCAAAGATTTCAAAATTCTTCTTCACTCGAACCGCTTGGCCCATGGTAGCCAAACTTAAAAGTTATGGTCCATGGGTGAACCCTTTTCAGATTTGTTAAAATGGAGGTCATCGCTAATCCAAGATGGCCGCCGTCTACAAATAGCATAAATTCTTCAAATATCTTCTTCTCATGAACCGCTTGCCGGAATTCGACGAAACTCGGTAGGAATGATCGATGTACAATGCTCTTTCAAAGTTGTTAAAATGGTGGGGTCAAAAATGGGCATGGCCCGTGGGGTCAAATTGGGGTCAAATTTTATTTTTGAACGAATATGGTCATGTCTATATCAAATCGAAGGTATGAAAGAGGCGATCGCTCTGGTACATTTTTTGTCGAAATTGGATGGTCATGTCATCCAAAATGGCCACCGAAAGGTCAAAAGGTCGTTCTTTTACTAGAGATTTAAAAAAAAAAATTCACACGAACCGCTTGGCCCATGGTGGCCAAACTTCACAGTTATGGTCCATGGGTGAAGCCTTTTCAGATTTGTTGAAACGGAGGTCGTCGCTAATCCAAGATGGCCGCCGTCTAAAAATAGCAGAAATTCTTAAAAAATTTCTTCTCGTGAACCGCCAGCCAGTTTTCGACGAAACTTGGTAGGAATGATCGATGTAGAATGCTCTTTCAAAGTTGTTAAAATGGTGACCCCGAGGTCAAAAATGGGCGTGGCCCGTGGGGTCAAATTTTATTTTTGACCGAATATGCTCATGTCATATATCAAATTGAAGGTATCGATGAGATGATTGCTCTGGTGCAATATTTGTCGGAATCGGATCATCATGTCATCCATGATGGCCGCAAAAAGGTCCATTTATTATTAGCCGATATATTTATAGATCGGCTAATATATTGGTTATCCATCGAATTCTGAAAAAGTTTGTAGCAACCATTTTCTCCGCTATTCGGTAATCTACGAACGCGAATTTTTCTGTATCATTTCCAAATTGCATCAACCGATAAAGTTTGCATTTTTGGCAATAATCTCCGTTTAAAACTTTACTTATAGCCAAATAACACAATTTTGAATACGTAATGAGCTGAACACCGGAAGAGATTTAACCCGGAAGTTATTGTTGTTGAAGTCCATAGTTGGCTCTAATGGCGATATACGCCAACATACGCCGATTATTGGGCTAATTTAAAGCTTTTATTTATTAAATAGAACAAGTTTCAGCCACGTATAATCGCGTAAAATGTGTTTATTCGGCTAATTTATAATCGACCTCTGCTCAAAATCTCCTTACTAGCAACCCCAACATTTTCGGGTTTATCCCAGCATCTCGGGTTTATCCCATTGGATCGCGTATGCGCGTCATTTGACGCTAATTAATATTCACAAAATTTTCCACCAATCAAAACGAAGAATTGCCCTTCATAACCAACTTTGATTTGTTTACGTATCATGCAGGGATGGCAGGGATGCATCAAGCACGCGCGATTGCGGCAATCCCCCTTAATTATTGTCAATGCCGCAAATTATTGATTGTCTTGCGCCCGACATCGCGCAAAAAATCACGGATGGGGCACATTAGGCCAATCTGGGCATGTGCCTGAATACGCAGGAGCTTGCGTCTATTTTTAGATGACACCGTAACCGCTAGATATATATAGCCCTGGTAGCTCCGCCCACTCGCGTGCAGCCACAGAATTCAGACAAACACACAGTGACTACAACTTTGTGTATTGCGGAGTGTAATTTGTAGATAAATAGAGCATACAGTACAGGTGTTACGCTGGAATATTTCGCAACATAATGATGACAACAAAACATTGCTGCTATGGCATTGCTGCTATTGGATGGATTTGGGAACGGGTTTCCAAAACCTGCACAAAATCGAGAAAAATGTCGACGCTGGGTACAGAACTGACTGTGGTCGAAAATAGTTTACCATTGACAATGTTACCAGAGACACCTACATATGTTCGATGCACTTTACCCTGATTTGATCGGCTAATAACATCATGCTCTGCATGACTTTTCATTCAAGATTTTGAACGTCTTTTTCTCAGGAACCACATGGCCAGCATCACTGGCCAAACTTCATGGTAAGTTAAGATCCTTGGGTGAAGCATTTTCAGATTTGATAAAATGAGAGTCATCGCTTAAAACACATGAACTCGATGTCACATTCTACTCTGGTGTTCATGGGGTCAGGTGAGCGAATTAGGGCCATCATGGCCCTCTTGTTGGCTTCCTTGTTACTTGTGAGTTGAATCCGGTTACACCCATTGTAAAAGTAGTAAGATTAGTACTAATCATACTACTTTTAGGAAGTGGGGCTAAGTGACTCCGGTGTGGTTGGGACCTGGCGCCAGCTCGGGTTATTGTCTAATTTTGCTGAATATATTTTTTTGTTGTAAATATCGAGCTCTGTAGCCTATTTCACCAACATTGCAAAGTATACTTTTCGAGCAATGTATACTTTGAGGGAGAAATTTTCAATTTTAGGATAAATGTATTAATTTTTATTATACTGAATTTATTACATTATCACAGCCATTGTGTCTGTGATAATGTAATAAATTCAGTATAATAATTCTGCATACTTTTAATCATCAAATATATGCAGTCGTTAGTTCTATATGAAATAATGAATTTCGGGAAAAATAAATGATTACTCCCTCAAAGTATACTTTGCTAGAAAAGTATATTTGCAATGTTGGTGAAATGGGCTACTGCTGTTGGGATTTACCCCCCATCACGTGGGATTCGACCATGTTAACCCAGCTTAAAATGACCTTTTATGATGTTGATTGACAGGCTGTACACATCAGTGTGACATGGTGGGTGGCAGGTGGGAGTATGCGATGGGTAATTTAATGATCGGGGTTCATCCTTACCGGAATTACCGAATGGAGACCTGGTTTGGCCCTCACATACATCTTTGGCATTTTGTATGTTACAGTTGAATCTGGTTATACCCCGTATGTGAGTATTACGATTACTCCTACTCTTTAGTTACCTGGGAGTTGAATTGGGTTATTGCCCATGATAAAAGTAGTACGATTATTTCTGATCCTACTGCTTTTGGGAGGGGCCAAGTGATTCTGGTGTGGCGTGGACCTGGCATCAAATTAGGATTATTTTAATTTCAGGGCTGAATATATAGTTTTTGTCGCGCCTGCTTTAGCAGAGGCGCGACTATAGTCGGCGCTTTTTCCGTCGTCGTCCGCGTCGTCCGGTATTTTTGTAAGGCAAATGCGTTAAACTTATTGTTTTTTCACAATATCTCTTTAACCCCTTGCCAGACATTGATAATATTTCACATCAATGTTTGTCTAGGGATGATGCTTCATTACGCACACCCCCACATCCAAATTCTCAAGGTCAAGGTCATTTATTTACTTGTAATGTTCACCGGTTTTGTAACAGAAATACGTTAAAGTTATTGTTTTTTCACAATATCTCTTTAACCCCTTGCCAGACTTTGATAATATTTCACATCAATGTTTGTCTAGGGATGATGCTTCATTACGCACACCCCCACATCTCAAGGTCAAGGTCATTTATTTATTTACTTGTAATGTTCACCGGTTTTGTAACAGAAATGCGTTAAAGTTATTGTTTTTTCACAATATCTCTTTAACCCCTTACCAGACATTGATAATATTTCATATCAATGTTTGTCTAGGGATGATGCTTCATAACGCACACCCCCACATCCAAAGTCTGAAGGTCAAGGTCATTTATTTACTTGTAATGTTCACCGGTTTTTAAAGTTAATGCTTTTTCACAATATCTCTTTAACCCCTTGCCAGACTTTGTACATTTGTACAGGTAATATATGATATTTAGTACTAAACCCATTGACCTGGCCTTAAATGACCTTAGCTGTTGATAGGCCGTTAAACCCGAACCCCAACAAACAAACAAACAAACAAACAAACGATTACTCCTAATCCTATTTTAGGGGAAGGGGCCAAGTGACTTGGTGTTGTATGTACCTGGCACCAGGTCAGGTTATTCTAATTTCCGGGCTGAATATATTTTTTCTCAATGTAAATATTCCTTTCTGATTTTGGAATTTTCGGGTACGTCTTTGGCATTATTGACCCCCCCCCCCCCCCCCACCCCCACGATCAGATCAGGATCTGCAATGTTCGTCATTCCATCAATGAAACCCCATGGTGCATCTAACATCTAACTAGCAACATAGATCGTTACCAAGCTACAGGAGTGCTATTTGATCAGCAGCTGCACCGGTCACAAATCCCATTCTCCAGTCACAGCCACAAATAAATCAAATCTACAGATATGAGGACAATGTCAACATAAGATCATAGTATTCATTTTCTCTGGGTGTCTGGGTAACGCATCAAACTTGCTTTACTCGTTCAGGAGTATATTTTCTGGAAATAAATAAATAAATGCTGGACATATACAGATACGACTATGGCGTCATCGTCATATCATATTAACCCTTAGACCGCTATCTTATTTTTGTTGTCGTCTGCTGTTTATTTTCTATTTTCCATTTTTATCATCAAAAACATGCTTTGGCAGCACTTTAGAAAAATTTACAACATGATTTGACCGCACTTCAGAATCGTTTCCGTTGGAAATGATTCTGAAGTGCTGTCAAACCATGTTTTTATTGAGAAATAAGGCAAGATATAAAAGCGACAGCAGACGACAATTGTTGTGAGTAGCGGCCTAAGGGTTAATATTTGTTTCCAGGTTTTATTGCATGAAAATTGCCCTCGTATTTGCCGAGATATGTAGGAAAATGTAAGTGTAGGAAAACGTAGGTCGAAGATGTTGGGGCCAATGACGTACATTACACACCGTATTTGATGTCGATAATCACAAAAATATTTACCGTGTGTATTAATTCGCACACTTGTCGCGTGTAATCGGCGCAGATGATAACTATTTAAACTGTGCTAACCGCGCTAATGTCATTAGCAAGATGCTTCAGAGCAGCTGTTTTGGTCGAATGTGACGTCATGACAGAAGGTGCGAGAAGCTTTAGTACCGTAAGTATACGGACCTGGGGGTGATTTCACTAAACTTTGTACGACTAAAATGTCCGTAAGTTCAACTTTAGGATCGTCTGGAAATTTCAATTAATGGATTTACATTTATTGAGCATAGGATGCATAATTTGCATATGAAAATAGCTTGATACCACCGCGCGTCACTATCAGTAAAATAAACATTACTAAATTAGTATATCTGTATAGCGGGCACTCGTAATTTTTAGAACTAGTGGAACAGTGACACAATTATACACTTATTTAATTCCTATAAAGAACATTGTGTGCCTACTGAGTGGGCATGTACCTTTAACTGCTTTGTGTAACATACATGTTACTGTACATGGTCAATTTGCCCCAAGTGAGTTATCATTTTGCCTCGTGAGCGGGGCAAGTTGTTACATTGTTCTGCAGTTCATAAAAGTTCCATTTATCTTTCTTAGTTCAAAACCTGGATAGTACAGTATTGCTGAACTGAAAGGTGCTGCATCTTCTAAAACCTAGATTAAACATTCAAATCGACGAACATGCTTCATATTAACCATTTTACCATCCCTGCCACGCTTTACAAATAAAAATATATGTGTATACATGTATGAAAAACTAAAATTCGAACTCACTACCTACGGCATTGATATCTTCACTATAACCCCTCGACTGCATAACACTTGATGACAGATCTCAAAAATCAATATTGAAATGGAATATTGCCACGGGTATATTTACCTGTCTCACCTATTCTGTGTTTGTTTTGTTTATGATCGGTTTGTATGTAAACAAGTAGCAAGTTATCGTCTGCGGACTTTTTTTTATAATGCATGCATGAGCAAGTCAATATTATCGATATCAATGCACCTGTGTTTCATTATCTAATTTTAGAACATACAATCAGTGTTATACATACGTGCACCTATATCAACCTGTGACCAATACTTACATTTCGTATCTGATGCTTGTAGCGTAGTGATAACAGTTATTTTTTTTGTTTAATTAATCAACGTTGAGAGTTGTGGGTTCGAAACCAACACTGTGCTATCGTTTTTAGCTCGCCTGCACGAAGTGCAGAAGAGCTTATGTCATACCCCCGGCGTCGTCGGCGTCGGCGTCAGCGTCGTCCACAAACATAACGTTGGGTAAATGTCTTATAACTTCTGTTTCCTTTCATGGAACACCTTGTTATTTCATACATGCATTCCTCAGATGACCCTCTATCATGCTGTAGCAAATCCATGACACACCACCTAGCCCTTACCCCAAGGTCAAGGTCACAAACTTGTCACATTCATAAACTTAACGTTGGGTAAATGTCTTATAACTTCTGTTTCCTTTCATGGAACACCTTGTTATTTCATACATGCATTCCTCAGATGACCCTCTATCATGCTATAGCAAATCCATGACCCACCACCCAGCCCTTACCCCAAGGTCAAGGTTACAAATTTGGCACATTCATAAACTTAACGTTGGGTAAATGTCTTATAACTTCTGTTTCCTTTCACGGAACACCTTGTTATTTCATACATGCATTCCTCAGATGACCCTCTATCATGCTGTAGCAAATCTATGACCCACCACCCAGCACTTACCCCAAGGTCAAGGTCACAAACTTGGCACATTCATAAACTTAACGTTGGGTAAATGTCTTATAACTTCTGTTTCCTTTCATGGAACACCTTGTTATTTCATACATGCATTCCTCAGATGACCCTCTATCATGCTATAGCAAATCCATGACCCACCACCCAGCCCTTACCCCAAGGTCAAGGTCACAAATTTGGCACATTCATAAACTTAACGTTGGGTAAATGTCTTATAACTTCTGATTCCTTTCACGGAACACCTTGTTATTTCATACATGCATTCCTCAGATGACCCTCTATCATGCTGTAGCAAATCTATGACCCACCACCCAGCCCTTACCCCAAGGTCAAGGACACAAACTTGGCACATTCATAAACTTAACGTTGGGTAAATGTCTTATAACTTCCGTTTCCTTTCATGGAACACCTTGTTATTTCATACATGCATTCCTCAGATGACCCTGTATCATGCTGTAGCAAATCCATGACTCACCACCCAGCCCTTACCGCAAGGTCAAGGTCACAAACTTAGCACATTTATAATCTTAACGTTGGGGTAAATGTCTTATAACATCTGTTTCTTTTCATGGAACGCCTTGATATTTCATACATGCATTCATCTGATGATACTCTATCGTGCTATAGCAAATCCATGACCCACCGCCCACCCAATCGTTACCACAAGGTGAAGGTCACCTCTTAGCATGTTCATAAACTTAACGTTGGGGTAAATGTTGTGTAACTTCTGTTTATTTACAGGGAACACCTTCATATTTCATACATGCATTCATCTGCTGATACTCTATCGTGCCATAGCAAATTCATGACTCACCGCCCACCCCTTTCTCCAAGGTCAAGGTCACAATCTTAGCAAATTCATAAACTTAATGTTGGGGTAAATGTATTATAACATCTGTTTCCTTTCATGGAATGCCTTGATATTTCAAATATGCATTCATCTGATGATACTCTATCATGCTATAGCAAATCCATGACCCACCGCCCATCCCTTACCCCAAGGTCACAAACCTAGTACATTCATAAACTTAACGTTGGGGTAAATGTCTGTTTCCTTTCATGGAACGCCTTGCTAGAGATGACCCTCTATCATGCTGTAGCAAATCCACAACCCACCACCCAACCCTTACCCAAAAGTCAAGGTCACAAATATAGCATGTTCATAAACTTAACGTTGGGGTAAATGTTGTGTAACTTCTGTTTCTTTACACTTTGAACACCTTGATATTTCATACATGCATTCATCTGATGATACTCTATCATGCTATAGCAAATCCATGACCAACCCCCACCCCTTTCCCCAAGGTCACGGTCACAATCTTAGCACATTCATAAACTTAACGTTGGGGTAAATGTCTTATAACATCTGTTTCCTTTCATGGAACGCCTTGATATTTCATACACGCATTCATCTGATGACCAACCCCCACCCCTTTCCCCAAGGTCAAGGTCACAAACTTGACACATTCATAAACTTAACGTTGGGGTAAATGTCTGATAACAACTGTTTCCTTTGATGGAACGCCTTGATATTTCATACATACATTCCTCAGATGACCCTCTATCATGCTGTAGCAAATCCACAACCCACCACCCAACCCTTACCCCAAGGTCAATGTCATAAACTTAGCATGTTCATAAACTTTACATTGGGGTAAATGTTGTATAACGTCTGTTTCTTTACACTTTGAACGCTTTGATATTTCATACATGCATTCATCCGATGATCCTCTATTGTGCTACAGCAAATCCATGACCCACCCCACCCCTTTCCCCAAGATCAACATCATAAACTTAACGTTGGAGTAAATGGCTTTTTATAACTTCTGTTTCTTTACAGGGAACACCTTCATATTTCATACATGCATTCATCTGATAATACTATATTGTGCTACAGCAAATCCATGACCCACCCCCACCCCTTTTGCCAAGGCCAAGGTGAAAAACTTAGCGCATTTATACATGCATTCCTCATGTGAATAGCTATCATGCTGTAGAAAATCACCAACTTAGTGTGTTCATAAACTTAACGCTGGGTTAAATTTTGTTTTCCTTCTCATTTCAGGGAGCGCATTGATATTTCATACATGCATTCATCTTAATATGCTATATCATGCTATATCAAATCCACGATTCACCTTCCACCACTGACCTCAATGTCAAGGTCCACCGCACACCCCTTATCCCAAGGTCAAGTTATATAATATTTATGTTTTTTATACAACGGTGACAAGTTTGAATGAAGGCTGCCAACAGGCGAGCTTCGTTGTCTTTTGACAACTCTTGTTACATAGGGTATACCTATGTATTGGCATCGCCTCCGACAGTTAGCCACGCCCCAGACCCCCATTGATGCGATGGTAGGTAGTGATATCTTGGAGTAACCAAAACAACAAAATGCATTGTGTTACTCAACGTTTAACTGTCATACGCAACCGCTAATTGAAAATAATATTATGAAAAACTACTTGCACTGCACAATATCAACAACGGATGTTCTACGTACAAAAATACATCGGATTATTTTGTTGCGCGTGATTTGCCCCCATTTACGGCACAAATAGTGCGGTCATCGCTAAATTTAGTTACAGAGTTAACTCCCCTCCGAATACTCTCCGAAACAAGCGACGCGTTTAACACACAAACTACATCAAGTTTTACCTTCCGACAGCCTATTTTTAAACTCACGTGACACCTGTGCGAAACAAAACTCGCACGTGTAGGTCTAACTGATGTTTAATCCTCATTCTCTCTCTCTATCGATGGATTTACAGCGGATTTTAGTGACATTCCCGAATTCGGCCTGATTGACATTTGTCTATGTTGGCCAATACACGCCAACATGAGTGTCAATTCTACGTTCAGGGAAGGGGGTCAATAAGTTAGTATTTAAGGTGATAACTTACAGTCAGGGAACAAATTAATGACAGTATAACACATCCAGCGTATATTAATACCCATATTAATGCAAGTACTGAAATACGACAAAAATTTTTTTAACAAGTTTGGGTTTCCATAATTTTGTCAGCGGTTTCCCCAATGACGTCATTTGTATGTTTTAATATACTCGATCCGGGGCCAACTATTTCATTCACAAAACAGAAGTAAACTTGGCGATGTACCGATAAGGCATTTTCAGGCCGACACAGCTTCCGTGGCGGAATTATTGTAACTATTGCTCTTCAATCAGTTTTCAATATATGGGCCGCGCCATACGAAAATCGGGCTTAATGACAACGTCATGAAAAGCGGTATACGACGTCGGAAAAACGACGTTTGCAGCGTCGCTGTAAAAGTTCACATTTTGCCCTCCCATTTATGTTTGCTGGTGTCAGTTAACATTAAGTGTGAACAGAAAACAGAAAATTATAACTTACTGAAATTTTCACTAATATGAGACACGATGCTTTGCACCTTAGTACACATATTATGACGTCATGAATTGACGTCACGTACTTGTGACGTCACTGAACGTGAATACATGTTTGACGGTATGGCCATGGTGTCGTGACAAAATATTATAGCACGGATACTTGCACGAGTTCCTCGCAGCATCAATTACTTAGAAATGCTTCAGGCGCTGTGCATTGTCGCCTAACTGTCGTTACTCTTTTTCGTCGGTTATCCTTATGAATTTAAAATGGTGAACGCATAATTTAACTGGCTACATATCAGCGAAGTCTTCGCTTACACTGCACCTTGAATCCTAATTATACCCACTTTTTTTGTAAAAAAAAACGGGTATATTGTTTTCGTCACGGGTGTCCGTCCGTCCGTACGTCCGTCCGTACGTCCGTCACGTTTCTTGTAACTCGAAAAACTTTTTCACCTTCATACCTACGCGCCTGATATTTGGTATGTAGCTTCGTTATCATGTGCAGATGCGCAAAGTGAATTTGGATTTTTGATCCGACCCTCCATCATGGTTATCTCCCCCTTTCGGACTCAGAATTTCCCATTTTTTCCTCGTAACTCGAAAAACTTTTTCACCTTCATACCTACGCGCCTGATATTTGGTATGTAGCTTCGTTATCATGTGCAGATGCGCAAAGTGAATTTGGATTTTTCATCCGACCCTCCATCATGGATTATCTCCCCCTTTCGGACTCAGAATTTCCCATTTTCTCCTCGTAACTCGAAAAACTTTTTCACCTTCATACCTACGCGCCTGATATTTGGTATGTACCTTCGTTATCATGTGCAGATGCGCAAAGTGAATTTGGATTTTTCATCCGACCCTCCATCATGGATTATCTCCCCCTTTCGGACTCAGAATTTCCCATTTTTCCTCGTAACTCGAAAAACTTTTTCACCTTCATACCTACGCGCCTGATATTTGGTATGTAGCTTCGTTATCATGTGCAGATGCGCAAAGTGAATTTGGATTTTTGATCCGACCCTCCATCATGGATTATCTCCCCTTTCGGACTCACAATTTCCCATTTTCTCCTCGTAACTCGAAAAACTTTTTCACCTTCATACCTACGCGCCTGATATTTGGTATGTAGCTTCGTTATCATGTGCAGATGCGCAAAGTGAATTTGGATTTTTGATCCGACCCTCCATCATGGATTATCTCCCCCTTTCGGACTCAGAATTTCCCATTTTTCCCTCGTAACTCGAAAAACTTTTTCACCTTCATACCTACGCGCCTGATATTTAGTATGTACCTTCGTTATGTGCAGATGCGCAAAGTGAATTCCCATTTTTGATCCGACCCTCCATCATCGATTACCTCCCCCTTTCCGACTCAGAATTTCCCATTTTTTCCTTTTTCCTTGTAACTCGAAAAACTTTTTCACCTTCATACCTACGCGCCTCATATTTGCTATGTAGCTTCGTTATCATGTGCACATGCGCAAAGTGAATTCGGATTTTTTATCCGACCCTCCATCATGGATTACTTCCCCCTTTCGGACTTAGCATTTGGGGAAAGTGGGTATATTGCGATGGCGCGCCATCGACTTTTTCTAGTTAATCTTAAATATGAACAACCTAGTGTATACCAACGATATTACCATCTATTATCTTGGTAATTTCAGACACTTTTGAACAATTCTATCCAGTACTTAGCGAATGATATGCCATTTAATGCCACTCATTTTATCATAAACGGAGGTAGACACGCATCTATATAATGACATATATATCCAAGGTTTGTATTGAATTTGGCAAAACAAATGCATCAAAATCTCTCGAATAGATTCAGAATCAGTGATTTCAATGCAGCTCCTTCATTGTTTGTGTATAAGCAATACATAATGCACAAAACACACAGTGAGGTCGGTGGAGTTTTCGAAAAGTCTTGAAATTAATTGGAAATTTGATGGTCATAAACTTGCTTTTCGCACGATTTGTAGTATCAAATCATCAGCTTATCAATTGACTGCATAATCATGTATGTCTGAATCAGGCGATGGTAATGCGATCCTCAAAAAAGACAAACGGCGACAATTATAAGGTATCACGCTACCAAATATGTCCGACGTTTTGTTACAAAGTTAATGTTATAAGCGGCCTACTTCCTACTTTAAAATATGTCGTCGCATACGAAATGTTAAATAATGTCGCTATTATTCCCCAATGTTTTTTCAGACAGCAGCAAACAACAGGGAAACGTCAACACTCTGCCTTATTTGAAAATTATTCATACGGAATTACGTTAGTTGGGCCGCAATCCAAAACATGACGTTACATTAATAGCAACTGCAATAAACATTATTTTCATACTTTGTCTTGGCCTAATGGGAAACACTTGGAAAGGCTACGAGATATCCAAATTTGGTTGACATGCGATAAAAGATGACAAATCTATAGGACTTGTCCGGGTATTTATCAACACCCCTTCGCCTTTGATAAAAACGTCGTAATTTCAACGTCATTCATCTAAAACGTCATATAAGTTTTTACCATGCGTTTTACAAATACGCGATACATTGATAATTTTGGCGGCATATGGCTTTTAAAAGATGTACAATTCAGAATACGCGAAAAAGTAAAAACTGAAAATGTTGTCATTAAGCCCGGTTTTTGCATGGCGCGGCTCATATCTATAATGATCATAGATATCTGGAATCTGTATATGTGTTACCGTATCTTTCTGATATTGCTATGCATAATCTGTAATGTTGTTGAATGTTTTGGTACATACTGTAGCAGTGCATACTGTACTTCAAGTTGTGCCATATCAATAGTTTACCCCTTAACCATTAAAACGCTGAAAAATAAAATTGCCGTCTGCTCATTTTGTATATTTTAATCTCTTTAAAAACCTGTTTTGGCAGCGCAGTAGAATCGTCTCAGTATGTTTTTGAGGAGAACATATAAAAATATTTAAAACAGCAGACGACAATTGTCGTTTCCAGCGCTTTAAAGGTACATGCCCACTCAGTAAGCCCAACATGTCATTTATAGGAATTAAATAAGTGTATAACTGTGTCACTATTCCACCAGTTCTAAACGTTACAAGTGCCCGCTATACAGATATAATCATTTAGTAATATTTATTTTACTGATAGTGACGCGCGGTGGTATCAGGCTATTTTCATATGCAAATGAGGCATGCTATTTTTTAATTATTTATACTAAAGAAATGCGTCACCTGAAAAAATAACATTTTGACAGATTTTAAAGTATGATCATTGCACATCATAAAATAAATACAGAGATTAAATAGTAATGTCCGTTAACATTTTAAGCAAACACGGTTATCGCCCCTGATATCAGTGTGTCAATTTACGTCTGATATACAATGTATAATAATGCCAATCAGTATGTGGGATAATGGCGCATGAATGTTTATTTTGCCAGGAAATGTCTCAGATGATGTCTCTGATGTAAAGAACATTTTGTACCTACTGAGTGGGCATGTACCTTTAAGGGTTAATGAAACTGCAACACCAACAATCAATCAATCAATCAATCTAGTTGAATCTTGTAGTACCCTATGTTCAGTACTTTCAGTACTTTGATTGAATTATGTCCCTCACTTCATACTCCCAGATATATATCTGCCGTCGTGAATAGGTTTATTTTATTAACATTATTTAATGTAACTTACAGAAACATAGTTTTTGTATTGGTTCAAAAACTGATAAAGACTGATTGCATACTGTCATTTGAATCGTCTTAGTTACATCCATATGTCTGTCTGGACCAAATAAGTGCAACCAATGTTTTCCCCGCTCTGGGGCGGCGGACATACAATGTGTGGGTGTATTTACAGTCATACATTTCCAGAGGCTGGAAATTAGGAGGCCAAAACCCCCGAGGATGTGTATATTTGACATCCCCAAGAGTCCCTCCCGTACTTGTCGTTTCTATGAAATACCTACTGGCGACAACTTTAGAATGTGTCTACATCCTGATTTTGTTTCACGTTGTTTGATAGTCAAAGATGTATTCAGTAAATGAATTGTGAACACCGTATGCCCTGATCTGACTGCGTGATGTGCATCCTGATCTGAGACGCTGTAAACCGGTTACCCAATGCACACATCACAATGAACCGTTTGTCAAACTCTATCTAAGACATTTTCGTACAAGTGAGAAAACGTTGATTCTTTTGTATGAATAAAAAAATAAAAAATAATAATTTGCCCGAGGCTCGAACTCAAGGCAAGTCGAATGCATTTACGGTACCGAGCACTCTACCATCTGAGCTGTGGGGACAATACTGCTTTTGCTGGCGGACAACTGGGTAATCGTTTTACGTTTACAAATATGAATTGTGGTTTTCAATCGCCTGTTTCACCAGTCAACCAGTTGGTAATTTAAATGATCTCATAAGCTATCAGGAGCATGCATTTTCAAGCTCTAAATCGCTCTAGATAAGGCATCGATTCGGCCAGCTAAAATGGCTGCAACCGGCTATATCCCTAGAAAGCTATAATAGACATAGTCCCGCTGACCCCGTGACGTCACGTGCCCTTGCCAATTACAGTATATGCGCAGGTAATCTGGATATGCACAGGCTGATCTGGGCCTACACTAGTCGCAATGCTGTAGCATCGGTTTACATATGATAGTTTAGAATTTGCTGGAAGACCTTCAATAGTGATATTCAATATTTCATATCCGGATTATAATCAGGAATGCAATTACAAAACAACATATTGCATGAGTTTGCACTGCTAGGTAACCTAGCAGTGCAAACTCAGGTAACCTAGCAGTGCAAACTCAGGTAACCTAGCAGTGCAAACTCAGGTAACCTAGCAGTGCAAACTCAGGTAAGTGCAAACTCAGGTAACCTAGCAGTGCAAACTCAGGTAACCTAGCAGTGCAAACTCAGGTAACCTAGCAGTGCAAACTCATGCAATATGTTGTTTTGTAATTGCATTTTGTCGTCTGCCATTTCTTTCTAATTTTCCATTTATTTCATGTAAAACATGGTTTGACAACACTTAAGAATCATTTCCAATGATTCTTAAGTGCTGTAAAGCCATGTTTATTGAGCAATAAAGCACAATGTGAAACAACAACAGACGACACTTTACGCTTCCCGCAGTCTAATTGTTAATATAAAGGCACTCGTGACTGTGTCTCAATATTACATGTATACTTATAGTCCAGTCAGTCTATATCAATTTGAAGCCCAACCTTAACACAATTGCAACATAAACTATTTTACTTGCATATGTGTCTGTGAAGTGTTTTTGATAACATACTAAAAGTCTAGAAAAATCGAAGCAGGGGAAACAAGCTTAATTTGCATAAATCCAAGAATGCCGTCGTATACAAATATATCACGCTACTTTTGTCATATTATCATTTGTAAATATTTGTTGGCGCAATTTACAGTGCTCAAATACATATATAAAGGTAAAAACCTCTGATAATGATACTATATATGAATTGAATTGTTCTGTCATAGGCATTAAAATTCAAAATGGCCGCCAAAATAGCATGTGCACGAAAAACTCGCTCATTCACAACAAATTGCAAACATAACATATCAGATGAAGACTCGTTATCTCAATGTGTAATATCACAGATTTCCTTCGTAAACTATGATACAAGTAGTTAGAAATAGAGATAATTAGCTCTTCAAATCAATTCACTCACCTCAGTATGATTGTCCATTTGTATTAATATGTCAGTTGGGTTATAAGTCTACTCAATATGTCGGACTAACTGAGGTTTGTAACGTTAGTGCATAGCACACCTCTGCATTCGTCGCATCATGTGGAACATCCAAGTCCATGTTTATTGGATGTACAACGTTTTGTATCGCAATTCAGTTTACAGCTACACCTGATAATCTTCAGAAGACTTTCGGAAGCAGGTGGAAAATATGTCTTTCTAGGAAGTATCTTGTTTTACAACAAACCATCCCCATTCCTGTGGTGTCAGTTCATCTCTGAATCAATCCAGGTATGTACCTGAAGGTACACCCTCATACTGTGGTATTTCGCTGCTGCTGATGTGGCTGGCAGTGAAGTCACCTGTACACACGTTGTACCTGCCGAGACTTTAATAGTAAATTTTCTTGAGCGAAGTGTATCTAGTCCTTCTGATATAACCCCACCGTAAAATCCCACTAAGTACACTCTCACCAGCTCGCACTACACCATCATTTGCGCTGCTATCGACGAACACTTCTGCACATTACTTTAAATGTTTGGCATTCATTACTTTCGTCAGTGCAGGCCCCTTACATATACCGAAGAGCCGTGATGCAATGTCACACCCTGTAATCTAGAACCCTGTTGTCATGGGATACGTCGTAATAGAGATCCACAATCAATCACATGATTCACGTTCTCGTTTTCCATCTCAATGTTGCAACAGTTTTCCATGGCCCATATTGCATCTTCTAACGCTGTTGTTTTTTTGTGTCTGTCTTAGAAAACCTGATGACGGGATACTGCACAGTTCGTATTTAAATACGTGTGATATGTCACATCCGATCTGCTGGAAACTACTGTAGGTCGTTGGAAAAGCAGCTGTGGATATACATTAATTGCTTCACTGTCTACTTTTACTGAAGATTGTGTGTTACGTGTCACTGCTTTGTGTGATCGTTTGAACGAATAATCCATTACAGTCTTGCTAATGAGTTTGTTTAGTACATTCGACAAAATTTCTTTTGCCCTGTCGACATTTGTTGAGGAATCAGATGACACGCCTGTTTCTATATTTCGCAACAAATGATCTTCGTTGAACGGATTTATTTCAAGAAGAAATAAAGAGAACGTGTGCGTGTCTTTGTAGTCTCTCTCTTTGGTTTGCTTGACCACATTCAATGTGCTGGCCACTTGTGTGATACTGGCTTCAACAGAACTCCTGCATACCACTGTATATTTATGCGCATGAAAATAATGATAATAACCATTCTCCTTCCTGTGATTTTGTCATGCCTTTGCCTTTTACACTTCTTATTAATACATGTTCAATGACGTGATTAGCGCATAAGCCTGCCCCATTACCTGGCGCTCCTACAAACAGCATGATGTCCTGCTTTGACAGTTTGATGTAGTTTGTTGTTGGTAGTCTCGGTCTTGCATCATTTCAGATTTTGATTGTGGCCTGCGGCAGCGAAGAACGGACGCATTATAAGCGATAGTGTGTGTAAAATTAAGTTCCGTATCACATGTTCGTTCTGCTTTTATAAATGTTCTTAAATATGTCTATCATTTCCATATACTGAAGTCAGAGTGCTGCTGTTCGGTATTCTTTCAATGACTATTTTCCTTCAGAGAAACGTGAATTGACGTGAAGAAGATTACTTTCAACAATAGACTGAACAGTAAGATTAACGGACAGAAGAACGTCGTATATTTTGCTAACTTCAGTAATGTCGCCATGTGCTTCAGCACTATAATTATCTAGCGTGATATGTCCAATCTCTTTTTCACTTCGAGCAGGTCCCTCATTTACGACGGGTTCAATTATCATGTCATTTCTGTCATATTACCGAAGCTCCGTGAGACGGGGATTGAATTCAAAGCGTTGTCTACTAGCAAATGACCCATGACCGCTCGTGCTACTGCTTTTCCGTTCTGCTTTTATAAATGTTCTTAAATATGTCTATCATTTCCATATACTGAAGTCAGAGTGCTGCATTCGGTATTCTTTCAATGACTATTTTTCTTCAGAGAAACGTGAATTGACGTGAAGAAGATTATTTCAACAATAGACTGAACAGTAAGATTAACGGACAGAAGAACGTCGTATATTTTGCTAACTTCAGTAATGTCGCCATGTGCTTCAGCACTATAATTATCTAGCGTGATATGTCCAATCTCTTTTTCACTTCGAGCAGGTCCCTCATTTACGACGGGTTCAATTATCATGTCATTTCTGTCATATTACCGAAGCTCCGTGAGACGGGGATTGAATTCAAAGCGTTGTCTACTAGCAAATGACCCATGACCGCTCGTGCTACTGCTTTTCCGTTCTGCTTTTATAAATGTTCTTAAATATGTCTATCATTTCCATATACTGAAGTCAGAGTGCTGCATTCGGTATTCTTTCAATGACTATTTTTCTTCAGAGAAACGTGAATTGACGTGAAGAAGATTATTTCAACAATAGACTGAACAGTAAGATTAACGGACAGAAGAACGTCGTATATTTTGCTAACTTCAGTACTCTCGCCAGTACTCTAGCGTGATATGTCCAATCTATTTTTCACTTCCAGCAGGTCCCTCATTTACGACGGGTTCAATTATCATGCCATTTCTGTCATTTGTCCTGGCATACCAAAGCTCCGTGAGACGGGGATTGAATTCAAAGCGTTGTCTACTAGCAAATGACCCATGACCGCTCGTGCTACTGCTTTTCCATTCAGCATTTGGTAGCAGTTCCGATTGTCCGAGAGACCAGATCCCTGCATCAGCTGAACAATACATCCGAGGAAGCTCATGATTGTGTGAAATCAGCCTAATCATAATACGATATCACGCAAACAGCTGCTGGCCTTTTCCAAAGGTAATTACCGGATTTTGAAATTTGTCTATGATCATGCATTGAAATATGGTGTGACCATATGTCAATGCATGATCACAGACACATTTCAAAATTGTGTATGTACACGACATGTCACTCAAGTTCACATCGATCATTGGAATAACAATACTGATGATTTGCCTCGAGTCTACTGAAGTGGAAGTTTCAAAGTTATTTGACCTTGACTTTGGGGTTGAAAATGAAACTATGGATGATGACAGACATGCACACGAAGTGTCAACAAATTATTTGACATTTTTTACCATGACCTTGGGCACAGGTGAGCACGCCTGGAATGATGAATGAGAAACATGCACATGAAATTTCAAGCCAATCTGTCATACGGTAAAGAAGTTATAGCAGAATGGAAAACATGATGGACAGTTAGACAGACGGACGAACGGACGTATGACTTTTGCATCCCTATGCCCAGTTTTCGCTATGCGACGGGATAAACATTACTCCAGCTATATTGGAGCTAATACAAAACTGTTTACATTACAAACTTATGACGCTTCATGACGTTCATGTATACGAAGTATGAAGTTAATCGAAATCAAACTGTATAATTGGTTCGTCTGTCAAACTATATATGACGGACATACAGACGGGCGGACGGACCGACAGTTGCAAATTATAATGCCCCCTGTCGGGTGTTGGTACAGGGGCGGAGGGGTGGGGCATAAAATACTTCAAAACATAAGTATATCTGTAAAATATTGATAAACAATGAATATATAATATATATTAAAAAACAACTGGCTTATGTTCGAAATTGACCACCATACGTTGAGAAAAAACTAGCAGTGTGCAAGTTATTTTTATCATTATTTGCTAAATCACGTGTCTTTTATAATGTTATCAGCATGTATTATTGTATATGACAGAGTAGGTAGAGGTGTACCGCTTTGAGCTGGCGCGTTATTATTAGGTTTGAGGCGGCTTTCAGCTGCGTCGAAAACCTATTGTATTCGTTGGTTTTTTTTTTTTTTTTTTTTTTTTTTTTTTATTCAGCCGTTCAGTCTACAGCCCAAACCGCTGGTCGGATCGACTTCAAATTTTGCATGCCGATTCGGATCAAGTGTGAGCAGAGACTCAGAGATTTTCAGATATATTTTAATGCCACTTTCCACGAAAACGGAAGTGACGTCATACTTCCTATAACTTCCTTATTTTCCAACCGATTTCAAGAATTCTTTTTGCATTGGAAAGCTGACAAAATTCTCTATCTCAGATCCACTGACAGTTTTCGGCTATCTGCTCAAATAAAAGAGCTATATGCATTTGAAGTTGAAAAATGTACATACTTTTCAACGATTTTGCCGAATTTCGGCTGATAACGGGTGGTCTTTACAAACGTTTTCCAATTTGTACAGTACTGTCAGCAACATAATTTCTTGCCAGGGTGATAGGGGAGTGTCAGCCGCATGAAAGATGATAATTTTTAGAGCTATATCTTGACTACTTACGGCTCTATTCGATGTCAAAGATGAACGTATTTTTTTAAGTTTTCAAAATAGAGCAAAACGGATGTGACGTCAGCTTCGTTATTTATCATTCGATTTCAATTGTTTTTGCTGTAGTCGATATTTCAGTCCTTTAGCTAAAACTTTGGCTGAGGATCGAACCCGGTATCCCTCGCTCCGAGTCCATCGCTCTACCTCTAAGCTAACCGGCCCCACATCGGTGTGATGATGCGAACACAATAATGTTGGACTGTTCATTCTAAAACTTCAGAAATTCTTTTTGCAACCGATAGTTTACACCTTGGGCTAAAGCTTAGTTACACATGAAATCAATGTTTGAGGCTCAAACCGTTGATGCAGCTCAAGCTGCTCTAGTTGTAAATATTATTGTAAACACGTGCTATTTTTAAATAGTTTACGTCATATGTTGTAGACATGGTATTTGTATACCAGCGCAATTGCATTAACATTCGATAGAATTGCGAATAATAGTAACATCGTTTAGTGCTCTAGTGGGTAGATCTGCTGTTTGGTGATCGGACGGTCGTGAGTTCGAATCCTGCCAAAGGAATACATTTTTCTCTCGCTTTCACTATTTTGGCGCCAGAGGTAACGCACACATCCCGAAACAGTCGTGCATTTACTTTTACACAACATTATAAAACACTTCACTTTGAACCTAATCATTGTGAAATGCGTTCTGCACATTCGTGTGTTATTGTGAAAGTCCAGCTCGACTCACTACAAATGCAAATATGTTACGGAGAACACCATGTCGAAAATAAACCTCTCACTTCAGATAATAAACTAATAAATAAATAAACGTGGATGCATGTGGTTCATAATTACCATGTCAATTGTTGTTACATGTAATAAAGATTCATTAAAAAGAAAAAGAAAACATAAAAACAATATTTAAAAAAAAATATATATATATATAATGGCCAAAGTGAGGATCGAACGCATGCAATGCAAAATTAAAATCAAGTGCCACCGTTGGCCGCCAGTTTACCCATTGCTCCAGTATGAGAAACTGTTTTGTCAATCGCAATATATCGATCATGACTATAGCGACGCGCCATAATAAACAGGGAAATACCTACAGGAATTCCATGTTTGTTTATACACCAATGTTTATATAAACAAAGCATGCAATCATAAAAATAACAGAATTATATCGACAAAAAGTAATGCATTTTGTGAGGTTCGAACTCTCGACCAGATAAAATGAACAAACGTTCTGCACATTCTCCCGCTTCGATACCACTGAGCCACACTACATGTCTATTTTACGCACCGATATACACTATTATATTGACATGCATGCACGTGCACTTTATTATGTAGTTATTCCACACGAAAACGAGGCTATGACATGATAATACACCTGGAATACCTATATTTGGACTCGTCGATTGACCTCTAGCAACTTATTATCGTCTGTTTTTTATACTTATAGATTAGATCTATATAAATAAATAATGTACATTGTTTATGTTTCTTGATGATTGTTGACAACTGCGAAAATCCATGACAACGCCAATAAACTTGTATAACACGGGAATTACACTTGTGTGAAAGCAACATTAGTATTATATAAACGTGATATTATCCGCAAACATGATAAAGAATGTAAAATGAAAAGTCATGCAGAGCATGATGTTATTAGCCGATCAAATCCGGGTTCAATATATGTCCACATTTTAGTAGTTACGGAATCTCAGGGAAAAGTGAGAGAAATGTTGATTTCCTCCCCAACCAAATTCTCAAGAAAAAAAATTGAATTCTATTAGAAAAATTGGGGCCCCGAAAAAAATATTAATAGGAAATAAAATTTGATGTAGAAAAAAAATTGAAGAAAAAAAAAAAAACATTTGGAAAAAAAAATAGAAAAAAAATAAACATCATCCTATATTTATCGATATTTTTTAGTTAACACGGAGCTACGGTCATGATATTAGTTAGGCATGCAGAAACATATTTTTAGCAAAGGGATATTCCATTCACCAGTCCAGTCGAATACAAATCTTACTTAACAAAGTGACCATTAATTAACGTACTCAACAAAATGTACCAGTCGAATTGACGTCATGCGTATTCAGGCACATGCCCAGATTGGCCTTGATAACGTTGTCACTTGTTTATCCCTTGTTTATCGATTTTAATGGTTTAAATCGACTCGAAGCTTACGTTCAACGGCCGCACAAACTCGATTGAACTGCACGCCTTCCAATGATTTAAATACGCAGCGCGTTTAAATAGTCAATTACGTTTTTTTAATGTGCGCACTGGTCATTTAAAAAGGGGCCCATCCGTGATTTTTTGCGCGATGTCGGGCGCAAGACAATCAATAATTTGCGGCATTGACAATAATTAAGGGGGTTGCCGAAATCGCGCGTGCTGGATGCATCCCTGCCATCCCTGCATGATACGTAAACAAATCAAAGTTGGCTATGAAGGGCAATTCTTCGTTTTGATTGGTGGAAAATTTTGTGAATATTAACTAGCGTCAAATGACGCGCATACGCGATCCAATAGGATAAACCCGAGATGCTGGGGTTGCTAGTCGGAGGAGATTTTGAGCAGAGGTCGATTATAAATTAGCCGAATAAACACATTTTACGCGATTATACGTGGCTGAAACTTGTTGTTCAATAAATAAAAGCTTTAAATTAGCCCAATAATCGGCGTATGTTGGCGTATATGGCCATTAGAGCCAACTATGGACTTCAACAACAACAACTTCCGGGTTGAATCTCTTCCGGCGTTCAGCTCATTACGTATTCAAAATTGTGTTATTTGGCTATATTTAAAGTTTTAAACGGAGATAATTGCCAAAAATGCAAACTTTATCGGTTGATGCAATTTGGAAGTGATACAGCAAAATTCGCGTTCGTAGATTACCGAATAGCGGAGAAAAGGGTTGCTACAAACTTTTTCAGAATTCGATGGATGACCAATATATTAGCCGATCTATAAATAGATCGGCTAATAATAAACACTCATCTTTAGAAAGTAATGATACTCTCATTAAAACCCTTGATAAACTACGTGCAGACAACGTCATCAATACACGTCGTCACACGGTAAATTTGACATGTTTGCCTATGGTGGGCTGCAACGGCCATTCGTCCACATGTCGAATAGACCACTTTTAAAAGTTATTTGTATGGGATTTCCCTTATTTAGATTTTTCTAGACTTTTGATATGTTCTTTATAATGCTATGTTCAACACATGTGTAAAGAAATATATTCTGTTGCAATTTTGTTGAGGGGATCATGTATGTATACATGTATACAGGCTGACTGGACTATTAGCGACACAAGAAACCGTACAGTCCAACAATACTGGCTTATCTGGGTGAAGAGGAAAGATATACAGTAACACCGATTACCCATAGGTTGAAGTAACGGACCAAATACATTAAATACTAGTACATGTATACCTAAAAGTATCAAAGTGTTTTTAAAACAATTATTTATTTTCAATTATTCAATTAACTTCTTTCTTTTTCACTCGATCATTGATACTTTTAGGTATATTTAATATATTTATAGACATTGGTCCGTTACTTCAACCTGCGCGATTACATGTTTATGCGATAACCATATTTAATTCATACCACTTTAAAGCATGTCGCAGGACATCAGCATGTGACGAAGTGGTTGAAATCAGATGTAAAACAGTACTCAGGAAAATGTATTTGATTGAATGCAGTAGGTCCAAACAAGTTCATGCCGTCATACCTGCTTTCGTTGGTCATTATCTCGGGTGTGGGTCCAGGGGGTTGAGAACTTTGGGTATGGATGTTTGCGTTACAGGTACCAGTAACAATATTTTCATTCCTGTTTATCTACTTGACTAATCGTAACCAAATTCGGTATGCATGTTTATCACGGCAAGACGGAGAAGTCTATGGATTTTCAAAACATTCTGATGGCTTATTTCCCCTTGGCGGCCATTTTTATTCCTTCGCACTCTGTATCCTTGTCCGCGCAATATTTATTTAAAAATGTTCGATGACTTATCTCCCGAGGGTGGCAAATTTTAATTTCCACACTCTGTATCATTGTCCACGCGATATCTCAAGTTCTACTTGACCAATCGTAACCAAATTCGGTATGCATGTTTATCACGGCGAGATGAAGAATTCATCAAAAATAAAATGCCAATTACTTATCTCCTTATCTACTTATCTCCCATTGGCGGTGATTATTAAGTTTCGCACTCTGTATCCTTGGCCATGCAATAACTCCAGTTCCACGTGACGGATCGTAACTCGGTATACATGTTTATCACGGCAACATGAAGGCCCCTATTTATTTTCGATGGAGTATCTCCCCTCGGCGGCCATTTTTTAATTTGTCGCTGTGTATCCTTGTCCACAAAATAACCCAAGTTCTACTTGATGGATCGTAATCAAACTTGGTACACAAGTGTTTCGTTGGAACACGAGGAACCCTATTAATGTTCAACCTTGTCCGATGAATTATCCCCCTTGGCGACCATTGTTAATGTTCGCATTCTGTATCCTTGTCTGCACAATAACTAGAGTTCTACTCGACTGATCATAACCAAGTTTGGCACACATGTTGATCATGGCAATATGAAGAACCCAATTGGTTTCTTGTTGACTGGCCGTGCATCGACGGGCGTATTTTGTGACCTTCGACACTCCTGTGTGTTGTTGTGAAAATATGTTGCTATAACATTTTGAAATAAATTTATAGTATGATTATAGGCACAAGCGTGTGTTTTTATCAATCTGTAGCCTATTTCACCAACATTGCAAAGTATACTTATCTAGCAAAGTATACTTTGAGGGAGAAATTTTCAATTTAAGGATACATTTATTAATTTGTATTATACTGAATGTATTACATTATCACAGCCATTCAGTATAATAATTCTCCATACTTTTAATCATCACATATATGAATTATATATGAAATAATCGATTTCGGGGAAAATAAATGATTATACTCTCTCAAAGTATACTTTGCTAGATAAGTACAGTTGAGCGCCAGTATCTCGAAGTCGAAGGGAGATCGTATTTTAGTCCAGATAGGACTAGGTTCCAGATAGCGATGAAGTGACATAGTCGAATATTTTCGCCAAAAAATATCAAATCATGGTACACATCACAAAAAAAAAATTAATTAATTTATTGACGAATTTGAACCACCCATTAACTAATGACCAAAGGTAGTAAACTACCCAACAATACAGGTGGCGTCACAACTCTCAGTGAATTGCTTAACTGATTCATTATTAAACGCATATCACGCTCGTCGTGCTATGCTTTTAATAATGAATCATTTCAAACACTCAAAACAAATCCAGGTGGACCAATTAAGCAAACAACCCGAGGCAGGTGTGAATTTATTTTGTTTTGTTTGATAATAGGTTTTGAAACTTAGTGTTAATCAAATAGATCTTAGCAGCCAGGTGCTTAGGTGATTTACCCAAGCTATGTGATCGAGATAGCCAAGTGATATTTAACGTATTTTTATACGGCGGGGACAAAATGAACAGTCGAGATAGAGAACATAGAATAAAATAGAATAGAGAACATATACGAGATAGGGCATGTTCGAGACAGCCGAGGAAATTTATATTAAACAAATACGGATATAATTCGGTACTTTAGCGAATCATCGAGATAGGGGATATCATCGAGATATTGATGTTCGAGGTACTGGTCGCTCGACTGTATACTTTGCAATTTTGATGAACTCGGCTACTGGTATTGTTGATCAGGTAGTATTGGGATCAATATATAGGATACAAATCAATAATTTATAAATTACTTTTATGCTAATCTGTTTAATCACTTCCTGTGCATATCTGAGACTTTTAATCTTAAAGTGTGCTATTTATTGTTTATTAATTGTGTAAATTAATTAGAGTCAATCGCATTTATCATACGGTAGAAAATCTAACCAGCAGAATTTCTCCAAACTATATATGTTCATGATTACAAAGCGGACAATCATATCATGAATGCGCTTGTGCCTGAACTACAGTGGGACCTCTCGATACCAGACACCATGGGGATCCCCAGGGTGTCCGGTTTAGAGAGGTCTCACTACATCAAATTCAATCACACATTTGAAACACTCCATGATTTTGTACCTTCAGACATCTGCGTAATTTCACGTTTACCAAATTTACAATATGTTCCGTAAATGGCGTCAAAAGTTGACAAAATTCCGCGTTTACTCTGATTTTTGTCAACTTTTATTTATGAAAAATATTGTAAGTTTTGTAAATGTATTTAATGAAATTATTTACGCAGATGTCCGAAGGTACAAAATCACATGGTGTGTCTCATTTATGAAACTGAAGAAAATCGGAATGTGATACCAAGTCTATTACTCCTGTTACTTGGATGAACACTGGGTTTATCAGCAGCGTACGGACGGACGACATACATGGACTAACTAGTTTTCCCGAACCACGTGCAATGAGTGAGCCAAATATGGAGGAACTATTGTCCACCCATGAGGTAAGAGAATAGGTAAAAAAACGTGTTAAAATAAAAATATTTACAGCATCCTTAGACATTGTTTGGAGTACATACCCAAGGTGTATGATCACGTGGTACTAACAACAACAACAAGTACTGAAATTTCCAGAATCCATCTGATTCAAAGTACGTATTCTTTTATATTGTCCTTATTACGTAACGGATTTCGATGAAAGTTGGCGCAGCAAACGCGTCTTGTTAACCTGCATTTGGTGGTCTTTGTATTTTCGCCAAAACTTCTGTCGTTTTTGCGAAGAATCGACTTCCGTGTCTACCGACACGGAAATCGATTCTTCGCAAAAACGACATAAGTCTGTGCCGAACTCCATGGACCACCAAATGCAGCTTATGAAGACGCGTTTGCTGCGCCATGTTTCATCAAATTCCGTTGCATATTAAGGAAATATCAAATAATACTTACTTTGGAGTTGGCGACGTTGTTGTAACCACGTGATCATGTACCTTGATACCTCTAATGCCATAACATTACGTAACATTACATAAGCGTTATTAACACGGATTTCCATTTGATGTGTTCTTTGTTTACTTTCTACTCCCTTGAGATTTAAGTTGAGAGTGACCTAAGCAATTTGCTAATACACACTTTATTATGTGAGTTAATGACAATAGTCTTGTCTCATATTGTTGATAAATAAGTTAGTTCACGTTTGTCCGCATGTACCAGCGATAATCCGAGAGCTAAAGCTCGCGGATTATCTCCTCGTACATGCGGACGAACCGTGATCTAACTTAATTCTGTACCGTTAGTTGCAGTGTAGCGGTGTAGAGCACGTGCAAGTACCAACATGTTTATAGTTCGATGTATAGCTCTACCGGAATTGCGAAGTTTAAATAAAAAGTATAAAACTGTATATTGGTATTCATTTGCTGAACAATTTTCTTTAAAATATAGGCAAAACGTGTGCATATGTCGAAATCGCTGTCATGCTTGACCGACTCGGAGGACACGTGTGCAGCAATGTGTTTATAGGTCGATGTATAGCTGTAATGGAATTGCTCTGTTGAAGTGACGCGATGGTATACTATGGCACGCCGTTTTACGATTTATTCCAAATCAAGATATCTACTAAACTTTATGAGATATCTTATATTCTATATGAGATATCTTATATAGTTTATAAGATATCTTATATAGTTTATAAGATATCTTATATAATATATACATATAATATATCTACTAAAGTATATAAGATATCTTATATACTATATAATATATCTCATATAGTATATAAGATATCTTATATAAGTGCTTTTTAATTAAGATATCTTATTTATTACTTTGATGAATAATGGTGATTTGTGTTTTATCCCGTCAACACAGTGCGTATGTGCCGTGAAAAACGGTGCCGTGAAACATTTGTGATATCCTGTCAATACGTCCTAATCACTGCGTATGAATATGTGCGGTTATCATAATAGTCGATTCTCCGATTTTGAGCATGCGGCTGGGGTTATTTTTTTTGCATTTTAAAGCTATTTGTAGTGTTGACGGGATAAATAGAATAGTAGGTTTAACCGTGAATGGGAAAACATATCTGGCGCGGCACGGAAACGGGATGTGCTCGGCAGAGCCTCGCCCATCCCGTTTCCTAAGCCTTGCCAGATATTTTTCCCCATTCACGGCACTAACCTACTATTCTCTATATATAAGTAGGTGAAAAACTGGTTCAAATTGCCCAATTTCATTGCCGTGCTAATTAACCACCTGTGAGTCTACGTATCATAAGTATTGGACAGATGTACATCGTAACATGTTTATAGGTCGCTGTACCGGAATTGCTAAGTGAAAGTACTGTACATAACAGGTCGATATGGAAGCGTCTGATGTCAATGCTAAATATATATTGATCTCATAATTAGGAGATAGTAAATTAGGAGATAGTAAGTCCTAATTAGGAGATACTAAGTCCTAAATAGGATATAGTAATTCCTAAATAGGAGATAATATCTCCTAATTAGTACTTACTATCTCCTAACTAGGACTTATTATCTCCTAATTAAGAGTTATCATGTCCTAATTAGGAGTTAGTATCTCTTAATTAGGAGATACACCATTTTTTAGCATTGTCACATATAGTAAGTCCTAATTAGGAGATGGTAAGTCCTAATTGGGAGATATTCAGTCCTACTTCGGAGTTATAAGTCCTAATTAGGAGATAGTAAGTCCTAATTAGGAGTTATTATCTCCTAATTAGGAGATAAAAACTACGTGGCACCAGGACGCTTCCATACATGTAGGTGGAAGACGCGGGACCTGTGACACAAAACAAAATGTCTGTGTGTCATAGGTCCGAGATGTCCACATATGTGTTGAAGTGGTTCGATGTTAATACTGTACATTGGTGAGTATTGTGTTTTATTTCACCTAACTCAAATCCGTGGAATAATAAGAATGTTGTGATAAAAATAATACCCGAGTCGAGGCGAAATCGGCTGCTTTTGCTGCTCACATATCCAAACATATGTACAGGTCGATTCCCCTTTTGTGAGTGTTTTTTTATGTACCCCGAAACAAAATCACCACCCTGTCCGTCCCTCCGTCCGTTCGTCCAATATGTGTTTGGGTACCTACTCTCTGTGACCGTAAGTCGGATTGGCTTGTAACTTCATATAGGTATTAGTCATCGTCCATATTTTCATTCTGTATTTAGCAATTTTCATTCTGTATTTGCAGCAATTTAGAATCGATTCTAACGTGCTGTCAAATCATGATTTTTTTTGCGTTAAAATTGTTGAGGGGTTAATCCAACTGTTGTTTTTCTTGTTTTTCGAAGCTTCTACGTTCGTTTGTTCGTTAACCCTTTTAACACAACAGACCTGCATAGTGGTATTGGCAAACAGTGTAGATCCAGATGAGCCGGCTCGTGACGAGCCGTCTCATCAGGATCTGCACTTATTGTAAGTACTTTTCATACTTTTGAGAACAAAAACAACCACCTTTCATCAACTGTCTAGTCTGAAAATCATTTTGTGACGATTTGATTGGTCGAAAAATAACATATCAAAGTCCATTCCAGATACTTAGGGGTGAAACGTTTAATAAATCAAACCTGGAAATTTCCTCAGTGGCCACAGTCAAACTTACCTTCAGTACTTTGATTTTCTCATGAACGAGCACTCCGTCTATATACATCATATGCCTCGTTTCATAATTTATAGTCATATAATGTGTCTTTGTGCATTTTGTGGAACCGGTGCGGTATGAAAGAGTTAATGGAATATGATTCATTAGCCAATATTCGCTTAGCTTGGAATATGAATTGATATGTGATCCTTTCAAAGGTGGGCCACCACCGCCAATCTTTCCTAGTCAACCCTTAGACCGCTACACACAACAATTATCGTCTGCTGTTGCTTTCATATCTTGCCTTATTTCTCAATAAAAACATGGTTTGACAGCACTTCAGGAATCATTTCCAATGGAAATGATTCTGAAGTGCTGTCAAAGCATGTTGTAAATTATTCTAAAGTGCTGTCAAAGCATGTTTTTGATGAAAAAAGAAAAGAAAATAAACAGCAGACGACAAAAAAAATGAGATAGCGGTGTAAGGGTTAAAATACATAACCAATTACAACCCATTCATTTGGCTATTCTCTGCTAGTGTATTGTTTTAAAGGGGCATATCGGGATTTAAAAAAAAAAAAACAATAAAAAATAAAAACGTGTTTTCATCATGATGGCTCTGTACGTGTTGCGTGGTTTAATTGAAGATATATGACATACTAGGACCGCTGGGTTGTTTCTATTTTCTTGCGTTCAACAGGATAGAAAATCGGATATGTACCGATATTGGTGAAAATTGAGACAACCCTGCGGTCCTGCTATCGTCGTATATCTTCAATTAAACCACTTTACACAGCTTTAGCCCAAGGTGTAAACTATCGGTTCCAAAAAGAATTTCTGAAGTTTTAGAATGAACAGTCCAACATTATTGTGTTCGCATCATCACACCGATGTGGGGCCGGTTAGCTTAGAGGTAGAGCGATGGACTCGGAGCGAGGGATACCGGGTTCGATCCTCAGCCAAAGTTTTAGCTAAAGGACTGAACTATCGACTACAGCAAAAACAATTGAAATCGAATGATAAATAACGAAGCTGACGTCACATCCGTTTGCTCTATTTTGAAAACTTGAAAAAATACGTTCATCTTTGACATCGAATAGAGCCGTAAGTAGTCAAGATATAGCTCTGAAAATTATCCTCTTGCATGCGGCTGACACTCCCCTATCACCCTGGCAAGAAATTATGTTGCTGTCAGTACTGTACAAATTGGAAAACGTTTGTAAAGACCACCCGTTATCAGCCGAAATTCGGCAAAATCGTTGAAAAGTATGTACATTTTTCAAATTCAAATGCATATAGATCTTTTATTTGAGCAGATAGCCGAAAACTGTCAGTGAATTTGAGATAGAGAATTTTGTCAGAATTTTGTCAGCTTTCCAATGCAAAAAGAATTCTTGAAATCGGTTGGAAAATAAGGAAGTTATAGGAAGTATGACGTCGCTTCCGTTTTCGTGGAAAGTAGCATTAAAAGATATCTGAAAATCTCTGAGTCTCTGCTCACACTTGATCCGAATCGGTATGCAAAATTTGAAGTCGATCCGACCAGCGGTTTGGTGTAGATGGAGGGAGCCCGTAAGTCAGCGGATGATTATTTTTCGATAGTTATCGCCCTTAAATGGCAGTTTACGCCATTTGTAAATACACCTAATAAAACTGAAATATGCAATATTCCGCCAGTGAAGTTTTCGTTTGTTTTTCACCATAGGCCGGGCACAAAGCGGGAAAGTTTTAGCTAAAGGACTGAAATATCGACCGCAGCAAGAAATTTTGAAATCTATTGATAAATAACGAAGCTGACGTCACATCCGTTTGCTCTATTTTGAAAACTTGAAAAAAAGACGTTCATCTTTGACATCCAATAGAACCGGAAGTAGTCAAGATAGATCTCTGAAAATTATCATCTTTTATGCGCCTGACACTCCCCTATCACACTGGCAAGAAATTATGTTGCTGACATTACTGTACAAATTGGAAAACGTTTGTAAAGACCACCCGTTATCAGCCGAAATTCGGTAAAAATTCGGCAAAATCGTTGAAAAGTATGTACATTTTTCAACTTCAAATGCCTATAGCTCTCTTATTTGACCAGATAGCCGAGAACTGTCAGCGAGACCGAGATAGAGAATTTTGTCAGCTTTCCAATGCAAAACGAATTTTTGAAATCGGTTGGAACATAAGGAAGTTATAGAAATTTATAGAAAATATGACGTCACTTCCGGTTTCGTGGAAAGTGGCATTAAGATATTTCTGAAAATCTCTGAGTCTCTGCTCACACTTGATCCGAATCGGCATGCAAAATTTGAAGTCGATCCGACCAGCGGTTTGGGCTGTAGACTGAACGGCTGAATAAAAAAAAAAAAAAAAAAAAAAAAAAAACCAACGAATACTAGAGCAGCTTGAGCTGCATCAACGGTTTGAGCCTCAAACATTGATTAGGTTTGAGGAATTTGATTCCTCAAACCTTTTAGGCCATGGGCCAAATATGGAAACCCTCCCCCCCCCTGTGGTACATAAGCAGACATATTTTTCTGATAACTATAATCAATTACGAGTGTAATGCAACTTGTCTGCGCTCTGTAACCCGCTGGATGAATGTATGGCACCATTTTGAAGTATACCACCCAGCAACTTTTTGCCATATTAAAAAATCACACTTTTTGTAAAAATGTGACAAAATTATATTGTTAAACACGGAAACTGCTGTTGTTTTGCAGGTTTGAGAGATGTTTATAGCAATACTTTGCATTTAAGTAGAATTTAGGACCGTCCGGTCCTTTTAAGCAAATATTTTGCATATTTAATTACCCCACCCACACTCCATTTCAATGGTAACACATGTATTGCCCACACATCTCTTCCCATACGGTATTTATAAATTGTAGCTATGGAAAATATACATGCATGTGCTCATGAAACATGTGCAAACTTTAGTTCCTGTTTTTCTTATGCTTACTGCACATGATACTAAGTTAACCACAACTGAATTTGAAACCGTTACCCCACCCACTAAATCTACAATGTACATTTTACACATATTGAGTTTCATTAGCTGTCTCCACTTACATTTACTTTTAACTGGTACATATGAAGTCAACTACTTCAACATGACACTGGCATCATTGCATACACAAAAATATCGTGAGTTGTCATGATGAAAGTGCATGGAGTGAAGTATGTATAGCAGCAAGTGTGAAGAAAAAATGGAATTTCCCCACATTATCGGGCAAGAAATGATTCGATATTTACAACAAGATCAATGCTATATTGTGAAATAGAACATGTTAAATGTGAGCATCGATATAATGCACAACAACAGTATAGACATGCGTATACTGATTCGCGTATGCTTATACAACAAGGTAATTAATTTTCAATCAAGGTTTGAAGCATCGCGCCTGTGGCGGGGACAATCCCCACATCATCAAGTAAGAAACTATTAATTATTTGCATCATCACATCAAATATGGTTCATGAAATAATTAACATATACATAGCATCACATATATATAGACATACATACATACATACAGTTACATAATGTGTCCAGGGCTTTCATTGTTCTTGATTTGTGCATGATTATACAAGGTAATTAATTTTGAATCAAAGTTTGAAGCATCGCGCCTATGGCGGTGACAATCCCCACAACATCAGGTAAGAAACTATTCATTATTTGCATCGTCACATCAAATATGGTTCATGAAATCATTAACATATACATAGCATCAGACACATATACACATACACACATACATACAGTTACATAATGTGTCCAAGGGCTTTCAGTGTTCTTGATTTGTTCATGATTATACAACAAGGTAATTAATTTTCACTCAGGATTGAAAGCCTCGGTACCAGGTAAGACATATTTCGATATTTACAATAACAGATGAAATAAAATATGGTACACAATATCATTCTATCAGCATATTCATATCAGCATATATAGACATACATACAGTTACATAATGTGTCCGGTGCATTCGTTGTTCTTGATTCACTTATGGTTGGTTACAACAAAGTAATTCATTTTCAATCAGGTTCGGAAGCATCGCACCTGTGGCGGAGTCAATACCAATGGCATCAGGTACGAAACTCTTCGATATTTTCTGACATCAACAGCGCTCAGGTATTATCCTAACATGCTGTACAAATCGTAGATACATATCTAGTGAATCCGGCTTAAGAGAAGCAACCTAGTCATATGCTTCATCCGCATCAAACATGCTATCTAGTAAGCTGTCGGGCTCATGGGCATTTGTTTCATCAACATCCACCGTATCCACTTCTTCCTCTTCTTCTACCAGTAGATCTATCATTTCAGTTGGCAGGTAATCCCCTCTGTCCATTTGCACTCTAGTGTTCCGTTTATGACCTCCCACCCACGGCCATTTGGTGGCGGTATGCATGCATTCGATTGGTCAGTGCTGCACCAAATGAGGGTTTGGTGATTAGCTCATTATATACATTCTTAACGATGACCTGCATGGTGGCAGAATACTAAGATCAGCGCCATTGTAACTTGACAGCAGCTCTCCCGACTTGGGACTGAACTTTTGCAGGAATAGCTCCATGCGCAGTTTGTTTATGTCTGTAATACTAGTACTAGTACTCCTGTACATCAGACACACAAAGTGTTCAAGGTCTTCGAAGAGTTGTGGTTCTACAGAAGGGGACAAACCCAACTGCATGAATGTATCAGTGAATTCTGGGTGCTTCTGAAGTAGTTTTAGCGGTGTCACCTTTCCACGACGAACGAAAGCACTCGTGCTGTCACAGCCGATGAATGCATGAAGTGCTGGCAATGCCAAACACACAGCTGCGTACCAACCTCAGCAATGATACCGTGTATGTCAAGCAGTCGTCGTTTGTTGCCGACACCGGTGTCAAACAGCACACGCTGTTTCACCAGCTGTGTAAACCTGAGTAACAGTACTAGTACAAACACGTCGGTATCTGGAGATCTGACAACAATTGTATTGTTCTCCGATAAATGCGATGCATGGTGCAAACAATGCAATACCAGTCGTGTGTCTGCTTCCTCTTGTGACGAATTCAGTTCTTCTATTTCGTCAGTGTGTGTTGATATGCCATACATACTAGTAATTTGACGCATTTGGTTTCACACACAAACACAAGTGTTCTTCCTTTCACCTTATGTGTGTATTTATCTTGCATCCATTCATTAAGTAGGAGTTTTCACAATTGTGTCTTGTTGACATCGTTCGAGAGGAACTGCTTCCAGTCACGTGGAACATTTGTCAGCGGTCCCTTGATCAAGTAGGTATTTGTGGTACCTCTTCGTTGTCGTTCATTGGTTTTAATTGACAGAGGATGGTACGTGTTTGTTACAAAATCCACGCGTTCTGCTTTCGGCATTTGGTGATATAGACTCTCCGCCAGATCTGCAAATGTGTTGGGCAAAGCAGTTTGCATATGTAGAATTGCATTTCCGTCAATGATGTAGCTCACCTGTTCTAGCGGAGGCCTGTAAACCATATGCGTCTGCCCTTCCAGTTGGTGCATCAATTTCGCTTTGTCAGTCCTTGCCGGTGATCCATCAGCTGTTGCAAACGACCATGGAAATGGACCTAACGGGTAACTGAAGACCTTAGCCATGTCAATGTTGTGCAATGGAAACGAGCTGTCCAAATACATTCCGTTCTGCTACGAGTTCCTTTGACATTCGCTGTGGACTCGTAAGTGTCACCGATTTTGCAAGCGTTGCAAATGTTTTGAGTTTTTGTTGCTTTAGTGGCGCATGGAAGCTAGCAGATCTTTCTACAAACAGACTTCAGTCTGCACCTGGCAGCTAATTTGTGACGTTGACTGACAAAATGTACCGAAATACATTTGAGACCAGCGTAACGCCAGATGTGACAGTATGATAATGGCACATGCTGTTCGCTATTCAATCTATATTATGAAGTGTCATTTCTATTGAATATCTTAGATCCAGAACAGACTGCATTTCAATACATGTGTAAGTCAAGACATCCATAGGTCGCATATGTCATAAGATTAGGCCATGGGCCAAATATGGAAAACTTACCCCTGCGTAAAACACACATTATATTACGCAATTGCCATGTATATTGATATTCATCACATGGCATTAATTTGCGGTGTAAAAAGTGGTTCAAATGCCACTTATCATCAGTTAACATGGAAAATTGTTAACATAGACAATTGTTGAAAAAACGCCCTTTTTGGCGGCCATTTTGAAAATTTCCACCATTTATATCATGCTGTTAAGTCAATATGTATTACATAATTGATATGCATATTCATATGCATTACAAGGTATAAGTTACAATGTTAATAGCGGTTCCAATAACACTTAACAGCAGTTACAGTGCAAACTTTTCGCAAAAACACACTTTTTTAGCGGCCGTTTTGAAAATGGCGGCCATTTGGTAAAAGAAATTGATTTTGAATGTATCACACACTGTTTTATATTCAATTAGGGAGTAGATAAGAACGATTTAGAAAATTTAAATCGGTCCTAATACCGGTTAACAGGCGATAAAGCTAGTCCTGTAAACCAAAACAATTGTTTTTGACGGCCATCTTGGAAAATGGCCGCCATTTGTTCATCCAGCGGCTTTTTGATGGCAGACCTACTGGAATGACAAGACAATTGACTACTGAATTTGAAAATCATGGTGGCGTTATGTACCACAGGGGGGGGGGGGGGTGGGGGGGGGGGAGGGGGGGGGGGGAGGGGGGTTATTGGTGGCCCAAAGACTATTTTGTTAGGTTTGAGGAATTTGATTCCTCAAACCTTTTGTTTTCGTTGGTTTTTATTTTCTTTTTATTCAGCCGTCGGGACTACAGCCCAAACCGCTTGTCGGATCGACTTCAAATTTTGTATGCCGATTTGTATCAACTGTGAGACGAGAATAACGCAATTTTCAGAATTCTCATGACGTCACTTTCCACGAAACCGGAAGTGACGTCATATATCATATAATGTCCTATAACTTCCACATTTTTCAACCGATTTCAAAAATTCTTTTTGTATTCGAAAGCTGCGAGAAATCTCTATCTTCACATGCCTGGCTGTTATTGGCTATCTGCTCAAATGAGAGAGCTATTGACATGTGAAGTTGAGAAAAATGAAAAAAATCAACAATTTCGGATTTTCTTTTTTATTTTAACGGGTGGTCTTCGAAAACAGTTTCCAATTTGTACAGTAATCTCAGCAACATAATTTTTTGACAGCGTGACGCGGGACATTCATCCGCACAAAAGATGATACTTTTCAGAGCTATAGCTTGAAGAGTTCCGATTCTATTGCCTTTCAAACTTGGACGTATTTTTTTTCAATTTTTCAAATTTGAAATGTTCATAACTTTGTTATTATCTAACCGATTTCAAATATTTTTTTTCCATTAAAAAGCCAACAAAATTCTCTATCTCCGTTTCGCTGGTAGTTTTTGGCTATCTGCCCAAATGAGAGAGTTGTAGGCATTTGAAGTTTGGTTCTTTCATTTTTTTAAATTTGAAATGGTCATAACTTTTTTATTATTCAACCGATTTCAAATATTTTGTTTCCATTAAAAAGGCAATACAATTCTCTATCTCCGCATCGCTGGTAGTTTTTAGCTATCTGCTCAAATGAGAGCTACATGCATTTGAAGTTTGACAGCGTCACGTTAAATCACACAGTAACAATACTGACATGCTGTGAGTGCTTTAGAATCGTCTCAACTTCAATGTCAGACTAGGGGGTTAACGGTACACATTTCGTAGAACGTTATATAATGAAAAATGCTTAGGATAGTCAAGCGATTCTGAAAATACAATTTTTTTTTATTTTTTTTTTTATTCAGCCGTTCAGTCTACAGCCCAAACCGCTGGTCGGATCGACTTCAAATTTTGCATGCGGATTCGGATCAAGTGTGAGCAGAGACTCAGAGATTTTCAGAAATCTCTTAATGCCACTTTCCACGAAACCGGAAGTGACGTCATACTTTCTATAACTTCCTTATTTTCCAACCGATTTCAAAAATTCTTTCTGCATTGGAAAGCTGACAAAATTCTCTATCTCGAACTCACTGACAATTCTCGGCTATCTGGTCAAATAAGAGAGCTATAGGCATTTGAAGTTGAAAAATGTACATACTTTTCAACGATTTTGCCGATTTTTTGCCGAATTTCGGCTGATAACGGGTGGTCTTTACAAACGTTTTCCAATTTGTACAGTAATGTCAGCAACATAATTTCTTGCCAGTGTGATAGGGGAGTGCCAGGCGCATAAAAGATGATAATTTTCAGAGCTCTATCTTGACTACTTCCGGTTTTATTGGATGTCAAAGATGAACGTCTTTTTTTCAAGTTTTCAAAATAGAGCAAACGGATGTGACGTCAGCTTCGTTATTTATCAATAGATTTCAAAATTTCTTGCTGCGGTCGATATTTCAGTCCTTTAGCTAAAACTTTCCCGCTTTGTGCCAGGCCTATGGTGAAAAACAAACGAAAACTTCACTGGCGGAATATTGCACATATTTAATTTTATTAGGTGTATTTACAAATGGCGTAAACTGCAATTTAAGGGCGATAACTATCGAAAAATAATCATCCGCTGACTTACGGGCTCCCTCCATCTACACCAAACCGCTGGTCGGATCGACTTCAAATTTTGCATGCCGATTCGGATCAAGTGTGAGCAGAGACTCAGAGATTTTCAGATATCTTTTAATGCTACTTTCCACGAAAACGGAAGTGATGTCATACTTCCTATAACTTCCTTATTTTCCAACCGATTTCAAGAATTCTTTTTGCATTGGAAAGCTGACAAAATTCTCTATCTCAGACTCACTGACAGTTTTCGGCTATCTGCTGAAATAAAAGAGCTATATGCATTTGAAGTTGAAAAATGTACATACTTTTCAACGATTTTGCCGAATTTCGGCTGATAGCGGGTGGTCTTTACAAACGTGTACAGTACTGTCAGCAAATAGTTTACACCTTGGCTTAGTTACACATGAAATCAATGTTTGAGGCTCAAACCGTTGATGCAGCTCAAGCTGCTCTAGTTTTCGTTGGTTTTTTTTTAGGTTTGAGGCGGCTTTCAGCTGCGCCGAAAACCTATTGTTTTCGTTGTTTTTTTTTTTTGTTTTTTTTTTTTATTTAGCCGTTCAGTCTACAGCCGAAACCGCTGGTCGGATCGACTTCAAATTTTGCATGCCGATTCGGATCAAGTGTGAGTCGAGATTTAAAGATTTTCAGAAATCTCTTAATGCCTCTTTCCACGAAACCAGAAGTGACGTCATACTTTCTATAACTTCCTTATTTTCAAACCAATTTCAAACATTATTTTTGCATTGGAAAGCTGACAAAATTCTCTATCTCAGATTCACTGACAGTTCTCGGCTATCTGGTCAAATAAGAGAGCTATAGGCATTTGAAGTTGAAAAATGTACATACTTTTCAACGATTTTGCCGAATTTTTGCCGAATTTCGGCTGATAACGGGTGGTCTTTGCAAACGTTTTCCAAATTATACAGTAATGTCAGCAACATAATTTCTTGCCAGTGTGATAGGGGAGTGTCAGGCGCATAAAAAGATGATAATTTTCAGAGCTCTATCTTGACTACTTCCGGTTCTATTGGATGTCAAAGATGAACGTCTTTTTTCAAGTTTTCAAAATAGAGCAAACGGATGTGACGTCAGCTTCGTTATTTATCAATAGATTTCAAAATTTCTTGCTGC
The DNA here is from genome assembly GCA_029237695.1 of Conchocele bisecta. Classification (NCBI taxonomy): domain Eukaryota; kingdom Metazoa; phylum Mollusca; class Bivalvia; order Lucinida; family Thyasiridae; genus Conchocele; species Conchocele bisecta. The sequence goes on from CM055268.1 coordinate 106,605,937, forward strand.
GGTCGATATTTCAGTCCTTTAGCTAAAACTTTCCCGCTTTGTGCCCGGCCTATGGTGAAAAACAAACGAAAACTTCACTGGCGGAATATTGCATATTTCAGTTTTATTAGGTGTATTTACAAATGGCGTAAACTGCCATTTAAGGGCGATAACTATCGAAAAATAATCATCCGCTGACTTACGGGCTCCCTCCATCTACACCAAACCGCTGGTCGGATCGACTTCAAATTTTGCATACCGATTATGATCAAGTGTGAGCAGAGACTCAGAGATTTTCAGATATCTTTTAATAGAGAATTTTGTCAGCAATAACTGAACGCCAAGTGAACACACTCGCAGGTCAATGATAAATTAAATTCTATTGAATTTCAAATTCAATTGATAAATCAGAATAAAGAAGACACGTTAGTGCACCATTAGCATGGTGGTATACAAGAGCTTTCTCGCCGAACAAAGGAAACGAATTTTAAACACATTCAATAAAATGTGATGATTAATATACAGATACGTCACAATGGAAATGGCTATTTGAAATCCGCTCAAAATGTTTTCAGTGGCGGGGTGGGGGGGGGGGGGGGGGGGGGGGGGGGGGGTGGGTGTGGGTGGGCACCCATTTCAGGATGACAGATTTGTTGTTTTTTTGGGCAATTGAGAAGTTGTCTGATAAGGGTGATTTTATCAGATCAAGGTTCAGATAGCATAAAGAGTCAGAAGATAATTATTACCACAGTGTGCCTTATCGCATGAGCAGTATGTACTGAAAATAAGGCGATTCGAATTTCGACTCCCCCCACCCCCCCCCCCCCCCCCACCCCCCCCCCCCCCCCCCCCCCCCATCCCACATTTCGGCCACATCCTGGATCCGCCACTGAAGTTGACTTCCATTTATTATTGGAAAACAGTGTCTCAACATGTTCAAAATGGGTATAATTGATAAACATGTGATCATACATTGAAACTACATCTATGCTGATTACAACTAGAGAGTGTTTTCTGTAGTGATTACATGTAACTATTTATTACTCTCCTGTCTGTTCCACGTTGTATTGCCAAAAAATTGATGTTTTATAAATATTTTTTTTAATTTTTGATCGATTTTCAAAATCTAACTTGTTTTCTTAGTTACATCATTTCCAAACTATCTAGCCAGGTTTCGGATTCAATTTCCAAATTGTTCGTCTTTCGATGCTCCTTGTCTCTCTTTACCTCATTTTTTCCCCATAGGAAAATCGTTTTTTCGCAATAAAATCAATATTTTATATTTTATCAAATAATTGTGTTTAGGGAGGGTGACTTTTTTGTTATTGATGAAAAAGTACTTACCTTTATATATTTCTGAGATGTAATGTGTTTAATAGCCAAACATTCGTCGCCTGCAAAACGTGGAACAGACAGTAGTGTAATTATGAGTTAACCCTTACAGTACACTGCTGAATTAAATTTTGTCGTCTGCTGATTATTTTTGTTTTCCATTTTTATCAACGAAAACATAGTTTGTCAGCACTATAGAATCAATTCCAATGGAAATGATTTTAAAGTGCTGCCAAAACATGTTTTTATCGAGAAAAAAAAGACAAAATAAAAAGCAACAGCAGACGACACTTTTCGTTTCCAGCGTTCTAAGAGTTAATACATAGAGGATCTTACATAAGTGTTGATTTAATATGATATTTATTAAACGAGTTTACTGATTTCATAAGAAACGAGGCTATGTCTCGTTTCTTATGAAATTAGTCAACAAGTTTAACCCGGCCTTAAATGACCTTAGCTGTTGATAGACCATTAAAGGTACATGCCCGCGCAATAGGCACAAAATGTTCTTTATAGGAATTAAATAAGTGTATAATTATGTCACTATTCCACCAGTTCTAAACATTACGAGTGCCCGTTATACAAATATAATCATTTATTAATTAACAATTTACTGTTAGCGACGCGCGGCGGTAACAGTCTATTTTGATAATGTGCGGGGACGACGACTTTCACATCACGGCTTGCGGTGCGCATGTGCAGTATACTACGCGCGCCAGTAGGCTTCCCAATATGTAAACAAGAATATCAACATGTCGAAACGTCCAGGACAGAAATTGTATGAAACGGCGTCGGCCAAAAAAAAGGCGAAATATCTGAGGGACAGGCAGTACAGAGAGAGAGAGAGAGAGAGAGAGTGGTTAATATTGGCGACCAGATCACCAAATGGAAAGAGTTACGTGGAGATTTAGATTTGGACTCGAACAGAGATTTTTCTTCTCAACTTCCGATACTTCACTGCGCATGTCAAATATGTGATATGATTGACCGTGTCACGTGACGCGTGTTGGTAAAAATAGCACGAGGTCGGAAAATACCCTTTCTGGTCGCGGCATATACAATGCGATTTAATACCAATTAACACGCGCCGTAACTAAAAATAACTCGTTAGTGGGTAGACAAATGGCTCATATAAGGCATGACAGAAAATGAAAAGTAGTAGTACAGTGTAACCTGCTGCGTGGGCATGTACCTTTAAACACCAATAACAAACTAACATTAACTAGGCAAACAAATATATATAGAGAATCTTACACGAGTGAGGATTCAATTTGATATTTATTAAACGAGTTACTGCTTTCATAAGAAGCTATTAAATCATCACAAATGTTAGATTGCATTTATTATATATAAGCACATTGAAGCTGTCCTGTAGCCTATTTCACCAACATTGCAAAGTATACTTACCTAGCAAAGTATACTTTGAGGGAGAAGTTTTCAATTTTATGATAAATTTATTATTTTTTATTATACTGCATTTATTACATCATCCCAGCCATTTTGGCTGTGATAATGTAATAAATTCAGTATAATAATTCTGCATACTTGTAGTCATCAAATATGCAGTCGGTAGTTCTATATGAAATAATGCATTTCGGGAAAAATAAATGATTACTCCCTCAAAGTATACTTTACTAGATAAGTATACTTTGCAATTTTGATGAAATAGGCCACAGATCGCTAAACCTGTTTTCTGTAACTAGTTAATTATGTATTACACTAGTGTATTATGATTTTTATTACACTATAATACAATGCGATCGACCATTTTATTCAGTAAACCCTGTTATTGCACTGCGAAAGTCCATGTATGCAATATAATTATGTAGTTATTGCATAAAATGGGCGCTCGCAGTGTATTAGGGACTGACTGGTCATTATTTATCGCCGGGGTGGGGGGGGTGGGGGGGGGGGTGGGTGGATGAATTTTGCCAATAATCTGATTTTTTTTAGGGCCCCCCCCCCCAGTAACTTTAGCTAAATTTTCAGGGCCCCCCCTATTCCATCATAGATATTTTTCGAGGCCCCCCCCCCACCCCCACGCTCCCAACTCAACTCAACCCCACCCCATGTAAACTGGCCATTCGGATGGTAATATATTCAATTGCATGATGCTTATCATCATCATCATCACTCTTTATTACAGTACAGTTTATTGCAGTACATGTATCTATATAATTATATATACATGTACATTTGTAGTACTGTAACTTAATCATAATGTAATAGATGTAATAGATATTTATCATGTTTATATGACTATGTCTCATCATCATCACTCTTTATTACAGTACAGTTTATTGCAGTACATGTATCTATATAATTATATATACATGTACATTTGTAGTACTGTAACTTAATCATAATTAAGAGTCCAATAGATATTTATCTTGTTTATATGACTATGTCTCATCATCATCACTCTTTATTACAGTACAGTTTATTGCAGTACATATGTCTATATATATACATGTACATTTGTAGTCTGTAACTTAATCTAATGTCCTAGATGTCTTTGATATTTATCATGTTTATATGACTATGTCTCATCATCACTCTTTATTCAGTACAGTTTATTGCAGTACATGTATCTATATAATTATATACATGTACATTTGTAGTACTGTAACTTAATCATAATGTGCTAGATGTCTTTGATATTTATCATGTTTATATGACTATGTCTCATCATCATCACTCTTTATTACAGTACAGTTTATTGCAGTACATGTATCTATATAATTATATATACATGTACATTTGTAGTACTGTAACTTAATCATAATGTCCTAGATGTCTTTGATATTTATCATGTTTATATGACTATGTCTCATCATCATCACTCTTTATTACAGTACAGTTTATTGCAGTACATGTATCTATATAATTATATATACATGTACAGTTGTAGTACTGTAACTTAATCATAATGTGCTAGATGTCTGATATTTATCATGTTTATATGACTATGTTTCAGTAACGAGCTGTCTCATCAGCATCTGCACTGTTTGCACTGTTTGCAACAATTTTTCGGATTTTCCCCATACATTTTGTGTTGTTTTTTTCTGAAATATTTGTAACACCCCTATTCTGAAGGGATATTTATTTATATATCCATGCAGATCTCGATCTAGACTATACATGTATCAGTTTTGCAAGCAGTGTAGATCCAGATGAGCCGTCTCATAAGGATCTACTCTATTTGCGTAGCTGATCCGAGGGTAATAACAGACTTGTTACCATCAAAATCGTACCAAATGTTCAGCATGTCCAGTTTTTGGACTTGGTATTTACCCTAATTATTCAGACACTATTTGGGACAATCCAAATACTTTTTGTTAAAAAGGATCTAAACTGTGTATGATAGATGTGTCACTGACTGAATGGCAACCAGTGTAGACCCTGATCAGAGTGCACGGATGTTTTTTTTTTCAAGAATTATTTAAAAAAATTTGAGGCCCCCCCCCCCTCAATATCTGTGAAAATTTTGGCCCCCCCCCCCCTCATCTGGAGCAGTCGATATTTTCGGCCCCCCCCCAGCATTCATCCACCCCCCCCCCCCCCCCCCCCCCGCCCCCCCCACCCCACCCCGGCGATAAATAATGACCAGTCCCTTAACACGGTGTGATCAAACTATTATTGCACTAGAGTAATACAAAATCAAATTAGCTCGTTACATAAAACGGGTTTGGGGCTAGTAAATATTCAAGGTATGACAATGTGCTTATGCAATACATATAATCTAACATTTGTGTTGCTTTAATATGAGATTTATTAAACTCGTTAACTGATTTCATAAGAAACTCGACATGGCCTCGTTTCTTATGAAATCAGTAAACTCGTTTAATAAATACCATATGATATCATCACTCGTGTAAGATCCTCTATTTATTGCATTGCGAGCGTCCTTTTTATTCACACAAAACTAGCTGGAGGTTCGCAAGGTGGCGTGGTGGCGTGATTTTGCGTATGTAGCACGTTAGCTACGCATCACTGCAGGCTCAGTATACTGACGATGGGGAATTATGCAGACGACAGCTTTGTAAATTTTGAGAATCTCCTTACATACAATCATGTTTAAGATGAAATGAGAACGAAAACATGTGTCTGTGGCAAAATGTTGTAACGGTATGATCTTCATGTCTACATGTTTTTATAATGTGCATGTATATGTGTGTATATATTATGCAGACTACACACTATAAACATTATACTAAACATGTTTTGAAAACATGAAACGATTCTCAAATGTATGTTTCCAAAACTTGTTTTGAGACATAAAAATAAAAGGATAACTTTATATTTATACATGTATATTCATGGTGCAGGCAATTTATTATAAACGTCACGTTGTATTACACTTCTAAAACATGTTATGGCAGCTAATGAGAATCGTCTCTGTCGAGACGATTCTCATATGCTGCCAAAACACGTTTTTAACGCTTAGAAACGTACTAAAACGTGCAGACGACAAAATATTCATCATTCAGCCTGGAAAACACGAACAACACGAACAAAGGTGGAGCGTTGCCAGTGATGTTGTGCGCAATGAAACAGGCAGTAAACTAGACATTCAAACCACGAAGTTTGACCTTTGTAAACGTAGATATATTTTTCTTGGAAAGTATACACTGATTTGTATGCATTAACAATGGATTAAACGTTACAATTACTAGTATATTTGATGTAAATGATACGGTGTTCATACCTGGAATTATGCAGGTCGATTAATATGGACTTCAGTTCATTGGATGTAGAACTGCGTTTGCAATGCGTGTTCAAAGAGGTGAATTTTAACTCTTACAATATTGAAATAATTTTTGTCGTCTGCTGTTTATTTTTTAACTTCCATTTTTCTCAATAAAAACATGGTTTGCTTTGGAAATGATTCTAAAGTGATGCCAAACCATGTTTTTGTTGAGAAAAATAGACTAATATGAAACAACAGCAGACGACAATTTTCGTTTCTTGTGTTCTAAGGTTAAAACTATAAACAAACGTTTAGACCACAACCGAGTTGCACAGAGCAGTCTATTTATGACGTGATCCGGATTATCTGACAAACTGCGATGGAAGAAATGGTAAATGTTTATCTATATTGTTTATTAATCAAATTATTTATTGATTAGTTAATTAATTTAAAATTTAAAACCACCGTGTGTCAGATGATGTCTCAGATACACGATATATATATATTTGTTTATTAAAGTCTCATCAATGTACACACATAAGATAATACAATATAGACACAGTAAAATAGTACATCGCCATTCTATAAGAATTACAAGAGACTACACTCAACTATAAAACATGTGTTTTACATGTATTAACTATGTTATTCTCCTGCCTCGTGCATTGCAAATGACGTATCGTCAATCAATGGCAGCAATTTATTTGATCAAATCCTATATCGTTGGAGTCTAATTCAATTATATGCAATCAGAAATAGTGATAATCAGGGAAGATAATTTGAATTTGCTGATGGATTTCCGCGTCACATGCAGCAGTAGGGAACAAATATGAACTATAATTACTTTGTATTTTGTAACACATTTATAAACAAGTTTTCATTTTAAAGGTAAGAGGGGTGTTCCAATACTAATGACATTGATGCATTATTTCGCTCAGATCGGGCAATCCATGTGTGAAAACACATTGTACCGGTAGTGTAGTCATTGACTCGTGCCACAGGTAAAAGTCGGACTCATACGTTCACTGACCTCGGTGCAATGTACATGTATTTATGGCGTACTCGTTACACTATATAGAAACTAACTGGCAATGACTATATAGAAAATAACTGGCAATAAAGCTGAAAATGTGTTAGAGATTAGGGCCTATATAAAAGACAAACTCTGCTTGGTCTGAAGGCAAACGACATCCACCAAGAGATGTGCGAGATTGTGCAGTTGAAAGATGCTCCTTGTCCGGGTCGTCCTAGGACTTGTACCACTAAAAGTAATGTAGAAAAAGTTCGGGTTATTCTCAAAAACGACGCCACTGGTTAGAAGATAGCGCGAATGACGAACTTGTCTTTAGCACGTGTTAACGGAATTTTGAAGAAACACCTACAAGTTAGGAAGATAAATGCGAGATGGATACACCATTTGTTGACAACTGAGCAAAAGAAGACCCGGTTAACAATGTCAAAAAACTTCTTAAGATATATCCATCATACAATACTAAAGCTTTTGCAAACGTAGTTAATGGTGATGAGACCTGGGTTCATTATTTTGAACCAAAATGGAAGGTCTCAAACAGAATTTGGGCCACAAAAAACGCAAGACACCAAGCATTGCCAAACGAACTAGAACAGTTAAGAAGGTGTTGTATGCAATATCTTTCACAAATAATGGTCCAGCCATACAAACCACGGTCCCAAAGGGTAGAACAGTCACAGGAATGTTCTATAAAAATGTACTGAAAAACTCGAAGAATTACTACAAACGCCGTCGTGCTACAACAGGTCTAAAATACGTACGTACGCATACCCCGCGACAATGCTGCAGCTCACAAGGCACGTATTGTGACAGAGTTTTTTTCAGAAAGAAAATGTCACATGTCTTCCCCACCACCTTACTCTCCAGACCTGGCTCCCTGTGAGTATTTCCTCTTTCCAAGATTGAAATATCACTTATCTGGAAAGAGATACAACTCTAGGTCTGCCCTTGGGTCAGCAATTTATCAGTGTCTCGTGGGTATACCTCTTCGGGACTATGAACAATGTCTTCAGAACTGAATCGAGAGACTCAGAATGTATGTTGTGTCCAAGGGGGAGTATTTTGAAGGGACTCGTAAGATAAAATAATCGCAAATACTTTCAGTTTGGTTATACAGCATCTAATGACATTATTTTTGGAACACCCCTCGTACATGCCCACTCGGCATGTTATAATATAGGTAGACAGATAGACATGTACATTAATGTACATTACTATTTATTCTCTATATTTATTTTTTGATGTGCTATGACCATACTTTATAATCTGTCGAAAATATTATTTTTTCAGGTGACGCATTTAATTAGTAAATAATTAAAAAATATCATGCATCATACAAATATAGAAACGTATATGTGACCGTGGCTTGAGAAAAAGGCCTTATGGGGTTTGATCAATCTGGATATTAATCTGCTAGCACACTCCTGTATGTGAATGTGCAGGCTGAGCTGTGCCTACACTGGTCATATTACCAATGAAAGGAAGTAATATCATGCTTACTATGAGTGTTTATACTTTATTATTACATGCTTTATATGATAATCATGATAATGGAATAAATGATAAAGTATACATGTTTAGCTTCTATTCAACATGGGTTTGAATTGGGATATGTATATGATTTTAATATCAAAAGGTGCCAGCAAATCTGATGAAGAAATTCCACACCCCTGGCCCAGGAATACCAATTCAGCGATTTCGGTCGGCTGCCGGCATGGTACAGATAAACAGGTCGGCTGTCGGTCAGTATAGTCGACTATACCTGTTTACCGGTACCATGCTGGCAGCCGACCGAAATCGCAGAATCGCTATTACCTTGCAATCAATAGGAAAGTAAATGTTTGATGGCGAAATAAGTGAATCAGAAAAAGAAGATTTCAGTACTTACAAAAGGACACGAAGAAGTGCAAGGACCAGTGTATATCAATTTGGTTCAGTTAAAATCAACAACTGAGTCACACAAATTTACTAGTCCACACGAAACGGTAACAATTTTGTCAGTGACCATCTTACCAAACTTATCCTTGTTCATGAGACAATTAATGGGAAGACAACCGTTCAATATAGTATATTTCTGTCGAACTGAACCAACAACCCGTTCCACATGTATTCTTGAGTGGGCAAGTTTACGCGTTGATTCCACGTCCAGAGGGGATAGCTGATCACGACCTTTCGTAAATGCTGGAATCTTCACTTCTGCAGCTACCGAGCCAACATTGTCCTTGCCATCAAATCCTCTGTCCGCCAACACTAAATCCCCAGGTAATAACTTGGACAGGAAGTCACTGTTCTCTGTCACAAACTTGTCACTCACACGACCACCCCATGTTTTCGATATGAAGGACACGCTGCCCTGATGAGTAATTATAATTAGAAATTTCACAGTGTGGTGGTGTTTGTATGAAGACCAGGTTTCTGATCTGGCTTTCAAACCACTTGGTTTCTCAATAAATACCTCAAAACAATCAATTATCACTGCACACCTGTGGCCGAAGTACTTCCTAAATTCCATTGGCATGGTTTTTCTCAATGTCTCGTGCTCTGGCCATCTTATGAGTTTCTTTAGCCGTTTGTGCATACAGTCAATTATCCGTGTAAAAAGTCTAGATATTGTTGATTGAGTAGTGTCAAATTTATACGCAAGAAAGTCGCAATTTCACTAATGTCAATATCATTACCTTGAATTTGGGCATGACCAGACTGGATGGCAGGTGAGGCTCCAGAAAATTAAACAATATAGATAGAACTGTGAATGATGGTAATCCTGTTAAATGTTTCACCTTCTCGTCACTACCCTGAAAATAACTTGCAGTGAATTTAGTTTCCAAATGGGCCACTTTTTCCTTCAGCTCCCTATTCTCTGTACGCAGTTCCTGCAGCTCCAGTGACATAGCCTCCATGAGTGGACCATCAACATCAGTCTGTGACTGAACGCCGTCTTCACCAACGCTGTCACCCATATCCATACCCGTCTCAGTGTGATCAGGTCCAACAATAGTTGTGGATTCAGCTGGCTTCCTTCTCTTCTTTTCCTGCTGCCGATCATATCTTGATGCTCGCTTTTGTCCGCCCAGATTAATTGATAGTGCCCAGTTTGGGTTAAGATGGTCATACAACTCTGCCTTCTTTCCTGAAACATATACATGATATATATTAAAAACAAATAAATACATGTGTACTTGTCTGATATTGTAACTTTGCACATTTAGTTACAATATAATAACTTATTTTTATTATTTCTTCTCGAAGTAATAGTTTGCATACACCATCTGAACATTCTTGCTGAGACGGTTCAGATGAGTGGTCACAACATTTACATGCACTTTTGAGGAGAAATAAAAAAGAAAAGGTGTACTCTTATGAAATATCACTGAAATATTGACAATTTATCACAAATTTTATACATATGACATGCGCCATGTGATTTTGCATGTACAAACATGTGCGCACTTTGATGAAAAATATTTACAAAATTTACAATATCTTTCATAAATAACATTGAATGGTGACAACATGGTGACATTCTGCATTTGTTCTGAGAATTTCATCAACGTTTGGCATGATTTACAGAAAATATCGCAAAATCTGTAAACATTTTTCATGAAATTCCACACAAACTGCAATTTTTTATTGTCTGAGGTCCATCAAAATACACCATCTCGCACGTCTTAAGCATGTTAAGTACAGTGACAGCACGGGTGTCAAACATTATAATTCAGTGGGTGGCCGCAGAGCTCCAGATAAGGAATTAGTAATTGAGCATTGTTACTTCATCAGTTCTGAATTGGGTATTTCAAAATTTTAATTGGGTAAAATTAAATCACACTACTGTTTACACATCAACAGACAGCAATTATTGAATAGTTTGTTTCGAAATGAAAACATATCTTGGCATTTCATTAGAATTGTCTCCTTGGATGTGCTTTAATGGAAAAATAAGAAAAATATGCTATATTGTGGTCTGTTTATTGTTTTCTGCAGCATGATAAAGGTACCACAATTGTTGTCATTGCTTTTCGATACTCATTACTTCTGATTTTAATTGGGTTTTTAGCAATTTTAATTGGGTATTTACGCAAATACGCAGCTTATCTGGAGCTCTGGGTGGGGTTCACACACAATATAATGATTACACCAGCTTACATTGTCTCACCAGCTGACAAGTAGAACTATCGGATTATTTATAATATCAAGGACTTACCATCGACAAAATGCGCCGAATACACCCGAACATTTTGGATATTCTTGTGCCCAAATTATTGTCCAATTCTAGCCAGCCATTCACGATTCCGATCCGAACTCAATTTCTCGCATTCCACACCTCGATTTGTGATTACTGCAGGCAATCTATACTATTCCAGTGTCCTTTCGCGATCGTTACGATGACTACATCCGTATATAGAACACTTCACAACCATTATGCGTCTAACTAACTGAATTTAGGTTAAACTTCGACGTGTTTGTACATGGCGGAGCTTCCGGTTTGTGATGTCAAAACGTTTATTTATAGACAAATTGCAAACCGCCGAACTCTTGTAGTTAAAACGTTTATTTATAGCTAAATTGTGTTATTTCGCTATATTTAAAGTTTTAAACAGAGATAATGGCCAAAAATGAAACATTATCCGGTTGATGTAGTTTGGAAGTGATACAACAAATTTCGCGTTTGTTGATTACCGAATATAGGAGAAAAGGGTGGTTACAAACTTTTTCACATTCTTTTTTTGCTTATATTTAACGGCGGCACTGGCTCTAGGACCTTGCATGCCGTCTCCCAAGAATGGGAGAATGAACGGAAGTAGAGACTTTTTGAGAGAAGCCGGTAATTCGTATTTACAGAGCAACTACGAATTATCGGTACCCATTTACAGCTGGGTGAACTGGAGCAGTCTTGCAGTCAAGAACTGGAGTGTCTTGCTCAAGGACACAACGCACGCCGCTAGTCAGGCTCGAACCCACGACCCTTGGATCAGTAGTCCGACACACTAACCATTACGCCACGGCGCTCCACTTTTTTTCACATTCCGATGGATAACCAATATATAGCAGATCTATAAATAGATCGGCTAATAATGATTATATCTGTATAGCGGGCACTTGCAATGTTTAGAACTGGTGGAATAGTGACACAATTATACACTTATTTAATTCATATAAAGACCATTTTGTGCCTACTGAGTCACTCAGTGGGTATGTACCTTTAATATAGTAATCTTTCCGCAATAATACAATATGTTCAACATTTCTGCAAAAAACATGAACCTAAAATGGATGCCACTTAGCGTTTAGTAGAATCTAATTCCCACGAAATAACAATTCGTTCCCTCAATTTAACAATTCGTTCCATCGAATTAAAGATTTGTTCCCATGATTAATAATAAAAACACCCATGTCCCCTGCGGGGCTCCGTACGTTCATGTGTAAATCTAGAATGGACACAGATATGATGTTAACGCTTGATGATAAATGGTCGTGTCAGTGTCCAGTGAACTATTGTAGACCAACAACCCTGAAGTCATGCTATCCCTCCCTACGCTGGAGACGGAAATTGTCGTCTGCTGTTTTTCATTTTTGCCTTAATTCTTAACAAAAAAATGGTTTTAACAGCACATGAGAATCGTCTCCAGCTGTCAAAAAAAGTTTGTCGAGAAATATTGAAAATAAAACATTTCCAGCAGACGACAATATTTAATTCAGCGTAGTAAGGGTTACTTACTATTCACTAACGACACATTGTGCATGTATATGTGGCTGTGACTTGATAAATGGGGCTTATTGGATTTGTGACCAGTGTAGCTCCTGATCAAACACCACACTCCCGTAGCCTGATAACGATGTATACTCCTTGTTAGAAGCGCGACGGCGAACGGTGCAGATCCTGTTCTAATTGTGCGGATGTTCAGGCTGATCTGGATCTACAGTGGTCACAAACCCCATAGACCCCATTTCTCCAGTCACAGCCACATATAGTAAATATAGTAGCTTATATGAGCGATGACTGAATAGGATATTTATTAGACAAGTTTACTGTCATAAGAACATTAAATCAGCACAATTGTTAGATTACGTTTATTGTATAGAGCAACATCACGTTTTATGTAGCTGTATTCTTTTTCTTGAGTCGGCCCCTTCCCCAACACACCCTAGTGTCTGTTCCACGTTTTGCGGCCGACGAACATTTTGCCATTAAACACATTAAATCTAAAAAATATTTAAAAGTAAGTACGTACTTTTTCAGCAATAACAAAAAAAAGTCACCCTTCCCAAAAAAAATTAGTTCATGAAATTCCATCAAATATTGATTTTGTCACGAAGAAACGATTTTCTTATGGTAATTTAACATGGGGGCTAAACATTTTAATTTGTGGACCGATTTTCAAAATCTAACTTTTGTTTTCTTAATTACATCATTTTAAAGCTATCTCGCCAGGTTTTGGGGTCAATTTCCAAAATTTTTCGTTTTTAGGATAAAAAAAACGAAAAGTTTTGGAAATTGACCCATGTTAAATTCCCATAGGAAAATCGTTTTTCGCAATAAAATCAATATTTGATGGAATTTCATAAAATTTCAGCAAAACGTGGAACAGACAATAGAGGAGATGGGGAATGGCGGATAATACATGTGTATAGTCATTGCAATACATACGTTTTCATTTTGTGAGATACATCATTCTTAAAGGCACTGGGTATCAGATATGTCTTGAAACAGATTAGGAAACAATAGTTTGCTTGTAAATTTGTAAATCAAATCATTGAAATTAATAAATACTGAATAATTAGTAAAGCAGCGCCTCATACTTTTTGCTGCGATTGCATTTCTGAAATAATCATTGGGCCACTTTTGTCAGATACTTAAAATAGGTTATGTTTTATGATTGCATGTGATGTGATATACATTGTGATGTCAGTATCTAAATACATATAATAGATCCAAATATAGCTGGCTTAATATATTTATCCCGTCAACACAGTGCGTATCATGTGCCGTGAAACAGGGTGCCGTGAAACATTTTTGATATCCTGTCAATATGACCTAATCACTTCGTATGAATATGTGCGGTTCGATTCTCCGATTTTGAAGATGCGGATGGGGTTATTTTTTTTGCATTTTAAAGCTATTTGTAGTGTTGACGGGATAAATAGAATACAATGTAGTAGGTTAATTAGTGCCGTGAATGGGAAAAAATATCTGGCGCGGCACGGAAACGGGATGTGCTCGGCAGAGCCTCGCCCATCCCGTTTCCTAAGCCTTGCCAAATATTTTTTTCCCATTCACGACACTAACCTACTATTCTCTATATGTACACCTAAGTCGTTGTTCTTTTTTTGTATGAGACATATCATAGCTTAGAGTGTAGGACAAAATGCCCCCCCCCCCCCCCCCGGACATAATCCACCCCATGATTGTTGACACAAGAGGACAAAATCCACCCCCCACATGATTGTTGACACAGGAGGACAACCCCCCCCCCCCCATCAAAATTCAAGATAGGACAAAATACCCCCCCCCCCCATGCCCCCCCCCCCCAATGAAAATGTAGCATTGGACAAAATCCCCCCCCAACCATCATATTCAGTACTTTTATTTGCACAATAAACATCAAACATCAAGCACATTTAATTAAGTATTTTCAGTTGCACAATCAAACAAGCACATTTAATAAAGTATTTTCAGTTGCACAATAAATGTCAAACAAGAATATGTATGTATCGTTTGTACATTTGTATACTGATGTCGGTCCCAAACCATATTGTTTTAGTGAAGAATCGATTACCATTTCAAAGAATTATTCGCCAAAACGATACTAGGTAAATCCTGTAACAATCTCTCATTAGGTTTGAGGCGGCTTTCAGCTGCGCCGAAAACCTATTGTATTCGTTGTTTTGTTTTTTTTTTTTTTGTTTTTTTTTTTTTTGTTTTTTTTTTTTTATTTGTTTTTTTTTTATTCAGCCGTTCAGTCTACAGCCCAAACCGCTGGTCGGATCGACTTCAAATTTTGCATGCCGATTCGGATCAAGTGTGCGTGAGCAGAGACTCAGAGATTTTCAGAAATCTCTTAATGCCACTTTCCACGAAACCGGAAGTGACGTCATAATTTCTATAACTTCCTTATTTTCCAACCGATTTCAAAAATTCCTTTTGCATTGGAAAGCTGACAAAATTCTCTATCTCGGACTCACTGACAGTTCTCGGCTATCTGGTCAAATAAGAGAGCTATAGGGATTTGAAGTTGAAAAATGTACATATTTTTCAACGATTTTGCCGAATTTTTGCCGAATTTCGGCTGATAACGGGTGGTCTTTGCAAACGTTTTCCAAATTATACAGTAATGTCAGCAACATAATTTCTTGCCAGTGTGATAGGGGAGTGTCAGGCGCATAAAAGATAATAATTTTCAGAGCTCTATCTTGACTACTTCCGGTTCTATTGGATGTCAAAGATGAACGTCTTTTTTTCAAGTTTTCAAAATAGAGCAAACGGATGTGACGTCAGCTTCGTTATTTATCAATAGATTTCAAAATTTCTTGCTGCGGTCGATATTTCAGTCCTTTAGCTAAAACTTTCCCGCTTTGTGCCCGGCCTATGGTGAAAAACAAACGAAAATTTCACTGGCGGAATATTGCACATATGTAATTTCCGTTTTATTAGGCGTATTTACAAATGGCGTAAACTGCAATTTAGGGGCGATAACTATCGAAAAATAATCATCCGCTGACTTCCCTCCATCTACACCAAACCGCTAGTCGGATCGACTTCAAATTTTGTATGCCGATTCGGATCGAGTGTGAGCAGAGCTGAAAGCTGACAAAATTCTCTATCTCAGATTCGCTGACAGTTTTCTGCTATCTTCTCAAATAAAAGAGCTAGATGCATTTGAAGTTGAAAAATGTACATACTTTTCAACGATTTTGCCGAATTTCGGCTGATAACGGGTGGTCTTTACAAACGTTTTCCAATTTGTACAGTACTGTCAGCAACATAATTTCTTGCCAGGGTGATAGGGGAGTGTCAGCCGCATGAAAGATGATAATTTTCAGAGCTATATCTTGACTACTTACGGCTCTATTCGATGTCAAAGATGAACGTATTTTTTAAGTTTTATTTTCAAAATAGAGCAAACGGATGTGACGTCAGCTTCGTTATTTATCATTCGATTTCAATTGTTTTTGCTGTAGTCGATATTTCAGTTCTTTAGCTAAAACTTTGGCTGAGGATCGAACCCGGTATCCCTCGCTCCGAGTCCATCGCTCTACCTCTAAGCTAACCGGCCCCACATCGGTGTGATGATGCGAACACAATAATGTTGGACTGTTCATTCTAAAACTTCAGAAATTCTTTTTGCAACCGATAGTTAACACCTTGGGCTAAAGCTTAGTTACACATGAAATCAATGTTTGAGACTCAAACCGTTGATGCAGCTCAAGCTGCTCTAGTTTCTGTTTGTTTTAATAAAAGGTAATCCTTAATCAACTACTTGAAAGAAATCAGGCAATTCAATTACCCTGATTAAAGAGGATTAGAGGGTGAAATTTGAATACCAATTAATGCAATGATTCTTTCAAAACATATTGATTGGGGGTGGGGTGACAATTGTCTCCTGCTGGGAGACAATTATAACGAAATACCAAGATGTGTTTTCATGGAAAATAAGAAAAATATGCTATATCTGTGGTCTGTTTATTGTTTTCTGCAACATGATACTCAACTCAACTCAACATATCTTTATTTACATCCCATTACAGTGAATAACATGCAACATGGGGAAATAAAACAGAGTATATATGCATGGCGGTATCTGCTACAGTACAATATAGTGGTTTTTCAAATATGTAAATACCGTATAGTATTCAAATGCACGAAATATATTACTATTGCATGTCCGTATTAAACATGAATATGCGCAGTGTATATAGTTTTCTGGGGAAAGCCAAATCCATCATTCCTTAGTAAGTATTAGGTAATTGCAGATAATTACTTGCGATGCGGATTATCGACAAAAATAGTGGTGTCGGTACGCCGAGTGGATTATATTACAAATGTATCACGTACTGAATGTGACGTACTGAATGTGACGTACATGGTTACAAACATGTCTGCGCACAGAGATACGTACTGTAAATGCTCAACAGTGTTATCAACAGAAGCCTAGATCGAAACGAAATATCTAGGAGACTGTTATATTCACGCGTTCGTGGCTATGTTAATACACACTGTAAATGCGTATCATCTACAAAAGCCTAGACAGAAACGAAATATCTAGGAGACTGTTATGTTTATGACATGGTAATATAATAATACTTTTGTGCACATAACTATTATACAAAGGCAGTCACTATTTCTGCAGACGTACATTTCACGAGCAAACATGATATACAACATATACTTCCAACAATGTGCATGATAGAACTAAACAGAATATCGAAGTGTATGTGACGCGGCCGTGGGTAAAGCTAATAAGTCCATATGAAAGAACGTGTATCACTTTCGCAGCGAGTTTGTCATCCGACCATATCACGTATATCCGTGATCCGGGCACGTGTCACACTTACTACAATATTGGGGAATAGTAAAGGCGGTGAATAGCCACCAAATACCAATAACTGTTCACATAGGTATACATAATCGACATTGTAGATTAGTATAAAATCGGCTATGCTGGACTGCATTCTTACAGTTAATGTATTTAGTGGACCAGACATCGTTCACTTGTTATATCATTACCAGTGTCGCTATGCGATAAGCGGGCCTATTGGACTCTCGCCCGATGCAGTGTCGGATCAGAAGGCAGAAACGTGCATCCCGGTATGGACATCACTGTGAGTGTAATTTGTATGACAGAGTATCCATATTTGAACAGGGAACTATATAGGTACATATCGGGCTGCACGGTTGAAAGGTACCACAAAAGTTGTATTGCTTTTTGATACTCGCTACTTTTGATTCCAATTGGTATAAATATATTTATTTACTGCATTCACGTACAAACATGTACATAGGTAACAGTTTGGATTGGATTGAAAGCTTATACAACCTTATTGAAATCCTCTCCAAACATTTTGAGACAGTGTGTCTCTCGAGGAAGTCTTGTGATGAAATTAAGAATGTCAACTCGGTTCCTGTGTTCTAATTAGAGACATAGAAACAGTCTCAGAGGTGTGAAAATCGGTACTTCAGTAAATACTGGCACTTTTGGGCATTATAGAACAGAACAGAACATAGTCTTTATTTGAACAATTTCACAGACCAGCTAGTGGTGTATGAGCAAGCTGTGATATGCATGCACACGTACATGACTCTTGTATAATAGGTCAGGCCCGTACGCAGAGGAGGTGCGAAGGGTACTTACGCACCCCCCCCCCTTAACCATTTCACTCTTAACCCACATGCCTGTATAGTGGTATTGGCAAACAGTGTAGATCCAGATGAGCCGGCTCGAAAACGAGCCGTCTCATCAGGATCTGCACTTTTTGCAATTAATTTTCATAATTTTGAGAACAAAAACACCCCATGTTCATAAATGGACTGGTCTGAAAATCATTTTGTGATGATTTAGATTGGTTGCAAAATTAACAAATCAAAATCCATTCCAGTTACTTAGGGGTGAACGGGTTAATCTGCCGAGGTCTGTCCGTGGATGTGCAAAAACAATGGTTAGCCCTTCGCGCCGTTGATAACGCACCCCCCTAAAATAATTCCTGCGTACGGGCCTGTAGGTAACATGGCAATCTGCAGGCCCGTAGCCAGCCTTCCAAAAAGTTGGGTGCGTAATGAGCCGCGGAGCGGTGAATACGAGCCACGAAGTGGCGATGGGGGGTGGGTGGGGGTTAGGGGACTTGGGGGTCTTCCGTAGGTGGGGGATTTGGTGGTCCTCCCCCAAGAAAATTTTGAAATTTAGACGCTAAATCCTGCATTCTGTGACATCTACGTCTTTATTTAGGAGTAGGAATTATAAGCTATTTTTGTGTAGGAAATTTGGCTTTTATCGAATTTCTCACAAGAAATGTGTTATAATCACATTAATTGTGAAGCAGATTATCAGAAACCTTCCGTATACATGTATCTCCACGGTACGTTTACATACACGCTGTCAGGTCCCAAATAATTTGAATATTTGTTTCATTTTGTCATTCACAGTGACACTGACGTCACTATACATAGTTATATAATATTAGTAAAGTAACTCGATCCTTGGGCGGTGAAAGCTCGAGTTGGTTTTAGGCAGATCAGCTGGATCAACGAGACGTGTGATCAGCTGATCTGCCCAAGACCAACGAGAGCTTTCCGGTTCAAGGATCAAGTTACTGTACTAATATTGCGTTTATTATATACCAGTCTGTCAAACATTTAAAACACATAAATTTTGCATTGGAAAATCGTATAATTGGATTACAAATTTGTAATTATTTTCTGCGCAGTGCTTTGACGGCAGTCATTTGGTTTATGCCTAGTAGTTCTGGCAAATCAGAACGAGAACAGAGTGGAATATGGATTCAGAAAGCCACTCAGCGGAAAACGGAATTTCAATCTGCCGTGTCGTATCTGGCTGAAGAATACACCATGAACTCACTACACACTTTTGACAGGTACCGTACGAGTATATAATAAACTGCTGTATTTATATGGCAGTTACGTATGACACACTGCAAGATCCAGCCGTCACCAATGTTGCAAATTTCGTTTTGCATTAGCAAAAATAATTTTCTTTCGAAATCTGGTGAATTCCTTTTTATCTTCACGTTATTCAATTCAGTTGAAATAAAACATGACCTGGTTTTGTTGAGAACGTATTTCCCATTCGAACAAAATATTCAACACGGAGCCTTTGGGAGGTAAGAGGGAGTAGCGAAGGGTAATTTAACGATCGGCGTTCATCTTTACCGGAATGCCGACTTACACGGTTTGGCCCTCATGTACCGTTTTGGCCCCCTGGCACTTGTTATGCCCCATTAAGAAAGTAATATGATTAAAAGCTAATCGTATTGCTTTTGGGGTGAGCTAAGTGATTCTGGTGTGGCATGGACCTGGCACCAGGTCAGGATATTCTAATTTCAGGGCTGAATATATAGTTTATGTAAATATTGAGCTCTCATTTGGGAATTTCCCTCATTTGTTTACAGGTTGAATACAGGATAGTCCATCTTGTTGGCCCGGCCTTACGTGACCCTGGCTGTTGATAGGCCGTTAAACACCAATAATCAAATCAAATCAATACGGAGCCTAAGTGATTCCAATTCCATCCTACGAGGATGTAGGCGTACAAATCGGGATATTATTTCCCGCACATCGTGTTTGAAGCCATAATGAATGTATATGAGCGCCAGCGAAGAAAGACGAATACCGGGGCTAGACGGGGACAAATAAACAGTTGCCATCTGTTGGACAAGAATTAGATAACAGTGTAATATAATAATTATCAAACCTCATTTGCCGTATGCTCGGCGATATCACGGCGTAACCGGGACCCGTCATCCCCAATTATCGCGCCGATGGCATTGAAAAAACAATTCCCATCATATGCAACGTTTTTCAAGACTTTCAGGTCGAAACGAACAATCTCCCGTTTAAGCGACGCCACGTCGTATACTCTTTGACGAGCCTCGTCTGTCGCAGACTGGACTGATTCCTGTAGTGACCTTTGCATAGCAGAAGCCATTTTGTTGTTGTTGTCGTTGTTGTTGTAGCTGAGCTCCCGCGCTGATTTTTCGCGGCTCCCGGGTTCCCGGCGTAATTAACGGTGTGCTCCAGATATTAAACGTGACTGTGTGTTCATGAGCAAAAACCATATTGGCTGGTCCGAAAAAGTTGCGTGCTCCAGATAACGTGATTGTGTTTGTTCATGAGCAAAAACGATCTTGGCTTGTCAGAAAAAGTTGGGTGCGAACGCACCCAACGCACCCCCCCCCCCCCCCCCGGCTACGGGCCTGATCAGTAATGCAGCGAATATGTGGTATGTTGTAATACTATTGTGTTTTTGTATGATTCAGTATATTCGGAAGGGAGCCACATTAATGAATCCAGATTGCACCGTGAAACACGACACCAGAAAACTCGTATCAATTGGTGTTGCTAGTATCGTGTTACATATACAAGGTGTGTGACTAAAACATCAGAGGCAACAAGGCCACCGTTATCTTCGTTAACCATGTACAACCCGACACCGGGAACACGGATATAAGTGTGTCCCGTATCGGGTTATACAAGGCCATTTATCAGTTACAAGGTGCATGATCACGTGGTTACAACAACAAGAATGTTGCCCACACAAAGTAAGTATTATTTGATATTTTCCTTAATATGCAACGGATTTTGATGAAATATAGCGCAGCAAACGCGTCTTCATGAGCTGCATTTGGTGGTCTATGGAGTTTGGCACAGATTTAGACACGGAAATCGATTCTTCGCAAAAACGACAGAAGTTTGGGCGAAAATACAGAGACCAACAAATGCAGCTTAACAAGAAGCGTTTGATGCGCCATATTTCATCAAAATCCGTTACGTAACAAGGACACTATAAAATAATAGTACTTTGAATGGGTACTTGTTGTTGTTGTTAGTACCACGTGATCATACACATTGAGTGAAGTGAATTTGTTATACTTAGTTTGATGATTCTTACACACATGTCGCATTCAGTGAAGGGAGAATAATACAGACGGTTCTACGAGTCATTTGCATTCATGAATTTTCATAGAAAGCGGTGTATGCAACACATACAAAGTAAGTAGTTGTTATAACATTGATGGATAATGTAGTCTCAGAGCAGCATGCGCCTTTGCTCAGTCTGGACAGAGGCTATCCACAGGTTGAAGTAACGGATCGAGGTCTATAAATACATTAAATATGCCTAAAAACATAAATAAACGAAAACAAAATAAGCTAACTACATGTATATTTTTTTTACACATCAATATAAACGAAAAATAAAAGAAGCTAAACTTTTTTTTTACTCCCTCCATATAGACACCATATGGAGTCGAAATAGAGGGAGTAAAAAAAATAATCTTGGCTTATTTTTCTTTCACTTATTGATGATTGTAGGCATATTTAATGTATTTATAGACCTCGGTCCGTTACTTCAACCTGTGAGGCTATCTTGTCATCAAAGTCACGGTATCAGTGCTAGCCGCTAGTGTAAGCCATAATTTATGGAAGGGGATATCTGCCACTACATTGCATGCTGCTTCATGACAATGCAGTCGACCATTGTTACATGCCATCCTGCACTGCGGCTATTCGTTACTGCTTAATGTCAACTCCATCGTGCATTATTACATTTCACATTGCATACCTATATTGGCTATTTGACATTGTTACATGTCATCCTGCATCTTGGCTATACAATACTGCTTAATGACAACTCCATCTTGCATTATTACATTGCATATTGCATACCTCGATTGGCTATTTCACATTGTTACATGCCATATTCTGCCATGTGTCATTCTGCTTACTGCTTGCTGGGATGCGTATATGACTATATGGATTCCGCCGAATGACGCATGCAAGCACGCAGAATGGCCCATGTCAGAATATGAAATTGCCGAATGAGGGATGCCAGCATCGCAGTAAGCAGTAGGCCGAATGAAACTTGGCAAAATGTGCAACGCCCTCTGTTTTCATAATGGGAACGCTTCAATTATGACGCCAGGTGGCGCTCCAAAATAAGTACAGTAGATGTTTTTTCTTGTGGTATTTTGTCACTGTGTCACCGCGGACGTAATGTATTTAAAGTGGTCGATCACCGCGGGCATAGCCTACCTGTCCCCCGCGATCACTGTTTCATGCAGTGGGATCGCGGTAACAGCATCCTTTGTCACTGTGATCACTGTGCGGTCACTGTCGCGATGGTGTTCAATCTCCCGAAATAGTCACAGGTAAGCCGCTAAATGATAAAGACGGGATTATTTCCTTTGCGGCCAGAATGGATTAAATCACCTTTAATCGCAATTCAATCAATCAACCAAGTTAAGAAAATATATATACAATTCAGGCCCGTAGCCAGACCTGTTTGAAGGGGGGGGGGGGGTCGTTTCGAAGGCCCAATGGACATGAGGTATCTAGAGGGGTCTACAAAAGTGGACCTTGAGGCTAAAAAAGTGGATCTCAAGGCTAAAAAAGTGGACCTCGAGGCTTGTCGGGGGGTCGTCCGACCGCTCCCGCTCCCCCCCCCCCCCCCCCCCCCCCCCCCCCCCCCCCCCCCCCCCCCCCCCCACCCCCCCCCCCCCCCCCCCCCCCCCCCCCCCCCCCCTTGGCTACGGGCCTGCAATTTGACAAACATTGATGGAATTATGTCTAAGCAGTTAACACCATAACTCGTGTTCATATAGAATAGTGATATAGCATTATGTTCCACTTTAGCTACATCAAAGCGCGAATGCACACGTACACATACACACGCACGCGCCACTTAATTCATCGTTTCTCATACAAACACAAATGTTTTATTTTGCTAAAGTACTGTACCTTCGCGTACATGCATTTATACAGGTAGATACGCAATCCGGGTGATCCCCCGTGAACGACCACGGCGAATCACCGTGATATCGTTCGGGCAGTGCATCACAGTGACCGAGGATGCCGTCACCGCGATCCCACTGCCTGAAACAGTGATGGCGGGGGACAGGTAGGCTATGCCCGTGGTGATCGACCACTTTAAATACATTACGTCCGCGGTGGCACAGTGACAAAAGACCACAAGAAAAAAATATCTACTGTACTTATTTTAGAGCGCCACCTGGCGTCATAATGGAAGCGTTCCCATTATGACAACAGAGGGCGTTGCACATTTTGCCAAGTTTCATTCGGCCTACTGCTTACTGTGATGCTGGCATCCCTCATTCGGCCATTTCATATTCTGACATGGGCCATTCTGCGTGCTTGCATGCGTCATTCGGCGGAATCCATATAGTCATATACGCATCCCAGCAAGCAGTAAGCAGAATGACACATGGCAGAATATGGCATGTAACAATGTGAAATAGCCAATCGAGGTATGCAATATGCAATGTAATAATGCAAGATGGAGTTTTCATTAAGCAGTATTGTATAGCCAATATGCAGGATGACATGTAACAATGTCAAATAGCCGATCGAGGTATGCAATGTGAAATGTAATAATGCACAATGGAGTTGTCATTAAGCAGTAACGAATAGCCGCAGTGCAGGATGACATGTAACAATGGTCGACTGCATTGTCATGAAGCAGCATGCAGTGTAGTGGCGGATATACCCTTCCATAATAATTGACATGCATTGTTATATCATTGTATGAAACATGAAACACGGAAGTCAGAATATAACAATGAGGGCCCATGATCTCTATTGCACTTCGGTAATTTCGAAACCTGTTTAACCCTTTCAGAGTAGCCGATTTCATCAAAATTGCAAATTATACTTATCTAGTAAAGTATACTTTGAGGGAGTAATCATTTATTTTTCCCGAAATGCATTATTTCAAAAAGAACTAACCACTGCATACATTTGATGATTAAAAGTATGCAGAATTATTATACTGAATGTATTACATTATTATACTGAATGTATTACATTATCACAGCCAAAATGGCTGTGATAATGTAATAAATTAAGTATAATAAAAAATAATAAATTTATCCTTAAATTGAAAATTTCTCCCTCAAAGTATACTTTGCTAGAAAAGTAGACTTTGCAATGTTGGTGAAATCGGCTACTGGCCATTAAAAGAACATTTTCAAACATTGTAGATTCAGACAGTTCGCTTGTATATATGCGTCTCAGGCCCGTACGCAGGAATTAAGTTAGGGTGTGCGTTATCGACAGCGCGAAGGGCTAAACATTGTTTGTTTGCACATTCACGGACAGACTTCGGCAGATTAACCATTTCACCCCTAAATAACTGGAATGGATTTTGATATGTTAATTTTGCAACCCATTCCAATCATCACAAAATGATGTTAAAAGACCAGTCCATTTATGAACATGAGGTGTTTTTGTTCTCAAAATTATGAACATTACTTGCAAAAAATGCAGATCCTGATGAGACGGCTCGTCACGAGCCGGCTCATCTGGATCTACACTTTTTGCCAATACCACTATACAGGCCTGTGGTGTTGAACGGGTTAAGGGGGATGCGTACGCACCCGTCGCACCCCCTCTGCGTACGGACCTGCGTCTCATTTGCAGCTGCAGTGTCTGTCAGTGTTAATACATTGGAACCTCTCTTAACCGGACACCAAGAAAACACATGTGATATCATTTTCCATGAGTTTCTTGGTCATTTATCAGGTGATAAATTAATGTCTGTTCGTGATCGCATAGCACACAACTATGGCTCAGAAATGATCAAATGCCTGATTTACAGTGAAACCTCTCTAAGCCGGACACCCTGGGGATCCGGACACCCTGGGGACCTCCAAGGGTGTCCGGCTTAGAGAGGTTTCACTGTATTATTATTGGTGCAGCACAGTATATTTTTTATTAATGGAATATACTCTATAATATACGATGTTGACACGACAGGGAGTATGAATTAAAGGTACATGCCCACTCAGTAGGCACACACTGTTCTTTATATCAGAGACATCATCTGAGATATGTTCTGGCAAAATAAACATTCATTCACCATTACCCCACGTATTGATTGGCATTATTATACATTTTATATCAGACTTTCCACACTGATATCAGGGGCGATAACCGTGTTTCCTTAAAATGCTAACGGACATTACTATTTATATTCTGTATTTATTTTTGATGAGCAATTAACATACTTTATAATATGTTGAAAATATTACTTTTTTCAGGTGACACATTTAATTAGTATAAATAATAATAATAAAAAAAAATATACCATGCCTCATTTGCATATGAAAATAGCCTGAAACCAACACGCGTCACTCTCAGTAAAATAAATATTACTAAATGATTATATTTGCATAGCGGACACTCGTAATCTTTAGAACTGGTGGAATAGTGATACAGTTATACGCTTATTTAATTCATATAAAGATTGTTTTCGTACTGGCACGTCTTTTGCAAGCTATTTTAAGTACCCTTTGATAGATACCAAGAAAATGTGCAGACTTAGACATAATCAGGCCCGTACGCATGATTTTCTATTGGGGGGTGCGTCAGGGGCGAGCCCCACGTAGTGGAGCGAGTACGCTAGGGGGGTCCGGGGGCATGCTCCCCCTGAAATTTTGTAAATCTACATGGCCTGAAATGCACTCTCCTGCATTTTAAGTCATTTAAATTCGGATTTCATTGGTGGTAAATTCAGGGGCGGATACAGAAATAATTGGAGAGAAGGGAGGGGGGGGGGGGTCTGTAATTACAATTCGGCATAGCCGACCTCCGCGAGCGGGAAATGGTAAAGTGGGGAGGGGGGGGGGGGGGGGGGGGGGTCTGGGGGTCGTCCCCCAGGTTAAATTTTGAAATGCCAGATCGCCGCAGATGCGATTTCCTGACACCTAGGCCACGAAAAAAGTCATCCACTATTCGAGTACTGTAGATTTTTTATTTTTTGCCGGGAGTAGTGGGGGGGGGGGGGGGGTGGGGGGGGGGGGGGGGGGGGGGGGGGGGGGGGGGGGGGGGGAGGGGGGGGGGGGGGGGGGGGGGGGGGGGGGGGGGGGTCCGGACCCCCTAGACACACCCCCAAAAAAAAACCCCCCCCCCTGTATCCGCGCCTAAATTGTGACATTTTCATGCCAATTACCTGTATATTAATACATTTCAAGATTTGTTGAGATTACTGTTTGAAAAATAGCGGACCTCGGTCGCACCCTCACCCCCCCCCCCCCCCCCACCCCCCCCCCCCCCCCCCCCCCCCCCCCCCCCCCCCCCCGGTCCTGATAATTATATACAGACCTAATTAGATAGTCATAATAATGACGTAAATGTGATATACTATCTGTGACAAGATACCATATACCCACGTCATAATAATGACGTAAATGTGATATACTATCTATGACAAGATACCATATACCCGCCTATTGGGAAAACACACCTTGCGGTATTGCCGACCGTTGTACATTGGGTTTGCATACGTGCGCGTACAGGGGTCATACCAGTTATCCGGACAATCATCTTATCGGACAAATGAAAACACCTGTTAATTAGGCGCATTATTTTGATCCGATTCTGCAGGTGCTTGCTGTTTCCATGCCAGTGTGAAGAATATATCGCCAAAGAAAAAAACATTTTAGTAAAATTTGCTGAAAACACTCCCCAACTCTGTACACAATTTGTTTACAATGTCAGAAGTCGCGCGGGGACTCGATCGAGTGCGCCCATTAGGAGATATAAGTCTTTGCAGAATTATTCAATCAATTCTATAAATACTGTGTTTTGCAAGAAGCGAAAGGTGGTTGTTTTTGTTTTCTGCAGCAATGCTGTTTACACTGGTTTATAGGCGATACAATTATAATTGCAAGGTTAGAATGGAAGTTATACGTTTGTCCGGATATTTAAACTGATTGTCGGTGTTAATTTGGGGGCAATCTTACGACTGCATCATCATGATCTGGCCCAATTTTAAGTGAGAAAGATGGCACATTTTGCTAAATAGTTTACATCCGTTGAGAAAGCGAGAACCGAGGATTGTTCTTGAAAATGTTATGCAAATCAAAGTACTGAAAGTACTGAAATATGTTATCTCCACAAAAACTGATCACTTGCGGAACTAGAGACTGAAAGTTGCATATTTTCTCAATCATCATCCAGAGGCAAATGTACTGTGATGGTGCAAAAGTTTTCATGCATAAGTTTTCTCTAGAATAAATTACTGTTTGAAACTTAGAAAAAAACTTGTACAGGAAACTGGCGGCTATAGCTGTTCACTGCTACCTAACTGTGAGAACTAAAGATAATAGCTGCTGTATTCATGCGCACGAAATGTCTCGATTCGTATTTTCCAGAATTTAACTGATAAACTGAGCACAAAACTGTGAAAAGTATGGAGAATAGTATATGTACAGTTTTAGATACAAAGCAAGACAGTCCAAAACGCCATATGATAAGTTGGCACACACAGGGCACTATTTTCTTGGTTGTACTCGCCTTTTAGGCGCAGCACGATCAATGGCTGCCCCCATAGAAATTTGCGTGACACAATAATCTCAAGGGAGATAACATATATATATATAAACTGCCATTTTTGTCCGAGAATCCCTGTAGTTGTATTTGAATGTAATCATTGTATTGACGGTACTGTAGTAGTGCTACTTCAATGACTGAGTGGCGAACAGCGTAACCCCGGATCAGACATATGAGCTGAATGCGTTTGCGAGCAGTGTAGAGAAAATCAGCATTCACGCCTACAAGTATGACCAGGGTCTGAAATGTTCAGGGTCTGCCAATTATTCAGGGAATCAATCGATCGCACAATTTCTAATTACATAATTATTAGATATCTAACACATTTTACACATTTGCTACCAGTGTAGCGCTACACCTGATCAGTCTGCGCATCCGTACATTCTGATCAGGGTATACACAAAATGAACTCGCCAATTAATCAGCGACACACCCGTATTATCTCTACATACGTTCATTATCAACTGTAGAAGTTTGCTAGCAACTCAGGAGCTACACTGGCC
Organism: Conchocele bisecta; assembly: GCA_029237695.1. Taxonomy (NCBI): domain Eukaryota; kingdom Metazoa; phylum Mollusca; class Bivalvia; order Lucinida; family Thyasiridae; genus Conchocele; species Conchocele bisecta. Next base: position 106,634,547 of record CM055268.1, read on the forward strand.
ACTAATGACATACGCCCAATGTCTCCAGTCATAGTCACAGATTACATTACACATGTAGTTGCGAAAACGTAATAGTACTTTACACTGATCCAGATGGCATGGAAGACAGTACAACGTAGACCTACGTAGTGCAATCTGCGTAGTATTACAGACAGATTACAGACCCATACGCAGGAATTAATTCAGGGTGGGGTTTGCGTTTTCGACAGTGCGAAGGGATAAACATTTTTGGCAACCATTTCACCCCTAAGTAACTAAAACTTATGAAAATTACTTGTAAATAGTGCATATCCTGATGAGACGGCTCGTCACGAGACGGCTCATCTGGATCTACACGTTTTGCCAATACCACTATACAGGACTGTGGTGTTGAAAGGGCTAAGGGGGAGGGACGGGTGCGTACCCGTCGCACCCCCGCTGCGTACGTAAGGGCCTGTATTACATGTTTTCAGAAACAATTTGTTGCTGAAACATGTAGGCTAATACTACGCAGATGGCACTACGTCTTTAACCCTTAGAGTGCGGGAACCGAAAATAGTCGTCTGCTGCTGTGTCATATTTTGTCTCTTCTCTCATTAAAAACATGGTTTGTCAGCACTTTAGAATCATTTCCAATGAGCATTTTAGAATCATTTCCATATTCTAAAATGCTGTCAAACCATGTTTTTTATGATAAAAATGGAAAATAAAAAAATAAACAGCAGACGACAAATTTTAATTCAGCATTGTAAGGGTTAAGTCACAGATGGGGAACTAAACTTGCTACACGGGCTATAAAACCCACATTCCCAGGCCCGTACGCAGGATTTTCTATTGGGGTGCGTCAGGGGCGAGCCCCACGTAGTGGAGCGAGTACGCTAGGAGTGTCCGGGGGGCATGCTCCCCCTGAAATTTTGTAAACCTACATGGCCTGAAATGCACTGTCCTGCATTTTAAGTTATTTAAATTCGGATTTCAACGGTGGTAAATTCAGGGGCGGATACAGAAATAATTGCAGGGGGGGGGGGGGGGGGGGGGGGGGTAGGGGGAGGGGGTCTGTAATTACAATTCGGCACAGCCGACCTCCGCGAGCGCTGAATTTTTTCTCGTAAAGTAGGGGACCCCCACCTGGACATTTTTTAAAAATGCCATGAATCGCCGCAGATGTCGATTTCCTGACACCTAGGCCACGAAAAAATTTAGTCATCCAATCTTGGTATTAGTATGTTTTTTGTGGGGGGGGCGGGTGGGGAGCGGGTTGAGGGGGATCGGATCCTGGACCCCCTGGACCCCCCCCCCCCCCCTCCTCCCCACCCCCTGTATCCGCGCCTCAAGATTTGTTGAGATTACTGTTTGAAAAAATAGCGGACCTCGGCGAATTTATGGTGGGGGTGCATACGCACATCGCAGCCATCCCCCCCCCCCCCCCCCCGCGCGTACGGACCTGATTCCCCAGTTACAATCACATCAGGTCAATGTCAAGGCTGTAGATCGCGTTAATGACCTACATATGCGTGTACGGTCAGGACACTTTTGTCCAGTTCTTTGTGTTCGCGATCAGCTGATAGTAAACAAACCCACGTGCTTTGTTACTATATTTAACCAGCCTCGTGACGTCAGTGTGTAAACGAGTCACGTGACTTGACCAAAACACAAAGTTCTCGGGCGATTGCGTGGTTCGATATAATAACAATTTACAGTAGCATTCGGTAATTATATTTTGTTACTTACTAATTGAAGCGATAATTAGTGTATATTGGCATATATCCAGGTGTTAGTGTAGTGTACACGTTTGTGAGTTTAACGCATGCTGTCAGTGTAAACACAGAGTTTTGGAGACGTTGTATTGATTGATAAGTGGACATGTCAAAAACACAGGAGAGCTGATTTATGTTTATTTGTCAAGCGAGCAGTTTTTCAGATACGCGTGCTGTAGACACACTCGGGCGCCAACGTTTGTATTGTTTTCTTGGTATTAAATGGACTGTAGTGTGTTAGTTAGTAAACTCATCTGTTCGTTGTTTTGTTTGTTATTACATTTTAAAGGATCAGCAACATAGTAAGACTAAGAAAGTTGTGACACATATTTCGCTAATCTGGAACGTCAGTTGTAATCGGCAATTATCTGGTGTTGTGAAATAGTGCTAGCTGCACCTAGGATATATGTAGACATTACAATTTCTCTTTTTATGCCACCGGGTTTCGAAGAAACTGGTGGCATATAGTGTTTGGACCGTCTGTCTGTCTGTCTGTCCGTCCGTCCGTCCGTCTGTCACACTTTTCGGTTAACCAATTTGTCAGTTTCTCAAATATGCTGCAGGTGGCATCCGCGTTCGACAGACGCATTTCTTGTTCATAATTGTTTTGATTGATTGAGAGTTAACATCCGTTCAACAACAAGGTCGTATTTACTTGGATAATCTTGGCTATACGTATGACTTTTACTATTTCATCTGTCTTTTTATTTGTCGCGCCTGCGTTAGCAGAGGCGTGACTATAGTCGGCGCTTTTTCCATCGTCGTCGTCCGCGTCATCCTGTTTTTTTAAAGTTATTGTTTTTTTCACAATATCTCTTTAACCCCTTGCCAGACTTTCATAATATTTCACATCAATGTTTGTCTAGTGATGATGCTTCATTACGCACACCCCCACATCGAAATTCTGAAGGTCAAGGTCATTTATTTCCTTTTAATGTTCACCGGTTTTGTAACAGAAATGCGTTAAAAGTTATTGTTTTTTTCACAATATCTCTTTAACCCCTTGCCAGACATTGATAATATTTCACATCAATGTTTCTCTAGGGATGATGCTTCATTGACGCACACCCCCACATCCAAATTCTGAAGGTCAAGGTCATTTATTTACTTGTAATGTTCACGGTCAAATGCCTCGGCAGGCGCGATACCGCTTCCATGGCGGAATTCTTGTATTAGAGTCCAGACTGTACACACATAATTATGTAGATCATACTAATTCTTTATTATTTTTAAAGAATACTCCAGGTTCAGTTGGTATATTTACATGTTTAAACCGCTCGTTCGTTACAAAAAGCCAGGACAGAATGGGCTGTCATTGTGACCATATTTTATAATGGCTTAATCTCAGCTGTAAAGATACAGATAATATAAAAGACAGATGAAATAGTACAGGCGCGTAATCAGAGGGGGGGTGGGGGGTGTGCGTCGCCCCCTAAAATTTGTAAATTTAACAAATTATTAGATAAAATAAGAACTACATTTCGTAAAATGAAAATTTATCTGCTAAAATAAATACAATTTCGCATAATATATCGATGTCTGGAGGGCTCTAGAAGCAGGGTTGGCAATTTCCCGGGAAATAAGAGTATTATTATAAGAATAAGAGTATTTCCTAGGCGGGAAATACTGGGAAATACGGGAAATATGAATCTTCGTGGTCTTTTTCATTCCAAAATGTCAAGATGAGTCTCTATATTCCTCTATATCTACTATGGTTTATATCTGTGTAGACTGATAAGCCTATAGGTAAAACATTCTGCAATAAAAAAAGAATAATAAGTTTATTTAGAGAAAAAAAACATCATTATTTTCTAGACAATTTTCTTCCCTATATACAAGTCTATGTAGTATTTGCCAACTGTCTATTTTATTGTATATGAGAACACCCCTCATTACTATAGTAACCTGCCACTAATAAAAGCTGTTTATGGAATTTTGATAAAATCCCTGTTGATAACAGGGATAATCCATGTACAGTGTAAGTGTAATTGTTTTACAACTTGACCATATACAGACCACCTGGGTTCTTATTATACAGTATGACACAAAAGGTATGAAAGAAGGCTGACAATTAACAGCCTGTTGTCATAGTCTGATAAGGGTTATTAAAGTATATTAAAGTCTCATCAATGTACATGCAAATAAGTAGACATTAGTAGGCTTTTGGCCAATTGTCTTCACGTTAAATAAATGTCATAATAATAATGCAAATAAGTAATACAAATGCAAAGCATAAAACAACTGTACATTGTCAGTCATATAAGAATTGTAAGACACTATGTGTATGCACATCATGCATGCTAAGATCATTTATTCTCATTACTTGATACTGAATATTAGTGTGGGAGAAGGTTGACAATTAACAGCCTGTTGTCTAAACATAGTCTGATCATGATGACGTTATCCTTGTGAATTGTATCTAGCAGACACTCCGATGCTTCCTAAAAAATGAAGAAGTAATTTACAAAAAAATAATACAACCAAAATATAAATGTCATGGTTGCCAAATATTCCACCTGATGATACCAGATCTATACATTGTAATTAAGCCCATTATCTAATTATTAAGTTTTTGATTGTTTAATTAACTATTACTGAGCTTAAAACTTAATTTAAATAACTTTAATTATCAAATAATAACATAAAAATTCGTATTTCCCGGTATTTCCCACTTTGCTGTCGCCGCTCAATGCGCACCCCCCTCAGCAAGAACCTGTAGTAAAAGTCATTTGTATAGCTGAGATTATCTAAGCTTAAGCTTAGTTCTGAGGACATAACTCTAATTACCATAAAGATTGTAATAGACGCCACTGGCTCCGAAGTCCTGGGTGGGCGTTTAATAGAGGCAAGTGTTATTCAGGGATGGGAAAATGATAAAAATATACGATTTTCTACTATCTCAGGGTTCAATCTAGCTCCAAATTTTAGGGGGAAGTCATGGAATTTAGGGGGAAGTGGTGGAATTTAGGGGGAAGTGGGAGAAGAATTCATTTTTAGGTCCGAAACTGTGTGGGGGAGACTTGCTTGGGTGTCAATCGATACGACCATTATTCTTTCACCTTAAAACTTTCGATCGTAAATCAATGTATTTTTTTTGTATTTAAGAGCAAGCATCTATTACTCAAATTTTAAATGACCCGCAAGTGAAAATTACGCTAATAGTCGTGAGACGGTGCACAAATCAAACTTATCACACATACGGTTTTGAAATCGGTCCATCAATCGTCATCATAATTGTCCAATCAGACCGCATATTCATACTTTGTCCCAGAATAGATCAATAGAAATTGAATTTGATTAAACCAAACTACAAATTAATAATTAGTGGCGTCTTACCTGTTTCTTTCAAGTGGCGCATCTTTAATTATTAACAAAAACATATTTGGCGTCGGTAAAGTCTTTGAATTTGCCGACATTGCACCTCGATAATATTTGCATTGTACTGTAACTTAATTAATACACACACGTCATCGGCGAATGTAAATACTAGATAAAAACATCCAATGAAAACAAAATCCCGCCTTGTGGGTGGAGTATTGGAAAATCGGCTTGCGGTTAACACAAGGAGTGCTAAACGGCCGGGATATGATTGACAGGTTGACAGGTCAATTGCAAAGGCCTTGTTTATTTCTATCAATTTCTGCCGCGTGCAGCATCAAACAAACTAGGCGTTTCACTGAACTGTGCCGACGTCGTGTGGTGTCACACACAGGGCTACTAAAATAATTCCATTGTATTCAACTCAATCTTATACTGCATGAATTTAAGTGGGTGGGGAATATTCAACATTGCCTGTGGTGTCACAGTGTGTGTACACAATAATCTGGTTTAACACGCTGCCCAAGGCCATTACTCAACATTTGCAGCACTATTTGACAAGCCTGGGAATATCGATTTCAGGTTAGCGGGGTGTGAAATGGGAAATTCTAAACAATTTTGTTTAAATTTATGACGATTATATGGAAACTGCAATCACCGAAAATTACCGGGATTTTTTCAAAGCGAAGTCGACTTCGCCCGATGGGAAATAAAAAGCGAAGTGAACGAAAAAAAAGCGACAGTGTCGCTCACTTCGCCCTCAAAATTGAACCCTGCTATCTGAACAAAAACATAACGAAGGGACGTCTGCCGGACTTGATTGTAGTGTCTGTCAGTTTATGGACATTTTGGACCAAGACATTTCTGTCCACTTTGGTTATTATGGTACAATCGGTAAAAATGTTAAAATACTGGCAATGTATATATCAATACAGCGTCAATCATTAATCCTGATCAGATTTACACCTACAGACATTTCGGACTGTCACCGTTTCGGACCATGGACGTTTCGGCCCGTGGACGTTTTGGTCCATATCAGTGCGATTAATTTCGGCCCACGTCCAGAACAAGGCCTATTTATTTTTGCTCATCTTCTAGGAAATATCGGCCAACAATCCAACATGATGTCATTTTCACCCATATTATACAAGATGGGTTTGAGATGCTTTGAAAATGGCGTCTCCATAACCGTGTAAATTCTGATCGCCTTGTGTTGGTGCAAATAGCTACTGCCGATGAGATAATTACTGTGATACCAGAAAAAGTTAAATTTCGCTTCCGCTTTTGAAAGTGAAAGTAGCAATAATTATGTTTTTTCCCCCCATTTTCAAGGAAATACTGGAAAGAAAAGTAATCTACCGTAGTTGGACAATTGGCTCCGATTTTGTTTCAAGTACTGGGCGTTTGTTAGAGGCACAAATTTTGTGAAAATCAGCTACAAAATAGGTAATTTTCAACGAAAAAGTGTGGGGTGGACGTCTATTAGAGCATGGGCGTCTATTAGATTCTGTATTGTACATTTCATTACACTGCATTACATAAGTGTTATAACAGAGTAGTCTTTCCAAATGTGTGTAGAATTAAATAGGGGTTTCCCAAAACAAATTGTATCCAAATGCATTGATATTGTGATGAAACCAGTACTGCCATACTAACCCTAAATATTGGCACGCTCAGTATTGTGGCGAACCATATATTTTTATGTTTCCCAAATAAATGATGTCCGAATATTTAGGGTTATTACGGTACACACATTTTTATTGTGTAGGCAGATCAATAATTTTGACATATTTGTAATTCATGTATAAAATCAAAGTACTGAAAGTACTGAACATAGGGTACTACAAGATTAAACTAGATTGATTGATTGATTGATTGATTGATTGATTGTTGGTGTTTCATTAACCCTTAAAGGTACATGCCCTACTCAGTAGGTACACAATGTTCTTTACATCAGAGACATCATCTGAGACATTTCCTGGCAAAATAAACATTCATGCACCATTATCCCACGTACTGATTGGCATTATTATACATTTTATATCAGACGTAAATTTACACACTGATATCAGGGGCGATAACCGTGTTTGCTTAAAATGTTAACGGACATTACTATTTAATCTCTGTATTTATTTTATGATGTGCAATGATCATACTTTAAAATCTGTCGAAAATATTATTTTTTCAGGTGACGCATTTCTTTAGTATAAATACATGTAATTAAAAAATATCATGCCTCATTTGCACATGAAAATAGCCTGATACCACCGAGCGTCACTATCAGTTATACACTTATTTAATTACTATAAATTACATTTTGGGCTTACTGAGTGGGCATGTACCTTTAAAGCGCTGGAAACGACAATTGTCGTCTGCTGTTTTAAATATTTTTATATTTTCTCCTCAAAAACATACTGAGACGATTCTACTGCGCTGCCAAAACAGGTTTTTAAAGAGATTAAAATATACAAAATGAGCAGACGGCAATTTTATTTTTCAGCGTTTTAATGGTTAAGGGGTAAACTATTGATATGGCACAACTTGAAGTACAGTATGCACTGCTACAGTATGTACCAAAACATTCAACAACATTACAGATTATGCATAGCAATATCAGAAAGATACGGTAACACATATACAAGACATCATCAATTCAAGTATACAGATTCCAGATATCTATGTTGAAAACTGATTGAAGAGCAATAGTTACAATAATTCCGCCACGGAAGCGGTGTCGCGCCTGAAAATGCCTTATCGGTACATCGCCAAGTTTAATTCTGTTTTGTGAATGAAATAGTTGGCCCCGGATCGAGTATATTAAAACATACAAATGACGTCATTGGGGAAACCGCTGACAAAATTTTCAATGTATGGAAGCCCAAACTTGTTAGATTTTTTGTTGTCGTATTTCAGTACTTGCATTAATATGGGTATTAATATACGTTGGATGTGTTATACTGTCATTAATTTGTTTCCTGACTGCAAGTTATCACCTTAAATACTGACTTATTGACCCCCTTCCCTGAACGTAGAATTGACACTCATGTTGGCGTGTATTGGCCACCATAGACAAATGTCAATCAGGCCGAATTCGGGAATGTCACTAAAATCCGCTGTAAATCATCGATAGAGAGAGAGAATGAGGATTAAACATCAGTTAGACCTACACGTGCGAGTTTTGTTTCGCACAGGTGTCGGGTGAGTTTAAAAATAGGCTGTCGGAAGGTCAAACTTGATGTAGTTTGTGTGTTAAACGCGTTGCTTGTTTCGGAGAGTATTCGGAGGGGAGTTAACTCTGTTACTAAATTTAGCGATGACCGAAAATGGGGGCAAATCATGCGCAACAAAATAATCTGATGTATTTTTGTACATAGAACATCCGTTGTTGATATTGTGCAGTGCAAGTAGTTTTTCATAATAATATTTTCAATTAGCGGTTGCGTATGACAGTTAAATGTTGAGTAACACAATGCATTTTGTTGTTATGGTTACTCCAAGATATCACTACCTACCACCGCATCGGGGGGGGGGGTCATGGGCGTGGCTAACTTTCGGAGGCGATCCCTATACATAGGTGTATACCCTATGTAAAAACCGGTGTCACAGGAAATTCTCCCCCCTGGAAATAGGAAATTCTTCCCCGGGGTGGGGGGGGAATATTTCCAGGCTCGACCCTAGGAAATTCTCCCCCACACCCTGGAAATTCTCCCCCCCACCCAAAAGTTTGTGTTTGAATGCTTTGAAGCAGAATTATTTCCCACCAAACATGTGCACATAGGCACGCACAATGTATACCATTTGGTAGTATAAGAAAGGGGAACATAAGAAATCACCTCCATCACACCCCACCCCAATCTACCATATGCATAGTGTAAGTCCCTTCATAGACAAGAATATCACAAGATTGGGGGAAAATTTCTGATCAAGTGAAAATGTTTGTGTAGAACAGTTAGCATGTGACACGTATTGGCGGGGGAGAGAGGGGGGGGGGGGGAGATTTTCCTAGGAAATATCCCCCCAACCCTACCATATGCATAGCAGATGTGAATGCCTCTTTGTAGACAAGAATACCCCCCCCCCCCTCCCTCATGATAAAAGAAATAATGTATGTTGGTGTAGACAGATAGCATTTGGCATGTATTAGGGAGGGGGGGGGGATTTTCCTAGGAAATATTCCCCCCCCACCCCCCCCCACCAACTACCAGTAGCATAGCGGTGATGTCTATGCATAGGATGTGATGTTCTGTATTTGGCATGTATTGAGGGTTGGGGGGGGGGGGGTGAGATCTTTAGTATTGAGGGATCCTAGGAAATATTCAACCAACTACCATATGCATAGCGGATGTGGATGTCTCTTTGTAGACAAGAATAACCCGTTGGGGGAGTATTTCGATGAAAAATATGTTGGGTAGAACAGATAGCATGTGGATGTATGGTGGGGGGGGGGGGGGGATTTCCTAGGGAAATACCCCCCCCCCCCTCCAATGCATAGCGGATGTGGAGTCCTTTGTGACAAGAATAGCAGACGATTGGGGGAGTATTTTGATGAATTAATGTATGTTGGTGAGATAACAGGCATGTATTGAGGGAGTTGATTTTCTGGAAATATCCCCCCCCCAACCAACTACCATGCATGCGGATGTGGATGTCTCTTTGGGTCAAGATAAACAAGAGATTTGGGGGGGAGATAAAAAGTATGTTGGGTAGAACAGATAGGTTTTTGGCATGTATTGAGGGAGGGGGGGGTGGAGATTTTCCTAGGAAATATACCCCCCCCCCCAACCCACCATGCATAGCGGATGTGGTGTTCTTTGTAGACAAGAATAAACCCGATTGGGGGAGTATTTGTGAAATAAGTGTTGGTGTGAACAGATAGCATGTGGCATGTATTGGTGGGGGGGGGGGGGGGAGAGGGGGGGGGGGGGGGGGGGTTTTTCTAGGAAATATTCCCCCCCCCAAACTACCCCATATGCATAGGGATGTGGATTTTTGTCTGTAGACAAGAATACAGACGATTGGGGGATATTTCTGATGAATAATGTATGTTGGTGTAGAAACAGATAAGCTTGGATTGAAGGGGAGGGGTGGGGGGGGGGGGGGAGATTTTTAGGAAAAATCCCCCTCCCCCCCCCCAACAACTCCATGCATAGATGTGGATGTTCTTTGTAGACAAGAATAAACAGGACGATTGGTGGGAGTATTTCTGATGAAATAAATGTATGGGTTGTGGTAGAAAACAAGGATAGGCATTTTGCATGTATTGAGGGAGGGGGGGGTGGAGATTTTCTATGAAAATATTCCCCCCCCCCCCCCCAACCAATTCCATAGCAGTATAGCGGATTGTGGATGTTTTTTGTAGACAAGAATAACCCGAATTGGGGGAGTATTTTGATGAAAATATGGTCTGTTGGTGTGAACAGATAGCATGTTGGCATGTATTGGTGGAGGGGGTGGAGGGGGGGGAGATTTTCCTAGGAATAATATTTTTCCCCCCCCCACCCCCCAAACTACCATATGATAAGGGATGTGGATGTCTCTTTGAAGACAACAATAACAGACGATTGGGGGAGTATTTCTGATGAAATAATGTATGTTTGGTGTTGAAACAGATAGCATTTGGCATGTATTGAGGGAGGAGGGGGGGGGGGGGGAAGATTTTCCTAGGATTTATCCCCCCCCCCCAACCAACTACCATATTGCATAGCGGATGTGGGATGTCTCTTGTAGACAAGAAATACAGACGTTTGGGGGAGTATTTTCTGATGTAATAATGTATGTTGGTGTAGAAAAACAGATAGGCAATTTTGTGCATGTACTTGAGGGAGGGGGGGGGTGCGCTTCTTCGTCTTGCAGTTATAAACATGTTACCGAATTTAGTTCTCGTTACGGTCAAGTCGAACTCTAGTTATTGCGTCGACACGCTGTGACCACCGTGTGCCCGCGGACGTCCGCGGTGAAAGGTTCATATATATAAGTACCGTTTTTCAAAAGGGCTTATTACAAACTAATATATAATACTTTTCATTTCATAAAATGGTCGTTCGCAGAATATTAAAACACCACTGTATTACAATATAGTGCAATAGATATGCACATGAGACGACAAACGAAGCATGTTAGTCGACCAGTACAGATCCAGTGTTTATGCTTTTGTGCTATGTTAATACATATGATCTAACATGTGTATATAACAGTAGAATTGTACACATATCGATGGTCTAGAAACATATGGTCGTAACTGCTATGCTCAAGCATAGCAGTTACGACCTTCTATGTAACTAGACCATCGATATGTTATTTAATAAACTTGCTCACTTCATTTCATAAAAAGCGAGACATTTCCTCGGGATTTTTTATTTAATGATATTGCTCCATAATAAATACTAACCCCACACTCTATTCGTTCCGGATACATTCCTAGTATAGCAACCAACTCGAATAATGTCCTCTATGAATTTACCTTGTATAATCCAACGACATAACCATAACCCCCCCCCCCCCACCCCCCACACACACCAATACATGCCACATGCTCTCTCTTCACCAACTTTCATTTCATTTCATCAGAAATACTCCCCCCAATCACATGGTATTCTTCTCCTTCTCTACAAAGAGATAATCACATCCACTATGCAGAGGGTAGATGGTGGCGGGGGGGGGGGGGGGGTGGGGGGGGGGGGGGGGATATTTCCTAGGAAAATCTCCCCCCCCACCAATACATGCCACATGCTATCTGTTCTACACCAACATACATTATTTCATTTCATCAGAAATACTCCCCCAATCGTGGGCTGTTCTTGTCTTCAAAGAGACGTCCATATCCACTATGCATATGGTAGATAGATGGTGGCGGGGGGGGGGGGATATTTCCTAGGAAAATCTCCCCCCCCCACCAATACATGCCACATGCTTGCTGTTCTACACAAATATACTGTTTTTATTTTCTAGACCCACCCCCACCATGTGCTATACATTTATACCAATCATATGCAGCAGCTATGTTAGAGATTTAACCTAGAGAACTCTCTACCAGCCAACATACATAATAGTTATGGTACGGTAATGGGGAATTATTGCATATACCGGTAAATAGAATCTCTACCGCCCCACCACCACTATATTGTCTATGTATAGATATTATACTAAATTGGAGAGCTCCTTTATAGAAAATACTGCCTCGCCTATTACATACTTCTCCACACAGACATACATTATGACTATGTTAGTTGGGTATACATGTAGGGATATTACGTCCTCTGTTACGAACAGACTGGTTCTAGCATGTGCATTTTGTATGCTCCTGAGCACAATATCAACAATGTATATGAAAATACATTAAAAGTTTTGTGGACAGTGTCTGTGAAGGTGGTAATGGGGGAGGGGGGGGGGAGAATTTCCAGGCGGGGGGGAATATTTCCTAGGCTTAAGCCTGGAAGTCTTCCCCCCCCCCGGGGGAAGATTTCCAGGGAGGGGAAGATTTCCTGTTGCACCGGAATGTAAATATGTTTGTGCATTTTTTTCACATTTCTCATCAAAAGTGTACAGGCTACGCTCGTTTACTCAGTCGCTTACGTCGAAATCAACGGTTACGTCGAATTACTAGCACGGTCCCGTTTAAAATCCTATTATTTTCCATATAGCTAAGTTTGGTTAAGTCAAATTTCGATAACTCAAATTTTCCATTTATTCGAAGGTATATTTAGGTCCCGAAAACGTAAATCTACTGTATTTCACACTCGTTAAGTCGAAATGTCAATTTGCGGAGGTAAGTAGAAGTTTGTCACCTGCAGTTTACCTGATCAAAGTCGGGTATTCAGACCGTAGTTAAAGGTGTTTGCGTTGACACTGATTAAACAGGCATCCCGAAATGACCGTCGGTGATCATTAAGTGGTGAGCAATAAATGGCAACTATTTTAATTGGACTGACATTAAATGCTTTTACTCAAACGTTAATTAAAGTGAACACAAGTTGCGCGATTAGAAATGAGTGAAATATTTCACACTCGATCGTGTGTATATATCTCCCGAATGTGAAAGCATCAGTATAGGGACGAAACATTGAATGGGCGAGTTTTATGTTCTAAACATTATTAGTTTGTACAATCAAGTCTGGTCAGAAATAATCATTTATAATAGTGTTACAAATCAGTATTTCTTGTTGTTTTGTATTGTTTCCGTGTATAATTTATTAAAATAATTCATAAAATATTATGTTCTTGTTATTATATATTTCATTGGTGAACTGTGTACATATCGCTACATGCACATGTCACGTGTGCCACATCCAGGTTATCTATTAATTACACACAGACATGCATATGTGTATTTGTAAACAAACCGAAAGTGTTTAAATATGATTTGTCTTAGAAACAGCATTTAACATGTATCCATGTACATTTAATTGCTAAAATAAATCATATTTACTACTCAAGGCTACATCAGCAAGTAATCATTTGGTTCTAACTGTCAATAAAATCGTTTGTTGTCCGACAGGTTGCGTACTACGGATACGTCAAACTACGGTTAACTCAAGTATTTTTTATCTCCCTTTGAATTCGAGTAAGTGAGTGTGGCCTGTATGTTGTTACCATTTAGTTGAACTCGGCGAGACGGTTCAACTGCGTGGTAACAACATACACTTCCGGTGGGTGGCGGGGGCACCCAGTGGATTCGCCGGACCAATCTTTTGATGCTTTCTTTGCCCCTGTGGTGTAGCGATATAGTGCAACCTGTTGCCTATAAAGCGGAAAACATGCAGCTATATATAAGCTAAGCTTAGATAATCTTGGCTATACGGATGTCTATTACTATTTCATGTCTCCTTTATATTTTCTGTACCCTTAGAAAGGACAGATGAATTAGTATTAGTAAAAGACAACCGCACAGTTCTTCTTCTTTTACAATAATGGCAAGCAATCACATTAATTATTTGGCCATGCGTCGGGTGAAAGTGAAAATATGCCAACTTTCCCAAACCACTCAATCCACCCAGGTGGACAAGGCATAGTGAATCAAAACTGGTGCAGCCCTAAAAATGTATCCCTAGTTGAGACTATCTAAGCTAAGGTCTTGTGCAGACGGGATTTCACTTCGGACCCTAGTTCTGAGTACATACAGAGCTCCAGATAAGCTGCGTATTTGCTTAAATGCCCAATTAAAATTGCCAAAAACCCAATTGAAATCAGAAGTAGTGAGTATCAAAAAGCAATACAAATTTTGTGGTACCTTTACCATGCTGCAGAAAACAATAAACAGACCACAAATATAGCATATTTTTCTTATTTTCCATGAAAACACACCTTGGTATTTCATTAGAATTGTCTCCAATGAGAATTGTCTCCAACGAGACAATTGTCTCCAACGAGACAATTCTAATGAAATGCCAAGACATGTTTTCATTTCGAAGCAAACTATTCAATACTTGCTGTCTGTTGATGTGTAAACAGTATTGTGATTTTATTTTACCCAATTAAAATTCTGAAATACCCAATTGCTTCAGAAATGATGTAGTGACAATACTCCATTACTAATTCCTTATCTGGAGCGCTGACATACATGTGACTCCAATTACATTTCATTACACTGTATTATATAAGAGTTATGACTGAGTAGTATTTCCAAATGTGCGTTTGAACAGTTCTTTGTTTACTTTCTACTTCGTGGAGAGTGACCTAAGAATTTTGCTAATACACACTTTTTTATGTAAGTTTATGGTAATATTTTTGTGTCATATTGTAGAATTGTCATACAATAACACTTTAGCGAAGTACGAACATCGATGACTGCAGGTTTTTTCTATATTTTAGTGTGCGAAGTGTAAATGCTATATTTATCCCGTCAACACAGTGCGTATGTGCCGTGAAACACGGTGCCGTGAAACATTTTTGATATCCAGTCAATACTATTTTTGCATTTTACAGCAATTTGTAGGTGTTGACGGGATAAATAGAATAGTAGGTTAGTGCCGTGAATGGGAAAAATGTCTGGCGCGGCACGGAAACGGGATGTGCTCGGCAGAGCCTCGCCCATCCCGTTTCCTGAGCCTTGCCAGATATTTTTTCCCATTCACGGCACTAACCTACTATTCTCTATATTACTCGCATTTTTACTGTGTAGCGATATAGTGCAACATGTTGCCGAAAAAGCGGGAAACGTGCAGCTATTCGGACCCGAGCAACTTTTACATTCACGTGTTGAAGTGAAGTCCATCCAAGTTTCAGTTTTTATACCCTCGGCATACTAAGTATGTCGAGGGGTATATAGTTTTCGTCCCGCCGTCCGTCCCATTTCGTCTTAAAGTTTCGGGTACTCATTATCTCTGTAACGGTAAGTCGGATTGGCTTCATATCATCATCCATATTTTCATTCAATACCACACCCATGCGGCCTTCATGTCCAAGGTCAAATTACTTAAAAATTTGCTTCCATAAGATTTGCGTTAAAAGTTTTCGGGTACCCATTATCTCTGCAACGGTATATCAGATTATTTTCATATACTTTCTTAACATCATCCATATTTTCATTCCATACCACACCCATCCAAGGTCAAATTACATAGATCTACATGTTTTGTCAATACCACTATACAGGCCTGTGGTGTTGAAAGGATTAAATGTTATTTTACCTCTTACTTGTTTTACTCACGTTTCATCCATATCTGAGACCCAGTGCCTTTAAATAACAAAAATATGCCTAGTTTTATTTGGCAGATTTGGGCAAATATTTTGAAATTGCCACCATTTTTATACACCAGTATAAACGGGACGTATTATGTATTCACCTTGTACGGGCGGCGTCAGACGGGCAGTCGGGCACAGCTTGCCCACGCAATAACTAGAGTTCTATTTGACGGATTGCAACCAAATTCGGTATACAGGGATCCTCTAGATTATCGGACAAAAATGGCTGTTTTTTTAATGATATTTTTCTTAAAATAGCAGCTATGGGCATACAATTTTCACAGAACAATCGTCGGTTCTTGATTTCTCAAGCATGGAAACTATTTAGCAAACTGTGCCATCTTTCTCACTTAAAATTGGGTCAGATCATCAGTCGTAAGATTGCCCCAAAATTAACATCGACAATCAATTATCCGGACAAATGTATAACCGTCTTATAACTTGTATTCTCACCTTAAAATCATTAATTTTATCGCCTGAAAACCAGTATAAACAGCATTGTGTTGTTTTGCAGAAAAAACAATCACCATTCGCTTCTTGGAAAACATCGTATTTATAGAATTTATTGTATTTATAGAACAACTCTGCAATGACGTAATGGGCGCACTCGATTGAGCTCTTCATAATTTGGTGGAAAATCCGCGGTAATGATCGTTTCGTACACTGGTGTTTTCGCACCTGTCGATTTTACCCACAAATTAATATGGGTGCGAAATGGTGTGTAATGGCTTGGGTCCGAAATGGCTTGGGGCGATTTGGCCTTGAAACAATTATTATTTGTTTTTGAATAAGTAGCTCTTCGTTCTTTTTCTATCATGATACATTTTCGCATTCCTTCCTATCTGCTCTGTATTGTACATTGTGTATTAAACAGTCTGAAAACTATATTGGAGGAATGCATCGTATCGTCTGCATACTGCACACAACAGAGTATTGAAAAACTCTATAGGGACTTCAAATTATGCGCATGCGCAAAATACAAGCCCCCGCGCGACGTTTGACGTTGTAAACAACTTGTGGACATAGTTGGGGGAATGTTTTCAGCAAATTTTACTAAAATGTTTACCTTGGCGATATATTATTCACACTGGCATGGAAACAGCAAGCACCTGAGTGACTTAGATGTGTTCGTTGCAAAATCGGATCAAATGAATGCGTTTAATTAACAGCTATTTTGATTTGTCCGATAAATTGATTGTCCGGATAATTGGTAGGACCCCTGTACATGTTTATCACGGCAAGGCGTAGAAGCCTATTGATTTTCATATACTCTGTATCCTTGTGCACACAATAACTCAAGTTCTACTTCACCGGTTGTAACCAAATTTGGTATACATGTTTATCATGGCAAGACGAAGAAGCCTATTGATTTTGAAAAAAAAATTATGACCGGTAACCGTTAGCGGCGAATTGCATATTGTGAAATAAAATATTTGCAGAAATTGCAATGAAATGTACTTCAGTGTATTACCTAGGATCTAGTACTGTGTATTACCTAGGATCTAGTACTGTGTATTACCTAGGATCTAGTACTGTGTATTACCTAGGATCTAGTACTGTGTATTACCTAGGATCTAGTACTGTGTATTACCTAGGACCTAGGACTGTCTAGTACTGTGTATTACCTAGGATCTAGTACTGTGTAGTACTGTGTATTACCTAGGATCTAGTACTGTGTATTACCTAGGATCTAGTACTGTGTATTACCTAGGATCTAGTACTGTGTATTACCTAGGATCTAGTACTGTGTATTACCTAGGATCTAGTACTGTGTATTACCTAGGATCTAGTACTGTGTATTACCTAGGATCTAGTACAGTGTATTACCTAGGATCTAGTACTGTGTATTACCTAGGATCTAGTACTGTGTATTACCTAGGATCTAGTACTGTATTACCTAGGATCTGTACTGTGTATTACAGGATCTGTATGTGTATTACCTAGGATCTAGTACTGTGTATTACCTAGGATCTAGTACTGTGTAGTACTGTGTATTACCTAGGATCTAGTACTGTGTATTACCTAGGATCTAGTACAGTGTATTACCTAGGATCTAGTACTGTGTATTACCTAGGATCTAGTACTGTGTATTACCTAGGATCTAGTACTGTGTATTACCTAGGATCTAGTACAGTGTATTACCTAGGTCAGTATGTGTATTCCTAGGTCTAGTACTGTATTACTAGGATCTAGTCTGTGTATTACCTAGGATCTAGTACTGTGTATTACCTAGGATCTAGTACTGTGTATTACCTAGGATCTAGTACAGTGTATTACCTAGGATCTAGTACTGTGTATTACCTAGGATCTAGTACTGTGTATTACCTAGGATCTAGTACTGTATTACCTAGGATAGTACAGTGTATTACCTAGGATCTAGTACGTGTATTACCTAGGATTAGTACCTATGTATTCCTAGGATCTAGTACTGTGTATTACTAGGATCTGTATGTGTATACCTAGGATCTAGTACAGTGTATTACCTAGGATCTAGTACTGTATTACCTGTGTATTACCTAGGATCAGTACTGTGTACCTAGGATCTAGTACTGTATTACCAGGATCTAGTACTGTATTACCTAGGATCTAGTACTGTATTATAGATCTAGTACTGTGATTACCTAGGACTAGTATGTGTATTACCTAGATCTAGTACTGTATTACCTGGATCTAGTCTGTGTATTACCTAGGATCTAGTACAGTGTATACCTAGGATCTGTATGTGATTACCTAGGATCTAGTACTGTGTATTACCTAGGATCTAGTACAGTGTATTACCTAGGATCTAGTACTGTGTATTACCTAGGATCTAGTACTGTGTATTACCTAGGATCTAGTACAGTGTATTACCTAGGATCTAGTACTGTGTATTACCTAGGATCTAGTACAGTGTATTACCTAGGATCTAGTACTGTGATTACCTAGGATCTAGTACTGTGTACCTAGGATCTGAGTATGTGTACCTAGGATCTAGTACTGTGTATTACCTAGTCTTGTACGTATTACCTAGGATCTAGTACAGTGTTACCTAGGATAGTAGTACCTAGGATCTAGTACAGTGTATTACCTAGGATCTAGTACGTGTATTACTAGATCTAGTACTGTGTTACCTAGGATCTAGTACAGTGATTACTAGGTCTAGTATGTGTATTACAGGATCTAGTACTGTGTCCCAGATAATACTGGGGAAGATATGTATCAACATATGTACCACAATTCGGCCCGATGGAACTTCGTCCCTCGAGGCTTCAGCCTGAGCTGATTGACAATTTTTATACCGTTTTAAAAAAACGGGACGTATTATGTATTCACCTTGTACGGGCGGGTGGGCACAGCTTGTCCACAGCAAGATGAAGAAGCTTATTAGTTTTCAAAATTTTCCCTTGGCGGCCATTTTTATTTTTCATACTCTGTATCCTTGTCCACGCAATAACGCAAGTTCTACTTCACCGCTAGTAACCAAATTCGTTATACATGTTTATCACGGCAAGACGATGAAGCCTATTGATTTTGAAAAATGTCCGATGACTTATCTCCCCTTGGCGACCATTTTTAATTTTCGCACTCTGTATCCTTGTCCACGCAATAACTCGAGTTCTACTTCACCGCTAGTAACCAAATTCGTTATACATGTTTATCACGGCAAGACGATGAAGCCTATTGATTTTGAAAAATGTCCGATGACTTATCTCCCCTTGGCGACCATTTTTAATTTTCGCACTCTGTATCCTTGTCCACGCAATAACTCGAGATCTACTTCACCGATCGTAACCAAATTTGGTATACATGTTTTATCACGTCAAGATGAAGAACCCTGTTGGTTTTCAGTGCGTTATCTCCCCTTGTTGAATGGCCTTGCCTCGACAGGCGTATATTGTGACCTTCGACACTCTTGTTGGTCTTGTGTTTCTCCACAATGCATTTACTGTGTGACTTCACAAACTGAGTGGTTTTATGTGTGTGTTTTCCGTTGCAGCGGTTGCTGAGACCGTTTGTGGTGCGAGACAGAATGGGCTTCCTACACCAGGCAAGGCTGCTGTTGTGGAAGAATTTCACGCTGAAGAAAAGAAGTCCGGTATGTAAATACGCACAAATAATGCATAGCAGGGATAATTAAATATAAGGTTGGGTAAAAGTTTGCAGTGGCACGATGGAACTGTTTGAACCCCAAGGCTGTAGTTCCCCGCGTGGCACGGCAAACATTTATCCACGGCTGGACATGGTCGAATGTTACCCTAGTGAAAATGTGAACGAAATTCCATTGAGATCCCAATGGGATTTCAGTGAAATCACAGTGTGATCACTGACAAATTTGGTCGAAATCCCAATGGGATTTCACTGAGATCCCAATGGGATTTCACTGAAATCCCATTGGGATCTCAGTGAAATCGCAGTAAAATCCCACTGTGATCCTGGTGAGATCTTGTTAAAATCCCACTGAAAAATTTGGTTGAAATCCCATTGGGATCTCGCCAGATTTCAGTGAAATCCCACTGAGATCTCATTGGGATTTCTCAAAATTTCACTGGGATCTCGCCAGATTACAGTGAGATCCCACTTTATTTCAGTGAAATCCCACTGGGATCTCGCCAGATTTCAGTGAGATCTCATTGGGATTTCTCAAAATTTTACTGGGATCTCGCCAGATTACAGTGAGATCCCACTTTATTTCAGTGAAATCAGTTTGATGACTGAAAAAAATTTAATAGGTGAACCAAAACGGTGAAGGACACACGGACGGACAGGTGCAAAACATAATGCCCCCTGACATGGGGGCATAATAAAAATAACTCGAACTAGAATTAACTCTTAATGTAAATTTATCCAAGTTATAGATACAAGTCTGCGGCCGGCTTCACTTTCATATTTCAGTTCATGTTTTTTTAGCCTTTTTTTTCTCTGCATAAGTCTTCAGTCCATTTGACAAGGTTTTTATGTTTGTGAATGGCAACGTCGTGTGTAGTCGGGTTCAGCGACTGGCAGCATGGGCCGGGATAATCCATGCTCGTCTTTCACTGCTGAAAAATATATAAAATTGTGTGGCAGAGAGACTGAGTGAAAGGGCGACGGTAGTAGGGAAAGAAGGTGGGTTACAGGTATTAATGGCACCCCGGCCCCTCACAATTAGTGCCTGTGGCTGGAGAAATGGGCTTACGGGTTTTGTGTCTAGTGTAGATCCAGATCAGCCTGTGCATCCGCAGTCTGATCAGGATCTGCACTGCACTGCTCACAAATCACATATACCCCATTTCTCCATTCACAGCTACAAATGAGGATATATAATTGCAAGTTATTTTTTGTTACCTATGACAATGTTTCATTGCCTCCAAAATAAAACAGTTTGCTTTAAAAAGTAAAGTACATGTTGCAAAACAACATTTAATGATTTGTGTCAATATTTTAGAAGAATAGTAAAGTAAACTTTAAATTCACTTAAAATACCCATTTGTGAACATTGATGTGCATAAATTAAGCATATTTAGTTAATACCCAACTGAAATATCACGAAATTCGGGTTCCGGTAACATCGATTGGAAAAAGTTGCAAAAGGACGAAACTACGTAGGTACGAAATCGCGGAAAGATATTTACAGATTATTTTTACATTTTTAGCTCGACTATTCGAAGAATAAGTAGAGCTTATGTTGTCACCCCGGCGTCGGCGTCGGCGTCGGCGTCACCTCACGCCTTGGTTAAGGTTTTTAGTCAAGCTTGTATATGGAATACTACTGGCCCTACACCCACCATACTTGGACAACTTCATCTCCTAGTGATGTACACCAATAACCCCTGATCTATATTTCACCTTAACCTACATTTCCTCTTGAATTACTTAGTTAATTCCCCTTGGTTAAGGTTTTTAGTCAACCTTGGTTAAGGTTTTTAGTCAAGCTTGTACATGGAATACTATTGTGCATACAGACACCATACTTGGACAACCTTTTCTCATAGTGATGTACATCAATAACCCCTGGTCTATTTTTGACCTTGACCTACATTTCCTCTTAAATTACTTAGTTAATTCCCCTTGGTTAAGGTTTTTAGTCAAGCTTGTATATGGAATACTCCTGGCCCTACACCCACCATACTTGGACAACTTCATCTCCTAGTGATGTACATCAATAACCCCTGATCTATATTTGACCTTGACCTACATTTCCTCTTGAATTACTTAGTTAATTCTCTTTGGTTAAGGTTTTTAGTCGACCTTGTAGATGGAATACTCCTGGCCCTACACCAACCATACTTGGACAACTTTATCTCCTAGTGATGTACATCAACATCCCCTGACCTATATTTGACCTTGACCTACATTTAACCTTGAATTACCTAGTTAATTCCCCTTGGTTAAGGTTTTTAGTCAACCTTGGTTAAGGTTTTTAGTCAAGCTTGTACATGGAATACTATTGTGCATACAGACACCATACTTGGACAACCTTTTCTCATAGGGATGTACATCAATAACCCCTGATCTATATTTGACCTTGACCTACATTTCGTCTTCAATTACTTAGTTAATTCTCCTTGGTTAAGGTTTTTAGTGAAGCTTGTATATGGAATACTCCTGGCGCTACACCCACCATACTTGAACAAGTTCATCTCCTAGGGATGTACATCAATAACCCTTGATCTATATTTGACCTTCACCTACATTTGACCTTCACCTACATTTCCTCTTGAATTACTTAGTTAATTCTCTTTCGTTAAGGTTTTTAGTCGAGCTTGTAGATGGAATACTCCTGGCCCTACACCAACCATACTTGGACAACTTTATCTCCTAGTGATGTACATCAACAACCCCTGACCTATATTTGACTTTGACCTACATTTAACCTTGAATTACTTAGTTAATTCCCATTGGTTAAAGTTTTTAGTCAACCTTGGTTAAGGTTTTCCCTGTCAAGCTTTCTACATGGAATACTGTTGTGCATACAGACACCATACTTTGACAACCTTTTCTCATAGTGATGTACATCAATAACCCCTGATCTACATTTGACCTTGACCTACATTTCCTCTTGAATTACTTAGTTAATTCCCCTTGGTTAAGGTTTTTAGTCAACCTTGTAGATGGAATACTCCTGGCCCTACACCAACCATACTTGGGACAACTTTATCTCCTAGTGATGTACATCAACAACCCCTGACCTATATTTGACCTTGACCTACATTTAACCTTGAATTACCTAGTTAATTCCCCTTTGTTAAGGTTTTTAGTCAACCTTGGTTAAGGTTTTTAGTCAAGCTTGTACATGGAATACTATTGTGCATACAGACACCATACTTGGACAACCTTTTCTCATAGCGATGTACATCAATAACCCCTGATCTATATTTGACCTTGACCTACATTTCCTCTTGAATTACTTAGTTAATTCCCCTTGGTTAAGGTTTTTAGTCAAGCTTGTATATGGAATACTACTGGCCCTACACCCACCATACTTGGACAAACTTGGCCCCTCCATCTCCTAGTGATGTACATCAACAACCCCTGATATATATTTCACCTTCACCTATATTTCCTCTTCAATTACTTACTTAAGTCACCTTGGTTAAGTTTTTTAGTCAACCTTGGTTAAGGTTTTTACTCAAGCTTGTACATGGAATACTATTGTGCATACAGACACCATACTTGGACAAGTTTTTCTCATAGGGATGTACATCAATAACCCCTGATCTATATTTGACCTTCACCTACATTTCCTCTTCAATTACTTAGTTAATTCTCTTTGGTTAAGGTTTTTAGTCAACCTTGTAGATGGAATACTCCTGGCCCGACACCAACCATACTTGGACAACTTCATCTCCTAGTGATGTACATCAACAACCCCTGACCTATATTTCACCTTGACCTACATTTAACCTTGAATTAATTACTTAATCCCCCTTGGTTAAGGTTTTTAGTCAACCTTGGTTAAGGTTTTTAGTCAAGCTTGTATATGGAATACTATGTGCATACAGACACCATACTTGGATAACTTTTTCTCATAGGGATGTACATCAATAACCCCTGACCTATAGTTTACCTTCACCTACATTTAACCTTGAATTACTTGGTTAATGTTTATAGTCAAGCTTGTATATGGAATACTCCTAGGCCTACATCAACCATACTTGGACAACTTCATCTCCTAGTGATGTACATCAATACTCCCTGACCATATTTGACCTTGACCTTACCTCTTTTATCCTTGGATTACTTAGTTATTTCCCCTTGGTTAAGGTTTTTAGTCAAGCTTGTATATGGAATACTCCTGGGCCTACAGGAACCATACTTGGAAAACTTCATCTCCTAGTGATGTACATCAATAACCCCTGACCTATATCTGTCATTGACCTACATTTAACCTTTAATTACTTACTTAATTTCCCTTGGTTAAGTTTTTTAGTCAACCTTGGTTAAGGTTTTTATGCAGGCCGCAGCCACCTTGTTTGTCAAGCTATGTGTACATCGACAACCCTCGTAGTCGAGCTATGCTGTTCTCCTACAGCTCTTGTTTGACAATAGAGTTAGCCAAATCAGATTGAAATAAATAATTAATAATGTAATAAACATTATTAGTTCTCGACATCAAAGGATTCCATCAGAATATATCGATTTCGTACGTAAATCTTGAAACAAAAGTTTCGCACTTTTTGTCGAAGCAGAAAGTTGCAATCATCAGCCTTTCGGATGGCAATTTTATGATAATTTCAACCGTTTAAACATAATATTTGTGACAGAAAACATCAATAAACTACAGTTAAGATACTTACCTTAAATGTACAACAGGTCTGGAATAATCAACGCTTTGTAGATCGAACTGTTGATAGATTTTCTCAACCAGGTATAGCGTGAATAGGATTTTGATTTTGAAGCTCAATATTAGGTTCCGAAACACAAATTTGGTATCAAATAAAAGATAATTCTTTGTAATTTTCATAAATATATGCATAATATGGATAATTTAATGATTTGATGGGCGACGAGGCCGTAACTTTTGGGATTATTTACGTCGCGTAGGCAAGTCCTATGTTAATTATGCAAATGTCTCCGTGTACGTCATTCAATTTTCTGTCAATCAAAATCCATCTCATGAGATATAAACAGCCCGCAAATCATTTCTAAGCCGGTAGCTGGTACCAATTAAATCACTCGCAGATATTGCAAATTTTTATCAGTGGGATCAAGTTGGTTAATCCCCAGTTAATTATCCAATTAAGTTAATACATGATAAACATATTTATGTAAATTATGACACATAATACAGTGGCGTCAGAACGTGGGCGGCAGGGGCGGCGACAGCCACCTCAATATTTGGACAGCAAAAACAAACAAAAAATTCTGTGAGTTTGGGATCGGGAAATGATCGTGATTTCATTGAAATCTCGCTGAGATTCTCAGTGAAATTTCACTGAGATTCTCAGTGAACTTTCACTTGGAAGCTGAACCGAGAATTCAGTGAAATCTCATCGAATTTCACTGAGATTTGGAAATAACACCGGGATATGATAATCTCAGTGAATTTCACTGGGATTTCAATGAAATCTCAGTCACGTTTTCACTAGGGTATTGTTACATTTCCGATGGAAATACCATGCAATTTGAGCATTTATGCAGTACTTTCGGTACTTTGTTAATATGCTCCATTCAAACAGCTGATTTATACATACCGTAATCATCCATTTAAACGCCCCTGCCCATTTAAATGCCCCCCTGGAATTTTTGGAAAATCAACAACACACTTACCATTAACATAGATGCTCAAGTTCGGTAAAATTTCCCAAAAGTTGCTTTCAAATCGGTAAAACTTAGCATAAACAAATAATCCGGAAGCGGTAATCCTCACATACAATCAATAATTGCGGTGCGGTAACTCTCACTGTAGGAATGAATGGCCTTTTTGTGGAATTTATCGGGGTATAAACTTGGAAAAGTCGCGGGAATACTGGACAAGTTTATATCCCCGATAAAGTCCACAAAAAGGCCATTCATTCCTTATAATTCCAGCATTTGAAATAAATTCATCAAAAAAATGTGTTTATTTTCCGTTTTCTTAGAATTATTTTAACTGCGCTTCACGGTTACGGAAAGTAGTTCGGCGTGGGAGTTTACTGGGATATAAATTTTGGACAGAGAATGTTATAGGGAATTGTTTAAATATTTGTGTGCTGGAATTATACCCTTTTAAACTGCACTTCAGCTTACACGATTCGATGTGTATTCGTTATGACCAGTAACCGTTAGCGGCGAATTGCACATTGTGAAATAAAATATTTGCAGAAATTTCAATGAAATGTACTTCATTGTATTACCTAGGATCTAGTAAGATATGTATCGCCATATGTACGACAATTCGGCCCGATGGAACTTCGTCCCTCGAGGCTTCAGCTTGAGCTGATTGACAATTTTTATACGCCCGTTTTAAAAAAACGGGACGTATTATGTATTCACCTTGTACGGGTGGGCGGGCACAGCTTGTCCACGGCAAGATGAAGAAGCCTATTGATTTTCAAAATTTTCCGATGACTTATCTCCCCTTGGCGGCCATTTTTATTTTTCGCACTGTATCCTTGTCCACGCAATAACTAGAGTTCTACTTCACTGATCGTAACCAAATTCGGTATACATGTTTATCACGGCAAGACGAAGAAGCTTATTGATTTTGAAAATTTTCCGATGACTTGTATTCCCTTGGCGGCCATTTAAATTACTATCTATATCTACTCAACTCTAAGTAGAATTTGCTGGAAATTTCACATACTTATTTGTCATTTTCAACGTTTTCATTATATAGCCCACACATGCGGCCCCCGTGTTGATGGTCAAGGTCAAATGACTTAAAATTTACTGATTTCTTTTTCCATGGAATTATCTCCCCTTGTATACTGGCACTACTTCGACGGGCGTATATTGTGACCTTGTCACTCTTGTTGTGGATCTAATGAAATGTGTGTTTACAGCTAGGGGACGTTATAATAATTAGCAATCTTACTCCCAGGTGTTTACAACACAGCAACTAGCACTGCACTCGTATTTTGAATTAATAGAGCATGTGAAAACAAGTCTTATAACTATTTTGTTTTCAAAAAAAAAAACACGCTCATTTAGACGCCCCCCTTTTCGAAAATGCAACGCCCACGTTGCGTTTAAATGGACGATTACGGTACATATAATCCTGGGCCGCAATACATGTCGCATGATGCAGCCGCAATAATTTCAAAATTTCACTGCAACCGTTGTGAACTGGTCTGGTGACGTAATGGCACGTTCTAG
Organism: Conchocele bisecta; assembly: GCA_029237695.1. Lineage (NCBI taxonomy): Eukaryota > Metazoa > Mollusca > Bivalvia > Lucinida > Thyasiridae > Conchocele > Conchocele bisecta. The sequence continues at coordinate 106,661,537 of CM055268.1, forward strand.
TAACGTCATGAGACACATGCATTACGTAGGTGTTGGCTTTGCCCCGTAGGCCGCGGGTTCAAACAGTTCCCGAGTATGCTCCATTCAAACAACTGATTTACACATACATAATTCCAGCACACAAATATTTACACAATTCCCTAACATTTGATTGGTCCGTAGCAAGTCTCTGTCCAAAATTCATATCCCAGTAAACTCCCATGCCAAACTACTTTCCGTAGTTATAAGGAATGAATGGCCTTTTTGTGGAATTTATCGGGGATATAAACTTGGAAAAGTTGCGGGAATACTGGACAAGGCCTTCCGGCCTTCGTCCAGTATTCCCGCGACTTTTCCAAGTTTATACCCTGATAAATTCCACAAAAAGGCCATTTATTCCTATAATATTCCGGGGCCGCAGTACATGTCTTGTGATGCAACCGCATCAATTCAAAACAGTTCAGTTCTAGTAACGTCATAAGACACATGCATTATGTAGGCGTTGGCTTGGCCCTGGGATGAGCATTGTCTACAGCCATGGTCAAATAGCACACACTGTATGCTTGAACACGGTTGTGAGCGGTGTCAAACAACGGCAGTCATGTAACAATAGGCAATTGGTGTCAGTTTTATACACCTGTTAGAAAAACCAGGACGTATTATGTATTCAACTTGTACGGGCGGGAGGGTGTGCGGTCACAGCTTGTCCACGCAATAACTAGTCCTTGACGGATCCTAACCAAATTAGGTATACATGGCAAGACGAAGAACCATATTGATTTTCAAAAATTTCTGCTGGCTTATCTCCCCTTGGCGGCCATTTTTAAATTTCGCACTATCGTTGTCCACGCAATGACAAGTTCTATTTGATGCATCGTAATTTGGTATCCATGTTTATCACGGCCAAGACGAAGAACCTGTAGCCGATTTCATCAACATTGCAAAGTATACTTTTCTAGCAAAGTATACTTTGAGGGAGTAATCATTTATTTTTCCCGAAATGCATTATTTCATATAGAACTAACGACTGCATATATTTGTTGATTAAAAGTATGCAGAATTATTATACTGAATTTATTACATTATCACAGCCAAAATGGCTGTGATAATGTAATCAATTCAGTATAATAAAAATTAATAAATTTATTCTAAAATTGAAAATTTCTCCCTCAAAGTATACTTTGCTAGAAAAGTATACTTTACAATGTTGGTGAAATAGGCTACTGGTGTGTGCAGGATCCTTCCGACAGATCATCAGTACACCAGTCACAAATGCTGGCAACTGCAGTCGCAAATCAATAGAAATTTTTCATACCGTCCGAGTATGGCGTTGGCCCACTCAAATAATTGGTAACACATTTGAACCCTTTCACCCCTAAGTAGCTGGAATGGATTTTGATATGTCAATTTTTCAACCAATCAAATTGTCACAAAATAATTTTCAGACTATTCCATTTATGTTCCATTTATGAAATGAGTGGGGGGGGGTGTGTTTTGTTCTAAAAAAGAAGAAAATTACAGATGCAGATCCGGTTAGTGACCTTGTCAATAGATTAATTCAACTGCGTGCTGTACTATGTCCAAGTAAAGACAGCAAATGCTTCTTAATCTGCAATTAGTGCAAACAATATCGGCACGCGTCTTTAATACAACAATTAAGCTTAATCTGTTGAAATTGGCAGTTTGTTTTCCGTGTGTCATATATCGTTCTATTGTCACAAAATTAATGACGCACCCTAAAGCAATACATTGTGACACATCCGGACTGTCAAAGGTGGTCGTAATACAAAATAGCGGAGTGGTCGTAGCTTCGAACCCTGCAACCATGTATATAAAGAGTAAGTAAAACGGTTCTTAGAACATGAGGCCGTATGGGGTGGTCTCAATAACGGGGCGGTCATAAGGGGCAAAGTTCATCTGTGTGTTCGGATGAGCCTTGAAATCAAGGAAGGATGTGCCATGGCCTAGGGGATATGAAATTGCACTTCAATACCGGAGGTTGTGAGTTTGTTCCTCTATTAACCCTTTCCCTGTTTTGCGATATTTCGAATCTTCCAAATCGAAAACATCTGAATAAAAGAATCACATGCTGGGTCAAATGATGGTTAAATTATCTGATAGAGTAGAAAACATTGTGGGAAAAGGAGAAATTGCTTGTTACAAGCAATTTCTCCTTTTCCCACAATGTTTTCTAAAGACATCTTCTGCAGAGGCGTGAAAAGTCGTTTCTATCAGGGAAAGGGTTAAAGACCACTTGTGGTTCTGAAAAAAAAGACTCAGTAAAAAGACCCAACTCCTTAATAAGACCACAGTCTTAATGGGATAGAATATATAAATAATGATAAATTCATCATTTCATACATGTTTGCTCGTCGGTTTACATGTGCATTTTTTAAAGAATTTTCACGGTCGTAATGACGGAACCGAAAACGACACATTTTTACACATCAAGACTGTCAAAAGTGGTTGTATTGAACCCTCGAACCATGTAAATAAAAACTAAAGAGTAAAACGCTGTCGTATTAACGGGGCGGTCTCGATAACGGGATGGTCGTAAGGTGGAACTCTACTGTATTTCCATCCCACTGGTCTGTCGGATGAGACTTTAAACTGTGGTCCCGTCACTATATGACCTTAGCTGTTGCTGGGACGTTAAATTCATCCACTTTCACTTTAATACCATTTTCTTCATACAATGCTGTGTTTTTAGCTCGCCTGCACGAAGTGCAGAAGAGCTTATGGCATACCCCCGGCGTCGTTGGCATAGGCGTCAGCGTCCACAAACTGAACATTGGGGTAAATGTCTTATAACTTCTGTTTCCTCTCATGGAGCAGCAGGGAAGGCGAGTAACAAAACCGGGAGAAGCCGCGCCAGCCTACATCGAGCCTCCCATCCCTATTTCAGCCGCTCTATTTGGTTATTCTTACCCTTTTCTGTGTCCATCTAGCCTCCCATGCCCATTTCAGTCCCTATTTTGTTATCCTTTTCCTTTTCGTTGTTCATCGAGCCTCCCATCCCTATTTCATGCCCAATTTTCTCATAATTTGTCATAATAATTATGAGAAAAATAATTTTAAGAAAATTTATTAAAAGCCTGTCTTGTTGGACGAGCTTTTAATTAATTTTCAGAAAATTAATTAATTTTTACAAAATTAACCACAATTTACACCCTATTAGAGATAAGAAATCCATTGGTTATACATAACACAATGGTTCGAGTGAAGAATAATTGTGCGTGTGCGTGGTTGAAGATAGGTAGTCACGAGAGATGTTTCGCACCGGTATTTACGAATATTGCAAACTTCACCGTGCATGGATGCGAAGAGGTTCCGTTTCGCCTCGCCCATGTCGGCATTGTGGGGTAGGGACCAAAGCCGAGTCATTACTATGTCCACCATGCGGTGGCACTCAGGCTACTCATCGAATGGTTAACAAGGGATTACGTGCTCGCAAGTATTATCGTTTAGTAATAATTCAAATCGGAAAGTCAGTTAGAAAGATAGAATCGATCTGATGTGTAGTTTTTGATAAGTCACGGTGTTTCTACAGCATTAAAACATTGTAAAAAACATTATCAAACTAATTTTATAAAATTGGAAATTGAACAGAAAAAACACTACCACTATTATTAGAGAAAATGGATAATAAAATATACTGAGCAAAACTAGAAACGTCCCTCCATGTTTAAGGAAAGATTCATCAAAAACCAAAAGGGTTACTTTTAAAAATCAAAATGGAAAAACAAGTTCATTCATTTCTGTATCAAAGCCAATAAATTGCATTTGGATATCTTGTTAAATATTCGAGAGATAACCGGCCAAGGGCAGTAGGGGTCAAAATCAAAAATCACAAAAACTCAGAAATGTGTTACTTAATGTTTAGAGATGGAATTTCAATAAGTAATGTGGCAAATTCAGTAAATCTCGTTAGTACCGAGTGTGGCCACCATTTGCATGAATGCATGCAATGATCCTACGCCGCATCGACGTGACGTGACGTAACGCAATACCAGTGCGTTGGGCAAATTCCTCCATTCCCGTTGTAACGCCCGTGTAAGATCGCGAACATTGTCAATCTGATGGTTAGCTCGTGCTTTGCGGCCCAGCTCATCCCATATGTGCTCAATGGGATTGAGATCCGGGGAGACCGCGGGCCATGGCATGACGTCGACGTTGTTTTGCTGTAAGTATTGAGTTTGTGACCCTGGCTACGTGAGGGCGGGCATTGTCGTGCATCAATGTCACACCAGGACCATGCTGACGGATAAATGGTAAGGCATGTGCATTTAGCACATCTGCAACATAACGTTGTGCATTGATGTTGCCCTGTACAACAACCAAATCTGTCTTCCGGTTTCCCATGATCCCACCCCAGACCATTACGCTCCCTCCCCCAAACCTGTTCTTCTCAACAATGCAACAATGAATCTTTAATTTTTACGCCTGTATACCCGTAATCTTCCGTCAGCATGACTAACTGTGAACCGAGATTCATCGGTGAACAAAACTCGGTTCCAGTCAGCCCTTCTCCAGTTCAGATGACGTCGCGCCCATAACAGTCTGGCAGCACGCTGACGTTGGGTCATTATCTGACCAGTGTACGGGCGGCGTACCCGGATTGGTTGGGCGTTACGACGTAACCGGTTGCGAATGGTCTGCCCTGAGACACCGTATCGCCTAGCAGTGACTGTGGCTGCCAATCGACGTTGACGTAAGTGCGTCAACGTAATGTAACGATCGGCTCTAGCCGTCGTTACACGAGGCCTACCAGGTCGCTGCCGGTCGTGAACAGCCCCAGTCTGCTGGTACCGGGCTGCAAGACGATCAATCGTCTTCCGACAGCAACCAAACCGAGGCGCGACCGCCCTGGCGGCCATCCTACCCGCAAGCATCCCAATTGCCTGATTTCGCTCGTTTTCGGAAAGCCGTGGCATATCGAAAACAGTGAAAAATTCAAAAAGTTTTTTAATTTTCCGAATAGCCCCTATCGCATGAATGGTACGACATGAACTGAATCACCTTATCGATGACAAGTATAGCGTGCACGTGCAAAAAGTGGAAATCAACGTTCCGGTCACTGGCCGCTATGTAAACCGTGTGTATCGGCTAAACTCTACACGATCGTATTCTGAACATCGCCACGGTTTAAAATACATGTACTTTGAACATGTGGTACATACATAGACAGAGCTACACCGGCTATAAAACAGGGACGTTTCTAGTTTTGTTGAGTATACAATGTGAATTGAAAGCTTTTAATATGTGTGTTGAAGAATTATACGAAGATTACGGGGGTTATAGTCCTATATATAAATTCTATAAATTGAAAAAATTATTATGAACAGAACTAATTTATGTTGTAATCACAACACCAAGCAGACGACAATGTTACAATTACACGGGTTATGAATATTATAGCCGAGTGTATTTCTATGTAAACTGGCTATCTGGAATTATTTTTCATCAACCTCGAGCGGTCGGATAGGAACGCCATTGTCATGCAGTTGTTTACCATAGCGACCACATTTGTAGGATAGAAATAAATAAATAAAAATGTTTAGCTCCAACGTGGCGCGAACCCACGACCCTCGTCTCTATAGAGTATCGCCTTAACCCACACGACCACGAAGGCTGTTATGATAAACATTACCTAGTGTTGTACAATTATTGATTTACACAGACGGTGTGTACACAGGTTATTTATAAACACTTAGAGACGTTCACAAATTGACGGGATGGTTCGTTATTTTCTTAATTAATTAATTTTAAGAAAATTGTTAATAATTTAAAGCTGAACACCCCTGCTGCTCATGGAACACTTTGTTATTTCATACATGCATTCCTCAGATGACCCTCTATCATGCTGTAACAAATTCATGACCCACCACCCAACCCTTACCCCAAAGTCAAGGTCACAAACTGAGCATGTTCATAAACTTAACGTTGCGGTAAATGTTGTGTAACTTCTGTTTATTTAGTTTCCTTCCATGGAACACTTTGATATTTCATACATGCATTCATCAGATGACCCTATATCATGCTGTAACAAATACTTGACCCACCACCCAACCCTTACCCCAAGGTCAAGGTCACAAACTTAGCACGTTCATAAGCTTAACGTTGGAGTAAATGTTGTGTAACTTCTGTTTCGTTACAGGGAACGCCTTGATATTTCATGCATGCATTCATCTGATGATACTCTATTGTGCTATAGCAAATCCATGACCAACCGCCCACCCCTTACCTCTAGGTCGAGGTCACAAACTTAGCACATGCATTAACTTAACGTTGGGGTAAATGTGTAACTTCTGCTTCTTTACAGGGAACGCTTTGATATTAAATACATGCATTCATTTGATGATCCTCTATGGTACTACAGCCAATCAATGACCCCCCCCCACCCCTTTCCCCAAGATCAACAACATAAACTTAACGTTGGAGTAAATGACTTTTTATGTGACTTCTGTTTCTTTACAGGGAATTTCATACATGCATTCATCTGATGATCCTCTATTGTGCTACAGCAAATCCATGACCCACCCCCCCCCCTTTCTCCAAGGTCAAGGTAACAAACTTGGCACATTCATACATGCATTCCTCGTGTGAATAGATATCATGTTGTAGAAAATCACCAACTTAGTGCGTTAATAAACTTAACGTTGGGTTAAATTTTGTATAACTTGTGTTTTCATGGAGCGAATTGATATTTCATACATGCATTCATCTTAATATGCTATATCATGCTATAGCAAATCCACGACCCACATTCCACCACTGACCCCAATGTCAAGGTCCACCACACACCCTTTAACCCAAGGTCAAGTTATATAATATTAATGTTTTTATACAACTGTGCAAAGTTTGAGTGAAGGCTGCCAACAGGTGAGCTTCGTTGTCTTCTGACAACTCTTGTTATACTGACCGCATGTGGGGGTGGGGGATAATATACTGAAGTCAGATTGTCCATCCGTCCATCACGCATGTGGGGGTGGGGGATAATATACTGAAGTCACATTGTCCATCCGTCCATCACGCATGTGGGGGTGGGGGATAATATACTGAAGTCACATTGTCCATCCGTCCATCACGCATGTGGGGGTGGGGGATAATATACTGAAGTCACATTGTCCATCCGTCGTCCATCACGCATGTGGGATGGGGGATAATATTCTGAAGTGCTGTCAAAGCATGTCGGAAATGATTCTAAGGCGCTCTCAAAGCATGTTTTCGGAGATAAAAATTGAAAATAGAAAATAAACAGCAGACAACAAAAAAATTAAGATAGCAGGGTTAAGGACTTAGAATATGACCGTTTGTTTCAAATTTCATATCATCATACATGTGGCTGAGTACATGTATATCTACCTGGCCCTGTTCTTCTTAGTATAAACCACAGGGGGCCGTTTCACTAAACGTCGTATGACTAAAATGTTTGTAAGTGCAAAATTATGATAGTCTGTAAATTTCACATTAACAATGTTTTCTTCTAAACAATTGTTGGATTTACATTTATTGAGCATAGGCTGCATATGCAGCCTATGCTCAATAAATGTAAATACATCAATTGAAATTTACAGACGATCCTAAATTTGCACTTACGAACATTTTAGTCGTAAGAAGTTTAGTGAAACGGGCCCCTGGTGACTTAAAATGAATCGCATATCAGTATATCAATATCGTTTCTAGTATATGTGTAAGTATGGTCAGCAATGTTATAAAACAGATGCAATTTTAAATCCGATAAAATGATAAAAATTGGTACCTTACTATAACAAGTCCTATGGAATATGTATAAGCATACATCATTCAAGGTCGCATTGCCATTTACCGGTGATTATTACTGATCCTACTGCTTTTGGGAGGGGCCAAGTGATTCTGGTGTGGCGAGGACCTGGCATCAGATCAGGATTATTCTGATTTCAGGGCTGAATATATAGTTTTGTTATTGTAAATATTCAGTTCTGATTTTGGGATTTTCCCCCCATTTGTACATGTACTTGTACAGGTAATATATGGGATTTAGTACTAAACCCATTGCATGACCAGGCCTTAAATGACCTTAGCTGTAAACCCCAACAAACAAACAAAAAACAAACATTTACCGGGTTAAAAAGCAAATTGTGAATGTCGTATAGCATTAGTTTTGTCACCCCGCCCGCTTCACAAAGTCGTTGAAATCGACGGCCCCTGAAAATATTAATAATGTATTTAGATACGCAGGTAATTCGCGGCATTGTCAGTCCCCAGAGAATTGTGCAGACTATATCTACAGTGCTCCAGATAAGGAATTAGTAATTGAGTATTGTCACTCCATCATTTCTGAAACAATTGGGTACATTTGTATTTCAAAATTTTAATTGGGTAAAATGAAATCACACTACAGTTAACATATCAGCAGACAGCAATTATTGAATAGTTTGCTTCTAAATGAAAATATGTGGAGACAATTCTAATGAAATACCAAGATGTGTTTTCATGGAAAAATAAGAAAAAATATGCTATATTTGTGATCTGTTTATTGTTTCCCCGCAGAATGATAAAGATACCACAAGCTTTTCATTGCTTTTTAATACTCACTACTTCTGATTTCAATTGGGTATTTGGCAATTTAAATTGGGTATATAAGCAAATACACAGCTTATCTGGAGCTCTGTATAATAATAATATGGCAGAAAATGTAATAAAAAAATTGTGCTATACGTCTCATATATATATGACGACAACGTCCTATAAATAGAGGATCTCAAAAGAGTTACCATTTGATATGAGATTTATGAAACGAGTCACGCACAGTTTATGCGCCGAGCCTCTGTGAAACAAGTGGAAACGAGTTTGAGATTTTGTTTATTACACACACGACTTCACCCTCTATAGAGCAGTCAACGTGCAGATATCCAATACGTTTCCGTGAGCAGACGCCATTGACTATTTTTGCATCTAGTTAAAATCTTCACCGAGAAAAATAGTTTTAATCCCTGCAAGAAATTTGTTTTATAAATATGCCATATAATAGGTCCCTGTTCTTTGTAAACACTTCATATTACCAAACGGGAGCACATTCAAACAATTTCACTAATTTTAACGAGTCACTGACGCTTCTAATGATGTTTCAAACATGATGATGTGAACGTCAGAACATCATTGCTTTGTCGCGCCAGTACGGACGTCATTTGGAACGTCTCTATTTTATTGTCGCGCCCGCTTGCGGAAAGCGCGATATAGTCGACCGTTTGGCGTAAGTACGTACGTACGTAGTACGTACGTACGTACGACGTACGTACGTACGTACGTGTTGTACGTGTGTCCGGTTAAAGTTGTTTTTGGTTAAGCTGTAAGGTTAAGTTTTTTGGTTAAAGTTTTTGGTTAAGTTCTTTGGTTAAAGTTTTTTGGTTAAGTTTTTTGGTTAAAGTTTTTTGTTAAAGTTTTTCGTTATACTATATCTCTGCAACTGCTTTGCCCATTACCTTGAAACTTCACATGGGTGCTTATCATCATCTATATTTTCATTCTACCCCCCTCCCGTGCGGCCCCTGTGCCCAATGTCAAGGTCAAATTACTTTGAAGTTTTTGGTTATAAGTTTTTTGGTAAAGTTTTTGCTTAAGTTTTTTATTTTGCTTAAGTTTTTTGGTTAAAGTTTTTCGTTGTACTATATTTCTGCAACTGCTTTGCCCATTACCTTGAAACTTCATATGGGTGTTTATCATCATCTATATTTTCATTCTACCCCCCCCCCTCCTGTGCGGCCCCTGTGCCCAATGTGAAGGTCAAATTACTTTGAAGTTTTTGGTTAAGTTCTTTGGTTAAAGTTTTTGGTTAAGTTTTTTGGTTAAGTTTTTTGGTTAAAGTTTTTGGTTAAGGTTTTTGGTTAAGGTTTTTTGGTTAAAGTTTTTCGTTATACTATATCTCTGCAACTGCTTTGCCCATTACCTTGAAACTTCACATGGGTGTTTATCATCATCTATATTTTCATTCTACCCCCTTCCGTGCGACCCCTGTGCCCAATGTCAAGGTCAAATTACTTTGAAGTTTTTGGTTAAGTTTTTTGGTTAAAGTTTTTGGTTAAGTTTTTTGGTTAAGTTTTTTGGTTAAAGTTTTTCGTTAAAGTTTTTCGTTATACTATATCTCTGCAACTGCTTTGCCCATTACCTTGAAACTTCACATGGGTGTTTATCATCATCTATATTTTCATTCTACCCCCTTCCGTGCGACCCCTGTGCCCAATGTCAAGGTCAAATTACTTTGAAGTTTTTGGTTAAGTTTTTTGGTTAAAGTTTTTGGTTAAAGTTTTTGGTTAAGTTTTTTGGTTAAGTTTTTTGGTTAAGTTTTTTGGTTAAGTTAAGTTTTTTGGTTAAGTTTTTGGTTAAAGTTTTTCGTTTAAATTTTTAAAGTTTTTTTCGTTACTACTATATCTCTGCAACTGCTTTGCCCATTACCTTGAAACTTCACATGGGTGTTTATCACATCTATATTTTATTCTTCCCCCCCTTCCGTGCGGCCCTGTGCCCAATGTCAAGGTCAAATTACTTTGAAGTGGATTTTTTGGTTAAGTTTTTTGGTTAAAGTTTTTGGTTAAGTTTTGGTTAAATTTTTTGGTTCGTTTTATACTGTATCTCTGCAACTTTGCCCTTTCCTTACTTCTATGGGTGTTTTTCTATCATCTATATTTTTCATTCTACCCCCCTCCGTGCGGCCCCGGCCCCTGTGCCCAATGTCAAGGTCAAATTACTTTGAAGTTTTTGGTTAAGTTCTTTGGTTAAAGTTTATGGTTAAAGTTTTTTGGTTAAGTTTTTTGTGGTTAAAGTTTTTGTTAAGTTTTTTGGTTAAGTGGTTAAGTTTTTTGTATGCTATCTGCAAACTGCTTTGCCCTTTACCTTGAAACTTCATGGGTGTGTTTATCATCATCTATATTTTCATTCTACCCCCCTCCCGTGCGGCCCCTGTGCCCCAAATGTCAAGTCAATTACTTTGAAGTTTTTGGTTAAGTTTTTTTGGTTAAAGTTTTTGGTTAAGCTACTTAAGTGGGTTAAAGTTTTTCGTTATTATATTTCTGCAACTGCTTTTTGCCCATTACCTTGAAACTTCATATGGTGTGTATCTCATATTTTATTCTACCCCCTCCTGTGTGGCCCCTGTGCCCAATGTGAAGGTAAATTACTTTGAAGTTCTTTGGTTAAAGTTTTGGTTAAGTTTTTTGGTTAAGTTTTTTGGTTAAGTTTTTGTTTTTAAGGTTGGTTAGTTTTTTGGTTAAAGTTTTTCGTTATACTATATCTCTGCAACTGCTTTGCCCATTACCTTGAAACTTCACATGGGTGTTTATCATCATCTATATTTTCATTCTACCCCCCTTCCGTGCGACCCCTGTGCCCAATGTCAAGGTCAAATTACTTTGAAGTTTTTTGGTTAAGTTTTTTGGTTAAAGTTTTTGGTTAAGTTTTTGGTTAGTTAAGTTGGTTAAAAGTTTTTGTTTTTGGTTAAAGTTTTTTTTCGTTATACTATATCTCTGCAACTGCTTTGCCCATTACCTTGAAACTTCACATGGGTGTTTATCATCATCTATATTTTCATTCTACCCCCCTTCCGTGCGACCCCTGTGCCCAATGTCAAGGTCAAATTACTTTGAAGTTTTTGGTTAAGTTTTTTGGTTAAAGTTTTTGGTTAAAGTTTTTGGTTAAGTTTTTTTGGTTAAGTTTTTTGGTTAAGTTAAGTTTTTTGGTTAAGTTTTTTTGGTTAAATTTTCTTTTGCGTTAAAGTTTTTCGTTATTACTATATCTCTGCAACTGCTTTGCCCATTACCTTGAAACTTCACATGGGTGTTTATCATCATCTATATTTTCATTCTACCCCCCCTTCCGTGCGGCCCCTGTGCCCAATGTCAAGTCAAATACTTTGAAGTTTTTGGTTAAGTTTTTTGGTTAAAGTTTTTGGTTAAAGTTTTTGGTTAAGTTTTTTGGTTAAAGTTTTTCGTTATACTATATCTCTGCAACTGCTTTGCCCATTACCTTGAAACTTCATATGGGTGTTTATCATCATCTATATTTTTCTCTACCCCCCTCCCGTGCGGCCCCTGTGCCCAATGTCAAGGTCAAATTACTTTGAAGTTTTTGGTTAAGTTCTTTGGTTAAAGTTTATGGTTAAGTTTTTTGGTTAAGTTTTGTGGTTAAAGTTTTGGGTTAAGTTTTTTGGTTAAGTTTTTTGGTTAAAGTTTTTTGTTATGCTATATCTCTGCAACTGCTTTGCCCATTACCTTGAAACTTCACATGGGTGTTTATCATCATCTATATTTTCATTCTACCCCCCTCCCGTGCGGCCCCTGTGCCCAATGTCAAGGTCAAATTACTTTGAAGTTTTTGGTTAAGTTTTTTGGTTAAAGTTTTTGGTTAAGTTTTTTACTTAAGTTTTTTGGTTAAAGTTTTTCGTTATACTATATTTCTGCAACTGCTTTGCCCATTACCTTGAAACTTCATATGGGTGTTTATCATCATCTATATTTTCATTCTACCCCCTCCTGTGTGGCCCTGTGCCCAATGTGAAGGTCAAATTACTTTGAAGTTCTTTGGTTAAAGTTTTTGGTTAAGTTTTTTGGTTAAGTTTTTTGGTTAAAGTTTTTGGTTAAGGTTTTTGGTTAAGTTTTTTGGTTAAAGTTTTTCGTTATACTATATCTCTGCAACTGCTTTGCCCATTACCTTGAAACTTCACATGGGTGTTTATCATCATCTATATTTTCATTCTACCCCCCTTCCGTGCGACCCCTGTGCCCAATGTCAAGGTCAAATTACTTTGAAGTTTTTGGTTAAGTTTTTTAAGTNGGTTAAAGTTTTTGGTTAAGTTTTTTGGTTAAGTTTTTTGGTTAAAGTTTTTGGTTAAAGTTTTTTTTCGTTATAGCAACTGCTTTGCCCATTACCTTGAAACTTCACATGGGTGTTTATCATCATCTATATTTTCATTCTACCCCCCTTCCGTGCGACCCCTGTGCCCAATGTCAAGGTCAAATTACTTTGAAGTTTTTGGTTAAGTTTTTTGGTTAAAGTTTTTGGTTAAAGTTTTTGGTTAAGTTTTTTGGTTAAGTTTTTTGGTTAAGTTAAGTCTTTTGGTTATGTTTTTTGGTTAAGTTTTTTGGTTAAAGTTTTTCGTTAAAGTTTTTCGTTAAAGTTTTTCGTTATACTATATCTCTGCAACTGCTTTGCCCATTACCTTGAAACTTCACATGGGTGTTTATCATCATCTATATTTTCATTCTGCCCCCCTTCCGTGCGGCCCCTGTGCCCAATGTCAAGGTCAAATTACTTTGAAGTTTTTGGTTAAGTTTTTTGGTTAAAGTTTTTGGTTAAAGTTTTTGGTTAAGTTTTTTGGTTAAAGTTTTTCGTTATACTATATCTCTGCAACTGCTTTGCCCATTACCTTGAAACTTCATATGGGTGTTTATCATCATCTATATTTTCATTCTACCCCCCTCCCGTGCAGCCCCTGTGCCCAATGTCAAGGTCAAATTACTTTGAAGTTTTTGGTTAAGTTTTTTGGTTAAAGTTTTTTGTTATGCTATATCTCTGCAACTGCTTTGCCCATTACCTTGAAACTTCATATGGGTGTTTATCATCATCTATATTTTCATTCTTACCCCCCCTCCCGTGCAGCCCCTGTGCCCAATGTCAAGGTCAAATTACTTTGAAGTTTTTGGTTAAGTTCTTTGGTTAAAGTTTTTGGTTAATTTTTTTGGTTAAGTTTTGTGGTTAAAGTTTTTGTTAAGTTTTTTGGTTAAGTTTTTGGTTAAAGTTTTTCGTTATACATATCTGCAACTGCTTTGCCCATTACCTTGAAACTTCACATGGGTGTATCATCTATATTTTCATTCTACCCCCCCTTCCGTGCGACCCCTGTGCCCAATGTCAAGGTCAAATTACTTTGAAGTTTTTGGTTAAGTTTTTTGGTTAAAGTTTTTGGTAAGTTTTTTTGGTTAAGTTTTTTGGTTAAAGTTTTTGGTTTAAAGTCTTTTTTCGTTATACTATATCTCTGCAACTGCTTTGCCCATTACCTTGAAACTTCACATGGGTGTTTATCATCATCTATATTTTCATTCTACCCCCCTTCCGTGCGACCCCTGTGCCCAATGTCAAGGTCAAATTACTTTGAAGTTTTTGGTTAAGTTTTTTGGTTAAGTTTTTGGTTAAAGTTTTTGGTTAAGTTTTTTGGTTAAGTTTTTTGGTTAAGTTAAGTCTTTTGGTTATGTTTTTTGGTTAAGTTTTTTGGTTAAAGTTTTTCGTTAAAGTTTTTCGTTATACTATATCTCTGCAACAGCTTTGCCCATTACCTTGAAACTTCACATGGGTGTTTATCATCATCTATATTTTCATTCTACCCCCCTTCCGTGCGGCCCCTGTGCCCAATGTCAAGGTCAAATTACTTTGAAGTTTTTGGTTAAAGTTTTTGGTTAAAGTTTTTGGTTAAGTTTTTTGGTTAAAGTTTTTCGTTATACTATATCTCTGCAACTGCTTTGCCCATTACCTTGAAACTTCACATGGGTGTTTATCATCATCTATATTTTCATTCTACCCCCCTTCCGTGCGGCCCCTGTGCCCAATGTCAAGGTCAAATTACTTTGAAGTTTTTGTTAAGTTTTTTTGGTTAAGTTTTTTGTTTTGTTAAAGTTTTTCGTTATACTATATCTCGCAAACTGCTTTGCCCATTACCTTGAAACTTCACATGGTGTTTATCATCATATATTTTCATTCTACCCCCCATTCCGTGCGACCCCTGTGCCCAATGTCAAGGTCAAATTACTTTGAAGTTTTTGGTTAAGTTTTTTGGTTAAAGTTTTTGGTTAAGTTTTTTGGTTAAGTTTTTTGGTTAAAGTTTTTGGTTAAAGTTTTTTTTCGTTATACTATATCTCTGCAACTGCTTTGCCCATTACCTTGAAACTTCACATGGGTGTTTTATCATCATCTATCATTCTACCCCCAATTCCGTGCGACCCCTGTGGCCCAATGTCAAGGTCAAATACTTTGAAGTTTTTGGTTAAGTTTTTTGGTTAAAGTTTTTTGTTAAAGTTTTTTCGTTATAATATATCTCTGCAACTGCTTTGCCCATTACCTTGAAACTTCACATGGGTGTTTATCATCATCTATATTTTCATTCTACCCCCCTTCCGTGCGGCCCCTGTGCCCAATGTCAAGGTCAAATTACTTTGAAGTTTTTGGTTAAGTTTTTTGGTTAAATTTTTTGTTATGCTATATCTCTGCAACTGCTTTGCCCATTACCTTGAAACTTCATATGGGTGTTTATCATCATCTATATTTTCATTCTACCCCCTCCCGTGCAGCCCCTGTGCCCAATTGTCAAGGTCAAATTACTTTGATGTTTTTGTTTTGGTTAAGTTCTTTGGTTAAAGTTAAAGTTTTTTTTGGTTAATTTTTTTGGTTAAGTTTTGTGGTTAAAGTTTTTGGTTAAGTTTTTTAGGTTAAGTTAAGTCTTTTGGTTATGTGGTGGAAGTTTTTTGGTTAAAGTTTTTCGTTTAAAGTTTTCGTTATACTATATCTCTGCAATGCTTTGCCCATTACCTTGAAACTTCACATGGGTGTTTATCATCATCTATATTTCATTCTACCCCCCTTCCGTGCGGCCCCTGTGCCCAATGTCAAGGTCCAAATTACTTTGAAGTTTTTGGTTAAGTTTTTTGGTTAAATTTTTTGTTTTTGTTAAGTTTTTTGGTTAAAGTTTTTCGTTTATACTATATCTCTGCAACTGCTTTATTGCCCATTACCTTGAAACTTCATAGGGTGTTTATCATCATCTATATTTTCATTCTACCCCCTCCCGTGCAGCCCCTGTGCCCAATGTCAAGGTCAAATACTTTGAAGTTTTTGGTTAAGTTCTTTGGTTAAAGTTTTTCGTTAAATTAAAGTTTTTTCGTTATACTATATCTCTGCAACTGCTTTGCCCATTACCCTTGAAACTTCACATGGGTGTTTATCATCATCTATATTTTCATTCTACCCCCCTTCCGTGCAGGCCCCTGTGCCCAATGTCAAGGTCAAATTACTTTGAAGTTTTTTGGTTAAGTTTTGTGGTTAAAGTTTTTGGTTAAGTTTTTTGGTTAAGTTTTTTGGTTAAAGTTTTTTTGTATGCTATATCTCTGCAACCTGCTTTGCCCATTACCTTGAAACTTCACATGGTGTTTATCATCATCTATATTTTCATTCTACCCCCCTTCCGTGCGGCCCCTGCGCCCAATGTCAAGGTCAAATTACTTGAAGTTTTGGTTAAGTTTTTTGGTTAAAGTTTTTGGTTAAAGTTTTTGGTTAAGTTTTTTTGGTTAAGTTTTTTGGTTAAAGTTTTTCGTTATACTATATCTCTGCAACTGCTTTGCCCATTACCTTGAAACTTCACATGGGTGTTTATTCATCATCTATATTTTCATTCTACCCCCCTCCCGTGCGGCCCCTGTGCCCAATGTCAAGGTCAAATTACTTTGAAGTTTTTGGTTAAGTTTTTTGGTTAAAGTTTTTGGTTAAAGTTTTTTTTTTTTCGTTATACTATATCTCTGCAACTGCTTTGCCCATTACCTTGAAAACTTCACATGGTGTTTTTATCATCATCTATATTCATTCTACCCCCCTCCCCCTTCCGTGCGGCCCCTGCGCCCAATGTCAAGGTCAAATTACTTTGAAGTTTTTGGTTAAGTTTTTTGGTTAAAGTTTTTGGTTAAAGTTTTTGGTTAAGTTTTTTGGTTAAGTTTTTTTTGGTTAAAGTTTTTCGTTATACTATATCTCTGCAACTGCTTTGCCCATTACCTTGAAACTTCACATGGGTGTTTATCATCATCTATATTTTCATTCTACCCCCCTCCCGTGCGGCCCCTGTGCCCAATGTCAAGGTCAAATTACTTTGAAGTTTTTGGTTAAGTTTTTTGGTTAAAGTTTTTTGTTATGCTATATCTCTGCAACTGCTTTGCCCATTACCTTGAAACTTCACATGGGTGTTTATCATCATCTATATTTTCATTCCACAAGGCGTGACATGCAGGCCGCGGCCATCTAGTTCATTTGACATAACGGTGGTGCATAATACGAATACATATGTGGTGATGCGGTGAGCCAATCAAATTCGCTCCAGATGTTATTACACGTGTATCATAACACATTCATGAAATGAGTTAAAACACGAAATAACAAGGATTTCATGTGATAAATATTATTTCAGCAGTCTACACAAAAAGCTAGATATCTGAGCTTTTCTACCATCACTCACAAACTATACAATGGACACTTTTTCAATGTGTAAAATGTCAAACTGATGCACTGTTTGTAAGAGTTTCTCCAACATGTAATATCTTCAATATTACGGGAACTGGATGTATGTTCAATACTGGAACATTTGAATCACCTGAACATATGTCACACAATCGCGTCTCTCGTTTCTTTATCTTTTTTATGGTCCAGTACATGTATACTAGGGGGCATTATGTGTAACCCATGTCTTACAATCATAATCTTCAGTTTCTTGAGGCTTATCTGTTTATCTTAACCCTTAGACCGCTATCTTAAATGTGTTGTCGTCTGCTGTTTATTTTCTATTTTCCGTTTTTATCATCAAAAACATGCTTTGACAGCACTTTAGAATATATAATTTACAACATGTTTGACAGCACTTTAGAATCATTTCCATTGGAAATGATTCTGAAGTGCTGTCAAACCATGTTTTTATTCTAACCCTTAGAATGCGGGAATTGCAAATAGGCGTCTGTTGTTGGTTTATATTTTATCTCCTTTCTCAATAAAATCATGGCTTGACAGCACTTTGGAAACGATTCTCAAGCATTGTCAAAACATGTTTTTGATGAGCAAAGTGGAAAATATAATTTAATTCAGTATTGTAAGTGTTAATAAATTACCAGCTTATCTGTAGTTCTGCATTGCGACACCGAGAATTGATTTGTTCATTGCGGAAGTCCCGTGATTCAGTGAGAGTTCCGATAATACCGATTGAAATTATCTGACAAGTGAATGGAACGGCACTGCTAGAGATTTCCGATTTAGTTATAGTGTAGGCAAATATTGTCGACACTAAATCAATACAGCTCAGTCCAACAACTGCTGTTCATTGTTTCCGTAAAAAAACAGCATATGCAATGTTCTGTCTACTTAACCCTTAGAATGCGGGAAACGTAAATTTTCGTCTACGGTTGGTTCTTCATTAAAAGTAAAAACATGGTTTGACGGCACATTAGAATCATTTCCAATGGAAATGATTCTAAAGTGCTGTCAAACAATGTTTTTGATTCGAAAAATGGAAAATAAAATATAAACAGCAGACAAAAGAATTTAATTCAGCATTGTAAGGGTTAACCCTTAGACCGCTACACACAACAATTGTCATCTGCTGTTGCTTTTATATCTTGCCTCATTTCTCAAAAAAAACATTGGAAATGATTCTGAAGTGCTGTCAAAGCACAGGCGCGGATACAGAAATAATTGCACTGTAAATACAAGTCGGCTATCGTAAAGTAGGGGGGGGGGGCCGGACCCCCTGGATCCCCCCCTGTATCCGCGCCTGAAGCATGTTGTAAATTATTCTAAAGTGCAGTCAAAGCATGTTTTTGATGATAAAAATGGAAAATAGAAAACAGCAGATGACAAAAAATTAAGATATCGGTGTAAGAGTTACCCACCTGCACTCAGGCAATACAATACCAGGAATTTGTTTTGTTCTGTCATTTCCTCGATAAGTAGCCATTATTTATATACACAATGACGGGTCGCTGTTCAACTACCGTACTCGGTCTATTTTTTGGCATGAATTCACATTTTATATGTGGCTATAATTCCAACACAAACATATTTACACAATTCCCTAGCATTTGATTGGTCCGTTGCAAGTCTGTCCAAAATTTATATCCCAGTAAACACATTTTCTTGATGAATTTATTTCAAATGCTGGAATTATAAGGAATGAATGGCCTTTTTGTGGAATTTATCGGGGATATAAACTTGGAAAAGTCGCGGGAATACTGGACGAGGCCTTCCAGCCTTCGTCCAGTATTCCAGCGACTTTTCCAAGTTTATACCCCGATAAATTCCACAAAAAGGCCATTCATGCCTATAGTGTTTTCCTTACGTAGCAATGGGAGGGCGCTTCACCCGGCCTGGTTTCGCTGGCCCACCCATGCTCCCCCTATGCCTAAGGTCAAGGTCAAATAACTTTTGAATGAAAATGAAATTTTGCATTCAGTAGATGCATGCTTTAGTGTACTAGCTTGGCTTGGAATTTCATGTGCATGTTCTCATCATTCATATTTGCACCCCACCCTACGCATGCTCCACCCGTGCCCATACTCAAGGTTAAATAACTTTGAAATTTCACATTCTCCTATAACTTCTTTACTATACGAGCGATTGACTTGAAACGCCATGTGCATGTTTCTCATCATTCATATTTTCATTACCCGACCCACCCATGCTCCCCACATGCCCAAGGTCGAGGTAAAATAACTTATATTAATTCTCTTATAACTTCTCTACTGTATGAGTGATTAGCTTAAAATGGCATGTGTATGTTTATGATCCAACCAACACAGCGATGGGATTCATGCCATTGGCGGCATTCTTGTTTTTATCAGTACATGTCACATGACTCGATTGGTTCACATGACGTCATTGTCCTGCCTACATAAGATATAGTCAAACCTGTGAATAAAGGCCAGCCATTGGAAGTGAAAAATCTGGCCTTTGTTCACAGGTGGTCTTTATTCGCAGGGTCATTATATAGTAATTGTGCCTTTACAGTCAGGTGATTGCTATTCGGAGGTGGTCTTTAGCACAGGTTCGACTGTATCTGTATTACTTTGATGATATCTCGGACAAATCCGTAATAATAATAAACAAAACAAAAACAATTGCAGTGTCCTGTCTACTTCTACGGAGCCCCGCAGGGCGCATAGCATTCATTTTTTTTATTAATTCGTTCCCGCGAAATAACAATTCGTTCCCTCAATTTAACAATTGGTTCCCACGAATTAACAATTCGTTCCCACAAATTAACAATTTGGTCCCTAAATTTAACACTTCGTTCCCACAAAATAACAATTTGTTCCTGTGGGAACAAATTGTTAAATTGAGGGAACGAATTGTCATTTCGTGGGAACAAATTGTTAATTCGAGGGTATGAATTGTTATATCATGGGAACAAATTGTTAATTCGATGGAACAAATTGTTATTTCGTGGGAACAAATTAATAAAACAAAATCCATCCCTGTCCCCTGTAGGGCTCCGTACACTTCAGATGTGGTTATTACATTTATAATTCACCCTACTTTCTAAGCCAATCAGTGGCCAGTATCACGCTCCACTATTTGACATATTGCAAGATTTAACCTCAATGCGTTACATATTACCAGAGTTAATGACTACCCCTGTTCAAAACAGGAGATTGAAAATCAGTACTCAGATGGGAGACTGCATTATAAACCTGGCTAGTTATAAGTATGTTATTTTCACATATCAGATTTTTTAGGAACTAAATGCTGCGATCGCTAACACATCCTCGCATTTAATTCCTTAAAAATCCAATATGGAAGACCTCTATTTGGAATTTGGTTGTATAATTCTTTGCTAAGCGATCGAATAAAAAAAACATCATTTACTTTGTTCTGCCTAGCTAAGATATCTTTATTACACTCTAATATATAAACAGAAAAACAATTACAGTGGAACCTCTCCAAACCGGACACCCTGGGAGGTCCCCAGGGTGTCCGATTTGGTGATGTTCCACTGTAAATCAGACATGTTAGCACTTTATGACACATTGTAATGAGTTGCGATATTAAAATGAAAAGTCATTATAATCAGAGATACATAACAGCGAAACACATCTAATGTAAACATCCATATTTTCCCGAGTGTCCGGTTCAGAGGGCCTTAACCCTTAGACCGCTACTCACAACAATATCTTGCCTTATTTCTCAATAAAAACATGGTTTGACAGCACTTCAGAATCATTTCCAATGGAAATGATTCTGAAGTGCTGTCAAAGCATGTTGTAAATTGTTCTAAAGTGCTGACAAAGCATGTTTTTGATGATACAAATTTAAAATAGAAAATAAACAGCAGACGACAAAAAAAATAAGATAGCGGTCTAAGGGTTAAGATATCTTTATTTCATTGATGATCTCCTATAACATTTGTAGACCACCCTTGTCTGATGTTGAGACTAAATTTGGGTTTACAACATTATGCCCATGGGGAGAGCATTAGTCAGTTGGTCTTTCCTGTGACAGCTGGCACCGAACATTATAATAATCACCTTACACAGGGCTCCAGATAAGTTCTGTATCTAACGAGATTGTACCCCCATTTCAAATTCAATGCGTATTTTATTTTTACAAATGTATTATTGATTTTCTTCAAATGATAAAAAAAATGAAACGCATTTAAAAATTCACTTATTTGAGCTGCACAAATAAATTTCAACTTTACAGTATTTTCACTACTAAATTTGAAATTCAATGCATATTTTCACATTAGTGTCAGTATTTTGTACTCTCACTTTTGAGAATCAGTGTCTATTCTGGTAAAATAAGTGCGTAAAATACGCCAATGCGCACCTTATCTAGAGCTCTGCTTGTTATTTCTTAATGAAAGTATATGTTGCAACCACTCATTTGAACCGTTTCAATGTCGCAACATATACTTCTAAGCGCATTTGCAGAAAATATTTATGATTTTCCCCAATCAAAATGGCATATCCTCGGCATGCAATGGGTTAATACATAGTGTTATTACAATGCAAATGGCCAATTGCCCACTAAATAAATTTATTTTTAGAAAATTTTAATTGAATAATACAATTGTATGTATACCAAGAGTTCAACTTTTTACTGTACTTTGTATTGTCAGTGGTCAATAGCCCATATGTATGTGACTTTGCACGTAAGAAGATGTGTCATTTTTCATGAAAAATATTTACGAGAATTCCTTAATTAAATCACATCAGTTTTGACGAAATGTTCAAAGCCAAGTGAAAGTTGACAAATTTTTCATAGCAAATGCGGAATTCTAATTCAGCATTTACTTTCAACATTTCTTCAATGTTGACTTCATTTATAGAATCGTCGTAAATATTTTTCATGAAAAAAAGACACATCTTCTTAGGTACAAAATAAGTACTTGTAGAATTCCACATTTGCTATGAAAATATTGTCAAATTCAACATCATTTTCAGAAAATATCAGTGTTTCTGTTATATATTTTCATTAAAAATCTTCTTGGGTACAAAATCACATGGCTTGTCTCATATGTTAAACGCCCTGGATCTAATTTTTCTTACCCTTCATGGAATGTTTTCACATATGGCTGATGTCTTCCTATTCTTATATGACAAAAACCAAACTGCAGGTCCCTTACAATATTAAAGGAAAATATGTAATAACTGGTAAAATGGGCGGGAGAAACTTCACAATGTGGTTGATAAAGATATGTAGTTTGAATTGGTCTTCAGTTTTTCTTATCGGGTTATGTAAATAAAGGTGGTGTATTCATTTTGGTGTCGATACACAACAACGGTATGATTTCTAGATAGTGGGTGGTGGTCGGGCGAATGAGATGGCATAAATTAACGGTATGGGTTCCTCCTTATAGGAATCACGATTTGCCTGGTTTGGCCCTCAGGTACGTTTTTATCTTTGGCTCTTTAGTTACCTGGGAGTTGAATTGGGTTATTGCCCATTATAAAAGTAGTAAGATTATTACTGATCCTACTGGCACTGCTTTTGGGAGGGGCCAAGTGATTCTGGTGTGGCGAGGACCTGGCATCAGATCAGGATTATTCTGATTTCAGGGCTGAATATATAGTTTTGTTATTGTAAATATTCAGTTCTGATTTTGGGATTTTCCCCCCATTTGTACATGTACTTGAATATGTACATGTACTTGTACAGGTAATATATGGGATTTAGTACTAAACCCATTGACCAGGCCTTAAATGACCTTAGCTGTTGATAGGCCGTTAAACCCCAACAACCAAACAAACTTCCTATTATTATTCTGCTTCATTGCTGCACAAAATGCCTGACACCACCTTCATCCCAATGTCAAGTCATTCCCTTACATCTGTATTCACTTATGAACTTAACTTTTCATTTTCGTATTTGGCTGATGTCTTCCTAACATCATCCTGCGTTAGTCTACACAAAATCCCCACCCAACCCCTTTATCCCAAGGTCAAGGCCATCTACTTACGGCCGGGATGGGTTGTGTGTGACCTAGGGGTTAGAACAATTGACTTCCGGATGTTGCGGGTTCAAACCTCGCCTAGGGCATCAAAAATCCCATTGGCATGTAGGATGCGACTTTAAACTGTGGTCCCATCTCTATATGACCTTACGTGTTGCTGGGATGTTAAACCCTTTAACTTTCACTTTCTACTTACAGCTTTGTTCTCTTATAAGCTTACAGTTCCCAAATTTCTTTTCATTTGTGTTACCCTTCATGTAACATCCTTTATAATTCGGTGTAAAATGCCTCATACCACCTTCACCAAGTAAGTATTCACTTCAGGGTTCAATCTAGCCCTTCAAAATAGGGCGAAGTTTTGTTAATTGTTTTAGAAATTTTTATATGTTGATTTCCGGACAAATACAATCGTCACAAAATGATTTTCTGACTAGTCCATTTATGAAAAGGGGGTGTTTAAGTTCTCAAAACTATGATAATTACTAATGCACTTTTTGCAAGTAAATTACTTGCAAAAAGTGCAGATCCTGATGAGACGGCTCGTGATGAGCCGGCTCATCTGGATCTACACTATTTGCCCATACCACACGTTACATGCCTGTGGTGTTAAACGTACTAGTTGACGTATGATTAAAAGTTGGCCTGGCCCCATATATCTGTGACCTTTTATTGATTGTTGGATACCATGCCTCGCTTGATATAGGTAATAAATAAATGATATACACAATGGTTTCATTTCATTTACTAGGCTTACCTTGAAGTCTTCCAACCATGCACCACAAACAGAGCTCCAGACAAGTTTTGTGTCTAAAGCCTACTATACCCCTTGATTTCAAAATCATTGCCTATTTTATTTTTACAAATGGATTATTGATTTTCTTCGTTACTAAATAGGGAACAAATGATAAAAAAAAATATAACAAATTTACACTTTCACTTATTTGAGCTGCAAAAAGCACACACTGTTTGCTTTTTGCACCTCAACTAAGTGAATTTTTAACTTTATGACAGTATTTTCACTACTCAATTTGAAAATCGATGCGTATTTTCACATTTATGTGCGTATTTTGTACTCCCACTTTTGATAATCGATGCGTATTCAGCTAAAATAATTGCGTAAAATACGCCAATACGCAGCTTATCTGGAGCTCTGCCATAAATACAATACATATACATGTATTTGCAAACACTTCAGATACGGATGAGACTGAGACGGCTCGAAGCAGATACTCGAAGCGAGCCGTCTCATCCGTCTCATCCGGATCTGCAGCATTTGTCTGGGATTTTTTTTCAAATTTAGAAAAAAATATCTTTCATCAATGGTGGCAGGTGGGAGTATGTGATGGGTAATTTAACGATTGGGGTTCATCTTTACCGGAATTCCAACTGGAGACCTGGTTTGGCCCTCACATACATCATTGGCATTTTGTATGTGACTGTTGAATCTGGTTATACCCCTTATGTGAGTATTACGATTATTATGCCCCCGCTACCGAAAGGTACGGGGGCATATAGTGTTACCGGCGTCCGTCCGTACGTCCGTACGTCCGTCAGTACGTCCCGATATTATATTCTTTAGTAACTTCTACATGGCTTCACATATTATGTCAATATTTATACACGTGATACATATGAACATCCCTTACACACTCCACCCCCAGTACTTCGACCTTGACCTTTGGCCTTGACCTTTTCCACTTTAAATGTTTGCTTGGCACTTTGGGACAAATCTACGTGCACGTTTCTCAATCCTACACTAATTTCTCAATACTTTTGCCAATCGCTTAAATATTTATACACATGATACATATGAACATGCCCGACACACTCCACCACCCAGTACTTCGACCTTGACCTTTGACCTTTGACCTTTACCTTTTCTACTTTAAATGTTTACTTACCACTTTGGGACAAATCTACGTGCACGTTTCTCAATCCTACAATAACTTCTCAATACTTCTGCCAATCCCTTAAATATTTATACACATGATACATATGAACATGCCCTACACACTCCACCACCCAGTATTTCGAGCTTGACCTTTGACCTTCACCTTTTCTACTTTAAATGTTTACTTAGCACTTTTGGACAAATCTACGTGCACGTTTCTCAATCCTACAATAACTTCTCAATACTTTTGCCAATCCCTTAAATATTTATACACATGATACATATAAACATGCCCTACACACTCCACCACCCAGTACTTCGACCTTCACCTTTGACCTTCACCTTTTCTACTTTAAATGTTTACTTAGCACTTTGGGACAAATCTACGTGCACGTTTCTCAATCCTACAATAACTTCTCAATACTTTTGCCAATCGCTTAAATATTTATACACATGATACATATGAACATGCCCTACACACTCCACCACCCAGTACTTCGACCTTGACCTTTGACCTTCACCTTTTCTACTTTAAATGTTTACTTAGCACTTTGGGACAAATCTACGTGCACGTTTCTCAATCCTACAATAACTTCTCAATACTTTTGCCAATCCCTTAAATATTTATACACATGATACATATAAACATGCCCTACACACTCCACCACCCAGTACTTCGACCTTGACCTTTGACCTTCACCTTTTCTACTTTAAATGTTTACTTACTTAGCACTTTGGGACAAATCTACGTGCACGTTTCTCAATCCTACAATAACTTCTCAATACTTTTGCCAATCACTTAAATATTTATACACATGATACATATGAACATGCCCTACACACTCCACCACCCAGTACTTCAACCTTCACCTTTCACCTTCACCTTTTCTACTTTAAATGTTTACTTAGCACTTTGGGACAAATCTACATGCGCGTTTCTCAATCCTACACTTAACTTCTCAATACTTTTGCCAATGCCTTCAATATTTATACACATGTGCCTTACACACTCCACCACCAGTACTTCGACCTTCACCTTTCTGTCCGTCCGTCACGAAACTTTAACGCTCGGGTAAATGTCTCATAATTTCTTCATCCTTTGACCGATCTGCTTCATATTTCATATACACATTGCTCTAATGGTTCTCTACCGCCCTGTGCCAAATCCACGTTCCAGGGTCAAGGTCACAAACACTCGGGTAAATGGCTTATTATGCCCCCGCAACCGAATGGTGAGTGGGGCATATAGTGTTACCGGCGTCCGTCCGTACTCGGGTAAATGGCTTGTAATCAAATATGCCTCGTTTTCTTTGGCTGCCAGCGGGGGCATTCGTGTGCCGACAGGCCACATTTCTAGTTCGTAATTGTATCCCCCGGACTCCGTCGGGGGATACTATGGATTTGACAGCGGGCCGCGTCCGCGTCCACCGCAGACACTTCTTGTCCGGAGCATAACTCGAACACCCTTTGGAATATTTTCATGAAACTTCACACATGCATAGACCACGACCCGAAGGTGTGTCGCGCACAAGAATGACAACTCTTGCATAGCTAATTTTTTAGTTATCTCCCTTTTTTGTTTCTCGCACTGATTTCGTGTCCGGAGCATAACTCCACCACCCTTTGGAATATTTTCATGAAACTTCACACATGCATAGACCACGACCCGAAGGTGTGTCGCGCACAAGAATGACAACTCTTGCATAGCTAATATTTTAAGTTATCTCCCTTTTTTGTTTCGCGCACTGATTGACCATAACTCGACCACCCTTTGGAATATTTTTATGAAACTTCACACATTCAATTAGACCACGAAACCGAGGGTGTGTCGTGCACAAGAATGACAACTCTTGCATAGCTAATTTTTGAGTTATCTCCCTTTTTTGTTTTCGCTCACTGATTTCCTGTCCGGAGCATAACTCGACCACCCTTTGGAATATTTTCATGAAACTTCACACATGCATAGACCACGACCCGGAGGTGTGTCGCGCACAAGAATGACAACTCTTGCGTAGCTAATTTTTTGAGTTATCTCCCTTTTTTGTTTTGCACACTCTACAAACTGGACAATAATGCATGAAGACCCGTTTTCTCGTGTGCTCTGTACACCTTTTCTGGTGTGCTCTGTACACCTTACCTGTAGAGAGAACAATAGAGACTGGGAGAACCATTCACCTGTGCATGTGCTAGCATGTGCAAATGTCCAGTCTTGACCACTCTGACCACAGGTAATTTATACAGGTAAATTACTACATTGGATATTACATTTCCGTAAACTGTGTTCAAAATATTGTGGCATTATGTGGACCTGTGCAGATATATGTAGATAAATATAGGACTTAAAATATACAGACTATTATCATATAATAAAACAATTATTGACTAGTGAGCCATAGAATATAATCTGATATTCCATGGCTGACACTAGTCAATAATTATACCCACTTTTTTGGGAAAAAATGGGTATATTGTTTTTGTCACGAGTGTCCGTCTTTCCGTATGTCCGTACGTCCATCACGTTTCTTGTAACTTGAAAAACTTTTTCACCTTCATACCTACGCGCCTGATATTTGGTATGTAGCTTCGTTATCATGTGCAGATGCGCAAAGTGAATTTGGATTTTTCATCCGACCCTCCATCATGGATTACCTCCCCCTTTCGGACTTAGCATTTGGGGAAAGTGGGTATATTGCGATGGCGCGCCATCGACTTTATGTAGTTGTATAATATGTTCGGGCCAGTGAAAATTGCTTTCGGGCCCAGGCTCGAGGTCACGGCGGGACAAGGCGAGGCATTTGATTCCGCGGAATTCTTGTTTACTTATCTCCCTTTGTTGGTTCATGCTCTGATTTCGTATCCAGAGCATAACTCGAACACCCTTTGGAATATTTTTATGCCCCACCACGATAGTGGAGGGGGCATTTAGTGTTACCCTTGTCCGTCCGTCCGTCCGTCCGCACACACGAATGGGTACTTGTTGTAAGCGTACGGGGATCTTATTGGGTAGGGTTAGGATAGTGTTGGCTACTCTTGTTGGGTATTTTTATACAGTAAAAACCCAACAAGTATTCATTCGTAGGAACGTGCGTCCCGTCCTTCCGTCCGTCACAAAACTTTAACACTCGGGTAAATGTCTCATCATTTCTTCATCCTTCGACCAATCTGCTTCATATTTCATATATACATTGCTCTGATGGTTCACTACCGCTCTGTACCGCTCCGTCCTGCCCCCACCAAGCCCAGGGTCAAGGTCACATACTTGGTGCTTCAAAAACTTTAACGCTCAGGTTAATATCTTATAATTTCTGTTTTCTTTCACGGATCAGCTTCATATTTCATATACACATTGATCTAATGGTCCTCTACCGCCCTGTGCCAAATCCACGTTCGTCCTGCCCCCGCCAAGCCCAGGGTCAAGGTTACATACTTGGTGATTCAAAAACTTTAACGCTCAGGTAAGTATCTTATAATTTTTCCTTCCATTCACGGATCAACTTCATATTTCATATACGCGTTGCTCTAATGGTCCTCTACCGCCCTGTGCCAAATCCACGTTCGTCCTGCCCCCGCCAAGCCCAGGGTTAACATCATGCCAAGCCCAGGGTCAAGGTTACATACTTGGTGCTTCAAAAACTTTAACGCTCAGGTAAATATCTTATAATTTTTCTTCCCATTCACGGATCAACTTCATATTTCATATACGCGTTGCTCTAATGGTCCTCTACCGCCCTGTGCCAAATCCACGTTCGTCCTGCCCCCGCCAAGCCCAGGGTTAACATCACATACTTAGTGCTTCAAAAACTTTAACGCTCAGGTAAATATCTTATAATTTCTGTTTTCTTTCACGGATCAGCTTCATATTTCATATATGCATTGCTCTAATGCTCCTCTACCGCCCTGTGCCAAATCCACGTTCGTCCTGCCCCCGCCAAGCCCAGGGTCAAGGTCACATACTTGGTGCTTCAAAAACTTTAACGCTCGGGTAAAAGAAAATTTTGACTTGGAATTTGGCCTCATTTATTATCAAAGCGATATGTGGGACATCCGTGTTCTATGAACACATTTTCTAGTTTATTAAACTTCACACATGCATAGAAGACGACCCAAAGGTGTGTCACACGTAAGAATGACAACTCTTGCGTCGTTAATTTCTTAGTTATCTCCCTTTGTTGTTTCGTGCACTGATTTCGTGTCCGGAGCATAACTCGAACACCCTTTGGAATATTTTCATGAAACTTCACACATGCATAGACCACGACCCTAAAGGTGTGTCACGCAGGAATGACAACTCTTGCATCACTAATTTTTTTAGTTATCTCCCTTTGTTTTTTCCGTCACTGATTTTGTCTCTGGAGCATAACTCGAACACCCTGTTTTCAAACTACTTGTGTATCTGGGGAGGGGGATACACATGCGCTTGTCGACAAGCGTCCATTTCTAGTTCTATTTTAGGGGAAGGGGCCAAGTGACTTTGGTGTGGTATGGACCTGGCACCAGGTCAGGTTATTCTAGTTTCAGGGCTGAATATATTTTTTCTCGATGTAAATATTCCGTTCTGATTTTGGGATTCCCCCCCCCCCACCCCCCAATGCAGCAGGTTAAATTGGGATTGAACCCATTGGCCCGGCCTTACATGACCATAGCTGTTGATAGGCCGTTAAACACCAATAAACAAAACAAATTTTATCAATGGAGTGGGTGATTGGTCGGGCGAACACGACGGTGTAAATTAACGGTAGGGGTTCCTCCTTATAGAAAGCACGATTTGCCTGGTTTGGCCCTCAGGTACGTTTTTATACCCCCCGCAACGAGTTGTGGGGGGGGGGTATACTGGAGTCAGGTTGTCCGTCCGTCCGTCCGTCCGTCCGTCCGTCCGGGCACACATTAGGGTCTTATGTGGCTAGCCCCACAGGGTTATGGACTTAGTAAAGGATAGGGTTGGTTACAATTAGCCACCTAAAAAATCCTTTTATGTGGCTAAAAATCGTTTTATGTGGCTAATATTTAACATGTGATAAGCCAGATAAGTATAGTACTGTAATAACGTCCGTCCTCCGTCCGTCCGTCCGTCCGTCCGTCCGTCCGGGCACACATTAGGGTACTTATGTGGCTAGCCCCACAAGGTTATGGACTTGTTAAAGGATAGGGTTGATTACAATTAGCCACCTAAACAATTGTTTTATGTGGCTAAAAATCGTTTTATGTGGCTAATATTTAACATGTGATAAGCCACATAAGTACCCTAATGTAAGAACGTCCGTCCGCCCTGACGGTACTATACTTATGTGGCTAGCCCCACAGGGTTATGGACTTAGTAAGGGTTAGGGTTGGTTACAATTAGCCACCTAAAAAATCCTTTTATGTGGCTAAAAATCCTTTTATGTGGCTAATATTTAACATGTGATAAACCACATAAGTATAGTACCGTAAGAACGTCCGTCCGTCCGTCCGTCCGTACTTACGAGAGCTACATTGTGAGGTTGCTGTGTTGTGCTGAAACCCACCCACCGCCCTATTTTAAGACACTTGGATAAGTGTTTTTCAAATATAATTAAACTAATGGCTAGCTCAGCATATTATGCGATTTATTCCGTAAAGAGAATCGTTAAGGAAGAAAATAACGAATAAGTTGCTACATTGTGAGGTTAACCCCACAGTGTAAAATCAAAGGAAATAACCTCACAATGTAGCTCGTAAGAACGCCGTCCGTACGGACGTCCGTCCGTCCGTCCGTGTCCGTCCGTCCGTCCGTCCGTCCGTCCGTCCGTCCGCCGCCGTCCGTCCGTCCGTCCGCCTACGAGCTACATTGTATTGCGTGTTGTGCTGAAACCCACCCGCCCTATTTAAACACTTGATAAGTCAAATATAATTAACTAAGCTAGCTCATTTGCATATTGCGATTTCCGTAAGATCGTTAAGGAATAACGGAATAAGTTGCTACAGTGAGGTTAACCCCAACGTAAACATCAAAGGAAATAACCTCACAATGTCTCTGTAAAGTCCGTCCGTCCGTCCTCCTCCGCTCCGTCCGTCCGGCCGTCCTCCGCCGTCCCGGGCACACAGGGTACTTATGTGGCTAGCCCCACAGGGTTATGGACTTGGTAAAGGATAGGGTTGGTTACAATTAGCCACCTAAAAAATCCTTTTATGTCGCTAAAAATCGTTTTATAATGTGCTAATATATACATGTATAAGCCACACTAAGTATAGTACTGTAAGAACGTCCGTCCGATCCGTAACGAATCCGTCCTCTAACCGTCGCCTCCGTCCGTCCGTCCGTCCGGGCACACATTAGGATACTTATGTGGCTAGCCCCACAGGGTTATGGACTTGGTAAAGGATAGGGTTGATTACAATTAGCCACCTAAAAAATCCTTTTATGTGGCTAAAAATCGTTTTATGTGGCTAATATTTAACATGTGATAAGCCACATAAGTATAGTACTGTAAGAACGTCCGTCCGTCCGTCTGTCCGTCCGGGCACACATTAGGGTACTTATGTGGCTAGCCCCACAGGGTTATGGACTTGGTAAAGGATAGGGTTGGTTACAATTAGCCACCTAAAAAATCCTTTTATGTGGCTAAAAATCGTTTTATGTGGCTAATATTTAACATGTGCCGCCCTCCCGCCCGCGCCCGCCCGCCCCCCGCCCGCCCGCCCGCCCGCCGCCCGCCAGGCCAACCAACCAACCCAACCAGTCCCCATGTTTTCTATTCCACAGCTGGTGCTGTTATGTGAACTGTTCATCCCCCTTGTGCTGTTTGTCATTCTGCTCTTCATTCGGAAACGACAACCGGCCACGCCCATTGACGCATGTAAGTTGTATCATCCTTGCATCTTATATCAATATATAATAGAACCTCTTTAAACCAGACACACAAAAATGTCTTTATGCATAGTTATGCTGGGCTTATTATCTTTAGATCGGATCTAACCCGAATTCTCTGATTGTAACGCAGGGCACCCTACGTTACAGACAGAGAATTCGGGTTTAATCCGATGATGTCTGTCCATGATCGCACAAGCTGTACATGTTCAATTATACCCAACATCTATTTCCTTCATCTAAAATGCTTAATATTTCACACATGTTTCTTTATAGGATGTACAAACATTAACCTCTTTGTAATTTTAGATCAATGGGCCCCCCAAGTTCTTCCATCATCGGGCATTATACCGATACTACAGTCATTCTGCGAGGCAGACAACCAGCGATATAACTCGTCGGACCATGAACATCCCTCCGGCAAGGAAAGGTTGGTAATCTTATCTTGTCAATCTACATGTGTATTGTCGATCAACCAATGAAACCAGGAAACCGTCCGTCCAACCAACACCAACCAAATAACTAAGCAACATGAGCTACAAGATGGAACCAAATGACCAGTTTTCAATCTAATATTATCATTTGGTGCCATCTATATTGTCTACTAACCAAAGAAATGAAGTCTCAACCAATCATTACCAACCCAACCAACCCGACCAATCAACCAACCCAACCAACCCGACCAATCAACCAACCAACCAACCGACCGGTCAGTCCGACTGACCGACCGACCGACCGTCCGTCCGTGACCGACTGACCGACGTCCATGCGTCCGTGCGTGCGTGCGTGACCGACCGACCGACCGACCGACATGCATCCGTGCGTGCGTGCGTCCGTGCGTGCGTGCGTGCATCCCGATGCAGACCGACCGATCCGACGATTTCCCGACCGATCCGATCCGACGACCGACCCGTACGCCCGACCGAGATTGCCGACCGACCGACGACGGATCGACTACCGATTAACCGATCCGATCGACCGACCGACCGACCGTCCATCCACCCGTCCATCCACCCACCCACCCATCCACCCACCCATCCAACCAACCAATATCCGTCCAACCAATCAACCAACCAACCAACCAACACCAATCAAATATTTATAATTAACTAACCAACAAGAGCTACAAGATAGAACCAAATGACCAGTTTTAAATTTGATTTTACCAACCATTTCAGTGCCAGTGCATTCCTCAGTCAGCTACAGAAGGTGGCGAAACAACACAACTTCTTCTACCCAGGGTATACCCCCACCGAGATGGAACAGCTACCCTCTATATACAAGAGCATCCTACACATGCCTTCTGTGTTCATGGAGTCGTACAGCCATGATGCCCATAGTAAGTTGTGTTGCATATTGGAGAATAACCAACATTTTCTGCTAATCGTCAGAAAGTATACTATTAAAAAACATGTACCATGTACCTTAAAGCAGCAAAAGTTCCATGTTTGTGTCCCCCCCCCACACCCCCATGCAGCAGGTTAAATGTGGGATTGAACCCTTTGGCCCAGCCTGAAATGACCTTAGCTGTTGATAGGCTGTTAAACACCATTAAAACCGCATTGATTCTAATGTACACGACTGTCGTATTATATGAATCCCTGGTAATTGGAGAATGGCAGGTCTCGTAGTTTCTGATTTAACCCTTAAAAGGTGGGAACAGAAAATTGTCATCTGCTGGCTATTTCCTTAGCAAAAAATAATAAAATTGGCAGCACCCGTTGGCCCGGCTTTTACATGACCTTAGCTGTTGATAGGCCGTTAAACACCAATAAACAAACAAACAGTCATTTAAATCATTCAATCAATCAAGTAGTCCTGTGTTTGCTGTTGTAGATTTCACCATAGAAGACCTGCTTACATCCAATACAAGTGTACAGAGCTTCCTCCACGAGAATATATCCATGCCTCAATCGGACATAGATGCCTTCTTACATTCCAGTGTCAACATTAACGAGGTAAGATCACATTCCAGTGGTGAACAGTGCAGATCCGGATCAGACTGTGCAGATGCATAGTCTGATCTGGATCTACACTGGTCGCAAAGCCCATACACCCCTGTCGCAGCCACATATCTGTAGACAGAAATGCTTCTTATTTGTCTCTGTAATTTAAGATCACCATCCACATCGATTTTACACAACACACGTGAGTATTTGATAGCTTCAAGTGAAATATTCAAGTAAAATAATTAAAATGTAAGTAATGATTGGTGAATATGGGTCATTAAAACCAAATGGCATTTTATCTCATTGATCAACAGAAGTTAAAATGCCATTCAGTCATTCGATCAGTATTTTGTATATTGCGATTTGCATACACTTTTTAGCTCTGCCGAACAAACAGCACAAATGAGCTGTTGTAATTGCCTTCTGTACATTGTCCGTTAACTGTTTTATATAACTGATTAGTTTAAACAATATTTTATTTCATATATAGCAGGTTACATATATACAAGACAAGTGATAAAAGGATTAGAAAACAAGCTTCGTAAAAGCTTATGTGAATTCTTCTCCTTGACAGTTGATGGGCCGCCGGCTGAGATAAGAGACCTTACGACAATTGCGTTAATTGACAATACTTGGAGATATATTTTGTTTGTTGTACCTCACACAGTACGATTTGCATGTACTCGCCTTGCTGGTGTGATTATTGCTACAACATTAGCTGAAAACGAACAGTGTACGCCCTGAGCAGACCGCTCGGATGAGCGGGCTGACATGGGTCCACGCTGGTCGCGTATGTCGTAAGGGCCTTGTTCTCAGCAGGGTGCCCATATTACACAATAGTTATTGAACAGTGGCAGGAAATAGTTTAATATTGTTTATCTTATGATCACTGAAAATGAAAATGGAGCATACACGTGATAAATATGGTTCTATAATACCAACACCAAATATTATCAAATCACCAATAGGCCAGCACCCGCGCTCACTGCGACCGCAGTCAATCTATCAGAGGCAACAGCCTGTCATTGGTTGAAGATCCAATTACCTTACAAGTCGCAGCAACAGAGTGTCTGGTTGTATACAAGTCTTTGATAAAATAAATGACTATAAATAGTAAAAAATCAGCAGCCGACAATTTGTTATCTTATTTTCTTATTGCTCTCTGAATACTGTGAAGATATGACATGCATTTTCATTAGAATTGCGTTGTCACAACGCAGTTCTAATGAAATTCCATGACATATTTGGCTGTTGTTTTCATCGCTAGCGTCCAAAAAGTTAAGAGCTTTCATCTCTCGATTGTATGCCAAACATTTATGTCTGTCTATGCATGCAATTGACAGCTGCGGGTTTTGGAGAAATGTTTGAGTCCAGTGTTTAGCCATGGGTTGGTTGTACAAATGTATGTTTGCTTGTTGCGTCATGTTTTAAACTTTTCCTTTAACTCTGTACATTTTGTATATACATGTATGTAAGTCAGCGAGGGCCTCTTGGAAGATTAGTTTATAACTAAATGTGTAACCCTCTTTAAATAAAGTCTATTATTATTATTATTATTATTATTATATGTGACAATTGGACCACTATACTTGATTGTTTTTGATTGTTTGGTTTTAAATCGAGTTGAAAACGAGCCATTATTATGTATACACCTATCTGTTAGTATATTTAGTTAGGAATTTAATTACTTTAGTCTGGCCTAAAAGCGTTTTGTAGACATTATATATTTGTGCACTTGCAAAAATACGGTGGTAATCTGTTCAAATGATAATCGTTCGTTACCATAAAGAAGATTGTTGGCTATCGGTGGACACGGAATGTCTGTTAAGTGAAGATGTCTTTGACGTTGATAGTTTTCGCAATATAGTAGAAAATGATTGATTGTTTCTACCGAACCACAAGTACAATTTGGAGAATCAAGTATAGATCTACGATGAAGGTCATAATTCAAGGAACTGCATGACAAACGAAGACGGGCGTGAAGTACTTGTCCTTGTCTGCAGCCTATATTGTATAAGATGGGTGATTTTGTAACATTTTTATTTATAATTGCCTTAAAGGACGGTACTGATTGCGCATTTTTTTCCTGTTCTGACAATTTATTCCATTCACGAATAGTGTGGGGTAGATATGAATTCAAGTACAATTGTGTACGACAATGTACTAATGGTATATTAGTAGCGTTTCTAAGGGTATACCGTGCTTGTATCTGTTCAGGAATCAGATCGCTAAGATATTGTGGGGATAGTTTATTTACCATTTTGTAAAATAGTATAAGTTTGTGTTTATTTCGTCTGTTTTCCAAGGATTCCCACCTGAGATCTTGATATAATTTATCAATATTACAAAGTTTAGTAGCTCCACACACTATGCGCGCAGCTTCTATCTGTACTGTTTCGATCTGGTGTTTTAATTCGTCTGTGCAATTACTCCATACAACATCACCATACTCCAAAAGAGGTCGAACAAAAATACATGCGTTCAAGAGCTGACCTTTTTAGGGTGAATTTCAGAGATCGTAATATGCCTATTCTTTGCCATGCTTTATTGAGATATGATGAGATGTGTGGATACCATTTTCCGTTTTCTGATAGAATTATTCCTAGATGTTTATGTTCATTAACAGTTGTAATAGGACGAGTGTCCATTTTAAGTACTGGATGCTGTGGTTTATTATGTTTTCTTGAATAAATCATTGACTCTGTCTTGGATGGGTTGAATGTCACTAGCCATGTTTTTGACCATTGATTTATAGTTTCTAGGTCGTTATTTAATGCAGCTGCTGCTGCTGATATTGTGTCGTCGACTATTATGTACAAGCTTGTGTCGTCTGCAAATAATCTTATGTTGGAGTTAATTTCTTGGACTATGTCATTTATGTATATTAAAAACAATAAAGGTCCTAAAATAGATCCCTGTGGAACGCCTGCATTGATAGTGCACCAATTAGACGCGGAGTTACTACTATATACTACACGTTGTTTTCTAGAGGACAGATACGACTTAAGCCATTCGAGCATAGAACCAGAGATTCCGATGTTTGATAGTTTGTAAAGAAGGCCTCGATGCCAGACTCTGTCAAACGCCTTTGATATGTCGCAAAAAACAGCACGAACCTCTTTTCCTTCATCCATTGCTTTGCAAATATCGTTATAGATGTAAGTAAGTTGATTTACAGTTGAATCACCTTTGATAAAACCCGATTGGTATGATGTTAGTTTATTGTTTGAGGCCACAAAATTGTACAAATATTTATGAACACATCGTTCCATTAGCTTACCAATGCAGCTAAGCAGGGAAATCGGTCTGTAGTTCTGTGGACTTGAAGGATCTGCCTTTTTAAAAATCGGTATTACATTCGCCTGTTTCCATGGAGAGGGGAAGTATAAATTACTTAGTAATGTATTGAAGTATGTAGAAAGTGGTACTGAAAGTTCACGAGAGCCCTCACGAAGTAATCTGGGACTTATTAAATCAGGACCACTGGCTTTTGATGGATTGACTAATGATATAGCATTGATTACTTCTGTAGGAGAGATTGTGATTGTTGTCATATTGGGTAGATTCGGTTGTGTGGGAGGTGGCAGTGGAGTAGAACTGTCATCAATGGTGGACTGTTTTGAGAAGAAGGAATTAAGTAATTCCGTTTTTTCTTTGTCTGTTTGTGCTTCTATTCCGCCATCAAGCAATGTAGGAATTGTCGTGGAGGTTTGTTTAGCCTTCAATTGTTTTGCAAGTTTAAACCATGTTTTTACTGAAGTTTCGGAATCATTAACCTTCTCTATTAGTTTATTTTCATAATCCGATTTACATTTTCTTATGAGTTTCGTAACCTCGTTTCTAATTTTTCGGAACTTAGACCAGGCTTGTTCTGTATTCACATTTTTAGCTCGTTTATGGATTTTATTTCTTTTCCTTATTAATTTTCTTATACTATTATTAAACCATGGGATATCATTCGGTCGTATAGTGACTATTTTGTTGGGTATTGTTTCAGTAGCTATCTCTATTATTGTAGTTGCGATTGTTTCGGCTGTAATATCTAAATTTCCTGAATTAAGAATTTCGTTCCAATCGACAGAGTTTAATTTTGTTCTGTAATTGTCATAATTTCCTCGATCGTAGAGCCAGACTTTCCTTTTATATGTTGTGACTTTCGCCGTCTTTATCTTTAATACTGCAACTATAGGACAGTGGTATCTTATAAGATCAGGGATGAAGGGATCGGCAACAAAGCTGGTAAGTATATGTCTGGCGTCTTTAGTAATTATTAGGTCTATGAGAGAGCTTGAATTTTCAGTTTAAAAGTTTGTTGGCGTAGTGATAAGCTGTTCCGCATTATATGATGTGATAAGCCTACTAATTCTATTCGAGTCAGAATTTTGTACATTTATATTAAAATCCCCTGCAATAATTACATTTTCGCATATTTGGTTGAAGGCGCGATCAATACTTTCTTCAAGCAATGCCCACTGATTATTATTTGAATCCGGTGGCCTATATATGCCTCCTATTAATAATTTTCTTTTGTTTACTAATAGTTCTAACCATAGCGATTCAATGCCAGGGACAGATAGATCTGCCCGTGGTGTTGCATGCATGCCCTCCCTTACATATATTGCTACCCCACCACCTAACCTACCTATTCTGTCACAGCGAAATGGATCGGTAAAGTTAAGTATATGCAATACGTCATTGGATATTGTTGGTGAAAGCCAAGTTTCAGTAAAAATGAGTATGTCATAAGGTTGAGCTTCTATCTGCAGTATGTCTATTTTGGGTTTTAGACTCTGTATATTTAGGTGCATAATGCTCAGACACTGTTGATAATATCCATGTAGGAATCTGTAGATTCGGAGCACATTGATTCAGATTCAGAAACCGGACCTGGATTTGGATGAATGTCGCCAGATAGTAATATAAGTGTTGCTTTTAAGCCTGGATTTATAATTTGATATTTATCAGTTGATATCAGACAATTAAGGATATACCATTGGACGGCTGCTGCCTCATGGCGGACGGAAGCTTCGCTATGCATCTCACTAAGGTACAGCATCATTCAGTATTACGTAAAGTGAAGCTTCCGTTCGCCATCGCGGATCAATGCGATAAACGCAGCGAGCGAGATGTGGTGCGATCCAACAAGGCATAAGGTGTTGGTTGGAACCTAAATATGTACATGTATGCTCATTTTCATAGGGTACAGATAACACAACAAAACAGGGAAAAACATGTAAAAGTACATACACGTTTCGGGATTCATATCGAAAGGATAGAGCGGACAATGCAACAGTTTAGAAGATTCAAAACCTACGATTAAACAAACAAGACACTGAAACGGAAGACACGACAACAAACAAAACACTAAAATAGAAAACACGAAAACAGTCATCGTGTGACGGTGTCACATTACAATACAGTTCGAGAGCCTACCGTACATGCCATTATACATAAGCCCTTGTCATATGTGTATTATCTTAGAGTTTAATGGTAGATACGTAAGGTACACGTATTTTGCGTGGTCCGGATAAGCCTTGTCTATGCCAGTCATCGATGACAAGCCATTACTTATGTGATGCAACTGTGCCTGTGTGATCAGGGATCTGATCAATCTAAGATCAGGTAAGGCGCTACGCACGGTCGACTGCCGACTAGTACATGTATACTTGTGACTGGTCACTGAGACCGCACCTATGACAGAACAGCGATACTTATATATTCGATATAATATTTAAATGTATGTTTTAGATAGTCATTATTTTATATTTACTGAATATTAGGTAGCGTATACTCTGATCAGATTTTGATATTGCACAAACTGGTACTACGTTGTAATAACCAAGTAAGGTCTCCTTTCTAATCTGACAGGTATACAGTCGAAACTTTCCCGTGCAACAGCCCTCGCTTTCTATTTATAGCTTACGTTATGTTAGCGTGCACGTGACTATGCAATGAGTTGATTATACGAATATGAATGGATTTTTCTAGCGACCTGGTGAGTTACATACATGTAAGCATGCTCATATTGTTGGACCACGTGCTATCTGCTCAAGAACGTGTAGTCAATATACAATGACACATGGTACAAAGAAATGAAAGACGAGACAATACTGGATTTACCTAGCGACCCGGTGAGTTACTTACACATGTGGGCGTGTTCATATTATCCTACCACGTGGTATTTACTAAACATCGTGTAGGCAATGTATAATGGCGTATATGGTGTACAAAGAAATAAAAATGAGACAATAATATACACGAACATGCGTTAGTACATGTCATTGCCTGTGAGATGAAATCATAGTTTTATCGACGAAATACACCTCCATCATACTAAATGTTCACCAAGCATACAACGTATATATATTAGTAGCAATACACGACGACTATCAAGCTTTAGTTCTCAGTTTACAATTGCATGGCTTTGCCCTAAACCGGGTTATTGTAATCTGACATGATCAATGGCGTCAATAATAGCAAAATCGTGACGTACAAGGTGCTAATTCACATGGCGTGTCGCATCTAAGGATTACACTCTATTATGGTGTACTATTACTAAATGTTCACCAAGGATACACGTAAATATATTTTTAGTAGCAATACACGATGAATATCAACCTTTAGTTCTCAGTTAAACAATTGCATGCCCCAAACCGGGTTTATGTAGTCTGACATGATCAATGGCGTCAATAATAGCAAACTCGTGACGTACAAGGTGCTAATTCACGTGGCGTGTCGCATCTAAAGATTACACTCAATAATTTACAACACTAGGTAAAGGGCATGTGTTATAGTTGCAGATGAGAGACAAGTGTAGACATGAAATATGCACAATATGTTGTGAGTAGGGATAACCTCAGTAATGGAGTCGGTAAATAAACTTGCTCACACATATATTCACGCCAAAAACATAAAATATTATATACGAAATATAGATCATGCAAATAGTTTATGATGATCACATACACAGTGATGATTGGAGAGACAACAATTAAAATATGCATAGTTTCCCTGGCCCAACTGTTCTCGACCTCCACAAAATTATACACAAGAACATATATATATATAAGCCTATGCATATGTGCTATTCACACAGGGGCGCATACTCAAACTACAGTGCGTTACTTGGAGAAACCTGGTCTAATAATGAATAATATAGTTAACCCGGCCCATCTATTCCGGATCTCCATATAAACTTCGAGATACTGAGGAGGGCGAGTTAGGTTTTGATTTTGCATATCTGATGAGCCGTCACGTTTGAACAGACGTGACATGCAGGCTGATCTGGAGACACTCGGTTTGTATTTGTCGTGAGGTCCATTATGTAGACAAGTCACACAATATTTCAATCAAAACAACACGATACACGAAAATATTATGAGTAGCAAATTGCAAGAATGTTCAACTAATATGTTTTACACCAAAGTACGTATCCGTTCTGACAATATTTATAACGTACATGCATATATTCGCATGCAGTATTTGGGACAGCAACCAACACAATCGTGCATAAACAAAGCTGGCGACTATTCAACAACACACGCTCACATATACACGGTCATGTAATCGCACAGCAACACACATTACACCCGCACACAGACATACATGTATAAACGCATGGGTCATACAGGAAGAAGGCGGTGCTCACCCATGGGGGACGCATGCGCACACAGACATACATGTATAAAAGCATGGGTCATACAGAAAGAAGGCGGTGCCCACCGGGCGCATGCGTACACTTTGGCTACGATATTTGGAAAAACCAGGTCTAATAATACATGTGTAGTTACCCTGACCCATCTATTCAGAATCTCCATGTAAACATGGAGATTGAGATTAGGGTGGGTGTCATTTTGCATTTACATGATTGTTTGATAAGCCCTCACGTTCAAGATCGAAATCGAAAGCACGTGAGGGACATTTTGTTGTGTGAACAGGTTTTAATGACGTTATATACAGATTAGAAGAATATTACAAGAATTCCGCCACGGAAGCGGTGTCGCACCTGTATACAAAGGATTGGTAAATAAATGACATTGACCTTGGAAATTTGGATGTGGGTGTATGCATAACAAAGCATCATCCCTATACACACATTGGTGTGAAATATTATAAAAATCTGGCAAGGGGCTAGAGATATAGAGAACTACAAAATTGTTTGTAGAACACGGATGCCCCACTTACTGCTTTGACAATATAAAACAGCCTGATGGAAACAGAAATATCGTATGAAATTAATTAAGATCGACCAAGTTGAACTCATCATCACGTGGACAGGAAAATGGCCGCCAAGGGGAGATAAGTCATGGGAAATACTTTGAAATCAATAGGCTTCTTCCTCGTGTCGTTACAAAGCTATATACAAAATTTGATGAAGATCGGCCACGTGGAAGTTGAGTTATCGTGTGGACAAGGATACAGAGTGTGAAAATTAATAATGGCCGCCAAGGGGAGATAAGACA
Organism: Conchocele bisecta; assembly: GCA_029237695.1. NCBI lineage: Eukaryota > Metazoa > Mollusca > Bivalvia > Lucinida > Thyasiridae > Conchocele > Conchocele bisecta. The sequence goes on from CM055268.1 coordinate 106,703,865, forward strand.
TGAAAAATCCGTGTGCAGACTGATTGGAGATTTGGTTTGTTGGGAAGCTGACGGTTCAAATTGACTGATCATACTGGGAATATAAACAGTTATATACATGTGTTACACTACATGAACCTCTCAGTTGTCAAACTAAATCGGATGTATGGTGTTTACAGTTTCTCTGATTTGGCATTCTGACATAAGAACAGTCGAAAACATACACACACACGCGCGCACGCACGCACAGAAAAATACTAGACAAACGTTCATCACGCATTATACGTTCGTCAATCTGTGCCAGTCATGTTTGGGGGACTCTGAACATGATCAGATGTTCAAGGTACCTCAAAGGACACCAGCTTCTTAGGGTAAAAACGATCGTGGTGGCCAGTTTTTAAGTGATGGTGACTGATTTCACAATATTGTCGGTACATGTTCATACGACAGCTATCTATAGCTTGGTATGTTTCGTAATTTGACTGCTCAGCTGCGTGCAAGGGACCAGTGTAAGACGGGACGCGGTATGCGCGTTCATGTTTCTATGTTGTAGCAAGTAACAGTTATGCATATAGTCATTTATATATTGCTGCATGACGTTTAATAAACCCGGGTCACTGTGTGTTCTGTCCAGTGTCCACACTACCTAGACTGGTGCACTCGTACATAATAAAATATATGCATTGTATGGGTGAGCTCTTACCTTCATATCTAGTGAACGGAAATTTTTGATTCAAGGTGGACAGTTTGGTCCGTGAAAACTGATTTTACACATACAATATATAATCTGGTCCCGTGAGCGACAAGGTCTATTTCATGAGGACACCCGATAGAACACACAATTGTACATGGGGGATTGCATGAAACCTAACAGCGAATATACTGATTGCATGTGTTTATACGGATCGCGACTGGTCCCGTTTTATCACAAGGTCCCATATGCTGAGTTTTGCGCATTGCATACAAGTAACAAGTACACTTACACGCATGTGTTATCAACTCGTTGTAATGAACGTCATGTTGACATTGTTTATGTATATTGGACAGTGTTTATGTGGAAATGGGTAAGTCAATTGTCGAACTATTGATGCTCATCAGGGGGGCACTTGCCTTCACTTATATGGGCAATGTCGTCCATGTCTCTAATCGGCACCTTGACTTCCTTCCCGTTGTACGACATTAGCGCGAACACACGACAGCCGGCGACCCAAGTTTTTAAAAGTTTTTTGTTCCGTGTCAGCTGGCGCGCTTCGTATGAGAGCTTGCCTCTGAACTGCGTCAGATGCTCCTGGACAAACACCCCGTCTCCTAACGACCGTCGGGATTCATAGATGCGTTGCCTCGCCTTCGAGTTTGTAAATTTGATGATGATTCGTCTGTTGAACGAAAGGCCCGCCTTGGTACGGCCTAGTCGGTGGCATTTATCTATGTCAGCCGGAGTCAGGTCCACGTTGTGATTTTGGGCTACATGGAGAATCTTCTCTTCACAATTTTCGGTATAACTACCCGTGTCACCTGGAATATTTGAGATTTCGATGCACATTCGTCTCCCGTACTGGTCGAGTTCGTCTAGTGTTGCGTCAGTGGACTTCAGGGACTTGCGAAGATGCTCATTTTCACGTTTGAGGCCTCTAATCTCGTCTTTCAACTTTGTGGTTTCGACGTCGACTAATTGAACTATTTGCGCTTTCAGTTCGGCGATGAGCGTGTCCTTAAAATCATGCATGAATGCATCAGCTACCTCCTTAAGGTCCTCTTTGGAGAATTTCACTGGTGTTGGTGTGGCCATTGTGGAATTCGTGTCACTTTCGCTGACTGATGGCGACTCTGACCCTGGTAAGGACTCGTCGAGCTCTACTACTTCAACACTCAGATCCAGCTTTTGTGCAATACTTTTGTGCCTTTTGCTTACGGAGTCGTCGCGATTATGAGATGGTGATGATTTAACACGTTTCCTACGCCGTCTACCTGACATTGGTGCGTGTCAGTGGGTGGGGTATCATGCTATATATTCGCGGTTATTTTATCACTATAGCATATGTTTTTAATCCAAAACATGTCCGTTATATTGAAACAGTAGGTACGTTTGTCAATTGCATAGCATATCCAAGCTCCTCCTTTCGTTAGAAACACCTCAAAACATTTTTACATAATTTTTTCCATGGCGCGAAAAATTTTCCCGGCCCGATAACTGATTACTTAACCTATATAGCCTGGAAGGTCACTGACTGCCTGACCTATATAGTCTGAAAGGTCACCTAATGAAGGACAACTGCGATACTAACATTTACAAACTGGGACATTGAACCTTGCATGTGTTTGTTTCACATTAAAGTCAGTGCAGGGTCTAATGTCCTTGCGTTTTGTGAGGAATAACTAAAATTTCATGAGAAAACAGGGAAATTCGAAGCTTGTCGTATTCTATTTACATGTATTAGGTAACGAGTTATGCTACAGAATACAAGAGCACATATGTCGTGGTTTTAGTTGGAAAAGAAAATGGGACTTGTTTACGTCGACATCATTCGGTAACGTCATGTGACATCATTCGACTAATAAAATATCCATATTGAACTTGTTGCAACGTGAATGTGTGTATCTACTGCCGAAATTTGGCGGCCATGTAAACAATGCAAAAACAATATTATGAGTATGTTTCTTATTTCTCTCTGTAAATATGTCTTGGAATTTCATTAGAATTGCGTCCTCTGGACTCAATTGTAATGAAAATCCAAGACATATTCATGATACCTTTTGGGAGAAATATAACAAAATGAAAATAAAATATAATGGATTATCGTCTGCTATTTTTTAACTATTTATAGCCACAAATTTCCCAGCATGCAAAGAGTTTCTCTGTCTTTTCAGGTATATCACCTAGTGTTCGGATCTTACCCACCATCTATACAAAAGTCCCGAGTTAGACGCAGTCTTCCAGATCAACTAATGAATGGCTTTCTTCTGTCGAATCTCAGTTCAGAATTTCTGCTTAAAAACGTTGACTACGTCGCAGATGCCGTCACAGAAATCCTGCCGAACTTCCGCGAAGGAATACTGTACCAGTTCATGAATGAACCTGCGTTGTGGAAAGATAAGAAACTCATGAACTTCCTGGTGCAAGTTTTTAGTCGATCGACGAAGTTTGATCCACCGTCCATGCTGAATCCACAAGAAGAAGCTGAGCTGTTAAAGGTATGTTATATCTGGGTTGGTTGTTATGGGGTTTCTTAGCACGTTATCAGTTCTCGTGGGTCAGTGGCTGTGGATGATGGGGCATAGTGTGGGAGGTGGCTGTGGATGATGGGGCATAGTGTGGGAGGTGGCTGTGGATGATGGGGCATAGTGTGGGAGGTGGCTGTGGATGATGGGGCATAGTGTGGGAGGTGGTTGTGGATGGTGGGGCATAGTGTGGGAGGTGGCTGTGGATGATTGGGCATAGTGTGGGAGGTGGGCTGTGGATGGTGGGACATAGTTTGGGATGGCTGGCTGTGGATGATGGGGGCATAGTGTGTGGGAGGTGGCTGTGGATGATGGGGCATAGTGTGGGAGGTGGCTGTGGATGATGGGGCATAGTGTGGGAGGTGGCTGTGGGATGATGGCTAGTGTGGGAGGTGCTGTGGATGAATGGACATAGTGGGAGGAGTGGCTGTGGATGATGGGGCATAGTGTGGGAGGTGGCTGTGGATGGTGGGGCATAGTGTGGGAGGTGGCTGATGGATGGGGCATAATGTGGGAGGTGCTGATGATGGGACATGTTTGGGCTGTGGATGATGACATGATGGGGCATATGTGGGAGGTGGCTGTATGATGGATGGACATAGTGTGTGGGAGGTGGCTGTGATGATGGGGCATGTTTGGGAGGGTGGTGTGGTGGGGTGTTGGGAGGCTAGTGGTGAGGGTGGTGTGGATGATGGGGCATAGTGTGGGAGGTGGCTGTGGATGATGGGCATAGTGGGAGGTGGCTGTGGTATGATGGGGCATAGTGTGGGAGGTGGCTGTGGATGGATGGGTATGCATAGTGTGGGAGGTGTCTGTGATGATGGGGCATAGTGGTGGGAGGTGGCTGTGGATGTGGTGGCATAGTGTGGGGTGGATGATGAGGTGGCTATGTGGGAGGTGGCTGTGGATGATGGGCATAGTGTGGGAGGTGGCTGTGGATGGTGGGACATAGTTTGGGAGGTGGCTGTGGATGATGGGGCATAGGTGGCTGTGATGCGGTGGCTGTGGATGATGGGGCATAGTGTGGGAGGTGGCTGTGGAATGATGGGGCATGTGTGGGAGGTGGCTGTGGATGATGGGACATAGTGGGAGGTGGCTGTGGATGATGGGGCATAGTGTGGGTGGTGTGAGTGGTGTTTCTGTGGATGATGGGGCATAGTAGTGGGAGGTGGCTGTGGAGGTGATGGCATAATGTGGGAGGTGGCTGTGGATGATGGGGCATAGTGTGTGAGGTGGCTGTGGATGATGGGGCATAGTGTGGGAGGTGGCTGTGGATGATGGGGCATAGTGTGGGAGGTGGCTGTGGGTGGTGGGGCATAGTGTGGAGGTGGCTGTGGATGATGGGACATAGTTTGGGAGTGGCTGTGGATGATGGGGCATAGTGTGGGAGGTGGCTGTGGATGATGGGACATAGTTTGGGAGGTGGCTGTGGATGATGGGGCATAGTGTGGGAGGTGGCTGTGGATGATGGGACATAGTTTGGGAGGTGGCTGTGGATGATGGGGCATAGTGTGGGAGGTGGCTGTGGATGATGGGGCATAGTGTGGGAGGTGGCTGTGGATGATGGGACATAGTTTGGGAGGTGGCTGTGGATGATGGGGCATAGTGTGTGAGGTGGCTGTGGATGGTGGTGCATAGTGTGGGAGGTGGCTGTGGATGATGGGGCATAATGTGGGAGGTGGCTGTGGATGATGGGACATAGTTTGGGAGGTGGCTGTGGATGATGGGGCATAGTGTGTGAGGTGGCTGTGGATGATGGGGCATAGTGTGGGAGGTGGCTGTGGATGATGGGGCATAGTGTGGGAGGTGGCTGTGGATGGTGGGACATAGTGTGGGAGGTGGCTGTGGATGGTGGGGCATAGTGTGTGAGGTTGCTGTGGATGATGGGGCATAGTGTGGGAGGTGGGCCAGGGTCAGGCAAACAAAATAAAAATTGCAACAATAAGTCTGCAAGTATCCTCCATCAAGATGTCTGTGTCACTATCAGCTTGTTGTTGTTGTTGTCGCTATCTGTTGTTGTCGCTGTATGAACCTGTTGTTATACCCCCGGTATATGAATTATGTCTAGTGATATATAGTTTTTGTCATACCATCTGTCTGTTTGTCCATTCGTTCATCCGTCCGACCGTATGATTTGCGTTTTCTGGTACCCATTATCTCTGCAACCGTACGTCATATTTACTTGAAACTGCATATACTTTTACTTTGTTATCATCATTCACATTTTCATTTTCAAGGCCATATGAATTAAATATTTGTTGGTCGGACAACGGGGGTATACATGAGCCACTGCTCACTCGCTCTGGTTGTTGTAGCTGTCTACAGCAATTTGTTGTTGTTGTAGGTGTCTTCATCACTTTGTTGTTGTTGTAGGTTATAATTCTGTACCCAAGCATTCTCCACCAAGGCGTCTGTGACAAGAAAGAATTCTTGCTGCTTCTCGATCCCGAGCATCCATACACAACGGCTGATTTGGTAAGTAAAATAAGTGTATAGGAATAAATTGATCAGAATTTATTGGGATATAAACTTGTAATAGTTTTGATGGTCAACCTGTTGTTGTATTATTTTACAAGTTTATAACCATATAATTTCTACTCTGTTCTATTTTGTATTTTCTAATAAAGCTATTTTTCAGATCTGTAGCCGATTTCATTAAAATTGCAAAGTATACTTATCTAGCAAAGTGTACTTTGAGGGAGTAATCATTTATTTTTCCTGAAATGCATTATTTCATATAGATCTAACGACTACATATATTTGATGATTAAAAGTATGCAGAATTGTAATACTGAATTTATTACATTATCACAGCCAAAATGGCTGTGATAATGTAATAAATTCAGTATAATAAAAATTAATAAATTTATCCTTAAATTAAAAATTACTCCCTCAAAGTATACTTTGCAATGTTGATGAAATACATCGAAGTGAACTTTAGAAAACTTGATTGCATACAACAAGTGTGTATTTAGTTTGTTGTACAATAAAAACTTCAATAAATTGGACTCCCAGAACACAGTGGTGTGTTTATTTGGCTATTTCGTGTTTGTAAAGCACACAGCAAGGTATTGCAGTAATGGTTTACGTGAATTACAATAGAACGTTTTTGAACTGGACATTCTTGGGACGTAGATTCCACTGAAAACTGTTATACTTTGATGCAACACCCAACAAATAGTCTGTTATTTACCCTTTGAATGCGGGAACCGAAAATTTTCGTCGGCTTGTGTTTCTTATTTCGTCTTTTCTCTCAATAAAAACATTGTTTTGACAGCATTTTAGAATCATTTCCAATGGAAATAATGATTCTAAATTGCTGTCAAAGCATGTTTTTGATGACAAAAATGGGAAATGAAAACAGCAGATGACAAAATTTAATTCATCGTTACGGGTTTATTCATGCATTTTGCTATTAATTGAACACATCTGGTGTCATTACTGTTGCTTGATTCGAAAAAGAAACCTATTTATTACACTCTTGCAACTTTTTTGCACGGGTTTCGCTGTGAGAGAAAAGCCGTAATCAACTCCCTACAAATAATACACCGTGAAGAGAACACCCGTAATTGCGCGCCTGTTTTATTGGAAACCACAAGCTACTTTGCAAAATGTTTAATTTGTATTGCAGTCAAAATAAAGTTATTTGAAAATTTGGAAAGGGTCTTGTCTAATCTAGAATGTTAATGTGATTGAACAGATTCCAAACATGCGCTCAAATATATTTGGCTCATAGAAACAGCTGCGTAATTTGGATTTCAAAAAGTTTACATGACGTCACATTTGACGTCACACAAAGTAACGTCAAAACGCAGGAAAACATGTCATTGTATAACTATTCATGCGCGGAAATAATACACTCGTGTCCGTCGGCGTCCGTGCAAGCAACTCGTTCGCTACACTCACTATTTGCTTATGCGGAAGCCAACGCACACTCATGTATTATTTCCGGCTATTCAATATTAATGCATAACATTAAATTGAAACTGCACACATATTGCAGTTTCTACTTTTGAAGTAATCCATCGAGACAGGTGGGGCAATATTGATATTAACTTGCAGCCATATTTGCTGTCTGTGAGCAAATATGACCAGTGTGTTCAAAAAGATAGTGCGAGTCCTGGATCTGGAAATACCTCCCTTGCGTGGTTGTACTTCTTGCCTGTATTTATTTCGAAAACCAGTTGTATTTTCAGTAGATAGCAAGCAATTAAAGTTGACAAAAAATTCACAGCTCCTGCAGAATTCAATTGATCATCTTGGACTAGCCTATAATATTTGCTACGCTTGTAACATATTGTGCATATCTAGATGTACATATTGATTCCAGGTTTCAATTTTCAATCCAGGTAGAATGTTATTTAGCTGCAGTTTATCAGCTTACCACAGATGTGATACAGCTATTGCACAATTTATGCCAGTCTGCACAGAATGGTACTCTAGACCACCATGAAGATATGCTCACGGGTGTGGGTTGTGGGGAGGGGTGGGGGTGATATGGGAGTTGTTAGGGTGCATGATATTCAAAGAGGGAGAAATAGTCTGTGTCTAAAACTGTTTTCCTCTTCCCGAAGATTGCACACTCGGGGAGAATACTCGCCCGATATTCTTCCCTCCCATATGATAAATTAGAAATGTGGATGAACGGTTTTGGCAATCGCATGGGGATCTGTCACTGGCAGCTGTGGTCGCCGAAATCCAAGGGCTTCCAACGTTGTCCGGTTTCAGCTTTAACTCTCTGCATGCTGGGAAACTTGTGGGTTATAAATATTTTAAAAAGTAGCAAATGCGAACATTCATTATTTATTTTTTTTCTCCCTGGACTCAATTCTAATGAAATTACGAGACATATTTACAGATAGAAATAGGAAATATACTCCAGGCCCGTAGCCAGGGGGGGGGGTCGGAGCGGTCGGACGATCCCCCCCACCCGCCCAGCCTCGAGGTCCACTTTTTTAGCCTCGAGGTCCAATTTTTTAGACCCCCCTAGATACCTCAGGCCTCTTGAGCCTTCGAAACGACCCCCCCTTCAAACAGGTCTGGCTACGGGCCTGTACTCGTACTTTGTTGGCTGTTGTTTTCACTGCTAGCTTGCAAAGAGTTAATGAAAAAAGAAATTGGGGTGAGGGTGAAAGTGGAAATGTTCTGTGAATATTCTGCTATGCAGGTTGTGGATGGGGATATTTGTCAACATACTAGTCAGAGCTGAATCGCAATTCAGGTGTATTCCTCTCTCTATATGATAGTTGTTGGACATAAAACCTCATAAAACTTCCACAAGTTGGTGGCAGGTGGGAGCATGTGATGGGTAATTTAACAATCGGGGAATCACGACCGGAGACCTGGGTTTGGCCCTCACATACGTCGTTGGCATTCTTGTATATGACAGTTGAATCTGGTTATACCCCTTATGTGAGTATTACGATTATTCATAATCCTATTTTAGGGGAAGGGGTCAAGTGACTTTGGTGTGGTATGGACCTGGCACCAGGTCCGGTTATTCTAATTTCAGAGTTTAAAATATTATTTTTTTTATGTAAATATTCTGTTGGCCCGGCCTTAAATGACCTTAGATCCACCTGGATAGGCTGTTAAACACCGATACATCAAATCAAAACCTCGACACAACTGTGTAATGGACAAAACCTCATTCATTCAATCGAATACCTGGCTGATTAAGCGATATGTTTTCCCAAGATTGAACAATCCCCACCAGGTAGCTGACATCATTGAGTACGGTACTAATGAGTTTGAGTTTCCCATGTTGCATGTTTCGATTCCATTATGAAATTAAGCCCACACATGATAATACCATAATTTAATCAAACAACATATATCCAGATCAGACTGCACATCTGTGCAGTCTGATCAGGATCTATGATGTTTGCTGAATGCTAATAATCACAATCTGATGAATGTAAGTGGAAATGATTTAGTCCTGTTTGGCTGAAAGTCCGGAGGATCTGTAGGCGTCATAGAAGGATGTGTAGTAGGCTGATTTGAGACTACGCTGGGACTTCATTCAAATTGGTTTCATCTCTCGTCACTACCTAAAAATTGTGCAATTTAACAATATTGGCCTTCGGTTGAAGAGGAAATCATATTTCTCCACTGTAGACAGTTATAAATTAATCAATATAAGGTGCACTGATTGGCCTTAAGTTGATAATATAACTTGCGCTGTTTTTGCACTTAACTTAGTGTGTAAATAAGATGAAAAAGTTAAGACTTGTTAACCTGGTAACGATAACAGATAATGATACCGAAAACAGAGAATGATATAGATAGCAGAGAATGATAATGATAACAAAGAATGATTGTGATAATAGATAATCAGGGAACGATACCGAAAACAGAGAATGATGCCATTAACAAAGAATGATAACGATAACAGAAAATAATATCAGATAATGATAATAATGAGAACAGAGAATGTTACCGAGAACAGAGAATGTTACCGAGAACAGTGTTACCGAGAACAGAGAATGATACCATTAACAAAGAATGATAACAATAACAGATAATGATAATGATAACGATAATGATAACGATAACAGAGAATAATATCAGATAATGATAATAATGATACGAGAACAGAGAATGTTACCGAGAACAGAGAATGTTACCGAGAACAGAGAATGTTACCGAGAACAGTGTTACCGAGAACAGAGAATGATACTGTTAACAAAGATTGATGTCGATAACAGATAATGATAACGATAACAGAGAATGATACCAAAAATTGAGAATGATTCTGTTTTCAAAGAATGATGACGATAACAGATAATGATAACGACAACATAGAATGATACTGCAAACGGAGAATGATAACAAAAATGGAGATTGATACTAACGAGAATGATACTGTTAACAAAGAATGCAGATGATAAGAGGGACCGATAATGATAACAGACAGGTTCAGCTATGCAGCTGATGGATTCTAGGTTTTGTGTTGAGTTGTTCCACAGATTTCCATGATCTGAACTTTATATGAGACCAGCCGTATGATTTTGTACCAAAGAAGATATCCGATATCTCGGGCAAAATTTACGATATTTTCCGTAAATGACATTGAAAGTTGACGAATGTCAACTTGCGACGTTATTTACAGAAAATATCACGTTTCTGTAAATATTTTTCATGAACGATTGTACTTCTTCTTACAGAGCTCCAGTTAAGGTGCGTAATTTGATCAACTTTGGGGGTAATTTTTGTTATTTCTTCACATCTTAACTGGAGCTCTGTTCTTAGGTACAAAATCACATGGCTTGTCTCATTTGTAACCATTAACAGACATCTTGTAATTAACTGTCGGCGGAACTTCATTGAATTTGGAAAAATCTGATTTGGAGTATTTTTACTGTTTACAAAAATTCAATGTACAACAAAATTGTCTCCTATTGGTTATAATAGTACTTGATAAAATCAATAGTATGTGATGAAATAAAATGGCTGTTGTTCTTGTATAATAGAACCTCTTTAAGAAGATGATTCTTATGTGATATTAACCTATTTATTGATCAACTGCTGACTAATATATCTGTAAAAAGTCAAAACAAAAAGGGGCATATTTAGTTGGTAACCAGCGTACTACAGATTGACCTTTGCAGGACCTACACTGGTAGCTATTGAGTATATATATCACAACTTCGTACAACTTAAGAAGTTTGTAAGATCAAACTTTATCAAGCTACATAATTGTGTTAGTTGATTATGAGCTACAATGCTCAAAACTTGTTATAAGGGATGGACTGTGGCCTAGGGGTTAGAACACACCTGACTTCCAATCAGGAGGTTGTGTGTTCAAACCTCACCTTAGGTATCAAAAATACTTTCATAGTAATTCCATCCCACTGTCGGATGAAACTTTCAACTGTGGTCCCGTCTCTATATGACCTTAGCTGTTGCTGGGACATTAAAGCTTTTCACTTTTCAAAACTCGTTAAGCCCATTTCACATATTGTAAAATGCGATTCAATCAATCGATCCATTGTCACAGTTTGCTTCCATATCTATTACCGTCTCTTTCACGTATCAATGTGGTTATAACTTTATAAATCAATATGATGTGATGTGTCTCGGGGACAAATTGGGGCGTATGAGGTTTTTATCAGTGTAGCTCCTGATCATGTAACAAAGTCTGCATATATCCAATATTGGATGAGATATGTGTCTATGCAGGGGCGGATCCAGCATTTGGGGAACGGGGTGGGGTGGTTGTCTAGTTGCGAAGGTAACTCTTGCAATCTACTCCCGTACCGTCCGTAGCTAGTATGGTACGGGAGTAATTGCAAGTTACCGTTTGCAACTAGGGGGTTGTCCTATTTTTGAGCTCTTCGAAATGCACTTTCCTGGGTTTTACGGCATTTAAATTCAGACTCCAACCAGTGGTAAACTGTGATCTATATAAACTCCGTGGCTGAACCCCCCTCTAAATCCGCCTCTGCTATGACTGGAGAAATGGGGCTTATGCGATTTATAAACTCATCCCCGCTTTTTGTCGATATTGATTTTTGGAAAATTGTATTTTTTTTTGGTAAATTGGTATTAAATTCCGAGCTCATATAAAATGCAATTTGACATGAGCTCTGATGAATTTTTTTGTCAATTTGTCAAAATATAACTTGATTGTCAAATTAAATATCGGCAAAATATGGCGGTAGAACAAGGGAGGTAATTTCAGACCTGGGCTTTGATAAAGGACAGCTTGATAGTCTAGGGGTAGTGCATTGTACTTCAATGTTGTGGGTTCAGCCCCCACCATAGGCATGGAAAATACTTTCCCAGTATTTCCATCCCACTGATCTTTCAAATGAGAATTGAGACCGAGGTCCTGTTTCTGTATGACGTTGGCTGTTGCTGGGATGCTAAACCCTTTCACCTGCGTGTGGTTGGTTCGGAGCATGTGAGGCGGGGAATTTAACGATGGGGTTCATCCTGACTGGAATCTTGATATCCCTGGTTGGGCCCTCGGGTACATTTTATTTTTGGCTTTATTAAGAGTTGAATCCGGTTATTATACCCATTATAAATGGAGTAAGATTAGTTCTAATCATATTACTTTTATGGAATGGAGCTAAGTGACTGGCACCAGATTGAGTTATTCTAATTTCAGGGCTGAATATATGTTGTTTCTGTAGATATTGAGTTCTGATTGTGGGATCCCCCACCCCCATCCATCCGAACCAGTGAATATGGGATTCGACTCCATTATCCCGACCTAACATGACCTTAGTTTGACAGGCTGTTAAACACCATTAAATAGAATAATAAACCTTTCACCATTGCATTTTGATTACATTTACAGTTGGATGTTCAGGAGAGGCTCTGCAACATGACGTATAAGGAAACAGAACTGTTCTCCGACTTGCTGAAGGAGTACGTCTCGGAAGACGCCCTTATTGATAAGGTAAGTGGTGGATGGACCGTGGAAATGAGTGGTGCAATTGGGCATGGACCGTGGAAATGAGTGGTGCAATTGGGCATGAACCGTGGAAATGAGTGGTGCAATTGGGCATGGACCGTGGAAATGAGTGGTGCAATTGGGCATGGACCGTGGAAATGAGTGGTGTAATTGGGCATGTACCGTGGAAATTAGTGGTGTAATTGGGCGTGGACCGTGGAAATGAGTGGTGTAATTGGGCATGGACTGAGGAAATGAGTGGTGTAATTGGGCGTGGACCGAGGAAATGAGTGGTGCAATTGGGCATGGACCGTGGAAATGAGTGGTGCAATTGGGTGTGTACCGTGGAAATGAGTGGTGCAATTGGGCGTGGACCGTGAAAATGGACCTTATAGCAGTTGTAGCCAATGTAGATGCTAATCATTCGTGCACACTGGTGTATTTTACGCACTTATTTTAGCTGAATACGCATTGATTTTCAGAAGTGGGAGTACAAAATACTGGCAACAATTTGAAAATACTCATTGATTTTCATAATTGAGGAATTAAACAGATCTAATAATGTTGAAAATTCACTTAGTTAGGCTGTAAAAAGCTGTTTACAGCTGAAACTCAAATAAGTGAATGTTTAACTGTCTTTCATTTTTTGATCATTTATTCCCTTTTTGAAAACGGAACAATTCCGTAATCCATTTGTAAAAAAAGAAATGCATTGTATTTGAAATCAAGGGGTATAATACTGTTTAGATACAAAGCTTATCTGGAGATCTGCACAATCGCCACATCACAGATGTGCATCGCATTTTCCGATCATGACCCAGACCAGCTAAATTTGAAATTTCTGTGGCATTTTTAAGCAAATTTGAAAACTGTCTGTTTTCACAAATTCCAGTTTTAACTTTCAGCTGAAAAATAAATTCAATGAAATATATAACATGATAACTGTTCCAGTTGTGGTCTTTTTCCCTTGAAATGGCTACACATTTGAGTATACTGTTCCATCAGAATATTGTGTATCCTCGGCCCAGAATGGGTCCACTGTAGGGAAGTATCAAATTGTAAAAGTAACAAAAGAAATAAAAAATGATGTTACACTTGATTATAGCCCAAAATGCTAAACGGTTACTTTCCTATGGCCATTGGCAGCCATCTTGGTGGCCATCTTGCATTTCTTTAATGGTTCAAGGATATCCGGTTGATATCCGCCTGATATTAATAATAGCGATCCTAAGGATGCAGAATCAAGCGAGAGAAAAAAACTATACAGGCCTGGGGCCCGTTTCACTAAACTTCGTAGGACTAAAATGTTTGTAAGTGCAAAATTAGGATCGTCTGGAAATTTCAATTGATGGATTTACATTTACATTTACATATGCAGCCTATGCCCAATACATGTACATTTGTAAATCCAATAATTGTTTACAAGAAGACATTGTTAATGTTAAATTTACAGACTATCATAATTTTGCAGTTACGAACATTTTAGACTTACAAAGTTTAGTGAAACGGCCCCCTGACTACTACGATCTACCATTATTATTTTCAGCTGCACCTACAGACCTTAGATTTGAAAAAGTTTGACTCTAAACTGCAGGAATTTGTCACAGATGTAAGTACACGTAGTTGTCAATTTTAATTTGCTGTCCATGTATTGCAAAGAAATAAAATGGAGAATAAAACACATGTGACAAAAATTATACATAATTATGATAGTTCCAACTAACTTTAGGGATGGTTTGTGGCCTAGAGGTTAGAACACCTGACTTCCAATCCAGAGGTTGTGGGTTCAAATCTCAACTTACGCATCAAAAATACTTTCATAGTATTTCCATCCCACTGGTCTGTCGGATGAGATTTAAACTGTGGTCCCATCTCTATATGACCTTAGCTGTTGGTGGGACATTAAACACATTCACTTTCACTTGCTCAAAATTGGTTATTTCTAATGTGAACCATATGTCAATATTGTCTGTTGTAAATTATAATGACAACACAATGTACCATTTCATGATATAATTTTCACTGTTTACTATCAGAATTGCGCATGTTACTTTTTGTAAACCCCTTGCAAGTGAAGAAATTCTACACATTCTAGACCCTGCTGTGTGAATTGAGTAACCTTGTGAGTAGCATACCAATATCGCCCAATTTAGTGCTGCATCCATGATTTTATCACATACAGTTTAATAAATGAAGGAGTGAGTGGACGAAGGGTTCTACTAACACTTTCAAATGTATTAAATCCAATATGCTCTTTGTCCGTGCTGAGTACAGTCACCAAGTCATAATTACACATGTTACATTTACACATGTAGGTTGAGCAATTATACACGTTCCAGACCGTCCGTATGAATTGAGTAACCTTGTGACTTTTTGTAAACCCCTTGCAGGTGGAGAAATTCTACATGTTCCACTCTTCCATATGAATTGAGTAACCTGGTGACTTTTTGTAAACCCCTTGCAGGTGGAGAAATTCTACACGTTCCAGACCGTTCCAGACCATTCCGTATGAATTGAGTAACCTTGTGACTTTTTGGTAAACCCCTTGCAGGTAGAAAATTTCTACATGTTCCAGACTCTTCCGCATATATTGAGTAACCTTGTGACTTTTTGTAAAGCCCTTGCAAGTGGAGAAATACTACACATTCGAGACCCCTCTGTATGAATCTAGTAACCAATTGACATTTTGTAAATCCCTTGCAGGTGGACAAATTCTACACGTTCCAGACCCTTCCTCATGAATTGAGTAGTAAACCCCTTGCAGGTGAAGACATTCTACACATTCCAGACCCTTCTGTATTAATTGAGTAACGGTGACTTTTTGTAAATCCCTTGCAGGTGGAGAAATTCTACACATTCCAGACCCTTCTGTACGAGTTGAGTAACCTTGTGGATAGTCTGCCCCAGGATGGGTGTAAGGCGATGGCCGATGGCAACAGCTCCACTCCCAAACCGACGCCCATAAACCCCTCAAAGGTATGCTGCCGTTACCTCATATTTTATGGTTTGAAATGTGGCTGTGACCAGAGAAAAATGAGGCTTATGGGATTTGTGACCAGTGTAGCTTGTGATCAAATATCACACTCCTGTTGCTTGTTAGCAGCATGAATGGTGTTTCGTTGATGGAATGGCGAACAGTGCAGATCCAGATGAGACTGGTGATTTTTAGCCCGTTTTTTAAAAAAAAAATCCAGGCTATTGGATTGGCGAAAGCCGGGCGGGCGGGCGGGCGGGCGGCGGGCGGACGGGCGGCATCCACAATCAATGTTAAGTTTTCGTGTTTTGAGTCCATTTCTTTGTTACTGTACCACCTAGGACCACCAAACTTTCACAGCTTCATAATCAAGGGGTGCCCACCACATATCACTATCCAACATGTTACCTTTTTAGCCAGGTTTTTTGAAAAAAAATCCAGGCTATTGGATTGGCGAAAGCCGGGCGGGCAGGCGGGCGGGCGGGCGGTCGGGTGGTCGGGCGGCGTCCACAATCAATGTTAAGTTTTCGTGTTCGAGTCCATTTCTTTGTTACTGTACCACCTAGGACCACCAAACTTTCACAGCTTCATAATCAAGGGGTGCCCACCACATATCACTATCCAACATGTTATTTTTTTTTTTAACTTGACCCATTTTTTCCGCGCAGTCGACTTAGCCATTTTCAATGTTAAGTTTTCGCGTTTACAATGTTAAGTTTTCCTGTTTATGTCCATTTCTTTGGTACTGTACCACCTAGGACCACCAAACTTTCACAGTTTCATAATCAAGGGGTGCCCACCACATATCACTATCCAACATGTTACTGTTTTTTTAACTTGACCCATTTTTTCCGCGCAGTCGACTTAGCCATTTTCAATGTTAAGTTTGCGCGTTTACAATGTTAAGTTTTCGTGTTTAAGTCCATTTCTTTGGTACTGTACCACCTAGGACCACCAAACTTTCACAGCTTCATAACCAAGGTGTGCCTACCACATAGAACTATCCAACATGTGACCATTTTTTTACCTTCACCTATTATTTCTACGTAATTGACTTAGCCATTTTCAACGTTAACTTTTTAACGTACGTCTGGTTAAAGTTTTTTGGTTAAAACTTTTTTGTTATACTATATCTCTGCAACTGCTTCGCCCATTACCTTGAAACTTCACATGGGTGTTTATCATCATCCATATTTTCATTCTACCCCCCAACCGTGCGGCCCCTGTGCCCAATGTCAAGGTCAAATTACTTTGAATTTTTTTGCTAAAGTTTTTTCGTGTACTATATCTCTGTAACTGCTTCACCCAATACCTTGATACTTCACATGGGTGTTTATCATCATTGTCGCACCTGCTTGCAGAAAGCGCGATCCTGTGCCCAATGTCAAGGTCAAATTACTTTGAATTTTTTGGTTAAAAGTTTTTTCGTGTACTATATTATATCTCTGCAACTGCTTCACCCAATACCTTGATACTTCACATGGGTGTTTATCATCATTGTCGCACCTGCTTGCGGAAAGCGCGATCCTGTGCCCAATGTCAAGGTCAAATTACTTTGAATTTTTTTGTTAAAGTTTTTTCGTGTACTATATCTGCAACTTCTTCACCCAATACCTTGATACTTCACATGGGTGTTTATCATCATTGTCGCACCTGCTTGCGCAAAGCGCGATATCGTCGGCATTTTGGCATACATCCGTCCGTTCGTCCGTGTGTCCGGTTAAAAGTTTTTTGGTTAAAGTTTTTCCATCTACTATATCTATTTTTTTAGTGTCCATGCCTCGCACCAAGGCGCGACATGCAGGCCACGGTCATCTAGTCTACAAAAAGTGGGTATAATTATGTTATCCAAGTGTCTATGCTTGAAAAAAACCTGGCCTTCGTGGCTTTGCCTCGTTTCTTGTTCTTTGAATGGAATAGAAGTATATGTGACCCTTTCATCCCCAAAATAGCTGGAATGGATTTTGATATGTTAATTTTGCAACAAATCCAACAGTCACAAAATTATTTTCAGACTAGTCCACTTATGAAAAGGGGGTGTTTTTGTTCTCAAAAATATGAAAATTACTTGCAAAAAGTGCAGATCCTGATGAGACGGCTCTTTACGAGCCGGCTCATCTAAATCTACGGTGTTTGTTACACAAGTTAAATTTCTGGCCTCCAGGGTTGAATTGATTAATTTGCCACTTGCCCCAGTGCAGCTGCATTATTTGTATTGTTTATATCAAGTTCACCATCAATCAATCTCTCACCCATCAATCAATCTCTCACCCATCAATCAATCTCTCACCCATCAATCAATCTCTCACCCATCAATCAATCTCTCGCCCATCAATCAATCTCTCGCCCATCAATCAATCTCTCACCCATCAATCAATCTCTCACCCATCAATCAATCTCTCACCCAATCAATACATTAATTTGATTGATCAATCAGTCTCTCAATCAATCCCTCAATCAGTCAATTTCTCGAGCAATGTAAATAAAAAAATCAATCAATCAAAATGTCAGTCAGTCAATCAGCCATAATTTATATTCATTCGTCGATCAATAAATCGACCAATTTCCAGCCCACGCTAGAGATGGGTTGTGGCTTAGGGGTTAGAACAGTTGACTTCCAATCCGGAGGTTGTGGGTTCAAACCTCGCCTAGGGCATCAAAAATACTTTCATAGTATTTCCATCCCACTGGTCTGTCGGATGAGACTTTCAACTGTGGTCCCGTCTCTATATGACCTTAGCTGTTGCTGGGACGTTAAACCCATTCACTTTCCAGCCCACGCTAGTACCACCTCTGGACGACAGATCGCAGAAGCCCAATAAGTTTGCCGGCCTGCTCAAATTCTGGGACGGAATGCAGAGGACAATCTGTGGCCACAAACCGCCGGATAGACACTACCGCCGGCGCGCAGACAAGCAGACGCAACGCGATGATTCTCAGGATGGGGAAAATGAGACTCGCGAACGGCCAGAAGCTCCTCTCCACAGGTCAAAAAGGTCATCGGATGACCTTGAGCATTTTGAGGACAGTTTTAATTATGGTATGTTCGTGCTGTTCGGAAAATGACTCGGCGTTTGATTATACAGACTCTGAAGAATGATAATGGAATTTTCACATTTTCGCTAGTTTGGAATTTATTACATTTATGTGAATAAAAATGGGAATACATGCATAATGAAAAAAAATGTTAGGATGAACATTTTTTAAAATGGAAAATATACAAATTTATTCTGTTCGAATGTATGAAATATATAGTTCTTCTATGATCAGAAAACCAATTGTTAACACAACAGAACTTACAGTGTAAAGGTGCAAAAGGTGGTTAAATATAGATCCGAAACAAACAACAAAATTTTATTCATCGTTTAGGGATGGGATGTGGCCTAGGGGTTAAAACACCTGACTTAATTGTGGGTTCAAACCTTGCCTAGGGCATCAACAAATACTTTATTAGTATTTCCATCCCACTGGTCTGTCGGATGAGACTTTAAACTGTGGTCACGTCTCTTTATGACCTTAGCTGTTGCTGGGACGTTAAACCCTTTCTCTTTTTCACTTTACTCATCTTTAACGACTTTAATGGCCTATCTAGCTCCTGTTCTGTGACTGGAGAAATGGCTTTTATAGTATTTGTGTCTCCTGATCTGTGTTTGTGTGTGAATGGAAAAAAATGATGTTTATCATATCTTAGTTCAGTCTAGCTCCTGATTTATGACTGGAAAATTGTTATTTGTGGTATCTACGGCCAGCCTAGCCCCTGAATATCGTCTCTGTCCATCCAGCATCTCTGGGGCTGAACAGTGTTCAGGAGAAGAACCTGAAGATCCTACTGCACGTGCTGTACAGCAATCCTAAAGTCCTGTACGCCCCCAACAACACCGCCGCCGACGATATCATACGCAAGGTAGGCATATTATAAAAATACAGTATACAGTCTACACTCGTTTACTCAAAGTCCAGGGGACAGAGGAAAATACTTTGAGTTAATGATAATTTGAGTTAACGAGAGTTATTATATAGGAAAACAGGTACTTGGGACTGAGAATTTAACTTTTAGTAGTTTGATTAAAGCGAGTTTGAGGTAACGAGTATACTGTAATCCATAAATGAAATTGAAAGTTGGTACAAAATTTAGAGCTCGTGTCGATATCCGAATTTCTGTCAAATTTCAATATCATTGATGAAAATATATTAGCGTGCATCCAGATAATGGCTTGATACACTCAGCGGGCCACAGTGAGTGAGTGAGTGAGTGATTGAGTGGGTGGGTGGGTGGGTGGGTGGTGGTGGTGGTGGTGGTGGAGGGAGGGAGGGAGGGTGGGTGGGTGGGTGAGAGAGAGAGAGAGAAGTGAGTGAGAGAGAGAGAGAATGAAAAAATCAACCCGCAAATTAGTAAATCCACCAACCAACATGTCAATCACCCATCAGAGCTCCAGATAAGCTGTGTGTCGACCGAGTATTAAACCCCCTGATTTCAAATTCAATGCATATTTTACTTTTACAACTGTATTATTGATTTTCTTTCATATTAAATAGGGAATAAATTATAAAATATATATTTTAAAAATTCACTTATTTAAGCTGCAAAAAGCAAACAGTATTTGCTTTTTGGAGCTCAACTAAGTAAATGTTCAACTTTATTGCAGTATTTTCACTACTCAATTTGCAAATCAATGCGTATTTTCACATTACTGTGAGTTTTTGTACTCCTACTTTTGATAATCAATGCATACTCGGCTAAAATAAGTGCGTAAAATACGCCACTATGCTGGAGCTCTGACCCATTGTCTTTAGGCCAATGAAACATTCCAACTGGTGGACAGTGTGAACGTCTATGCTAGGAAGTGGCTCAACATCTCCGCTGACCTACAGGCGTATTTACAACAGGGACTGACCAAGGCAAATCTCACAGCTATCAGACATGTAAGTTGCATCTAAATTATCATAATTCCAGCACAAAAATATTTACACAATTCCCTAACATTTGATTGGCCCGTAGCAAGTGTCTGTCCAAAATTTATATCCCAGTAAACTCCCACGCCAAACTATTTTCCGTAACTGTGAGGCGCAGTTAAAATAATTCTTAAGAAAACGGAAAATAAACAGATTTTCTTGATGAATTTATTTCAAATGCTGGAATTATAAGGAATGAATGACCTTTTTGTGGAATTTATCGGGGATATAAACTTGGAAAAGTTACGGGAATACTGAACGAGGCCTTCGTCCAGTATTCCCGCGACTTTTCCAAGTTTATACCCCGATAAATTCCACAAAAAGGCCATTCATTCCTATAATCAGTGTAGACCCAGAACAGCAATGTATCAAAGTCGATCCGTATTCAAAAACTTATTCCTTAGCCTGGAAAAAAATAGTACAGGATTTTTGCCACCTTAGTATGTAATAAAATAACTTTGGTATTTTCTTTATTAAACTATTTGAAGCACTCAACTTGGCCTGCTATTGCCAAGTTTATAAACCTTTTGCTTTTTTCCAGATTCAATAAGACTCGAAGAAGCGTACCGGCCTATTATCTATCTTGGCCCTAAATCCCGCCATTGCCAAGTTTATAAACCTTTTGCCATTTTCCAGATTCAATCAGACTTGAAGAAGCGTACTGGCATACTATCCATCTTGACCCAAAATCCCTCCATTGCCAAGTTTATAAACCTTTTGCTCTTTTCCAAATATAACAGACTTAAAGTAGCGTACAGACCTACTATTCACCTTGTTCCTACATCTCGCCATTTCCTAGTTTATAAACCTCTTGCTCTTTTCAAGATACAACAAGACATGAAGAAGCGTACCGGCCTACTATCCATCTTGACCCTAAATCCCGCCATTGCCAAGTTTATAAACCTGGACATCCCAGACATGTCGGTGTTCCTTCACGAGATCGACTCGATTGACAACGCAGCCTGCACCTGGCTCACCCTGATGTCGGGAATAAACCTCAACGTCTTCAAGGGATTTCAGACGGAATGGGAGCTGGTCGACTTCTTCCTGAATGATCAGTATCGGCAGAATGTCAGCGTCGTTGCTGGTTAGTATGTTGTATGCTGTAAACTGTGTCTGTGACTGGAGAAAAGGGGTTTATGGGATTTGTTTCCAGGGTAGCTTCTGATCAAATAGTACACTCCTGTAGACTGATAGCAATCTATATTTTTTGTCAGAAGCATGACTGGTGTTTGTATGCAATAGTGGAGTGGTGGAGAGTGAATTTACAATCAATTCTTTTTGTCGAGGCTACTTATGGAAAGCGATCATAATTCGACGACAGCGATTGAATCTATGATGTCAATACTTTACTGCCCGCCTGCCCGCTCGCCTGAACGCCCGCCTCGCCCGCTGCCCGCCCGCTCCGCCCGCCCGCCCGCACCCCGCCCGCCATGTCTGTAAGATTTGCATTAAAGATTTTGGGTACCCATTATCTCTGCAACCGTAAGTCAGATTGACTTGAAACTTCATATACTATATTATCATTCATCTTTTCATTCTAGAGACCGCCTATGTGGCTATCATGCAAAATGTTAGCCTGGGTATCAGTGAGCTCCTGCTCACTTGCTCTAGTTAAAAAAAGTGCCAATCTTTTCAAATAATTTCTGAAAATATTTTCATATATCAGTAATGCATACCTAATTTCAGGGCTATATATATATCTTTTGTCGAGCCCGCTTGCGGAAAGCGAGACATAGTGATCACAATGACGTCCGGGTGTCCGTGTGTCCGTCCGGGCAAACGAGAGGGCACTTGTTGGGTACAAAAGTATCCAACAAATGCTCTCGCGTTGGCTGGGCAAGCTTTTTAGGGGTCTTATTGGGTAGGGTTAGGGTTAGTGTTGGGTATTTTTGGGTATTTTTCATACAGTAAAAACCCAACAAATATTCATTCGTAGGAACGTCCGTCCGTCCGTCCGTCCGTCCGTTTAGGGGGGTTTAGGGGCTAGGGGGAGATTTATTCCATTAGCCCCTAAACCTATTGTAGTTTAGGGGCTGTTCCTTTGATCTTTTACGGAACAAATAGCCCATAAACCCAAAATGTTAGTACGTGTCCGTCCGGGCAAACAAGAGAGCACTTGTTGGGTACAAAAGTACCCAACAAATGCTCTCTCGTTTGCTGGGCAAGCTTTTTAGGGGTCTTATTGGGTAGCGTTAGGGTTAGTGTTGGGTATTTTTGGGTATTTTTTAACATGTAAAAACCCAACAAGTATCCTACCGTAGGACCGTCCTTCCGTCCGTCTGTCCGTCCGAAATCTGCTAAAGTTTTTAAAAATACCATCAAATGCCTCGGCGGGCTCGACATGTGGGCTGCGGCCATCTGGTTTATGTAAATATTCCGTTCTGATTTTGGGATTCTCCCCCCAATGCAGCAGGTTACATGCGGGATTTAATCTGTTGGCCTGGCCTTAAATAACCCTTGCTGTTGATAGTTCATTAAACACCAATAAATCAAATCGGTAATGCATACATCACCTCAATATTTCCGGTGTGGTATCCTGATAACGGGCTTCAATACCGAAGGTTGTGGGTTCTATCTCCACCTTCAGCATGAATTAATACTTTCATAGTATTTCCATCCAACTTATCTCTCGGACGAGATTTGAAACTGAGGCCCTCCTCTTCTCTATATGACCTCGGCCTTTGCTGAAATAAACCCTTTCACCGTTTTCAGGTGTGGTGTTTGAAAACATCAAAGCGAACAAGTCGCTACCAGCCCATATTCGATACAAGATCCGACAGAACGCTACATTTACGCCGACCACAAAACGGGTCCGTGACCGCTACTGGTACCCCGGACCGGGAGCCGGCAACTACCCGTACTACTCATTTGGATTCCTTTGGATACAGGTAACAGAAGTATTTGGTATAGCGGTTTGTCTCCACGGTTTCCAATTTGAGATATTACACTGAAGCACAGCATATTCTAACCTTTTCTACCCCAATAACTGAACTCATGAACCACTTCACTGATTTTGATAATATTTGGCCACAATGTGTGTCTAGGGTTTGTTTTGCATACGACCCATGTCCAACCACCCAAGGTCAAGGTTACTGAGGACTTATGTTTTGTAAGGTAAAAATGTTATATTTCTTTTTCTTTACATTAACCCTTACTACGCTGAATTAAATGTTGTCGTCTGCTGGAAATGTTTTATTTTCAATATTTCTCTACAAAAACCTGGTTTTGACAGCACATGAGAATCGTCTCCAGTGGAGACGATTCTCATGTGCTTGTCAAAACCAGTTTTTTTGTTAAGAATTAAAACAAAAATGAAAAACAGCAGACGGCAATTTCCGTCAACAGCGTAGGAAGGGTTGCCAGTACGACCCATGTATGCAGAGGGGCATCACATGTTCTGTCATGAACACAAACCTGAAACCATGGCGTTTATGATCAGCATGGAAATTTATTCACAATGTATCTGCCCTCAATATTCATATACAGTTAACACCCGTTACCTCAAACTCTCTGAAGTCAAACTACTGATAATTAAGTCAAATTGTTGGTCCCAAGGTCACTGAGGTTTTTTTTTTTATTATTATTTATTAGTATCAAGGCTGCCAGCGAGAGATAAGCTTCATTTAATGATGCCATTTCTTGTTTACCATTACAATGCTGAATTTAATTTTTGTCGCGCCCGCTTGCGGAAAGCGTGATATAGTCGGCCGTTTGGCGTACGTACGTTAAAGTTTTTGGTTAAGTTGTTTGGTTAAGTTGTTTGGTTAAGTTTTTTGGTTAAAGTTGTTTGGTTAAGTTTTTTGGTTAAAGTTTTTGGTTAAGTTCTTTGGTTAAAGTTTTTGGTTAAGTTTTTTTGTTAAGTTGTTTGGTTAAGTTTTTTGGTTAAAGTTTTTGGTTAAAGTTTTTCGTTATACTATATCGCTGCAACTGCTTTGCCCATTACCTTGAAACTTCACATGGGTGTTTATCATCATCTATATTTTCCATTCTACCCCCCTCCCGTGCGGCCCCTGTGCCCAATGTCAAGGTCAAATTACTTTGAACTTTTTGGTTAAGTTTTTTGGTTAAAGTTTTTGGTTAAGTTAACTTTTGCTTAAGTTTTTTGCTTAAGTTTTTTGGTTAAAGTTTTTCGTTATACTACATCTCTGCAACTGCTTTGCCCATTACCTTGAAACTTCATATGGGTGTTTATCATCATCTATATTTTCATTCTACCCCCCTCCCGTGCGGCCCCTGTGCCCAATGTCAAGGTCAAATTACTTTGAACTTTTTGGTTAAGTTTTTTGGTTAAAGTTTTTGGTTAAGTTAACTTTTGGTTAAGTTTTTTGCTTAAGTTTTTTGGTTAAAGTTTTTCGTTATACTACATCTCTGCAACTGCTTTGCCCATTACCTTGAAACTTCATATGGGTGTTTATCATCATCTATATTTTCATTCTACCCCACTCCCGTGCGGCTCCTGTGCCCAATGTCAAGGTCAAATTACTTTGAAGTTTTTGGTTAAGTTTCTTGGTTTAAGTTTTTGGTTAAGTTTTTTGGTTAAAGTTTTTGGTTAAAGTTTTTCGTTATATACTCAACAAAACTAGAAACGTCCCTGTTTTATAGCCGGTGTAGCTCTGTCTATGTATGTACCACATGTTCAAAGTACATGTATTTTAAACCGTGGCGATGTTCAGAATACGATCGTGTAGAGTTGAGCCGATACACACGGTTTACATAGCGGCCAGTGACCGGAACGTTGATTTCCACTTTTTGCACGTGCACGCTATACTTGTCATCGATAAGGTGATTCAGTTCATGTCGTACCATTCATGCGATAGGGGCTATTCGGAAAATTAAAAAACTTTTTAATTTTTCACTGTTTTCGATATGCCACGGCTTTCCGAAAACGAGCGAAATCAGGCAATTGGGATGCTTGCGGGTGGGATGGCCGCCAGGGCGGTCGCGCCTCGGTTTGGTTGCTGTCGGAAGACGATTGATCGTCTTGCAGCCCGGTACCAGCAGACTGGGGCTGTTCACGACCGGCAGCGACCTGGTAGGCCTCGTGTAACGACGGCTAGAGCCGATCGTTACATTACGTTGACGCACTTACGTCAACGTCGATTGGCAGCCACAGTCACTGCTAGGCGATACGGTGTCTCAGGGCAGACCATTCGCAACCGGTTACGTCGTAAGGCCCAACCAATCCGGGCACGCCGCCCGTACACTGGTCAGATAATGACCCAACGTCAGCGTGCTGCCAGACTGTTATGGGCGCGACGTCATCTGAACTGGAGAAGGGCTGACTGGAACCGAGTTTTGTTCACCGATGAATCTCGGTTCACAGTTAGTCATGCTGACGGAAGATTACGGGTATACAGGCGTAAAAAATTAAAGATTCACCGATTGTTGCATTGTTGAGAAGAACAGGTTTGGGGGAGGGAGCGTAATGGTCTGGGGTGGGATCATGGGAAACCGGAAGACAGATTTGGTTGTTGTACAGGGCAACATCAATGCACAACGTTATGTTGCAGATGTGCTAAATGCACATGCCTTACCATTTATCCGTCAGCATGGTCCTGGTGTGACATTGATGCACGACAATGCCCGCCCTCACGTAGCCAGGGTGACCACTCAATACTTACAGCAAAACAACGTCGACGTCATGCCATGGCCCGCGGTCTCCCCGGATCTCAATCCCATTGAGCACATATGGGATGAGCTGGGCCGCAAAGCACGAGCTAACCATCAGATTGACAATGTTCGCGATCTTACACGGGCGTTACAACGGGAATGGAGGAATTTGCCCAACGCACTGGTATTGCGTTACGTCACGTCGATGCGGCGTAGGATCATTGCATGCATTCATGCAAATGGTGGCCACACTCGGTACTAACGAGATTTACTGAATTTGCCACATTACTTACCGTATTTAGCCGCGTATTACGCGCATTTTTTCAGCCCCATTTTTAATCCAGAAGTCGCCCTGCGCGTTATAAGTAGGAACATAAATTTCAAACATTTTTTCCAACTGATTTCGGCCAGTTTCACGCAAACAAAACAAGCCCGGAAACGGAAATGTCAATTTTTGACAGACGTTTAAATACGCATAGTGTGAAACAAGAGAAAATGAATCAATCGATATGAATGGGTGCGGTAAGTATAGATTGATGGTAAATTGGTATATTTTGGGATTTAATATAGCCAGGCTCGTAACATAAGAGGCTACGTGTATTAGAGGAAATTTACGTGTTTTCTGTATTTACGCTGGTGTACCGATCTCATATCGGTCAAATGTTGCCTGTCGGGTATTGTTTGGTTGTACATATTCAAAGTGACGTCACACGTCTGCCATTCTGTGAATAATTAATGAGGACAGTGAATAATTAATGAGGACAGATCATCTCAATCCCATAAGCGCTTAATGTAAGATTTTAGATGCTAAATCAAGCTTCGCGCACATTCAGATCGCATTCGGTAACACTCGGTAATGGTCGTTTTTCGTTGCTAGGTGCCGACTGACTGTGTTACTATTTTTGTAAAGTATTGACAAGTATTCACGCCATTCTCCATACATAGCCACATTTTGGCATTTGCTGTCTCGAAATTAAATTTATCTACGCTGGTGTCTCATATCGGTCAATTGTTGTCGGCTTGTTATCGGTGGTTGTGAAATTTTCAATGTGACGTCACGCGTCAGCCATTATGTGAATAATTAATGAGGACAGTAGTTGTAAAGCAAATCAACCTTATGACGTGTGCGAGCAGCGTAGCATACACGCAGTCAGATCAGTACAGTATAAGTGGATAACATTCAATCAATAAACATGCTAAGCTGAGGCTATACGCTGTATTCTACAGCGACTGCTATGTCTATTTTTAAACCCTATCAATAAACGGTGAATACACACTACACGTGTGTACTGTGTCAATATTTGGCTGGGGTACAGGTGTTTCAGTATCGCCTTGGGGAAGCTGTCTGTCTGACACATGGCTGCCACGTGTTGTTGATTATCGACCTGATTACGGGGCGACACGTGACTTGCTGTGTTGAATGCCAAATGTAGTGGATTAAATAAAAACAAAAATTCTTCGTAAGTAGTTCCAATAAACATGCGTCGTAAATTTTTTTAATTTTTAATTAGCATATTAATCGGTAAATACCAATAAATGCAACACTAACTGCTTTGAGAAAGCCTACCCGCACACGTTCAGCATTGTGGATGTGAACTCGGAAAGCAATTTTCTTATACTAATGACAAAATTTCGGCCGTTTTTTTTCGTGAAAATTGTCTGCGCGCTATTTACTAGAACTGTTTTTTTACCCATTTTTTTGCCCCAAAATAGGGATGCGCGCAATACACCAATGCGCGCAATACACGGCTAAATACGGTATTGAAATTCCATCTCTAAACATTAAGTAACACATTTCTGAGCTTTTGTGATTTTTGATTTTGACCCCTACCGCCCTTGGCCGGTTATCTCTCGAATATTTAACAAGATATCCAAATGCAATTTATTGGCTTTGATACAGAAATGAATGAACTTGTTTTTCCATTTTGATTTTTAAAAGTAACCCTTTTGGTTTTTGATGAATCTTTCCTTAAACATGGAGGGACGTTTCTAGTTTTGCTCAGTATACTATATCTCTGCAACTGCTTTGCCCATTACCTTGAAACTTCACATGGGTGTTTATCATCATCTATATCTTCATTCTACCCCCCTTCCGTGCGGCCCCTGTGCCCAATGTCAAGGTCAAATTACTTTGAAGTTTTTGGTTAAGTTTTTTGGTTAAAGTTTTTGGTTAAAGTTTTTGGTTAAGTTTTTTGGTTAAGTTTTTTGGTTAAGTTTTTTGGTTAAAGTTTTTTGTTATACTATATCTCTGCAACTGCTTGGCCCATTACCTTGAAACTTCACATGGGTGTTTATCATCATCTACATTTTCATTCTACCCCCCTCCCGTGCGGCCCCTGTGCCCAATGTCAAGGTCAAATTACTTTGAAGTTTTTGGTTAAAGTTTTTGGTTAAGTTTTTGGGTTAAAGTTTTTCGTTATTCTATATCTCTGCAACTGCTTTGCCTATTACCTTGAAACTTCACATGGGTGTTTATCATCATCTATATTTTCATTCTACCCCCCTTCCGTGCGGCCCCTGTGCCCAATGTCAAGGTCAAATTACTTTGAAGTTTTTGGTTAAGTTTTTTGGTTAAGTTGTTTGGTTAAGTTTTTTGGTTAAAGTTTTTGGTTGAGTTCTTTGGTTAAAGTTTTTGGTTTTTTTTTTTGGTTAAGTTTTTTGGTTAAAGTTTTTCGTTATACTATATCTCTGCAACTGCTTTGCCCATTACCTTGAAACTTCACATGGGTGTTTATCATCATCTATATTTTCATTCTACCCCCCTCCCGTGCGGCCCCTGTGCCCAATGTCAAGGTCAAATTACTTTGAAGTTTTTGGTTAGGTTTTTTGGTTAAAGTCTTTGGTTAAGTTTTTTGGTTAAAGTTTTTCGTTATACTATATATTTTTTTTTAGTGTCCATGCCTCGCCACAAGGCGCGACATGCAGGCCGCGGCCATCTAGTGTTATTGGCTGTTTATTGTTTAGATGCTTTGACAGAACTTTAGAAAACTGGTGTAAAACCATGTTTTTATTGAGAGAAAACAAAATATAATTCAACAGACAACGTACGATTCCTACATTCTAAGGGTTAAAAGGGATCTATGTCTTTGAATTAAATTAAAATATTTTACAATATTGACTCTTTGCATGCTGGCGGTGAAAGTTTTCTCTTTAAATATGTCTTGAAATTTCATTAGATTTGCGTCCAGAGGACATATTCATGATATTTATAGGGAGAAATAAAAGAAAATACAATGAATTGTCGTCTGCTATTTTTGAACTATTTATAGCCCACAAATTTCCCAGCATGCAAAGAGTTCAAACCAATATATATGCCAACCAATTACAAATGTGTGACTCGATAGAGGTAATGTAAACAGACCAACACAATTCAAATGTACGAATTCATAAATTTTGAATATTTTAACCGAACGTCTCTAAATGCAATCTATAAAAGAAAATACAATGAATTGTCGTCTGCTATTTTTGAACTATTTATAGCCCACAAATTTCCCAGCATGCAAAGAGTTCAAACCAATATATATGCCAACCAATTACAAATGTGTGACTCGATAGAGGTAATGTAAACAGACCAACACAATTCAAATGTACGAATTCATAAATTTTGAATATTTTAACCGAACGTCTCTAAATGCAATCTCAGAAGACACTGTGATGGTTTTTCATCACTTTGGTCTGCTGGGAAATTTGTGGGCTATAAATAGTTCAAAAATAGCAGATGACAATTCATTGTATTTTTAGCTCACCTGAGCAAAGCTCATGTGCGCTATTCTTATGGCAAAGTGTCCGTCGTCCGTCGTCCGTCGTCCGTGAACATTTTCAATCATCTTCTTCTCCCGAACTGCTGAGCCGATGTTGGTCAAACTTTACAGTGATGATATATGGGTGATGCCATTTCAGATTTGTTAAAATGAAGGTCATCGACAATCCAAGATGGCCGCCGTAGAAAATTAGGTCAAATTCTTAAAAAATCTTCTTCTCACGAACCGCCAGGCCGATTTTGACGAAACTTTGTATGAATGATCGATAGTTAATGCTGATTCAGATTTGTTCATATGGTGGCCCCTGGGTCAAAAATGGGCGAATATGGTCATATCATATATCAAATCGAAGGTATCGACTAGTCGATCACTCTGGAGCATTTTTTGTCTAAATCAGATGATTTTGTCATCCAAGATGGCCACCGAAAGGTAAAAAAGTTGTTCTTTTACTAAAGATTTCAAACGTATTCTTCTTGTGAACTGCTTGGCCGATATTGGCCAAACTTAACTGTAATGGTCTGTGGGTGAAGCCTGTCCAATTTTGTTAAAATGGAGGTCATCACCAAATCCAAGATGTCCACCGTTGAAAAGTAGGTCAAATTGTTAAAAAAACTTCTTCTCACAAACCTCCAAGCCGATTTCGACGAAACTTGGTGTGAATGATTGATAGTTAATGCTGTTTCAGATTTGTTCATATGGTGGCCCCTGGGTCAAAAATGGGCATGGCCCGAGGGGTCAACTAGGGGTCAAATTATATTTTTGCCCGAATATGGTCATATAATATATCAATTCGAAGGTATCGACTAGTCGATCACTCTGGAGCATTTTTTGTCTAAATCAGATGATTTTGTCATCCAAGATGGCCACCGATAGGTAAAAAAGTTGTTCTTTTACTAAAGATTTCAAACGTATTCTTCTTGTGAACTGCTTGGCCAATATTGGCCAAACTTAACTGTAATGGTCTGTGGGTGAAGCCTGTCCATTTTTTGTCGCGCCCGCTTGTGGAAAGCGCGATATAGTCGGAATTTTGGCGTACGTACGTACGTGTGTCCGGTTAAAGTTTTTGGTTAAGTTGTTTGCTTAAGTTTTTTGGTTAAAGTTTTTGGTTGAGTTCTTTGGTTAAAGTTTTTGGTTAAGTTTTGTGGGCAAAGGTTTTCGTTATACTATATCTCTGCAACTGCTTTGCCCATTACCTTGAAACTTCACATGGGTGTTTATCATCATCTATATTTTCATTCTACCCCCCTCCCGTGCGGCCCCTGTGCCCAATGTCAAGGTCAAATTACTTTGAAGTTTTTGGTTAAGTTTTTGTCGCGCCCGCTTGCGGAAAGCGCGATATAGTCGGCACTTTGGCGTACGTACGTACGTGGTAAATTAACGTACGTGTGTCCGGTTAAAGTTTTTGGTTAAGTTGTTTGGTTAAGTTTTTTGGTTAAAGTTTTTGGTTGAGTTCTTTGGTTAAATTTTTTGGTTAAGTTTTTTGGTTAAGTTTTTTGGTTAAAGTTTTTCGTTATACTATATCTCTGCAACTGCTTTGCCCATTACCTTGAAACTTCACATGGGTGTTTATCATCATCTGTATTTTCATTCTACCCCACTCCCGTGCGGCCCCTGTGCCCAATGTCAAGGTCAAATTACTTTGAAGTTTTTGGTTAAGTTTTTTGGTTAAAGTTTTTGGTTAAGTTTTTTGGTTAAGTTTTTTGGTTAAGTTTTTTGGTTAAGTTTTTCGTTATACTATATCTTTTCTTTTAGTGTCCATGCCTCGCCACAAGGCGCGACATGCAGGCCGCGGCCATCTAGTGTTAAAATGGAGGTCATCACCAAATCCAAGATGTCCGCCGTTGAAAAGTAGGTCAAATTGTCAAAAAAATCTTCTTCTCACAAACCTCCAGGCCGATTTCGACGAAACTTGGTGTGAATGATTGATATTTAACGCTGTTTCAGATTTGTTCATGGTGGCACCTGGGTCAAAAATGGGCGTGGCCCAAGGGGTCAACTAGGGGTCAAATTATATTTTTGACCGAATATGGTCATATAATATATCCAATCCAAGGTATCGACGAGACGATCACGCTGGAGCATGTTTTACCAAAATCAGATGATTACGTCATCCAAGATGGCCACCGACAGGTCAAAAGGTTGTTCTTTTACTAAAGATTTCAAAGGACTTCTTCTTGTGAACTGCTTGGCAGATATTGACCAAACTTAACTGAAACGGTTTGTTGGTGAAGCCTGTTCATTTTTGTCAAAATGGAGGTCATCACCAAATCCAAGATGTCCGCCATTGAAAAGTAGGTCAAATTGTCAAAAAATCTTCTCAGAAATCGCCAGGCCGATTTCGATGAAACTTTGTATGAATGATCGATAGCTAACGCTGATTCAGATTTGTTCATATGGTGGCTTCTGGGTAAAAAATGGTCATAGCCCGAGGGGTCAAATAGGGGTCAAATTTTATTTTTGACCGAATATGGTCATTTTATATATCAAATCGAAGGTATAGCAGTAAATCACATGCACATTCGCAATATATGTTAGATCAGAAGGTACCAACAAATTATGTGGAACATTTGAAGTTGTAAGTAAAGAGTCTTTGTGAAATCAAGATGACCACTATGGATGCTTTTAGGTGAGCGATACAGGCCCATTTGGGCCTCTTGTCTTTTATTTCTCCCTATAAATATCATGAATATGTCTTGGAATTTCATTAGATTTGCGTCCAGAGGACGCAATTCTAATGAAATTTCAAGACATATTTAATCTTGTGATTATAAAAAAAAAGAGTAATATATTGGGAATCAAAAGTAAGTTACAAGTTTGAAACAGATACGTTTATTATGGAACTTAATTTGGGAAAATATTGAAAATTTCCATTCCTGTTTTGTTTTGTCAGTTAATTATGATGTGAAAAATGTTGATATTATTCATGTTGATTTAATTTATTTTGACATCTATATGTGACCTTGTTGAATGTGTGTATAACTTGATCAACCAATCACTCAATCTAATTTACAATGGTATTTTTCCTGTGTGTTGTAAGGATGTGATAGAGCGAGCGATAATCAACGTACAAGTGGGCCGAGACGTGATAGAACCCGGGACGTACCTGATGCGGTTCCCATACCCGTGCTGGCTGTCCGACAAGTAAGTACTGAATAACATCGGCATTTCAGTAGACATGTTCAGTAGAAACTGTAGACTATGTTTTAACCCTTTCACCCCTCAGTAACCGACATGGAATATTTCATATTGCGTTTGAGACTGTTCCATTATGTAGAAAAGTGTATCATTTTGTAAAAAAAAATAAAAATCACAAATGGTGCAGATCTTGAGGAGATTGTGTCACGAGCCGTCCCATCACGATCTACACTGTTTGCAAATATTAGGAAAGAGGTCTCTAGTGTTGAAAGGGTTAAGCTTATGCTTGGGACAGCATGCCTACAATATTGTACAAAATAATATTTTGGAACGATTTGAGTAAATACTGTCGAGCGTTATACTTAGGAATGATACTTTGTTTTTATGTTGATTGTGTGAACAGTCATAGCCATGTAGAAAATTATATTATTTTGCCTAAATCGAACTCGGCAACATAAATATATGACTACTGTCTGTTTCACGTTAACCTGCCCAACTTTTACACCTATTTAAACACCCTTTTTCAGCAAAATTTAGCAATGAGCCATCTTTTTATTTTTAGCTTACCTGAGCGAAGCTCATGTGAGCTATTGTTACCGCAATGTGTCCGTCGTCCTCGTCGTCGTCGTCCTTGAACATTTTCAAACGTCTTCTCTTCGGTAACCATTGAGCCTATAGTCACTAAACTTCATGGTCATGGTCCTTAGGTAGGGGGATTACAAAATTGTTAAAATGATGTCATTACGTAATCCAAGATGGCCGCCGTCTAAAAATAGCACAAATTCTTCAAAAATCTTCTTCTCAAGAACCGCCAACCGGATTTCGACAAAACTTGGTAGGAATGATCAATGTACAATGCTCTTTCAAAGTTGTTAAAATGGTGACCCCGGGGTCAAAAATGGGCATGGCCCGTGGGGTCAAATTGGGGTCAAATTTTATTTTTGACTGAATATGGTCATGTCATATACCAAATTGAAGGTATTAATGAGGCAATCACTCTGGTGCATTTTTTGTCGAAATCAGATAGTTATGTCATCCAAGATGGCCGCCGAAAGGTCAAAAGGTCGTTCTTTTATTAGAGATTTCAAAATTCTTCTTTACATGAACCGCTTTGCCCATGGTAGCCAAACTTAAAAGTTATGGTCCATGGGTGAAACCTTTTCATATTTGTTAAAATGGAGGTCATCGCTAATCCAAGATGGCCGCCATCTAAAAATAGCATAAATTCTTAAAAAATCTTCTCATGAACTGCTAGCCGGATTTCAACAAAACTTGGTAGGAATGATCGATGTACAATGCTCTTTCAAAGTTGTTAAAATGGTGACCCCGGGGTCAAAAATGGGCGTGGCCCGTGGGGTCAAATTGGGGTCAAATTTTATTTTTGACCGAATATGGTCCTGTTATATATCAAATTGAAGGTATCAACGAGGCGATCACTCTGGTACATTTTTTGTTGAAATCGGATTGTTATGTCATCCAAGATGGCCGCCGAAATGTCAAAAGGTCGTTCTTTTATTAGAGATTTCAAAATTCTTCTTCACATGAACCGCTTGACCCATGGTTGCCAAACTTAAAAGTTATGGTCCATGGGTGAAGCCTTTTCAAATTTGTTAAAATGGAGGTCATCGCTAATCCAAGATGGCCGCCGTCTAAAAATAGCATAAATTCTTAAAAAATCTTCTTCTCATGAACCGCTAGCCGGATTTTGACGAAACTTGGTAGGAATGATTGATGTACAATGCTCTTTCAAAGTTGTTAAAATGGTGACCCCGGGGTCAAAAATGGGCATGGCCCGTGGGGTCAAATTTTATTTTTGACCGAATATGGTCACGTTATATCGAAGGTATCAATGAGGCGATCACTCTGGTACATTATTTGTCGAAATCGGATTGTTATGTCATCCAAGATGGCCGCCGAAATGTCAAAAGGTCGTTCTTTTATTAGAGATTTCAAAATTCTTCTTCACATGAACCACTTGGCCTATGGTAGCCAAACTTAAAAGTTATGGTCCATGGGTGAAGCCTTTTCAGATTTGTTAAAATGGAGGTCATCGCTAATCCAAGATGGCCGCCATCTAAAAATAGCATATATTCTTAAAAAATCTTCTCATGAACTGCTGGCCGGATTTCGACGAAACTTGGTAGGAATGATCGATTTACAATGCTCTTTCAAAGTTGTGAAAATGGTGACCCTGGGGTCAAAAATGGGCATGGCCCGTGGTGTGAAATTGGGGTCAAATTTTATTTTTGACCGAATATGCTCATGTCATATATCAAATTGAAAGTATCGATGAGGCGATTGCTCTGGTGCAATATTTGTCGGAATCGGATGATTATATCATCCATGATGGCCACCAAAAGGTCCATTTATTCAAGATTTTTAACGTCTTTTTCTCAGGAACCACATAGCCGATGCTGGACAAACTTCATAGGAAGTTAAGATCCTTGGGTGAAGCATTTTCAAATTTGGTACAATGAGAGTCATCGCTTAATCCAAGATGACCATAGCACAATTTTTTTAAAACACATGAACTCTTTCACATTCTCCTCTGGTGTTAATGGAGTCAGGTGAGCGGATTAGGGCCATCATGGCCCTCTTGTTTTAAATTCAGTCCTATAATGAAGTAATAGCCATATATCAAGAATTGAATGCAGGGTTGCAATGTTAAAATGTCAAGTGCGATCATATTTTCAACATTTTTCTAGCATCGAACTGCTTGCTGGATTTCATCATTAAAAACAAGACACTAACCTTGTATTTATGAGAGCAAATCTTGCCAGGTTGAAAAATAAAGGAATTGAGCCTCCATTTCTCGGTGTTCGTACAAGAATTACAGAAGAAAATGCCGAGAATTTGGTTAAAATACAACATGATGTCATCATCATCTGCTACAGCTTTCGTATCTATTGACAACGCCAAGCTGAGGTTGGCACGCTGTTCCTACCACGCAAAATTAATTGCACCTATCCTCGCACATCGACACCGGTGTAAATCTACATTCTCTAATGGTATGACTTGGGAACACCATATATACGTCATTTCCGGCGGAAGTATACAGTCACTTCCTGTGAGCCAGTTTCTTTGCCGGACGAATTTCCGGCGGACAACATGGTTTACTAAATGCTGATTGGTTGGTGAAGGTCACGAGTTTAATCAAATCAAGTTTGTTAGCATTCACAATTTACAATACATTAGGACGTATTAGCAATAGTATCAGATCGACTTGGAACCTTATGGATGAATGATATTCGCTAAATATATGAAGATTAAATGATTAATTGATATATTTTAATGCAAATTGTTTAAATTATATGCCAGAAAATGATGTTAATAAACAAATTTATTAAGAATTTGTGTTCAGTTCGCAATAATAGTTGTTGTTGTTGTTTACCGGAAGTGATTATTGCAATAGCAGTTTCTTGTTTTATTGTCAACAACTATAATTCGGTGAAATGAATTTATAAGGCAAAAGCCCATCCATGACTGTTTATTCGAAATAACTTTGTTATTAGACGGATTTTCTTGAAATAAAAAGTAGGCTCATTTCTAAAAAATAGTTTTATATTGTTTTATATAAAAAAATAAGCAGTTTGGAGTGTTTTTATAGCAATAAATCTTGGGCAGCATTTCACGGAACAGACAATAGTGTGTTTGATATTGGGAATGGTGCTAATTGAACGTAATTTGTTTAACCTTTACAATTCTCAATAAAATTTTGTTGTCTGCTGAATATTTTTTATATTTCATATTTAGCAGCAAAATCATAGTTTGGCACCACTTTAGAATCATTTCTATGGGAAATGATTCTAAATGCTGCCAAACTATGTTTTTGCTGATAAATATGGAATATAAAAAATATTCAGCAGACGACTATTTGTAATGAATGACACCAATAGTGTTGTGCTTCAGCATTTTTGTGTCTTCAGTGTACAAGGACTAACGGCTTTATTATAGAGCTTGTGAAGGTAAATTGGTTAGTAAAAATCCAGGGGACTGAGGAAAAGACTTGAGGTAACGAACGAAAATTTGAGTTAACGAGATGTATTATATTGGAACTTGGGACCAAGAATTTGACTTTGAATTATCAGTAGTTTGATTTCAGAGAGTTTTGAGGCAATGAGTGTAGACTATATGAATATTGAGGGCAGATGCATTGTTAATAAATTTCCATGCTGATCCTAATCGCTATGGTTTCAGGTTTGAGTTCATGATAGAACATGTGATGCCGCTCTGCCTGACCATTTCCTGGGTGTACTCCGTCGCTATGCTTGTCCAGAGTATTGTCTACGAAAAGGAGCAGAGACTAAAAGAGGTATTGTGACCTTTCTTTTCGGATGTACACCATACCGTGATGTTTGATTTAAACAATATTTATTTCAAGATGAGAATTGAAACAGATGTCCCATCTCTATACGACCATAGCTGTTGCTGGGACATTAAATCCATTCACTTTCACTTTTTCTATTTCAAGGGAGATAAGTGATATTCATAATACATACAGTTTCGAAAGAGAATTAGAAAACAAGCTTTTTTATGCTTATTAATGTGAATTCTTCTGAACATTTCAAGCAAAGTGGCTAATTATGTTTATTTTGTAATACTGAATAATAACATTTAAATTCCACACTCCGAAAAATTAATGTGGCTTTGACTGGAGAAATGGGGCATATGGATTTTGCGACCAGTGAGGATCCAGATCAGCCTGTGCATCCGCACAGTCTGAACAGGATCTGCACTCTTCACCATTCTATCAATGAAACACCTGTGGTGCTTCTAACAAGCAATGTAGATTGTTATCAGGCTACTTGCAAAGTACACAAACATGGCCTGGATAACTCCGGGATGTATACAAGAACATGTTGGTGAAGCTTTCTATTCTTTTTCATCCCCAAATAAACTATTTTGTGGAATGAGCTGATAATGTAATGAAACGCGATTAAAATTGATAATGAACTCAATGCTTCATGATAACATTGTATATGTTTCTGGGGCCCATTTCACTAAATTTTGTACAACACAAATGTTTTTCACTTCACACATTAACATGGTTTGTCAATGTTACCATTTTCCACCGACATGTAGGGGTTATTATAGGAATGAATGGCCTTTTTGTTGAATTTATCAGGGATATAAACTTGGAAAAGTCGCAGGAATACTGAACGAAGGCTTTTCGGCCTTCGTCCAGTATTCCCGCGTCTTTTCCAAGTTTATACCCCGATAAATTCAACAAAAAGGCCATTCATTCCTTATAATTCCAGCATTTGAAATAAATTCATCAAGAAAATGTGTTTATTTTCCGTTTTCTTAAGAATTATTTTAACTGCGCCTCACGGTTATGGAAAGTAGTTCGGCGTGGGAGTTTACTGGGATATAAATTTTGGACAGAGACTTGCTACGGGCCAATCAAATGTTAGGGAATTGTGTAAATATTTTTGTGCTGGAATTATTAAATTTGAACAAATCAAACAAACCCTTCCCTAAATCGGCTGCTAATGCAAACTTTGTTGTACATTTTAGTGTTGCACTTACAAACTTCTTAGCCGTAAGAAATTTAGTGAAACGGGCCCATGTTCTGCATATGCAATGTGTAACCCATTTGTGCAAGTGTATCTGTGTAGCCTGTTTTCATTATTAAAATTTGTAACCAGTTATCTTGACGAGGTAATTGCCTTTAGGCTGTATTGTGACCACCGACACTCGTGTTGCCACAGGTGATGAAGATGATGGGTCTAAGCAACTTCGTCCATTGGTTCGCATGGTTCATAACGACGTTCACCCAGTTCAGCATCACCATGGCGATACTGACTGCCATGTTGAAGTACGGTCACGTGCTCACGTACAGCAACCCCCTGGTCGTGTTCACGACTCTCGAGGTGTTCGGCTTGGCGACTATATCATTCTGGTGAGTGTCACCTTTATAATGGGGGAAGTGAAGAGTGTCTTTGTTGGTAATGGGAAATAAATATTGTCTGCTATTGCAGGGAATGAATATTGTCATCTGTTACAGGAAATAAATTCTGTCGTCTGCTGTTAATGGAAATTAATATTGTTGTCCGCAGTTTCAGGAAACAAATATCGTTGTCTACAATAGAGTATTGTTATCTCCTGTAAGAGGTAAATAGTGCTGTCTTCTGTTATTGGATGTAGTTGTATGCAGTTTTTATGGAAAATTCACCTGACAACTGACTTCCAATCCGGAGGTTGTGGGTTCAAACATCACTTTAGGCGGCAGAAATAATTTCATAGTATTTCCATCCCACTGGACTGTCGGATGAGACATGCCACTGATGTCCCGTCCTGTAATTGCTGGAGCGTTAAACCCATTCATTTTCTCCCAATGCAGCATGTTAAATGCGGGATCGAACCCGTTGACCCAGCCTTAACTGACTTTAGTTGCTGATAGGCAGTTAACCCTCGTGACGAGCCCTCTCATCTGGATCTGCACATTTTGCAAGTACTTTTCATATTTTTGAGAACAACAACACCCCCTTTTCATAAATTGACTTGTCCGAAAATAACGTATCAAAATTTATTCCTAGAAAGGGTTGAAAATAATTCCTTTCAATTTCAGTTTCTTAGTGAGTACATTGTATTCGAAGGCGAAGGTTGCGGCGGCGTGTGCAGGGATCGTGTATTTCCTGACATATGTTCCCTACATGTACGTGGCCATTAAAGAGGACGTGGCCGGCGACAGTATCTCGTCCATCGTCAAGACACTCGTGGTGAGGCGATACGCTCATCTTATAAATAGGTTACCAGACTTGGAAAATGATGAGTAATTTCCCTTAGACCGCTATCTTAATTTTTTTGTCGTCTGCTGTTTATTTTCCATTTTTATCATCAAAAACATGCTTTGACAGCACTTTAGAATAATTTACAACATGCTTTGACAGCACCTCAGAATCATTTCCATTGGAAATGATTCTGAAGTGCTGTCAAACCATGTTTTTATTGAGAAATAAGGCAAGATAGACAATTGTTGTGTGTAGCGATCTAAGGGTTAGAACTACTTCTGGGGCAGCATTAGCATTGAGTTTTGTCAATTTGATGTCATATTGCTTAGTTTGAACTTAAACTAAGCAAATTGGTATGCAACCGACAAACTCCGCCAATTCTAACATCAAGGATGCCCTAAAAGTTGTTCTAAGGGCAGTTACTCTTGATTGTTCAAGTTTGGTAAGCTGCATTGTTTTAAACTCCTTGTGTCTCTACCACTGTAAGCCGGATTTGAATCTTTATTTTCTTCTTCATCATAATCCATATTTCCATTCTAATGAAGGTCATAGTCAGATTTTGTTAATTTATTTTACTGACAACGCCTTGGTGGGCTTGTCATGTAGGTCGCTGTTCATTCTACAAAGAGGAGGGGGTTGGGCTCACAAATAACTTGTCTTTGAACAACTTGATTTTGTGTAGTTTCTTACTTTGATGGTCATGTAACTTTATATTTATAAACGAAAAACCATCTCTTATTCCAGTCGCTATTCTCGACGACTGCATTCGGTCTCGGCGGGAAATACTTTGCTTTCTATGAGGAGGAAGGAGTGGGCGTCCAGTGGGCGAACATCAATATCTCGCCCATCGAGGACGATGAGTTCAACCTGCTCATGGTCATCATGATGATGATATTCGACTCCTTCCTCTATGGATTGCTCGCCTGGTACATCGAAAACGTTTTCCC
Organism: Conchocele bisecta; assembly: GCA_029237695.1. Taxonomy (NCBI): domain Eukaryota; kingdom Metazoa; phylum Mollusca; class Bivalvia; order Lucinida; family Thyasiridae; genus Conchocele; species Conchocele bisecta. The sequence continues at coordinate 106,744,583 of CM055268.1, forward strand.
AGGTACGTTACGGTATTTAGATGCAGTTTTTTATCTACCATTTTGAGTTGGTGAGTCAAATTGGTTTCCTTTCGTAAAATAATAAAATATCTGAATTTTGGTGTCACCGCGAAAAAATGTGTAAAAAGGGGGTGTTTTTGTTCTCAAAAATATGAAAATTACTTGCAAAAGGTGCAGATCCTGATGAGATGGCTCGAAACTATACAGGTCTTTAGTCCTAGTTTTAAATCTAAAAAATATGTAAATGTAAGTACGTTTTCACCAATAACAAAAAGTCACCCTCCCCAAAATGTTTGCCTTTCCAGGATCGTACGGACTACCCAAGCCGTGGTATTTCCCGTTCTCGGCGACCTACTGGTGTGGCGGGTCTATGAAGCACCAGGAGGCGGACTGCTGCAGCCCGTTGGACATGTGTCGCCGGAACACTGGCTTCTCCGTAATGGAGGAGGACCAGGCGTGTGCCATGCAACAAGACCCAGGTACAACAGAAATGGGGCTGTCACTCGAGAAATGGGGCTTATGGGATTTGTGACCATCGCTGAGCCAGATCAAATAGTACACTCCCATGGCTGGATAATGATATATACTGCTGGCTAGAAGCATAATGTTTCATTGATGGAATGGCAAATAGATCTGCACTGTTCGCCCGTCATGCTTTTAGTAAGCAGTATATATTATATCGTTATCATGCACATGTCTTCAGTCACAGCCACAAATAGCATAGGTCTTATTAATAGCAGAGCTCCAGATAAGCTGCGTATTTGCTTAAATACCCTATTAAAATTGCCAAAAACCCAATTGAAATCAGAAGTAGTGAGTATCAAAAAGCAATTACAATTTGGTGGTACATTTATCATGCTGCAGAAAACAATAAACCAACCACAAATATAGCATATATTTCTTATTTTCCATGAAAACACATCTTGGTATTTCATTAGAATTGTCTCCAAGGAGACAATTCTAATGAAATGCCAAGACACGTTTTCATTTTGAAGCAAACTATTCAATAATTGCAGTCTGTTGATGTGTAAACAGTAGTTTGATTTTATTTTACCCAATTAATATTTTGAAATACCCAATTGCTTCAGAAATGAAGGAGTGAAAATACTCAATTACTAATTCCTTATCTGGAGCCCTGTAATAGGTTAACCAACTTGGAAAATCACCAGTATTTTCTCTTAGAACAAGACGAACGGCATCGTATGACTACCACTACCGCATGACGTCACTTTAATAATGCAATGTAAACAAATCTGGATTCTTTTCAATGAATGCCATGTTATATGTGCCCATCCTATAGCATAAAACATTAATAGAATACCATGCTATCATCTTTTGATATTAACCCATTAACGACGAGATACAATTATAGTAGTATGAAACTTTTTACGTTGAAACAATCCTATTTTCTTTATGTCATCTCGAAAGTATATGTTGTTACCACTCATTTGAACCGTCTCAACGAGACGGTTCAAATGAGTGGTAACAACATATACCTTTATGGAGAAATAAACAAAATAATGAGATTTTTTCAACAAACATTATTGTATCCTTGGCTTGAAATGGCTCAAGTCCACCAGGCTTGGCTCAGAAACACGTTTCCTAGCCTTGCCTGATAAACTTGATATCAAAAGAAACTAACCAGGTATTCTCTATTTCCAGATCACACCTCGAAGTTTGAAGCAGAACCGGATCATCTGACACAGGGCGTGTGTATCGATAATCTCACAAAGGTTTACAAAACTGGCAAAAAGCTTGCCGTGAAAAACCTCCGCTTGAACTTGTACGAAGGACAGATAACAGCTTTCCTTGGCCACAACGGTGCGGGTAAAACCACAACAATGTCCATATTAACTGGACTATATCCCCCGACATCGGGCTCGGCATCGGTTTACGGTCACGATATTCGCACCGATATGGAGGTGATTCGACAAGGACTGGGCATGTGCCCACAACACAACGTGTTGTTTGAGAAACTGACGGTCGAGGAACATCTCTGGTTCTACGGTCGCCTGAAGGGGATGAAGAATAGTGACATCAATGCTGAGATGGATTCGTAAGTACATGTGCGGGCGGATGGGTGGGAGGATGATCTGGGTCTGTGTTGGTCGCAAACATAGCAAGATCCCTTTGCTATGCTTGGAAATAATTTGTGACACTTTCTACATGTTCAACATGTATTGTGTCAGTGCAGCTTCTGTTCTGCTTCTCACAAACAATAGATGTTTCAACCCATTTAGTGAAGGTCTGTTCTAGTTTTCTGTCGAAATTTTGAAAACTAATATTGGGCAAGTCTTTCGGAAATTACTTTGAAAGATGGCACAAATCTTTGAGAACCTCCAATGTGATTTATGGAATAATCAGAACAATATGAAGGCATATTCTCGAAAGATTTCCAGCTAAAGCTAAGCTATATGTAAATAGTGTCAATAAACGCACAGTTAGCGATATTCAATTTTTGTTTGCACAAACAAAGAATTCTTTGATCAGGTAAATTGACGCTGCAAATTGACAGTTCAATGAACAAGTGTGAAATACTGCATATTAATATTTTCCAGACCAAAGGAATGGTTTTAATTGATAAAAAAAAACATATGTAACGAAATTGACGGTTGTAGATTGTATAGTTGACTCGCTTCAAACCAGTCTCTGTCAAATACTCCAGTAACTCAAAATCCCGGCACAGTTGCTATATAAATCATTTAATATTTTACTTAAAACTTAAACTATAACAAATTTGAAGTCTCAAACCAAATACATTGTCCCTTGAGCATTCCCAATTGAATTGTTTTCTTTAACAGTTATGAGTATAACCTATGCATGCATATGTGGCTGTGACTGGAGACATGGGGCTTATGGGTTTTGTGACCAGTGTAGATCCAGATCAGCCTGTGCATCCGCACAGTCTGATCAAGATCTGCACTTTTTGCCATTTCATCAATGAAACACCCGTCGTTCTTCTAACGAGCAATATGAAACCCATAAGCCCCATTTCAATATAAAACCAATAAGCCCCATTTCAATATAAAACCTATAAGCCCAGTTTCAAAACCCATAAGCCCCATTTCAATATAAAACCCATAAGCCCCATTTCAATATAAAACCCATAAGCCACATACAGTTGTTTCTGTCAAAATCTTCTGGGTTTATACGTGTACAAAGTGTTGTGCGTTGCGTATCCGTGGAGTTTCCGTTAGTTGCGTTTCAAACCGTGTGTCGTCTACGTGTAATACGTTTTCGGCCATGCGTTGCGTTTCCCCACTCTTGCGCATGCGCGAAAGTCGAGCAAACCGTGTTCAACGCATTGAGTTTCAAAAGTGTGTAATCCGTGTACAACGGTTGTAAACGTATACAACGGTTGTAAACAACGCATTGAGTTTCAAAAGCGTGTAATCCGTGTACAACGGTTGTAAACGTATACAACGGTTGTAAACGTATACAACGCTAAGGTAAACCGTTTAAACGATTTAACGCTTTTTTTGACGAACGGTTACACGCTTCTACATGTACACAGCACCGTACAGACGAAACCGTGTTATACGTATAACACGTTTCCACGGGTTTTAACGCATTACACGTTTTGGTATGCCAACCGTGTATCGCGTAGAATGCGCAGCATGCTCAGATCGTTCTTCGTGTGTGTATATATACTTCTAGACTGCAGGGCTTCTAAAATTTTCAGTTTTCCGGTTCTGGCCGATTTTTGAACTCTCAGACCGATTGAGATTTGAAAACTAGTCTTAAAAATCGGTCCGAGAAAAATTGCCAGTCGGCTGCTATTTCGCTATAAACCTTGTAAATTTACCGGTTTTGACCAAGTAATTTATGACACATATCCGCGGGCCATATCCCTGTTAAACCAGTGTGCAGCTCGCTGTGTATTCAGTTTCTCCATATATCGATTTTTCTTAACACATGCGTGGGAGAGGTGTATAGCGGATTAGTGACTGAAATAGACTGGCTTCAGCGTAAAGATACGAGAGTTCCTAGATTCGCCATTTCTGAGGTCTATAAATACATTAAATATGCCTAAAAGCATCAATGAATGAAGAAACAAAATTAATTTTTATATGGAGGGTGTAAAATAAAAAAAATATTGTTTTTTTCTTCATTAATTGAAGATTTTAGGCATATTTAATGTATTTATAGACCTCGGTCCGTTACTTCAACCTGTGATATTACACAGACGAGATTTGTGTGTCGCTTTGTGCAAAAAAATCGATAACACTAAGCCCTGTCAACTAACAGGTGCTTATTGTATGACATTATTCAGCACGAGAAATGCGTCGTGACCACTCCTTTAGGCTATGTTTTGAAATGTTACTGATTGGTCAACACGCCCTTTGATGTTCCGCAGACGTCGCGAACGTGTGACTCATGAGGCAATCATGCAGTAATCCATTTCATGCTGAGGATACGATTATGTTTGCGGGAAAATATTTTCCTTCTATGCACTCAGAAGTATATGCCGCGAGCACCATTTAAACCGTCTCATCGAGACGGTTCAAATGAGTGGTCACAACGTATACTTTCATTGAGAAATAACAAAAATAAAAATAAATTATTTAATAATTTCATACCCGTAAATGTGTATTCCGAAAGGAATGGATTACAAAAAAAACACTGGATTATACGCAGATCTGTCGCCATGTTTCGCCGATATTGATTTCGAAAATATTTTCCGTAAATGGTGTTGAAAAGTTGACACAAAATTCAGAGTTCATGCGGAATTTCGGTGGGATTATGCACGTATCAACAGCTAATCATCCACATGAATAGGCAGGACACGTGACCATTATTTATTAACAATTAATCCTTTTAAGCGCCTGTTGATCGCGAGCATTATACATTGTAATAAGCGTCTGTCTATCGCGAGCACTATACAACGTACCCCGACCATCGCGTTATAATGGAGCTGCAATGTATTGTTGTTTACACCCGTATAATTCATTTTCCATATCAGGGGCGAAATGAGTCTGCCTTACAATAATTCGCATGTGCGGAATGGTGGTACATGTAGGTGCGAAACGATCCGCCTGTAAACGATCCAGGCCGAACAGGTACATGTATTCGCGATATTTTAAAAGGGACGAAACAAGACCGCCTCGAAGCGATCGGGGCCGAACAGGTATTCGCGTTAAAACGTGTAACCGTTGTACACGCTTTCATATAGCTACACGCTTCCAGGTAAAGCGTTGTACACGTTTCAACGCTTTCACCTCGCTACATATGTATACGCCAAAGCGTGTTATACGCCTTGAAGCTAAACGTATTACACGCTTTAAAACGGTTTGACAATGTGTATTACACGTGTACAACGCTTTTAAACTAAACGGTTTGACAATGTGTATTACACGTGTACGAACCGTATTATACGTTTAAACAACGTATACAACGCTTTTAAACTAAACGGTTTGACAATGTGTATTACACGTGTACGAAACGTATTATACGTTTAAACAACGTATACAACGCTACAGCAAACCGTTGCGTTCGCGTTGCGTTCGCGTTGAGTTTGCAAGTGTTGTCTAAGGTGGAACAAAAACGCAGACTGCACTGTATGAGACACCCCATGTGATTTCCAGATTATTTGAAGACCTTGGCCTACCTGAAAAGCGGAAAAGCCGCATTGACTGTCTCTCGGGTGGCATGCAACGTAAACTCTCCGTTGCCATAGCGTTCGTTGGCGGCTCGCGCACTGTAATCCTGGACGAGCCCACGGCTGGTGTGGACCCGTATGCCCGGCGAGCCATCTGGGACCTGCTGGTACGATACAAAGCGGGACGCACGATCCTGCTGTCCACACACCACATGGACGAGGCTGACTTGCTCGGTGATAGGATCGGCATTATCTCGAACGGGGAGCTGAAATGTTGCGGGTCGTCGCTGTTCTTGAAGAACACGTTCTGCGAGGGATATCACCTGAACATCGTCAAACAGCAGGCGGAAGAAGGTATGTGGAACATCACTAAACCAAACACCATTTAAGACGAGCCATGGGATTGTGTACCTAAGCACGTGTGCGATTTTTCGTGAAATATATTTACAGAAACTGATATTTCAAAATTCTAATGCACAATTGCTATGGAAATTTCGTCAACTTCTTGATGTCATTTATGGAATAATATCGTAACTTTTGTAAATATTTTTCATGACATATCGCATATGTTCTTAGGTGCAAAATCACGTGGTGTGTCTCATTTCAGATCTGCTAGACTGATGTAATCATTGTATGTTGTTAAAACAGATTTAAGAACAGATTCTTTTCTGGCGTAGAGAAGGGATATTTAAGGAATAAAACCATGGGCTGTTGTGCATTTCAGTGAGATCTAAGTGTAAATGTCTACCAGCAAATGATATATGAAAATGATATATGATGTACAACACAATTCTTGAAAACATACCGGTTGTGATGGTGACAACATTGCAGGACCTAAGCAGACTGCATGAATGGTAGGGCGATTTCTGGATACAAAGTCAAAATAAATTTGGAAAATCAATTTGTATTTACTTCAAATACAGTCTACACTCGTTACCTCAAACTCTTAAGTCAAACTACTGATAACTCAGTCAAATTCTTGGTTCGAGGTAGATGTTTTCCTATATAATACATATTTTCCTCAGTCCCCTGGAGTAAACAAGTGTAGACTGTATATGTGTAAACTACATAAATATGTGCCTTATCTCGAGCTCTGGTATTTCTTATAGATACCATGTCCTACGATGACCTTGACGCTGATGAATTGTCAAAATCCCAGGATGCATTTGTGTCAAAATGCCAGGAGTCAAAGGTCACAGAATTCATCAGGAAATACGTGTTCACGGCGTACAAATCGTCAGAAACGCGACGAGAGCTTCACTACATTCTGTCATATGAGGAGGCCAAGAAAGGGAACTTTGAGAAATTATTCGCAGCCCTGGATTCTGAGCTGGAGGAGCTGTGTATAAGTAGCTACGGTGTTGCTGATAGTACTCTTGAGGAGGTGTTTCTGGAGGTCACCGAGAATGCCATCAAAGAGGCCGAAGGTACATGTACATGTGTGTTTTCTTTGGGAAATTCTTTTGAACATTTTTTTTCTGCTTTATTTCTCAATGAAAAAATATGTTGATGAGACGGTTCAACTGGATGGTAATAACAGACATTTTTTTTATGAGAAATGTATTTCAAGTTTTGGAATTGTGTGCATTTTATATTGTGAATATTGCTCTGCGAATAAACATGATATAAAATCCCTAGTGAAAATAAATATTTCTAGAAACCCATGCAACATCAGTTACAGATACTTTGGTGTCATTTCTGGTTTCAAAATCTAATTTTTAGATCATATAGCTCTTCTAAGTCATGTGCAATATATAGTTTGTTCAAGGATTATTTTAATTACTGAATGATTAATTGTTATATACTTCTACAACAGACAAAGAAACTCCAAAGCCAATAGAAACAGTGGATTCCTCTGAAACCAGAACAGACTCCTCCCCTTCTGCTACTACTGAGCTTCCATTGGACAATCTGCTGGCTGAAGCTGCAGGCGGCCAATCAGAACCTGACACACCTCCACCAATGACCAATTGGAAGCCGGCAATTGAGGTGGAGCTTGGAGACATGGCACAGGTGGCCAATCAGAGTGAAGATGTGGATCATGTGACAGACGATGAGGCCACTCAGCAGACTGATAATCAGATCAATATGCAAAGGCTGGAAAGAGCAAGAAGTAGAAATGGTAAGATCCTGTTATTGATACTTGTGGCTGTGACGAGGAATGGGGCTTATGGGATTGTGACCAGTGTAGCTCCTGATCAAGTAGCACACTCGTGTCGCCTGATAATGATCTACAGTCGCACCTGTACTTACGGCCACCTGTATTAAGCGTCTCCCTCCGTTAAGCGGCCATTTTATTTCCCCCCAATGAAAATTACTCTAAAATGCACCTGTATTAAGCGTGAACCTGTCTAACGCGGCCAACGGACAGGCAAAATCGTCCATTTTGCCTCGAAATCCTCGTTTTAGCGGCCATTCTCGGCAAAATATCGAAATTCTAAAAAAAAAGCTGGGACCAAATTCGTTCAGATAATCCCCATTTCCCACCCAGTGACCTAAATCTCGCTAATTGCAGGCCTGCCAAACTGTTTACAATACCATTTCAATTTGTTTTATGACACCCGATTGTTTGACCAAATTTTTCATCACATCATTACGCGATTCACTAAAATCATGACTACCCGCTGTGACAATAAAAGTCAAGGGTCGATAGTTTCAATAATTCCCCTAGCCAAACATTGCTTCTGGCTACTATAGTTGTCAGTTCAAAACACGTGTTATTCTCGTGGCCGAGTTATTTATACAGTACAGCCAATCGCTGGTAAGTAAAGGCAGCCCTTAGTGGCATGATTGACAGGTTACTGTGGCGAAAGACGTCGGCAATATATCTATCAGCGATTGATCATGAACCCGCTATAGTTAACTCCCTCCGAATACTCTCAACCAGACAAACAAACACATGCAAACACGCGTTTATTTCAACCAAATATGGCTAACTGTATTGTCAGAAAACATGAATAAGTCTGTAAATATCACGGACAATTTCGGCGATTTCGTACCTACGTAGTTTCGTCCTTTTGCAACTTTTTCCAATCGATGTTAACGTAACCCGATTTTTATGATAATTCAGTTTGGTATTAACTAAATATACAGAATTTATGCACATCCAAGTTCATAAATGATATTTTAAGGGAATTTAAACGGATTAATTTGCATGCATCATAATGTGCAAGTTATAGCGAGCGTGGCATGGGGACTGCTGTTATAAGCCGAGCTATGCTGACCGTGGGCCGTTGCCTAACTACATACGCCAGACAAACTGGTGATTTTCGGACGAACTGGTACATCTTGTAACAACAAACACGCGATTGACCCATCAAATTATTAAACGTTCCGTTTGATAATCCATTCTATTGTGCTTATTGTATTTACATTATCCAGTAGCGGATTCGGGGGGGGGGGGGGGGGCTTCAGAAATCCCGATTTTTCTTCTTCTTCTTTTTTTTTTTTTTTTTTTTTTTTTTTTACACAAAGACGCATTTTGTGTTTGGCATTTCTAATTGACATAGGCGCCGCTTAGATCAATGAGTATTCGAAATTAAAGTAAACACTGTATATCATGATGTACATATGAACATATGACTGTACATTAATTGTACATATAAATCTATATGGAACAAGTTATAAGTCGGTCCAAGATGAACCTCCATTAAGCACCCACCTGTGTTAAGCAAGCAATTTTGGACTTTCCCATGGCCGCTTGCTTAAGACAAGTTTGACTGTATATTGCTTGTTTGAAACATGACGGGTGTTTCACTATAAATGAAAAGACGAACAATGCATATTCTGATCAGATTGTGCACATGCACAGGCTGATCTGGATCTACACTGGTTGCAAAACCCATAAGCCCCATTTCTCCAGTCACAGCCACATTTGTTCTAGAACCAGGGCTGGGCTGTGGCCTAGGGGATAATGCATTGGACTTCAAAACCGGAGGTTGTGAGTTCAATCCTCACCCTAGCGTGAAAAATACTTCCATCCCACTGGTCTCTCAGATGGTACTCTAAACTGTGGTCCTGTCTCTATATGGCTTTTTGTAGGGACGGATTGTGGCCTATGGGTTAGAACACATGACTTCAAATAGGGAGGTTTTGGGTTCAAACCTCGCATTGGGCATCAAAAATACTTTCATAGTGTTTCCATCCTACTGGTCTGTCGGATGAGACTTTAAACTGTGGTCCTAGCTGTTGCTGGGACATAAAACCCATTCACTTTCACTTTTTGTTCTAGAACCAGACGTGAAGCATGCGGAACTGTACACGGGGAAAGGTTCGTACACCCTGTCTAGCAAATGGCTGCTTCTTAACCACTTCCGCGCCATGATCATGAAACGCTTCCACTATACTACTCGTAACTGGAAGGGCCTCTTCTCCCAGATCCTTCTACCGGCCCTGTTCGTCTCGATCGCGATGACGGTGGCACTGTCTGCTCCGAAAAACCAGGACCCACCGCCCCTGGAATTGAGTCCATCTCAGTACTTCAACCTGACGCAGCCACAGGGGAACTATATTCCGTATTCCAACGAGAAGAGTAGTCCTCGCGCGGAGAAGTATGTCCTTGACGCGGGACCAGACGCCATCATAAAAACGTTCCATTTATCGTCGGGTAAGAATTACGTTAACCCTTTCAACACTACAGACCTGTATAGCGGTGTTTGCAAACAGTGTAGATCCAGATGAGCCGTCTCCTGCACGTTTTGCATGAAATTTTCATATATTTATTTAGTGAAAATACCCCCGTTTTACAAATAGACTAGTCTGAAAATCATATTGTGACGATTGCATTTGTCGGAAAATTAACATATCGGCCCATTCCAGTTATTTAGGGTTGACAGGGTTAACCCTTCGAATGCGGGGAAACAAAAATTGTTGTCTGCTGCAGTTTTATATTGTCTTCTTAGTAAAACATGGTTTGTCAGCACTTTAGAATCATTTCCATTGGAAATGATTCTAAAGTGCTGCCAACCATGTTTTTGATAATAAAAATGGAAAATAGAAAATAAACAGCAGACAACAAAAATTAATTCAGCATTGTAAGTGTTGAGTATCCGTTTGGAATGTTTATGTCTGATGACATGTTGAACTGAAAAATAGCGACAAATAGTTGAATTCTTCAAAGTTTGCCTTCGTTCGTCCTGTACCTGTTATTATAAAGCATTCATCGAAATTGGTACTTCAAAACTGTATAACCCAGTCTCAACCTGTTGAAGATCATCAGAATCCTTGATTTCTACCATGATAAAGGAATACATGTGCTTGATATTCACAACATCTTTTGTCTGAAAATATGCATCAACGCTAGTGTTTTCAAGCAATGTAAAACAGGTAAATGTTTAAAAAAAAAAATAGATGTTTTTTGTCGCACCCACTTGCGGACAGCGCGATAGAGTCGGCACATTGGTGTACTATCAAAGCCTTGGCGGGCGCGACTTTTTCTTTTATATTTTACTATTTTTCTGACTGCATGTTTGCTATGGACTGTTTCACCAGATTCACCTACAATCTTTCTTTTGTATTGTAGGTGTCGGTGCAACCTGTGTTCTCAAGTCACCGTTCAACAGTTCAATGGACCGTGCGATGCTGAACAGCCTGAATATATCACACCACACGTTCCAACTGCTCTCCCAGTACTATGAGGAAGGATGTGAACGAGTTTTCATGCCCGGACTACGACTGGAGAACTACGTCCCACAGGCCGACATTATCTCGGAGAAGGACATGCCGCTGGAGGAGAATAGCACTGCCCCGCCCACAGGTAATACGATTGGATGAGACAAATAGCACTGCCCCGCCCACAGCAGGTAATTAAATTGGATCAGATGAATAATACTGCCCTGCCTAGTTGTGAATGGTAAATCTTGCAAGAGTTACCGTTCAAAACTATGCCCTGCCCACAGGTAATACGATTGGATGAGACACATAGCACTGCCCTGCCCACAGATAATGATTAGATGAGACAAATAGCATTGCCCAATCCACAGGTAATATGTTTGGATGAGACGAATAACACTGCCCCGCCCACAAGTAATACGATTGGATGAGACAAATAACACTGCCACGCTTACAGGTAATATAATTGGATCAGATGAATAGTACTGCCTTGCCTAGTTGTGAATGGTAAATCTTGCAAGAGTTACCATTCACAACTATGCCCTGCCCACAGGTAATAAGATTGGATGAGACACATAGCACTGCCCCGCCCACAGGTAATACGATTGGATGAGACGAATAGCACTGCCCCATCCACAGGTAATACGATTGGATGAGATGAATAGCACTGCCCCATCCACATGTAATACGATTGGATCAGATGAATAGAACTGCCCCATCCACAGGTAATACAATTGGATGAGACGAATAGCACTGCCACGCCTACAGCTAATATGATTAGATGCCCCTGCCACATGCACTATGATTGGATGAGACAAATAGCTCTGCTCTGCCTACGTATATTGAAATAGCTCTGCTCCTCCCATATATGCTTTGATTGGATGAGAAATATCACTAAACCACCCACAGGTAATGTGAATAGGGTAAACTATAATTTGAGGCTTGGACAGTTAGGAGGCATACCATGGGTATTTTTGTATGCCCCCGGTCTCGGTAGAGCCGAAGGCATATAGTGTTTGGACTATGTGTCCGTGTGTTCGGCACATTAAGAAGTTCGCTGGAGTTTCGATATTCTGTTATAACTTCTATATCCCTTGAAGGATTACCGGTACTTAAATATTTCAACACAGTATACCTGTGGACAAATACCACACATCCATGCTGCCCTTAATATGACCTTGACCTTTTGACCGTGACAACTTTGAACTTGTTCCCACATTAAGAAGTTCGTTGGAGTTTCTCAACTCTGTCATAACTTCTATATTCCTTGAAGGATTTCTTAAATATTTCAACACAGCATACTTGTGGACACATGCCACACTTTGAACTTTTTCCCACATTAACCCTTTCACCCCTAAGTAACTGGAATGGATTTTGACTTGTTAATTTTTTCAACCAATCCAATTGTCACAAAATGATTTTCAGACTAGTCCATTTATGAAAAAGGGGGTGTTTTTGTTCTCCAAAATATGAAAATTACTTGAAAAAAGTGCAGATCCTGATGAGACGGCTCGTCATGAGCCGGTTCATCTGGATCTACACTTTTTGCCAATGCCACTATACAGGCCTGCGGTGTGGAAAGGGTTAAGAAGTTAGCTGGAGTTTTTCAATTCTGTCGGAACTTCTATATTCCTTGAAGGATTACTTAAATATTTCAACACAGCATACTTGTGGACAAATGCCCTTAAAAGTACATACCCACTCAGTAGGCGCAAAATGTTCATTATAGGGATGAAATAAGTTTATAATTGTGTCACTATTCCACCAGTTCTAAAGATTACAAGTGCCCGCTATACAGATATAATCAATGAGTAATGTTTATTTTACTGATAGTGACGCGTGGTGGTATCAGGCTATTTTCATATACAAATGAGGCATATGTTTTCATTATTTATATTAATTAAATGCGTCACCTGAAAAAATAATATTTTCGACAGATAATAAAATACGATCATTGCAAATCAAAAAATAAATACAGAGAATAAATAGTAATGTCCGTTAACATTTTAAGGAAACACGGTTATCGCCCCTGATATCATTGTCAAAATTTACGTATGATATAAAATGTATAATAATGCCAATCAATACGTAGGGTAATGGTGAATGAATGTTTATTTTGCCAGAAAATGTATCAGATGATGTCTCTGATATAAAGAACATGTTGTGTCTACTGAGTGGGCATGTACCTTTAATGTTGACCTTGACAACTTTGAACTTTTTCACACATTAATAAGTTCGCCGGAGCTTCTCATTTCTGGCATAACTTCTATATCCCTTGATGGAATACTTTAATATTTCAATACATCTGCCCTTAATATTACCATGACCTTTTGACCTTGATACATGTGGTTGTGAATACTTATGACTTTGGTTAATTAACTTTTCCACAGTTTCTCCAATCTGCCACCGAGGGAATTCGTTATGGCCACATTTCTTGTTTATAATGTGTTAATATTAATTATTATTTACAGGATCGAGCCATACCCTGAAGTACTACCCACACTGTGTATGCAAGGCAGACAACTCTGGGTACAAATGTTCCCTGGACGGGTTCAGCCATCCGCCCCAGTATAAGGTGGTGACACAAGACATACTGCAGGACATCACGCTGGGGGAGAAATCGAATATCGGAGATTTCTACCTGTATACGACTGATGAATATAGGCTACACAGGTAGGTATATGTACAGTATGCATGTTAACCCTTTCAGAGATCTCTTTCCTAATTTGCAAACAGTGTAGATCCTGATGAGCCGGCTCGTAACGAGCCGTCTCATCAAGATCTGCACCATTTGTGGATATTTTTTCTTTCAACATTAAAGACCTCTTTTCTAATTTGCAATCGGTGTAGATCATGATGAGCCGGCTCATCAAGATCTGCACCATTTGTGGATATTTTTTCTTTCAACATTAAAGACCTCTTTTCTAATTTGTAATCGGTGTAGATCATGATGAGCCGGCTCATCAAGATCTGCACCATTTGTGGATATTTTTTCTTTCAACATTAAAGACCTCTTTTCTAATTTGCAATCGGTGAGTATGATGAGTCATGAGCGCTTTGATATTTTTTCTTTTCAACTTAAAGACCTCTTTTTGTAATTTGCAACGGGTGCACATTTAAAGACCTCTTTTCTAATTGGCAATCGGTGAGAATGATACTTTCATAAGTCTGCATTTGGATGTTTTTTCTTTCACATTAAAGCTCTTTTTCTAATTTGCAATCGGTGTAGATCATGATGAGCCGGCTCATCAAGATCTGCACCATTTGTGGATATTTTTTCTTTCAACATTAAAGACCTCTTTTCTAATTTGCAATCGGTGTAGATCATGATGAGCCGGCTCATCAAGATCTGCACCATTTGTGGATATTTTTTCTTTCAACATTAAAGACCTCTTTTCTAATTTGCAATCGGTGTAGATCATGATGAGCCGGCTCATCAAGATCTGCACCATTTGTGGATATTTTTTCTTTCAACATTAAAGACCTCTTTTCTAATTTGCAATCGGTGTAGATCATGATGAGCCGGCTCGTAACGAACCATCTCATCAAGGTCTGCGCCATTTGCGGATATTTTTTAAATTTTTGCAAAATGACCCTCTTTTCTATATAATGGAACAGTCTCAAACTTAACATGAAATATTCCTAGGTTGGCTCTACTGGTAGCCGCAGTAGCCATATGACTACTAATATTTCAGAAATGGACATTTTGGCTACTACACTGCAGCTCCATTATAACGCGGTGGTCGGGGTCCAAGATTTCAAACCGCGATCGAATCCGACCGCGTTATAAAATTTCGGGACATGCACGGGTACTGGTACTGCACGGGTTACTGGTATCATTCGCATTTCGGTTACCAACTATTGCGGGAATTCCATTAGCAACGGACCCATATAAAATCATGTCATCATGTCAAGTAATTATTAATAATGCCTATGACATACAAACTTGTATGTATTAATGTATTAAACATATGAGTTATTTATAAAATCATGCTTATTACGTTGTATAGTGCTCGCGATAGACAGACGCTTATTACAATGTATACTACTCGCGATCAACAGACGCTTAAACGGATTAATTGATAATAAATAATGCCTATGGTCATGTGTCGTGCCTATTCATGCGGTTGATACGTGCATAATCTCAGGATGTGGGGTCACGTGATCTATTGTTTACGCTGCAAGTCATATTGATGAATGAAATTTACGATTTAAGCGAGATTGCCTTGGGCTGCAGTGTAAACAATAGACCACGTGATCCATACCCAGATAATGCTGAAACACCAGTCTATTTATAGGATGCTAAATATTACACCTGGGTGTAAAGAAAAAGAAAGGCCGAACACGCAACCATTTATTAGCGACAATTATGTGTTAACACAGATACATTTACGTGACTGGAGAAATGGTGCTCATGGGATTTGTGACCAGTGTAGCTTCTGATCAGGCGTTACATTGGTCGGCATGCTCCTTTGATACGACCATTACTTCGCGAATACATGTCAATTGGGATTAAGGTAATTGAATTGATTAATAAATATGCCTATTAACATGATTACCGGATTAAAGGTATTACATTTGCTAACATACTAATAATAATCCTTTCATGGACTTTGAACTTCGTTGTTTGAATAAACTTACAGAAATCTCGAATCAACTAATGACTACGACGTCCGACGATTTTTTTATTTATTTTTTTCTGTCGATTTTTTAAAAAAAAATTGGGATCCACGAGAGACCCGCGTTATAATGGAGATCGCGCTATACGCGACCGCGTTATAATGGAGCTGCAGTGTAATAATTGTATCCCCCGGACTCCGTCGGGGGATACTATGGATTTGACAGCGCGCCGCGTCCGCGTCCTCCGCCGCAGACACTTCTTGTCCGGAGCATAACTCGAACACCCTTTGGAATATTTTCATGAAACTTCACACATGCATAGACCACGACCCGAAGGTGTGTCGCGCACAAGAATGACAACTCTTCTATAGCTAATTTTTGAGTTATCTCCCTTTTTTGTTTCTCGCACTGATTTCGTGTCCGGAGCATAACTCCACCACCCTTTCGAATATTTTCATGAAACTTCACACATGCATAGACCACGACCCGAAGGTGTGTCGCGCACAAGAATGACAACTCTTGCATAGCTAATTTTTTAGTTATCTCCCTTTTTTGTTTCGCGCACTGATTGACTGACCATAATTCGACCACCCTTTGGAATATTTTTATGAAACTTAACACATTCAATTAGACCACGAACCGAAGGTGTGTCGTGCACAAGAATGACAACTCTTGCATAGCTAATTTTTTAGTTCTCTCCCTTTTTTGTTTTCGCTCACTGATTTCCTGTCCGGAGCATAACTCGACCACCCTTTGGAATATTTTCATGAAACTTCACACATGCATAGACCACGACCCGGAGGTGTGTCGCGCACAAGAATGACAACTCTTGCGTAGCTAATTTTTCAGTTATCTCCCTTTTTTGTTTTGCGCACTCTACAAACTGGACAATAATGCATGAAGACCTGTTTTCTCGTCTGCTCTGTATACCTTTTCTCGTGTGCTCTGTACACCTTACCTGTAGAGAGAACAATAGAAACTGGGAGAACCATGTGCTAAGCATGGGCTAGCATGTGCAGATGTCCAGTGCTTGACCACTGCTGACCAGGTAATTTATACAGGTAAATCACTACATTGGGTACTGTGTTGAAAATATTGTGGCATTATGTGGACCTCTGCAGATATATGTAGATAAATATAGGAATATTAAAAAAAAATCTGGTCTCCAATAGCAAGCATTATTATTTTTAAACTTTTTTTTTCCATTTTCTTTTTTTTCATTTTTTTTTTTCATTTTTTTTTTTCAAATTATTTTTCAATTTTTGTCCAGTAGCATAAGGTCGTAAGTGCTATATACAGACTATTCACCTGTGCATGTGCTAGCATGTGCAACTGACCACAGACCACTTACAGGTAATTTATACAGGTAAATGATTATATTACATTTCCGTAAACTGTGTTGAAAATATTGTGGCATTATGTGGACCTGTGCAGATATATGTAGATAAATATAGGACTATTCAAAAAAATTCTGGGCTCCAGTAGCAAGCATTATTATTTTTAATTTTTAAACTTTTTTTCCATTTTTTTTTTCAATTTTTTTTTTCAAATTCTTTTTCAATTTTTGTCTAGTAGCATAAGGTCGTAAGTGCTATATACAGACTATTATCATATAATAAAACAATTATTGACTAGTGAGCCATAGAATATAATCTGATATTCTATGGTTCATTAGTCAATAATTGTATAATATGTTCGGGCCAGTGAAAATTGCTTTCGGGCCCAGGCTCGAGGTCAAGGCGGGACAAGGCGAGGCATCTGATTCCGCGGAATTCTTGTTTACTTATCTCCCTTTGTTGTTTCGTGCTCTGATTTTATATCCAGAGCATAACTCGAACACGCATATACGCATTGCTCTCTAATGGTCCTCTACCGCCCTGTGCCAAATCCACGTTCGTTCTGCCCCCGTCAAGCCCAGGGTCAAGGTCACATACTTAGTGCTTCAAAAACATTAACGCTTGGGTAAATATCTTATACTTTCTGTTTTCTTTCATGGATCACGGGTCATCTTCATATTTCATATACGCATTGCTCTACTGGTCCTCTACCGCCCTGTGCCAAATCCACGTTCGTCCTGCCCCACCAATCCCAGGGTCAAGGTCACATACTTGGTGCTTCAAAAACAAAAAATTTAACGCTCAGGTAAATATCTTATAATTTTTATTTCCATTCACGGATCAACTTCATATTTCATATACGCGTTGCTCTAATGGTCGTCTACCGCCCTGTGCCAAATCCACGTTCGTCCTGCCCCCGCCAAGCCCAGGGTCAAGGTCACATACTTAGTGCTTCAAAAACTTTAACGCTCAGGTAAATATCTTATAATTTTTATTTCCATTCACGGATCAACTTCATATTTCATATACGCGTTACTCTAATGGTCGTCTACCGCCCTGTGCCAAATCCACGTTCGTCCTGCCCCCGCCAAGCCCAGGTTCAAGGTCACATACTTAGTGCTTCAAAAACTTTAACGCTCGGGTAAATATCTTATAATTTCTGTTTTCTTTCATGGATCATCTTCATATTTCATATACGCATTGCTCTAATGGTCCTCTACCGCCCTGTGCCAAATCCACGTTCGTCCTGCCCCCGCCAATCCCAGGGTCAAGGTCACATACTTGGTGCTTCAAAAACTTTAATGCTCAGGTAAATATCTTATAATTTTTCTTTCCATTCACGGATCAACTTCATATTTCATATATGCGTTGCTCTAAATGGTCCTCTACCGCCCTGTGCCAAATCCACGTTTGTCCCGCCCCCGCCAAGCCCAGGGTTAACATCATATACTTAGTGCTTCAAAAACTTTAACGCTCGGGTAAATATCTTATAATTTCTGTTTTCTTTCACGGATCAGCTTCATATTTCATATATGCATTGCTCTAATGGTCCTCTACCGCCCTGTGCCAAATCCATGTTTGTCCTGCCCCCGCCAAGCCCAGGGTCAAGGTCACATACTTGGTGCTTCAAAAACTTTAACGCTCAGGAAAAGTAAAAGAAAATTTTGACTTGCAATTTGGCCTCATTTATTATCAAAGCGATATGTGGGACATCCGTGTTCTATGAACACCATTTTCTAGTTTATTAAACTTCACACATGCATAGAAGACGACCCAAAGGTGTGTCGCACGTAAGAATGACAACTCTTGCGTCGTTAATTTCTTAGTTATCTCCCTTTGTTGTTTCGTGCACTGATTTCGTGTCTGGAGCATAACTCGAACACCCTTTGGAATATTTTCATGAAACTTCACACATGCATAGACCACGACCCTAAAGGTGTGTCCCGCAAGAATGACAACTCTTGCATCACTAATTCTTTAGTTATCTCCATTTTTTTTTCCGTCACTGATTTTGTCTCCGGAGCATAACTCGAACACCCTTTTTTCAAACTACTTGTGTATCTGGGGAGGGGGATACACATGCGCTTGTCGACAAGCGTCCATTTCTAGTTTCAGAACTTCCTTGAAAAAGTACCATGTTTATACAAATATTGCAGCAGATGTAAAATGAGGGGGGCAAGTGATTCTGGTGTGGCGAGGACCTGGCATCAGATCAGGATTATTCTGATTTCAGTTCTGATTTTGGGATTTTTCCCCCATTTGTACATGTACTAAACCCATTGACCCGGCCTTAAATGACCTTAACTGTTGATAGGCCGTTAAACCCTAACAAACAAACAAACCTTATGACCTTAGCTGTTGCGGCACATTAAACCATTCACTTACACTTTCAGGTATGGTGCCTTCACATTTGGTACAGAGAAGTCATTTGTTCCTGAAGACTTTGGTAAAGAGTCGCCGACCTTGTTCAGGACAATCGCTGTCAGAGGAACCGCAATGGTAAGCTATAGCTGGTTCATTCATTCTTTTACCTGCCTTGGAGAATGGGAGGATACGCATATCTTTGCTTTATGGGCTGTATGTGTGAAAGGGTTATTAATTCATTCCTTGACACTGGTGATACTGTGTAGAGGGGCCCGTTTCACTAAACTTCGTACAAGTAATATGTTCGTAAGCACAAATTTAGAATCGTCTGGGAATTTCAATTGATGGATTTACATTTATTGAGCAGCAGCCTATGCTCAATAAATGTAAATCAAATAATTGTTTACAAGAAAACGTTGTTAATGTGATATTTACAGACTATCATAATTTTGCACTTACAAACATTTTAGTCGTACAAAGTTTAGTGAAACGGCCCCCAGGACACTATCTATGGTGTTGAAAGCTTTTATTTAAATTTCAGTTCTGGTTGTATATGATCTTGCTGTTTAATGGATGTATAGTTCAATCAAATGCTTTTTAGCTCACCTGAGCGAAGCTCATGTGAGCTATTGTTACCGCAATGTGTCCGTCGTCGTCCGTCGTCCGTGAACATTTTCAAACGTCTTCTCCTCGGTAACCATTGGGTCTATAGTCACCAAACTTCATGGTCATGGTCCTTAGGTAGGGGGATTACAAAATTGTTAAAATGACGTCATTACGTAATCCAAGAGGGCCGCCGTCTAAGAATAGCACAAATTCTTAAAAAATCTTCTTCTCAAGAACCGTCAACCGGATTTCGACAACACTTGGTAGGAATGATCGATGTACATTGCTCTTTCAAAGTTGTTAAAATGGTGACCCCGGGGTCAAAAATGGGCGTGGCCCGTGGGGTCAAATTGGGGTCAAATTTTATTTTTGACCGAATATGGTTATGTCATATATCAAATTGAAGGTATCACTCTGGTGCATTTTTTGTCGAAATCGGATTGTTATGTCATCCAAGATGGCCGCCGAAAGGTCAAAAGGTCGTTCTTTTATTAGAGATTTCAAAATTCTTCTTCGCATGAACCGCTTGGCCCATGGTAGCCAAACTTAAAAGTTATGGTCCATGGGTGAAGCCTTTTCAAATTTGTTAAAATGGAGGTCATCGCTAATCCAAGATGGCCGCCGTCTAAAAATAGCATAAATTCTTAAAAAATCTTCTTCTCATGAACCGCTAGCCGGATTTCAACGAAACTTGGTAGGAATGATCGATGTACATTGCTCTTTCAAAGTTGTTAAAGTGGTGACCCCGGGGTCAAAAATGGGCGTGGCCTGTGGGGTCAAATTTTATTTTTTACCGAATATGGTCATGTTATATATCAAATCAAAGGTATCAATGAGGCGATCACTCTGGTACATTTTTTGTCGAAATCGAATTGTTATGTCATCCAAGATGGCCGCCGAAATGTCAAAAGGTCGTTCTTTTATTAGAGATTTCAAAATTCTTCTTCACATGAACCGCTTGGCCCATGGTAGCCAAACTTAAAAGTTATGGTCCATGGGTGAAGCCTTTTCAGATTTGTTAAAATGGAGGTCATCGCTAATCAAAGATGGCCGCTGTCTGAAAATAGCACAAATTCTTAAAAAATCTTCTTCTCATGAACCGCCAGCCGTATTTCGACGAATCTTGGTAGGAATGATCGATGTTCAATGCTCTTTCAAAGTTGCTAAAATGGTGACCCCGGGGTCAAAAATGGGCCTGACCCGTGGTGTCAAATTGGGGTCAAATTTTATTTTTGACCGAATATGGTCATGTCTATATCAAATTGAAGGTATCAGAGAGGCGATCACTCTGGTATATTTTTTGTTGAAATTGGATTGTCATGTCATCCAAGATGGCCGCCGAAAGGTCAAAAGGTCATTCTTTTATTAGATTTCAAAATTCTTCTTCACACGAACCGCTTGGCCCATGGTGGCCAAACTTCACAGTTATGGTCCATGGGTGAAGCCTTTTCAGTTGTTAAAACGGAGGTCATCGCTAATCCAAGATGGCCGCCGTCTAAAAATAGCACAATTTTTTTTAAAACACATGAACTCGATCAATGTCACATTCTCCTCTGGTGTTCATGGAGTCAGGTGAGCGAGTTAGGGCCATCATGGCCCTCTTGTTATGGTTATATCAGTTAAGATGATACATCAGTATGCTGGATTGTGCTAGTGGACTGAATGATTACAGATGCCATTTATCAGTCCGTGTAGTCTTTTGGATGAAACTTTAAACCGAGGTCCTGACTAAATGACCGTAGCAGTTTCTGGGATGTCGAACCCATTCATTTTCCTTGTTTTTCAGTCGGCTGCATATCATGTGATACACTATGAAACCACCATGTTCTAAAATACTGTGCATTTCCTCTTAGGCATGGTACAACAACAAAGGCTACCACTCGATGCCCGTCTACTTGAACACGCTAAACAACGCCATACTGCGTGCAAATCTGCCCAAGTCTAAGGGTCGTCCGGCCGCATATGGTACGTTATCGTCAACAAGATTCATATTATCCGGATAAAAACATTTTGAGTACATTGTTGAAATTCGAGAATGATTTGAACCGTAAACCATACCATGGCCATTCAGTCTCTTGATGATGAAAAGAATAAAAAATAACTAAACATAATTTCTCATGCATTTTATATTAAAATCTTTTCGATATGTGTCAATTCTGTTTTGAATATTGATTCAATTAATAAGAGATTAACAAATTTCAATGTTTTCATAATTTTAGTGAAATCTATATCTGAATTCTAATGTTAATTGTGGCCATGTAAGCATTTGCAACACACTCATGCCGCCATTAACATGACTTTGACCATTTTGACCTTCACCTGGTTGTGGAAACACTTAGCCATTTGTTTGTAATTTTTTCGTAGTTCGTACTTCTCTGACGGGTTTTTATGATGGTTACTTTAGCACATGCCCATGATCATGTTACGGTCAAATGCCTCGGCAGGCGCGACACCACTTCCCCGTGGTGGAATTATTGTCATAGTAATCTTACACAGTTCCTTTCATTTTCAGGAATCACAGTGACCAATCATCCGATGAACAAAACCAACAATCAGCTCAACATGAACTACATGTAAGTGGTGAAAATTAACTACAAATTGGATCACAGGTCTTGAATACCGATGGAGTAAACGTCGTGGCACCTCTAAGTTGAATCGGCTGAAAGAGCAGAAAATATAGTTGTATTTCATAAACTATAGCACTGAATCGGGAATTGCGCCTGGGTCGCTAGAGAGATTGTCGAAGAAAGTTATGTCTCAGCCATTGTGTTAATCTCAATCTTCATCATAGTGGCTATGTCGTTTTTGTCAGCCAGCTTAATTTGTGTTAAATTTGTCTTTCAGCCTACAAGGGGCAGACATGTTTATCTCGTTCTTCATCATAGTTGCCATGTCGTTTGTGTCGGCCAGCTTAATTTGTGCTAAACTTACCTTTCAGCCTACAAGGAGCAGACGTGCTAATCTCGATATTCATCATAGTGGCTATGTCGTTTGTGCCGGCCAGCTTCGTTGTGTTCCTGGTGTATGAGAAGTCAAGCAAAGCGAAACACCTGCAGTTTGTCAGCGGGCTAAACCCCGTGATGTACTGGCTTGCCAACTATGTCTGGGACATGGTAGGTATTCTCTGGTGCCCGTAATATACCTTGTTAACCCTTTCAACCATAAATAACTGGATTGGACTGTGATATGTGAATTTAAGGACCAATCCAATCATCATAAAAAAAATTCAACCAATCCAATTGTCACAAAATGATTTTCAGACTAGTCCATTTATGAAAAAGGGGGTGTTTTTGTTGTCGAAAATATGAAAACTACAGTCGAACCTGTGAACAACGACCGGCAAAGGGAAGTGGACAAAGTGGTCATTGTTGACAGGTGGTCGTTGTTCCAAGGGTCGAACATTTACCCAGTTTCAATAAAAGTCGGCCATGTCTTTAGCATTCTATTGTAATATATATGCATACTTTTCATCAATTAAAAATTGCACGAAAATGGCTAAAATAGTCAATTTATTTTGTTTTGTCATCTTGTTGTTAGTGTTCTGAACCCAGCCTCGCTTTGGAAATTATATACAAAGGGGAGTAATTATCTTCACGATAAGTATATCTCGCGGCCCGCTTTGGTGCACCATTTAATAGCTTGTCGTAATTACATGCAAGTGGTTTAATTTAGCATGACCATTAGTATTTCACACCACCAGTTGAAATTAATAACGGTCATATAGTCTGTATTAAAACGATAGCCTATGTGGTGCGGCCTGTGAAAACCGCGAGTTTTTTTGTAACAAAAAATATTTCATTGAATGCGTCAGTAACCCACACGAGCTAGGTGTCCAAATCAGGTGAGAACACCAGGCTTATTTGCTTTCTGTCCAATGTACTGTATTCTATCCTGGTCAAGCCCGAATATTTAAGCAGCCTATGACGAATTGGCAATGTCCGCTGACGTAATTACTGATGTTTTTAATTAAAGATTCGCGAGCACTGTAAACCATGTAAACCACGGGCAGAGTACGCGAATCCACTGCCTGGTCTGGTCGCTAATGCAATAAGCCGGGATTTGTCGGCAATCGAGACCCAATTCATATAAACACGTTTCTCGTGTCACTTTAGACTGGTACCCGGTCGCTAGGAATAACGCTATATATGCTGAGCATCAGACAGGGTACCAGTCTAGTGTGGACTACGTGACTGATGTCAGCAACCGCGTGTATTGATCTTTGATATGGCCTTGTGCCCCGATGTGTGAAATTTTTTCTCGACACGCGCCGTGTGTTTGAAGTCTTAGTCTTGTCACTGTAGACGAATCAGCATCGTGTAAACACAGTTTGCCAGCTAATTATCGAGTTTTATGACTTGCGCAGAATTGCATTATGCCTATTGGAATACACGACACGGAATACATATCGGGAATTACCGTTAATGGAGTTATGCAATATTTTTCATTGAAAAATATCGCCGAGTTTTGTGATGAAAGGAAAATCGGCGATTGCGATGTTATTTTTTTTTGCCGACAAGACATGACTTGGTCGCTAATGGTCGCTAATGGTCGCTAATGGTCGCTGTTTGCAGTAAAAAATGCCGCGTGGGAACGAAAATCGCTGGTCGCTGGTCGTTGTTCGGAGGTGGTCGTTATTCCAAGGTCTTTTAAAGAACAAATTGGACGGGGGGGTTTTTAACTGGCCGTTGTGGACAGGTGGTCGCTACTCACAGGTGGTCGTTAACACAGGTTCGACTGTACTTGCAAACAGTGCAGATCCTGATGAGACGGCTCGTTACGAGCCGGCTCATCAGGATCTACACTATTTGCAAATATTAGGAAATAGGTCTGTAGTGCTGAAAGGGTTGAACACTGACAAATCAATAAATATTTGTTTATAACTTATCAAACTATTAATGCATTTATCAATCGCTTAGCAACAAGTCAATCATTAATCAATCAATCAAGTGACAAATAATCAAAACCAGTCACCCAACCAACCAATCAATCAATCGATCAGCAACCATCCGATCAACCAATCAAACAACTTAACTACTCAAACCTACTCTGACAACGAATCAATCGGTCGATGAAAGTTTTTAATAACTGATCTGACCTGGTATGTAGCTAGCTGCATTGTTCCATAAACCAAGTATTCTTTAACCCTTAGACCTCTATCTTAATTTTGTTTTCGTCTGCTGTTTATTTTCTATTTTCTATTTTCCATTTTTTGTCGACTAGTCGTCGTCGTCCGAAATGTCAAAAACTTTGTACAAGCTTTGTCATCATACTATAACTTTAATATTACTTTACGGATTGCTTCAATATTTGGACACTTGATACATGTAAGCATTAGGAACACACTCCTGCCGCCTATTCACATGACCTTCACCTTTTTTACCTTCAAATTTTTGCTGAAACATTTAGCCATTTTTTTGCGTCGGAAACTTTGTACAAGCATCCTCATCCTGCTATTACTTTCATATTACTTGACGCATCCTTTCAATGTTTGGACACTTAATATATGTAAGCATTTGGAACACACTAATGCCGCCATTCACATGACCTTGACCTTTTTTACCTTCAAATTTTTGCACATGCCCATGATCATGTTACAGTCAAATGCCTCGGCAGGCGTAATACCGTGCCGGAAACTCTTGTTATCATCAAAGACATGCTTTGACAGCACTTTAGAATAATTAACAACATGCTTTGACAGCACTTAAGAATCATTTCCATTGGAAATGATTCTGAAGTGCTGTCAAATCATGTTTTTATTGAGAAATAAAGCAAGATATAAAAGCAACAGCAGACGACAATTGTTGTGAGTAGTGGTCTAAGGGTTAATAGCTTCATTTCACAATTAGTCGGGAGATGTACACTTTCTAAATTTGCTAGTTTATTATCAGCCGGCCTATTGTACATTGCAGTGTAACTATTTGATCCCGGCGCTGTGTATCGTGGTGATCCTACTGGCGTTCCAGATTCCCGCGTACGTCTCCCAGACAAACCTGCCAGCCGTCGTCGCTCTGTTTCTCCTGTATGGGTATGTATGTCATTGACGTGTTACCTCGTCATTTGCTAAACCCATTGACCCGACCTTAAATGACCTTAGCTGTTGATAGGCCGTTAAACCCCAACAAACAAACAAATATTTGTTGTTTGCCCCTTTGATTTTCCGGCCAATCAAATGTCACAAAACGATTATCAGACTGGTCCATTTATATAAAGGCGGTGTATAGAGGATCGTACAGGAGTGATGATTTAATATGATATTTATTAAACAAGTTTACTTATTTCATACGAAACGAGGCTATGCCGAGTTTCGTACAAAATTAGTCGACATGTTTAATAAATATCATATTAAAGCATCACAAATGTTAGATTCTATTTAGTGCATAAGAACAAAGATGTATTGATCACCAAACCGGTTTTCTGTAACAAGCTAATTTGCATATTTATTACACTAGTGTATTATTATTTTTATCACACTGTGTTAATACACTGCGAGCACACATTTTATGCATTAAACAATAATAACTAACTTCAGGTGGTCGATGACGCCCATTATGTACCCGGCATCGTTCAAGTTTGACGAGCCCAGCACAGCGTACATCTTCCTGATTGTCATCAACCTCTTCACGGGCATCACTTGTATCGTGTCCAGCTTCCTCCTAGAGATATTCTCCTACGACGAGGTACGTGACGGTATAAAATGGGGCTTGTCACACTTTTAGCCAGGCCAGCTCCTGATCTGTGACTGGAGAAATGGGACTTACTGCATTTGTGGTCTGTCTAACTCCAAATTGTGACTGTAGAAATATGAATTTATGGCATTTGTTGTGACGAGTCTATCTCCTGATCTGTGACTGGGGAAATCAATCTTGTGCAATTTGTGAACAGTCCAGCTCCTGATCTGTGACTAAGAAATTGGGCTTAATATTCAATTTGTGACCAATCCGGCCATTTCACTTTTTAGGACTGAAATGTTCGTAAGTGCAAAATTATGATAAGTCTGTACATTTCACATTAACAATGTTTTCGTTTAAACAAATATTGGATTTACATTTATTGAGCATAGGCTGCATTTGCTCAATAAATGTAAATCCATGAATTGAAATTTCCAGACGATCGTAAATTTGGACTTACAAACATTAATCGTTAAAAGTTTAGTGAAACGGTCCCTGAAACTGACTAGAGATAATGGAGCATTGATTGAATGGCAGTGTCGACCCTGGTCAACCAATCTATTAACCAACCATTCACTCGCTTACATAGTGTTTCCATCCCACTCGTCTGTCGGATGAGACATTAAACTGTGGCCCCATCTCTATATGAGACACGCCATGTGATTTTGTATCTAAGAACATGTGCGATATCTCGTAAAAAAAATATATTACAAAATTTACGATATTTTTTGTAAATGGCGTCCGAAGTTGATGAAATTGTCATAGCAAATGTGGAATTCTAATTCATGTTTGCTCTGCACTTTTGCAATCTTTCAACGTCATTTACAGAAAATATCACAGTTTCTGTAAATATATTTCATGAAAAATCTACACAATCACATGGCGTGTCTCTTATGACCTTAGCTGTTGCTGGGACATCAACCCCACTCTCTCTCTTTCTCGTTTCACTTGCTTACAGGACCTGTCTCATGTCCACAAGGCCTAGCAGGCCTAGCAGGCCTTGTGGACATGAGACAGGTCCTGTAAGCAAGTGAAAATATATATACATATGCACACTTGTGCATTGATTGAATGGCAGAGTCGATCAACCATGGTCCTCCAATCTATTAACCAACTATGCCCTCGTTTACAGGACCTGTCTCGCGTCCACAATATCATGCGTGACGTTTTCCTCATGTTCCCCAACTACTGTCTCGGCCGCGGTCTCATGGACATCGCCTTTAACGAGTACCGCAATGAGTTCTACTTCAAAACAGGTATGAGGGATGGTCCGTGGCCTAGGGATATGGCATTGGACTTTAGTACCGGAGGTTGAGTTCAATCCTCGCCCTAGGCGTGAAAAATACTTACTTAGTAGTTCCGTCATACATAGCTCATTTAACCTATTCACCCCTATGTATCTGGAATGGAATAATCAATTTCACTTTCAGACCATTCCATTATAAATCAGAAAAGGGGGAATTTGAAAAACTTCCACAAACTGTGCAGATCCTGATGAGATGGCTGGTTTCAAGCTGTCTGATCTGGATCTACACTGTTTGCATAACATTGACTTAGAGGCTTGTGGTGTTGAAAGGGTTAAGGATGGGATTTGGCTCTAATTAAGACCTTCTATACTCGATATTAACACTCACTGTTGTGTCCCTCGGACCTTTTCATGTTGGTTTTCAATCTATTCCATGATGTAAAATTGTGTCCATTTTCTATTAGCAAATGTTATAGATCCTGATAAACTGTTTGAAATTACCAGTTCACATAATCCACATCATGTGTCATATGAGCCATTTTTATACGACCGTTTTTAAAATACGGTACGTATTATGTTTTACCGCATGGCGGGCAGGCGGGCGGCTGAAAATAAAGTGCATAGTTCGTGTACACAACTCCTCCGAAACCGTTCAGTCGATTGTTCTGAAACTATGCACACGTCTTCTACACATATTGAAGATGTGCACCTTGGTGTTTTTATGCCGAAAAAATATTTTTTAACAAAAATATCACCTTTTTAACTTAGCCATTTTTTCTACATTTTTCTATACAATTCTATATACGGTACAGAGTTTGTGTACACAACTCCTCCGAAACCGTTCAGTCGATCGTTCTGAAACTATACACATGTCTTCTACACATATTGAAGATGTGCACCTTGGTGTTTTTATGCCGAAAAAGTATTTTTTAACAAAAATATCACCTTTTTAACTTAGCCATTTTTTCTACATTTTTCTATACAATTCTATATAGGGTACTGAGTTTGTGTACACAACTCCTCCGAAACCGTTCAGTCGATCGATCTGAAACTATACACATGTCTTCTACACATATTGAAGATGTGCACCTTGTTGTTTTATGCCGAAAAAATATTTTTTAACAAAAATATCACCTTTTTAACTTAGCCATTTTTTCTACATTTTTCTATACAATTCTATATAGGGTACAGAGTTTGTGTACACAACTCCTCCGAAACCGTTCAGTCGATCGTTCTGAATTTATACACACGTCTTTTATACATATTAAAGATGTGCACCTTGGTGTTTTTATGCCGAAAACATATTTTTTAACAAAAATATCACCTTTTTAGCTCACCTGAGCAAAGCTCATGTGAGCTATTGTTATGGCAAAGTGTCCGTCGTCCGTCCGTCCGTCCGTCCGTCCGCTCTCCATGAAGTGACGTTGTGGGGTGATTCACGAGTACATGAGATGCATGTGGGGTTTTTGTTGCATGTGGGGTGCACCCCATACGCAACTATATCTTAATGAACTCCATCACTTCTGAAAAGCCCAAAAAAGCAATAAAAAATTGACACCCCAGAGGGTGATGGTCAAAACCGTCCGTCCATCCAAACCCCACAAACAATGGCTGACTAAATTTCCCCACAAGTACATATTGTACTTCACTGATCAAACCCAAATACCCCACAAGTGCATGCAGGAGACATAAGAAAACGAGAGCAAATTAGTATAGGGGAGATAACACCTTTAGCATTGTTTGCACCCCACAAATAGCACCCAAGAAACCCCAAAAGACTTGGCCAAAAACCCCACATGCAACAAACCCCACAACGTCACTTCAGGGAGTACGTCCGTCCGTCCGTCCGTGAACATTTTCAATCATCTTCTTCTCCCGAACTGCTGAGCCGATATTGGTTAAACTTCACAGGGATGATATATGGGTAATGCCATTTCAGATTTGTTAAAATGGAGGTCATCGACAATCCAAGATGGCCGCCATGGAAAAGTAGGTCAAATTCTTAAAAAATCTTCTTCTCACGAACCGCCAGGCCGATTTACGACGATACTGGGTATGAATGATCGATAGTTAGCGCTGTTTCAGATTTGTTCATATGGTGGCCCCTGGGTCAAAAATGAGCGTCGCCCGAGGGGTCAAATAGGGGTAAATTTTATTTTTAACCGAATATAGTCATGTAATATATCAAATCGAAGGTATTGACGAGACAATCACTCTGGAACATTTTTTGTCTAAATCAGATGATTATGTCATCCAAGATGGCCACCGATAGTTCAAATGGTCATTCTTTTACTAAAGATTTCAAACGTGTTTTTCTTGTAAACTGCTAGGCCGATATTGGCCAAACTTAACTATAATGGTCTGTGGTTGAAGCCTGTTCATTTTTGTTAAAATGGAGGTCATCACCAAATCCAAGATGGCTGCCGTGGAGAAGTAGGTCAAATTCTTAAAAAATCTTCTTCTCACGAACCGCCAGGCCGATTTCGACGATACTGGGTATGAATGATCGATAGTTAGCGCTGTTTCAGATTTGTTCATATGGTGGCCCCTGGGTCAAAAATGAGCGTCGCCCGAGGGGTCAAATAGGGGTAAATTTTATTTTTAACCGAATATAGTCATGTAATATATCAAATCGAAGGTATTGACGAGACAATCACTCTGGAACATTTTTTGTCTAAATCAGATGATTATGTCATCCAAGATGGCCACCGATAGTTCAAATGGTCCTTCTTTTACTAAAGATTTCAAACGTGTTTTTCTTGTAAACTGCTAGGCCGATATTGGCCAAACTTAACTATAATGGTCTGTGGTTGAAGCCTGTTCATTTTTGTTAAAATGGAGGTCATCACCAAATCCAAGATGGCTGCCGTGGAGAAGTAGGTCAAATTCTTAAAAAATCTTCTTCTCACGAACCGCCAGGCCGATTTCGACGATACTGGGTATGAATGATCGATAGTTAGCGCTGTTTCAGATTTGTTCATATGGTGGCCCCTGGGTCAAAAATGGGCGTCGCCCGAGGGGTCAAATAGCGGTCAAATTTTATTTTTAACCGAATATAGTCATGTAATATATCAAATCGAAGGTATTGACGAGACAATCACTCTGGAACATTTTTTGTCTAAATCATATGATTACGTCATCCAAGATGGCCACCGATAGTTCAAATGGTCATTCTTTTACTAAAGATTTCAAACGTCTTTTTCTTGTAAACTGCTTGGCCGATATTGGCCAAACTTAACTGTAATGGTCTGTGGGTGAAGCCTGTTTATTTTTGTTAAAATGGAGGTCATCACCAAATCCAAGATGTCCGCCGTTGAAAAGTAGGTCAAATTGTCAAAAAATCTTCTTCTCACAATGCTCCAGGCCGATTTCGACGAAACTTGGTGTGAATGATTGATAGTTAACACTGTTTCAGATTTGTTAATATGGTGGCACCTGGGTCAAAAATGGGCGTGGCCCGAGGGGTCAACTAGAGGTCAAATTATATTTTTGACCGAATATGGTCATATAATATATCCAATCCAAGGTATCCTCGAGACGATCACTCTGGAGCATGTTTTGTCAAAATCAGATGATTACGTCATCCAAGATGGCCACCGACACATGCACATTCACAATATATGTTCGATCAGAATTCTATGGAACATTTGAAGTTGTAAGTGAAGAGTCTTTGTGAAATCAAGATGACCACTATGGAGGCTTTTAGGTGAGCGATACAGGCCCATTTGGGCCTCTTGTTAACTTAGCCATTTTTTCTACATTATTGTATCCAATTCCCTATCATTTGTACTTTACACTCTGCTTTTCTATCTCTGCCTAAATTAGTATACATGTTTAGCACAACGAGATGAAGAAATAATGCTATAGACTTTCAAATTCTCATTAATGTTTCTTGCCTTGGTGACAGCTTCACATTTCTGCATCTTCAATGTCTGGCCCATATTCGACGGGCGTATTTTGTGACTTGCGGCACTCTTGTTAAATTAAGAATCCCCATTTTAAAAGTAGTAAGATTAGTACTAATTGTATGGAGTGGGGCTAAGTGACTCTGATGTGGAGGACCAGATCAGGTTAATCTAATGTCTGGCTGAATATTATTTTTTTTTCTGTAAATATTCAGTTCTGATTTTTTGATTCCCCACTCCCCCCACCCCCATCACAACAGATTAAATATTAAATGAATAAATTAAGAAGCATTTGTCTTGACATCTCAAACTTAGTCCTTCATCTGTACAGGTCAATACGACAAAATGAAGTCACCATTTGAATGGGAGCTGACTTCGAGAAAGCTAGTCGTCATGGCGATAATGGGGCTGCTGTTCTTTATCATCACGTTGTTATGTGAATACAGTTTCTTTATTAAATCCAGGTTAGTATCGAAAATGTGCATAAAATGGAAACTGTGAGACGGGCGTGTGTCTAGTGCCATCTACATTATCATATATGTGGCTGTGACTGGAGAAATGCGGCTTATGGGATTTATGACCAGTGTAGCTCCTGATCAAGTACCACACTCGTGTATCTTGATAACAATCAATAATCAGGTTAGAAGCATGGCCAGTGTTTCATTGATGGAATGGCGAACAGTGTAGATCCTGATCAGACTGTGCGTATGCACAGGCTGATCTGGATCTTCACTGGTCGCAAAACTCACAAGCCCCACTCCTCCAGTCACTGCCACATATGTCAAATACGAGATAGGAGCGTGTGTGCATCGCTGGTGATCGCATTGTTATTGTAATTTTTGTACTGCATGTTCATCAATTTGCATATGACGTTGCTGTTGAGTAGATGTAAAACCCCAGTCATTCAATGTTTGTTAAATGCTTGAAAATTTGTTTTCTTAGCTTTTGTTATTTCCTTGTTCGCCTTTAGCGTCGTGTATGACCTAATGCCCTGTCTGGAGCGTATTGCCTGATCTTGTTTCTAGCATGGGTGAACTTGATGCTTGATAAGCCAAAAAATATGAGAAGCCATGTGATTTTTTAGCCAGGTTTTTTGAAAAAAATCCAGGCTATTGGATTGGCGAAAGCCGGGCGGGCGGGCGGTGGGTGGGCGGGCGGGCTGCGGGCAGACGGCGGGCGGCGTCCACAATCAATGTTAAGTTTTCGTGTTTGAGTCCATTTCTTTGTTACTGTACCACCTAGGACCACCAAACTTTCACAGCTTCATAATCAAGGGGTGCCCACCACATATTACTATCCAACATGTTACATTTTTTTTAACTTGACCCATTTTTTCCGCGCAGTCGACTTAGCCATTTTCAATGTTAAGTTTTCGCGTTTACAATAAGTTTTCGAGTTTTGAGTCTTTTCTTTGTTACTGTTTACCACCTAGACCACCAAACTTCACAGTTCCATTTAATCAAGGGTGCCCACCCATTATACTACCAACATTTGTACCTTGACCTCCGCAGTCGACTTTTTCAATGTTTAACTTTCGATTTACAATGTTAAGTTTTCGTGTTTGAGTCATCTTTGTTTAACGTCCACCTAGGTCCACCAAACTTTCCAGCCCTTCATAATCCAAGGGGTCATCATTACTATCCAACATGTTTACTTTTTTTTTAACTTGACCTTCCGCGCAGTCGACTTTTTCAATGTTAAGTTTTCGCGTTTACAATGTTAAGTTTTCGTGTTTAAGTCCATTTCTTTGGTACTGTACCACCTAGGACCACCAAACTTTCACAGCTTCATAACCAAGGGGTGCCTACCACATAAAACTATCCAACATGTGACCATTTTTTTTACCTTCACCTATTATTTCTACGTAATTGACTTAGCCATTTTCAACGTTAACTTTTTAACGTACATCTGGTTAAAGTTTTTTGGTTAAAAGTTTTTCGTTATACTATATCTCTGCAACTGCTTCGCCCATTACCTTGAAACTTCATATGGGTGTTTATCATCATCCATATTTTCATTCTACCCCCCAACCGTGCTGCCCCTGTGCCCAATGTCAAGGTCAAATTACTTGAATTTTTTTGTTAAAGTTTTTTCGTGTACTATATCTCTGCAACTGCTTCACCCATTACCTTGATACTTCACATGGGTGTTTATCATCATTGTCGCACCCGCTTGCAGAAAGTGCGATATCGTCGGCATTTTGGCATACGTTGGAAAAAACCTGGCCTTCGTGGCTTTGCCTCGTTTCTTGTTATCTAATAAGATATGCGGTCATTTACGCAAATCTTGTAAGGTACAATATCACATGGCTTGTCTTATATGCGGCAGTGACTGGAGAAATGGGGATTATGGGTTTTGCAACCAGTGTAGATCCAGACCAGCCTGCGCTTACGCGCAGCCTGATCAGGATCTGCACTGTTCACCATTCCATAAATAAAATGCCCGTTGTGTTTCTAACAAGCACTATAGAGCGTTATCATGCTACAGGGGTGTGATTTGATCAGGATCTACACTGGTCACAAATCCCATAAGCTCCATTTCTTCAGTCACAGCCGCATATGTGCGAATGCAATTGAATTTAGCGCAACTTGAAAGCATGTTATCTGCTTAGCTCTGCCTTAAAGGTACATGCCCACGCAGTAGTGATAATTTTGTATATTCTGTACATATGACATTTTCTGGCAAAATAAACATGAATTCACCATTACCCCACGTATTGATTGGCATTATTATACATTTTAATTTAGACGAACATTTTCACACTGCTATCAGGGGCGATAACTGTGTTTCCTTAAAATGTTAACAGACATTACGATTTATTCTCTGTATTTATTTGTTGATGTGCAATGATAATACTTTATAATCTGTCAAAAATATAATATTTTTCAGGTGACGCATTTCATTAGTATAAATAAGGAAAAAATATCATGCCTCATTTGCATATGAAAATAGCCTGATACCAACGTGTGTCACTATCAGTAAAATAAATATTACTAAATGATTATATCTGTTTTCCGGGCACTTGTTATTTTTAGAACTGTTGGAACAGTGACACAATTATACACTTATTTAATTCCTATAAAGAACAGTTTGTGCTTACTGAGTGGGCATGTACCTTTAAGTAACCAGGGACCACAATTATTAAACATTCTAAGGATGTACTGGTAAACCAATCAAACCAATCACATGCTCGAAATCAGGAATTTTTGGTCCAGCGAGGTTAATCAAATTGCTTGATTTTGAGTACAAAGGTTGATCAGAAATTTTTCGTATCTGGATTTGGATCTTTTAATTCAGTTGTGAATTTACAATTTTCTCACTATTTGTTATAGAATACCTGCTGGTAATTGTCAAATGGCTTGAATTCGAGCATGGAACTGGGGTATGAGTTCAGGAAGATTTATTGTCGTGAAGAATGTAAAAGCAACAGAAGTTTGTGTTGCAAGTCCCTCAGCTTTCTGATGTATGTTACGTCTGGTGCATGTTGAATTGGTGCTATATTTGATTGAAATGCTGTTGTCTGTTTTAGTTCACCTGAGCCAAAGGCTCAAATGAGCTATTGTTACCACTTTTTGTCTGTCCTTCCGTCCGTTCACAATTTCAAATGTCTTCTCAACCACTGGGCCGATGTTGGTCATTTTCTACATGGATGATCCGTTTGAACAATTTAAGATTTGTTCAAATGGAGGTCATCATATAATCCAAGATACATAGAGGATATTCATATTTTTGCAACGAATATGACATACATGTATATGTTCATCGAGTGGTGTGAAATGTCCATATTTCACGAGTGAAATATAGACATTTCACACCACGAGATGAACATGTCATATTTGTTGCAAAAATATGAATATTCTATTTATTATATACCGCTCCATGGAAAAGTGAACAAATTTTTTTTCGGCCGGATATTTTGAAAAAAATATTTTAAAATTTAAAAAATGTTTTTTTTTTAAATAATTATTGAAAATTGTGTGAAACCAAAAAAAATTGAACAATTTTTTTGTTGGTCGGATATTTTGGAGAAAAAAACAGAATATGAATATAGATAGCGGAAGTAGTCGTATTCTCACCGGAAGTTGTTTATTTCATCGATGAGAACATATGACTTTTATTTACATCGTATAACTATGTATTTCATGGGTAGGTATATAATAAAACATTTTATTTTTGACATGTCATGTCATGTCATGTCAAATCAAAGGCATCTGTGAGATGATTGCTGTGGTGTAATTTTCGTCGTCTTCTCTCGAACCGCTTGGTCGATGCAGATTTGTTCAAATGGAAGCCGTCACGAAACCCAAGATGCCCGCCACCTATAAACGAAACTTGACAGGAATGATTGATAGTCGATGTTTTTCATATTTGTCAGTATGGTGGCCCCAGGATCATAAATGGGTGGGGGATGGGGGTAAAATTTCCTTTTTTTGACCAAATATGGTCATGTCATATATCAAACTGAAGGTATCGACGAGGCGATCGCTCTTGTGCAATTTTGTCAGGTGAGTGAATCGGACCCATTTGGGCGTCTTGTTTATGTAAGAATGTAAGTAGAAGTGTGCCTAAATAGCAGGTGCATGTGACGTACAGTAGAACCCCTCTAAACCGGATACCCTAGGGACCCCATTGTGTCTAACTTAGATGGGTTTCAATGTAATTTATGTTGTTGTCCTGTCTGTCTGTTCATAACAGAAAATGACAAAATATGGCCATCGAGTGCTTAATCACAGTGGAACCTCTCTAAACCGGACACCCTGGCTCCCAGGGTGTCTGGTTTAGAGAGGTTCCACTGGGGACCTCCCAGGGTTCCGGTTTAGAGAGATTCCACTGGGGACCTCCCAGGGTGTCCAGTTTAGAGAGGTTCCACTGTACACAACTCGCCGACAATTACTGTTCATGCTTTTGGTTTTTTCTGAAGTATTCATTGGGAGATGCCAGGACGGTAAGTCACACAGGTTATATTACTAAGTTACTAACACGTTCCCTCATATGAGATTAATAAATATAGCATGTCATATTACTAAGTTGCTAACACATTTCATCATATCCTATTAATATAGCAGGTTACTTAACTAGTAACATATTTCCTCATATGTAAGTTACTAACACGTATATATATATATATATATATATATATATATATATATATATATATATCCATAGTACATGTATTTAGAACAATATACAATTTATTCTACAAGTGTGTATAATTTTTCGTATTAGCAAACGAGACTAACCGAGTTTGCTAGCACAAAATAGATTTACACATAAGTGGGATAAATATTATAAACACTGTGATCTTTTCTAATGCACTCTATAAATATCACGCAATCTGATTGGCTGATGGTCCTACGTTATAGGTATATCATTGTTGATGAACGGTCGCAAATTATTTCAATATGTATTCATACGTACACCAGTAGTAAAGGAGTGCATTAGAAATAGGTTAACCACATTAATGATAGGTCGGAAAACATGTTTAATGGCTCCGCTACGATCAAATAGCAGACTCGTGTTGCCTGGTAACGATCTATATTGCTTCTTAAAAGCATGCTGGGTATTTCTTTGATGTATTGACGAACAGTGCAGATCCTGTGAGCACAGTCTGATCTGAATCTACACTGGTCGCAAATGCCATTAACCACATTTTCTCCAGTCACAGCCACAAATAACTGACGTTTTAAATATTGAAAAATGTTATTTATAAATTTATTATAGACATTTTGGTATTCTTATAAGCAAAAATCACATGTTTTACCATACTGTGACATAGACGTTTGCTTTATTCCTATGCTACAGAACCAGAAGTTATTTTACATACATGTATATGGTATAAATTTCATTACGTTACTACTAATAAGTTACTAACCCATGTTATTAATTGCCTGTTAGAGATAACTATATCACTAGTCTTATACTCATAGTTACATAAATACTATTGATCAAATATATCATGTTACCAAATGCTGAATATACAAGTCTGTGTTCTTCTTGCAGTATTTTTGTCGAGCCCACTTGTGGAAAGCGAGACATAGTGATCACAATGACGTCCAGGTGTCTGTGCGTCCGTCTGTGCGTCCGTTCGTCCGAAATCTGCATTAAAGTTTTTAAATACCTTATATCTCTACAATCCTAAGTCACATTGACTTGAAACTTTGTTTGCTTATTGGTCATCATCCATATATTCATTCCGTGTCCCACTCATGCGGCCCCTGTGCCCCTAGGTCAAGGTCAAATGACTTAGAAAAGTTTGCGTTATAGTTTCTCTCAAAATTTGCGTTAAAGTTTTCACATACATACTATCTCTGTAACCGTACGTCAGACTTGCTTGAAACTTTGTATGCTTATTGGGCATCATCCATATAATCATTCTGTGTCCCACTCATGCGGCCCCTGTTCCCCAAGGTCAATGCCAAATGACTTAGAAGTTTGCGTTATTATAAAATCTGCGTTACATTACTTATATCTCAACAATTGTTAATCAAAGTTACTTCCAACTTCCAATACTTCCTTTTCATCATCCATATTTTCATTCCATAGCCTGCCCATGTGGTCCACATGCCCAATGTCAAGATCAAAATTTTATGACTTTGAAATTTGTGTTAAAGTTTTTAAATAACTTATATCTCCTCAACACTAATTACTCCAATTTATCTCCACAACCCTTAATTCAAATTTCAAATAAATACACTCTGAGACCATCAAATGCCTCGGCGGGCTCGACATGTGTGCCGCGGTCATCTGGTTTCTAATAAACGCCCTCGCGGCTATGCAATCCGTGGGAATCAAAACGTGGAAAGTAGGATCAATTTCACATACAAAAGCCATTTAAAACAATGTGAAAACAACATATTTTGAATGCAAATAGTGGGCTATTAGAATATATAAGGTACTTAAAATCATGTTATATTTGCTCATTACATAACAGGGACCATTATCTGATAAATATAATACCAGACTTTCTATTGTCAACATTATC
This sequence comes from Conchocele bisecta, assembly GCA_029237695.1. Taxonomy (NCBI): domain Eukaryota; kingdom Metazoa; phylum Mollusca; class Bivalvia; order Lucinida; family Thyasiridae; genus Conchocele; species Conchocele bisecta. The sequence goes on from CM055268.1 coordinate 106,783,520, forward strand.
AGGCTCGGCTCCGAATCAGTACGAGCTAGTCGAGCTTCAGAATTCCTACATATTTCCTAGTCTTACGCGCTTCATGTCCGATGTCACTAACCATGTATTCTCTATAATCATCATTTCACTGCTTCCACTTCATATGCACTCGTGAAGGTTTGATCTAAGCAGTATTTATTCATCAATTTTGGCTTGTTTTTGTAAAAAAACAAGCCAAAATTGATGAATAAATACTGCTTACAAATAAATAATCCCGTTTTGTGAATTAATTGACAATATGAACTCCATTATTTACTGACATGATGGGCCTTCCAGTAAATTCTCACAGTAATGTTATTCCTAGAAATCGAGTGAAGAATGTTACATTGTTTACATCCACTCGGTGATGGGTTGTGACCTAGTGTTAGAACACCCGACTCCCAATCCGAACGTTATGGGTTCAAACCTCGTCGAGGGCATCAAAAATGCTTTCATAGTATTTCCATCCCACTTGTCTGTCGGATGAGACTTTAAACTGTGATCCCGTCTCTATATGACCTTGACCTTAGCTGTTGCTGTGACGTTAAACCCATTCACTTTCACTTTTCATGATGGTTTGGACAAAAAAAACAACAACCTCGAACTCCAATTATACGGACATGATAGGTAAATTCTAGTAAATTCTCAAACAGTATGTCATTTCTAGAAATAGAGCGAAAAATATTACATTGTTTACATCCACTCAGTGTTGGTTGTGGTTAGAACACCCGACTTCCAATCTGGAGGTTGTGGGTTCTTTTTGCGCCTTAGGTGTCAAAAAATGCTTTTATAGTATATCCATCCCACTGGTTTTTCGGATGAGATGAGATGATATTCTAATACAGATATAATTCCAGCACAAAAACATTTACACAATTCCCTTACATTTGATTGGCCTGTAGCAAGTCTCTGTCCAACATTTATATCCCAGTAAACTCCCACGCCGAACTACTTTCCGTAACCGTGAGGCGCAGTTAAAATAATTCTTAAGAAAACGGAAAATAAACACATTTTCTTGATGAATTTATTTCAAATGCTGGAATTATAAGGAATGAATGGCCTTTTTGTGGACTTTATCGGGATATAAACTTGGAAAAGTCGCTGGAATACTGGACGAGGCCTTCCCGCCTTCATTCAGTATTCCCGCGACTTTTCCAAGTTTATACCCAGATAAATTCCACAAAAAGGCCATTCATTCCTATAATGTTTTCTGACCCTGTCCACTAAGCTGATCTATTCACTAATATTGTAATACATATGTTAGTGTGTTGATCTCAAGTATTTATTTTGTCATCACTGTCAATTGGCATGTTTGCTTAACATTCACTGCTATGGTGTTCGTTTTAATTTTGGTCACAGTGTATTAACCCTTAGCCCACTATCTTATTATACCCCCCGCAACGAGTTGTGGGGGGGTATACTGGAGTCGGGTTGTCCGTCCGTGCGTCCGTGCGTCCGTGCGTCCGTGCGTCCGTGCGTCACTAAACTTAACATCAGAGAAATATTGTTATAACTTCTATTTCCTTCATCCAAAATGTTTAATATTTCACACATGCATTCCTGTAAGGCTCTACTACCATGCTGTGCCAAATCCACGACCGTCCAACCCCGCTGATCCCAAGGTCAAGGTCAAATACTTCGTCTCTTTACAAAACTTAACATCAGACAAATATTGTTATAACTTCTATTTCCTTCATCCAAAATGCTTAATAGTTCACACACACATTCCTGTAAGCATCTACTACCATGATGTGCCAAATCCACGACTGTCCAACCCCCGCTGATCCCAAGGTCAAGGTCAAATACTTAGTCTCTTGACAAAACTTAACATCAGAGAAATGTTATAACTTCTATTTCCTTCATCCAAAATGCTTAATAGTTCGCACATGCATTCCTGTAAGGCTCTACTACCATGATGTGCCAAATCCACGACTGTCCAACCCCTGCTGATCCCAAGGTCAAGGTCAAATACGTAGTCTCTTTACAAAACTTAACATCAGAGAAATGTTATAACTTCTATTTCCTTCATATCTAAAATGCTTAATATTTTACACATGGATTGCTGTAAGGCTCTACTACCATGCTGTGCCAAAACCACCACTATTATCTTTCTTTTATTTATGTTTTGTATAATTTTTGAGGTGTATTTAAATTGCGAGTGATTTACGTATATAATAAAAATGGTATTTATTTGTATCTGGATATATGCCACTCGTTCCGCCTAACCTATGAAGATATGTTATTGCACACTCGTATGTTATTATCCATGTGACCGCAGTGTATCAACTTTGATGTATCGATTCTGGGTTACCGTTATTTGGATAGGTAATGATTGCTGTTTATCCTCATACACAACTGAGTGGGTGGCAGATGGGAGTATGTGATGGGTAATTTAACGACGGGGGTTCATCCTGAACGGAATTCCGACTGGAGACCTGGTTTGGCCCTCACATACATCTTGGCATTTTGTATGTGACAGTTGAATCTGGTTATACCCCTTATGTGAGTATTGCGATAACGTATTTATCTCCTTGTTGCATTTTTAAATCCTTTCAGTATGTGTTTATGCAGGAAATAGAATGTAACATTTGTGTTCATTGAATATGATGTTTATTATGCAATTCAAAAACAATTTTCTGGTTACATTATATTCGCCACCATATACATTTGTTCCTCTCTGTCTGCCCGAGACATTAAAGTTTTCAACTACCTACTACCTCTATTACCGCAAGTTGAATTGGCTTAAAATTTCAAAAACTTATTTGTCATCATCCATATTTTCCTTCTATAGCACTCACCTAAGCAGCCCCTTTGCTCCAGGTTAAGGTCAAATGACTCATCTAACTTGAGGCGCTGTATATGTCCATCTGTATATTTGACTGTGATTGGAAAAGAGGGCTTATGGGTTTTATGACCTGTGTAATTCCAGATTAGTCTGCCTCTGCAGAATGATCAGAAGCTGCACTGTTCGCCATTCCATGAATAAAGCATCTGTCGTGCTTCTAACAAGCAATATTGTTCGTTATCAGACTACAGGAGTGTGTTATTTGATCAGAAGCAAACACCGATCAGAAATACCATAAGCCCTTTTTCTCCAGTTAGAGCCACATACGATACAAGCTTTGTGATATTTTATGAAAAATGTATACATGTATAAAAGTTACGATATTTCTGTAAGTTGACGAAATGTTCAGAGCAAATTCGCATTTGCTATGATAATTTTGTCAACTCTCGACGTCATTTACAGAAAATATCAGCATGTTAAATGCGGGATCGTACCCGGCCTACAATGACCTTAGCCGTTGACAGGTTGTTAAGTACCATTACATTAGTAAATAACCGCCAGTAAATCAAATCACTCCATGGTTCCCAGGCGCCACAAGTACGTGCAGGTGCCAACGGAGGACGAGGATGTCGACGTGGCCACAGAGAGGAGGCGCGTACTCCGGGGTAGCGGCAAGAAGGATCTGTTGAGACTCGAAAACCTCACCAAGGTATAGTCAGCCACCCTGGTAATCCACTGCACTCGGTGTTCGAGTGGGGACTCGCAACATTTTGACAATTTTTCAAGACTGAAATTTGCACAAAACCTTCAGTGTTTATAAAATCATGTCTTCATGAATGTTTTAACCCTTTCAACACCACAGGCCTGTATCTAGTGGTATTGGCAAACGGTGTAGATCCAGATGAGCCGGCTCGTGACGAGCCGTCTCATCAGGATCTACACTTTTTGCAAGTAATTTTCATATTTTTGAGAATAAAAACACGCCAGTATCATAATTAGACTAGTCTGAAAATTATTTTATGATGATTGGATTGGTTGCAAAATTAACATATCAACCATTCCAGTTACTTAGGGGATAACCATGCTTTGTTTTTCGATTTGGAGCGGTATGTGGGAGGTTTTATGGTCTGTGAATCAGTTTTACGGCTCCGCGGTTTTATGGTCTGTGAATCAGTTTTACGGCGACGCGTCAGCGGAGCCGTAAAACTGATTCACAGACCATAAAACCTCACACATACCGCTCCAAATCGAAAAACAAAGCATGGTTATCCCCATTCTAATGCACCTAGTGTGCTCCCCGCTTTCTATAAACGTCGTAGCATATCACGAACAGTGATCTTTTTCATTACGTCAGCAGGTTGTTGTCTTCATATCGATAACCGCCTCACACCAAATGAATTTGAAGAAATTTAACTCCGCCGAAGAATATTCCCATTTCAAATAGAGATTAACGGGACTTTTTCTAAGACATCTATACATTTATTCAACTGTAATGTTTATATTAACTATTGTATTGCTTTTGTATGTGTAGTTGCAACAGTTATTTGCTTTTATTCATTTAAAGAAATGCCAACAATTCTGCATTGGGTTCGTGTGATTTTACAAAGGAAATGTCAGCAACAACTTGTGTCAACAGGCCTAGGATTTCCCTGGATGTATGCCTAATTCAGGTGAATACCCATCTGCAATACAGTTTATAATGTATAGTCATGTATGTGCACATTGGAATTCGTAAAGTTATAGGCTGGTACTGGCATATTGAGTTTGCATTTGAGCACTTTATTAAATTCTTCTGCATTTTAGGCGGGTGGGGTAATATTTTTAGGAATTTGTTGAAGGGCCACCACACTGAAGCCACGTTTGTCAGCCGTTGGTAGATTCTCTTTTCCGCTTTGGGTTGTACATGTCAATATGGCCGAATGGATAACCGAAAATGTACCGAAATTAATTTGGAAATATTTGCATTCCCCGCCGCGCTGGCCATTGTTTACAAAAGCGCGTAGGGTTACATAAATATGTCAAGTTGTAAAACACAGGCTGGTAAAACGGAGATTTTATATGCTGTGATTTTTCATATTTTATAGGCTCTGATTTCAATTGACCAATCAGATGCGTGCTTTCTAGTTTCGGTGCATTAGAATTAGGGGTTAATGGTACCGTATCTCAGTTGATGGCTCAGATATTCAATGTGTGGGGATATGGCATTGGACTTCAATACTGGAACTTGTGCGTTCAGTCCTCACCCTAGACTTGGAAGATTCTTACATAGTATTTCTTTAACCCGTCGTCCCATCTCTGTGTGACCGTTGCTTGGACGTTAACACACACATTCACTTTCACTTTTCAATCCTCACCCTAGGGGTGAATTATACTTGCATGTATTTCCAGCCCACTGGTCTGTCTGATGAGACTTTAAACTGTCATCCCGTCTCTATATGACCTGTCTCTATATGACCGTAGCTGTTGAGACCGTATGACCGTAGCTGCAGAGATGATGAACCCATTCACTTTTCAATTCTGACCCTATGGGTGAATATACTTATATGTATTTCTATCCCACTGGTCTGTCGGATGAGACTTTAATAAACTGTGATCCTGTCTATATGGCCGTAGCTGTTGCAGAGACGAAGCGAAGTGTATAATAAACCGGTGCCTTCTGTTGCAGGTGTATAAGAGCAAGACAAGAAAGCAGGGCTTCCAGCTGGCCGTGGATAGGCTGTGTGTCGGGGTGCCTGCTGGGGAGGTAAATTTACGCAGTGATTGGAGAAATGGGGGCTTATGACCAGTGTAGCTCCAGATCAGATAGCACACTCCTGTAGTTTGGTAATGATATATATCGCTTGCTAGAAGCAGATGGGGACTAGAAGCAGATTGATGGAATGGCGAACAGTGCAGATCCTGATCAGACTGCGGATGCACAGGCTGATCTGGATCTACACTTGTCGCAAAACCCATAAGCCCCATTTCTCCAGAACAGCTACATATATGACTGGAGAAATGGGTTCCGTGACCTATGCAACCAGTGCAACCAGTGCAGCCCCAGATCAGCATGTACGTCCACACAGTCTTATCAGACCGTACCGTTTGCTCGTTAATCAGTGAAAAGCCATCATGCTTCTAATAGTTTTGATCAATATCAGTAGCCTATTTCATCAAAATTGCAAAGTATACTTATCTAGCAAAGTATACTTTGAGGGAGTAATCATTTATTTTTCCCGAAATGCATTATTTAATATAGAGCTAACAACTGCATATATTTGATAATTAAAAGTAATCAGAATTATTATACTGAATTTATTACATTATCACAGCCAAAATGGCTGTGATAATGTAATAAATTCAGTATAATAAAAATTAATATATTTATCCTAAAATTTGAAATTTCTCCCTCAAAGTATACTTTGTTAGATAAGTATACTTTGCAATGTTGGTGAAATAGGCTACTGGTCACAGGAGAGTACTAGCCGACGAGGAGCTGGCCACAAATATAAGGTTCGACAATGTCCAGCCATGGGTAAACGTTTGCCGTGGCACGAGAGAACTGTTTGAACCCCAAGGCCGTAGGCCGCTGGTTCAAACAGTTCCCGAGTGCCACGGCAAACAGCCGCGGGTTCAAACAGTTCCCGAGTGCCACGGCAAACGGCCGCGGGTTGAAACAGTTCCCGAGTGCCACGGCAAACGGCCGCGGGTTCAAACAGTTCCTCGAGTGCCAAGGCAAATGTTTACCCACGTTTGGACATGGTCGAACGTTATTGTTACATTTCCATTGGAAATATCGTTTAATTTGAGCATATATGCAGTACTTTCGGTACTTTGACCATCTGCTCCATTCAAACGGCTGATTTACACCTACATGTTCCAGGGGGACCGCAGTACATGTCGCGTGATGCAGCCGCACCAATTTCAAAACTTCAGTGCGACCGTTGTGAACTGGTCTGGTGACGTAATCGCGCTTTCTAGTAACGTCATGCGACACATGTATTAAGCAGGTGTTGGCCCCGGAATGAACATTGTCTACAGCCATGGTCAAACAACACACGCTGTACGTTTGAACACGGCTGTGAGCGGTGTCGAACAACGGCAGTCATGTAGCAATATTTATGGCATTGCCCATTTCTCCGGTCACTGTCTATTAGGGTACCTTGTCTCGGCCCAAATATATATTGAGAATATCAGGATAGTGTCTTTTGATATCAAGCTTATATTCGTTGTACCCGGATATTCGTATCGGGTCAATGCTTGATACAATATTAAGTTATCAGTCGGTACGTATTCGGCCAATACAAAGCCAAAAATGTTGTCAACTTCTTACTTTATGAAAAACATTTTGTAAACGTATTTAATGAAATTATGCCGAAGGTTCAAAATCACATGGCGTGTCTTGTATATTTCAGTGTTTTGGTCTGCTGGGAGTGAATGGTGCAGGAAAGACAACCACGTTTAAGATGCTGACCGGCGACATTATACCGACGTCCGGCGATGCATATCTCAACAGATACAGGTCTCGTATTCGTACACTTTAACCCTTTGGCTGCTTCTCACAACAATTGTCGTCTGCTGGTGCTTTTATATTGTGTCTTATTTATCAATAAAAACATGGTTTGACAGCACTTCAGAATCATTTCCAATGGAAATGATTCTGAAGTGCTGTCAAAGCATGTTGTAAATTATTATAAAGTGCTGTCAAAGCATGTTTTGATGATAAAAATGGAAAATAGAAAATAAACAGCAGACGACAAAAAAAATAAGATAGCTGTCTAAGGGTTAATCCTCATAATGTGCGAAACCTAAATGGCCGTCTGCTGCGTTTGCCATTTTGTATTCTTTATCGATAAAAACATGGTTTCACAATAATTGATCCAACTGCTGTCAAACCATGTTTTTATAAAGAAAAATGGAAAAGAATGAAACAATATACAGCAGGCAACAAAACTGAATTTAGCATTATAAGATCTCTCAGATAATTTAGCATTATAAGATCTCTCAGATAATTTAGCATTATAAGATCTCTCAGATAATTTAGCATTATAAGATCTCTCAGAGATAATTTAGCATTATAAGATCTCTCAGATAATCAATATGTGCTTTTTCACTAACACAAGACATTGTCACAATGTTGCCGTGACATTATGAAGTTTGTGCAACATAGTTCAGGAAAGATTTGTGCACATCATTACACGTAGTACAGGAAATTACATTGTGATAACGTTATTTACACATTATGTTGTAATTAGTGTATAAAATGACCAGAAAACGTTCCTAAACTATGTGTCAAGCAACATTTCGAACATTGGTGTTTGTTAGTATGAATTGTAAATGCCCTATGTCAACAAAACGCACACATTACGCAAACACGTCTTATTTGGAATTAATAAATCACTGAACTACTTTCGGCAAGGGAGATAATCAATATCATGCAAACTATTTTCATACGAGCCAAGCGGATTGTTCTGTTTATGATTAGTATATATAGTTTTAAGCTATCTCCTGTGATATATAATGATACATTACTTTGTTATGTTATGGGTACTAATACATGTTGTTTCAATAGCGTATCTCTGTAACGGTATTATTGTAGATGGAGTTGCAAATAATTTAATAATTATTACGTTCAAATGGTGGCGTAATACTGATAGCACTTCTGTATAACTGTGATTGTCGTAAATGGCGCAACAGTCGTGAGGTTAAGGTCGCCGACTTCAATGATTTAATTACCGATTCCCGGAAGGGTCGGTGGTTCAAACCTCGACGTGGTATAAACAAAATTTCTCCATATATATTAGTTTTGTGATTTTAATATTTTTTAATATTTTCACAATTTTATGATTTTAATAAAAATACCTATAAATTGATAGAAACTTACCAACAATTAAAGTGTCTGTCTTTTAAGTAATATATACACAGACAGTTTGTTACTGATTTTTTAAGTTTAAGTAATATACACAGACAGTTTGTTACTGATTTTTTAATGTTTAAGAGGTACTGTCTATACTGTCTATACCATATAATGTTTTACTGTCCCAAAATCTATTTTTTTTGGCTGTCACAATTAATTAATTTTCGGACAGCAAACATTTTTTTATGAATTTGAAATAATTATTGTCCTCCATCTGCTCACAACACTGTTCGAACTGCGCCTGTGGCTACCACGACCAGAATTCACTGGCCGCAAACACAGTAGCCATCGGCATCTATTTATTAAATTATTATTTTGTATTTTATTTGAATTCCGCGTGAACACTGCATTTTGTGTCAACACCATTTACAGAAAATATTGGTGATTTTCTAAACGAATATCGGAGAAATGCGGCTATATATTTTGTCAATTTTCAACACCATTTACGGAAAAAAATTACTGATTTTTTAAAACAATATCGGCACAACTAAATACGGTGATAGAATTTTTGTCAACTTTTCAACACCATTTCCGGAAAATATTACTGATTTTCTAAAAACAATATCAGCGAAGGTGTACTGAACTACTCTTTATTTTAAATAACCAGCCGTCTAATAGATCTGTGTATAATCGAGAGTATATCGTTAATTGTCATGTTGTCTCCGACAGTGAGGTGTTGCGGCACACATCAAAACGACACGTCAATTTCAAAACATTGCCTAAGGGTCACAGCTGTGTGGTGTCATCAGATCAACACCTTGTCACACACAACTACGCATTATCAATTTTTTTCACCACACAAAGCGACGTGTATTTACAACTAGATCTGTGTAATGTGTCGGGTGTAGCCAAAGACCATACATAAATTCGTAATTAGTAACAGATGTAGCCTTAAAATATAATCGATTTCCTTAAATTACGTCCGCATGTTGACAGATATTTCAGAGCAGACGTCATCGTAATTTGCCGTTATTTATTTCCAAAAATTAGCCATATATTCTGTAAATGGCGTTGAAAGTTGACAATAAATTAAGACCAGATCAGTACGTTAAATCGCTATTGACGACAACTGACGATCCGATGAGAGAGTAATACCGTTTAAGCGTATCCAATGTTAAATATACATCGTTATTTTTTTATGACTTTCGTAGTTTTTACCGAGAAATTCAAACCGTTTCCAATTATTGGGGAACATAATATCATGATTAGCACATCGTTTCACTAAGCGGGGGCTACTCAGGAAATGGGATCACATGGTCTATTGTTTACACTGGATTAATGGCGGCCTCCATGAGGTCTCAGGTAAATCTTATTTTTCAATAATACAACTGTGTTTAGTGATAACCATGTTCCAGCCGTTAACACTTATTTAGCAACATTACTTAATATGTAGTTAGTCTGAACATTCTGCAGAGAAATCTGAATTGGACGGAATCGAGCGTTGTTTAAACTTAGTCCGGTTCATATGCACAGGTCAAAATATGAACTGAAAATGGCGCTTTGTGTGACAGAAATCCGTACTCGGACGAATAAAAAAAATATTTTGTTATAAATATCACATACAGCGAAACAGCGGTAGCATCTACTGTTTTAATAATATGCATACATATTGTAATTAATGTTTAATAGTGATATACTTATGAATAATATACGATACTATGGTTTATACTCCAGCACTATGTTTTTAGGCTGTGTGATTTGCCTCAATATAAACTGGATTAATTAATACTTATATTCATGCGCTTCATGACAACATCATTACATTTAAAATATACAAATATTACTTAAAGGGGTACCGATATGATACATTTTAATAATATAAATATTGAAAATACACATTACAATCGCTTACAACATAAGTTATTGATTGAAAATAGTCACTGCATCGTGACCTATTTGACTGCATTACCTGTTGCGCGGCAACCTCATCAAACCCCCTGTTTACATAGGTAACCGGGGGTTTGGTGAGGTTGGCTCGCTAATACAATGTTTGCGTAATGCAATTTTAGTTCATAAAATTCCAACAATTTTTCTGATATGTACAGTCATAGATTGGGGTAAACATGAGATAACTATTTTATTTTTTAGCTCACCTGAGCGAAGCTCATGTGAGCTATTGTTACCGCAATGTGTCTGTCATCCGTCGTCCGTCGTCGTCGTCCGTCATCCGTGAACATTTTCAAACGTCTTCTCCTCGGTAACCATTGGGCCTATAGTCACCAAACTTCATGGTCATGGTCCTTAGATAGGGGGATTACAAAATTGTTAAAATGACGTCATTACGTAATCCAAGATGGCCACCGTCTAAAAATAGCACAAATTCTTCAAAAATCTTCTCATTTTTTGTCGAAATCGGATGGTTATGTCATCCAAGATGGCCGCCGAAAGGTCAAAAGGTCGTTCTTTTATTAGAGATTTCAAAATTCTTCTTCACATGAACCGCTTGGCCCATGGTAGCCAAACTTGAAAGTTATGGTCCATGGGTGAAACCTTTTCAGATTTGTTAAAATGGAGGTCATAGCTAATCCAACATGGCCGCCGTCTAAAAATAGCATAAATTCTTAAAAAATCTTCTCATGAACCGCTAGCCGGATTTCAAAGAAACTTGGTAGGAATGATCGATGTGCAATGCTCTTTCAAAGTTGTTAAATTGGTGACCCCGGGGTCAAAAATGGGCGTGGCCCGTGGGGTCAAATTGGGATCAAATTTTATTTTTGACCGAATATGCTCATGTCATATATCAAATTGAAGGTATAGATGAGGCGATTGCTCTGGTGCAATATTTGTCGGAATCGGATGATTATGTCATCCATGATGGCCACCAAAAGGTCCATTTATTCGAGATTTTGAACATCTTTTTCTCAGGAACCACATGGCCGATGCTGGCCAAACTTGATAGGAAGTTCAGATCCTTGGGTGAAGCATTTTCAGATTTGGTAAAATGAGAGTCATCGCTTAATCCAAGATGACCGCCATCTAAAAGTAGCACAATTTTTTTAAAACATATGAACTCAATGTCACATTCTCGTCTGGTGTTCATGGAGTCAGGTGAGCGAATTAGGGCCATCATGGCCCTCTTGTTTGATAATGCATTTCTGCTAGTACTCTACCAGTTTGCACAATTTGTGAAACATGTGAAATGATAATACTACTGTTCAAATGCCGTATACCTTCTCCATATATATTTTCAAGGTCACGGTCACACTTAGAGGTCAACGGTAAAAAATGTGCATGAGCTTTCCCCTCCGCCATATATCTTCCCCTATATATCTTTGAAACCGATGAATGGATTTTCAAATAATTTGCCATCGTAAAATGTTTACCAGTCAAAAATGGGCATGAAATTTTGATTGCAATCTATGAAACTAGTTCAGATATTAACGGTACATGCCCACTCAGTAGGCACAACATGCCAGGTTATAATATTGGGAGACAGATAGTTTTGTATATTATGTAGATATTCCATTTTCTGGCAAACTAAACATTCATTCACCCTTACCCCATGTATTGATTGGCATTATTATACATTTTATATCAGACTAAAATTTCCACACTGATATCAGGGGCAATAACTGTGTTTCCTTAAAATGCGACTTACTATCAGTAAAATAAATATTACTAAATTATTATATCTGTATAGCGGGCACTCCTATTTTTTAGAACTGGTGGAATAGTATAAAGAATAGGAGATATGTAAGCCATTAACAGTTGTATTTTCCCATGGTTATTCCAGTGTGCTGAAGGACATGTTGAAGGTACAGCAAAACATTGGCTACTGTCCCCAGTTTGACGCCCTGTTTGACGAGTTAACGGCGCGGGAACACCTCTGTCTGTACGCACGACTGCGGGGAATTCCACCGAGCGAGGAGAAGAAGGTATGACCTTTCCCAGTACACGTATTTCACTTGTCAAGCAACACTTCTAATTCGTCCTACTTTCTAAGCCAATCAATGGCCAGTATCCATATCCATTTATTTCACATATTGCAAGATTTAACCCCAATAAGTTACATATTACCAGATTTAACGACTACCTGGGCCCGGTTGCTGAAAGTTTCTGTTAGCTTAACAGTCTGTTAAGGTAACAGAGGTTTTGAGCAACCGGGCCCTGTTTGACAGATGGAAAATCAATCCTCGGATGGGAGACTGCAATATACATCTGGGCCCTGTTGCTCAAAACCGGGTCCTGGCTAATTATAAATATGTTATTGTTCACATGTCACTAACGCTCCCTGGCATTTAATTCCTTAAAAATTCAATATCTGAAGAATATCTTGTACATAGTGGACGCAATTATATCCGTGTGTGTGTTTGTCCAAAATCCGTGTTGTACCGGTAATTTAGCTGGCATGCTATAATTCTGCCAATCGCCAGAGATTATGTGCTCATATGAGACTATATGTGAAGTTGGTGCAAACATTCCAATACTTCAAGGAAAAATATTTTGCAAGCAGTTTCAGCCTGTAATCGCATGCCTTGTTTTATTGGAAGTTTGTTAACCCTTAGACCGCTACTCACAACAATTGTCGTCTGCTGTTGCTTTTATATTGTGCCTCATTTCTCAATAAAAACATGGTTTGACAGCACTTCAGAATCATTTCCAATGGAAATGATTCTGAAGTGCTGTCAAACCATGTTGTAAATTATTCTAAAGTGCTGTCAAACCATGTTTTTGATGATAAAAAATGGAAAATAAACAACAGACGACAAAAAAAATAAGATAGCGTTCTAAGGGTTAATATTTTGAAGCTGCCATTTTCTAGTCATGCAATTCCCCATGCAATTCCCCACTCTTGTAAGTTATGTGTACCGTAATAACCTTATATATTTGGACAACTTTATTTCTGACAAATACATATAAATATATGGTTTCCCACAACAGTGTCCCAATATTTATCCCGTCAACACGGTGCGTATGTGCCGTGAAACATGGTGCCGTGAAACATTTTTGATATCCTGTCAATACTGCGTTTGAATATGTGCGGTGACTGTTATTTTGTAGCCATTTGTAGGTGTTGACGGGATAAATAGAATAGTAGGTTAGTGCTGTGATTGGGAAATATCTGGCGCGGCACGGAAACGGGATGTGCTCGGCCGAGCCTTGCCCATCTCGTTCCTAAGCCTTGCCAGATATTTTTTCCAATTCACGGCACTAACCTACTATTCTCTATTTATGGTTAGTATGGTTGTACTGGTTTATCACAATAACAGTGTACTTTGATACAATTTGTTGCAGGTTGTGGAATGGGCCATTACCAAGCTGGGACTGATCTCATTGGCCGACAAGCCGTCGGGCACATACAGTGGTGGCAATAAACGGAAACTGTCCACAGCGGTCACTCTCATCGGTCATCCACCTCTCATATTCATGGTACGTCGGTCGAATAGACGACGTTCTTACACCAGTGATGATTTCATATGAGTTATTACATGATGTTTATTGACATCATATCAGGAAGCAGAGCATCTTACAGGAGTGTCGATTTAATATAATATCGAGATGTATGATCACGTGGTTGCAACAACAACAACAATGACTGAAAGTGTAGACTCCGAAGTAACTATTATTTGATATTTTCCTTAATATGCAACAGATTTTGATGATGGCGCAGCAAACGCGTCTTCATGAGCTGCATTTGGTGGTCCCGGGAGTTCGGCCCATACTTATGTCGTTTTTGCGAAGAATCAATTTCCGTGTCCGACAGTAGACATGGAAATCGATTCTTCGCAAAAACAACAGAAGTTTGGGCCAAAGTACCTAGACCACCAAATTCAGCTTAACAAGACGCGTTTGATGCACCATATTTCATCAAAATCTGTTACATAGTATTAAAGGAAAAAATAAAAAAATACGTACTTTGAATCGGAGGGCTTCTGAAAGTTTCAGTACTTGTTATTTTAACCACGTGATCATAAACCTTGAATATTTCTGCCCCCATGTCTGGTGGATGAGTGGGGCATATAGTGTTACCAGTATCCGTACATACCATCCCATACGTATGTCACAAACTTAACGCTCGAGTAAATTTCTGATAATTTCATGTAACTGCTTCATATTTCACACATGCATTCCTATGATGGTCCTCTGTCATGCTGTGACAAATCCACGATCCTCAAGTCGCCGCGAAACCCAATGTTAAGGTCGTATACTTGGTGCATTCATAACCTTAACGCTCGGTTCAATTTCTCATGATTTCCGTTCACTTTCATGTAACTGCTTCATATTTAATGCATGCATTTCTCTGATGGTCCTCTAGCAGTGACAAATCCATGATCCTCCGGTGTTTTGTATCTTCAAATTTGCCCTTGGTTTCTTTGGCTGCCAGCGGGACATTTGTGTGCCGACTGACTCGTACGATGCTGAATTAAACTTTGTCATCTGCTGATTTTTCTGTATTATCCTCCAGTTGTCTTGATAAAAAACATGGTTTGGCAGCACTTCAGAATCATTTCAAACATAAATGATTCTAAAGTGCTGTCAAACCATGTTTTTATTTAGAAAGAAGACAAAATATATAACAACAGCAGACAACTATTCCTGCATTCTATGGGTTAAATGGTGTTCAGATGCTGGACTGGCCACAAGTACACCTGTTTATCCTGTCATAGTCGTAGAATAGTCACTAGACTTGTCACAAATATCCTGAACAAACGTTATCACCTGTAGCCTATTTCACCAACATTGCACATTACGCAAACATTGTATTAGCGAGCCTACCTCACCAAAACCCCGGTTACCTATGTAAACAGCGGGTTTGGTGTGGTTGCCGCGCAATAGGTAATGCGGTCAAATAGGTCACGATGCAGTCAATAATAATCAATAACTTATGTTGTAAGCGATTGTAATGTGTATTTTCAATATTTATATTATTAAAATGTATCATATCGGTACCCCTTTAAGTAATATTTGTATATTTTAAATGTAATGATGTTGTCATGAAGCGCATGAATATAAGTATTAATTAATCCAGTTTATATTGAGGCAAATCACACAGCCTAAAAACATAGTGCTGGAGTATAAACCATAGTATCGTATATTATTCATAAGTACAGTCGAACCTGTGAACAACGACCGGCAAAGGGAAGTGGCCAAAGTGGTCGTTGTTGACAGGTGGTCGTTGTTCCAAGGGTCGAACATTTACCCAGTTTCACAACAAAGTCGGCCATGTCTTTAGCATTCTATTGTAATATATATGCATGCTTTTCATCAATTAAAAATTGCACAAAAATTGCTAAAATAGTCAATTTATTTTGTTTTGTCATCTTGTTGTTAGTGTTCTGAACCCAGCCTCGCTTTGGAAATGATATACAAAGGGGAGTAATTATCTTGACGATAAGTATATCTCGCGGCCCGCTTTGGTGCACCATTTAATAGCTTGTCGTAATTACATGCAAGTGGTTTAATTTAGCATGACCATTAGTATTTCACACCACCAGTTGAAATTAATAACGGTCATATAGCCTATGTGGCGCGGCCTGTGAAAACCGCGATTTTTTTGTAACAAAAAATATTTCATTGAATGCGTCCAGTAACCCACACGAGCTAGGTGTCCAAATCAGGAGAGAACACCAGGCTTATTTGCTTTCTGTCCAATGTACTGTATACTATCCTGGTCGAGCCCGAATATTTAAGCAGCCTATGACGAATTGGCAATGTCCGCTGACGTAATTACTGATGTTTTTAATTAGAGATTCGCGAGCACTGTAAACCATGTAAACCACGGGCAGACTACGCGAATCCACTGCCTGGTCTGGTCGCTAATGCAATAAGCCGGGATTTGTCGGAGATCGAGACCCAATTCATATAAACACGTTTGTCGTGTCACTTTAGGACTGGTACCCGGTCGCTAGGAATAACGCTATATATGCTGAGCATCAGACAGGGTACCAGTCTAGTGTGGACTACGTGACTGATGTCAGCAACCGCGTGTATTGATCTTTGATATGGCCTTGTGCCCCGATGTGTGAAATTTACACTCGACACGCGCCGTGTGTTTGAAGTCTTAGTTTGTCACTGTAGACAAATCAGCATCGTGTAAACACAGTTTACCAGCTAATGATCGAGTTTTATGACTTGCGCAGAATTGCATTATGCCTATTGGAATACACGACACGGAATACATATCGGGAATTACCGTTAATGGAGTTATGCAATATTTTTACATTGAAAAATGTCGCCGAGTTTTGTGATGAAAGGAAAATCGGCGATTGCGATGTTATTTTTTTTTGCCGACAAAACATGACTTGGTCGCTAATGGTCGCTAATGGTCGCTGTTTGCAGTAAAAAATGCCGCGTGGGAACGAAAATCGCTGGTCGCTGGTCGTTGTTCGGAGGTGGTCGTTATTCCAAGGTCTTTTAAAGAACAAATTGGACGGGGGGGTTTTAACTGGCCGTTGTGGACAGGTGGTCGCTACTCACAGGTGGTCGTTAACACAGGTTCGACTGTATATCACTATTAAACATTAATTACAATATGTATGCATATTATTAAAACAGTAGATGCTACCGCTGTTTCGCTGTATGTGATATTTATAACAAAATATTTTTTTTATTCGTCCGTGTACGGATTTCTGTCACACAAAGCGCCATTTTCAGTTCATATTTTGACCTGTGCATATGAACCGGACTAAGTTTAAACAACGCTCGATTCCGTCCAATTCAGATTTCTCTGCAGAATGTTCAGACTAACTACATATTAAGTAATGTTGCTAAATAAGTGTTAACATGGTTATCACTAAAAGGAAGAAACCAGTCGTATTATTGAAAAATAAGATTTACCTGAGACCTCATGGAGACCGCCATTAATCCAGTGTAAACAATAGACCGTGTGATCCCATTTCCTGAGTAGCCCCCGCTTAGTGAAACGATGTGCTAATCATGATATTATGTTCCCAATAATTGGAAACGGTTTGAATTTCTCGGTAAAAACTACGAAAGTCATAAAAAAATAACGATGTATATTTAACATTGGATACGCTTAAACGGTATTACTCTCTCATCGGATCGTCAATTGTCGTCGATAGCGATTTAACGTACTGATCTGGTCTTAATTTATTGTCAACTTTCAACGCCATTTACAGAATATATGGCTAATTTTGGAAATAAATAACGGCAAATTGCGATGACGTCTGCTCTGAAATATCTGTTAACATGCGGACGTAATTTAAGGAAATCGATTATATTTTAAGGCTACATCTGTGACTAATTACGAATTTATGTATAGTCTTTGGCTACACCCGACACATTACACAGATCTAGTTGTAAATACACGTCGCTTTGTGTGGTGGAAAAAATCGATAATGCGTAGTTGTGTGTGACGAGGTGTTGATCTGATGACACCACACAGCTGTGACCCTTAGGCAATGTTTTGAAATTGACGTGTCGTTTTGATGTGTGCCGCAACACCTCACTGTCGGAGACAACATGACAATTAACGATATACTCTCGATTATACACAGATCTATTAGACGGCTGGTTATTTAAAATAAAGAGTAGTTCAGTACACCTTCGCTGATATTGTTTTTAGAAAATCAGTAATATTTTCCGGAAATGGTGTTGAAAAGTTGACAAAAATTCTATCACCGTATTTAGTTGTGCCGATATTGTTTTAAAAAATCAGTAATTTTTTTCCGTAAATGGTGTTGAAAATTGACAAAATATATAGCCGCATTTCTCCGATATTCGTTTAGAAAATCACCAATATTTTCTGTAAATGGTGTTGACACAAAATGCAGCGTTCACGCGGAATTCAAATAAAATACAAAATAATAATTTAATAAATAGACGCCGATGGCTACTGTGTTTGCGGCCAGTGAATTCTGGTCGTGGTAGCCACAGGCGCAGTTCGAACAGTGTTGTGAGCAGATGGAGGACAATAATTATTTCAAATTCATAAAAAAATGTTTGCTGTCCGAAAATTAATTAATTGTGACAGCCAAAAAAAATAGATTTTGGGACAGTAAAACATTATATGGTATAGACAGTATAGACAGTACCTCAAACTTAAAAAAACAGTAACAAACTGTCTGTGTATATATTACTTAAACTTAAAAAATCAGTAACAAACTGTCTGTGTATATATTACTTAAAGACAGACACTTTAATTGTTGGTAAGTTTCTATCAATTTATAGGTATTTTTATTAAAATCATAAAATTGTGAAAATATTAAAAAATATTAAAATCACAAAAATAATATATATGGAGAAAAAAAATTACACCACGTTCTAGAAAAGTATACTTTGCAATGTTGGTGAAATAGGCTACAGAGAATTGGAAATGGCGTCAGAATCACACCAACGTTTAGTTTCCTGTGATTTGGAAAAAGTTTTATTATGCCACCGCAACGATAGTTGGTGACAATAGTGTTTACCCTGTACGTCTGTCTGTCCGTCCGTCCGTCCGTCACTAGACAATTTTCTTTGTCCGGCGAACTACTTCTACAGTTTTTGGCCGATTCTCTTCATATCTGTATACATCCCAACCATCAGGTGCAGGAGTGCGCAACATAACATTTTGCTGTCCCACCGATCCATCTGCAGTTGTGCCCCTTTTTCGACTATGAAAATATTTGTTCTCCAATCACTCACTGAATGATTACTGTTGTATTCATGAATGCTCAGCAGTGGTGGCATTTCATTGTTCTAGTTAAAGGAATGTTTCGAAGTTTGCAAGCAGTTTCTGTAAATATATTTCATGCAAAATCACAGATGTTCTTGGGTTCAAAATCACATGGCTTGTTTGATTTGCAGGATGAGCCTACCACGGGCATGGACCCTCACTCCCGGCGGTTCCTGTGGGACCTTATTCTCAACCTCATCAAGGACGGCCGCTCCGTCATACTGACCTCTCACAGGTAACCTACGTCAGCATGCTTCACTGAAACGGACCCAATCTGTATTATACCCCCACCCCCACCCCACACGAAGTGTAAAGTTTCTGTATTTGTAGTGGTAGTGAAAGTGAATGGGTTTAACGTCCCACCAACAGCTGGAGTCATATAGAGATGGGACCACAGTTTAAAGTCTCATCCGACAGACCACGAAGATGGAAATACTACGATGCTTTTGATGCCTAAGACGTTGTGTTGCCTAAGGCGTTCATTCTGGTATTGAGGTGTTTTGAAAATTTTAAAGACTATATTATACGATGTAAATAAAAGTCATATGTTCTTGCGCTTTCTAATTTTTGAGTCGTCTCCATTTGTTGTTTTTTCACACACAAATTAAGTGTCCAAAGCATAACTTTGGATCATATTCATGAAGTTTTAAAAGAATTTTGTTGCGCCTGCTTTTTCCGTCATCAACAAATTTAATGTCAAAAAGTTTGTTGAAGTTTCTTCATCATGATATAACTTTAATATTACTCCACGGATTACCTTTTTTTTTTTTTGACACTTGATACATGTGAGCATTTGCAACACACTCCGGCCACCAGTAACATGATCATCACATTTTAACCGGTTATGACGTTGCTTTTCTGCAATCCTAACCCCCGATTCAATCACTCAAAATTCACCATTGCAGTATGGAAGAGTGTGAAGCATTGTGCACGCGGCTAGCAATAATGGTGAACGGCCAGTTCAAGTGCCTTGGCAGCATACAGCATCTGAAGAACAAGTACGGCGACGGCTACACGTTCAGCCTGCGTCTGAAAGGCCCCGATTATGAGCGGGCACAGCGACAGGCGGAGAGATTTGTGAAGGACAGTTTCCCCGAGGCAACCATAAAGGAGTGCCACTATAATTTACTGCAGTTCGAGATAAAGTGCCAGACATTGTCACTGGCATACGTCTTCTCCAAAATGGAGGAGGCGCAGAAATATCTCCGCATCGAGGATTATTCAGTCAGTCAGAATAATCTAGATAATGTAAGTACAGTGGAACCCCTCTAAACCGGACACACGGGAGGACCTCTCAGGGTGTGTCCGGTTTAGAGGGGTTCCACTGTAAATGAGGCATACGATCACTATTCATGTTTTGCATTATGAAGACATTACCTGTTCCTCCTCGGGACATATTATAATCTAATCAACCAATTCCATTTTCAGCAGATGACTTATCTCCCCACGCATATAGCCGTAAAACAGAAAGTAGTTCTACTCTTGCCTCGACAAGACAAGTGTATAGTGTGACCTTTCAGTATAATATAGGAATAGTTTATAAACCTCCAATCACAGCATGTGAATGCATTTGTCACCAGATCGGGATATTGTGGAAATAAAATGAACAGAAAGTTTAATATTTTGTTTTATTCATTAGAAATTACAAGTAATACAAACAAGACATCATGATTTAATAGCATGCAGGAGCTACATTTAAAAAAAATATATATTTATGCATGAAAAACCCATAAGTCAACAGACTTTACTCATGGATAAAATCACAAATATACAGACATCAGATGTACATGGAATGTCCCATCCCCCAATCCCTCCTAAGATGTAAGATGGGATCAGATGTGGGGTGATAAAGGGATGTGGGAAATTTTATCCCGTCAACACAGTGCCGTGCAACACGGTGATGAAACATTTTTTATATCCTGTCAATACAACCTAATCACTGCGTATGAATATGTTGTCATACTAGTCGATTCTCCGATTTTGAGGATGAGGCTGGGGTTATTTTTTGCATTTTAAAGCTATTTGTAGGTGTCGACAGGATAAAACAGAATAATAGGTTAGTGCCGTGAATTGGAACATCTGGCGTGGCGTGGCGCGGAAACGGGATGGTTTCCGTAGAGCCTCGCCCATCCCATTTCCTAAGCCTTGTCGGATATGTTTTCCCATTCACGGCACTAACCTACTATTCTCTATATCCATCTCTGTATCATATCTGATCCCTGTATCCCATTCATATGTGAGTTTCCTCTCTTTCTGTGCATATCTGAAACACATTACGGTCAAGAAATGATTCAAATACATGTAGTCCCTTTTAATTAGGTGTATGATCCCGTGGTACTAACAACAACAACAAGTACGTGTCCTTATTACATAACAGATTTTGATGTAATATGGCACATCAAACGCATCTTGTTAAGCTGCATTTGGTGGTCTATTTTCTCCCAAACTTCTGTCGTTTTTGCTACGAAATCGATTCTTCGCAAAAACGACGTAAGTCTGTGCCAAACTCCCTAGACCACCAATTGTAAATATTTTTCAGGAGATATCACACATGTTCTTCGGTACAAAATCACATGGCGCGTCTCATAGAAAGCTCCGTTTACACGTTTCAGGTATTTATCAACTTTGTGAAACAACAAATGGAAATAGTGCAGGAGGAGGACTCTCAGTCTGACACGAAACCAACGGCCAGAAAAACGAGAGCGACGTCATCAGTGTCCAATGTATCGACAGACGGGAATCCAACACCAATACAGACAAGTTCGGAGATGCGTTTTGAGACAGAAGACGATGACGATCCTTTGTTAGACTTCGATGAAACGGGCGTACGTATTTATTACTTCAACAATAGGCGTGTCATATGACAGGAATTATTGTTGTGTCATATGACAGGAATTCAGATGGATTGGAGTACCATACTTTCGGCACAGGAATATTACAATAAAAACATTGAGCACTAGAAGACAGTGCCAGCTACCATACTACACCAGATCAAAGGAGATTCGTAGTTCTGCATATGCATACTCCCCCCCCATCCTCCCTATAATCACTAAATTCATTTAATAAACACCATCTCCACAAACCTATGTCAGTTTGACTTGCAATTTCATTCTTTAGTCCACACTGATGCATCTCCCAGTGCATCCGCAGTCTGATCAGGATCTGCTCTGTTCACCTGGCCATCCATGAAACACCCACCATGCTTCTGTCTAGCCATATAGATCGTTATCGGGCAACAATTTGATCAAGAGCTAGACTGATCACAAACCCCAAATGACAACTTACCTGCTCGTGTGTCAGCAGGAGTAAACAGTGACCGGCACCCTTGTTGCAGAAAGCAGGGTGTATTTTCGCACCTGTCCATCTGTATCTCGCCATCTCACTGAAAATAATGTCCGTGAAGTATAGAAGCAATGTATAGATCTGTGATACTTTTCCTGTTAGTATACTACAATGCCACCGAAGTAGACACGTAGCAGTTGTACAGTTTTTATTGCGATATTTCGTTGTATCAATGGAAAACTTGTATTTCATTACAGACACATCTAACAATGCTGAATATGGACCCAGTTACTGTGTGAAGAAGCAGGGACCAAGCGTTGTGGCAAACAGTGAACGGTGGGAACAGGTTGTGTACACGGGAACGCGCTGGTGTACAGAACAGGGGCCCCGTTTCACTAACTAAACTTCGTATGACTAAAATGTTCGTACGTGCAAAATTATGATAGTCTGTAAATTTCACATTAACAATGTTTTCTTGTAAACAATTATTGGATTTACATTTATGCAGCCTATGCTCAATAAATGTAAATCCATCAATTGAAATTTCCAGACGATGCTATAATTTGCACTTACGAACATTTCAGTGCAGGGACGCAGCAGTGTGGTGTATAGAACAGTGAACCAGGCAACAGTGTGGTGTATAGAACAGTGAACCGGCTGTGAGGAACAGCGACGCAGAGAACCCACTGTAGGAAATGTGGACGCGGTTGTGGATAACCTATATGTGCTTTCATATATGTGTTTTAGCCTTAGGCTCGAACATAGCAAAACATTTTCTCTAAATATCAAGCCACTTGTATATTAAACAGAACAATGCCAAATTACAGCCTTATTGTTCTAGTCCAGTACGCCGTCAACTTAAATATACATTCATGTACAGTACATGTAATTTATACCCAGCTTACAAGGAGGCCGTTTCACTAAACTTTGTACTACTAAAATGTTCGTAAGTGCAGATTTAGTAGTCTGTAAATTTCAATTGATGGATTTACGTTTAAACGGCCCCCTGAATTGGGAGATATACAATTCTCAGGTGATATAGTGGGATGGAAATACTACCAGAACATTTGTTCGTGCCTTGATTGCGCGGATTGAACCAACCACTGCTATTGAACACCCAGAGCTCCAGATCAATAAATACCCAATTCAAATTTCCAAAAACCCAGCAACAAATTTATGGTACCGTGTTACAAAAAACAATAAGCAGACCACAAATATAGCATATTTTTCTTATTTTCCATGAAAACACATCTTGGTATTTCATTACAATTGTCTCGCGAAATGCCAAGACATAATTCATTTCGAAGCTAATTCACTAATTGCTGTCTGTTGATGTGCAAACAGTAATGTGATTTTATTTTGTGATTTTATTTTACCCAATTAAAATACCCAATTGCTTCAGATATGATGGAGTGAAAATACTCAATTACTAATTCCTTATCTGGAGCCCGGAGACCATCCCTGCAGATCCAAATCTCTGGCAAGTTGTCAAAAGTCGCAGTTTGCATTGAAATTGACCGACTTCTAAAAACTCTTGTTTAATGTGACATGTCAGATTTGATGTTAACCCTTAGACCGCTACCATCGGTGAGAAAAAAACTTTACTGAAAGACAAAGTACAGGCACCCTTATAAGGATCACTAGGCCCCAGTTTTGAATCTCCATTAACCATTACACCGCTATCTTAATTTGTTGTCGTCTGCTGTTTATTTTCTATTTTCCATCAAAAACATGCTTTGACAGCACTAGAATAATTTACAACATGCTTTGACAGCACTTCAGAAGGAGAATCATTTCCATTGGATGGAAATGATTCTGAAGTGCTGTCAAACCATGTTTTTATTGAGAAATAAGGCAAGATATAAAAGCAACAGCAGACGACAATTGTTGTGAGTAGCGGTTTAAGGGTTAAACCAGCAGTTGTTTCCCCTATAATATGGAATGATGGCAAAATCCTAGCAACCAATCTGGGCCCGGTTGCTCAAAGCTTCTGTTAGCTTAACAGACAGTTAAATCCTTAGCATCGCTAAGGATTTAACAGTCTGTTAAGCTTAGCATCGCTAAGGATTTAACAGTCTGTTAAGCTAACGGAGAATTTGAGCAACCGGGCCCTGGTGGTATATGGGACCTGCTATTTACCTCTAGCTATTTAAGTTTGTCAGATTTGTATTGTTATACAATATTTGTATATGTTATATGTGAAGTACAAGGGAAGTATAATGTGCTATGCTTTTTATCACACCTAAACATACTTGTTAGCTCACTTTCAGAGATATATTTACCATTTTTCAATGTCGTCTAAATCAAGCAAATTGTACCCTGAAGTTATTTTTGAAGGATTTATAGCACTTGTAATAGCTCTATATGTATTTCATTAGCTTTTTTATCAGCATCTCCTTGAAAGTGTTTCATGACCACCGATTTGAACACATTCAGCCCTTTGAACACCAGACCCGTAGCCGATTTCATCAAAATTGTAAAGTATACTTGTCTAGCAAAGTATACTTTGCAGGAGTAATCATTTATTTTTCCCAAAATGCATTATTTCATATAGAACTAACCACTGCATATATTTGATTATTAAATGTATGCAGCATTATTATATTGAATGTATTACATTATCACAGCCAAAATGGCTGTGATAATGTAATAAATTCAGTATAATAAAAATTAATAAATTTATCCTAACATTGAAAATTTCTCCATCAAAGTATACTTTGCAATGTTGGTGAAATACATGTAGGCTGCTGGTCTCCTTTACATACATATCTATATGTAAACAGTGTACATTCAGATGATGCCGCCCCGTGCAGGCACCGGGGCGGGATCAACTGATCCTGAGAATAGTGCTGCAGTAGCCATTGCTTGTCGTAAAAGGCGACTAAACTGGCTTAACGATTGGGTTCATACTTTCCGGAACCCACTATACCGGATTTGGCCCTCATGTACATTTTTGGCTTTCTTGTATGTGAGAGTTGAGTCGGGCTATGCCCCATATATAAAAGTAAGATTAGCGCTAATCCTATTACTTTTAGGGGATGGGATAAATGATGCTGGTGTGGCGAGGGCCTGGCACCAGATCAGGTTGTTCTAATTTCAGGACTGAATATATATTTTGATTGTAAATATTGAGTTCTGAAGTTGGGATTTACCCCCCTTGGACAGGTGGATATGGGACTCGACCCCGTTGACCCGTCTGCGTGTAGACTCCCTGAGGCTTGTACCTCTATGTCAGAAAAGCGGACGTTAAACCCTATTCACTCACTCACTCACTCAGATGATGCCGCTACTGTCGAGTCGTATCATCAGAATCTGCGCTATTTTGTAGATAGGTTTTACAATTCAACATGGTAATGTCCACAACAATGTTACACATTATTTTAAAGTCATTCTTTTTATTAAATTTTCGACCACGTGTATTATATGTGCTTCCCTTCGGATGTTATTGTAAATTACTATATGAATATAGAAATTGTATTTTCTGTTAAAGTTTTATATGCCTGCTCATTAATGTCACTTTGACTGGCGAAATAGGGCTTATGACATTTATTATTTATTCATTTAATCATGTTTTAATGGCCTGTCAACAGCTATGGTCAGTTTAGCAGTGTTCATTAAAATTTAACAAGTTCTTGATCAAGAATTTTGAGCACCGATCAGTTCCAGCCCATAACAATCCACTTGCGTTTGTTGAAAAGATGGGGAGTGTCCTACCTTCTATATACTTAATATCAGAATAATTTTGGGTACGATTTAAAGAGGCTTTTCTCGTTCATACCACAGAGTGCTTGTGTTTCAGCCAACCACACCTCCGAACACGATGGTAATAAACTAATAGGAGCACTCGGTGCACATCAAAATATCGTAAGCCCCAGTTCTCCAGTTATATTGTTTATATCTCCATGACAACGTGTCTCGTGCTCTCACATTTTCAATCCATTTGCCTTATTGTGTCGTATGATCTTGTAGTTTCATATTTTAGGGCCGAAGTGTCGTGAACTCAAATTGAGATGGGGCTGAGTTTTTAAACTTTGCATTATACATGTTTATTGGCATGTCGGCGGTTCCTATATAGAATATCAGGCTTTGATCTTTAGCTCTTTGCATGCTGGGAAATTTGTGGGCTATAAATAGTTAAAAAATACCAGACGACAATTCATCATATTTTATTTTATTTCTCCTTGTAAATATCATGAATATGTCTTGGAATTTCATTAGAATTGAGTCCTGACGTGATGTTTATCTGGCAAGGCTAGAAAGTTTCTACCATTTCCAAGCTAAGCTAAGTTTAATAGTAATTTGATGTTTTCTCTATTTTATCTTAGTACATGCTTTCTTTTGTCTTTCGTATTATTTTAGTTCTCCACCACATTAGTTAGTGGAGGGGAAATGTAGGGATTCTGTTGTACATCTATCTGTGATTTAACTTATCTAGTTGTGACCGACGTGAAATGTCATATGAGACACACCATGCAATTTTGTACATAATTTCATGATATACGTTTACCAGGGCTCCAGATAAGGAATTAGTAATTGAGTATTGTCACTCCATCATTTCTGAAGCAATCGGGTATTTCAAAATTTTAATTGTGTAAAATAGAATCAAGCTACTGTTTACACATCAGCAGACCACACTTATTATTGAATCGTTTGCTCCTAAACAAAAACACATTGTTTTCTGCAGCATGATAATGATACCACAAATTTGTCATTGCTTTTTGATACGGTACTCACTACTCCTGATTTCAATTGGGTTTTTGGAAATTTTAATTTGGTATTTACGTAAATACGCACCTTATCTGGAGCTCTGGTTTACAATATTTTCTGTAAATGGCGTCAAAAGTTGACAACATTTTCAGAATACGTGTACTCTGAAAATTGTGTCAACTTTTGACTTTATTTATGAAAAATAATGTAAATTTTGTAAACGTATTTAATGAAATTATGCAGATGTCTGAAGGTACAAAATCGCATGGTGTGTCTCATATTTGTTTGTCATCATCCATCGATGTTTTATTTTCGTATAAGTTTTGACAAATTTGCATTATTTTGTTTGTTAATCCAAGTATTGGTTGCGAGTATTCATGAAGCCCTGCTGACTTGCTCTATCTGTCAATCAGTGGTCAGAGACGCTATGTGATTTTGTACCCAAGAAGATGCGCGATATTTCAATAACAATATTTACAAAATGTATATTTCAGGGTGTGAGCTGC
This sequence comes from Conchocele bisecta, assembly GCA_029237695.1. NCBI lineage: Eukaryota > Metazoa > Mollusca > Bivalvia > Lucinida > Thyasiridae > Conchocele > Conchocele bisecta. Next base: position 106,811,323 of record CM055268.1, read on the forward strand.
ACATTGCGAGAAAATAGGAAAATAGATTCATCCCCCCCCCCCCCCCCCCCTCCCCCTCCCCCACAAAAGAATGATTTTGGGGCAGTTTCAACAAAATGCAGCTTTTTTTTTCTTTTATTAAAGAAGAGGAAATCCTATAAAAAGAGGAAAATTCACACCCTGATATTTAGTCTAAAGCTCAGAGAATTCCACATTAGCGATGAAAATTGCATCCACTTTCACAGTTTCATTAAATATTGGTACAAAATCACATGGCTTGTCTCACATGTGATACGCCTGTCATAATTATTTGGTTCGAGATGTTTATACATGTATAAATACATATTGTTTAAAATATCTGGTGATTGAGCTTTGAGGTTCTATTATTGAGTTTGGAGGATCGGGAGGTTGTGTGTGCATGTATCTCAATGGTGAATCTTTACAGGGATTCACACCTGTAGCCGATTTCACTAAAATTGCTAAGCATACTTATCTAGCCAAGTATACTTTGAGGGAGCAGTCATTTATTTTCCCCGAAATGGGCCCCGTGCAGGCACCGGGGCGGGATCAACTGATCCTGAGAATAGTGCTGCAGTAGCCATTGCTTGTCGTAAAAGGCGACTAAACTGGCTTAACGATTGGGTTCATACTTTCCGGAACCCACTATACCGGATTTGGCCCTCATGTACATTTTTGGCTTTCTTGTATGTGAGAGTTGAGTCGGGCTATGCCCCATATATAAAAGTAAGATTAGCGCTAATCCTATTACTTTTAGGGGATGGGATAAATGATGCTGGTGTGGCGAGGGCCTGGCACCAGATCGGGTTGTTCTAATTTCAGGACTGAATATATATTTTGATTGTAAATATTGAGTTCTGAAGTTGGGATTTACCCCCCTCGGACAGGTGGATACGGGACACGACCCCGTTGACCCGTCTGCGTGTAGACTCCCTGAGGCTTGTACCTCTATGTCAGAAAAGCGGACGTTAAACCCTATTCACTCACTCACTCACTCCCCGAAATGCATTATTTCATACACCTGATTATATTTCATGATTAAAAGTATATGCAGAATAATTATACTGAATTTATCCTTAAATTGAAAATTTCTCCCTCAAAGTGTACTTTATTAATAGCAAGATAAGTATTCTTTGCAATTTTGATGAAATAGTTTGGTTTGGTTTTGGTTACATATTAGCTCTAGATTTCCTTTTTTTTTTACCCGTCAAATATTAAATTTATTGTGAAAAGAAACGAATTAAATTTACACATGCTGTACATAGTGAAAAACCAAAACTGATCAGGAAATAATCTTACATCAATGGATCAGCCCAAGTATAAAGCATGCTACATATAAACAAGCCGTTCTATTGTTTGTGCCCCGTGCAGGCACCGGGGCGGGATCAACTGATCCTGAGAATAGTGCTGCAGTAGCCATTGCTTGTCGTAAAAGGCGACTAAACTGGCTTAACGATTGGGTTCATACTTTCCGGAACCCACTATACCGGATTTGGCCCTCATGTACATTTTTGGCTTTCTTGTATGTGAGAGTTGAGTCGGGCTATGCCCCATATATAAAAGTAAGATTAGCGCTAATCCTATTACTTTAGGGGATGGGATAAATGATGCTGGTGTGGCGAGGGCCTGGCACCAGATCAGGTTGTTCTAATTTCAGGACTGAATATATATTTTGATTGTAAATATTGAGTTCTGAAGTTGGGATTTACCCCCCTCGGACAGGTGGATACGGGACACGACCCCGTTGACCCGTCTGCGTGTAGACTCCCTGAGGCTTGTACCTCTATGTCAGAAAAGCGGACGTTAAACCCTATTCACTCACTCACTCACTCACTCTATTGTTTGTGCTCGGCCAGTAAAAATACTTCAAAGATTTGATCACTAGTCTGGCAACTTTGTATCCAGGGTATAATTATATGCTCCAAAAGTTTTACAGTTAGTGTTTAGTGTCTTCCAAAATTGCCATGTTCTTTGCATCAACAGACCGTTTGTTGTTGATCCGAGGTTCTTGGCAAAATTTGTCTAGTCCAGTAATTCAGATTTTGGGCATTTGAGTGGTTGGTCGGGAGCACGCGACGGGTAATTCAACGATTGGTGTTCATCCTTACCTGAATTCCGACTGGAGACCTGTAGCCTACCGGTATTTCATCAACATTGCAAAGTATACTTTCAGGGAGATATTTTCAATTTTAGGATAAATTTATTAATTTTTATTAAACTGAATTTATTACATTATCACAGCCAAAATTTCAGTATAATAATTCTGCATACTTTTAATCATCAAATATATGCAGTAGTTAGTTCTATATGAAATAATGAATTTCAGGAAAAATAAATGATTATTCCGTCAAATTATACTTTGCAATGTTGGTGAAATCGGCTACTGGTTTAGCCCTCACATACGTCTTTGGCATTTTGTATTGTGACAGTTGAATCTGGTTATACCCCTTATATTATTACAATTCTTCGTAATCCTATTTTAGGGGAAGGGGCCAAGTGACTTTGGTGTGGTATGGACCTGACACTAGGTCAGGTTATTCTAACTTCAGAGTTGAATATATTTTTTCTTGATGTAAATATTCCGTTCTGATTTTGGGATTTTCCCCCCAATGCAACAGGTTAAAACGAGATTGTTGTTTGTTTGTTTGTTGGCATTTAACAGCCTATCAACAGCCAAGGTCATTTAAGGCCGGGTCAATGGGGTTAGTACAAAATCCCATATATTACCTGTACAAGTACATGTAAATGTTCAAGTACATGTATAAATGTACAATTCATGTATAAATTCAGCCCTGAAATAAAAATAATCCTGATCTGATGCCTGGTCCTCGCCACACCAGAATCAATTGCCCCCTCCCAAAAGCAGTAGGATCAGTACTAATCTTACTACTTTTATAATGGGCAATAACCCAATTCAACTCCCAGGTAACAAGAGGACCAAACCGGGCAAATTGTGATTCATATAAGGAGGAATCCCTACAATTAATTTACACCATCACGTTCGCCCGACCAACCACCCACAAAATGGGATTGCCCTGTCTTACGCGACCTTAGCTGTTGATAGGCCGTTAAACACCAATAAACAAACAAACAATTCTCAAATTTTGTTTTTCATAGACAACTGATCGATATTTTCATGTACATGTATTTGCTAGACATGTGTTGATCTCTGCTGGTCCATTGTCCTTTACCACAGATGGAATGTATGTCATGCACACCTGGGGGCCGTTTCACTAAACTTATGTATGACTAATATGTTTGCAAGTCCAAAATGATGATAGTCTGTAAATTTCACATTAATAATGTTTTCTTGTAAACAATCAATGGATTTACATTTATTGAGCACTATATTAAATAAATGTAAATCAATCAATTGAAACTTCCAGACGATCCTAAAGTCGTAAGAAGTTTAGTGAAGCGGACCCCAGCAGGCCAATTTAACCCTATACTTACATAACCCATAACATAATGCTGAATACGGTTATACCGCGTATAAACAAATTGAAATTATAAATGTCGCTACATAAACACTTTCAATGAGTAGTAACGACATATGAGGCATACCATGTGATTTTGTACCTAAATCTAAGAACATGTGCGATATTCATGAAAAATATTTACAAAATTTACGATATATTCAAAAGAAATCAGCATTTGCCCATGAAACTTTTTTCTTCTTTCGACGTCATGAATAGAAAATGTTCTTGGGTACATCACATGGCGCATCTAGTATACTTCTGTGCATAATTAAGAGAATTTTTTTTTTTTTTACTTTTTCATGCGAGTATCCTCACATGTAATGGGTTAAATAAGTAAATTTTGGAGCAATACAGCGTAGGTACCCTAGAGAAAAATGGCATAACATATGCCGACGATGCCATCCCCATAGCTGTAAGGGCTGCAGAGTAATTTTAAAATGTACAAAATTTAGCGTGCAATATACAGGCATATCTGCCCTTCATTGCCTCAGACTTGTGAGTCAGTGGAATAAAGGGGCTAACTCCCTCCTTCATCCACTGACCCCTCCAATTGTTCTACTGGTTGCTGAGATGTATGTTGAAGAGGGCCTTAAGAATAGTAGGTGCACATGACAAATATTGCCTTCCATGCATTAAAAAAAGCTCAATAAATGATTACACGGTAAATTGGTTGGTTGTGAGTCAGTGGAATAAAGTAGACAATAAGCCCCATTTCTCCAATCAGTACAGTAGCAAAATCAGTGCTAGACTGACCACAAATGTCATACGTCCCCTTTCTCCAGTCAAGACAGGAGCTGAATCAGGAGCTAGACTGGCCATAAATCATAAGTCCCCTTTCTCCAGTCAAGACAGGAGCTGAATCAGGAGCTAGACTGGCCACATGTCAAGACAGGAGCTGAATCGGGAGCTTGACTGGCCACATGTCATAAGTCCCTTTTCTCCAGTCAAGACAGGAGCTGAATCAGGAGCTATACTGGCCACATGTCATACGTCCCCTTTCGCAAGTCAAGACAGGAGCTGAATCAGGAGCTATACTGGCCACAGGTCATAAGTCTCTCGTCAGACGAGTGAATCAGCACTAAGACTGGCCACATGTCATAATCCCCTTTCTCCGTCTCTAGTCTCCCCTTTCCATTCAAGACGAGCTGAATCAGCAGCTAGACTGGCCACATGTCATAAGTCCCCTTTCTCCAGTCAAGACAGGAGCTGAATCAGCAGCTAGACTGTCCATAAATCATAAGTCCCCTTTCTCCAGTCAAGACAGGAGCTGAATTAGGAGCTAGACTGGCCACAAATGTCATACGTCCCCTTTCTCCAGTCAAGACAGGAGCCGAATCAGGAGCTATACTGGCCACATGTCATACGTCCCCTTTCTCCAGTCAAGACAGGAGCTGAATCAGGAGCTAGACTGGCCACATGTCGTACGTCCCCTTTCTCCAGTCAAGACAGGAGCTGAATCAGGAGCTATACTGGCCACATGTCATACGTTCCCTATCTCCAGTCAAGACAGGAGCTGAATCGGGAGCTAGACTGGCCATAAATCATAAATCCCTTTTCGCAAGTCAAGACAGGAGCTGAATCAAGAGCTAGACTGGCCACATGTCATACGTCCCCTTTCTCCAGTCAAGACAGGAGCTGAATCAGGAGCTAGACTGGCCACATGTCATAAGTCCCCTTTCTCCAGTCAAGACAGGAGCTGAATCAGGAGCTATACTAGCCACATGTCATACGTCCCCTTTCGCAAGTCAAGACAGGAGCTGAATCAGGAGCTATACTGGCCACATGTCATAAGTCCCCTTTCTCCAGTCAAGACAGAAGCTGAATCGGGAGCTATACTGGCCACAAATGTCCTACGTCCCCTTTCTCCAGTCAAGACAGGAGCTGAATCAGGAGCTAGACTGGTCACATGTCATACGTCCCCTTTCTCCAGTCAAGACAGGAGCTGAATCAGGAGCTAGACTGGCCACATGTCATACGTCCCCTTTCTCCAGTCAAGACAGGAGCTGAATCAGCAGCTAGACTGGCCACATGTCATACGTCCCCTTTCTCCAGTTAAGACAGGAGCTTAATCAGGAGCTAGACTGGCCACATGTCATACGTCCCCTTTCTCCAGTCAAGACAGGAGCTGAATCAGGAGCTAGACTGGCCACATGTCATACGTCCCTTTCTCCAGTCAAGACACTTGAAGACAGGAGCTGAATCAGTGCTAGACTAGCCGCATGTCATACGTCCCCTTTTGCAAGTCAAGACAGGAGCCGAATCAGGAGCTAGACTGGCCACATGTCCTACGTCCCCTTTCTCCAGTCAAGACAGGAGCCGAATCAGGAGCTATACTGGCCACTTGTCATACGTCCCCTTTCGCAAGTCAAGACAGGAGCTGAATCAGGAGCTATACTTGACATAAAAAGCGTTTCCACAACCATGTGAAGGTCATGTTAATGGCGGCATGAGTGTGTTCCAAATGCTTACATGTATCAAGTGTCCAAATATTCAAGCAATCCATCAAGTAATATTAATGTTATATGATGATGAAGAAACTTGTACAAACTTTTTGACGCAAAAAATGGCTAAGTATTTCCGCAAAAAATTGATGGTACAAAAGGTCAAGGTCGTGTTACTGGGGGCATGAGTGTGTTCCAAATGCTCACATGTATCAAGTGTCCAAATATTGAAGCAATATGTCCAGTAATATTAAGGTTATATAATGATGAAGAACCATGCACAAACTTTTTGACGCAAAAACATCTGTAAGATTTTCCGCAAACATGTGAGGGTCAAAAAGGTCAAGTTCAGGTTAATGATGGCATGTGTGTGTTCCAAATTCTTACGTGTATCAAGTTTCCAAACATTAATAACATGAATAAACTTGTACAAACTTTTTGACGTTAAAAAATGGGGAAGTGTTTCCGCAAAAATGTGAAAGTAAACAAGAGGGCCATGATGGCCCTAATTCGCTAACCTGACTCCATGAACACCAGAGGAGAATGTGACATTGAGTTCATGTGTTTTAAAAAAATTGTGCTATTTTTAGATGGCGGTCATCTTGGATTAAGCGATGACTCTCATTTTACCAAATCTGAAAATGCTTCACCCATGTGGTTCCTGAGAAAAAGACGTTCAAAATCTTGAATAAATGGACCTATTGGTGGCCATCATGGATGACAATCATCCGATTCAGACACATATTGCACCAGAGCAATCGCCTCATCGATACCTTCAATTTGATATATGGCATGAGCATATTCGGTCAAAAATAAAATTTGACCCCAATTTGACCCCATGGGCCATGCCCATTTTTGACCCCGGGGTCACGATTTTCACTACTTTGAAAGAGCATTGTAAATCGATCATTCCTACCAAGTTTAGTCGAAATCCGGCCAGCGGTTCATGAGAAGATTTTTTAAGAATTTATGCTATTTTTAGACGGCGGCCATGTTGGATTAGCGATGACCTCCATTTTAACAAATCTGAAAAGGCTTCACCCATGGACCATAACTTTTAAGTTTGGCTACCATGAGCCAAGCGGTTCATGTGAAGAAGAATATCATTCCTACCAAGTTCCTACAAAATTTACGATATTTTCCATAAATGACATCGAAAGTTGACGAAATTGTCTCGACGTCATTTACAGACATTATCACAGTTTCTGTAAATACATTTCATGAAAAATCACACATGTTCTTAGGTACAAAATCACATGGCTTGTCGCAAATGGTGTTTGGTTTAGTTGAGGTTCCACATACCTTCCTCCGTCTGCTGTTTGATGATGTTCAGGTGATATCCCTCGCAGAACGTGTTCTTCAAGAAAAGCGACGACCCGCAACATTTCAACTCCCAGTTTGAGATAATGCCGATCCTATCCCTGAGCAAGTCAGCCTCGTCCATGTGGTGTGTGGTGGACAGCAGGACGAGTCCCGTCTTGTATCGTACCAGCAGGTCCCAGATGGCTCACCGGGCGTACGGGTCGACACCAGCCGTGGGTTGGTCCAGGATTACAGCGCGCTTTTCCGCTTTTGGGGCAGGCCAAGGTCTTCAAATAATATGGAATGAAAAACATATGTATATGCATATTCCACTGTCAAAGGAAATAATCCTCGACCGGGGAAGTATGTGAGACGGTAACAGGTCTCCAGATAAGGAATTTGACATTGGTTACTGTTACTCCATACAATCAATTGGGTATTCTCAATTTTCAATTGGGTATTTTAAAAACGTTACCCCATCATTTTTTCAATTGGGTATTTCCATACTTTCATCATTACAACAAGAATTCCGCGGAATCAAATGTCTTGCCTTGTCCCGCCGCCTTGACCTCGAGCCTGGGCCAGCAATTTTCACTGGGCCGAAAATATTATACAATTATTGACTAGTGAGCCATAGAATATCAGATTATATTCCATGGCTCACTTTGAAAGAGCAATGTACATCGATCATTCCTACCAAGTTTCGTCGAAATCCGGCTAGCGGTTCATGAGAAGATTTTTTAAGAATTTATGCTATTTTTAGACGGCGGCCATCTTGGATTAGCAATGACCTCCATTTTAACAAATCTGAAAAGGCTTCACCCATGGACCATAACTTTTAAGTTTGGCTACCATGGGCCAAGCGGTTCATGTGAAAAAGAATTTTGAAATCTCTAATAAAAGAACGACCTTTTGACCTTTCGGCGGCCATCATGGATGACATAACCATCCGATTTCGACAAAATATGACCATATTCCGTCAAAAATAAAATTTGACCCCACGGGCCACGCCCATTTTTGACCCCGGGGTCACCATTTTAACAACTTTGAAAGAGCAATGTACATCGATCATTCCTACCAAGCTTTGTCGAAATCCGGTTGGCGGTTCTTGAGAAGAAGATTTTTTAAGAATTTGTGCTATTTTTAGACGGCGGCCATCTTGGATTACGTAATGACGTCATTTTAACAATTTTGTAATCCCCCTACCTAAGGACCATGACCATGAAGTTTGGTGACTATAGACCCAATGGTTACCGAGGAGAAGACGTTTGAAAATGTTCACGGACGACGACGGACGACGGACACATTGCGGTAACAATAGCTCACATGAGCTTCGCTCAGGTGAGCTAAAAATATCACGCCTCATTTTTATATGAAAATAGCCCGACTCCACCGTGCGTCACAATCAGTACTAGAAATGTGGCCTGTCGGCACACGAATGCCCCCGCTGGCAGCCAAAGAAAACGAGGCATATTTGATTACAAGCCATTTACCCGAGTACGGACGGACGCCGGTAACACTATATGCCCCACTCACCATTCGGTTGCGGGGGCATAAAAAGGTGAAGGTCAAAGGTCAAGGTCGAAGTACTGGGTGGTGGAGTGTGTAGGGCATGTTCATATGTATCATGTGTATAAATATTTAAGGGATTGGCAAAAAAAAGTATTGAGAAGTTATTGTAGGATTGAGAAACGTGCACGTAGATTTGTCCCAAAGTGCTAAGTAAACATTTAAAGTAGAATAGGTGAAGGTCAAAGGTCAAGGTCGAAGTACTGGGTGGTGGAGTGTGTATATGACATGTTCATATGTATCATGTGTATACATATTTAAGCGATTGGCAAAAGTATTGAGAAGTTAGTGTAAGATTGAGAAACGTGCACGTAGATTTGTCCCAAAGTGCCAAGCAAACATTTAAAGTGGAAAAGGTCAAGGCCAAAGGTCAAGGTCGAAGTACTGGGGGGGGGGGGGGGGGGTGGAGTGTGTAAGGGATGTTCATATGTATCACGTGTATTGACATAATATGTGAAGCCATGTAGAAGTTACTAAAGAATATAATATCGGCACGTACGGACGGACTGGACGGACGGACGTACGGACGGACGGACGCCGGTAACACTATATGCCCCCGTACCTTTCGGTAGCGGGGGCATAAAAATACATATTAGTAAAATATTATATCTGTATAGCGGGCACTCGTAATTTTTAGCACTGGTGGAATAGTGACACAATTATACACTTATTAATTCCTATAAAGAACATTTTGTGCCTACTAAGTGCATGGGCATATACCTTTAAGTGAACAATTCGGGCGCCGATCAACTAGTCCTATTTTAGATAATTCGACCACCACTTTATTCAATGTGTGCGTTGGTCGAAATGGTAATAATGCTACCGTACGGTTTTTCATTGATTACATTACCATATTAAAGTAAAATCTGTCTACGACACATTCAAAATAATAGCACATCTGCTGCGTTTTTCGCCCGACTGGATCAGGTCCAGTACCATTTTTATCCAAGCATATTTGCTTGGATATAGTCCTTATACGGTTTTTGGGACCTCACATGTTTTATGCAAATGAGTAATTGTCGACCAAGGAACGTACTTCATGCTTCATGATTCTAGCTAAGCCACGTGAGAGAGTTCCAAAGCGAGCGGTGCATTATGAACGTGTCACTCACATTTTTGGCCAGCTATATTTGTTTTGAGCTACAGTTATATTTTTAAAAACAGTTTGTGATTTTATAAAATATTAACTGTCGTGTTTCATAATAAATATTTTGTTAGGAAGGTTATATTTTTAGCGCAATGATCGACCGCTCCACATGTAATTTATACGTAGTTATACGCCATGAAAAATAGTTCTGATAGTGAGCTAACATTATATTGTGTAGTGTAATACAGTTGTTAATTTTTCTGTACGACATTTATATTACAAAATGTTTATCTGATTTAATATAATATAAACTGACAAGTAATAATTTGAGTATATTTTTTTTCACACGCAATGATACAATTAACCTCGTGTCTCATGAAAAGTAGTTTCCGCCATTTTATGCAGACAAATTACAGAATCGTTTACATAGTCATAGGTCAATGGCTCGATAAAATCCAACATTGGACAGCGAAATGATGATGATTTAAAACAGAAACATTGTTTTTGACAGTTACATACCGCATGCTTTAAATAATCATCTTGAGCCATCGATATTATTAATCAGTGTCCATTTTACTTAAAACATCAACTAATCTATAATGACGTTACACAGCATATGCAGTAGGATACACTTCACAAAGGAAACGTTGTCTTTTGAATAATAATTTATAGGTTCCGCCGAACGAACGAGTACGCCGAAATATATTTCCGTACAAATCCAATAACCTATACCCGTTCAACAAAACATGCATCCTAATCATTAAATAATCCGATAGTGTGATGAAATGCGACTCTCTATTATTTTTGTTGAACAATCCGAGCGCCTGTGATGGCTTCAGTTTATGCAAATTGACAAGGTCATTTCGCGCACCTGAATCGATACAATACACGAAAAACCAAGATGGCTGACATCACTACAGACACAACAAAACCGGGAAAAAGGCGTTAAATTTGGATAAAAAGTCATACTTAAACACGTAAGTTTATTTAACACATGTTTTATTTGCCGACGATATCAATGAATATTGTTAATACCCCAAAACTTTCATATAATCGTCCGGCAAAAATATGAAGCACATCCATCAGCATCGGATCGACTGTCAATAATTTCGACACGTTCAACAATTGCTGAATTTAATTTTGTTCTGAAGACAAAATAACAACATAATACACAATATTGAATTATCGCATGTATCGGTACTACGGTAGTAAACTTCACGGCAACATTTTCAATTCCATTGGCCAACGAAGCAAAAATGAACAAAATTCATCAATAAATGATCATAAAGTATTAAAGACAATATTTTGTGTTTGCCTTGAAAATCTGCTTACTATCCCTCAAAAAACACCATCACGCTCCATATCTCATTTCTACGTGTGTTTTACACCAATTACATGATATTCAGTACAATACAGATCACTACAATTAGTTGCGAACAGTAACTTGCATTCTACCATCCGTATCCAGTAGCGATTCCACTCATACTCATAGGCTGCAGAATAATTAGCTGCTAAAGTTTGAATAAAATCTGATTCGCTATTCTGCAAAGGAAGCCTATGTTTGGAATTGTAACTCAGACTACGGACGGTACGGCAGTAGATTGCAAGAGTTACTGTTCGCAACTAGCATACCATAAGGTGATTTTCGTACAACTAAATTTTATTGACATTTATCACATTTAAATTTCAGATGTGATTTGGTACAGCTCCAAAGTTTCCGAAACCGTGGAATGTATTGCCAGACAAGAATGTTGCAGGAAATGGATTTTGTGCAGAGAAAGTGTTCGCTGACGAGGTGACATTTTCGATCTCCTGTAACGGCAGAGCATTCACACTACTAGGGACAGATACAGTGGCCGTGCTCGGTGGGGCGATTAATTGACCCAGTTGTACTGTGCTCGGTGGGGCGATATTCTGACCAGACTGTAATATATTTGATATCTGACGATGTTCTCCGATAGACAGTTCGGCGTCATAGATTGTATATTTTTATGTCCCGTAATTTTCATTATTTTTTTGTGGGGGAACTCCTGCTTTCGATAAAGTGGTGACTGTTGACTTTCTAATACTGTGATTTGTCAACCGTGAGATTCCAGCTTGCTCTGCAGCATTCTTAATCAGACTGCCAAGTGTAGCCTCTCCCATGGGCCGTGGGTAATTCCTGAAAATAAATATTTGGGAGAAAATGTGTAAGAAATACTTTTGAGAACTTTGCATATCGACCAGGCTGTAGAATCATTTTAAGATCACTATTCAGACACACTGAATTACATCTCATTTTTCACCAATTATAATAATTATCAAAACATTGTCGTATTTATAACTATTTTACTTTTCTAACTAAATATTAATGTCACTTTCTATAAAACTTCATTTGATCTTCAGCCTTGTCCGTAATGATTTTCAGTGTCATATGATAATGTTCAATAACATTTAAAACAAAATGGAAAAAAATCATAGTGCATTATTTCACATAATAAATGTCATACCATGGCTCATTTTCTGTGCCTTTCAATCGTTGTTCTGGTACTGCTGTCAGGTAAAATGGACTGTCAGCAGCCAACATCTCGGAAGGTCGGCGACTTCTGAAGATCTTGACAGGGTGACTCGGTCTCTGAAATGGAAATATTGGTCCATAAAAAATGTTACGGTATGTTTCTCATATATTGTCACGCACGCCAGACGGCCGATATTGATTTCAAACAAAAATATAATATTTTTTCCAACAAATTTCACAGTACATTGTATTCACAGAATTATATCTCAAATTCAACTTTAGATGTATTTATGGATTTAAGTCGATATCAACAAAATACAGTGATAAGAAACAATATTTTTTTCACATGCTGGCCCAGATATATTTGCGAGCGGTAACTCTTGCAATTTGCTCCCATACCGTCCACGAGTACATTGCAAGTTACCGTTCGCAACAAGCTTTATTCGCTGATGTTTCCATGCCAATTCAGACCTATTTATCTTATTAACAACAATGATATAGTAAACTTTCTGTACTGAATGTATGAAAAGCAAATACTTTTTAATTTTTATGGACTACAAGTAGTAGTGATCACGATACATCGGACCTCCGCTCGTATGCACCTAACTTTATTGTGTCTTGAGATATTTTAATTAATAAAAAATGTATAACAAAACAAATATTTATATTTGAATGCTGATATATTGAGGATCGATTAACATTACGCTCGTGAACATTTGATCGATTCTCCAAGTATCGTCATGACAACCGTGATAGTTTTCAAGTTATTCAATTTTCTATCGACAATATCTCACGACTCAAAAAAGTTTTGCGCTTACAAGGCCAGCAAACATACCTGGTGTTGTCTGTTGCAAATATCTTCGGTGTGGTCTCTCGTGTATTCGACAGATTCGCCCCATCCCTGGTCTTGCTTGCCCTCTCATTGAACTCGAGAAACTTTTCCCCATTGGATGTCAATTTCAATTGTCTTGCTTCATCTCGTCCACGCAGACCGAACATTTTTCCGAAATAGTAAAATATCGTGAATTGAAAGCTTTTTGGTGTACTTGTACCTAGAGACCCAGATGAATACATTTTCTCTTCTTCTTCAGGTGTAATGTTCATGCACTTTTTAGGTTTATTGCCCTTCCCAAGTTTCTTCAGCTCCATTTTCTTGGCCGTTAATGCTCTGATACACTGCCCAAATACTCTGTCTCGATACATATTGTTTTTGCAGCATTGATAATGTATACTGATTCGACGAATATATTGATTTTAAATGGAGTATATATTATTTTTTGTGTGAAATATTAACTAAAAACGTACTGCGAAGGATTTCAGGACTTTCAGTCCTTTGATTCTCTCCGTGCGAATAGTCGATTACGCGTATCTACGGGCGTTTTTCGTTGCAACTCGGAGTTAACTCTGGCGTCACCGAAACAAGCAGTTTTACATCGATTCGAATTTAAGAAATTAATAATAATGAGCCTGGATCTCGAGTTCCCACCCTAGTCGCATCGCCGTTATTTGCCGATGATTTCGAAAATCAGTAGTATTTTTTTGTAAATGACGTCGAATATAACTACAAATTCAGAACTAAAGCAGAATTTAATTTTCAACATGTACGGAAAATATTTTCAAAATCATTATTGGTGAAAAACGGCGATGTGATAAGGGTGGTAATTCCAGATCTGGGCTCGTAAACTTGAACGGTACTCGAAACCACTGCTGTGTGGTGTGTTACTAGTTTCATATAGAGTTGGATCTGAATCGGAACTCAACTCCTACCGCTGATAGCTGGGATCGCTCATGTTAAATCCTGTAGCTCCAACTGAATACACCCTAAGACTGGTTTCCAGCCGTTATCGATGAAATACAGCGATCGATACATTGTCCGCAACTAGAGCTGGGACCAGAAAGTGTAAACAACAGTCAATGGCCGACCGACAGATATTCAGTAGCTTTCTGTAGCTTTGTACACGAACAAACCTAGCAGTACGTACGCTACAGACTGAAAATACTTTGAGCAGTACTTAAAAGAGGAAAAATCTATTGCGTACCGGACATTTTAATTGCTTTTTGGTACGCATTGGCGATTTTAATTGGGTTTTCACACTTTTTAATTGCGTATTTACGCAAATACGCACCACCTTATTTGGAGCTCTGCGGTATTAAGGTGGTTGCCAGATCAGAGAAAAAACAATAAGCACCACCCGTATGCCTCCATCTGTGCCAACGAAAGAATGTGTGTAAGTGCTCTCATGCTTTTCTGTAATTGTTGTAAACTATACAGAGCTACAGATAAGGTGCATATTGGCATATTTTACACACGCGCCCGTAACCATTCTGTCCATCAAGTTTAAGCCTACAAATAACAGTTTTAACAAAATTCTAAATTATGTACCTTTGCACATTCATGACCAATGTAGATCATCATGATCTACATTGGTCATGAATTTGCCAAGGTAATTTTTCTCTGGCAGCCTATGGGTGGTCATTTTGACTGTTATTATGAGATAACACTTAACTTTAACCCTTTGAACCCGAAAGCCCGCTATAGCGGTTTATGCAAGCAGTGCAGATGCAGATGAGCTCGTAACGAACCGTCTCACCAGGATCTGCACGTTTTGCAAGTAATTTTCATATTTCTTAGAACAAAAACACCCCCTTTTCATAAATGATTATCATATGGTTTTCATAGTTAGCAATAAGCAAGTATGTACATACAGTGTAGTTGTTAATAAACTGTAATGTCAAGCAAACGGGATTGTTGAAATACATGACCATATTCTGTGACCATACATAATTCTCTCTACTTTAGCCACTAACTAAAACATTTCTGCATGGTTGGCTAAACACGTGACCAAATTCATTTATACGCAGTGGTTTGTATACATTGAATGCGGATCAGTGTTGTCCCATCACAACAAACATGGTGTTTTTGGTAGGCCGTAAACCCCGCCTATACATGTACTTACAAGTCCATCTCGGCATCGTTGTCGCTATTCTCATCCCCTTCAGGCGAGCGTAGAACCAAAGATGCGCATCGACCGTCAGTTTCTCAAACAACACATTGTGTTGCGGGCACATGCACAGCCCTTGTCGAATCACCTCCATGTCCATGCTAATAGCGTCGCCATAAACCAATGCCGAGCCAGATGTCGGGGAAATAGTCCGGTTCATATGGACATCGTCGTGGTTTTAACCGCACCATGGTGGCCAAGGAAAGCTGTTATCTGTCCTTCGTACAAGTTCAAGCGGTGATTTTTCACGGCGATTTTTTTGCCAGTTTTGTGAGGTTATCGATACACACGCCCTGTGTCAGATGATCAGGTTCTGCTTCAAACTTCGAGGCGTGATCTGCAAATAGAGAATACCTGGTTAGTGTCTTATGATAGCAAGTTTAACCAGCAAGGCTAGGAAATGCATAAGAATTCCAAGGCTCGCTGAGGAATTCCTACAATTTCTGAGCCAAGCCTGATGGACCCATTTCAAGCTAAGGATACGATATATTTTTTTGCGAAAAAATCTCATTATTTTCTTTATTTCTCCATAAATTTATATGTTGTTACCACTCATTTGAACCGTCTCCTAGAGACGGTTCAAATGAGTGGTAACAACATATAAATTTGAGATGAAATAAAGAAATGTTTTCACCGTAAAAAGTTTCATACTACTATAATTGTATCTAGCCTTTAATGGGTTAATATCAAAAGATGATAGCATGGTATTCTATTTACGAGGTAATGTTTTATGCTAGAGAATGGTCACATATAACATGGTTTACATTGAAAAGGATGCAGACTTGTTTACGGTGCATTAATTTATTACATTGACGTCATTCGGTAGTCATTCGCCCAATAGAACATCAGCAAACGTCGTTGTGGGCTGGATAAGCGTACTTAGTCAATGCAGGATAAACAAATTGTCATCAGTCAGTGTGTATTCGGTCAATGCCCATCAAGTTATCAGATTAATGGAACTATCTATCAACTGCGTGGTCAATCGACAAAAGTAGAGCGACAGACTTAAAACCAGTTTGTATTCGAATATTAAAATGCATGTTTTGTTATTTTAATGTTAAACTCTTTTAGACTTTAAACTAAGAAATGACAAATTCCGCCATTCGAACATGAAGAATGCAACAAAACTAGTTATAAAGGAAAATACTCACGATTTTCCATGTCCGTTAACCTATTAATACAAAAATTCCGCCACGGAAGCGGTATCGCGCCTGCTGAGGCATTTGACCGTGAACATTACAAGTAAATAAATGACCTCGACCTTGAGAATTTGGATGTGGGGGTGTGCGTAATGAAGCATCATCCCTAGACAAACATTGATGTGAAATATTATCAAAGTGTGGCAAGGGATTAAACAGATATTGTGAAAAAACAATAACTTTAACGCATTTGCCTTACAAAACCGGTGAACATTAAAAGTAAATAAATGACCTTGACCTTCAGAATTTGGATGTGGGGGTGTGCGTAATGAAGCATCATCCCATGACAAACATTGATGTGAAATATTATGAAAGTCTGGCAAGGGGTAAAGAGATATTGTGAAAAAACAATAACTTTAACGCATTTGCCTTACAAAAAACCGGACGATGCGGAAGCCGCGGACGCTGCGAACGATGACGACCGAAAAAGCGCCGACTATAGTCTATGCTATTTGTGGCTGTGATGGGAGAAATGAATCTTATGAGTTTTTCAACCAGTGTAGATCCAGATCAGCCTGTGCAAGAGCAGTCTGATCAGGATCTGCAATGTTCACCATTACATCAATGAAACTATCATCATGCTTCTAGCAGGCAGTATATATTGTTATCAGGCTACGGGATTGTAATATTTGATCTGGCTCAATGCTGGTCACAAATCCCATAAGCCCCATTTCTCGAGTGACAGCCCCATTTCTGTTGTACCTGTGTCTTGTTGCATGGCACACGCCTGGTCCTCCTCCATTACGGAGAAGCCAGTGTTCCGGCGACACATGTCCAACGGGCTGCAGCAGTCCGCCACCTGGTGCTTCATAGAGCCCCCACACCAGTTAGTGGGGCTGCTATGTGCACAAATATGCTAGAATACTGCACTTTTGGAAGAGTCTGCCATTTTTTGTGTATATGTTAAAAAATATGTGTGGAACATTTTCAGAAGGGTGGGCCAAAAAAATATCCTCCAGAATGACCTCATTTGCATAAATCCAAGATGGCCGTCGTCAGAAATGACCCCTAGACTAAAACTTGCAGATCTCTGCATATACTTGGCAGAAACAAATATTCTTGGAGTCAATAGTTATAGTTCTTTGAGTGGGCAATCAAATGAAATTATATTCATGACCTCAGAGGTCAACTGACGGTCAATGTCAAGGTCATATACCAAAATCACTATTTTCAGTTTTTTGTGTAATTTCTTTGCATATCACTGCTTCTAAATAATATATTAAGATAATATTAGGATCTAGTATGATATTTGTATGTGTGACCAATCGTTTGGGCTTAGTTGCAGGTACCTCGGAGGTCAACTTCGCGGCCCAGTGTCAAGGTCAAATGCTAAAATTACAATTTCAGCCATTAAACCAGTTTTTTTCTCTCACAAATTGTTGCTTCTATATTGCCGATTAAGGAAACATTGAGCTCTAGAGTACTATAATCAATCAATTAAAGTTTGTTTCAGGACATGCCCCCTCTCCCTCCTCTGCTTTGGGTTGTCAAGTTCACGGGTCATTGTCATTGACAAATGGTGAAACAACCAACACAATGACAATACTACATTTGCTTGCACCCTTGTCAAATCATGTTTTTGTGCGATAATGTTTCAGGGAAACTCCGTATCGAACGATGAATAATCAGGGTTCCAGGAAAAGTCACTGGATGAAACTCATCACATGCAAACCAAAAACACAATCGCGATCGTGAAACTGCCTTACCCGTGTATGTTGGCCTGAAATTGCATGCTACTACAGAAAGAAAGATGTGGTGGATGGAATGTATGCACTGGGCTTATCAGTATGTTATGATCGAGTAATGCAAATACGTAAGAGTCTTTGCAGTCAGGTGAGCAAGAGGTATTGTGATATTGGTCTGGTCGTCCCTCCTCTATACACCGCCTTGTTTGTTCTGGCGGCCATTGATAACATCGATATCAACTCGAGTTCTACCACAGTCATGACAAATCTACATGGTACAGCTCTCTCACTGTTCCAGTGCCTCTGTCCAAACTACACAGGTAGGATTGAAGGAGAAACCCAAAATATGAATAGTTTCTGAACATGCAGGTATTGTCGAACTCGAGTATTATACATCTATTGAGCCCATTAGTAACAGTGCGGTAAAGACGGCAGACATACCATTGATAGACGACGAGGTGTGCGGTACTGTATCTGTTCTACACGATGAATTGCGGGTGGAAAATGAGTGGCTGGCCAATGCAACAGCGTCTTGTAGTGACAAAACTAATCACAATACAAAGGACAGCGCCATTCCATGGGCAGTATTTCATGCACATCGACAAGTAGGCACACAAGAAACTATGAAAGCCTCAATTCTTCCGCTGTTTACCGAATCATCTAACAGTCCAGCAATGATAAAGCATGCGATTACCATCATCAATGCTACGGTGAAGCATCTCAATCCGGGCCAGGTACCAGTGATTACCCTTGATCAGCCTCTCTACGCAATTGCAAAAAGTGTACAGTGGACATTTCAGACCCACGGAGAGGACAAGTATGTGTTACTGATGGGGGGATTGCACATCGAGAAAGCAGCGCTTACCCTGCCTGGTGATTCTCCTAGAGGGTAGTGGATGGGTCGAGGCAATTGCAGACGCTGGCATCTTCACATCCGGTGTCGCCGAGTCCTGTCTCAGTGCCACACACATCAAGCGAACTCGCTACGCCCATGAAGTGACTGCAGTAGTACTCTATTCCATCATGATGAAGCAGTATACAGAGTATCGACACTCGATTCTGCCAGATGATACGCCACATGACATTGATACATGGACTGCTGAAATGTCAGCCACACATCCGCAATTTCAGTACATGCACCACATTCTTCAACTTGAGCTTCTTGCCTTGGTGTACACGCGATCGATCAGAGAGGCGAAATTCGACCTTTACATATCCAGCTTGACAGGGCTTGCCCCTTGGTTCATGGTGCTCAACCATACCCACTACGCTAGATGGGTGCCAGTGCACATACGTGACATGGTACACTATACAAACTACATCCTGAGATAGCTGCTGAATTTGACAACAAGCACTTTACTGTCAACAGACAGGGCGTCCGTTTTCAAACATGACAGTTGACCAGGCACACGAACAGAACAATGTCACAATCAAGGGAGACGGTGGTGTAATCGGGCAGACCCATGATGTCGATGCTCTCAACCGTTGGTCTCTCGCTTCACCCGAGGTTGCACGCGTCATCACAGACTTTGAGGGGACTATCACCACCAGCACCAGTACTGCAGAGTATGCAACAACTACAAAAACAACACCATGAACAAACGAAGGCATTCCAAGAAAAGTTCTTGAAAGATGTCAGATCATTGGAACAAGGGATTAGTAACATGTGCAACCCCTTTGCTGATAACGGCAATGTCCTGTTCCGCATGCACACGATGGAGGTCCTTCCAGAAGCCGCAGTTCTCTGTTCACAGAAACTTCACGATGCAGGCTTGGAACAGTTTGAGGCATATGTCAACAATCGTCTGAAGGCACACACCGAATCTGTATCCAAACCAATCCAGAAGAACAAGCTTCATCTCATGGCCCCTACTACTACCAGACAAGTAAAAACGCCACGGGAGAAGGCACTTTCAAGACACATGCTCTACTCTAGCCCAATTATATGTGTCTAGTGAAGTGCGTGTAGGGAGTCCAGATTAATTATTTTCCCATGAAAACCAGATACATCCGCCGTCTATCTCAGAAAACGGAAATCTTCGGACGCAAACAAAGAGTGACATTGTCTCGGTCCTCGAGAAGACGGCTAGCACCACTCCTATAGCAGCTACTTCTAAAGCAGATGTGCTTTTGATGGATGGGGCAGCAGTTGTCCATTACCTGCCACCGACTAAAGGCAAAACAGTCGCCGACTACATACACAGTACATTCCTACCTCACATCCGGCGTCAACTTGATAAAATACCTCCGTGTGGATATTGTATTTGATGTGTATAAAGAAGACAGCTTAAAGGAAGGTGCACGAAAAATCTCGTGGGAAGGGTGTGCGCATCAAAGTGTCCCTTAATACACCGTTGCCGAAAAGCTGGCCTCTCTTTCTGAACGATCCCGACAACAAGTCTGAACTTTTCAGGCTTCTTGCTGAGGAATCATTGTCACTGTCTCTTCCCAATAAGCAGTTGATCATGAGCTTTGGAGACAGCGTGGTCTGTGTCCCAGACCGCGAGAATACACATAGTATCTGCCCATGCAACCACGAGGAAGCAGATTCGAGGCTGATGGTGCACCTGGCTGATGCAGTTGCTGAAGGATTCAAGACATTCATGCTTCGGACGGTTGATTCTGATGTAGTGGTCTTAGGCGTGGCAGCAGTGCCACGCCTAAATCTTTGTCATTTGTGGGTGTCTTATGGTACTGGGAAAGATCATCGTTACCTCTCTCTACACAATATTTCGGTGGCCATCGGCACTCAGAAGTCTTTTTCCCTGCCATTTTTCCATGCATATACTGGTTGTGATACAGTATCAGCGTTCCATTCCATTGGAAAAAAGACAGCTTGGAGCACCTGGTGTACTTTCCCTGAGGTGACCGATGCTTTCCGTTTGCTGGTTAAAGGACCTACTGAAATCAGTGACGAGACCATGCAGTTCATAGAACGCTTCACCTTCTTACTTTATGACCGCACAAGTGAATCAAACAGTGTCAATGAAGTTCGAAAGCACCTATTCACTGCAAAAGGCCGTACACTTCAGAACATTCCCCCAACTCTATCTGCTCTTGAACAGCACATCAAACGGGCAACACTACAAGGGGGTCATATCTGGGGTCATGCTCAAGACGTACAACTGCTGGATGTCTCACCAGATTCGTGGGGATGGACTAGCGAGTCTGGAAAATGGCAGCCACTATGGTCCTCCCTCCCAGTTGCTAGTGTGTCTGCAGTGGTCTCATAAGATGTGGCTGCGTGAAAGGGTGCAAGTGTGTTAAGGCAGGTTTGCCATGTACTGCACTATGTCTAGGATGTAAAAGGGTATGTCAAAACAGTGCAGCTTAGTCCAACATACATACAGTTTTGGTACATATTTGACCACTTGACACCCTGGAGCCATGTGTATTATGGAGTGCATTATTTTGCCATGCTGAAGTTTTCTACGGTTGTATTGATACTGTTGTGTTTGTCCTGCTCATTGCCCCCTTAGGGTGTATTACTCTATGTTGTGTTTGTTTATACTCACGGCTCTGAAGTGTGTGCATTGTGGCGGCTGTAGAATGTCTCACCGTGCATATTACTCTATTTGGATAATTATGAATATGCATATTGATGGTAATAATTCCATTTATCATCGACGACTTTCTGATGGCAAATTATGGTTATAGTTCGATGTTGAAAATGTGCTGCGGTCATAAAATAGAGTAATAAATCCTAAGGGGGCAATGAGCATGACTAACATAGCGGTAACAATACAACCATAGAAAACTACGGCACGGGTACAGCGGGGGTCACAGCCTTCAACATGACACACAAATGCACATAACCAGCGGTGTACGGTCCCCAACTCCTGTGTCGCATTTCGAATTATTTATCTAACATACTAGTAATAGTGTGTCTATAATACATTGTCAGAAATATATGGATAGGAATTCATATAAATGTAATTGTCAGTTTAGTATGCTGGTTCGTTATGGACATTAAAATCTATGTTTCACCGTTGCATAAGAACAGAGCTTATATTCTGTTTTGGTAATATAACACATCGTAATAGTTTGCGATTGAGATGCATAAATTATCGGATACTATACTATCGGATGTGTTACTTAACGTTTTAAGGCGGCGACAAAACAAAGAAATAAAGTGTCCCAAATGAGCCACCATAGCTTAGACAATTAGGTCATATATATATCCATAGTGTGGTACATATTGAACACTGACGTGCTGTTATTCATTTCACCTTTGCAGCGAAACATTTAACATAATACATTATAAACATAACGTGGCCTTGTAGAAGGAGAGATATGTCAAACTCAAACAAAATAGATACAATTGCATTTGACCTTGACCTTGACGCATGAACTTGCATGCAGGTAATGAAACCAATTTCATTTGACATGTACCATGAGGGTTTACCATGATATATGTATTGTCTCAATCCGCCAAGTAAAATCAATGATATGCAAAAGATAGCGAAAAATTGCTGAAACTAGTTATTTTTTTTGCATTTAACCTTGACCTTGATAGATGCACTTGACCCCTGAAGATCAGGAATTCAATACTATTTGATTGGCCACTTACGGGACTATCACTATACAGCCCATTATCCTCTCAATCCGCAATGTTTAGGCAGTTATATGCAAATATATTGCCAAAAAAATGCTGAAATAGTGTTTTTATTTTAGCGTTTGACCTTGACCTTGGAGCATTCAATTGACCTCTGAATGCCATGAAACTAGTTTTACCTGATTGGCCAGTCGAAGAACTATGAATACTGACATCAATATTGTTATAATCGGCCAAGTAGATGCAGAGATACGCAAGTTTCAGATAATGTCTGATTTTCGATGGCGGCCATCTTGGATTTATGCAAATGAGGTAATTCCCGAATAAATTTTTTATGCCCACCCTTCTGATTTTTTTTATTTCTTCTAACGAACATGTATGCAAATTTTGGCAGACTCTTCCAAAAGTGCAGTATCGTCGCACATAGCAGCCCCACTAAGTAGGTCGCCGAGAACGGGAAATACCACGGCTTGGGTAGTCCGTAAGATCCTGGAAAGGTAGACAATGTGACAGTATATGTATAAACCCCCCACACCAGTACGTCGCCGAGAACGGGAAATACCACTGCTTGGGTAATCCGTACAATCCTGGAAAGGTAGACAATGTGACAGTATACCACACCAGTACGTCGCCGAGAACGGGAAATACCACGGCTTGGGTAGTCCGTACGATCCTGGAAAGGCAGACAATGTGACAGTATATGTATAGAGACCCCCCCCCCCCCCCCACACCAGTAGGTCACCCAGAACGTGAAATACCATAGCTTGGGTAGTCCGTACGATCCTGGAAAGGCAAACAATGTGACAGTATATGTATAGACAGTACGTCACCGAGAACAGGAAATACCAAGGCTTGGGTAATCCGTACGATCCTGGAAAGGCAGACAATGTGACAGTATATGTATAGACCCCACACACCGGTACGTCACCGAGAACAGGAAATACCACGGCTTGGGTAATCCGTACGATCCTGGAAAGGCAGACAATGTGACAGTATATATATAGACCCCACACACCGGTACGTCACCGAGAACGGGAAATACCCCGGCTTGGGTAGTCCGTACGATCCTGGAAAGGCACACAATGTGACAGTATATGTATAGACCCCTCACACCATTACGTCGCCGAGAACGGGAAATACCCCGGCTTGGGTAGTCCGTACGATCCTGGAAAGGCAGACAATGTGACAGTATATGTATAGACCCCACACACCAGTACGTCACCGAGAACGGGAAATACCCCGGCTTGGGTAGTCCGTACGATCCTGGAAAGGCAGACAATGTGACAGTATATGTATAGACCCCTCACACCAGTACGTCACCGAGAACGGGAAATACCCCGGCTTGGGTAGTCCGTACGATCCTGGAAAGGCAGACAATGTGACAGTATATGTATAGACCCCACACACCGGTACGTCACCGAGAACGGGAAATACCACGGCTTGGGTAGTCCGTACGATCCTGGAAAGGCAGACAATGTGACAGTATATATATAGACACCCCCCCCCCCCCGACACCAGTAGATCGCCGAAAACGGAAAATACCACGGCTTGGGTAGTCCGTACGATCATGGAAAGGTAGACAATGTGACAGTATATGTATAGACCCCCCCCCCCACCCACACACACACACCCACCAATACTTCACCGAGAACGAACGACGGGAAATACCACGGCTTGGGTAGTCCGTACGATCATGGAAAGGCAGACAATGCAACAGTATATGTATAGACCCCACACACCGGTACGTCACCGAGAACGGGAAATACCATGGCTTGGGTAGTCCGTACGATCCTGGAAAGGCAGACAATGCGACAGTATATATATAGACACCACCCCCCCCCCCCCCCCCCCCCGACACCAGTAGATCGCCGAAAACGGAAAATACCACGGCTTGGGTAGTCCGTACGATCATGGAAAGGTAGACAATGTGACAGTATAGTATAGACCCCCCCCCCCACACACACCAATACTTCACCGAGAACGGGAAATACCACGGCTTGGGTAGTCCGTATGATCATGGAAAGGCAGACAATGCAACAGTATATGTATATACCCCAATTTAACCCCACGGGCTGGGCCACGCCCATTTTTGACCCCGGGGTCACCATTTTAACAACTTTGAATGAGCATTGTACATCGATAATTCCTACCAAGTTTTGTCGAAATCCGGTTGGCAGTTCTTGAGATTTTTGAAGAATTTGTGCTATTTTTAGACGGTGGCCATCTTGGATTACATAATGGGTAATTTTTATATTATAAAAAAGTTAATTACTGAAATCCGAGATCGCCCCTTTAATATTTGTGATTTGTTGGTTATCTATTTTTAGCATTTCCGTGTATATTTTGTCACCTTCTTAGTGAAGAATTCATTTTGAGACACAGTCTTTGCTTATGTTATTATTTTATTTAATTCTATATTGGTATTTTCCTACAACGATATAGATACTTATTTAATTATCTTGTTTTATATTAACTTTATTCTAAATTGTTGAGTCTTTTCTTGTGAAATTAGTCGCTTCGCAACACGTAGTAAACCTTTGCTCATTGGTTGAACAAAGTCAGTGATATATGCATATATATACTAAAATTTTACGCATCCGTGCTACAGGTTGTATAATTCAGTGGTGTGATATCTGATTGTCAAAATATTTGTTAAACCCTCCCCCCCATGCCATGTATATCATGTTGCTTTGTGATGCTTATTTGTGTACGTGATATATATGTTCCATATGACTATGTCTAGAAACCTACCTGCATGAGTGACCTTGAACTTAAAGCGGGAGATGCTTAGTATGAGTGATTGATCAACAAGCTACGTAAATTAATGGTGGATTTATGAAGATGATAAGTAGGATCTTTGCATTTATTGTGATTAGACGACTAAGTGAGGGTCGGCTTGAGAAATTGGAATTTCTCATGAATTTTTCTCTATGTTGAGATTATTGAGCTATTTATTGACCTCATCCGATGTTGTTTTAACGTTTCTTGCGTTCTTTCGATGGGTGGGCAGTCTCGTGATAGTGGCAATTATGATATATCCTGCTTGTTATTGGATCTTAATGAGACAATTGTTTTATTGGCCGGATTGTTGAAGGGAGAGCACACATGTGCTTTCTGTTCAATAGCTTCATGATTGCTGGTGTCATAGCTGTGCATTTGTCGAGAGAACGTGTGATTTGTTGATAATGAAGGATAGGAAGTCAATGCATGTTAGTATGTTGTCGTGGTATCACACCTGAATTATACAACTATCATAATACAGTTATTTAACTGCTCCTTTTTCCTGTTAAATCCTTTGATTTCCATGTGGTCGAATTTGAGAGTAATTACGTTATTTTAACCCCCTACCTAAGGACCATGACCATGAAGTTTGGTGACTATAGGCCAAATGGTTATCGAGGAGAAGACGTTTGAAAATGTTCACGGACGGACGACGGACGGACACATTGCGGTAAGAATAGCTCAGGCGTATAATAAAATATTAAATGTTTCCCCTCCCGCGACCGACCCGGCAAAATCGCCGCGACCCAAACTATTTTTTTGGCAAAACGGAAACAATATCATTTTTATGTAGTGTCGAAACTGGCACAGCAAAAATGGGCTGTTCCGACAGAAAATATTGCCGAAAATCTCGCTTTTTATCGTTTACTTTATGGCGAGTAAAAAACCCCAGCTGATATGCCTTTACTAGCTTAGAACATGAAGTGAAAGTCATCGCGATGTTTACAAAAATGTGTCGGTGACCCCACGGGCCACGCCCGTTTTTGACCCCGGGGTCACCATTATATCAACTTTGAAAGAGCATTGTACATCGAACGTGCGTGTACATTCAACAATCTCGCTGTTTAGAAAATGTACATCTTGAATACTGGTAATTGCCATCATGTTGAGTGCACAGGTTGAAGTAACGGACCGAGGTCTATAAATATATTAAATATGCCTAAAAGCATCAAAATATTTTTTTACACACCCCCCCCCCCCCCCCCCCCCCCCCCCCTCTAGGAAGGGGTATAACTTTTTAATAGGCCGAACCCGCACTAACATTCTCCCAACTTCTGCAATAGGCGACAATGATATAACTCGGTTGACGTTTCGTGAAAGTCCGTTGTCTCGAGCCCGTACGGGTTCGGCCTATTAAAAAGTTAGACCCCTTCCTATAATAA
This sequence comes from Conchocele bisecta, assembly GCA_029237695.1. Lineage (NCBI taxonomy): Eukaryota > Metazoa > Mollusca > Bivalvia > Lucinida > Thyasiridae > Conchocele > Conchocele bisecta. The sequence goes on from CM055268.1 coordinate 106,838,299, forward strand.
TTAGATGGAGGGGATACAAACAAATGGTTTTCTTCATTTATTGATGCTTTTAGGCATATTTAATGTATTTATAGACCTCGGTCCGTTACTTCGACCTGTGGTTGAGTGAACGCCGCAGCATCCACGAACAGAGCACGATTTTCTCATTTGGCGCCCACTGCATGCATTCGGCTTGCTTCGGCCTTCTTTGGTAATATAGAACACAGGAAATGACTAAACTGCAGACTTGGTCGCTGACGGTCCGCTAATAACTGACCAAAATTGGGGGTCTAAATTGCTGACCAGGGGCCCATTTCACTAAACTTCGCACGACTGAAGTGTTCGTAAGTGCAAATTTAGGATCGTCTGGAAATTATAATTGATGGATTTACATTTATTGAGCACATGCTGCATATGCAGCCTATGCTCAATAAATGTAAATCGAATAATTTCCAAGAAAACATTGTTATTGTGAAATTGACAGACTTATAATTTTGCACTTACGAACATTTTAGTCGTACGAAGTTTAGTGAAATGGCCTCGTGGCATGCAATAAATTATTAAACATAGGGGAATTCTGCTGACCATTTAGAAAACGCTCACTCAAACTGTTGAGTCTCCCTATTATATTTCATCCCATCAACACAGTGCCGTGAAACACGGTGCCGTGAAACATTTTTGATATCCTGTCAATACAACCTAATCACTGTGTATGAATATGTGCGTGGCTGTGGTTATTTGTATTGCATTTTAAAGCTATTTGTAGGTGTTGACGGGATAAATAGAATAGTAGGTTAGTGCCGTGAATGGGAAAACAATATCTGGCGCGGCACGGAAACGGGATGTGCTCGGCAGCCTCACCCATCCCGTTTCCTAAGCCTTGCCAGATATTTTCCCCATTCACCACACTAACCCACTATTCTCTATTTATATAGGAAGCCATACAGGAATGTACGGAGCCCCACGGGGGACATGGATTTTTTTTTATTAATTCGTTCACACGAAATAACAATTCATTCCCTCGAATTAACAATTCATTCCCTCGAATTAACAATTCGTTCCCACGATATAACAATTCGTTCCCTTACATTAACAATTCGTTCCCACGAAATGACAATTCGTTCCCTCAATTTAACAATTCGTTCCCACGATATAACAATTCGTTCCCGCGGGAACGAATTGTTCTTTCGTGGGAACGAATTGTTAAATTGAGGGAACGAATTGTTATTTCGTGGGAACGAATTAATAAAAAAAGAAAAGAAATCTACGTTCTCTGCGGGCTCCGTAGGAATGCCAAGAAACAACTGACCGAGCAAGTAATTAGTTATAATAAAATGAACAAACTAATTTAGTATACACCAGTGTAGTCTCTGCTCAATCAGTATGTACATCTAGCCCGACAGGTCAGACTATTGCCAATCTGTAGATCAGTGCAGTCCCTGATCAGGATGCATATCTATCTAAACTAATCAGCCCTATCACCGTCCAAAATGGATACGAGTGTAGTCTCTGGTTAGCATGTATATAATATATATAGCATGTGTACCTAGCCCGGCTGATCAGACAATTGCCAATCTTGCAGCTCCATTACGTTTTTGTGTAGCAGCATTGTATGGAACGCCAAATCTATATAAACTAAAATAATTAATGCCAGCTCTAGCTAGAGCTATTATTAAATATTTAGAGCTAGCTTCAAATCATTTGATTTCTAAGCTCTCTAAGTCATTTGCAGCTAGCTGTAAATAATTAATGCTAGCTCTAATTATTTAGAGCTAGCATTAATTATTTGAGTTTATAGAGTTGGCGTTCCAGGAACGCCAAATCTGCATACACTCAAATAATTAATTCTAGCTCTAAATAGCTAATGCTAGCTGTAAATATTTAATAGTTAATGATAGCTGTAATATTTAATCGTACTCTAATTTATAGCTAGCAATACTTATTTGAGTTTATGTAGATTTGGCGTTCCATAGCATTGAGACCGACAATTACAACGCAGGTAAAGTATGGCACGTGTACTGACCTGGTTTATATGTCTGTTTCTATCTAAATCTTCTTTAAATGTGGCTTTGACTGGAGAAATAGGGCTTACGGGATTTGTGACCAGTGTAGCGCTTAATCAAATAGCATGCCCCAGTACCCGGATAACGAGATCTATACTGCTTGTTAGACGCAGAACGGGTGTTTATCCCGTCAACACAGTGCGTATGTGCCGTGAAACATTTTTGATATCCTGTCAATACGACCTATTCACTGCGTGTCATATTCGATTCTCCGGTTTTGAGGATGCGGCTGGGGTTATTTTTTTTGCATTTTAAAGCTATTTGTAGGTGTTGACGGAATAAATAGAATAGTAGGTTAGTGCTGTGAATGGGAAAACATATCTTGCGCCGCACGGAAATGGATTATACACTCGGAAAGGTCTTATCTGTATATTTAATACAGGTTATGATGCAGGGGACGGTGAGGGTGTTGGTGGTGGTGGTAGTCTACAGTAGGGTCAGCGTGTAAGTGCACACACGAACGAACACGACAGGTTGGTTCCAACCTGTCGTATTCGTTCGTGTGTGCACTTACACGCTGACCCCACTGTATGTACAACTGTTTGTTGCCACGCAGGTCCAAGGTGTATGATCACGTGGTCACAACAACAGCAACAGGTACTGAAACTTCCAGAATCCCTCCGATTCAAAGTACGTATTCTTTTATTTTGTCCTTATTATGTAACGGATTTTGATGAAATATGGCGCATCATACGCGTCTTGTTCAGCTGCATTTGGTGGTCTCGGTACTTTGGCCCAAACCTCCGCCATAAGTATGTGCCGAACTCCCGGGACCACCAAATACAGCTCATGAAGACGCGTTTGCTGCGCCATATTTCATCAAAATCCGTTACATAATAAAGACAAAATAAAAGAATACATGTACTTTGGATCGGAGGGATTTTGGAAGTTTCAGTACTTGCTGTTGTTGTAAATACGTGATCATACACCTTGATTGTTGGCAAACTTAGTAAAAAAGGGGCTTATCCCCGCATAAAGAGGTATCCTGATCGGAGTCTAGACTAGTCTTTTAGAGAGGTTATACACGGGCCGCTCAGAGTTCTGCTCGGGATCTATACTGTTCGTTATCGGGATCTACGTTGGTAAACATTTAGTAGCGTTATTCGCTGGTTATTTATAGAGAGGTTTAACATCGTCCGTCATTATGCTGCGCTATATTTCATCATAATCAGTTGAAATCCGGAAAATATCAAATAATACTTACTTCGGAGTGGGGGCGCTTTAAACACTTTTAGCCATTGTTGTTGTTGTTGTAATCACGTGATCGTGTACCTTGATAATAGCGTACCTATATGCAACACTTCCCGATTGTAATTCCTATGCGTCTTAAATAAATACTGGCATTTATGTATGTAGCACATTACTAATGCATTGTCCATTTACAAACACGAGAACATTTCCACGGAGACGGGTCGTATATTTCAACGTTTTATACATACAAAGGAAATTTGCCGTGTTCAACAGACATTCTCACCTGAGATAAATGACCAAGAAACTCATTAAAAATAAGATCACAGGTGTTTTCTTGGTGTCCGGTTTAGAGAGGTCCCACTGTATTTAATATATAGAGAGGGCACCAAGCCAATTCCCTTATCAGGGGCGTCGGGACAGGTCAGGCCGGTCCGGGCAGCTGCTGGTCCAATAGTTTTGACCCAAAATGATTTTTATTGAAATATTTAGAACTCATATATACAAAAAAAGGTCAGGGATGTAATTATTATTAATATTTATCAACATGAGGTATGCATTCCCATAGACAACAAGGTGTATGATCACGTGGTACTAACAACAACAACACGTATCGATTCAAAGTACGTATACTTTTATAGTGTCATTATTACGTAACGGACTTTGATGAAATATGGCACATCAAACGCGTCTTGTTAAGCTGCATTTGGTGGTCTCTGTATTTTTGCCCAAACTTCTGTCGTTTTTGCGAAGAATCGATTTCCGTGTCGGAAACACGGAAATCGATTCTTCGCAAAAACTACATACGTCTGTGCCAAACTTCCTAGACCACCAAATGCAGTTCATGAAGACGCGTTTTATGCGCCATATTTCATCAAAATCCGTTGCATATTAAGGAAAATATCAAATAATACTTACTTTGGAGTGGGCGAAGTTGTTGTTGTTGTAACCACATGATCATGCAGATTGGGCTACTGTGGACTTGAACATGAAGTTTCGGGTTGGTTTTTCGTGTCGGCTAGATCTCGTTTGATAATTCTATATCAGCCGATGCACAACTTACTAAATATTTTTCTGAACATTGTCTCATTTCTCACCAAAAATTTATGTTGTTACCACTCATTTGAAACGTCTTGACGAGACGGTTCAACTGAGTGGTAACAGCACAAAATTTAAGTGAGAAATAATGAAAACAACAGTGCCGAAGGTCACAATATACGCCCGTCAAGGCAAGGCCAGTCAACAAGGGGAGATAACTCATCTTGACGTGATAAACATGTAAACCAAAATTGGTTACGATCCGTCAAGTAGAACTAGTAGTATATAAGAGTCACAATGATACCATCACCTCTGGAAGGCACCGGCTACGCGCGGCACCTTCCACAGCATGATGGTATCATTTGTGACTCTTATATACTACTACCGCGAGACCATATATTTATGACATGAGAAGATACACCCTATTAGAGATAAAAATCCCTATGTTATGCTCAGTATATATATACAACAATCTGTCATACTTTTATTACGAATAAAATAACAACTGACACCCTATTAAAGATAAGAAATCCATAAGTTATACTCAGTATATTACAGCAATCTGTCACAAATATAAACTGACACCCTATTAAAGACAAGTTATCCATAAGTTATACTAAGTATATTACAACAATCTGTCATACATTTATTACAAATAAAATATAAACTTACACCCTATTGAAGATAAAAATCTATTGGTTATACTCAGTATAATGCCTACCATAAAGCAAATGAGAGAGCAAGCTAAGAGTTGGGGAATTTCCCTAAGAGGTTTGAGAGTCAAGAAAGATATAGCAGATAGGATAAGTGACGCGCGAGCCGTCGTCTACGAGGAGAGGCTGCGGCGTGCGATTTCGACCGGACGACTGCCCGCCGACCCCGAAAAACGCTCCGAGAAATTGGAGAACGAGACGACGGCCAGTCTGCGCGCCACCGCTTACGCGCAGCGTGTAAAAGAAGATCACAGCGCACGTAGAAAACCCCTATACAAGGCGTACTACAATAAGATTTATCAAGGGTTGGTGGGGAGACCTCCCAAGAAGAGGAGAGATATCGCCAGAGCTTTGGTGGAGGAGGGTCCCAGGATTCTCGCCGAAGAAGCCGAAGTTAGGGAAACTGTTGATAGGGGTAGGAGGAAGATAGTATGGACTTTCGAGAGGGGGGTAGACGGGGTGATCGCTAATCGCATAATGAATAAAATTCGCCCAGAGATGACCACGGCATGTTATCTGAGGTATTCGTACTCGTATCGTATTAGGAACATAGAGACAGACGCTACTATGATCTATCACAAACAATCAAAGGGCAGTCCGTGGATAAACGAGATCGCCAAAGCCGAGAGTTGGATATCCGATAGAGAGAAAGGTCGAATGGACATCGACAAAGTCGATAGACCAAACACAAAATGGACCTTCGTTCGTTGGATATCGGTCGAGGTGAAGATGATCATCGACGCACAACAACTTCTCATGGGAGCGGGAAAACTCCCAGACAGGTTAAGACAGAAAAAGGGAATGTATTCCGTCGACACGTATGACGACTACTTGTGTCTGTTTAGGTGCATAGCCATCCAACGTGGAGGGAGACCAGACCGCTGTTGTGAGAAGGCACGAGCTCTGGCTCGCGAATATCTCGGGCATGATAACGGACCGGGTAGCCAGGGAATTCCCCTGGACGATATTAAGAAGGTCGAAGAGCATTTCAAGCTGGGTATTCGCGTTTACGATCCCACCACCGATGGAGTGTGGTACCTCATGTAGGTTCCGGCAAATTACGACGTGGTTGGGGGGAAGACAATGACGATAGGAATGTTTGGAGGTCACTCGTTCCTCATAACGAATCTCCGCAAGATGACGAACGAGTACGGGTGCACCGGATGTCAACAACGGTTCACAAAGTCGTGTAACATGCACAGGCACGCGACCACCTGCATGGGTGGGAAGACCGTGGTGACATGTCCAGGTAAGAGGGTAGAGAGACCACAGTCGGCCTACGAGAAGGCGTTCTATCCTAAGGGGTCAGGCGAGTGTGAGGGATCGATTCAATGGTTGAGCAGAGAAGAGGAGAGGGTGGGAAAGCACATACATCACGCCAACTGCGGTCACGGTGGTGATAGGTGGGTGGCCGGTGATCCGGTCGACGGCTACTGTCACGAGACCGAGACCGTGTTTCAGTTTCACGGATGCTACTGGCACGGGTGTCCGAGGCATTGCATGAGAGGTAATGCGAGATCGCTGTACAAGAGGACGAAAATTCAAGACGCCAAGATAAGGAAGGCGGGTTACGAGCTGGTGGTGATGTGGGAGTGCGAGTGGTTGAATGAGGTGAATACCTACTATCCACAATTGCCACGCGAGGAGGAGACGACTCTGTACCCCCACCAGATAGTCTACGACTTCGAGGCGTATCTCGACAAGTCAAAAACCACGCGACCCACCAAAGACCTGACCTTCGAGGTCGAGCACGTTCCTATATCGGTGTCGTTGGGGGATACGATGCATGAAGGGATCACACACCTATGCGAATGAGATCCCGACACGCTAGTCGAGAAGTTCGTGACCGAGCTGCAGATGAGAGGCAAGGCAATCAGGGAGGGGGTTAGGAAGAAGTATCTGCCGGCCGACATAGATATGTTATCGAAGTCTCAACAAGCAAAGATTATTTCTTGGATTGACCAAGTCCCGGTGGTGGGGTTCAACTGTAGCAGGTACGACCTGAACCTCATCAAGCAGTACTTTGTAGAGAAGTTGGCGGCCACCGTGAATAAGGTGATGGTTGGAAAGAGAGCCAGCACGACGATGTTTCTGTTTACCCCGGAGTTTAGATTTCTCGACATCATCCAGTATCTGGGACCCGGTACCACGTACGACCGGTGGGTTAAGGCGTACGACTGTAAAACAGTAAAGTCTTACTTTCCATACGAGTGGTTCGATAGCGCGGACAAGCTCGACCATCCGGGGCTGCCAGACTATCCCGAGTGGTACTCGAAGTTGAAGGGTGAGTTCCTACTGTCGTTGTCCGAGTGGAAAGAGTGTAAGAAGGTATTCCGAGAAAAGGGGATGAAGACGTTCAAGGAATGGTTGCAACACTACAACGACTTGGATGTAGGACCGTTCCTGGAGGCTCTGACTAAAATGACGGAGTTCTACAGGGGAAGAGGCGTGGACATACTCAAGGATGCTGTGTCTCTGCCCGGTGTTTCCCTTCAGTACCCTACTCCGCGGGTCGATCGATGGGAAGGCGGACACGCCCGAGCTGTGGTCACCGAAGTCTGAAACTTATGAGATGATGAAGCAGGGATTGGTCGGTGGTCTGTCCATAGTATTCTCCAGATACGCCGAGGTTGGAAGGTCAACGATCAGGGGTCAGGTGGGGAGTCGGGAGGAGAAGATGTGCAAGGCGGTGCTGGGGTACGATGCCAATGCTCTATACCTATCTACTCTGTCGAAGGACATGCCGTGTGGTGAGGAGCAGATATGGACGTGTGACGACCCGGAAAGACAGTCGTATATAGACCGTTTCGTGAGGAAGGTCAGGAGTGAAAAGTGGTTCGGATTTGCGGAGTTGGATATAGAGGTCCCTGAAACGTTGAGAGACAAGTTCTCGGAAATGTCACCGCTGTTCGTTAATCGAGGTTCCGCAGCACATGAAGGACGACTACCTGGCCGGGACTGGTAGGAAAAGAGTCGAAGGACAGAGAAAGCTCGTGGGGGCAATGTCCGCCAAGAAGATGATCATATACTCCCCGCTGCTAAAGTGGTATCTGGAGCACGGTCTGATCGTCAAGGCGGTGCATAGGGTGATAGACTACACGCCCGGCAAACCGTTTCAATGGTTTGTTAAAGAGGTCACCGCTGCTAGACGGACGGGGGACGTCGACAAGAGCAAGGCGGTGTTGGCGGAGATATTCAAACTGGATGGCAATGCGTGTTGTGGTAAGCTGATAGAGGCACAAGAGAGACACCTGAACACCACATATACGAAGGATGAGAAGACTATCGATCGGGCACTGAGGTCGGCGTGGTTCGAAGACCTGGAGGAGATTGGGGAGGCTTACGAGATATCGAGCAGGAAGACTCGAGTGGTGATCAACAGACCGTTTCAGTGTGGCATAGCGGTCTACCAGTTGGCCAAGCTCCGGATGCTGGAGTTCTACTACGATTTCTTGGACAAGTACGTGGATCGCGGAGATTTCGAACTGATACAGATGGACACTGACAGCATGTACTTCGCGCTGTCAGGAGAAGACGCTGGCGGCGGTGTGAGAAAGAATATGAAGAGAAAGTTTAATAAGGAGAAGACCGAGTGGTTGGCGTGGGACGTGTGGAGCAACAGAACTCCGGGACTGTTCAAGCTGGAATTCGAAGGCGATAGAGCCATCGCTCTGTGTAGCAAGTGTTACTACGTGAGCGGTGATGGAAAATCTAAGCACTCAGCCAAGGGGATGTCGAAGAGATCTAACGATCTGACTTGGAGGAGGTATAAGAGTGCTCTCGAAGGGGGTAGGGATATGGCGGAGAACAGGGGATTCCGAATGATTAACGGGGTGATGAAGACGTACTGTCAACAAAAATTAGGACTCTCGGCATACTACGACAAGAGGAGAGTGATGGAAGACGCGTTGCACACCGAGCCTATAGGATAGGTAAAAAAAAAAAAGAACTCTGAAAAAAGGAGAGAATACTAAAGACTCTGACGATCCGGGGGTAGCTGGGTGTCAGAAGGCACCGCAAAAAGTTCTTCGCGAACAAACCCTCGAGATGGCCCATCATCCAAATAGTAGAGCACGGGCTCATCGGGCTTGGTAATAGATCGATCTAGATGATATACATTGAGAGACCACACGGGATCAGTCGCGCGGCGGCTGCCACCTTCGAGCTCTCCCGGTTGATAGAGGTACCGGACGTCAATATCCGATGGAAGCCGTTGCTCCTCTAAACCAACGGGTCGCCCGCGCGAGACGGCAGAGGACTCGCTCGTCACCCTTTTAAACTTGATAGCATCTACGGGCTTCTTACCTATCAATCTGGTCACCTCTCCGTTCAATGCGGAGACCACGGCGGGCAGTCTGGCCACCCACTCGGTCGATCGCGAATGAGGGTCTACAAGTTATTTGGCATTGGTATTGGTGTCCGAACAGTCTCTCAGCCAGGGTTCGATTGAAGCGCTCCACGATTCCCTGGTCCCGGTGGATGTTGACGCGGCCGCGTCTGACAGAAACGTCGTGCTTAGACAATAGATGAGAGACCGCGCCCATGAACTCGCGGCCGGGATCGACCTGGAGAAGATTCGGCCATTTGAGAGGACTCCTCTTATATATTCGGGAGAGAGCCTCGGCCACCTCCTTAGACTCTTTAGTGGCCAACGGCTCACCCCCCTTATAACGACTCGCTACGTCAACGACTGTCAGCGCGTACTTGTACGTCTTACGACCGACGCGATCGTGAGGGAGAAACAGGAGATCCGCTTGGTGAACTTGGTTCGGCACCGGCACGTCGAATTTCGGGCGCGGAATATTGTGAGGCGCGGGTAAATAGATCTACCAGATGCCCTGCTTCTTGAGCCATTCCTTGACAGCGTTTTCTGAAACCTTGGTCGCCGCCGCGAGGTTCTTGATGGCAGCGAGTCCCTTTCAGTAGCCGCTGGGGCTATAGTACGTGTTCGCTAGCTTGCGCGTTAGGCGAACCGATAGTTTTGTATTAAGTTTGCGCGTGTTCATCGCATGCGATGTATTCTAATATATCGGACAATCTCCAACATGCCCTCGCCAGATCGTCCGGTAACTGCGTCGATAATAATAAACCTTTGTTGGAAGTACAATCGCGATTGGGGGTTAAGTTCTGAAGGAACTTGGGAAAATCTAATCCCCCAGGATTGGTGGAGGAATCTAACATCCGCTTTGCGAAAAGGGTGGCCGCTTTTTCGTCCTCCCGCCACGTCTCGAGAGAATCTCGGGCCAGACGAATCATACCCTGCACCAGCTATGCGGTGTTTAAGGGCAGTGTAGCCTACATCAATCATAGCAAAATAAAGTTCGTCAACTAACATCGTTCTATATATATATATCCATAAAATAAATTATTTAAAATAATTAATTTAAAATCTCGAGCGAATATAGTAGGCGACGAGACCCACCACACCCATTCCCACGACGATAAACGCGATCTCGCGGTCTTTTTGGGGCTCTGACGGTACATAGAAATCTGAAAGTTGGGGCTCACGATCCAGCGGCGCGAGACTTTTCGTCGGATATGCCAGCGCGTACTCGCGGTTGGCTTCTTCAACGTTCTGAAAAGTTTGTGCGGCGTGATTTTCGCGGCGAAGCTCTTCATTGACCCAGTCCAGATGGGCGGTTCCTTTTTTTGACCACGCTTCCTTTGCGCTATTGAGTTGTTCTACAGCTAAATCGTGACGCTTACGCTCCTCATCCACGTTCGAGCTTTTCATTTTAGAGAATACAAAGTTGCTACCGCTGAACGCCAATGCGTTTACAAGTGCACCACCTACCATTACTGCGATTGAAGCCATTTATTTCCATATATTAACTGGTAGAATTCCAGCTTTAACTAGATAATCTCGTCCAAACGGCCGCTACATCTAAGGTTGCGAGCCCTACGTCTCTCACAGTAAAGTCCAATTTGGGAGCGGACCCTCCTGGGGCCATTTTTGATAGTCGAGCATACCCGATACTGAAACCCGATATCACCACGGCGTGATAAAGCGCATTCACTAACATTTTACCATCTTGTTCAGCCATTATAATTATTGCATATAAAAAGGGTCGCGATCAATGTTTAAATGGGGCGCATCCAATCGCGATTGGTGTTTCGTAACTTTCTTCTGAACACTGGCTGGTTGTTTTTTCGATAATAGGGGGTATTTCCACATGCACAGGGCACCAACAACTGCCAGACCACCACCAACAACCCAACTCCAATTCACGAATTTGGGTTCAATCGGATTCGCCCAACCTCGATTGGGTGTTGAGTGTGCTTCCAATTCGTGAATTGGGGGTGTTGTTGTACTCGACTCTGTCTTCAGATGTTTTGCTGTCTCCGTCCCCGATTGCAATGACTGTTTAGCCTCTCGAAGCTCGGCGAGTATTTTATCTTGTTTAACTTTTCGGGTGGCAGCCGCCGCCCGCCCAGCTGCCTGTCTTTTGGGATTTTTTATATGCGGTATGTCATCCAGTGGCGGAGTAACACTCGGGTTCGATTGGGTTGGAGCAATCGGGTTCAACTCCGTCACTCTCGCGGGTGTGTCTTGTGTCATCATTTATGATATTAATATTAGGGCTTATAGTTTGTGGGCATATATGTCCAAATTGACAGTGTTTACCCGTGGTCAACGCGGTTGTCAGCGGAGCTAAGTACATTCCAAACTTGTGATAAATTGAGCAGCAGGCTGTTCTAAGAGTGTGACCTATAAAAGGGTCAGTCTCTAGATCATCAATCAATCCCGCGTGTTTGGTATAGGGAGAAGTATACTAACGGCGGTTGCGTACAAATGAATAGCCGCCGATCCGAGAGTTTTTGTCATCTCCGCACCTAACCTAGATTCGTATCGCGCACACATTTTATCGATCTCCGCATCTGACATCTTATCCACCTGAAAAACTGAGAGACGCCTACCGAGATAATGCTCCGATTGTCCCCCAGCAACCAGCGCAGTTAGCCGCTCTCGTCGCGCCGCATTTTCATTTTCATTCGGAGTCGTTGCACTCAACCCAATACCAACCGCCGTTGGAGTTGATTCCGATTGCTCTGTCCGATCATTATCTGTGTTGGCAGTCGGAGTTGAGGTTTCTTCTATTAGCTGATCGAGAAGTTCGTCGCAGTTAATTTTTCTTAAAATTAATTTAACTATTCTAACAACTCTCATCACTTTAACATATTGCCAAGCGCACCACCCGATACTTATGATCACCATTATGCTCGCAACAAAGCTCGCAGCGGAGCACCAAATTGTTAACATTGTTAACCATTGTTCAGCATTTGTTCAACATTTGTTAAGCATTTGTTCAGCATTGTTCAGTAATTGCTAAGCATTGTTAAGCATTGTTCAGTATTGTTCAGCATTTGTTCAGTAATTGCTAATTAATTATTAATCAATTGATAACTTCGTAAGCAGTTGGTTGATCAGTCTTTAGCAAAAGCTTGGCGTGCTTAGTTTCCGAAAGCATATGTCGAACCTCCAGGCGCTCCTCGCGCGTTGGGATAACGTCATTCTCTCGAAGACAGTCATCGAATGAGTCTCGGTCCTTGCAGTGAAAGAGGGCGACCCATTTCGTTTGCTCGCGCAGATCTTGAGGACGGCGTTGTACTTTTGAGTGGATATCCATACGCTTTGCCTAGCATGGCGGCCAGAAAATGCGAGCTCGGAGAGCATGTCCTTCTTTTTGGTCATCGCTGCCTTGGCCGAGCAATCGTCAATCACGTATAGGGTGGGCTCACCCTGGAATTTTTGGTATAAACCACGCAACCAATCGTGAAGCCTATCACCGGGGTCAATAACGTATATCTCAGGGTCGGTCCATATCCACGAGCGCCGCTGATAAGTATCGTTGTGCCGCACAGTGGGACACAGGATCACAATGTGACGAAAGGCATCGCGGTATTCAGGAACTCCGCGAGGGAGACGGCCGAGAGATGCAGGTCTTTGGCAACTGCTGCAACCTCCGGAGAGCGCTTAGAGCCGGCAGCAAACTGCTTTCTTACTTCGTCCCACTGCTGGTGCGCGCGAAGACCCGCGCTGTAGAGTTGATTGGGTACTCCCTCGATCGTCACCTCTACCTTCGTGATTTTGGGGTTATAGAATTTGTCGGTTTTTCTAGCACCGAACGCGAACCGAGCATCCTCGAACAACATCAGTATACCTTTTCATCGAGCGGCGGGCGGGTACGTTGACATTAATATTCCACAATGTGTCGCCTTTGTCTTTCGTCATCTTGCGATGGCGAAGAACTCGGTCGTAAAGTATGGCAACGCGCCCGGCGTACTGGGTTCTGATCAATCGCGTGAGTTCGGGCATCATGACCATGTCGTACTCCAGCGAAACATTATCGATCGTATACGTCGATAACATGTCGCTGGTTATGAGAACTCGGCCGTAGTCGTTGAACGTTAGTTCGTATTCGAGGCGGTCAGCCAAAGCGCTCTGATAGTAGGGCATGTGACTCTCCAGCAACTCAAAGTCGAGCGGGATGTAGAAGCGGTTGCCGTAAGCGCCCGCGACCGCATTGTCGCTCGCGTTGTTATCTACCTTGTTACCAGCCCCGATTCTAAGTTTGGTTACGTTCTTATTTTTGCTGGTGTCAATACCCTGATAGACAGCGTTTTCGCGCTCTTGCGCCGTCATCCATAGGTCCTGATAACAATGGTAGACGTCGCTGTCATCGATCGACATCACCTCATTACCAGAAATCTTTATCATGGTCTTCTTGACTATGGCGCGACACAGGTTCTGAACGATGGTTCGGTTGTCGTCCGTCGACGTCAGCGAAATAGTGAAAGCGAGGCGAACAGTCCCCGGCACAATGACGTCGTTAGCTCCGAGGTTGGGGAAGCGGACCAAGAGCTGTTGGTTCTGGTCGATCGTCGATGGGTTGTTCGTAATAACGACACTCTGTCTCACGCCTTTTGCCCCGAGGGGCTCACGCAGTCTGCGGTATGGATTGAGTTTGCGACCGTATTGACTCGAAGACATAATTTAGTGAAACTATATTAAACCCGTATGTTTTTGTCTTTAATACATAATTAATTTTAAGAAAGTTATAAAGATCGATGATTACGATATTGACATGGATGAAATCGGCAGAGACGATTACCTCAATGCGGATGATGATGACATAGATGATTATAATGACGAAACGCCCTTGATACAGCCTCCAGTTCCAATCCAATCGCAATCAGGGGAATTAGGTGGCGCTACTACTAGTCAAAGTCGGGAATTACTCGAGGGAGCTGTAAACGACTACTACAACAGTTTGGCAGAAAAAGGTCTGGTCCCATCTGTCGGTCGCGACTACTCCAAGTTCAAATTTGATCTGAATGGTGGATTGCGACTAAAAGCAGCATCAAATATCCCAATAGTCAACACGAGGACCGGTAAACCCCTAGCACTGAGCATCATTGTCGGAAACCCGGGCGATGGCCAACTCATAAGGAGCGAACTAGGATTCGTAGATTGGAAGAGGGGTAAAACAATTATGCCGACCCGCGCTGTAGAGGCCCTACAGTCTACCAACGAAACGATGGCGAAAATGGCCTCCGCGATAGAAACGGTCGAGCTCAACGAACTCCCTCAAATAGCCACCGACGCTATTAACACGATGGAGACCACGTTCGACGAAAACGAAATACTCGACGATGACCCACTGTTACCTCTTCTCGAACTCCGGGGACTCGATAAGGTTATGCAAACGTCCGGGACGAACTGGTCCTTAACCTCTCCAAACTGTCGTCGCTGGATGAACATATCGCGTTAGAAGAAAGAAAACTGAAGGAAGCGGGTGGCGATAGAGAATCTACCGAGCGGATCACCGAACGCCTGCAGTCGTTGCAGGACGAAAGAGAAGCTCGCTTGGAGGCTGCCTCGACTAACCGTGAGACACTCCGCACCCAAATAAGTCGGATCCGCGAAACAATCTCGAGGGTCCTGCATGAGGAGACGACACTCGGTGAGCGTCTTCGCACTCTGTTCAGAGAACAGGGTGTCACGATAGCAAGCATCCTCGTTGCTATCAGCATGACTATATCGACCATAGTTCTAGCTTTCACTGGTGGTGCGGCGCCACCACCCGCGCCAGCACCCACACCACCACCACCCGCGCCATCAGGCGGAGCCAAGGAGTGGGTAAAAAAACAACTAAAAGCCCTCGCCAGTCTCCTGGCTAAATTAGCCGAAAAGGCGGCTGCCACACTACCTGGACTGATCGGAAGTATCGTTTCTTACTTGCTATCTATATTATCAAAAACGGCCGGATGGCTAGCCAAAAATACTTGGGCTTTAATCGTGGCAATCGCCGGTCTCCTACTATTCTTCGCCAGAGAGTTCCTAAGACCAAAGCGTAAATAATCCGATCGCCACGAGGGCGACGACGAGCCCTAATTTCTCCTCCTCGTGTGTTGTACTTCCAATCTCGATTGGTGTTTCAACATTGTTGATGATTGGATTTGGGGAACTCGATGGTGCATCCAATTTACGAATTGGGGGTACTGGGTTCGATTGTGTTGAGGGAGGTGTATCCATTTTGTGTTTTGGGTGTTTTATGAAATCGGTTCCACTTACAACTCCGCTCCCAATCATCTTGGGTGGGAGCTTGATGATACCCGTGTTCACGTTCCCGTTGCGGCCGATTTTTTGATTGGTGATTGCGACTACGATCTGATTATTGTAACCGTCAACCGGGTCGTCTCGTAGTATCATATTGCTCGGCGCCATATAAAGACCTATTCCAAATACATAGTCTACCGGAGTGCGGGCAGTCTGCAAAACGTCTTGATAATTCTGGATCGCCTTCTCCAGATCCACCCTAGCTGAGATGGCGTCCTCTACAAGTGCTAAGAATTGTTTTTGTGCATCAAACGCTGTTCCCGTGCCCAGTATAGAACTGCGAGTTTGCTTCTGTGCGCCGAGGATGGCCCAGACGTACGTGCGAATAGATTCGTTGACGCGAGTAACCCCGGCCTGCGTGAACCCTAGACCCTTATGTAACATACATGTGGTCCACACGTTCTTAACCTCAGCAGCCTGCTGTATGTAATCGACGTGAGCCCGTTTCGGAGGTAACATTTTACAAGAAAACACGCCGCAGTGCCGACCTCCAGACACTTCCCGCCCGAAAGTCATAGTCGCGGGGTCAAAATTCCCGGCGTTCCGACTGACGATGTAGTCACCGGAGTGATCTTGTCTAAAATCAGTCTGCGTCCAATTCCCGGACTGGCCCCGAATGAGAACGTCCCCGAGGCCAGTGGTGGTAGGAAATGCTTTCTGTCTCCAGTCCGCGTCTTTTGAAACGTTAAATTCGTTACACAGTCTTTCAAACGCCATACGGTCGTATGCGTTGGAAATGGGATCCCAGGCGTCGTCTTGAGGTAGAGAAATACCTAGTTCTTTGAGAATCCTCCTAATAGTATAATACGTGTGAAAGTTGTAGACACTTCGGAGCATGACATTCTTGGATGTTAGATGGTCTTTATGTGAAACTCCACACCCGGCTGTTGCGCACCATACAGCGAAATTTAGCTGGTTCTGCCAAAACTGTATCGGTGTGGCTTTCCACCCGTTTACCGCCTCCATCGTAGTAATCTTGGGCAGCCTATATTTCTCAAACGTGTTAGGGAAATTGGTGGCAAAGCCACTGTCTGGTCTAACCGTTACAGTTGGGTGTACAAGGTTAACAACGTCTTTTTGCGTGTATTTACCTCCGACCGCGTACTTTGCATTAGAATTAAAGCTAAATGCTTTTGTATCAATTGAAAGATATTATTATGTTTGCTACTATCACTAATGTTCAAAAAGGGAGTTGTGAACTTCAAAAATTAATAGACAACTGCTGCGGACAACGCCGGGTAGACCTTAGATCAATCACGTTCACGGTTGGATGGAAAAACCTCAAAACGTACGAGAGAATTAGAGCCGTAGATCCTTTAGATTTAGACGACCCTATTCATTCAACTGCCACATTAAGTCCTGGCCTTTGGGGTTTCGGAGATCTCCAAGCTTTAATAACGGAGAAGATTCCTGGTTTAGCCGCTCTCGAAATCGAAAAAGCCACGGGGTTTGCGACATTGTACGTTTATAAAAAATTAGATATCACCCCGGGGTTGGCCTCAATGTTAAGATTAAACCGTTCACCCCCTTACAACGAGGGTGAACGGTTTGTTGTGGGGTCGATCACTGGGATGACCCCAGTAAACTTTGCCTTCACAAAAACACATCGTACAACACGGTAGACGGCACTCCCAGCACATTACTGAAAACCGTGCCCGCCAGCGACTGTTTCTTTGGTGAGACTGTGACCTTAGACTTCCCACACCCCGAGATGAAAGTTTTGGAAACGGGACACATCCACGAATTTACGGTCTCTATGCTCGATGATCAAGCGAGAAAGTTGAAGAACGATTACCCGATTTCGGTCGTCCTAGAAATTTCAAATTAATTAATTTTAAGAAAATTATTTAGAATTAAACGCATGTTCGTAATATATATATTATCAACATTATTGAAAATGAGTATATACGGACCAGGTAGTTCTTCCGATTGGGTGACAAATTCAAAGAATTTGGAACCGACAGAAGGGGGATTCATCCCGACAGAGGGCGACTTTTTAACTACCCAAAAAACAAAGGCCTTGATCAATAGAACTATATCGGTGGCCACGGACGAGATTCACAAGAGTCTACTATCACAACTTAGAGAATATGCCCTGGCTGTGAATACACAAAGTCGTGAAGAAACGCATACGGAACTAAACGAACTAGGTGAAAAAATAACCAAATTCCGAAAAGAGGCCCGGTTGGGGATTGATAAAGTCTGAGAAGACCACCAGGCAGACCTTACGGAGGCTTATGATGCGTTGCTCTTAAAGGACTCTCTCAGCAAAGAAGCGACACTTACCGAACTAGACGGGAAAATAACAAAATTTCAAAAAGAGACCAGGTCGGATATTGATAAAGTCCGAGAAGACCGCCAGGCGGCCCTTACGGAGGGTTATGATACGCTGCGCTTAGAGGACTCTCTCATCAGAGAAGCGGCACTTACCGAACTAGACAAAAAAATAACCAAATTTCGAAAAGAGGCCAGGTCGGGTATTGAGAAAGCCCGAGAAGACCACCAGGCGGACCTTACGGATGGTGCGTTGCGCTTAGAGGACTCTCTCATCAGAGAAGCGGCACTTACCGAACTAGACAAAAAAATAACCAAATTTCGAAAAGAGGCCAGGTCGGGTATTGATAAAGTCCGAGAAGACCACCAGGCGAACCTTGCGGAGGCCATTGCGGAGGCTTATGATGCGTTGCGCTTAGAGGACTCTCTCAGCAAGGAAGCGACACTTACTGAACTAGACGGAAAAATAGCCGAATTTCTGAAAGAGACCAGGTCGGGGGTTGAGGGGGTCCGAGAAGACCACAAGGAGGCTATTGCGGAGGCTTATGGGGCGTTGCGCTCAGAGGACTCTCTCAATAGAGAAGCGGCACTTACTGAACTAGACGAAAAAATAACCAAATTTCAAAAAGAGGCCCTGTTGGGGGTTGAGGGGGTCCGAACGGGTATTGAGAAAGCCCGAGAAGACCACCAGGCGGACCTTACGGAGGCTTATAGGGTGTTGCGCTCAGAGGACTCTCTCAGAGAAGCGGCGGTTGCTGAACTAGACGGAAAAATAACCGAATTTCAAAAAGAGGCCCGGTCGGGTGTTGAGAAAGCCCGAGAAGACCACCAGGCAGCCCTTGCGAAAGCTTATGATGCATTGCGCTCAGAGGACTCTCTCATCAGAGAAGCGGCGGTTGCTGAACTAGATGGGAAAATAACCGAATTTCAAAAAGAGGCCCGGTTGGGTGTTGAAAAAGCCCTAGAAGGCCACCAGGCGACCATTACGGAGGCTTATGATGCGTTGCGCTTAGAGGACTCTCTCAGCAGAGAAGCGGCACTTACAGAACTAGACGGAAAGATAACCGAAGTTTCCAATAAACTGAAACATGATCGTATAGCCGCGACCAAAGCTCTTGAGGAGGCCTCTTATAAGATTCGTACTGAGGCATATAACGCAAACAGTGCGCTTGCCGGAATAGTGCGAATAATGAAAACGCTAAAACGTGCCATAACAGTTTGGGCTGAGAAGCGGGGCCCATTGGTTGAGGGGCACTATGAATATTCGTTCGGTGCCAAAGCGAGTAATAAATGTGGGGGATACACTATGACAGCCGCAGGTGAAGTTATCCAAATGGCGGTCTGCTCGGTTAATGGTAGTGGTAAACCTGTGGGCGCGGTCGCGATAAATATTGTAGTAGATGGGGAAGAACGGGGGATTGGAGTCACTAAAATCTCTGGAGATAGTTTGACGGTGGTTTCGTTCTCCGGTTATGATCGAATTATACTTTCCAAAGGTAGTGTTATTAACTTTGTTACGAAAATCGGTGACCCAGAGAGTTCTTCCACTATTGTCTCATTGTTAATTGAACTTAATTTGTAAATACTAATATATTGAAAATCATGAACGAATCACCACTTCCAATTGTCAATACCACTCCATCAACACTGTGTACAATTAACGAAAGAAGTTCAGATTTTAGGTTGAATAATATCGTCGCTATGCAGGATATTTTAGTTAGAGAATATACAAATAGAAAAAGAAACGCTAAAAAATATAGACGCGCGGTGAACACGGCTGAAGCATCTAGCACGGCTCTAGCGAGTGTTTCTGTGTTGTGTGGGGCGTGGGACAGCTGCAACTATATCCACCATTATAACGGTTCCTGTAGCGGGGATTTTATGTGCGGTGTCGGCCGTTTCTGGGTTGTTGTGTATGGTAATTAAGGCGTCGGGTGGAAAACTCGAGAAATAATGTAGAAAACATGATAGAATATCTGTTCTCGCCAGGTCGAAGAAAAATACCTTCGACGTTATGGTGTCCAAAGCGTTGGCCGATAAGAAAATATCAAATTTAGAGTTTGAATCCGTGGTGGAAGAAATGGGGAGATATGAAAAATTAAAAAATGATATAAGAATCAAGGCGCGCGCCACCATGCCCAAAATTGAGTGTACTGATTGCGATAAATTTAGGGAAAAACTTGGAGATAAAGTCGGAAGAAATGTTACAGCACCAATATAAGAAAAATAATTAATTTTCTTATATTGGTGCAGTAAACAAATTTACATACCTATACAATATGTGTTTTTCACTGAGAATTACGCCGTAATCGCATAGCAAATTCAGTCGAGGATTACACTGTAATCGCTTGTGTAAATTGATACACTCGGCTATAAATTAATTAGTAGTTTGTTTTTTTTTTCAATAATAATTTTTCAATATCTTTATAAGCGATATCGTAGAAATGTACATTCGTAAACGAATCGTTGGGTTTTACATTTTTTGTATAATACACCTTAGTTTCATATCCGATACGCATTATCTGTCTTAATGTTCGTATTTGCCTCTTGTATAGTTGACATAATTGCCGGTATAATATTGGAAATGTAACGTTTTTATCGGAGCGTAATAAATTACGCTGGTATTTCATGTATTCGATATCACCTAGTGTTCTCATTTTATATAATTTATATACAGGATTATAACCCCCGTAAGCTTCGTAAACTTCTTCAACACAGTCATTAAAAATTTTCAATTCCAATTGTATTGTATTATCCATTTTCTCTAATAATATTGGTACTTGTTTTTTCTGTTCAATTTTATAAATAAAAATATGATAATGTTTTTTACAGTGTTTTAATGCTGTAGAAACACCGTGACTTATTAGATCGATTCTATCTTTCTAACTGACTTTCCGATTTGAATTATTACTAAACGATAATACTTGCGAGCACGTAATCCCTTGTTAGCCATTCGATGAGTAGCCTGAGTGCCACCGCATGGTGGACATAGCAATGACTCGGCTTTGGTCCCTACCCCACAATGCCGACATGGGCGAGGTGAAACGGAACCTCTTCGCATCCATGCACGGTGATGTTTGCAATATTCGTAAATACCGGTGCGAAAACATCTCTCGTGACTACCTGTCTTCAACGACGCACACTTAACTAGAACCATTATTTTGTATATATATACTGAGTATAACATAGGGATTTTTATCTCTAATAGGGTGTATCTTCTCATGTCATAAATATATGGTCTCGCGGTAGTAGTATATAAGAGTCACAAATGATACCATCATGCTGTGGAAGGTGCCGCGCGTAGCCGGTGCCTTCCAGAGGTGATGGTATCATTGTGACTCTTATATACTACTGAACTCGACTTATTGAGTGGACAAGGATACGGAATCCGACATTTACAAATGGCCGCCAAGGGTAGATAAGTGATCTGAAATCAATAGGCTTCTTCCTCTTGCCGTGATAAACATGTATGCCGAATTTGGTTATGATCGGTCAAGTACACCTTGAGTTATTGCGTGGACAATCAATAGACTTCTTCGTCTTGCCGTGATAAACATGTACACCGAATTTGGTTATGACCCGTCAAGTAGAACTCTAGTTATTGCGTGGACAAGCTGTGCCCGCCCCGCCCGCCGTTTTTTTCAAACGGGCGTATAATAAGCATATTATATCTTTATACACAAGCAAATGGGTTAAAATCAAAACTCGATCAATTTTAGAGGGAGCTGTACGCCGGACATGCACATGTCTGGATCCGCGCTTGGGTAGTGGGTGGCGGGTTGTGGGAGTGCGAACACACACAGGGACTGCCGAACCAATAATATAATGCT
Source organism: Conchocele bisecta (assembly GCA_029237695.1). Lineage (NCBI taxonomy): Eukaryota > Metazoa > Mollusca > Bivalvia > Lucinida > Thyasiridae > Conchocele > Conchocele bisecta. Next base: position 106,860,005 of record CM055268.1, read on the forward strand.
TCCGACCCCTGTATAGTGAAAATGCCAAATTATGACAAATCAAATTATCTTCCCTGTTTATCACAGTATTTGATAGCATGTACGTGCACATAAATCATGTTTTTGGGAATATGATCAAATAAAATAGTGCGATTGCTTTATATATGTCATGTACTTGACAGTAGTGCATGAAGCGAAAAACGTCATCTTGGATACCCGAGACAGTATCTGAGACCGAGTTAACATAAACACTAATGTAAACGCTGTTTAAATGATTTTAATAATTTATACGTTCACAGAGAAATCCTGGTAGAGTTAAAAAGGGTTTCGCAGTGCTGTCTGTAATGCTTGGCACACACACAAACACTATGGAATGCCAACTCTACATAAACTCAAATAATTAATGCTAGCTATAAATAATTAAGGCTAGCTTTACATATTTAGAGTTAGCTCTAATTGATTTAAAGCTAGCTATAATACATTTGGAGCTAGCTCAATTCACTTGAAGAGCTCTCTAATTCATTTGGAGCTAGAAATGAATTAGAGCTGGCTCCAAATTATTTAGAGAGTTCTTCAATGACTTGAAGATATATCCAAATGAATTAGAGATAGCTCTAAATTATTTAAAGCGAGCTCTAATTATTTAGAGCTAGCATTAATTGTATCCCCCGGACTCCGTCGGGGGATACTATGGATTTGACAGCGGGCTGCGTCCGCGTCCGCGTCCGCGTCCGTCGCAGACACTTCTTGTCCGGAGCATAACTCGAACACCCTTTGGAATATTTTCATGAAACTTCACACATGCATAGACCACGACCCGAAGGTGTGTCGCGCACAAGAATGACAACTCTTGCATAGCTAACTTTTTAGTTATCTCCCTTTTTTTGTTTCGCGCACTGATTTCGTGTCCGGAGCATAACTCGACCACCCTTTGGAATATTTTCATGAAACTTCACACATGCATAGACCACGACCCGAAGGTGTGTCGCGCACAAGAATGACAACTCTTGCATGGCTAATTTTTTAGTTATCTCCCTTTTTTGTTTCGCGCACTGATTGACCATAACTCGACCACCCTTTGGAATATTTTTTATGAAACTTCACACATTCAATTAGAACACGAACCGAAGGTGTGTCGTGCACAAGAATGACAACTCTTGCATAGCTGATTTTTTTAGTTATCTCCCTTTTTTGTTTTTGCGCACTAATGTCCTGTCCGGAGCATAACTCGACCACCCTTTGGAATATTTTCATGAAACTTCACACATGCATAGACCACGACCCGGAGGTGTGTCGCGCACAAGAATGACAACTCTTGCGTAGCTAATTTTTTAGTTGTCTCCCATTTTTGTTTTGCGCACTCTACAAACTGGACAATAATGCATGAAGACCCGTTTTCTCGTGTGCTCTGTACACCTTACCTGTAGAGAGAACAATAGAGACTGGGAGAACCATTCACCTTTGCATGTGCTAGCATGTGCTAGCATGTGCAAATGTCCAGTCTTGACCACTCTAGACCACAGGTAATTTATACAGGTAAATTACTACATTGGATATTACATTTCCGTAAACTGTGTTGAAAATATTGTGGCATTGTGTGGACCTGTAAAGATATATGTAGATAAATATAGGACTATTAAAAAAAATTCTGGGCTCCAGTAGCAAGCATTATTATTTTTAATTTTTAAAAAAAAAAAATCCGTTTTTTTTTTCATTTTTTTTTTTCAAATTCTTTTTCAATTTTTGTCTAGTAACATAACATTCTGGGCTCCAGTCGGGAGCATTATTTTTTTATTTTTTTTTAAATTTAATTTCCATTTTTTTTTTTACATTCTTTTTCAATATTTTAACTGACCACTAACTTATTACAGGTAATTTATACAGGTACATTATTACATTTCCGTAAACTGTGTTGACAATATTGTGGCAGTATGTGGACCTGTGCAGATATATGTAGATAAATATAGAACTATTAACAAAAATTCTGGGCTCCAGTAGCAGCATTATTATTATTTTTTTTTTTTGTATATTACATTTCCGTAAACTGTGTTGAAAATATTGTGGCATTATGTGGACCTGTGCAGATATATGTAGATAAATATAGGACTATTAAAAAAAAATTCTGGGCTCCAGTAGCAAGCATTATTATTTTTAATTTTTAAACTTTTTTTTTCCATTTTCTTTTTCTTTTTTTTTTCAAATTCTTTTTCAATTTTTGTCTAGTAGCATAAGGTCGTAAGTGCTATATATACAGACTATTATCATATACAACACAATTATTGACTAGTGAGCCATAGAATATAATCTGATATTCTATGGCTCACTAGTCAATAATTGTATAATATGTTCGGGCCAGTGAAAATTGCTTTCGGGCCCAGGCTCGAGGTCAAGGCGGGACAAGGCGAGGCATTTGATTCCGCGGAATTCTTGTTTACTTATCTCCCTTTGCTGTTTCATGCTCTGAGCATCCAGAGTATAACTCGAACACCCTTTGGAATATTGTTATGACCCACCACGATAGTGGAGGGGGCATTTAGTGTTACCCTTGTCCGTCCGTCCTCCGTCCGTCCGTCCGTCCGCACACACGAATGGGTACTTGTTGTAAGCGTACGGGGATCTTATTGGGTAGGGTTAGGATAGTGTTGGGTACTCTTGTTGGGTATTTTTATAGAGTAAAAACTCAACAAGTATTCATTCGTAGGAACGTGCGTCCCGTCCTCCCGTCGTCCCGTCCGTCACAAACCTTTAACACTCGGGTAAATGTCTCATAATTTCTTCATCCTTCGACCGATCTCCTTCATATTTCATATACACATTGCTCTAATGGTCCTCTACCGCCATGTGCCAAATCCACGTTCGTCCTGCCCCCGTCAAGCCCAGGGTTAAGATCACATATTTAGTGCTTCAAAAACTTTAACGCTCAGGTAAATATCTTATAATTTCTGTTTTCTTTCACGGATCAGCTTCATATTTCATATATGCATTGCTCTAATGGTCCTCTACCGTCCTGTGCCAAATCCACGTTCGTCCTGCCCCCGCCAAGCCCATGGTCAAGGTCACATACTTGGTGCTTCAAAAACTAAAAACTTTAACGCTCAGGTAAAAGAAAATTTTGACATGGAATTTGGCCTCATTTATTATCAAAGCGATATGTGGGACATCCGTGTTCTATGAACACATTTTCTAGTTTATTAAACTTCACACATGCATAGAAGACGACCCAAAGGTGTGTAGCACGTAAGAATGACAACTCTTGCGTCGTTAATTTCTTAGTTACTCCCTTTCCCTTTGTTGTTTCGTGCACTGATTTCGTGTCCGGAGCATAACTCAAACACACTTTGGACTATTTTCATGAAACTTCACACATGCATAGACCACGACCCTAAAGGTGTGTCACGCAAGAATGACAACTCTTGCATCACTAATTTTTTAGTTATCTCCCTTTGTTTTTCCGTCACTGATTTTGTCTCCGGAGCATAACTCGAACACCCTTTTTTCAAACTACTTGTGTATCTGGGGAGGGGGATACACATGCGCTTGTCGACAAGCATCCATTTCTAGTTATTTGAGTGGATTTGGCGTTCCAGAAAACACAAATTCAGTGGAACAACGATTGCAAATCCATATGATGAAGTAACGGGCTGAGGTATACACCACCGCCTGCGGTAATCTTGCCCAGCAGCCTATTTCACCAACATGGCAAAGTATACTTATCTAGCAAAGTATACTTTGAGGGAGAAATTTTAAAGTTTAATAATTTTTATTATACTGAATTTATTACATTATTACAGCCATTTTGGCTGTGATAATGTAATGAATTCAGTATAATAATTCTACATACGTTGAATCATCAAATGTATGCAGTGGTTGGTTCTATATGAAATTATGCATTTTGGAAAAAATAAATGATTACTCCCTCAAAGTATACTTTGCTAGATAAGTATACTTTGCAATTTTGATGAAAACGGCTACAGATGTCAACGTTTCTGAACATCTATTGACAATCTCAACTCGCAATCAAGCAGTCTGATCGGCTGTGTCTGAACTGTAGCACAGCTCATGCAAGAAGTGCATGGGCTGTAGCACAGGCACAGCTGAGGCACAACCAATCAAGCTAGTTGCTTTTAAGTCAGTATATATCGAGGCATTTTGTAATACAACAATAGACAGGTATTAGCAAGATTAGTGCAGGCGGTGATGTATAAATACATTAAATATACTTAAATTATCAACAAATTAAAAAGAATCAACATTTTTCTTTTTACTTTCTGTCATATGAGAATATTCACATAACAAAGTAACAAGAAACGAGGCAAAGCCATGAAGGCCAGGTTTTTTCCAAGCATGGACACTTGGATAACATAATTATACCCACTTTTGTAGACTAGATGGCCGTGGCCTGCATGTCGCGCCTTGGGGCGAGGCATGGACACTAACAAAATAGATATAGTAGATGGAAAAACTTTAACAAAAAACTTTAACCGGACACACGGACGTACGGACGGACGGACGGACGTATGCGAAAATGCCGACGATATCGCGCTTTCTGCAAGCGGGTGCGACAATGATGATAAACACCCATGTGAAGTATGAAGGTAATGGGTGAAGTAGTTGCAGAGATATAGTACACGAAAAAACTTTAACAAATAAATTCAAAGTAATTTGACCTTGACATTGCCCACAGGGGCCGCACGGTTGGGGGTTAGAATAAAAATATGGACGATGATAAACACCCATGTGAAGTTTCAAGGTAATGGGCGAAGCAGTTGCAGAGATATAGTATAACGAAAAAGTTTTAACCAAAAAATTTAACCAGTTTAGCAGTTAACGTTGAAAATGGCCAAGTCAATTACGTAGAAATAATAGGTGAAGGTAAAAAAAATGGTCACATGTTGGATAGTTGTATGTGGTAGGCACCCTTGGTTAGGAAGCTGTGAAAGTTTGGTGGTCCTAGGTGGTACAGTACCAAAGAAATGGACTTAAACACGAAAACTTAACATTGAAAACGCGAAAACTTAACATTGAAAATGGCCAAGTCGACTGCGCGGAAAAAATGGGTCAATTTAAAAAAAAAGTAACATGTTGGATAGTGATACGTGGTGGGCACCCCTTGATTATGAAGCTGTGAAAGTTTGGTGGTCCTAGGTGGTACAGTAACAAAGAAATGGACTCAAACACGAAAACTTAACATTGATTGTGGACGCCGCCCGCCAGCCCGCCCGCCCGCCCGGCTTTCGCCAATCCAATAGTCTGGATTTTTTTTTCAACAAACCTGGCTAAAAATTGAAAAAATTACATTTTTTATTTATAAAAAAAAAAGATACCTGTATGTAAATTTAATTGAATTTATAGACCTTGGTCTGTTACTTTAACCTGTGTGCAAATCCTGCTTTACACACGCTGGACAATGCATGTCATGCGGACCTGCTTAACATCTCGAATAGACTTTGCTATGCTAATTTAAGGACCAATACAATTGTCACAAAATGATTTTCAGACTAGTCCATTTACAAGACGGCAAATTTTTTTTCCACTAAAATATATTAAATTTCTTGCAAAAAGTGCAGATCCTGATGAGACAGCTCGTCGCGAGCCGGCTCATCGGATCTACACTGTTTGCAAAGACCACTGTAGAGGTCTGTAGTGTTGAAAGGGTTAAGAGTCTACGGAAAATGTAGGAACATCACTAATCGCCCCGTGTGCACAAACTACATAATTGGGGTGAAAATATAACAACTGTATATTAAATGACTGACTATAATTACAACACAGAGATTGCGAATTTAACATGTATGTATACTGCATCGGAGATATAAATACAGTAGTCTAAATCCCCATATTCACAAATCCTACCTGTTCAATAAACATAATTATTTACGATCAGTGAATGGTGGTGACGTCATTGATATTTGCTGTCGTCAGAACCATGTCAATAACACTATAAGCTGCCTTTATCGTGTTTTTTATGTATAATCAGCTACAATTGGACATACACATACACATTCATTACGGGCTCGGGCCTGCATACTTTTCTGAGAAATTAAAAAAAAAAAAATCCCCCAAAAAATGCCATACAAACGCTGGGTGGTATTACCTGTCGATTGTTATCGAAAGTAATTTTGACCGTAACTATTAAATTTGATCATTAATAATTGTTCATATTACATTCCCGCTACGTTGAAAGTATTATAATTCTTAAATATACAATGATGGTCTATTAATTTATTGTTTCTTATCTGTATGTGTATGCCCAATTAATAGTAATTCGAGTCCCTATTGCTTGTTATTGCCGCGCTACACCATGGTCCGTGGATGTCGTTGAGGCTTTACATGTTTTTTGTAACCAACGCCTCAAGTTGAGTGTCGCTCGCTCCTTCCAACTGGTCTACCTGAAAGTGGATACAAGGCGAAAATATATAACAATGTTGTATCGTAGCCAGTTATTTTCCTTTGCACATCTATTTACAGAGATCAGGGGCCCGTTTCACTAAACTTCGTACGACTAAACTGTTCGTAAGTGCAAATTTATGATCGTCTGGAAATTTCAATTGATGGATTTACATTTATTGAGCATAGGCTGCATATACAATACATGTAAATCCAATAATTGTTTACAAGAAAACAGTGTTTATGTGGAATTTACAGACTATCATAATTTTGCACTTACGAACATTTTTTGTCGTACGAAGTATAGTGAAACGGGCCCCCGGTCATTTGGCTTATTTCACCGTTTACTGAATAACTTGCACAAATAAAGACTGTAAACAGGGTAGACCCAGATGAGACTACTATGTGCAGACTGAGCTGGGTCTACAGTGATTGCAATACAATTAATAAGTGAGAAAATATAAATCTGGCAAATAATGCAGTTCCGATCAGATTGCGCAGATATGTAGGATAACCTGGATCAACACTAGTCGAAAATACAATAATGGCTTCTTTACACAACAAATCATGCGATATTCGGTTTAATACAAGCGATTAGGCCATAAAATATACAACTTGGACCGGATTTCTATAAATAAATTAAAAGGGAAATAACTTACTACTATCCCCCATTGGACCCGACTTGCCTAAATGTATATGGACACACTCTAGCTGCACACTGTACTGTAGAATGTCGATGAGCGGTGTCAGGGTATATATTTTCTTTAAAATCTTCTCGAATTATAAATAGGGAAAAAGGTCTGGGCCCGTTTCACTAAACTTCGTACGACTAAAATTTTCGTAAGTGCAAACTTATGATAGTCTGTAAATTTCACATTAACAATGTTTTCTTGTAAACAAGTATTGGATTTACATTTATTGAGCACAGGCTGCATGCTCAATAAATGTAAATACATCGATTGAAATTTCCAGATGATTAGTTGGATTAGTGAAACGGGCCCCTGATGATGGCTATGCACTTACCCCGCCTAATTAAAGGTACATGCCCACGTGCCATGTTATAATATAGGGAGGCATATTTGTTTCGTCCATACATCATGTACATTAGATATAACATTGTTCGGGCAAAATGAACAGTCATGAACCATTTTCGGACGATATAATTGGCATTTTTATACTTCGTATATCCCACATGAATTTTCACACTGATATCAGGGGCGATAACCGTGTTTCCTTAAAATGTTAACTGGCATTTCTATTTCTTCTCTGTAATTATTTTTTTATGTGCAATGATCATACTTATTAATCTGTCGAAAATATTATTTTTTCAGGTGATTCATTTAATTAGTATAAATAACCAAACAAGAGGGCCATGATGGCCCTAATTCGCTCACCTGACTCCATGAACACCAGAGGAGAATGTGACATTGAGTTCATGTGTTTTAAAAAAATTGTGCTATTTTTAGATAGCGGTCATCTTGGATTAAGCGATGACTCTCATTTTACAAAATCTGAAAATGCTTCACCAAGCATCGGCAATGTGGTTCCTGAGAAAAAGACGTTAAAAATCTTGAATAAATGGACATTTTGGTGGCCATCATGGATGACATAATCATCCGATTCCGACAAATATTGCACCAGAGTGATCGCCTCATTGATACCTTCAATTTGATATATGACATGACCATATTCAGTCAAAAATAAAATTTGACTCCAATTTGACCCCAGGGCCATGCCCATTTTTTGTTTTTGACCCCGGGGTCACCATTTTAACAACTTTCAAAGAGCAATGTACATCGATCATTCCTACCAAGTTTCGTCGAAATCCGGCTAGCGGTTCATGAGAAGAAGATTTTTTAAGAATTTATGCTATTTTTAGACGGCGGCCATCTTGGATGAGCGATGACCTCCATTTTAACAAATCTGAAAAGGCTTCACCCATGGACCATAACTTTTAAGTTTGGCTACCATGGGCCAAGCGGTTCATGTGAAGAAGAATTTTGAAATCTCTAATAAAACAACGACCTTTTGACATTTCGGCGGCCATCTTCGATGACATAACAATCCGATTTGGACAAAAAAATGTACCAGAGTGATCGCCTCATTGATACCTTCGATTTGATATATAACATGACCATATTCGGTCAAAAATAAAATTTGACCCCACGGGCCACGCCCATTTTTGACCCCGGGGTCACCATTTTAACAACTTTGAAAGAGCATTGTACATCGATCATTCCTACCAAGTTTCGTCGAAATCCGGCTAGTGGTTCATGAGAAGAAGATTTTTTAAGAATTTGTGCTATTTTTAGACGGCGGCCATCTTGGATTACGTAATGACGTCATTTTAACAATTTTGCAATCCCCCTACCTAAGGACCATGACCATAAAGTTTGGTGACCATAGGCCCAATGGTTACCGAGGAGAAGACGTTTGAAAATGTTCACGGACGACGACGACGACGACGACGGACGACGACGGACACATTGCGGTAACAATAGCTCATATGAGCTTCGCTCAGGTGAGCTAAAAATACATGCCTCATTTGCATATGAAAATAGCCTGATACCACCGCGCTCACTATCAGTAAAATAAATATTACTAAATGAATATATCTGTATAGCGGGCACTCGTAAGTTTTAGAACTGGTGGAATAGTGACACAGTTATACACTTACTTCATTCCTATAAAGAACATTTTGTGCCTATTGCATGGGCATGTACCTTTAAGTTGAGACTCTGGTAACATGAGGAGAATGGCGGACGGCAAAGAGTCCTCCAGGTATGTGTTTATATATTCCGCTATTGTGGACGTATTAATGACGAAATTCCTTATTTCTTGTAGTAACTATCTACACTGCAATATGTCACTGAAGACTCATATATCACTTTGTGTCGCAATATCATATAATGTTAGTAAACATGGCATATGTACATGGCCCTTCAGAATTTTCAAATGAAGTGAGGTTGGCTTATTCCAAAGCCATTTTCTCCCATTATGCTGGCGAACACTGGTAGAATACATTGTATTTCATGTGATCATATAATAAATTCAGTATAATAATTCTATATACTTTTAATCATCAAATATATGCAGTCGTTAGTTCTATATGAAATAATGCAATTCGGGAAAAATAAATGATTAATGATTACTCCCTCAAAGTACACTTTGCTAGATAAGTATGCTTTGCAATTTTGGTGAAATAGGCTACTGATCTTGGTCTGTATTGCAAGACTCATGGGCGGAGGATCCAGCATTTGGGAAACGGTGGAGGGGGGGGGGTGCCCATATTTTCGAGCTCCATGGAGTGAAGTGAGTATATATATATGCTAGGGGGGGAGGGGGGGTATCCCCCCCCCCCCACCGCCCAGGACAAATTTGAAATCTAGATGTCCAGAAATGCAGTTTCCTGTGTTTTACGGCATTTAAATTCAGATTCCCAACTGGTTGTAAACTGTAATCTATGTAAACTCCGTGGCTGAGGGGGGGGGGGGTGTGGAGGCGGGCGTTGCAACCCGGCCCCCCCCCCCCTTCCAGATCCGCCCCTGCTACATGAATTGTGTGCAATCTCGGGTTCACAGAACGTGTTATCACCATTTTACAAAATCACGCGAAACCGGCTGAGTCACTTTCTATTTTTGGATAAAAATATAAAGACCTGGAAGAGTAACGTGAAAATGACCCGGTCACAAATCCCATGAGAGCCCAATTTCTCCAGTCACAGACACAAATAAGTTTGTCAGATATCACAGCTGTGATATTTTCGTACCTTTGTTCCATTTTTGTAAAAATGAAAAGTCGGCATACAGCTGATTCCGCAGGCTTTTGACGTTTCCTGAAATGTGCATGTATATTTTATTAACCCTTTGAACCCGAAAACCCGCTATATCGGTTTATGCAAACAGTGCAGATCCAGATGAGCCGGCTTGTAACGAACCGTCTAGCCGGCTCGTAACGAGCCGTCTCATCAGGATCTGCACTGTTTGAAAGTAATTTTCATATTTTTGAGAACAACAGATGCCCCCTTTTTAAAATGGAATAGTCTGAAAATCATTTTGCGATGGTTGGATTGGTTGCAAAATTAACATATCGCAGCCCATTCAGTGACTGAGGGGTGAAAGTGTTAACCCTTCACCCGTGGTTGATTTTGTGGGTTGTTTGTTTGATTGATTTCTTGTTTGTTTGTGTGTATGTTGGTTGGTTGGCTGGATTGATGTTGTTGGTTGAATGTGGTTGGTTGAATGTGGTTGGATGGATGTGGGTTGGATGGATGTGGCAGGCTGAATGTGGTTGGTTGAATGTGGTTAGCTGAATGTGGCTGGTTGGCTGAATGTGGCAGGCTGAATGTGGTTGGCTGAATGTGGCTGGCTGAATGTGGTTGGCTGAATGTAGCTGGTTGGCTGAATGTGGCAGGCTGAATGAGGTTGGTTGAATGTGGTTGGCTGAATTTGGCTGGCTGAATGTGGTTGGCTGAATGTGGCTGGATGGATGTGGTTGGCTGAATGTGGCTGGATGGATGTGGTTGGCTGAATGTGGTTGTATGGATGTGGTTGGCTGGATGTGGTTGGTTGGATTTGGTTGGCTGAATGTGGTTGGATGAATGTGGTTGGATGTGGTTGGTTGCATGTGGTTGGTTGAATGTGGTTTGTTGGATGTGATTGGTTGAATGTGGTTGGTTGAATGTGGTTGGCTGGCTGTAGTTGGTTGGCTGTGGTTGGTTGAATGTGGTTGGTCAAATGTGGTTGGTTGAATGTGGTTGGTTGAATGTTGTTGACTGAATATGGTTGGATGCATATGATTGGCTGAATGTGGTTGGTTGAATATGGTTGGCTGGATGTGGTTGGCTGAATGTGGTTGGTTGGATGTGGTTGGTTGAATGTGGTTGGTTGGATGTGGTTGGTTGAATGTGGTTGGCTGAAGTGGAATACAACATTTTTTTATCAAACTGTTCACCAATAAGGAGTATACATCTTTGTGAAAATAGTTCATTTACATGGTGTGTCTGCAAAAATATGTATGTCGAACATTTCAGAATTTATATCAGCTTAATCTTTAACAAGAAACGAGGCAAAGCCACGAAGGCCAAGTTTTTTTCCAAGCATGGACACTTGGATAATATAATTATACCCACTTTTTGTAGACTAGATGGCCGTGGCCTGCATGTCGCGCCTTGGGACGTGGCAAGGACACTAAAAAAATAGATATAGTAGATGGAAAAACTTTAACGAAACAACTTTAACCGGACACACGGACGGACGGACGGACGGACGGACGTATGCCAAAATGCCGACGATATCGCGCTTTCCGCAAGCGGGTGCGACAATGATGATAAACACCCATGTGAAGTTTCAAGGTAATGGGCGAAGCAGTTGCAGAGATATAGTATAACGAAATAGTTTTAACCAAAAAATTTAACCAGACGTACGTTAAAAAGTTAAATTTGAAAATGCCTAAGTCAATTACGTAGAAATAATAGGTGAAGGTAAAAAAATGGTCACATGTTGGATAGTTGTATGTGGTAGGCACCCCTTGGTTATGAAGCTGTGAAAGTTTGGTGGTCCTAGGTGGTGCAGTACCAAAGAAATGGACTTAAACACGAAAACTTAACATTGTAAACGCGAAAACTTAACAAGGCTAAGTCGACTGCGCGGAAAAAATGGGTCAAGTTAAAAAAAAAGTAACATGTTGGATATTGATATGTGGTGGGCACCCCTTGATTATGAAGCTGTGAAAGTTTGGTGGTCCTAGGTGGTACAGTAACCAAGAAATGGACTCAAACACGAAAACTTAACATTGATTGTGGACGCCGCCCGCTTATGTGGCTTATGACCATTGTAGATCCAGGGGGCCGTTTCACTAAACTTCGTACAACTAAAATGTTTGTAAGTCCAACATTATGATAGTCTGTAAATTGCACATTTAACAATGTTTTCTTGTAAACAATTAATGGATTTACATTTATTGAGCAGAGGTTGCATATGCTCAATACATGTAAATCCATGAATTGAAATTTCCAGACGATCCGAAATTTGCACTTACGAACATTTTAGTCGTACGAAGTTTAGTGAAACGGGCCCCAGATCCGCACAGTTTGATCAGGGTATACTCTGTTCGCCATTACACCAAGGAAACATTTGGCATGCTTCCAACAAGCAATATACATTGTAGATCATTATCACCATACAGATGTGGTGGAATTTGATCAGGAGCTACACTGGTCACAAATTCCATAAGCCCCATTTTCCAGTCACAGCCACAAAATAGCCCTCTTATCGTCTTGCCGTTTTCTTGTCGATATTGCTTAACCCTTAAAATGCGGGAAACAAACATTGTCGTCTGCTGTTGTTTGATATTTAGTCTTTATTCTAAATAAAACATGATTTGGCAGTAAAGAATGTGGAAAATTGGCGAAGATAGCAATACTCTCAACTGTATGTCAACGCTCAATGTAATTTGCGAGATCAATCAATATATAGAGGATATTCATATTCTTGCAACGAATATGACATACATGTTCATCTAACCCGTTAGGCACGAGTGAAATATGGACATTTCACACCACGAGATGAACATATATGTCATATTCGTTGCAAACGGGTTAGGCACAGTGAAATATGGACATTTCACACCACGAGATGAACATATATGTCGTATTCGTTGCAAGAATGTGAATATTCTATTTATTATATACCGGTACCGCTCCATGGAAATTAGCAGTATTTTAGACTGTATACGGTAATGAATGTGTATTTGCAGCCTATTTGCGCTGTTTTACTGCCGATGCGCGTTATGAATATAGATAGCGGAAGTAGTCGTATTTTCACCGGAAGTTGTTTATTTCATCGATGAGAACATATGACTTTTATTTACATCGTATAACTATGTATTTCATGGGTAGGTATATAATAAATGCAAATATTCCGGGATCGGCACAACTGGAGAAAGTGAGCAAAGGCTCACGGACACCCACGGTCGCCGCCTGAAGCAACTTTTGAAATGTAGTAGTATATAAGAGTCACAATGATACCATCACCTCTGGAAGGTACCAGCTACGCGCGGCACCTTCCACAGCATGATGGTATCATTTGTGACTCTTATATACTACTACCGCGATACCATATATTTATGACATGAGAAGATACACCCTATTAGAGATAAAAATCCCTATGTTATACTCAGTATATATATACAACATAATGGTTCTAGTTAAGTGTGCATGGTTGAAGACAGGTAGTCACGAGAGATGTTTTCGCACCGGTATTTACGAATATTGCAAACATCACCGTGCATGGATGCGAAGAGGTTCCGTTTCACCTCGCCCATGTCGACATTGTGGGGTAGGGACCAAAGCCGAGTCACTGCTATGTCCACACCATGTGGTGGCACTCAGGCTACTCATCGAATGGTTAACAAGGGATTACGTGCTCGCAAGTATTATCGTTTAGTAATAATTCAAATCGGAAAGTCAGTTAGAAAGATAGAATCGATCTAATAAGTCACGGTGTTTCTACAGCATTAAAACACTGTAAAAAAACATTATCAAACTAATTTTTATAAAATTGAACAGAAAAAACAAGTACCAATATTATTAGAGAAAATGGATAATACAATACAATTGGAAGTGAAAATTTTTAATGACTGTGTTGAAGAAGTTTACGAAGCTTACGGGGGTTATAATCCTGTATATAAATTATATAAAATGAGAACACTAGGCGATATCGAATATATGAAATACCAGCGTAATTTATTACGCTCCGATAAAAACGTTACATTTACAATATTATACCGGCAATTATGTCAACTATACAAGAGGCAAATACAAACATTAAGACGGATAATGCGTATCGGATATGAAACTAAGGTGTATTATATAACAAATTTAAAACCCAACGATTCGTTTTCGAATGTACATTTCTAGATTTCGCTGTATAACAGTATTGAAAAATTATTGAAAAAAAAAACCAAATGACTAATTAATTATAGACGAGTGTATTTTCCTTATCGAAGGTATGTTAAACGGGCTTATCTGAGAATTATTTTTCATCAACTGAGCGGTTCTTTAGTTAGGAACGCCGCTTGATCATACTGCTGAGGTGTTATTTTTCCTTATCGGTGGTATGTAAACTGGCAATCTGAATTTATCAAATTTATCAACCTCGAGCGGTCGGATAGGAACGCCGTTGTCATGCAGTTGTTTACCATAGCGACCACATTTGTAGGGATAGAAATAAAAAGATTTAGCTCCCACCGAGGCTCGAACCCAAGACCCTCGTCTCTATACATTATCGCCTTAACCCACACGACCACGAAGGCTGTTATGATAAACATTACCTTGTGTTGTACAAGTATCGATTACGACAATGTTTCAATTACACGGGTTATGAACCATGCGTAAATTGATAGCCGAGGTAAACAGACAGTTATTTATAGTCGAGTGTATCAATTTACACAGGCGATTACAGTGTAATCCTCGACTGAATTTGTTATGCGATTACGGCGTAATTCTCAGTGAAAAACACATGTTGTATAGGTATGTAAATTTGTTTACTGCACCAATATAATTATTTTATAAAATATCACAATGGTGCTGTAACATTTCTCCGACTTTATCTCCAAGTTTTTTTTTTTTCCCTAAATTTATCCCAATCAGTACACTCAATTTTGGGCATGGTGGCGCGCGCCTTGATTCTTATATCATTTTTTAATTGTTCATATCTCCCATTCTTCCACCACGGATTCAAACTCTAAATTTGATATTTTCTTATCGGCCAACGCTTTGGACACCATAACGTCGATGGTATTTTTCTTCGACCTGGCGAGAACAGATATTCTATCATGTTTTCTACATTTTTTCTCGAGTTTTCCCACCCGACGCCCTAATTACCATACACAACAACCCCAGAAACGGGCCGACACCGCACATAAAATAAAACCCCGCTACAGGAACCGTTATAATGGTGGATATAGTTGCAGCTGTCCCCGCCCCACACAACACAGAAACACTCGCTAGAGCCGTGCTAGATTCTTCAGCCGTGTTCACCGCGCGTCTATATTTTTTAGCGTTTCTTTTCTATTTGTATATTCTCTAACTAAAATATCCTGCATAGCGACGATATTATTCAACCTAAAATCTGAACTTCTTTCGTTAATTGTACACAGTGTTGATGGAGTGGTATTGACAATTGGAAGCGTTGATTCGTTCATGATTTTCAATATATTAGTATTTACAAATAAGTTCAATTAACAATGAGACAATAGTGGAAGAACTCTCTGGGTCACCGATTTTCGTAACAAAGTTAATAACACTACTTTGGAAAGTCTAATTCGATCATAACCGGAGAACGAAACCACCGTCGAACTATCTCCAGAGATTTTAGTGACTCCAACCCCCCGTTCTTCCCCATCTACTACACTATTTATCGCGACCGCGCCCCACAGGTTTACCACTAGCATTAACCGAGCAGACCGCCATTTGGATAACTTCACCTGCAGCTGTCATAGTGTATCCCCCACATTTATTACTCGCTTTGGCACCGAACGAATATTCATAGTGCCCCTCAACCAATGGGCCCCGCTTCTCAGCCCAAACTGTTATGGCACGTTTTAGCGTTTTCAATGCAATGTTCGCACTATTCCGGCAAGCGCACTGTTTGAGGTATATGCCTCAGTACGAATCTTATAAGAGGCCTCCTCAAGAGCTTTGGTCGCGGCTATACGATCATGTTTCAGTTTATCGGAAACTTCAGTTATCTTTCCGTCTAGTTCGGTAAGTGCCGCTTCTCTGCTGAGAGAGTCCTCTAAGCGCAACGCATCATAAGCCTCCGTAATGGTCGCCTGGTGGCCTTCTAGGGCTTTCTCAACACCCGACCGGGCCTCTTTTTGAAATTCGGTTATTTTCCCGTCTAGTTCAGCAACCGCCGCTTCTCTGATGAGAGAGTCCTCTGAGTGCAACACCTCATAAGCCTTCGCAAGGGCTGCCTGGTGGTCTTCTCGGGCTTTCTCAATACCCGACCGGGCCTCTTTTTGAAATTCGGTTATTTTTCCGTCTAGTTCACCAACCACCGCTTCTCTGAGAGAGTCCTCTGAGCGCAACACCCTATAAGCCTCCGTAAGGTCCGCCTGGTGGTTTTCTCGGGCTTTCTCAATACCCGTTCTGACGCCCTCAACCCCCAACCGGGCCTCTTTTTGAATTTGGTTATTTTTTCGTCTAGTTCAGTAAGTGCCGCTTCTCTGTTGAGAGAGTCCTCTGAGCGCAACGCCCCATAAGCCTCCGCAATGGCCTCCTTGTGGTCTTCTCGGACCCCCTCTACCCCCGATCTGGTCTCTTTCAGAAATTCGGCTATTTTTCCGTCTAGTTCAGTAAGTGTCGCTTCTCTGTTGAGAGTCTTCTAAGCGCAACGCATCATAAGCCTCCGCAAGGTTCGACTGGTGGTCTTCTCGGACTTTATCAATACCCGACCGGGTCTCTTTTCGAAATTTGGTTATTTTTTTATCTATACTGAGCAAAACTAGAAACGTCCCTCCATGTTTAAGGAAAGATTCATCAAAAACCAAAGGGGTTACTTTTAAAAATCAAAATGGAAAAACAAGTTCATTTCTGTATCAAAGCCAATAAATTGCATTTGGATATCTTGTTAAATATTCGAGAGATAACCGGCCAAGGGCGGTAGGGGTCAAAATCATAAATCACAAAAACTCAGAAATGTGTTACTTAATGTTTAGAGATGGAATTTCAATAAGTAATGTGGCAAATTCAGTAAATCTCGTTAGTACCGAGTGTGGCCACCATTTGCATGAATGCATGCAATGATCCTACGCCGCATCGACGTGACGTAATGCAATACCAGTGCGTTGGGCAAATTCCTCCATTCCCGTTGCAACGCCCGTGTAAGATCGTGAACACTGTCAATCTGATGGTTAGCTCGTGCTTTGCGGCCCAGCTCATCCCATATGTGCTCAATGGGATTGAGATCCGGGGAGACCGCGGGCCATGGCATGACGTCGACGTTGTTTTGCTGTAAGTATTGAGTGGTCACCCTGGCTACGTGAGGGCGGGCATTGTCGTGCATCAATGTCACACCAGGACCATGCTGACGGATAAATGGTAAGGCATGTGCATTTAGCACATCTGCAACATAACGTTGTGCATTGATGTTGCCCTGTACAACAACCAAATCTGTCTTCCGGTTTCCCATGATCCCACCCCAGAACCATTACGCTCCCCCTCCCCCAAACCTGTTCTTCTCAACAATGCAACAATCGGTGAATCTTTCATTTTTACGCCTGTATACCCGTAATCTTCCGTCAGCATGACTAACTGTGAACCGAGATTCATCGGTGAACAAAACTCGGTTCCAGTCAGCCCTTCTCCAGTTCAGATGACGTCACGCCCATAACAGTCTGGCAGCACGGTGACGTTGGGTCATTATCTGACCAGTGTACAAGTGCGGTGCCCGGATTGGTTGGGCGTTACGACGTAACCGGTTGCGAATGGTCTGCCCTGAGACACCGTATCGCCTAGCAGTGACTGTGGCTGCCAATCGACGTTGACGTAAGTGCGTCAACGTAATGTAACGATCGGCTCTAGCCGTCGTTACACGAGGCCTACCAGGTCGCTGCCGGTCGTGAACAGCCCCAGTCTGCTGGTACCGGGCTGCAAGACGATCAATCGTCTTCCGACAGCAACCAAACCGAGGCGCGACCGCCCTGGCGGCCATCCCACCCGCAAGCATCCCAATTGCCTGATTTCGCTCGTTTTCGGAAAGCCGTGGCATATCGAAAACAGTGAAAAATTAAAAAAGTTTTTTAATTTTCCGAATAGCCCCTATCGCATGAATGGTACGACATGAACTGAATCACCTTATCGATGACAAGTATAGCGTGCACGTGCAAAAAAGTGGAAATCATTCGTTGGCCGGTCACTGGCCGCTATGTAAACCGTGTGTATCGGCTAAACTCTACACGATCGTTTTCTGAACATCGCCACGGTTTAAAATACATGTACTTTGAACATGTGGTACATACATAGACAGAGCTACACCGCCTATAAAACAGGGACGTTTCTAGTTTTGTTGAGTATAGTTCGGCAACCGCCGCTTCTCTGATGAGAGAGTCCTCTGAGCGCAACACCTCATAAGCCTCCGTAAGGTCCGCCTGGTGGTCTTCTCGGGCTTTCTCAATACCCGACGTGGCCTCTTTTCGAAATTTGGTTATTTTTTTGTCTTGTTCGGTAACCGCCGCTTCTCTGATGAGAGAGTCCTCTAAGCGCAACGTATCATAACCCTCCGTAAGGGCCGCCTGGCGGTCTTCTCGGACTTTATCAATATCCGACCTGGTCTCTTTTTGAAAATTTGTTATTTTCCCGTCTAGTTCGGTAAGTGTCGCTTCACCGATGAGAGAGTCCTCTAAGCGCAACGCATCATAAGCCTCCGTAAGGTCCGCCTGGTGGTCTTCTCGGACTTTATCAATCCCCAACCGGGCCTCTTTTCGAAATTTGGTTATTTTTTCACCTAGTTCGTTTAGTTCCGTATGCGTTTCTTCACGACTTTGTGTATTCACAGCCAGGGCATATTCTCTAAGTTGTGATAGTAGACTCTTGTGAATCTCGTCGGTGGCCCACCGATATAGTTCTATTGATCAAGGCCTTTGTTTTTTGGGTAGTTAAAAAGTCGCCCTCTGTCGGGATGAATCCCCCTTCTCCGTCGGTTCCAAATTCTTTGAATTTGTCACCCAATCGGAAGAACTACCTGGTCCGTATATACTCATTTTCAATAATGTTGATAATATATATATTACGAACATGCGTTTAATTCTAAATAATTTTCTTAAAATTAATTAATTTGAAATTTCTAGGACGACCGAAATCGGGTAATCGTTCTTCAACTTTCTCGCTTGATCATCGAGAATAGAGACCGTAAATTCGTGGATGTGTCCCGTTTCCAAAACTTTCATCTCGGGGTGTGGGAAGTCTAAGGTCAGGGATCTCATCAAAGAAACAGTCGCTGGCGGGCACGGTTTTCAGTAATGTGGTGGGAGTGCCGTCTACCGTGTTGTATGATGTGTTCACCCTATCCAGGTGCACCCCGAGAGTTTTCGTGACGGCGAAGTTTACTGGGGTCGTGCCGACGTGCTCGCCCGGATCAAACACTCCGTCATCGTTGTAAGGGTATGTTATTTTAAATCCTAACAGTGAGCCCAACCCCGGTGAGATCCTTAAACGCCTCTCAACGGTCAATGTCGTGAGCCCCGTGGCTTTCGAGATTGCGAGAGTGACTACACCAGGAATCTTCTCCGCGACAAAAGCTTGGAGATCTCCGAAACTCCAAAGACCCTGAGGTACTATAACCTTTGGTGGACTTATGACTCTATTTACGTCTATTCTATGTGGCACAGCTATAGGGTGTTCTGATGCGAAAAACTCGACGTCCTCGACTTCTGTTGTGAAAAACTCGAGCGTTTCAACGTTTTTCCACCCGACCGTGAACGTGATTGATCTAAGGCCTACCTGGCGTTGTCCGCAGCAGTTATCTATTAATTTTTGAAGTTCACAACTCCCTTTTTGAACATTAGTGATAGTAGCAAACATAATAATATCTTTCAATGGATACAAAAGCATTTAGCTTTAACTCTAATGCAAAGTAACGCGGTCGGTGGTAAATACACGCAAAAAGACGTTGTTAACCTTGTACACCCAACCGTAACGGTTAGACCGGACAGTGGCTTTGCCACCAATTTCCCTAACACGTTTGAGAAATATAGGCTGCCCAAGATTACTACGATGGAGGCGGTAAACGGGTGGAAAGCCACAACCGATGCAGTTTTAGCAGAACCAGCTAAATTTCGCTGTATGGTGCGCAACAGCCGGTGTGGAGTTTCACATAAAGACATCTAACATCCAGAATGTCATGCTCCGAAGTGTCTACAACTTTCACACGTATTACTATTAGAGGATTCTCAGAGCACTAGGTATTTCTCTACCTCAAGACGACGCCTGGGATCCCATTTCCAACAAGCATACGACCCGTATGGGCGTTTGAAAGACTGTGTAACGAATTTAACGTTTCAAAAGACGCGGACTGGAGACAGAAAGCATTTCCTACCAGCACCGCCTCGGGGACGTTCTCATTCGGGGCCAGTCCGGAATTGGACGCAGACTGATTTTAGACACGATCACTCCGGTGACCACATCGTCAGTCGGAACGCCGGGAATTTTGACCCCCGCGACTATGACTTTCGGGCCAGAAGTGTCTGGAGGTCGGCACTGCGCGTGTTTTCTTGTAAAAAAATGTTACAACCGAAACGGGCTCACGTCGATTACATACATCAGGCTGCTGAGGTTCAGAAAACGCGTGGACCACATTTATGTTAGATAAGGGTCTAGGGTTCACGCAGGCCGGGGTTACTCGCGTCAACGAATCTATTCGCACGTACGTCTGGGCCATCCTCGGCGCAAAGAAGCAAACTCGCAGTTCTATACTGGGCAGGGGAACAGCGTTTGATGCACAAAAACAATTCTTAGCACTTGTAGAGGACGCCATCTCAGCTAGGGTGGATCTGGAGAAGGCGATCCAGAATTATCAAGATGTTTTGCAGACTGCCCACACTCCGGTAGACTATGTATTTGGAATAGGTCTTTATATGGCGCCGAGCAATATGATACTACGAGATGACCCGGTTGACGGTTACAATAATCAGATCGTAGTCGCAACCGCCAATCAAAAAAATCTGGCCGCAACGGGAACGTGAACACGGGTATCATCAAGCTCCCACCCAAGATGATTGGGAGCGGAGTTGTAAATTCAAATAAATTTGAAAAAGATTTCATAAAACACCCAAAACACAAAATGGATACACCTCCCTCAACACAATCGAACCCAGTACCCCCAATTCGTAAATTGGATGCACCATCGAGTTCCATCAACAATGTTGAAACACCAATCGAGATTGGAAGCACAACACACGAGGAGGAGAAATTAGCGCTCGTCGTCGCCCTCGTGGCGATCGGACTATTTACGCTTTGGTTTTAGGAACTCTCTGTCGAAGAATAGTAGGAGACCGGCGATGGCCACGATTAAAGCCCAGATATTCTCGGCGAGCCATCCGACCGTTTTTGATAATATAGATAACAAGAAGGAGAGGAGACCTCCTATCAAACCAGGCAGCGCGGCAGCCAACTTTCCTGCTAATTTAGCCAGGAGACTGGCGAGGGCTTTTAGTTTTTTTGTTTTTTTATCCACTCCTTGGCTCCGCCGGATGGCGCGGGTGCTGGTGCTGGTGCGGGTGCTGGTGCTGGTGCGGGTGCTGGTGCGGCACCAGCATTGACAGCTACAAATAGAGACAATATAGATAGAATTAGGGTCGATATAATCATGCTGAAAGCTGCGATGATGGTTACTATCGTGACGCCCTTCTCTCTGAACAGAGTGCGAAGACGCTCAACCGAGTGTCGTGTCCTCATGCAGAACCCTCGAGATTGTTTCGCGGCTCCGACTTAATTCGCCGGAAAGAAAAAAGTGCCTCACGGTAGTCGAAGCAGCCTCCAAGCGAGCTTCTCTTTCGTCCCCGCAACGAACGCAGGAGTTTGTTGATCCCGCTGGTAGTATTCTCTATCGTCACGGACTTCCCCCAAGTTTTCTTTTCTTCTAGCGCGATATGTTTGTCCAGCGCCGTGAGTTTGGAGAGGTTATTGACCAGTTCGCCACGAGTTGTTTGCAGAGCCTTATCAAGTCACAGGAGTTCGCGAAGAGGTAATGGTGGGTCATATTTCGTGCCGTTCATTTCGTTGACCGTAGTTTTCCACTGTGTTAATAGCGTCGGTGGCTATACGAGGGACATCGCTGAGCTCGCTCATTCTATAGCGCGGCCGTCTTCGCCAGCGTTTCGTCGGTAGACTGTAGGGTTTTTACCATTTGTTGAGGCAGCTGCGACCGATCATCGATCACTCCGAGAGCTCGAGCGAGGGATACTCCATATCGGTTCAAGGAAGAGGGGGTGAGGAACCGGGTCGGGTCGTTCTTGTACGTCAGCAACTTCCAGCTCTTGCCCCATTTAACCCACAGGTCTCCTATTTTAGTGCTGCGGAACTCCAACGTGGCATTGATGCCGTGTTTAGACACCTCACTCTCCCACCGTTTCACCAGAGAATCCGTTTCCTTGAGAGGCGCCAGCTCATTCTTGGAGATCCCCGCAGGAATATCGGCACCGCCCGCCCATGCCGGAGTTTCGGGTGGGGCCTCCCACATAGGGGCACCAGCAGATGAAGTTCCTGGTGCGTCTGGACCAAACAAAGATGCGCCTGGACCAACCGAAGGCGTATTTCGTGGTTTGCCTGGAACAAACAAAGGTGTATTTTGGGGTGGCGTTTCGTCATAGTCATCGATGTCATCATCATCGCGGAAATCGTCTTTGCCGATTTCATCCATGTTAATATCGTAATCAGCCATATTAATTTCTTAAAATTAATTATGTATTAAAGACAAAACCATACGGGTTTAATATAGATTCACTAAATTATGTCTTCGAGTCAATACGGTCGCAAACTCAATCCATACCGCAGACTGCGTGAGCCCCTCGGGGCAAAAAGCGTGAGACAGAGTGTCGTTATTACGAACAACCCATCGACGATCGACCAGAACCAACAGCTCTTGGTCCGCTTCCCCAACTTCGGAGCTAACGACGTCATTGTGCCGGGTACTGTTCGCCTCGCTTTCACTATTTCGCTGACGTCGACGGACGAGAACCGAACCGTCGTTCAGAACCTAGGTCGCGCCATCGTCAAGAAGACCATGATAAAGATTTCTGGTAATGAGGTGATGTCGATCGATGACAGCGACGTCTACCATTGTTATCAGGACCTATGGATGACGGCGCAAGAGCGCGAAAACGCTGTCTATCAGGGTATTGACACCAGCAAAAATAAGAACGTAACCAAACTTAGAATCGGGTCTGCTAACAAGGCAGATAACAACGCGAGTGACAATGCGGTCGCGGGCGCTTACGGCAACCGCTTCTACATCCCGCTCGACTTTGAGTTGCTGGAGAGTCACATGCCCTACTATCAGAGCGCTTTGGCTGACCGCCTCGAATACGAACTAACGTTCAACGACTACGGCCGAGTTCTCATAACCAGCGACATGTTATCGACGTATACGATCGATAATGTTTCGCTGGAGTACGACATGGTCACGATGCCCGAACTCGCGCGATTGATCAGAACCCAGTAGGCCGGGCGAGTTGCCATACTTTACGACCGAGTTCTTCGCCATCGCAAGATGACGGAAGACAAAGGCGACACATTGTGGAATATTAACGTCAACGTACCCGCCCGCTCGATGAAAGGTATACTGATGGTGTTCGAGGAGGCTCGGTTCGCGTTCAGTGTTAGAAAAACCGACAGATTCTATAACCCCAAAATCACGAAGGTAGAGGTGACGATTGAGGGAGTACCCAATCAACTCTACAGGGCGGGTCTTCGCGCGCACCAGCAGTGGGACGAAGTAAGAAAGCAGTTTGCTGCCGGCTCTAAGCGCTCTCCGGAGGTTGCAGCAGTTGCCAAAGACCTGCATCTCTCGGCCGTCTCCCTCGCGGATTTCCTGAATACCAAATACGCGTTATGGCTAGACATGCGAGCCAGCGACGACGACCAAATACACGGCAACGGACGCCAAGTTTGAGAACGCTAGCGAGGGTGTGACGATCCAGATAACCAATGAGGCGACGGAGCCGGGCCATTGAACGTGTACTTATATATAATTACAGACGCACAACTCAACATCGAAGATGGCCGATACGTCTCAGCACTCTACTAAATCTAACGATTTATTAATTAATTTTAAGAAAATTAGCAATCAATACCAATTCACGATTGGAGATGACCACTCTGCCATAATATGTGGGCAGACAGGATGTGGAAAAACGGTTTTCATCCTCAACTTGCTCGAGGGCTCCTACCGCGATGCCTTTCGTCACATTGTGATCCTGTGTCCCACTGTGCGGCACAACGATACTTATCAGCGGCGCCCGTGGATATGGACCGACCCTGAGGTATACGTTATTGACCCCGGTGATAGGCTTCACGATTGGTTGCGTGGTTTATACCAAAGATTCCAGGGTGAGCCTACCCTATACGTGATTGATGATTGCTCGGCCAAGGCGGCGATGACCAAAAAGAAGGACATGCTCTCCGAGCTCGCATTCCTGGGCCGCCATGCTAGACAAAGCGTATGGGATAATCCACTCAAAAGTACAACCGCCGTCCAATCAAGGATCTCGCTGAGCAAACGAAATGGGTCACCCTCTTTCACTGCAAGGACCGAGACTCATTCGATGACTGTCTTCGAGAGAATGACATTATCCCAACGCGCGAGGAGCGCCTGGAGGTTCGACAGATGCTTTCGGAAACTAAGCACGCCAAGCTTTTGCTAAAGACTGATCAACCAACTGCTTACGAAGTTATCAATTAATTCTATAATTAATTAGCAATTACTTAACGCCCGTTAGTAATTGCCGAGTAAATGCTTAACAATTAATTTAAGAAAATTAGTAATTACTGAACAATGCTGAACAATGCTGAACAAATGCTTAACAAATGTTGAACAAATGCTGAACAATGGTTAACAATGTTAACAATTTGGTGCTCCGCTGCGAGCTTTGTTGCGAGCATAATGGTGATCATAAGTATCGGGTGGTGCGCTTGGCAATATGTTAAAGTGATGAGACTTGTTAGAATAGTTAAATTAATTTTAAGAAAAATGAACTGTGACGAACTTCTCGATCAGCTAATGGAAGAAACCTCAACTCCGACTGCCAACACAGATAATGATCCGACAGAGCAATCGGAATCAACTCCAACTCCAACGGCGGTTGGTATTGGGTTGAGTGCAACGACTCCGAATGAAAATGAAAATGCGGCGCGACGAGAGCGGCTAGCTGCGCAGGTTGCTGGGGGACAATCGAGCATATCTCGGTAGGCGTTTCTCAGTTTTTTTTTCAGGTGGATAAGATGTCAATATGCGGAGATCGATAAAATGTATGCGCGATACGAATCTAGGTTAGGTGCGGAGATGACAAAAACTCTCGGATCGGAGGCTATTCATTTGTACGCAACCGCCGTTAGTATACTTCTCCCTATACCAAACACCGCGGGATTGATTGACGATCTAGAGACTGACCCTTTTATAGGTCACACTCTTAGAACAGCATGCTGCTCAATTTATCACAAGTTTGG
The DNA here is from genome assembly GCA_029237695.1 of Conchocele bisecta. Lineage (NCBI taxonomy): Eukaryota > Metazoa > Mollusca > Bivalvia > Lucinida > Thyasiridae > Conchocele > Conchocele bisecta. The sequence goes on from CM055268.1 coordinate 106,885,596, forward strand.
AATGTACTTAGCTCCGCTGACAACCGCGTTGACCACGGGTAAACACTGTCAATTTGGACATATATGCCCACGAACTATAAGCCCTAATATTAATATCATAAATGATGACACAAGACACACCCGCGAGAGTGACGGAGTTGAACCCGATTGCTCCAACCCAACCCAATCGAACCCGAGTGTTACTCCGCCACTGGATGACATACCGCATATAAAAATCCCAAAAGACAGGCAGCTGGGTGGCGGGCGGCGGCTGCCACCCGAAAAGTTAAACAAGATAAAATACTCGCCGAGCTTCGAGAGGCTAAACAGTCGTTGCAATCGGGGACGGAGACAGCAAAACATCTGAAGACAGAGTTGAGTACAACAACACCCCCAATTCACGATTGGAAGCACACTCAACACCCAATCGAGGTTGGGCGAATCCGATTGAACCCAAATTCGTGAATTGGAGTTGGGTTGTTGGTGGTGGTCTGGCAGTTGTTGGTGCCCTGTGCATGTGGAAATACCCCCTATTATCGAAAAAACAACCAGCCAGTGTTCAGAAGAAAGTTACGAAACACCAATCGCGATTGGATGCGCCCCATTTAAACATTGATCGCGACCCCTTTTATATGCAATAATTATAATGGCTGAACAAGACGTAAAATGTTAGTGAATGCGCTTTATCACGCCGTGGTGATATCGGGTTTCAGTATCGGGCATGCTCGACTATCAAAGATGGCCCTAGGAGGATCCGCTCCCAAATTGGACTTTACTGTGAGAGACGTAGGGCTCGCGACCTTAGATGTAGCGGCTGCAGTTTGGACCCGAGATTATCTAGTTAAAGCTGGAATTCTACCAGTTAATATATGGAAATAAATGGCTTCAATCACAGTAATAGTAGGTGGTGCGCTCGTAAACGCATTGGCGTTCAGCGGTAGCAACTTTATATTCTCTAAAATGAGGAAGCTCGAACGTGGATGTGAGGAGCGTAAGCGTCACGATTTAGCCTTTGTGAACAACTCAATAGCGTAAAGGAAGCGTGGTCGAAAAAACGAACCGCCCATCTGGACTGGGTCAATGAAGAGCTTCGCCACGAAAATCACGCCGCACAAACTTTTCAGAACGTTGAAGAAGCCAACCGCGAGTACCCGCTGGCATATCCGCAGAAAAGTCTCGCGCCGCTGGATCGTGAGCCCCAACTTTCAGATTTCTATGTACCGTCAGAGCCCAAAAAAGACCGCGAGATCGCGTTCATCGTCGTGGGAATGGGTGTGGTGGGGCTCGTCGGCTACTATATTCAATCGAGATTTTAAATTAATTATTTTAAATAACTTTTTTTATAAATATATATATATAGAACGATGTCAGTTGACGAACTTTATTTTGCTTATGATTGATGTAGGCTACACTGCCCTTAAACACCGCATGGTTGGTGCAAAGGGTATGATTCGTCTGGCCCGAGATTCTCTCGAGACGTGGCGGGAGGTACGAAAAATCGGCCCACCCTTTTCGCAAAGCGGATGTTAGATTCCTCCACCAATCCTGGGGGATTAGATTTTCCCAAGTTCCTTCAGAACTTAATCCCCAATCGCGATTGTACTTCCAACAAAGGTTTATTATTATCGACGCAGTTACCGGACGATCTGGCGAGGGCATGTTGGAGATTGTCCGATATATTAGAATACATCGCATACGATGAACACGCGCAAACTTAATACCAAACTAATCGGTTCGCCTAACCGCGCCAAGCTAGACGAACGGTGAACTATAAGCCCCCCGCGGCTACTGGAAGGGACTCGCTGCCATCAAGAACCTCGCGGCGGCGACCAAGGTTTCAGAAAACGCTGTCAAGGAATGGCTCAAGAAGCAGGCCATCTGGCAGATCTATTTACCCGTGCCTCACAATATTCCGCGCCCGAAATTCGACGTGCCGTACCGTACCGAACCAAGTTCACCAAGCGGATCTCCTGTTTCTCCCTCACGATCGCGTCGGTCGTAAGACGTACACGTACGCGCCGACAGTCGTTGACGTAGCGAGTCGTTATAAGGGGGCTGAGCCGTTTGGCCACTAAAGAGTCTAAGGAGGTGGCCGAGGCTCTCTCCCGAATATATAAGAGGATCCTCTCAAATGGCCGAATCTTCTCCAGGTCGATCCCGGCCGCGAGTTCATGGGCGCGGTCCTTCTCATCTATTGTCTAAGCACGACTTTTCTGTCAGAACGCGCCGAGTCAACATCCACCGAGACCAGGGGATAGTTGGAGCCGCTTCAATCGAACCCTGGCTGAGAGACTGTTCGGACACCAATACGCCAAAGAACTTGTAGACCCTCTATCGCGATCGACCGAGTGGGTGGCCAGACTGCCCGCCGTGGTCTCCGCATTGAACGGAGAGGTGACCAGATTGATAGGTAAGAAGCCTGTAGATGCTATCAAGTTTAAAAGGGTGATGAGCGAGCCCTCTGCCGTCTCGCGCGGGCGACCCGTTGGTTTAGAGGAGCAACGGCTTCCATCGGATATTGACGTCCGGTACCTCTATCAACCGGGAGAGCTCGAAGGTGGCAGCCGCCGCGCGACTGATCCCGTGTGGTCTCTCAATGTATATCATCTAGATCGATCTATTACCAAGCCCGATGAGCACGTGCTCTACTATTTGGATGATGGGCCATCTCGAGGGTTTGTTCGCGAAGAACTTCTTGCGGTGCCTTCTTGACCCTCCCCCCCCCCACAGCTAAACCCCGCTACCCCCTTTTGGATCATAGTGTCTTTGTATTCTCTCTCAGAGTTCTTCTCTTTTTTTTACCTATCCTATAGGCTTCGGTGTGTAACCCGTCTTCCATCACTCTCCTCTTGTCGTAGTACGCCGAGAGTCCTAATTTTTTGTTGACAGTACGTCTTCATCACCCCGTTAATCATTCGGAATCCCCTGTTCTCCGCCATATCCCTCCCCATTCGAGAGCACTCTTATACCTCCCCAAGTCAGATCGTTAGATCTCTTCGACATCCCCTTGGCCGAGTGCTTAGATTTTCCATCACCGCTCACGTAGTAACACTTGCTACACAGAGCGATGGCTCTATCCCTTCGAATTCCAGCTTGAACAGTCCCGGAGTTCTGTTGCTCCACACGTCCCACGCCAACCACTCGGTCTTCTCCTTATTAAACTTTCTCTTCATATTCTTTCTCACCACCGCCGCCAGCGTCTTCTCCGACAGCGCGAAGTACATGCTGTCAGTGTCCATCTGTATCAGTTCGAAATCTCCGCGATCCACGTACTTGTCCAAGAAATCGTAGTAGAACTCCAGCATCCGGAGCTTGGCCAACTGGTAGACCGCTATGCCACACTGAAACGGTCTGTTGATCACCACTCGAGTCTTCCTGCTCGATATCTCGTAAGCCTCCCCAATCTCCTCCAGGTCTTCGAACCACGCCGACCTCAGTGCCCGATCGACAGTCTTCTCATCCTTCGTATATGTGGTGTTCATGTGTCTCTCTTGTGCCTCTAATCAGCTTGCCACAAACACGCTTTGTTGCCAACCAGTTTGAATATCTCCGCCAACACCGCCTTGCTCTTGTCGACGTCTCCCGTCCGTCTAGCAGCGGTGACCTCTTTAACGAACCATTGAAACGGTTTGCCAGGTGTGTAGTCTATCACCCTATGCACCGCCTTGACGATCAGACCGTGCTCCAGATACCACTTTAGCAGCGGGGAGTATATGATCATCTTCTTGGCGGACATTGCCCCCACGAGCTTTCTCTGTCCTTCGACTCTTTTCCTACCGGTCCCGCCAGGTAGTCCTTCATGTGCTGCGGAACCTCGTTCTCATCGACTTCTCGATTAACGAACAGCGGTGACATTTCCGAGAACTTGTCTCTCAACGTTTCAGGGACCTCTATATCCAACTCCGCAAATCCGAACCACTTTTCACTCCTGACCTTCCTCACGAAACGGTCTATATACTACTGTCTTTCCGGGTCGTCACACGTCCATATCTGCTCCTCACCACACGGCATGTCCTTCGACAGAGTAGATAGGTATAGAGCATTGGCATCGTACCCCAGCACCGCCTTGCACATCTTCTCCTCCCGACTCCCCCCACCTGACCCCTGATCGTTGACCTTCCAAACCTCGGCGTATCTGGAGAATACTATGGACGGAGGACCACCGACCAATCCCTGCTTCATCATCTCGTAAGTTTCAGACTTCGGTGACCACAGCTCGGGCGTGTCCGCCTTCCCATCGATCGACCCGCGGAGTAGGTACTGAAGGGAAACACCGGGCAGAGACACAGCATCCTTGAGTATGTCCACACCTCTTCCCCTGTAGAACTCAGTCATTTTAGTCAGAGCCTCCAGGAACGGTCCTACATCCACGTCGTTGTAGTGTTGCAACCATTCCTTTAGAACGTCTCATCCCCTTTTCCCTTTTTCTCGAATACCATCCTTCTTACACTCTTTCCACTCGGACAACGACAGTAGGAACTCACCCTTCAACTTCGAGTACCACTCGGGATAGTCTGGCAGCCCCGGATGGTCGAGCTTGTCCGCTCTATCAAACCACTCGTATGGAAAGTGAGACTTTACCGTTTTACAGTCGTACGCCTTAACCCACCGGTCGTACGTGGTACCGGGTCCCAGATACTGGATGATGTCGAGAAATCTAAACTCCGGGGTAAACAGAAACATCGTCGTGCTGGCTCTCTTTCCGACCATCACCTTATTCACGGTGGCCGCCAACTTCTCTACAAAGTACTGCTTGATGAGGTTCAGGTCGTACCTGCTACAGTTGAACCCCACCACCGGGACTTGGTCAATCCAAGAAATTAATCTTTGCTTAGCTGAAGACTTCGAAAATAACATATCTATGTCAGGCCGGCAGATACTTCTTCCTAACACCCTCCCTGATTGCATTGCCTCTCATCTGCAGCTCGGTCACGAACTTCTCGACTAATGTGTCGGGATCTCGTTTGCATAGGTGTGTGATCCCTTCATGCATCGTATCCCCCAACGACACCGATATAGGAACGTGCTCGACCTCGAAGGTCAGGTCTTTGGTGGGTCGCGTGGTTTTTGACTTGTCGATATACCCTCGAAGTCGTAGACTATCTGGTGGGGGTACAGAGTCGTCTCCTCCTTGCGTGGCAATTGTGGATAGTAGGTATTCACCTCATTCAACCACTCGCACTCCCACATCACCACCAGCTCGTAACCCGCCTTCCTTATCTTGGCGTCTTGAATTTTCGTCCTCTTGTACAGCGATCTCGCGTTACCTCTCATGCAATGCCTCGGACACCCGTGCCAGTAGCATCCGTGAAATGAAACTGAAACACGGTCTCGGTCTCGTGACAGTAACCGTTGACCGGATCACCGGCCACCCACCTCTCACCACCGTGACCGCAGTTGGCGTGATGTATGTGCTTTCCCACCCTCTCCTCTTCTCTGCTCAACCATTGAATCGACCTCACACTCGCTGACCCCATTAGGATAGAACGCCTTCTTCCGTAGCCGACTGTGGTCTCTCTACCCTCTTACCTGGACATGTCAACCGACGGTCTTTACCCTCCCCCATGCAGGTGGTCGCGTGCCTGTGCATGTTACACGACTTTGTGAACCGTTGTTGACATCCGGTGCCACCCGTACTCGTTCGTCATCTTGCGGAGATTCGTTATGAGGAACGAGTGACCTCCAAACATTCCTATCGTCATTGTCTTCTTCCCCCCAACCACGTCGTAATTTGCCGGAACCTTCATGAGGTACCACACTCCATCGGCGGTGGGCTCGTAAACGCGAATACCCAGCTTGAAATGCTCTTCGACCTTCTTAATATCGTCCAGGGGAATTCCCTGGCTATCCGGTCCGTTATCATGCCCGAGATATTCGCGAGCCAGAGCTCGTGCCTTCTCACAACAGCGGTCTGGTCTCCCTCCACGTTGGATGGCTATGCACCAACAGACACAAGTAGTCGTCGTACGTGTCGACGGAATACATTCCCTTTTTCTGTCTTAACCAGTCTGGGAGTTTTCCCGCTCCCATGAGAAGTTGTTGCGCGTCGATGATCATCTTCACCTCGACCGATATCCAACGAACGAAGGTCCATTTTGTGTTTGGTCTATCGACTTTGTCGATGTCCATTCGACCTTTCTCTCTATCGGATATCCAACTCTCGGCTTTGGCGATCTCGTTTATCCACGGACTGCCCTTTGATTGTTTGTGATAGATCATAGTAGCGTCGGTCTCTATGTTCCTAATACGATACGAGCACGAATACCTTAGATAACATGTCGTGGTCATCTCTGGGCGAATTTTATTCATTATGCGATTAGCGATCTCCCCGTCTACCCCCCTCTCGAAAGTCCATACTATCTTCCTCCTACCCCTATCAACAGTTTCCCTAACTTCGGCTTCTTCGGCGAGAATCCTGGGACCCTCCTCCACCAAAGCTCTGGCGATATCTCTCCTCTTCTTGGGAGGTCCCCCCACCAACCCTTGATAAATCTTATTGTAGTACGCCTTGTATAGGGGTTTTCTACGTGCGCTGGGATCTTCTTTTACACACTGCGCGTAAGCGGTGGCGTGCAGACTGGCCGTCATCTCGTTCTCCAATTTCTCGGAGCGTTTTTCAGGGTCGGCGGGCAGTCGTCCGGTCGAAACCGCACGCCGCAGCCTCTCCTCGTAGACGACGGCTCGCGCGTCACTTATCCTATCTGCTATATCTTTCTTGAGTCTCAAACCTCTTAGGGAAATTCCCCAACTCTTAGCTTGCTCTCTCATTTGCTTTATGGTAGGCATTATACTGAGTATAACCAATAGATTTTTTATCTTCAATAGGGTGTAAGTTTATATTTATTCGTAATAAATATATGACAGATTGTTGTAATATACTTAGTATAACTTATGGATAACTTGTCTTTAATAGGGTGTCAGTATATATTTGTGACAGATTGCTGTAAAATACTGAGTATAACTTATGGATTTCTTATCTTTAATAGGGTGTCAGTTTGTTATTTTATTCGTAATAAAAGTATGACAGATTGTTTTGTATATATACTCGAGTATAACATAGGAATTTATATCTCTAATAGGGTGTATCTTCTCATGTCATAAATATATGGTCTCGCGGTAGTAGTATATAAGAGTCACAAATGATACCATCATGCTGTGGAAGGTGCCGCGCGTAGCTGGTACCTTCCAGAGGTGATGATATCATTGTGACTCTTATATACTACTAATGTTAAGTTTTCCTGTGACGGACGGACGGACGGACGGACGGAAAGGCAAAAACTATATACACCTTGGCATACGTCGTAAGCCGGGGGTATACATGTGTGATCCGGTGGCATACATACAGCGTTTGCGTCGACGTCCACCTTGGCAAATACGACGTCTGGGTATTTCTTGACCAGAGTCTGTAACAAAGAAATATATATTTAACAAACCCTGAGAAAAGAGAGAACATTTTGAACAAGTCATGAAACTAGCGCAATGTTTTGAATGAGCCATGAACAATATGTATGATCACGTGGTACTAACAACAACAAGAATTACTGAAATTTCCAGAATCCATCTGATTCAAAGTATGTATTCTTTTATAGTGTTATTATTACGTAACGGATTTTGATGAAATATGGCGCATCAAACGTGGTGGTCTCTGTATTTTCGCCCAAACTTATGTCGTTGATTCTTCGCAAAAACTACATAAGTCTGTGCCAAATGCAGCTCAGGAAGACGCGTTTGCTGCGCCATATTTCATCAAAATCCGTTTCATATTAAGGAAAATATCAAATAATACTTTCAACATTTCAACACTTTCAGCAACTGCTGTTGTTGTTATAACCACGTGATCATACACCTTGATGAAACAAATAAGAACAGTTTGCTAGCAACACACACAATGTCTTCAATGAGCCCTGAAACAAGCATGAATACGTATTGAACATGTCTTGATACAAGCGCAATTTAGCGAAATTACTTGAATAAGTATTGAACAACCAACTGTAATTTCATAAACAAGCATTGAAACAATCAATCACAATTATTGACCATATTTTGAAACAAACAAGTTAACCATGTTACTCCTAAGTCACTGCGGTCTGAGATTTGCAAAATTAAGATAATTATGTTCTCTTCTGTTCTGTTCCTAAGTAACGGGGGCGTTTCACTAAACTTCGTAGACTAAAATGTTCGTAAGTGCAGATTTAGAATAGTTTATGTACCTATATGGGTGAAAATAGAAACAACCCAGCGGTCCTATATAGTATCGTCATATATCTTCAATTAAACCACTTTACACAGGGCCATGATGAAAACACGTTTTTATTTTGTATAGTACATGTATTTAAAAAAAATAATCCAGATATGCCCCTTTAATAGTACACACCATAACCTATGTGGGATTTGCCAAATCATACGCAAACTTGATCCTCTCTAAATAGCTTCAGAAATTAACTGATTGCATAATTGTATTGCTTAAGATTTATACAAAACAACGGTATCCAAGTAGAGCAATCAGTTAATTGCATAATACCTATACTTATTTCAATTGGAGAGGCCGAATATGTAAACAGAGACATACAAGCTTAAATCCTTGATGTAAATAGAGAATAGTAGGTTAGTGCCGTGAATGGGAAAACATATCTGGCAAGGCTTAGGAAACGGGACGGGCGAGGCTCCGAGCCCATCCCGTTTCCATGCCACGCCATATATTGTTTTGCCATTCACGGCACTAACCTACCATTCTCTTTATCCCGTCAACACTATAAATAGTTTTAAAATGCAAAAAATAACCCCAGTCGCATCCTCAAAATCGGAGAATCAACTAGTAAGACAACCGCACATATTCATCATATGCAGTGATTAGGTCGTATTGACAGGATATCAAAAATGTTTCACGGCACCGTGTTTCACGTCACACACACACACAGTGTTGACGGGATAAACACAGGGACGGATCTGGAGGGGCGGTTCCGGGTTTGCAACCTCCGCCCCCCCCCCACACGTTCAACCATGGAGTTTACATAGATCACAGTTTACCACCAGTTGGAATCTGAATTTAAAAGCCGTAAAACACAAGAAAGTGCATTTCGAAGAGCTCGAAAATAGGACACCCCACGTTCCCCATATGCTGTATCCGCCCCTGAAACAACGATATACTACACGATTCTGTAGCAAAAGTGCCCAATATTAAATTCATATGATACCTAACTACTATAATTATAACAAGCAACAGTACATTAATCTGTATGAAAACCATATGCGACAACATAATATCCTAAAAGAAATATGATATTGTTGCGTAGAATTAATGTATCCAATGACATGAAATACATATGATATACATGCACATACAGACATACAAGTAATTTAATCAGTATGTGAAAACTTTCCATACGAAAGTTATACGAGACACGTTTGTGAATATAATAGATTTTCAAATGCAAACACTTTAACTAGCAATTTAATCAGTATGAAATGTATATGTATACATGCTTTGCATATGTAATTATATGCAAGTTATACATAGCACACGTGTAAAAATGGTGAACAAATACGATTATTGGTATAGACCAATAATTGATTGATTGTAAGTTTACGTCCGCTCAACAGTGAATACACATGTTCTTTTAGCATATCTTGGATGTTCAATTGTTGTGTTCGTATTTTTTTATTTTTACCCTACCAATATCCCACTCCCTTATTTTCTCCTACTAAGTCAGTTATAAAATCGGTAGATTTAACATCTTTATTCTTGATGGTAAGTTACCAGAGCAACAAGTTGCTTTGTGTTGACTGATTAGCACACAGCATTTCTGTCTTAATGAATAAAATAAAATTAATGTTTGATATTATGACACAGTAAGTAGAAACTTGTATATTTCATACCTTGATGAAAACTACTGGTATGTTACACTATTTTGCATGCATAGTTAACCGTGTACACATGTATGAACAATGTAATGTAATCACTTCACAAGTCGCCAATGTAAATGTTGCATAATGTTTTGAGAGGATTTCAATAAGTTTTATAAGCTTTCAATCCAATTCAAACTAGATTGGTCAGTAAGCGAGGCTTACGGAATACCCCCCGCGTGGGCCCAGGTACCACTAAAATATGTAAACATTTCCAAGTGTGTGGGCTTGTGACCTTGACTCTGGGATTAGCAGGAGCGGCATGAACGTGAATTTGCCACACGGGTGGTAGAGGTCCATTGGAGTAATGCGTGTGTGAAATGTGAAGCAGATCCGAGCAAGGAAATAGAAGTTATAACCGATTTCTCTGATGTTAAGTTTTGTAAAGAGACTAAGTATGTGACCTTGACCTCGAGAACAGCGGGGATTTGTCACAGCATATGAAATATTAAGAATTTTCAATGAAAGAAATAGAAGTTATAACATATTTCTCTGATGTTAAGTTTTGTAAAGAGACTAAGTATGTGACCTTGACCTTGGGATCAGCGGGGGTTGGACAGTCGTAGATTTGTCACAGCATGATAGTGCAACCTTAGAGGAATGCACAAGTGAAATAATAAGAATTTTCAAAGAAGGAAATAGAAGTAAAAACTTATTTCTCTGATGTTAAGTTTTGTAAAGAGACCAAGTATTTGACATTGACCATGGGATCAGCGGGGGTTGGACGGTCATGGATTTGGCACAGCATGGTAGTATAGCCTTACAGGAATGCATCCGATGTGTTGATAATTTTAAAGCTATGAGATAGTTGGATATTATTAGCCTTAGAATGATGAAATAGTTTTTATAAGGTTATAACAATATTTCTCTGATGTTAAGTTTTGTAAAGAGACTAAGTATTTTACCTTGACCTTGGGATCAGCGGGGGTTGGACGGTCGTGGATTTGGCACAGCATGGTAGTAGAGCCTTACAGGAATGCATGTGTGAAATATTAAGCCTTTTAGATGAAGGAAATAGAAGTTATAACATTTAATCGATGTTAAGTTTTGTAAAGACTAATATTTTCCTGACCTGTCAAGTTTGGACGGTCGGTGGACTGGCAGCATGGTAGTGACCTTACCAGACTGGTGATATTAAGCATTTTAGATGAAGTTATAACAATATTTCTGTGTTAAGTTTACGGATAAGTATTTGACCTTGACCTTGGGATCTGCGTGGGTTGGACGGTCGTGGATTTGGCACAACATTGTAGTAGAGCCTTACAGGAATGCATGTGTGAAATATTAAGCATTTTAGATGAAGGAAATGGAAGTTATAACAATATTTCTCTGATGTTAAGTTTACGGACGCACGGACGGTCGGACGCACACAAGCACGCACGCACGCACGCACGCACGCACGCACGGACGGACAACCTGACTCCAGTATACCCCCCCCCCCCACAACTCGTTGCGGGGGGTATAACTACTACCTATGTACATGTTTGTATGTGAATGCAGTAAATAAATATGTTTATACCAATTGTTGTGTGTAGATAAATGAACCACCACTCTAAGCCAAATACAAAACAGTTCAAATGCCCCCGCGTGTATAAACAATATACATGTACACTCTTGCGCATTTTAATTACGTCTCTAAACAATGAAGAAAACAATTCAAATGATTTGAATTGTTTTGTACATTGTTTAGAGAGGTGTTTCATATATATATATTCATAATTGTCACATATACATCACAGGTGGAAGACTCGGACCTATGACACCAAAAAAATGCCTATTAAAAAATCCCATTACCCCACCCACTTGGTCTCGTACATTACCATCTTCTATTTATAGAAAGGTGGGTATAAATATCATATATGGCTATTATAGAAAGAGCACTCTCTTTTCCGATTCGCACAAACACAATAAACATCGATTAAATGTATGAAATATGTCTCTGGCAATCGATAAAGGTATTAGGTGTGTGAATATACTCACTTCAAATCGCTGTTTCAAGGATTTATCGAGTTATTCGCGTTTTGATTACCCCATCCAAAGCGAAAGTTGCGTGTACGAAAGAATCTCACACAGAATCGGAGGCCGTCCGGCGTGGATTATCGGTCATATTTGACCGATAGCTGACCGCCAGCTCAAACTAAAGTGGTGCACCATGACCATATACATTAGAAACTCCAACCATACAAAGTTCGTCCAATTGTGATCGTTCACCGATCTAAAAAACACTTTTTTGTCTAATTTCGTTCATTATCTGGAACCGGGTCAATGCACCATCTTCCATAATACAACCGGAGGCGTCTATGTAAAGAACATCTCTGATTGGCTAACTCTAAACTGTAATGACGTCATTCAACCTATTTCGGGATTCCGGAAGACATAATCAGATAGTACGCGAATCATGAATGAAAGTAGAAAAAAGGTGTTTTTTAGATCGGTGAACGATCACAATTGGATGAACTTTGTATGGTTGGAGTTGCTAATGTATATGGTCATGGTGCACCACTTTAGTTTGAGCTGGCGATCAGTTATTGGTCAAATATGACCGATAATCCACGCCGGACGGCCTCCGATTCTGTGTGAGATTCTTTCGTACACGCAAATTTCGCTTTGGATGGGGTATACAAAATGCGAATAACTGAATAAATGCTGGAAAGAGCGATTTGAAGTGAATATATTCACACACCTAATACCTTTATCGATTGCCAGCGACAGAACTCATACATTTAATCGATGTGTATTGTGTTTGTGCGAGTCGGAAACGAGAGGGCTCTTTCTATAATGGCCACAATGTTATCCACCTTTCTTTATATAAGATGGTAATGTACGAGACCAAGTGGGTGGGGTAATGGGATTGTTTTTAATAGGCATTTTTTTGGTGTCATAGGTCCGAGTCTTCCACCTGTGATATACATACAATAATTCAACACCCAAGACACGCTAAAAGCACATGTGATCGAATACACACACTCACCTCGATAAACGGTGCTATCCGAAGGCATGGTCCACACCAAGTTGCGTGGAAATCGACAACCACGAGCTTATCGCCAACTGAATGCAGCTGCTCGTCAAAATCGGCCTGTTGATGAATAAAACAAATATAACACGTGTGTGTGTATACAATGTGTACGAACTTGTGTTGGCGCGAAAATCATTCGAACCAATCGGTATTGGGATGAGACCGTGCGTCGAAAATGAATCGGGGAGAGAATCGTTTAGTACAAATTGGTATTAGGACGATACACTGAAATGTCGTCCCTACATCGGTACGGACCTAGTGTTTTTCGCCCGAAATATTTCTAGGGGGGGGGGGGGGGGGGGGTGGGGGGGGGGGGCGGGTTATTCCACCCCCCCCCCCCCCTGAATCCGCCCATGGTTATTGTTTGCAGCTGTACAAGATCATACTCCTAGTGTACATTCGCACGATCAGATTAGGACTTTTTGTACTTAGCGCTGATGCGTAAGCTGCTCAGGAGCACCACAATGGCTGAAAACGTTCTCTCATTTGTTGGTCCCATTAAACCAGAATTGTCATCGGAGACATGGTTTATCTTTCTTGACGTTTTAGTAGTGCAGATCCATAGCAGAATGGAAGCAGGTTATGGAAACATAGGCCCAACAGCACAAACGAAATTGCTACCCCGCTCCATACTTCTCGCGAGGGTAGCAATTTAACCCCATCTATTTAATGTAACACATTGAAGAAAGATTTTTGCAACCGGCTATCCGGTGTGTTTGATATGTTAGCGATATGAAACTGTCAAAGCTGTATCAATCAATTATTAATAAAGAACACACATGCAGAAATCGGTTATTTTACCGTTTCAATGTGTTTATCTGACATTTCCATGTATATCTTGTAATTTTGAAAGCTTCATTTCGTTATGTTGAAAGTTGAACAACAACAAGAGAAAAATGGCTTCCATGATACAATGCTTTCCCTGTTCTATTATATTTGACTAGTTCTACATCAAAGATAATTTGTTTATATGCAACAGCTAGGTTTGGGTATGCACTTCAGTTGCTCACATTTTTTGAATGGGCCAAATTGTAGCCGTAGATAACATATATCGGAGGCGAATTATTGTAGCTAATGTACACAGTGAGAAAGTAACAGAAAATGGTCAAACTTTGGGTAAATATGCCTACTTAGTTCGCTTGGCAAAATCAATGGTGGTTGTCAACAAATAAGCTTCTAATGCACTCTATAAATATCACGCAATCTGATTGGCTGATGGTCATACACTACAGGTATATCATTGTTGATGAACGGTGGCAAATTATATTATTTCAATATGTATTCCTACGCCAGGAGTTAAGGACTGCATTAGAAATAGGTTAACAGCATTGCAATTTTGAAATATGCGGCGTATATCAGAAACTGATAGGTCGGAAAACATGTTTAATGGCTTCGCTAGCGCGTCGCCAGTAAACAGATTTTCCGACCTATCATTTTCTGATATACGCCGAAAATTACAATGCAATTAACCCTATATTACAATAATGATCAAACCTATAATTGCACTGTCAGTAGCAATCCCGCAAACCATACATACTAAATGTTCATACAAGAATTCCGCCACATAAGCGGTGTCGAGCCTGACAAGGCATTGGACCGTAACATGGTCATGGGCATGTGCTAAAGTAAGCATCACGAAAACCGTCAGAGAAGTTTCAAATACGAAAAAGGTCAAGGTTGAAGTAACTTTTTGACATAAAAAAAGGCTAAGTGTTTCAGCAAAAAATTGAAGATAAAAATGTTCTAGAAATTTGAAGGTAAAACATGTCAAGTTCATGTGAATTGGCGGCATGAGTGTGTTCCTTAATGCTTACTAATGCAAGTGTCCAAAATATTGAAGGAATCCGTAAAGTAATATTAAAGTTATAGCAAGATGACTAAGCTTGTACAAAGTTTTTGAAATTTCGGACGACGACGGAAAAAGTGGCGACTATAGTCGCGTCTTCTGCTAAAGCCATAGGTTGAAGTAACGGACCGAGGTCTATAAATACATTAAATATGCCTAAAAGCATCAATAAATGATTTTTTTTTTACCCCCTCCATCTAATCATTATAGGGAAGGTGTCCAACTTTTTAATAGGCCGAGCCCATACGGGCTCGAGACAACGGACTCTCACGAATCGTCAACCGAGTTATATCATTGTCGCCTATTGCAGAAGTTGGGACAATGTTAGTATTCCGCAACGATATATTCCCCATTGCGCTATGTCAACGCGTTTTCGAGCTAATCGATTATGTTTTGTTGTAAACAAATTATCATCATTGCTAGGTCGGGAAAGAACGGACACATTTCCGAGGCCGATATTGCTATATAAAGGAGTGAACATCGGGTTGAAAATACACTTTTACGTCGTCCCGGCCCGTAAAGAAACATTTCGCATAGAGAAAACATTGTTTCCAATCGAACATTTGATCAAACCTACATTTATACCCGTCCTGTGCGTCACGACAGACAATTTAATCGCACAGACATTTCTATCATTTCTCGGGAAGCCATTTTGTATAAACATCGTCGGACAGGTTTATTCGCCGGAACTCGTGCACTTACTATGTGGTAAAAAAACGGAACTTTTATAAACGGTTATAATTCATATTTTATAATACCTATGTTGATGGTAAAAGTATCAAGCTAAAGGTATGTCTCTCTACTCCGATTTCAAGTTTTGTCAAAATATATTTTTTTCTAATAAACATGTTTTGGCAGCATATGAGAATTGTCCGTGGGGTCAAATTTTATTGATGACCGAATATAGTCATGTTATATATCAAATCGAAGGTATCAACGAGGCGATCACTCTGGTGCATTTTTGCTTCATGATCTCATCAACACGCATGAGCAAAACTAACCCGAATTTTCTGTCTGTAACACGGGGAAAGTCGCCCTGCGTTACCTGCGTTTTATAATTCGGATTACAGCAAAATATATTTCTAAAAGCGGAAGGCGAGATGGCCGTCGTCTAAAAATAGCATAAATTCTTAATTCTTCTCCTGAACCGCCAGCCGGATTTCGGCGAAACTTGGTAGGAATGATCGATGTACAATGCTCTTTCAAAGTTGTTAAAATGGTGACCCAGGGGTAAAAAATGGGCGTCTTTGGCGGTTCATGAGAACGAAGATTTTTGATTAGCGACGACCTCCGTTTTAACAAATCTGAAAAGGCTTCACCCATGGACCATAACTGTGAAGTTTGGCCACCTTGGGCCACGCGGTGCGTGTGAAGAAGAATTTTGAAATCTCTAATAAAAGAACGACCGTTTGACCTTTCGGCGGCCATCTTGGATGACATAGCCATCCGATTTCGACAAAAAAATGCACCAGAGTGATCGCCTCGTTGATACCTTCGATTTGATATATAACATGACCATGTTCGGTCAACAATAAAATTTGAATTCGGCCTATTAAAAAGTTGGACACCTTCCCTATAATGATTAGATGGAGGGGGTAAAAAAAAATCATTTATTGATGCTTTTAGGCATATTTAATGTATTTATAGACCTCGGTCTGTTACTTCAACCTGTGGCTTTAGCAGAAGACGCGACTATAGTCGCAGGCGCGACAAAACAGGTAATAACTACTGTCGTTTTTTTGCCACATAGCGTTTACCATAATTGAGACGCGCCGTGTGATTTTGAACCTTCGGACATAAATGTGCGTAATTTCATTAAATACGTTTACAAAATTTACAATATTTTCCGTCAATGGCGTCAAAAGTTGACAAAACGTTCAGAGTACATACGCAGATGTAAAAAGGTACACAATCACATGGAGTGTCTCAAATATTGCCGTCTTTTTTAGTAGGACCATCCAGATAACGCCAATTGCATTGTGAGCACTGCGTGTTCATGCATCCATTCATTCATCGATTTAAAATGTTGGCCGTTGTCCGATAACAACGAATCAACAAGAGTCAACAACAATGGATAATGTAGGTCACGGATACCTGTGACTGAGATAATCTAGTTTAAACGGACATCTTTTTCCACATACGCGACAGCAAGAAGAACATTTTATTTCTCTTGATGTTACGTCCGTCCGTACGTCCGTCTCACATGTGCCATACTAAACAAATCACCTGATAATGTACAGTGAAACCTCCCTAATCCGGACACCCTGGGGAGCCCCAGGGTGTCCGGTTTAGAGAGGTTTCACTGTAATTCAGGTATTTGATCATTCGGAGCCATAGCTGTGTGTTATACAATAACGAACAGATATTATCTCCCGAGATAAATGACACAAGAAACTCATAAAAATAAGATCACACGTCTTTTCTTGGTATCCGGTTTAGAGAGGTTTCACTATAGTTTCGTAATATAAATTATACTAGAGACGTTACAGACATGCGACCTTTTTTAGTCACCTGTGGTCCTCTGTTGTCACTTGCGTCGAAAATATTGTAAACGTTTCTCAATCAGGCAATATTACTGGATATATTACTTTAAAGGTAGGCACAAACTGTTATTTATATCAGAGACATCACCTGAGACATTTTCTGGCAAAATAAACACTCATTCACTATTACCCCATGTATTGATTGGCATTATTATACATTTTATGTCAAACGTAAATGTCCATACTGATAAAAGGGGCGATAACCGTGTTTCCTTAAACTGTTAACGGACATTCCTATTTATTTTCTGTAGTTATTTGTTGATGTGCAATGTTCATATACTTTATAATCTGTTCAGGTGATGCATTTAATTAGTATAAATAATTAAAAAATGCATTTAATTAGTATAAATAATTAAAAAATGCATTTAATTAGTATAAATAATTAAAAAATAGCATGCCACAGTTACATATGAAAATAGCCTGATACCGCCGCCCGTCATTATCAGTAAAATAAATATTACTAATATAATTATATCTGTATAGCGGGCACTCGTAAGTTTTAGAACTGGTGGAATAGTGACACAATTATACACTTATTTAATTCATGTTGTGCCTACTGAGTGGGCATGTACCTTTAACTCTTTGAACCCGAAAGCCCGCTATAGCGTCTCATCAGGATCTGCACTTTTTGAAAGTAATTTTATTTTTTTAGAACAAAAAAACTAACCCCTTTTAATAAATGGACTAGTCTGAAAATAAGTTTGTGATAATTGGATTGGCTGCTCAATTAACATATCAAAATCCATTTCAGTTACTTAGGGGTGACATGGTTAATGTTCGCATACTTGCTACATGACCTGAGGTTGACATATGTGACACACTCGCTCAACCATTAGCCCTTTCATCCCTGTAACTGGAATGGATTTTGACATGTTAATTTTGCAACCAATCCAATCGTCATAGAGTGATTTTCAGACTAGTCCATCTATGAAAAAGGGGTGTTTTTGTTCTCAAAAATATAAAAAAATACTTGCAAAAAGTGCAGATCCTGATGAGACGGCTCGTTACGAGCCGGCTCATCTTGATCTGCACTGTTTGCATAAACCGCTATAGCGGGCTTTCGGGTTCAATGAGTTAATTTTTACCTTTCTGACCTTTACACGGTCGCAGAACCACTTAGCCATTTTTGCGTAAAAACAAGTTAGTGATTTGTTTCTACATTTACATGCAATGACCTTCACACAACTTCAATTATTTATTAAATATGTGGAAACCCGATACATGTGGACATATATGACACATACATGTGACTACTATTAACATGACCTTCACACCCGTTTGACCTTCACATAATCGCTGTTTTACGTCACGATGTTTGTAGATGTAACCGTTTTTCTTCATATGGTCTTGATTGCGCGGGGGCATGCTCATGTTGAACAAACGTAATCTCTAGTTTACTATTTCATGTGTCTTTTTCCGCTTTATAGGCAACAGGTTGTCCTATTCGTACATGTCTTTTATGTCTTTGCAGCGAGATAATCTCGCCTAAATGAGCGTCTTTTAAGATTTCATATGCCTTTATTTGAACGTATAAAAGGCGGAGGAAATAGTAAAATACATCCGTTTTACCCGAGATTATCTGTTTCACGAAAGCAGCCCAAATTTTACGGCTATATAAACAATTCAAAAACAATATTTTTTTCAATACTACATGTATTAAATTAAAGGAAAATTTAAGAATGAGCCTTCTTTTTATTTCGTGAAATTTGGTCAAATATTGATTTTATTGCGAAAAAGCAATTTCCCCATGTTAAATGGGATTTAACATGGGGATTTTTTTTTGAATTTCAGAAATACATGACCAATTTTCAAAATTTAACTTGTTTCCTTAGTTAGATCATATCCAAGCTATCTACCCCGGTTTCGGAGTCAACTTCCAATTTTTTTCGTTTTCTGACTCCTCCCACAGCTCCTCCACCTCCTTTTCCCCCATGTCAAATTCCCACAGACAAATCTATTTTTCGTAATAAATTCAATATTTGACCAATTTTCACGAAATAAAAAGAAGGCTCATTCTTAAATTTTGATAAAATTTAATATTATCGAAAAAAATATTGTTTTTGCGTTGTTTAGATGGCTGTAAAATTTGGGCAGCTTTCGTGAAACAGACAGTAGAGTACCTGTTATAGCTCCGATACATATTAACCCTAAATCCTTGTATAGCTCAAAGCAATTTGATATTTAGACAAATGCAAGTAATGTTTATGGTGTACATGCGCCACCGTACTGCAGGTAGATTGTAAAATCAATACATTTATCGCACATGTAGTAGTAATCATGTTTCGTGTATTCGCATGGGACCTAATATACCATATGTCATTTAGTAACGGACGATGCAAACACTACTTTACAATTATGAATGTACAATATAACAAATACATATACATGTATAGATACATTAACTAAACATACCTTAGATGCGAGTACCTTCACCATGACTGTTGATTACGCTGACGATGATTCTCCGTGCGGTTGTGAAAACTACGAGTGTCCGATTGTGAGTAAACAGTTCGTCCCGCTGTCTCGCATATACCCGGTGTTTAGTTACAACGCGTTAAAGAACTATACACGAGCGTAGCCAGTTACCACCGAACGGGTGTATATAACTTTATCCCGTCAACACAGTGCGTATGTGCCGTGAAACACAGTGCCGTGAAACATTTTTGATATCCAGTCAATACTATTTTTGCATTTTAAAGCCATTTTTAGGTGTTGACGGGATAAATATAATAGTAGGTTAGTGCCGTGAATGGGAAAAAATATCTGGCGCGACACGGAAACGGGATGTGCTCGGTAGAGCCTCGCCCATCCCGTTTCCTGAGCCTTGCCAGATATTGTTCCCATTCACGGCACTAACCTACTATTCTCTATATATACGACTGTGGCTGGAGAAATGGGGATATTGTGGGTTTTGTAGCGATCCATTTTACTTGTTTGAAGCATGGCGGATATTTCATTGATGGAATGGCGAACAGTGCAGATCCTGATCAGACTGTGCGGATGCACAGGCTTTTAACGCAATTTTGACATAGTTAGTATAACATATTCTATTACACGTACCTGTTTGCATAGGCGTATTGTGTTTGCATAGGCGTATTGTGTTTACATAGGCGTATTGTGTTTGCATAGGCGTATTGTGTTTACATAGGCGTATTGTGTTTTGATCAACATAGCCACGTGTATACATATAAAACGTGTACAATACAAATTCTGATTAGGATAACACTACATATATTAGCACGCAATATGTATGCAATGCAATAGCTGATTTTAAGGGTCGTAATTTTCCCGGAGGCTTTGAATATATGGCCATCAAATACATATTCTCCGGGATGTGAAGGTGTGGGATCACGTGTTTTCGAACAGCGTGACGTCATGTTTTTTAGATGCGCTTAAATAATTTCCTTTAATATCTTTCTAATGCAATGACATATTTGTTTATGAAATATACCGCAGCAAATGCGGTACACGTTGCCCTTTATTGTATAGGCGGCTTTAATCTAACAATTGTGTCGTTGTGACGAAGAAACGGCTACCGTAAATGTAAATAAAAACTTGAGCACGCGAATGTGAGAAAAAAACTGTACTCGATTCTTTGTGAAAGTTATAAGTTATTGTAAATAACTTTCAGAGCACCCATAAAACGCACATGCCATCGTATTTGGTGCGCTACATATCATCAAAATCCGTCCGTTTGTTAGGAATATTTTGTAGAAAATCTGTAAAATGACGCCACAGATTACGTCAGGTCGGAAAATCTTGTTCGGAAACAACGTGATCCCACACCTTGAATGTATTTTCACAAACTTCAGCAACGGGACCAGGGAGGGATCTATATTGCTTGTTAGCAACGAGCTATGCTTGTTACAAGCATGGCGGAAGTTTCATTGATGAAATGGCGAACAGTGCATATCCTGATCAGACTGTGCGGATGCACAGGCTGATCTGGATCTACACTGGTCGCAAAAACCCATAGTACATCAGTCACAGTCACGTATAATGATAAATCTAAGCAGCGGCAGGTTCACACAAGCGGGTTTCTCTGACCCCGCGCCTCTCACCATGCGACGCCCCTGAAATACTTGCCGTTAATCTGACCCATAAATATAACACGTGACTCACAAAATGAAGCATACAATTATAGCATTGTGCTACCAGCGTAGACCGTGGCCAACTGGCGTACACAGGACTGCTGCAAGACGTTACTACATTGTTCATCAGCAGCATTGTCTAAGCAATGTTTTATTGTCAAAATGACGAACAGTGTAGACCCTGATCAGTCTGCGTATTCCTCTGATCTACGCTGGGCAAAATACAATAAAGCAAAGTTTCCCATCAACTATAATTCATATTATATTATGTTCTGAATCATGTCTTATTAGGTTTGAGGCGGCTTTCAGCTGCGCCGAAAACCTATTGTATTCGTTGGTTTTTCTTTTTAGGTTTGAGGAATTTGATTCCTCAAACCTTTTGTTTTCGTTGGTTTTTTTTTTCTTTTTCTTTTTATTCAGCCGTCGGGACTACAGCCCAAACCGCTTGTCGGATCGACTTCAAATTTTGTATGCCGATTTGTATCAACTGTGAGACGAGAATAACGCAATTTTCAGAATTCTCATGACGTCACTTTCCACGAAACCGGAAGTGACGTCATATATCATATAATGTCCTATAACTTCCACATTTTTCAACCGATTTCAAAAATTCTTTTTGTATTCGAAAGCTGCGAGAAATCTCTATCTTCGCTTGCCTGGCCGTTATTGGCTATCTGCTCAAATGAGAGAGCTATTGACATGTGAAGTTGAGAAAAATTAAAAAAATCAACAATTTCGGATTTTCTTTTTGATTTTAACGGGTGGTCTTCGAAAACAGTTTCCAATTTGTACAGTAATCTCAGCAACATAATTTTTTGACAGCGTGACGCGGGACATTCATCCGCACAAAAGATGATACTTTTCAGAGCTATAGCTTGAAGAGTTCCGATTATATTGCCTTTCAAACTTGGACGTTTTTTTTTTCAATTTTTCAAATTTGAAATGTTCATAACTTTGTTATTATCTAACCGATTTCAAATATTTTTTTTCCATTAAAAAGCCAATTCTCTATCTCCGCTTCGCTGGTAGTTTTTGGCTATCTGCCCAAATGATAGAGTTGTAGGCATTTGAAGTTTGGTTCTTTCATTTTTTTAAATTTGAAATGGTCATAACTTTTTTATTATTCAACCGATTTCAAATATTTTTTTTCCATTAAAAAGGCAATAAAATTCTCTATCTCCGCATCGCTGGTAGTTTTTAGCTATCTGCTCAAATGAGAGAGCTACATGCATTTGAAGTTTGACAGCGTCACGTTAAATCACACAGTAACAATACTGACATGCTGTAGTCGATATTTCTGTCCTTTAGCTAAAACTTTGCCTGAGGATCGAACCCGGTATCCCTCGCTCCGAGCCCATCGCTCTACCTCTAAGCTAACCGGCCCCACATCGGTGTGATGATGCGAACACAATAATGTTGGACTGTTCATTCTAAAACTTCGGAAATTCTTTTTGCAACCGAAAGTTTACACCTTGGGCTAAAGCTTAGTTACACATGAAATCAATGTTTGAGGCTCAAACCGTTGATGCAGCTCAAGCTGCTCTAGTTTTTTTTTTTTTTTTTGTGTTCAGCCGTTCAGTCTACAGCCCAAACCGCTGGTCGGATCGACTTCAAATTGTGCATGCCGATTCGGATCAAGTGTGAGCAGAGACTCAGAGATTTTCAGAAATATCTTAATGCCACTTTCCACGAAACCGGAAGTGACGTCATATTTTCTATAACTTTCTATAACTTCCTTATTTTCCAACCGATTTCAAAAATTCTTTTTGCATTGGAAAGCTGACAAAATTCTCTATCTCGACCTTGCTGACAGTTCTCGGCTATCTGGTCAACTAAGAGAGCTATAGGCATTTGAAGTTGAAAAATGTACATACTTTTCAACGATTTTGCCGAATTTTTGCCGAATTTCGGCTGCTAACGGGTGGTCTTTACAAACGTTTTCCAATTTGTACAGTAATGTCAGCAACATAATTTCTTGCCAGTGTGATAGGGGAGTGTCAGGCGCATAAAAGATGATAATTTTCAGAGCTCTATCTTGACTACTTCCGGTTCTATTGGATGTCAAAGATGAACGTCTTTTTTTCAAGTTTTCAAAATAGAGCAAACGGATGTGACGTCAGCTTCGTTTTTATTTATCAATAGATTTCAAAATTTCTTGCTGCGGTCGATATTTCAGTCCTTTAGCTAAAACTTTCCCGCTTTGTGCCCGGCCTATGGTGAAAAACAAACGAAAACTTCACTGGCGGAATATTGCATATTTCCGTTTTATTAGGTGTATTTACAAATGGCGTAAACTGCCATTTAAGGGCGATAACTATTGAAAAATAATCATCCGCTGACTTACGGGCTCCCTCTATCTACACCAAACCGCTGGTCGGATCGACTTCAAATTTTGCATACCGATTCGGATCAAGTGTGAGCAGAGACTCAGAGATTTTCAGATATCTTTTAATGCTACTTTCCACGAAAACGGAAGTGACGTCATACTTCCTATAACTTCCTTATTTTCCAACCGATTTCAAGAATTCTTTTTGCATTGGAAAGCTGACAAAATTCTCTATCTCAGATTCACTGACAGTTTTCGGCTATCTGCTCAAATAAAAGATCTATATGCATTTGAATTTGAAAAATGTACATACTTTTCAACGATTTTGCCGAATTTCGGCTGATAACGGATGGTCTTTACAAACGTTTTCCAATTTGTACAGTACTGTCGGCAACATAATTTCTTGCCAGGGTGATAGGGGAGTGTCAGCCGCATGAAAGATGATAATTTTCAGAGCTATATCTTGACTACTTACGGCTCTATTCGATGTCAAAGATGAACGTATTTTTTCAAGTTTTCAAAATAGAGCAAACGGATGTGACGTTAGCTTCGTTATTTATCATTCGATTTCAATTGTTTTTGCTGTAGTCGATATTTCAGTCCTTTAGCTAAAATTTTGGCTGAGGATCGAACCCGGTATCCCTCGCTCAGAGTCCATCGCTCTACCTCTAAGCTAACCGGCCCCACATCGGTGTGATGATGCGAACACAATAATGTTGGACTGTTCATTCTAAAACTTCAGAAATTCTTTTTGTAACCGATAGTTTACACCTTGGGCTAAAGCTTAGTTACACATGAAATTAATGTTTGAGGCTCAAACCGTTGATGCAGCTCAAGCTGCTCTAGTTATATATGTGGCTGTGAAACTGGGTTTTGCGACCAGTGGAGATCCAGATCAGCATGTGCCTGCGCACAGTCTGATCAGGATCTGTACTGTTCGCCATTCCACCAATGAAACTTTCACCCGTCAAGCTTCTGACAAGCAATGTAGATCGTTATCAGGCTACGGGAATGTGCTTGTGCTATTTGATCAGGAGTTACACTGGTCAGAAATCTCATAAGCCCCATTTCCCAAGTCACAGAGTTTAAATCATTTCAACATACATTTATCATATAATCGGGGTTATTGTGTTGCGACTTTCCCACATAGTTTCTGTGTGGGTTGGTATTTAATCCGTTCAACCCGACATACCATTGAGCCAACATTTGCAAACACTGTAGATCCAGATGAACCGGATCGAAACACGAGCCGGTTCATCTGGATCTACAGTGTTTGTCATGATTTTTCAGATTAAAAAAAAAAGCCTCATATTATTAAAAAAACATGTCCAAAACGTATCATGAACAAGTCTACGCCAGTTATTTAGGGGTGAAAGGGTTAATTATTGTGTGGGATATTGATGAATAAATACCTGGCAGGCTCGGTTGAGTACATACATAGTATACGAGTATACTATATATACGTATGATAATATAAGTAAACTATTCATGACTGTCAGATGAATAGGGAAAACATATGGTGACACAATTTATAATAATAGGCGACTGTGACTGGAGAAATAGGGCTTATGGGTTTTGCATTCAGTGTAGATCCAGATCAGCCTGTGCATCCGCACAGTCTGATCAGGATCTGCACTGTTCGTCATTACATCAATGAAACAACATCATGCTTCTCATGAACAATATAGATCGTTATCAGGCAACACGAGTGCTCTTTGATCAGGAGCGACACTGGTCACAAATCCCATATGAAGCCCCATTTATCCAGTCACAGTTATATGTGACACTTCGTGAAAAAGCGGGGCTTATTGGGTTTATTTTTCTGATTTCATTAGAAACGAGGCTATTTTATGAAATCAGTAAACCAGATCAACGTAAATGTTCTTGCATAAGCACACCATCATACATGGAAACTGTATTTGTCGCCTAACATGTTTTCTGTACCGATCTCATTTGCATATTTATTTCACTAGTGTAATATGATTTGAACATAGTGTTATACCACTGCGAAAGGCCTTATGCGAAAATGCAAGTTCTTTGAGCCTGGTAAGTGTTAAAAATATATGCCCGCTCAGTAGGTTATAACATAGGGAGACAGATAGTTTCGTAATTATGTAGATATGACATTTTCTGGCAAAACAAAACTGTCTTTCACCACTACCCTACATATTGATTGCCATTATTATACATTTTATATCAGACGTATATTTCCACATTGATATCAGGGGCGATAACCGTGTTTCCTTAAAATGTTAACGGACATTACTATTTATTATCTGTATTTACTTTTTGGTGTGCAATGATCATACCTTATAATCTGTTTAATTAGTATAAATAATTAAAAAAATATCATGCCTCATTTGCATACATGGTATAGCGGACACTTGTAAGTTTTAGAACTGGTGGAATAGTGACACAATTATACACTTATTTAATTCCTGTAAAGAACAGTTTGTGCTTACTGAGTGGGTATGTACCTTTAAAATTGTTTGTAAGCAAATTCACGATAACCTTGTTGATTTGTGACTTCACCGGTCGTAAAGATAATAAGTCAGTTTTTATCATGACGTGTCACATTTGTTACGAATAAGGATTTATAATACAAAGCTGTAAAAATACTGCACTTTACTTATGACATAACCGTATATCGACGATAATGCAACAATATGTTCCTGTCCGTAGCGATGTGTAAAACTCGTATGGGTAAAACTCATAATACGAGTAGTAACAATATGTGTAAGGTTACGACGTCTTAAAACTCATATACGTGTTAGTAACAAGTATGTGTAAGTACGACGTCTGTAAAACTCATATACGTGTAGTAACAAGTATGTGTAAGTACGACGTCTGTAAAACTCATATACGTGTAGTAACAAGTATGTGTAAGTACGACGTCTCCTACACTGTACAACATGACTGGTTTTCTAAAAAATATACGCAAAATAAGGCCGGATATTGAAAATAATCATTATGGTGTTTCTTCCGTAGGCCGAGGTACATAAGTAGTATATAGGGAGTCAAAATGATACCACCTAACGGTGGCATCATTTTCACTCCTATATACTACCACCACCACCCCCGATAAAACACCGTTTCGTCCAATAGCACAAACTGGTCACCAACACAAAAAAACGTGACAATTGGTGTCATAAATACATCACGTTTTCCCCAATTGAACAGATAAAACTATAGTCTTAAAACGGATTTGTTTTCGTGTCGTTGTCATATTTATTTTTCAACACGGCATTTTCCTCCTCCACTATAGCTAATATATTGAAAAATTATTAATAATTTGTAAAAAAAAATAGCAAAAGCCTCCACTCGTGTACACAACCCCAGCGACTGGGCAGATTTCTAGCCGGCACCCAGCCACTGGGGGTGTTGGGACCTTTCTTAAGCCCACTCATCTGTTGGCTCACAGTCTCATTTTACGGGTCGCCTTGAACCCCATTGCCAATTCCTCAATTCAGAGAAACCAGCGAAGTAAGGTGAGCCTATGTGTGAATTTGGTTTTCGAAATTGCAAGCTCTTAGGTAGAAATCTTTTAGGCCGGCACCTTTGAGCTATACAATTCCATCACCAATTCACACACACACACACACACACATTTAGAGACTGCTACCATTAAACAGACGAGACGGACGTCATACCGGATCAACAACATGGCACACACGAGATGAGACCAATTGTTGTTGCTTGCTTGCTTGCTTACGTTTAACGGCCGCACTGTCTCTATGGACTTGCACGC
The DNA here is from genome assembly GCA_029237695.1 of Conchocele bisecta. Lineage (NCBI taxonomy): Eukaryota > Metazoa > Mollusca > Bivalvia > Lucinida > Thyasiridae > Conchocele > Conchocele bisecta. The sequence continues at coordinate 106,913,048 of CM055268.1, forward strand.
CGTCCGCAAAAGGCGGAATAAAAACTTGGGCCGAATGGGAATTTTGAATTTTTGAAATTGTGCAATCTGGGTAGAACCAGTTCGCGGGCTTAGGGCCCCAGAGACAAATGTGCGAATTGGATTACTGCTGGCGGCCACCAATTTGGTGACCTAATTTCGCGCAGTAATCCGGAGCACAGCCGCCGTGTGAGATGATTGCTGCTTGCAATCTGCCGCCTAGAACACCGCTGTTATGGGCGGTCGTTCCATGGTAATTCTGGCCCCGAGATCTATGCCGCCCTTCTTCTGTCCAGGTTTACGCATCACAGACGTGAATTCTGCCGATGCGTCGGGGTGGTGTTTCCTCGTGTAGTTGATGTTTCGTCGGACTCCTCTGACAGTCTTGTAGGTGATGTGGTGCTCGTAGACGCGCTCTCCCTGTAGATTTCCGTCACGGAATGAGCAGGACAGATATCCCTTGTGAAGATATCCGTTGACATCCGTGGCGGTTGTTGGATGTACGACGGCACGTACCGCCGGCGCGTTTCCGAAGTTTCCGAAGATGAAGTGATGTTTTCTGGCAGGAGATGGTGGCAGCTCAATTTTCGCGATCTCGGGTCCGTTGTAGTCCTGGCCGTATGCGAATCTGTCGTTGGATGCGAGTGTTGTTGTAGTAGCTGGTGTTCGTCGCGGCGGCTGTGGGACGTCGGGTGACGTATCGTGCCACTCGTCGTCGCTGTCCGAGTCCGGTTGCATTTCCCCGGACGAGTTTAGCTCGTCCGGGCTTATGCTGGTGCTCCCCGAGGGGCTCACCTCCGGACTCTGTTCCTCCCGTCGTGGAGGAGTGGTCGGTGTGGTCGGCGTGGTCGTCGTGGTCGGCGTCGGTGGCATCATGGGTGCTGGCTCGACGGTGTTGTGTAGTGTCGTCGAGGGGCCCTGAGAAGGGCCGTTACCGGATGAGCGTGACTCCCCGAGGGGAGCCTTCTCAATCCCAGTCACTTTCCTCGACCGACGAGATCGCTTGGGTTTTTTCGCCACAGCAGTGATGGTAGGCTGCTGTGGTTTCAAACTCCAATTAACCTCCAGGGTAAATGTTTTGTGTCCGTTATGTATACGGTACAATGGCTTCGCATTTACCCCCTCCGGCATCAGTGGCTTCAAAACTGCGAACACGGCGTCAAGAGTGCTAATTAGCGACATCCTGACAGCTCGGTGTCCAAACAAGAATGCAATGAATGAATGACCAATTGTTGTAAGGCTTTCAAACGTATATATACTCATCACTTTCCTATACAACATAAAAATGGTGCGCAAATTATAATTATTTATAAACACTTAGCTAGGTTCACGAATTTCCGGGATGGTTCGTTATTTTATTAATTTGATAATTAGTTTTGCAAAAATTATTATTAATTAATTTTAAGAAAATTATAAAGTTAATTAATATAAGAAAAAACAGATAAAAACCGCAAAGTATAATTATTTATAAACACTTAGCGAGGTTCACGAATTTCCGGAATGGTTCGTTATTTTATTATTATATAGGTTCAGTAAACAATTTATTAATTAATTTTAATGAAATTATAAACAATTTAAAAAATCGTGTAAAAATTATAAACAATTTAAAAAATCGTGTAAAAAGTATAAGCAATTTAAAAAAATCGGGTAAAGAAATGTTACAGCAATTTTATTATTATATAGGTGCAGTAAACAATTTATTAATTAATTTTAATAAAATTATAAACAATTTAAAAAATCGTGTAAAAATTTTAAACAATTTAAAAAAATCGTGTAAAAATTATAAGCAATTTAAAAAAAATCGGGTAAAGAAATGTTACAGCAATTTTATTATTATATAGGTGCAGTAAACAATTTATTAATTAATTTTAATAAAATTATAAACAATTTAAAAAATCGGGTAAAGAAATCCACAAAGTATATCGATACGCGGTTATAGAAATGTATGGTGGTCAGTGGGTGTCGCAACGGGGCCCTAAATTATTATTTTATGTTCCGTATGGAGGGGCCGTCGGAACAGCTGGAATGTATGGTGGAGGAATATCCTGATGTCGCTGTAGACACGCGAATAAGCATATCACGTCCCGAGACGGGCGAGGAGATTTTATCTCTCGTCGTCCCTTCCCTTCCATTACGAGTTTTTTTATATCTTCGTCAGCGAGAATTTGTGGTCGAGCCTTGGACCGGATAGTACCCTTTAACTCCTGGTATCTGACCATCTCTTCGACGACCATTTTGAATTCGCTATCCGATATATCGTTGTCGGCTATCGCTTTTGACACGATAACGTCGATACTGTTTTTTCTTAGATCTCGCGAGAACCGCTATTCGATCGTGCTTTCGACTCTTGGCCTCTAGTTTTCGGCCCCACGAGTCTGGCCGTCATGCAAAGCAGTCCCGCCCCCGCCGCTACACCACTCAAGGCCACCGCGACCGGTGCAGCGACGATTGTTGACAATAAAGACACACTCCCCACCCCGCTTATAACGGATGCTGAGGCTAACGCGGTGCTCACCCCCTCTAATATATTGACCGACCGTCTATATTTCTTCGCATATCCCGTCCGCGTCTCTCCCTCGTGTTGTAGAATATGTTGTATCTCAACGATCCTGGTCATCCTAAAGGATGCCGGGTCGACCGTCCCCGAAGGTAAGTGTGGATATAGTATTAACAGTGTCACTGCAGTGGAGGAAGCCGATTGGTCGCCAATTTTTGTAACAAAGTTAATAACACTACCTGCCGAAACTTTAATTGTAGTGTCATCATCGAATATAGTAAACCCTGACCTCTGCCCCGCGTGCTTGGTGATGCCAATATTCTGTTCTACACCATTCAGGACGACATTCACTCGGACTTCGCCAATGGCGTGTCCACGAAAGTTGACCGAGCAGATCGCCATTCGAAAAATCGTCCCGGACACTGCCATGGTGTATCCCCCGTATCTGTTGCTCGCGTTGGCACCGAATGAATATTCGTAGGCCCCCTCACTTAGTGAACCCCGCTCCTCGGCACAAATTGTTATGACGTGTTTGCTAGCTTGTATTTTTTCCATTTGCGCAACCGCCCTAGTTAAAATTGTGTGGGACTGTGCTACGCCCCTCTCCAGCCTTCTCATCGTGGCTTCATCGTATGCCGCGGCCGCGACGGGAATGTCCCGTTCTAAGTTGGAACCACCTGGACCGTATATGCTCATGATTAATATGTATATATATATTAATGTTTAATCGGTTATTTCGAGAACGACCGAAATCGGGTAATAGTTATTCAACTTTCTCGCTTGATCATCGAGAATAGAAATCTTCAACTCGTGGATGTGTCCCGATTCCAAAACTTTCATCTCGGGGTGTGGGAAGTCTAATGTCACAGTCTCCCCAAAGAAACAATCGCTGGCGGGCACAGTTTTTAGTAATGTGCTGGGAGCGCCGTCTACCAGGTTTGTGCGATGTGTTCACCCGATCCAGGTGCACCCCGAGACCCCGAGAGTTTTTGTGAAGGCAAAGTTCACTGGGGTATCGCCGCGGTGCTCGCCCACGGGGAAGACAAATTTCAACGGGAATTGAATCCCTTCGTCCTCGTTGTAAGGGGGTGCAAATTTAAATCCTAACATTGAGGCCAACCCCGGAGTGATCTTTAATTTTTTATCAACGGACAATGTCGCGAGTCCCGTGGCTTTTGAGACTGTGAGAGTGCCATAACCAGGTATATTCGTCGCGATTAAACCTTGGACATCTCCGAAACCCCAAAGGCCAGGATGTAATGTGAAACTGATTCCCTAAGGGTTTTAAGCAATTCTGCAGGATTATCGGAGTTCATTAGATCTATATCATCTCCGGAATAGATTCCCTCTAACCGTTCAATGTTTTTCCACCCAACCGTGAAGGTGATTGATCTGAGGCCTACCCGGCGTTTTCCACAGCAGTTGTCGATCGACTTTTGAAGTTCACAACTCTCATTTTGAACATTAGTGATAGAAGCAAACATAATAATAATATCTTTTAATGGATACCCAAGCATTTAGCTTTAACTCTAATGCAAAGTACGCGGTCGGAGGTAAATACACACAAAAGGACGTTGTTGACCACCTTGTACACCCAACTGTAATGGTTAGACCAGACAGTGGCTTTGTCACCAATTTTCCTAACGCGTTTGAGAAATATAGGCTGCCAAAGATTATTACGATGGAGGCTGTGAACGGGTGGAAAGCAACACCGATGCAGTTTTTGCAGAATCAGCTAAATTTCGCTGTATGGTGCGCAACAGCCGGATGTGGAGTTTCGCATCAAGACCATATGGCATCTAAGAATGTCATGCTCCGAAGTGTCTACAACTTTCACGCGTATTATACTATTAGGAGGATTATCAAAGAACTAGGTATTTCACTACCTCAAGACGACGGCTGGGATCCAATTTCCAACACATACGATTCGTGGGGCGTTCGAAAGACTGTGTAACGAATTTAACATTTCAAAAGATGCGGACTGGAGACAGAAGTATTTTCTAACAGCACTGGCCTCGGGGGACGTTCTCATCGTCAGTCGGAATTGGCGCAGATGATTTTAGACACGTCACTGGTGCCACTCACGGAACGCCGGGAATTTTGATCCAGCGACGATGACCTTCGGGCCCGAAGTATCTGGAGGTAGACGCTGTGGAGTATCATCTTGTATTTGGTTGCCTCCGAAACGAGCTCATATAGACTACATACAGCAGGATTCCGGGGTTCAGACCGCGTGGAGTACCTTTATGTTAGATAAGGGAATGGGATTCACGCAGGCTGGGGTTTCTCGTCTCAACGATTCCATTCGCACGTACGTTTGGGCTATCCTCGGTGCCCAAAGCAAACTCGCAGTTCTATAATAGGAGTCGGAACGGCGTTTGACGCGCAAAAACAGTTCTTGGTACTTGTCGAGGACGCCATCTCAGCTAAGGTGGACCTGGAGAAGGGGCGATCAAGAATTATCAAGACGTTTTACAGAATGCTAGTACCCCAGTAGACTACGTATTTGGTATAGGTCTTTATATGGCGCCGAGCAATATGATACTACGAGACGACCCGGTTGACGGTTACAATAATCAGATCGTAATCGCCACCGCCAATCAAAAAATCGGCCACAACGGGAACGTGAACGTGGATATCATCAAGCGCACCCCCAACAGCGGAAGCGATTTCATAAAACCCCCAATTCACGAATCGGATACACCCACCTCAATTCATGAATCAAGTTCATTTAAACCCGTTGTTCCACCCGCGGAAACACCAATCATGAACACTGTTGACATTGGAAGCACAACCCACGAGGAGGAGAAATTAGGACTCGTCGTTGCCCTCGTGGCAATCGGACTACTTGCGCTTTGGATTTAGGAACTCTCGGGAGGCTAAAAGTAGGAGACCAGCGATTGCCACGATTAAAGCCCAAGTATTATTGGCGAGCCATCCGACCGTTTTTGATAATATAGATAACAAGAAGGAGAGGATACCTCCTATCAACCCGGGCAGCGCGGCAGCCAATTTTCCTGCTAATTTAGCCAAGAGATTGGCGAGGGCTTTTAGTTGTTTTTTTATCCATTCTTTGGCTCCACCGGATGGAGCTGGTGCTGGCGCTGGTGCTGGCGCTGGTGCTGGCGCCGGTGCTGGTGCCGAACCACCCGTGATAGATAGAACTAGAGACGATATAGATAGAATTAGGGTCGATATAATCATGGTGAAAGCTGCGATGATGGTTACTATCGTGACGCCCTTCTCTCTGAACAGAGTGCGAAGACGTTCACCGAGTGTCGTGTCCTCGTTCAGGACCCTCGAGATTGTTTCGCGGCTCCGACTTAATTGACCGGAAAGCGTCTCACGGTTAGTCGAGGCAGCCTCCAAGCGAGCTTCTCTTTCATCCCGCAACGACCGCAGGAGTTTGTTGATTCGCTCGGTAGATTCTCTAGATTCTTTATTTTTCTTTCTTCTAGAGCGATATGTTCGTCCAGCGCTGAGAGTTTGGAGAGGTTATTGACCAGTTCGCCCCGGGTTGTTTGCAGAACCTTATCGAGTCCCCGGAGTTCGCGAAGAGGTAACGGTGGGTCAAACTTCGTGCCGTTTATTTCGTTGACCGTGGTTTCAATCGTGTTAATAGCGTCGGTGGCTACGCGAGGTATTGCTGAGCTCGATCGTTTCTATAGTGGCGGCCGTCTTCGCCAGCGTTTCGTCGGTATCCTGCATGGTTTTTATCATTTTTTTAGGCACCCGCGACCGGTTCCCGATCAATCCGAGAGCTCGAGCGAGGTCTGCTCCATATCGGCTCACTGAAGAGGCCCTGAGGAACCGGTTCGGGTCGTTCTTGAACGTCAGCAACTTCCAGTACTTGCCCCATTTAACCCACAGGTCTCCTCTTTTAGTGCTGCGGAACTCCAACGTGGCCTTGATGCCGTGTTTAGACACTTCACTCTCCCACCGTTTCACCAGAGAATCCGTTTCCCTGATAGGAGCCAGCTCATTCTTAGAGATCCCCGCAGGAATATCGGCACCGCCCGCCCATGCCGGAGTTTCGGGTGGGGCCTCCCACATATAGCTAACACCACCAGCAGCTGAAGTTCTTGGTGTATCTATGAAGGTCGTTTCGTCGAAGTCATTGTCATCATCATCATCGAGGTAATCGTCTCGATCGAAATCGTCCATACCAATATCGAGACCAGCCATCTTTATAATAATAATTATTATATTAAAGACAAAACCATACAGGTTTAATAGATTATGTCTTCGAGTCAATACGGTCGCAAACTCAATCCATACCGCAGACTGCGGGAGCCCCTCGGGGCAAAAGGCGTGAGACAGAGTGTCGTTATTACGAACAACCCATCGACGATCGACCAGAACCAGCAACTCTTAGTTCGCTTCCCCAACCTCGGAGCTAGCGACGTCATTACGCCGGGGACTGTTCGCCTCGCTTTCACTATTTCGCTTACATCGACGGACGCGGACTGAACCATCGTTCAGAACCTGGGTCGCGCCATCGTCAAGAAGACCATGGTAAAGATTTCTGGTAATGAGGTGTTGTCGATCGATGACAGCGACGTCTACCATTGCTACCAGGACCTGTGGAAGACGGCACAAGAGCGCGAAAATGCAGTATATCAAGGTATTGACACCAGCCGAAATAGGAACGTAACCAGACTTAGAATCGGGGCTGGTGACAAGGTAGATAACATCGCGAGTGACAACGCGGTCGCGGCCGCTTACGGCAACCGATTCTACATCCCGCTCGACTTTGAGTTGCTGGAGAGTCACATGCCCTACTATCAGAGTGCTTTGGCTGACCGCCTCGAATACGAACTAACGTTCAATGACTACGGCCGAGTTCTCTTAGCCACTGACATGACATCGAAGTATACGATCGACAATGTTTCGCTGGAGTACGACATGGTCACGATGCCCGAACTCGCGCGATTGATCAGAACCCAGTATATCGGCGCGTTGTTGCTATACTTTACGACCGAGTTTCTTCGCCACCGCAAGATGACGAAAGACAAAAGCGAAACATTGTGGAATATTAATGTCAACGTACCCGCGCGCTCGATGAAAGGTATACTGTGTGTTCGAGGAGGGTCGGTTCGCGCTCGGTGCTAGAAAATCCGACAAATTTTATAACCCCAAAATCACGAAGGTAGAGGTGACAATCGAGGGATTACCCAATCAACTCTACAGCGCGGGGTCGCGCGCAGCACAGCAGTGGGACGAAGTAGGAAACATTTTTCTTCCGGTTCTAAGCGTTCCCCGGAGGTTGCCGCGGTTGCCAAAGACCTGCAGCTCTCGGACGTCTCCCTCGCGGATTTCCTGACTACCAAATACGCGTTATGGCTAGACATGCGAACCAGCGACGACGACCAAATGCACGGTAGCGGACACCAAGTTGAGAACGCTAGCGAGGGTGTGACGATCCAGATAACCAAAGAGGCGGATGGAGCTGGCACATTGAACGTGTACTTATATATATTTACGGACACGCAACTCAACATCGAAGATGGCCGATACGTATCAGCGATGTACTAAAAATCAATACCAATTCGCGATTGGAGATGCACACTCTGCTATAATATGTGGGCAAACAGGATGCGGAAAAACGGTTTTCATCCTCGACTTACTCGAGGGCTCTTACCACGATGCCTTTCGTCACATTGTGATCCTATGTCCCACTGTGCGGCACAACGAGACTTATCAGCGGCGCCCTTGGATATGGACCGACCCTGAGGTATACGTTATTGACCCCGGCGACAGGCTTCACGGTTGGCTGCGTGTCTTCTATCAAATATTCCAGGGAGAGCCCACCCTATACGTGATTGACGATTGCTCGGCCAAAGCGGCGATGACCAAAAAGAAGGACATGCTCTCTGAGCTCGCATTTTCTGGCCGCCATGCGAGACAAAGCGTATGGATCTCCACTCAGAAGTACAACGCCGTCCTAAAGGATCTGCGCGAGCAAACGAAATGGGTCGCCCTCTTTCACTGCAAGGACCGAGACTCATTCGATGACTGTCTTCGAGAGAATGACGTTATCCCAACGCGCGAGGAGCGCCTGGAGGTTCGACAGATGCTTTCGGAAACTAAGCACGCCAAGCTTCTGTTAAAGACCGATCAACCGACTGCTTACGAAGTTATCAATTAATAATTAATAAATTACAAAAACAACAAAATTACTGATCAACCAACCTCTTAATATAATGTAATTAGCAAAAATTCTTAGCAAAATTCTTAGCAAAATTCTTAGCAATTTCTGAACAACCAACCAACCTCTTATATAAAGCAAATGCTTAGCAAAATTCTTAGCAAAATTCTTAGCAAATTCTGCACAATTTCTGAACAACCAACCAACCTCTTATATAATGTAATTAGCAAATTCTTAGCAAATGCTTTGCAAATTCTTATCAAATTCTGAACAAAATTCTTAGCAAAATTCTTAGCAATTTCTGAACAACCAACCAACCTCTTATATAAAGCAAATTCTTAGCAAAATTCTTAGCAATTTCTGAACAACCAACCAACCTCTTATATAATGTAATTAGCAAATGCTCAGCAAATTCTTAGCAAAATTCTTAGCAAAAATTCTTAGCAACCAACCTCTTATATAATGTAATTAGCAAATTCTTAGCAAATGCTTTACAAATTCTTATCAAATTCTTATCAATTACTGATCAACCAACCAACCGCTTATATAATGTAATTAGCAATTACTGAATAAATGCTGGAGCAATTGCTGAACAATGTTGAACAATGCTTAACAAATACCAACCTCTTATATAATGTAATTAGCAAATTCTTAGCAAATGCTTTACAAATTCTTATCAAATTCTTATCAATTACTGATCAACCAACCAACCGCTTATATAATGTAATTAGCAATTACTGAATAAATGCTGGAGCAATTGCTGAACAATGTTGAACAATGCTTAACAAATACTTAACAACGCTGAGAAAATGCTTAACAATGCTGAGCAATTGCTAAGAATTTGTTGTTCCGCTGCTAGCTTTATTGTGAGCATAACGGTGATCATAAGTATCTGGTGGTGCGCTTGGCAATATGTTAGACTTATGAGACTCGTAAGAAAATAATTAAATTAATTTTAAGAAAAATGAACTGCGACGAACTTCTCGATCAGCTAATGGAAGAAACAGTCGCTCCGGGACTAAAAAGAAACTGTAGGAACACCCTGTCAGCACGGCTGCCGATACGGTCCCGAAAGAAAATGAAAACGCGGCGCGACGTGAGCGGTTGGCTGCGCTGGTTGCTGGGGGACAATCGGAGCATTATCTCGGTAGGAGTCTCTCAGTTTGTCAGGTGGATAAGATGTCGGATGCGGAGGTCGATAAAATGTACGCGCGATACGAATCCAAATTAGGTGCGGAGATGACGAAAACTCTCGGATCGGCGGCTATTCATTTGTATGCAACCGCCGTTAGTATACTTCTCCCTATACCAGACACCGCGGGATTGATTGGCGATCTAGAGACCGACCCTTTTATAGGACACATTCTTAGAACAGCCTGCTGCTCATTTTATCACAAGTTTGGAATGTACTTAGCTCCGCTGACAACCGCGTTGATCACGGGTAAACACTGTCAATTTGGACATATATGTCCACGAACTATAAGCCCTAATAATAATGACACAAGACGCACCGCGAGATGACGGTGTTGAACCCGATTGCTCCAACACAATTGAACCCGAGTGTTACTCCGCCACTGGATGACATTCAGCGTATAAAAAATCCCAAAAGACAGGCGGCTGGGAGTGCGGCTGCTGCCACATGAAAAGTTAAACAAGATAAAATACTCGCCGAGCTTCGAGAGGCCAAACGGTCGTTGCAATCGGAGACAGAGACGACAAAACACCCGGTGGCAGCTGTTTCTCCCCCAATCGCTATTGGATTGGAACCGATTGCTCCAACTGATTGGATCCCGTGGGTTGTTGTTGTTGGTGGTCTGTCAGTTGTGGGCACCCTGTATGTGCTTTACCGTTTCAACAACAGATCATCAACGAGGCTGAAATTGAAAAAACAACCCCAACACTGTTGGACGCGATTCGATACAATCGTTGAGGGATGCGCCCCATTTAAACATTAAACTGCGATCCTTTTTATATGCAATAATGGCTGAACAAGATGGTAAAATGTTAGTGAATGCGCTTTATCACGCCGTGGTGATATCGGGTTTCAGTATCGGGTATGCTCAAATATCAAAGAGGGTCTTAGGAGGGTCCGCTCCCAAATTGGACTTTACTTTTAGAGACGTAGGGCTCGCGACCTTAGATGTAGCGGCCGCAGTTTGGACCCGAGATTATCTAGTTAAAGCTGGAATTCTACCCGTTAATATATGGAAATAAAAATGGCTTCGATCGCAATAATGATAGGTGGTGCGCTCGTAAACGCATTGGCTTTCAGCGGTAGCAACTATTTCTTCTCTAAACTGAAAAGCTCGGACGCGGATGAGGAGCGCGAGCGTCACGATTTAGCCGAAGAACAACTCAAGAGTGCAGACGCAGCATGGTCGAAAAAAACGAACCGCACATCTGGACTGGGTCATAACGAAGAGCTTCGCCGCGAGAATCACGCCGCACAAACTTTCCAGAACGTTGAAGAAGCCAACCGCGAGTACGCGCTGGCATATCCGCAGAGAAGTCTCGCGCCGCTGGATCGTGAGCCCCAACTTTCAGATTTCTATGTACCGTCAGAGACCCAAAAAGACCGCGAGATCGCGTTCATCGTCGTAGGAATGGGTGTGGTGGGTCTCGTCGGCTACTATATTCAATCGAAAATTTTAAATTAATTATTTTTTTTACAAAATTCTTAGCAACCAACCTCTTATATAAAGCAAATTCTTAGCAAAATTCTTAGCAAATTCTTAGCAATTTCTGAACAACCAACCAACCTCTTATATAATGTAATTAGCAAATTCTTAGCAAAATTCTTAGCAAAATTCTTAGATTCTTAGCAAAATTCTTAGCAAATTCTTAGCAACCAACCTCTTATATAAAGCAAATTCTTAGCAAAATTCTTAGCAAATTCTTAGCAAAATTCTTAGCAAAATTCTTAGCAATTTCTGAACAACCAACCAACCTCTTATATAAAGCAAATGCTTAGCAAATTCTTAGCAAAATTCTTAGCAAATTCTTAGCAAAATTCTTAGCAAAATTCTTAGCAAAATTCTTACCAACCAACCTCTTATATAATGTAATTAGCAAATTCTTAGCAAATGCTTTGCAAATTCTTATCAAATTCTGAACAATTACTGATCAACCAACCAACATATTTTATTTTTTTTTTATATGACGAGTGCGTGTTGGAGATTGTCCGATATATTATAATACTTCGCATTACGATGAACACGCGCGAACTTGATACCAAACTAACGCGCAAGCTGGCGAATACGTACTATAGCCCACGCGGCTACTGGAAGGGACTCGCGGCCATCAAGAACCTCGCGGCAGCGACCAAGGTTTCAGAAAACGCCACCAAGGAATGGCTCAAGAAGCAGGCCATCTGGCAGATATATTTACCCGCGCCTCACAATATTCCGCGCCCGAAATTCGACGTGCCGGTGCCGAACCAAGTTCACCATTATCTAAACACAAAGTTTCTGTCAGACGCGGCCGCGTCAACATCCACCGGGACCAGGGAATCGTGGAGCGTTTCAATCGAACCCTGGCTGAGAGACTGTTCGGTCACCAATACGCCAAAGAACTCGTAGACCCTCATACGCGATCGACCGAGTGGGTGACAAGACTGCCCGCCGTGGTCTCCGCACTGAACGGAGAGGTGACCAGATTGATAGGTAAGAAGCCCGTAGATGCTATCAAGTTAAAAAGGGTGACGAGCGAGCCCTCTGCCGTCTCGCGCGGGCGACCCGTTGGTTTAGAGGAGCAACGGCTTCCATCAGATATTTGCCGTCCGCTACCTCTATCAACCGGGAGAGCTCGAAGGTGGCAGCCGCCGCGCGACTGATCCCGTGTGGTCTCTCAATGTATATCATCTAGATCGATCTATTACCAAGCCCGATGAGCCCGTGCTCTACTATTTAGATGGTGGTGGTCCATCTCGTGGGTTTGTTCGCGAAGAACTTCTTATGGTGCCTTCTGACACCCAGCTACCCCCGGATCGTTAGAGAGGTTCCGTATGTATTCCGTCCGATAACACGCGTCTTTTATCGTAGTACGCCGAGAGTCCTAATTTTCGTTGACTGTACGTTTTCATAACGCCGTCTTTCATTTTAAATCCTCTATTTTGCGCAACATCTATAATGTGTTTTCCATCTTCTGTAGTTTCGCTTAGTACTCGTTTATATTTGTCCCAATTTAAATCGTTAGTTCTCTTGGACATTCCTTTCTCGCGGAGTTTTTATTAATAGAGTTAATTTTTTCTACGAAATAACATTTACTCAGATAACGCTATCGCCCTATCTCCGCTAAATTCCATTTTGAAAAGTCCTGGTTCTCTATTACTCCATTTATCCCAAGCCAACCATTTCTTTTTTTCTTTTTCAAACTCGTCTAGTAAGTTAGGTCTAATCAATTCCTCTATCGTTTTTCAACTAACTCCTATATACATACTATCCGTGTCCATCTGTATTAATTCGAAGTCTTCCCTTTTTACGTATTTGTCTAGAAATTCGTAGTAAAATTCCAACATTCTCAATTTAGCGTGTTGATAAACCGCTATTCCGCAGTGGAATGGTCTCTTTACCGCACACCTGGGTTTTCGGGAAGATATTTCGTACGCATCTCCTATCTCTTCCAAATCGTCAAAATACGCGGATCTTAATGCTTTGTCAACACAGGTTTCGTCTCGCGTATATGTCGTATTTAAATGTCTCTCCGTTGCCTCTATCATTTTTCCGCAACACGAGTTTCCTAATAATTTCATTATATCCGCCACCGGTTTCTTATTCGGTTCTACATCCCCCGTTTCGTCTTGCGGCTGTAACTTCTTTAGCGAACCATTCGAAGGGTTTACCACTAATATAATCTATAACACGATGAACTCCCGTTATTTCTAGGCCGTGTTTTAAATACCATTTCAACAGTGGCGCGTACAGCAATACTTTAGTGGCCGACATAGATCCCACCAATTTTCTTCCGTTTCCTCTAGTTCGGCCAGTATCTGTTAAATATTTTAACATGTGCGCGGGAACTTCATCAACCTCTACTTCTCTGTTTATAAAAAGTGGAGACATTTCGGAAAACTTATCTTTTAAGTCGTGTGGAACTTCTATATCCACCTCCGCAAACCCAAACCAGTCTCCGGATAAAACCCTTTTACTAAACTTTTTAATAAGTTTAGGGTTATGTGGGTTATCTATATGATGTATAGTTTCTTTTCCGCACGGCATCTCTTTACTTAACGTAGATAAATATAACGCGTTCGCGTCGTACCCCAAAACAGCCTCGCAAGGTTTGGAACCCACTCTAATATTTGAAACACCGGCTTCCACATATCGCGTAAATACTATCGATGGACCACCAACTAGAGCGTCTTTCATCATTTTGTATGTTTCTTCTTTCGGTGCGCATAGAGCATCCTCCTGTATAATCGTCTTCGAAGATTTTTGTTCTTTAATGGTTCCTCTCAATAAATATTGTATAGCCACACCCGGTAGTGTTACCGCGTCTTTGAAGATATCTACACCCCTGTGTTTATAAAATTCACACATTTTCCCCACAGCTTCTAGGAACGGTGCTACATCTAAATCGTTATAATATTTCAACCAATCTCTGAAAGTTTTCATATTATTTTCTTCGAAAATTCTACGACATTTACTTAATTCTGTTTGTCGTAGTAACATTTTCCCAGATAGTTTGGAATACCAATTCTCTATATCCGGTAGTCCCGGGTAATCCAGTTTGTCTGTAGAATCGAACCACTCGTAAGGAAAGAAAGATTTCTGTCCTTTGCAGTCGTAGGCTTTTATCCAACTATCGTAACTTACACCGGGTCCTAGATAAAGTATTACATCAAGAAATCTAAACTCCGGAGTAAATAGAAATATTGTCGCGCTCGCCCTTTTTCCGACCATTACTTTCTTCGTTGTTGATGACAGTTCGCCTACTAAATATTTCTTTATTAAGTTTATATCGTACTTACTGCTGTTAAAACCTATAACCGGTACTTGATCTATCCACTGTTTGATCTGGGCGATTTGTTTTTCGCGTAAATATTCCGTATTAAATTCGTATCTCGACCATACTTCTTCTCTTATAGCTTTTCCCCTGACTTTCAAATCTTCTGCGAATTTTTCTATAAGTTTTGCGGGATCTTTATCACAAATATGAGTTACCGTTCCTGATAAATTATCTCCTATACTAACGCTTACCGGAACGTGCTCAGCTTCGTACTCTAAACTATTACCGGTAGTTTCAACTTCTGGCTGGAGATACGCCTCAAAATCGTATACTATCTGATATGGATAAAGAGTAGTGTCGCAACCGATCTTTATATCTTTACCCGTTCTTTGAAATTCGCATTCCCACATAACTACTAGGTTGAATTCTTTGCTTTTTCTAATAACTTTATCTCTTCTCATTGTGGATGCGCGTTCTTCTTTTTTATGCTTTGCATGAATCTCACACCCGTGCCAGTAACAGCCGTGATATTGATATACGGTATTGGTTTCTGGACAGTATCCATCTACCGGAGCTCCTAAAATCCATCTTTCACCTCCGTGTCCACACTGTTTGTGGTGAATGTGAATTCCCTCCCGCTTTTCCACAGAGTACATCCAATCGATCGCGCCATAACTGTTAGAACCTTTTGGGTAGAACGCTTTCTCGAACGACGAACGTGGGCGCTCTAAATAAATTACCATCGCATATTACTTTTGTCTCACCTCTCATACATGTTGGTCCGTGTCTCTTCATATTACTCGCTTTCGTGAATTTCTGTTTGCAATTATTGCAGGCGTAAATTTTTAGATAGGTTTTTAAGGTTTTTTATCAGAAATGCGTGATTATTAAACAGTCCTATTGTCATTGGTTTATTACCTATCGCATCATAGTGCGCTGGTACCTTTTTCAACCACCATACGCCACATTCGGTGGGTTGATATACTTCTATACCGATTTTAAAAAACTCTTCAACCTTTTTCAGATCGAAAAAAGGAATTGGTGAAACCACCTTACTACCGAAATATTGCTTACTAAGTTCTTTCGCTTTTTCCGTACATCTGTCGGGTCTGATCTTTTTATCAAGGTGCATAGCTAAACACCTGAACAGACAAAGGTCGTCATTATACTTATCTAAAGAATACATACCTTTTCTATTCCTCAACCATTCTGGAAGTTCTCCTCCCGCCGCTTCTTTGGATTGTAGTCCCAAATATATTACCCTACTACCCTGTATTAACTTTACAAAAAACCTCTACCCATCTTACAAACTTCCACTTTGTATTCGGTCTGTCTATTTTATCGGACATTATTCGTGTTTGCTCCTTATCTGACAGCCATTTTTTAACGGTTTTCATTGATGATAGTGGTTCGCTACCACCGAGATTTTTGTGGAAATATTATAGTTTTAGGTTTTCCATTTTTAGTTTCCTCCATAGTTCTAGCTTGTAAGAATATGAATATCTCAAATAAAAATTTGTTGTTAGATACGGAGCGATTTTATCGGACATGCGTTCAGACTCGTTAATGTCAATGTTTTTACGAAAGGATAATGCAACTACCCGTCTTCCCTTTTCTACCTTTTCCAATGTTTCATCGTGAGCCCCCAATATTTCTTCACCTTTTTCCACTATCGCGCTAACGATAGATTTTTTCTTATTATTTGGGTTGCCTGTGTGTCTAATTTGGGACAAATTATTTGTGCTTGAAGGTTTGATTACACTAGCCCTTAACCCCGCAATACTTTCTTTTTGAATTCTGTTACCAACTTCCTCCGCTTTGGATATATCATTAAAGGCTCCTCGTTTGTGGGCGCGGGTAAACCGCTTCATAAACGCCTCATTCTTTGTGGAGTTTATCAGATTTGTCAACCCCTAACTCTCAACCGTTTACTGTAAGTAATCCCTAGAGATTCGGCTTCTCTTCTCAAACTTTCTAGTTCTGGCGTTATCATATTTTTCTGTAATATACTTTTGTATAACCTATGAGATTTATCTGTTCAATTGGACATGAATAATTTACACATGATGTTTTTTCATGTCCAATTAAACATAAACATATACATATATATCAAAAAAAAAAAAATGGAGTGTGCTACTTGTTGTAAGACTTTTGCTTGTAAAGACTATCTACGAAGACATATATCGAGACGTAGAAAGTTTCCTTGTGTCGCCCCACAATTTCAATGCCCCAGATGCCCCTGTAAGTTCGTTAGTGCCCAAACTCTTTGTAGACATAAGCAACTACGCTGCCCTGTGGCTAGGGGGGGAACGTGGTAGACTAGAGTTGGTAGAGTTAGTTGCTGATCTTCAAGCTAAATTAGACCTATTGGGGGAGAAACAACTCTGAATAAACATTTTCTTCATACGGAAGATTCAAATAAATCACTAATTTCTTCCGTTTCTTCGTAGAAAAACGTATCCGTAAACGAATCTTTGATTTTAAACAGTTTTATAAAATTAGCTCCATTCTCTTCAACTAGTCGTTTGTCGATCCTATTTAGTCGCCTCATTTCGCGAATTTGGCTCTTATAATTTCTACATAATTTTCGGGATAATATTGAAAATGCAACTCTTTTATCGGCGCGTAATAAATTACGCTGATATTTCATGTAATCTATTTTACATAATGATTTCATTTTATAGTAAAATTCGTCAACAAGGTCATTACAAAATTCCACTTCCCATTCTATTACTTTATCCATTTTGTTATAATGTTTTGTTATAACCTATGAGATTTATCTGTTCAAATGGCAGTGAAAAACACATGATGTATTATGACACCAATTGTCACGGTTTTTTTACAAATTATTAATAATTTTTCAATATATTAGCTATAGTGGAGGAGGAAAATGCCGTGTTGAAAAATAAATATGACAACGACACGAAAACAAATCCGTTTTAAGACTATAGTTTTATCTGTTCAATTAGGGAAAACGTGATGTATTTATGACACCAATTGTCACGTTTTTTTGTGTTGGTGACCAGTTTGTGCTATTGGACGAAACGGTGTTTTATCGGGGGTGGTGGTGGTAGTATATAGGAGTGAAAATGATGCCACCGTTAGGTGGTATCATTTTGACTCCCTATATACTACTACATATGAAAGTCGAGTACGTATGAATGTAAACGACTGGTGCGAATGGACAACCGACTACATGTAACAACAGAAAATGGACACTTGCAGATTTTGACCAGCATTGAGAAAGATCTTTGATTGTTCTCACGCAAAGTTCTATCACGGTACATTATTTATATCCGTCTGGTATAAGCAGCAATGACGCCTTACTGGATTGTTGTGAACAGCATATCCCCAGATCAGAGTGCGCAATGCGCAGGCTGATATGGGGATATGCTGGCCACATATGTGGTAAAGCTCTGTTTATCAGATGGGTTGAGAAATATTGATAGATGTTGTATTTATTGGAGCGTTAAAAACTATTGATCTGATGGCCGGGTATTGAAAAAAGAAACTCTGAGGAGATTTCACTAACTAAAGGTGCTCGATTTTAAAGGCACTGTGCTTCAGATGATGTCACAGATATCAAATATGTAAGTTATAGTTCACATATTGAATATTTAATAAATTAATTTCGAGCGAGCGCTAGCGAGCAAAAAATAGGCTTATTAAAAATTCAATATGTGAACTATAACTTAACTTGATTTCGAATCGCTATACTAGTATGTGATTTTTTTTGTAATTTTAAATCGATATGACCGGCATTTGCGAAGTAACCAAACATGTTTCAGATACATGGATATGTGCAAATCTTCGGGACACTAACCCTGAACTAATTTCAAAATATATTTGCTCTGGGTATAGCAGAATATTTGACATACATTCAGATATGCCAACAAATATGTCATTTTTCTGGTCTGTTTTTGTGTAATATAAATCGATATGACCGACATTTGCGAAGTAACCAAACATGGTACAGACACATGGATATGTGCAAATATTCGGGACACTAACCCTGAACTAATTTCAAAATATATTTGCTCGGGGTAGCGCAGAATATTTGACATAAATTCAGATATACCGAAAAGAGGGCTATTCATTGGTGTGTTTTTTTTGTAATGTAAATATGACCGACATTTGCGAAGTAACCAAACATGTTATAGACACATGGGTATGTGCAAATTCTCGGGACACTAACCCTGAACCATGGTCAAAGTATATTTGCTCGGGGTAGCGCAGAATATTTGAATATGTCATTTTTCTGGTCTGTTTTTGTGTAATATAAATCGATATGACCGACATTTGCGAAGTAACCAAACATGGTACAGACACATGGATATGTGCAAATATTCGGGACACTAACCCTGAACTAATTTCAAAATATATTTGCTCGGGGTAGCGCAGAATATTTGACATAAATTCAGATATACCGAAAAGAGGGCTATTCATTGGTGTGTTTTTTTTGTAATGTAAATATGAACGACATTTGCGAAGTAACCAAACATGTTATAGACACATGGGTATGTGCAAGTTCTCGGGACACTAACCCTGAACCATGGTCAAAGTATATTTGCTCGGGGTAGCGCAGAATATTTGACATAAATTCCGATATACTGAACAATAAGGCTGTTTTTATTTTGGGTGGGGAGTGGGTGTGGGATTGCAATGTAAATCAATATGACCGAAAGTTGCGAAGTAACGAAATATGTTACAGACATATGGATAGGTGCTGAATGCTGAACTAATTTCCCAAAAAAAAATTCTCTGGGTAGAGCAAAATATTTAGATATACCAAAAAATATGTCATTTTTGGTCTGTTTTTGTGTAATATAAATCGATATGACCGACATTTGCGAAGTAACCAAACACGTTACAGACACATGGATAGGTGAAAATCTTCGGGACACTAACCCTGAACTAATTTCAAAGTATATTTGCTCGGGGTAGCGCAGAATATTTGACATAAATTCAGATATACCGAAAAGAGGGCTATTTTTTGGTGTGTTTTTTTTTGGTAATGTAAATCGATATGACCGACATTTGCGAAGTAACCAAACACGTTACAGACACATGGATAGGTGAAAATCTTCGAGACACTAACCCTGAACTAATTTCAAATATATTTTCTCGGGGTAGCGCAGAATATTTGACATAAATTCAGATATACCGAAAAGAGGGCTATTTTTTGGTGTGTTTTTTTTTGGTAATGTAAATCGATATGACCGACATTTGCGAAGTAACCAAACACGTTACAGACACATGAATAGGTGAAAATCTTCGGGACACTAACCCTGAACTAATTTCAAAATATATTTTCTCGGGGTAGCGCAGAATATTTGACATAAATTCAGATATACCGAAAAGAGGGCTATTTTTTGGTGTGTTTTTTTTTGGTAATGTAAATCGATATGACCGACATTTTCGAAGCCAAACATGTTACAGACACACGGATACGTGCAAATTTTCGGGACACTAACCCTGAACTAATTTCAAAATATATTTCACCGAGGAACATTTGACATAAAATCAGATATACCGAAAAGTAGGGTTATGTTTGTGTGTATTTTTGTAATGTAAATCGATATGTCCGACATATACACCGAAAGTTTCAGGACACTAACCCTGAACTAATTTCAAGATATATTTGCTCGGGGTAGTTCAGAATATTTTACATAATTTCCGAAATACCGAAAAATAAGGCTATTTTTGATGTTTTTTTGTTTGTAATGTAAATCGATATGACCGACATTTGCGAACCAACCAAATATGTTACATACCCATTGATAGGTGCAATTCTTCGGGACACTAACGCTGAACAAATTTCAAAGTATATTTTCTCGGGGTAGCGCAGAATATTTGACATAAAAATTCCGATATAGTGAAAATAGGTCTATTTTTGTGTGTTTTTTTTTTGGTAATCGATAAGACAGACTTTTGCGAAGTAACCAAACATGTTACAGACACATGTATATGTGCAAATCTTCGGGAGACTAACCCTGTACTAATTTCAAAATATATTTTCTCGGGGTAGAGCAGAATATTTGACATAAATTCCGTTATACCGAAAAATAGGGTTATTTTGGATGTTTTCTTGTAATGTAAATCTATATGGCCGAAATTTGCTCAAGTAACCAAGCATGTTACAGACACCTGGATATGTGCAAATCTTCGGGACACTAACCCTGAAGTAATTTCAAAATATATTTGCTCGAGGTAGCGCAGAATATTTGACATAAATTTTTGTTATGGCGAAAGATAGGGCTATGTTTTGGGGTTGTTTTCTTTGCAATGTAAATCGATATGACCGGCATTTCCGAAGTAACCAAACATGTTACAGACACATGGGTATGTGCAAATTCTCGGGACACTAACCCTGAATCAAGGTCAAAGTATATTTGCTCAGGGTAGCGCAGAATATTTTACATAAATTCCGATATACTGAAAAAATAAGGCTATTTTTTTATTTTATTTTTTTTGGGGGAGGGTGGGGGGGGGGGGGGTTGTGTAATGTAAATCGATATGATCGACAGTTGCGAAGTAACCAAATATGTTACAGACACATGGATAGGTGCTGAATGCTGAACTAATTTCAAAATTATTTTCTCTGAGTAGAGATACATGTATACCGAAAAATAGATCGATTTTTTGTCTTTTGTTTGTAATGTAAATCGATATGACCGACATTTGCGAAGTAATTAAACATGTTAGAAACACATGGATATGTGCAAAATTTTTGGACACTAACCCTGAACAAAATTTCAAAATATATTTACTCGGTGTTCAGATACATTTGTATGCCGAAAAATAAGGCTATTTGTATGTGTGTTTCTTTGTAATGTAAATCGATATGACCGACATTTGCGAAGTAACCAAACATGTTACAGACTCATGTGTAGGTGACAATTTTCAGGACACTAACTGCGCTACCCTGAGCAAAAATATTTTTAAGTTAGTTCAGGATTAGTGTTCCGAAAATTTGAAACTTATCCCCGTGTCTGTAGCACCAAATAATAGCCCTATTTTTCGGTATATCGGAATTTATGTCACAGATTCTGCGCAACCCTGAGCAAATATATTTTGAAATTAGTTCAGGGTTAGAGTCCCGATATTTTTCACCTACACATGTGTCTGTAACATGTTTGGTGACTTCGCAAATGTCGGTCGAATTGATTTACATTACAAAATAAAACACACCCAAAAATAGCCATGTTTTTCGGTATATCGGAATTTATATAAAATATTCTGCGCTACCACGAGCAAATATATTTTGAAATAAGTTCAGGGTTAGTATCCAGAAAATTGGCACCTATCCATGTGTATGTAATATGTTTGGTTACTTCGTAAATTTCGGTCATATCGATTTACATTACAAATAAAAAAAAAAGTCGAGAAATAGCCCTATTTTTCGGTATATCTGAATTTATGTCAAATATTCTGAACTACCCCGCGAAAGTATAATTTGAAATTAGTTCAGCGTTAGTGTCCCGAAGATTTGCACCTACCAATGTGTCTGTAACAACTTTGGTAATTTGGCAAATGTCGGTCATATCGATTTACATTACAAAAAACACACACCAACAAATATCGCTATTTTTCGGTATATCGGAATTTATGTCAATTATTCTGCGCTACCCCGAGCAAATATATTTTGAAATTACTTCAGGGTTAGTGTCCCGATATTTTGCACCTTCCCATGTGTCTGTAACATGTTTGGTTCCTTCGCAAATGTCGGTCATATCGATTTACATTACAAAAAAAAAACACCAAAAAAAATAACCATATTTTTCGTTTTCGGTATATCGGAATTTAATTCACGGTTAGTGTCCCAATATTTTGCACCTTCCCATGTATATGTAACATGTTCGGTCATATCGATATACATTACACAAAAACAAAACACAACAACATAGAACTATTTTTCGGTATATCGGAATTTATGTCAAATATTCTGCGCTACCCCGAGAAAATATATTTTGAAATTAGTTCAGGCTTAGTGTTCCGAAGATTTACTTCGGACATGTCGGTATTATCGATATACATTTTACACAACAAAAAAACACCAAAAAATAGCCCTATTATTCGGTATAACGGTATTTATGTCAAATATTCTGCACTACCCTTAGCAAATATATTTTGAAATTAGTTCAGGATTAGTATCCCGAAGATTTGCATATATCTATGTGTCTGTAACATGTTTGGTTACTTCGCAAATGTCGGTCATATCGATTAACATTACAAAAAAACGCACCAAAAGAATAGCCCTATTTGTCAGTATATCTGAATGTATGTAAACTATTCTGCTTTACCCGAGAAAATATGTGACGCGCCAAGCGAAAACCTTCTTTATGGGTAAAAAATGCGAAATTGAGAAAATATGATCCCTCTCGAACAATATGATATATAAACCAATGCTGTATTCAGCTGATAAACCATCTTTCTAGACCAACAAAGATACCTATCTGACGTCACTTTGTTTCAGCGACGTTGTTTTGACACGAGGTACGTTACGTCGTCGTTATCAATATTTGCGGACGGCGGATCGCTCGAGTCGTGACGTTTTCGTGCTACGGTTGTTCTCACACAGAAAGTTCCATCACAATGCACATATTTATCCACTACATGTATATTATTATTAATATATACTTATACTAGCGATATTTCAAAACATTTATATTTAATTTATAAATAGTATAATTGTTACAGGTGAAGGTCTCGATAGCTGTAGAGATCATAGCGGTTTATAAATAAACTGGCTTTAGCGTATCTAAGACTCACCATTTCTGGTGATTTTAAAATAAAATAAAGAAATCATGCACTGTGGTTATCCATGTGTAACTGTTACATTACGCTGTATTAGGGGTCATTTTTTTGTATAAATAAAGTACGTACGAATGGCGTAGATCCTGATGAGACGGCTCGTGAATAGCCAGCTCATCGGGATATACAGTTTGCAAACATTTTGATAAAGGGCAAATGTATGTCTGCCATGCTTAAATAAAAGAGTTCATCTGCAATCCAAAATAAAACAATCAGCATTATCATTCGTCTAGAGCTGTCGTTTCGCAATGTTTCTGTCTTGCGAAAACATGCGAATCGTCTCCTAAAGACATGAGAATCGTCTCGCATTTTCGCCATCTCGCCTTTCGCTTTTGAAAATAAATTTTGCTTTAACCCGAATTATAAAACGCAGTTAACGCAGGGCGACTTACCTTGTGTTACAGACATACAATTCGGGTCAGTTTTGCTCATGCGTGTTGATGAAGATCGCGAAGCAAAAACGCGATCTTCCACCTGTGGGCGAGGTTGCGAAAATGCATGATTGAATATGATAGAATCGCGTGTTTTCGTCTCGAAATCTCTCGATCATACTTCGCATTTTCGCGATCAATCCATGCTCGATATCGCGAGAACACGAGATTGTAACATTTCCCAAACAGGACACGTAAAAATAGTCTTAGGGGATGATTCTCATGTGCTGCTCAAACATGCTTTTATTAAGAAGTAGAATAAATGTGGACACACACCAATACTTCTTGACAAAAAACAACATAGTTTGACAAAAACATGATAATCGTCGTCTTAGGAGAAGATTGTTATGTGCTACCAATACATGTTTATTGGGGGAAAAACATATTTCGATGTGTTATTGGTTACTGCATCGCATCGTCGGTTTTTGCCTTATCTTCTTTTCTGGGATTCTGCACCTCCGACTTTTAAATTTCAGATGTCATAAAGTTATGGAATAATTATGTGCGAAAGATAATTCCAGAACCAAACCTTACTAAATAAAGTTCTATTTTATTCCATGCCTGATAGTGTCCCAAAATGGATAAATATGTGTTGAGTAATTGATCGTAAATGTGTGTCTGTTGACATTGAGTCGGCATGTATCAAATGTCAGATCGGCACGTATGTAACGCCATGACTGTCTTATGTAGGCTTACATCAGTTGGTAATGTGGTCCCGCCATTTGTTAATGTGGTCCCGCCATTTGGTAATGTGATCAAGTCATTTGGTAATGTGGTCCCACCATTTGGTAATGTGGTCCCGTCATTTGGTATTGTGGTCCCTTGGTATTGTGGTCCCGACATTTGGTATTGTGGTCCCGCCATTTGGTAATGTGATCAAGTCATTTGGTAGTGTGGTCCCGTCATTTGGTAATGTGGTCCCGTCATTTGGTATTGTGGTCCCGTCATTTGGTAACGAGGTCCCGTCATTTGATAATGTGATCCCGTCACTTGGTAATGTGGTCCCGACATTTGGTAATGTGGTCCCGTCATTTGGTAATGTGATCCCGTCATTTGGTGCTAACTTCGTTCGGTGCTTACTTCATTCGTGCTAACTTCATTCGGTTGTGCTAACTTCATTCGGTGCTAACTTACTTCGGTGCCAACTTCGTTCGGTGCTAACTTCATTCGGTGGTTCCGGATAAATTCCTGATGCATTATACTGAGGGATTTGACATGTAGCACCGGAAATATCGAGCATTTATATAACTGAGACAGTTCCCGTGAAGAGGGTCGAGTGGGTAGCAGTAGGTCGCGGGGTACCTATTATAAATGTGTTTTTACAGAAATTACACGGGTAACTACTTATGTAACTATTCCACATGTTTTTAACATAGGAAGCCTTCGGTTTTACACAATATTAGCTAATAGTTCAATACCGTTTGGACAGTAGTGACCGCTAGTGAATGTACATATTGAGAAATGGTGATCCGTTTTAATTATATAAATTAATTATGTATCAAGTTAATTACGACTGCTGGATGACTAAATAGCCACGTCTGATGAATAAATAATAAGTTTTATTGTTATTTTGAGAAACATCCCTGACCTCAAAATTATTGATTTACAAATAATGCAATACTATGGCAATACATGCACCAGGCAATACAAATTAAATGCTCTTCGAGTATATTTAAGACATACCTAAATTTTGAAACAATGAAATCTGATTCCTACAATACACTTTCAGTGTGATATATGCGCTTTTTTCGTTATTTGCAGACTTATTATGGGTATACATGATGTTGTAAAGGAATTAATTTGGAAACAACATTTGTGAAGAATATATAAAGTGTTTTATATAACAAGCCTATACTACGCCAGTGGTTTATCTTTGGCGGGGGTAGTCACTCAATTCGTTTTTGCCTATTATGTTCTATCTATTTCTTGTAAATGTTGTCGAAATGCCTTTACTATACATGTATATACAATTACTATTACATGTACTATAAATTTGATACAGGTTTAAACCAACTTTCATGCAAAATCGTTACTTGTATGTTATCCCCGCCATATACACCTAATAGATTTTCACATTGGTGTATATCGCGGGGGTAAATCGATTACCCCCGCCATATACACCTGATAACTCTTCCGGCGGCGGGGGTAATCTATGCACACCTAATTGATGCACCCCGCTGAATTATTAAGTAAGGAAATACATTTATTGGGATTCCTGGTATGATGATGTATGATAGCTATTATTAGCATGATCACCACTGATAAAACACCGTCATTCTTGTTGTTGAACGTGGCCACCAACCGAAGCCATATAGGTCACGATATAAATTTTGGTTAATCCAGCGACGGTGGGGAACTAATGGCTTTGATATCATAGAGCTCCCCGTGTGCGTTCTTGGCAAAAATCTGTTCTCTGCCTCTGTAAACATATTTGTTTCACATCTCTATGATTAAAGGTCACATTACAAACTATCACTTATTTTCTTCAAAATGCTCTAAAAACAACAAAGGCGACTCTAATAACCGATTTCCGGTTCGTTTGTAATTTTCGTGATATTGAGATTTCTCCTATCGCACCTTATCTGACATCTATACAGAGCCATGCAATGAATTGCCCATCGCTTATCTCTCCTGTTACTGCGACCTACTGGCGCGAGGTGGCGCTGTAAAAATAACCGCTATGACGTAGCAGTAGTACAGCTTACCTGATTGGTGAATGAATATTTCTTATATACTATCGTTTGGATTTACGGACATCATTTATTTATTACATAATTTCTTCGTCTTTATCGTTTAATATATCCGTAATCGTTATTTTTTCCTTCGCCTAGTTATACTTGGATTATGTATACGTTGGTTGCAATCGTCGGCGATGACTATCTGTGCAGAAGTCGGTTGTAATTCATGGTCAATCAGACAGCCGAGCCAGAAGCAGAACAAAATTGAAATTAAATGTTATATTTCTATTATTTTTTTTTACAAAATGCTGACAAAATGCTGACATAATCTCCGATATTTCGTAAATTGATTCTGCAATGCTTTGCAGAATGTTACTTCAGCATACTTGTGTTTTGACAATTTCGAGTTGAAATGAATTGAAATAACCAGTGACACGCGTGTGTAGCTATGTTCAAGCGGATGCCGGCGGAGGTCATTAATAGTTCGGCATAGCAAACAACTTATCCGATGATTTGACCGCAGGCAAATAGGGAAGTGGATCTTCGGACAGGTGTATTCTGAATTCAATGAAGCCACACATATTCTATGCTGATTGGTTGAATCCATTTTGCTTATCTGTCCTAGTCAGTGACAGACGTGTGACGTTCAAACGGTTGCCCGCCGGATGTCAACAATAATGCGAGATAGAGAGACATAGAGATACGGCCGCTGTAACAGCAGCGCGTCTGCAGCTTGCGCCTTGCCGACTCGATGAGAGAGAGAGAGAGAGAGAGAGAGAGAGAGAGAGAGAGAGAGGAGAGAGAGAGAGAGAGAGAGAGAGAGAGAGAGAGAGAGAGAGGAGAGAGAGAGAGAGAGAGAGAGAGGAGAGAGAGAGAGAGAGAGAAGAGAGAGAGAGAGAAGAGAGAGAGAGAGAGAGAGAGAGAGAGAGAGAGAGAGAGAGAGAGAAGCGGCCACAGCGGCAGCTGCGAGTCTCATGCTTGCATCTCGCCGACTGGATGAGAGAGATGGAGACAGTGAGAGGCGGTCACAGCGGGAGTACATGAAGTGTTATTTTCCCGATACAAACTATACTGGAGTATGTGAAGTGTTCAGAGTCCCTCATATGTTGATTGTGGGCACGTATCACTGCAAATATACCTGCATATTTCCAGCTACATGTACAGTCTGCCACGGACAATGTGGGTGTATATGTATTGTTACGTTTCCGATATAAACTATACAGGAGTATATGAAGTGTTCCGTGTTTCCCCCATAATGGTTGTATCGGCACAGTCTGTCTGATCTAGATATACACACTACACTGTTCGCCAGTCATCAATAAAACGCCAGCCATGCTTCTAACTATCAATATTCATCGGTATTAGGCTACATGAGTGTGACACATCACAACTCCCATAACGTCAGACACACCGGTTACATAGACCCGCTTCTAACTACGTTTTCCTGCATATCCCCGTAACTACTGGAGCAAGTGAAGGTGTCCGTGGAAGAAGGGAGCTGCATGTACCTCCCTCATGGATGACTGTCGGTTTCACAAAACCTGTCCGAGCTGCACAGATAAATAAACAATTGAAAAACATGCTTCTTAATCGGCAGTTTATGGATTGTCGGGTTACAGGGGTTCTGGTGTACTGTAAAACGTGTTTCAGTGCTTTGTAATCATGAACATACATTACCATCATGGATACTTAACAGGGACACTTCGAATTAAAGCACACTGAGGTGTCATGAGCATCAGACTGCACTATTCGTTTCCAACACGTTCAGCATTGCGACATACGTAACATTGAGAAGAGAAATTGGGCCTATTACATGTGTGACTCCTTGTCTAATAGCACACTCTGGCGGCAAGATCAGGATTTATACTGACGTCGTGTCCTGCGTAACTCAACATTGCGGGCCACATCGCATGATGTTACATTGCATTACAATGTAGTTGTGTAACTGTGCTTACATTCTTACTTCTATCAAACGTAGTTGTGTCTGTGACTGGATTAATGGGGCTTATGCGATTTGTGACCAGTGCAGCTCCTGATTAAATAACGCACTCTCACAGCCTTATAACGATATATATATTCCTTGTTATTGGTGGGTGTTTCATTGGTGGAATTGCGAGCACTGCATATCCTGATCAGACTGTGCGGATGCGCAGGCTGATTTGCATCTACAGTGATCGCAAAATGTATAAGCCCTAACTTTCCACCGAATAAAGTTAGCACCACCGAATGAAGTTAGCACCAAACGAAGTTAGCACCAAATGACGGGATCACATTACCAAATGACGGGACCACATTACCAAATTATGGGACCACATTACCAAGTGACGGGAGCACATTACCGAATGACGGGACCACATTACCAAATGACGGGACCACATTACCAAGTGACGGGACATCATTTCCAAGTGACTGGACCACATTACCAAATGACGGGACCACATTACCAAGTGACGGGACCACATTACCAAGTGACGGGATCACATTACCAAATGACGGGACCACATTACCAAGTGAGGGGACCACATTACCAAATGACGGGACCACATTACGAAGTGACGGGACCACATTACCAAATGACGGGACCACATTACCAAGTGACGGGATCACATTACCAAATGACGGGACAAATACGGGACCACATTACCAAGTGACGGGATCACATTACCAACTGACGGGACCACATTACCAAGTGAGGGGACCACATTACAAAATGACGGGACCACATTACCAAGTGACGGGACCACATTACCAAATGACGGGACCACATTACCAAGTGACGGGAACACATTACCAAATGACGGGACCACAATACCAAGTGACGGGACCACATTACCAAATGATGGAACCTCATTACCAAGTGACGGGACCACAATACCAAATGACGGGACCACAATACCAAATGGCGGGGCCACATTACCAAATGACTTGATCACATTACCAAATGGCGGGACCACATTACCAAATGACGGGACCAGATTACCAACAGATGTAAGCCTACATAAGACAGTCATGGCGTTCCATAGGCATGACTTTGTAACCTTTGATATCTCACCCTCCGCACGTCACAGTCAGTATTGATTACAACCGCAGGTGCATGTTATGTACGACGTGATCGGACAAAACCGAGCTCATTGTATAGTACGCGACTAGCGAAGACCAAAACGTGTTCAACATCAGTAATAAAAAAACGCGAGATTGTAACGTGTCCCCAGCAGGACACATAGCAATCGTCTTAGGAGACGTTTCGCATATGCTGCCAAAACATGTTTATTAGAAAAAAAAATGTACCGGCTCCTTCGGGCCGACAGTTACGTCCGGACCGATTGGCATTCTGAAATGTTAGAAGCGATGATGTGTAATATATGTAATTGTGTATTTATTGTACGTGTAACTGTAAAATCTCAATTCCTATACATTTATTGAATACCTGTTAATTCGTAACATATTTTGATTTCTGCATTCTATAATCGGTAAAGCTGCGATAATAACATTGCTCCACACTGGACTGAGTAATGGTCCCATCCATATTTCGAGCACAAATTGCCGCTAATTGTTCGGTGTAAATATTGAAGCCCTGACGTATGTAGTCATGAAAATAAAAATAAAAATAATTTGTTCCGGTCTAGTGCATCAAATAAATTCAGTAAGTAGCATAGACTTTATAGTAAGTCATACGTTAAATATGCTCGCCGGGCGCTAAGTAAACTATAAATGCTTTTCATTAATCAGGACCAATGTATATTCCTTTGAAAGTTTGCGATTTGATACGTACAGCAAAAACAAGCCGACCGGAATATTTTAAATTGCTAACTAAAAACAATTATTCGGGAAACACGAAATCAATGTTCTGCGTTTGCCTAGAGCGAAAGTAACCGACTTGAATGTTACCATGCAAATCCACTGTATATTTCATTCACTGGCGTCTTCCTTGCATATTCCTTTAGTCATTATATTTTATCAGAGAATAAAACATGTATGTTTATTATATACGTACATTTGTTTGCCATTAAAACACAATGGAAAGTAAATTGTCAATATTTTACCATATTGATCAGTGCCAGAACTACCTTGTAAAATAGTTCCTTCTAAATCATCAGTAATTTGTTTACTTCATTATAGTTTGTATGTTTTAGACGCATCTTAATTTTGAGTGATTTACATATATCATAAAAATGTTAGTTGATTTGTATGTGGATATATGCCACTCGTTCCGACTAAAGTCGCGCAATATCGCATGCTACGTGGCTCGTGCATATATCCACATATAGAAACAAATATTAACCTATATAATAAGTACTATATCTATAAACCGTCCTTGTGATATTCATTGCGATTGTATGACGATTTTCAAGGAAATTATATCCAAATTATATCAACACAATGATTCTATTCTTATAGAATGTGTTTTCCCTGACCCGAGTTGTCATGTCCGCATGATTGCAATACACATACGAGCGTATGTTGTAGGTTTGTGAGGTAGGGTCGATCATACACGGGGAATTAGACTAAATAAAGAAGTGTGATTATTTAAATTATATCTAATTAACCGGAAGTTTTTCGCCGCCATAGCCCAATCCATCCTACCGCCCAGACTGGCACACCTGCATATTGTTTTATTTCTGTACGAATTGTCTTGAGAACAACGTGAGCAGTTGTCCAAGGGAGATAACTTGACCGGTGGTATGACAACAAAAGGAAACTACGTTCTTCATGTTCTTTGTTGCCGATTTATTAAACACAGGTAGATTTTCTTACATCGTGAGGTATTTTTTTGTATTATCAGAAACATTTACTGTACTGTAGTAGCTGCTTTCTTCGAAATAAAATAAAAGAACAAAGTAAGCAGGCGTATTTATGGCAATAACTAAAAAAAATAAACCGCCATGTTTACATTTTATTTAAAGTCTACTTAAATTTATTTCCCAAAAACGCCATTTAATGCATACATATAGACACGACAATGACACAAAAAAAAAAAAAAAAAAAAAAAAAAAAAAAAAAAAAAAAAAAAAAAAAAAAAAAAAAAAAAAATGTGACGTCTGCTTTGTCAAAACAGCGCGAAAATTACGCCGTCTTTGTAACGTCCTAACTCGTTACGTCGCGTTTACCGATAATTAGGGAGGTTTTCGCTTGGCGCGTCACATATATTTTGCAAGTAGTTCAGCGTTAGTGTCCCGAAGACTTGCACATATCCATGTGTCTGTAACATCATGTTTGGTTACTTCGCAACTTTACATTACAAAAAAACACACTAAAAAATAGCCCTATTTTTCGGTATTTCGTAATTTATGTCAAATATTCTGAACTACCCCGAGCAAATATATTTTGAAAGCAGTTCAGGGTTAGTGTCCTGAAATTTGCACCTATTCATGTGTCTGTAAAATATTTGGTTACTTCGCAAATTTCGGTCATATCGATTTACATTACAAAGAAAAAAAACATAAACAATAGCCCTATCTTTCGGTATATCTGAATTTATGTCAAATTATCGCAAATGCCGGTCATATCAATTTACATTACAAAAAAACACACTAAAAAAAGCCCTATTTTTCGGAATTTCGGAATTTATGTCAAATATTCTGAACTACCCCGAGCAAATATATTTTGAAAGTAGTTCATGGTTAGTGTCCTGAAATATGCACATATCTATGTGTCTGTAACATGTTTGGTTACTTCGCAAATTTCGATCACATCGATTTACATTACAAAAAAAAACACACCTAAAAGAGCCCTATCTTTCGGTATATCTGAATTTATGTCAAATATTCTGAACTACCCACGAAAATGTATGTTTAAATTACTTGAGCTTTAGTGTTCCGAAGATTTGCACCTAGCCCTGTGTCTGTAAAATGTTTGATTACTTTGCATATGTCGGGCATATCGATTTACATTTTAAAAAAAAACACCAAAACAAATAGCCATATTTTTCAGTATATCGGAATTTATGTCAAATCTTCTGAGCTACCCGAGCAAATATACTTTGAAATTAGTTCAGGGTTAGTGTCCCGAGAATTTGCACATACCCATGTGTCTGTAACATGTTTGGTTACTTCTAAAATATCGGTCCTATCGATTTACTTAACAACAAAAAAACAAGAGGGCCATGATGGCCCTGATTCGCTCACCTGACTCCATGAACACCAGAGGAGAATGTGACATTGAGTTCATGTGTTTGACCCCAATTTGACCCCACAGGGCCACGCCCATTTTTGACACCGGGGTCACCATTTTAACAACTTTGAAAGAGCATTGTACATCGATCATTTCTACCAGGTTTTGTCAAAATCTGGTTGGCGGTTTTTGAGAAGAATTTTTTTTAAGAATTTGTGCTATTTTTAGACGGCGGCCATCTTGTATTACGTAATGACGTCATTTTAACAATTTTGCAATCCCCCTACATAAGGACCATGACCATGAAGTTTGGTGACTATAGGCCAAATGGTTACCGAGGAGAAGACGTTTGAAAATGTTCACGGACGACGACGGACGACGGACGACGACGGACGACGGACACATTGCGGTAACAATAGCTCACATGAGCTTCGCTCAGGTGATCTAAAAACACCAATAAATACCCATATTTGTCTGTATATCGGAATTTATGTCAAATATTCTGTGCTACCCCGAGAAGGGTTAGTGTCCCAATAGTTTGCACCTCCCATGTGTCTGTAACATGTTTGGTTATTTCGCAAATGTCGTCATATCGATTTACATTACAAAAAAAAGCAACACAAAATGACATATTTTTCGGTATATATGAATGTATGTAAAATATTCTTCTCTACCCTGAGACAATATATTATGAAATTAGTTCAGGGTTAGTGTCCCGAAGATTTGCACCTACCCATGTGTCTGTAACATGTTTGGTTACTTCGCAAAAGTCAGTCGTATCGATATACAAATGTACATTATAAAAAAGCCCACAAAAATAGCCGTATTTCAGTTTTCGGTATATCGGAATTTATGTCAAATATTCTGGGCTACCCCGAGAAAATATATTTTGAAATGAGTTAAGGGTTAGTGTCCCGAAGACTTGCACCTATCCATATGTCTGTAACATGAACCCTATTTTTCGGCATAACGGAATTTATGTAAAATATTCTGCGCTACCCCGAGAAAATATATTTTGAAATTAGTTCAGGGTTAGTGTCCCGAAGATTTGCACATATCCTTGTGTCTGTAACATTTTTGTTTACATCGCAAATGTAGGTCATGTCAATTTACAGTACAAAAAACACACACAAAAATAACCCTATTTTTCGGAATAACGGAATTTATGTCATATATTCTACGCTACCCCGAGAAAAAATATTAAAATTAGTTCACGGTTAGAATCCCGAAGATTTGCACCTATCCATGTGTCTGTAACATTTTTGGTTACTTCGCAAAAGTCAGTCTTATCGATTTACATTAAAACAAAAAGGGACAAAAAATAGCTCTATTTTTCGGTATGTTGGAATTTATGTCAAATATTCTGCGCTACCTGAGAAAATATATTTTAAAATTAGATCAGCGTTAGTGTCCCGAAGACTTGCACATATCCATGTGTCTGTAACTTGTTTGGTTACTTCGCAAATTTCGGTCATATCGATTGACATTACAAAAAAAACACCAACAAATATCCCTATTTTCGGTATATCGGAATTTATGTCAAATATTCTGCGCCACCCTAAGCAAATATATTTTTTAATTAGTTCAGGATTAGCTTTTCGAATATTTGCACATATCCATGTTTCTATAACATGTTCGATTACTTGGCAAAAGTCAGTCTTACCGATTTATATTAAAAAAAAAACACACAGTCAAAAATAGCCCTATTTTTCGGTATATCGGAATTTATGTCAAATATATTCTCTTTTTTTATATTTAAATATTTGTATTTCACTTTTAAATACAACATGTACATTTATACATACAATATTGACTAACAATGTATGGCTTACGTGATCGCATACAGTTACACATGTACTCATTGTATTCGAAAGTAAGGTTTTTAGCAGAAAAATAGTAAGGGAGAAAAGATAGAAATAGGAAAGTTGTTGGAGTAATATAGAAGGATAGCAACAAAGTGAAAAGTGGACTATGTTCCTATGTGTTCATATGTGCTAGACTAGATTGATATTCGTTACTTTTGTGTAGTTTGTGTGATTGACACCTGTCTACAGTGCTTACAATTATAACTATGTCTGAAACCTGCCCCATTTAATAATATGTTGTTGCCGTTTGTCTTTTGTTGTTGCCATAATCTCCTCTATGTATATCCTATGTCTTAAATAATTTAGAAATGGACCGAAAGCTATGTCAAATATTCTGCGCTACCCCGAGAAAATATATTTTGGTTCAGTCTTAGTGTACCGACGATTTGCACAGGTCCATGTGTTTATAACATGTTTGGTTACTTCGAAAATTTCGGTCATATCCATTTCCATTAAAAAAAAAACAACTAAAAAATAGCTTTATTTTTCGGTATTTCCGAATTTATGTCAAATATTCAGAACTACCCAGAGCAGGGTTAGCGTCTTGAAAATTTGCACCTATGTGATTGTAACATGTTTGGTTACATCGCAAATGTCGGTCATATAGATTTACATAAAAAAAAGAACACAGAAAACCCTACAAAAATAGCCTTATTTTTCGGTACATGTATTTCGAAATTTATGTCAAATATTCTGAACAGCGCCGAGCAAGTATATCTTGACATTAGTTCAGGGTTAGTGTCCTGAAAATGTTCATCTATCCATGTGTCTGTAACATGTTTGGTTATTTCGCATATTTCTGTCATATAGATTTACATAAAAAAAGAACACAGAAAAATAGTCGCATATATCGGTCATTACATTACAAAAAAAAAACACCAAAAAAATAACCATATTTTTCAGTATATCGGAATTTATGTCAAATATTCTGCGCTACCCCAGCAAATATACTTTAAAATTAGTTCAGAGTTAGTGTCCCGAAGATTTGCACATACACATGTGTCTGTAACATGTTTGGTTACTTCGCAAATGTCGGTCATATCGATTTACATTACAAAGGAAAAAAAAAACACCAATAAATGGCCATATTTGTCGGTATATTTAAATTTATGTCAAATATTCTGCGCTACCCCGAGCAAATATATTTAGAAATTAGTTCAGGGTTAGTGTCCCAATATTTTGCACCTTCCCATGTGTCTGTAACATGTTTTGGTTACTTCACAAATGTCGGTCATATCGATTTACATTGAAAAAAAAGACACACCAAAAAATAATCCTATTTTTCGGCATAACGGAATTTATGTCAAATATTCTGCTCTACCCCGAGCAAATATATTTTGAAATTAATTCAGGGTTAGTGTCCCGAAGATTTTCACATATCCATATGTCTATAACATGTTTGGTTACTGAGCAAAAGTCAGTATTAATAGCCGTATTTTTAGGTATATCTGAATTAATGTCGAATACTTTGCGCTACCCCGAGAAAATATAGTTTGAAACTAGAGCAGCTGAAGCTGCATCAACGGTTTGAGGCTTGATGTACTGACAAACGTACACTGGCAAAGTGATTAGAAGACATTGCCAATGACGAAAACATATGAAACTCAAAAAAAATTGATGCAATTCCAATGAAATTGAAAAAATAAAGTTTTGTATTTTCAGAATCGCTTGACTATCCTAAGCATTTTTCATTATATAACGTTCTACGAAATGTGTACCGTTAACCCCCTAGTCTGACATTGAAGTTGAGACGATTCTAAAGCACTCACAGCATGTCAGTTCGTATATAAAACCAGTGTCTGATACAGCCCACCATACCTGTCTGGCCTCCACCTCGAAGTTTGTCAGCTGTACACACTGTTCTAGGCGGCTAAGTTTATATGCTCGTTCTCAAACTTCAAATGCATGTAGCTCGCGCATTTGAGCAGATAGCTTAAAACTACCAGCGAACTGGAGATAGAGAATTTTATTGGCTTTTTAATGCAAAAAAAATATTTGAAATCGGTTGAATAATAAGGAAGTTATGACCATTTAAATTTTTTTTAAAAACTTCAAATGCCTACAACTCTCTCATTTGGGCAGATAGCCAAAAACTACCAGCGAAACGGAGATAGAGAATTTTGTTGGCTTTTTAATGCAAAAAAAATATTTGAAATCGGTTAGATAATAAAAAAGTTATGACCATTTCAAATTTGAAAAATTGAAAAAAAACGTCCAAGTTTGAAAGACAATAGAATCAGAACTATTCAAGCCATTGCTCTGAAAAATATCATCTTCTGTGCGGATGAATGTCCCGCGTGACGTTGTCAAAAAATTATGTTGCTGAGATTACTGTACAAATTGGAAACTGTTTTCAAAGACCACCCGTTAAAATAAAATAAAAATCTGAAATTGTTGATTTTTTTAATTTTTCTCAATTTTTGTAATCGGTTGGAAAATAAGGAAGTTATAGGGAATTATATGATATATGACGTCACTTCCGGTTTCGTAGAAAGTGACGTCATGAGAATTCTGAAAATTGCGTTATTCTCGTCTCACTGTTGATGCGAATCGGTATACAAAATTTGAAGTCGATCCGACCAGCGGTTTGGGCTGTAGTCTCGACGGCTGAATAAAAAGAAAAAAAAGAAAAAAAAAAAAAAAACCAACGAAAACAAAAGGTTTGAGGAATCAAATTCCTCAAACCTAATTAGTTCAGCGTTAGTGTTAGTCTATCGGCTGACAAACTTCTCGTAGGATTTGTATGTGCCCTCTGTTTGACACTGGATTCATGAACTAGAACATATACCAAGTCGAAAAAACTTGGGTAGACATTTGGTACCCCGGCAACGAATGAGAAATCCAAGATGGCCGCCGGCGGCCATTTTGAATTATTGTCGCATTTAATTTTGCAACCAAATGGTATAGAAACATAAGCAGCACATCATTTCTGACTAACTTCAGACCGGGAAGTCCATTAGTGAGGCTATTTTTGTGATTGGTGAGCTTCCTGATATAAAAATCCAAGATGGCCGCCAAATGTTATGTTAAAAATGCATAATTTGCTTGTAATGTTTCTAAATTCTAACGAAACATATGTATATGCACTCCTATGTTTATTATACTGTCTCAGTAAGATCTAAACTGACAAATGACAACGACAAATGTCAGTTTAAGGTTGAAGTATCCTAAATCTGTAATTTTGACATCATTATTACTGCCTTGTAAATGATATAATGGCCAACAAAATATAGCAACTTACACAATTTTTCGTAATATTTATTACTTAACTAAGCCAAACTATCAATATCATTTACATGTATATGAATACACATATAACAATGTATGTACCAAATAAGGCTGTATGGGAAAATGGACAGCATGTCAGTTGGGACCAGTCTAATATAGTCTAATATGGCTAATTTAATTGCATTGAATGTTGGCAGTGTCCACTTTACAAATTGTGTACATTTTGTCATACTGTATCACCTATTAATTGACTATCTGTGTTTAGTTTCCTGTACGTTTGCGTATTGGAGCTTTGTATACTGTTCATTGTATCCATAATTCAATTAGGAAACACTTATAACTGTCAATACATTTTGATACTTTAGGCACCTGTCTCGAATCTATACACATCCTGATGGATTTTTACACATCGTTATATCTGGGATACATTGACATTTACAAAACTTGCAACAAGGAACACCATTCCTTCTGCATGTGCATCTGATATTTGCACACTTTGTGCATGTACACATCTGTGCACATGTATCAGGAATCGGTGATCTACATGCATCGGGCATGAACAACTCATCTACATCGATAAACCCGTACTGAGTCGGATCCAACACTTCTGATTCCACACAAAGCAGAGATGTCATCTGATATGTTGCATAAAATGCCCTGAGAATGTGACCCCTAATAGCATGACTAGTTGGAGGTAGCTGGTCTAGTGATAGTCCTTTGCTGTGGTGGTACATGTATGCCCGTAACTGATTCATTGTCGTACACTTACTACCCCCTTTCAACACCTGGACCAGGTACAATTCAGCTGATTCCATTACATTGTCCATATTGGAAGTGTTAGGATGTATACCAAAGTCTTTCAGAAGGACAGTTGGGTTACACTTCAAGCCTGCATGTTTAGTACCCAGTTTGCTGGTGTAATCACAGCCTGTGATAGTATGAACAGCTGGCAGTACGCTACACAAATCCTCTCCAACCCTATCTGCCAATGTATGGATCGGGATATAACGAGTGGAATCAGCGACGCCAGCCTTGACCCAGAGTTCATGAAGGTCGTGTTTTCTGAGTTCGCTCCAACAGTACATCATCTGTATAAACACATCGGTGTCTGACGATATGACCACAATTCGCTTGGCTCCATTTTTCACTGCATGCATAACATGAGGTACAATGCGGGTATCTGCTTCTTCCAGTTCGCTATGTAATTCGGGTACTTCCTGTGATTTCCCATCAGAAACACAAATACACGGAACTGTTTGTTCTCCTGACATATTGCTTACGAATACCTCAGTAACCTGCAATGGTGAATGTGCGTCAGTTTGTCTATCAATAATTTGCTGATGAAGCAACAGCTGCAGCTTTCGTTTGTTGCTACCAGAAGACCAAAATCTTTCCATTTCAACTGGTAGTGATGTTTGTTGCTTCATCAGCAGCTTTCGTTTGTTGCTACCAGAAGACCAAAATCTTTCCATTTCAACTGGTAGTGATGTTTGTTTGTTGATGATATTCAGTTCAATAGGACAAGTTGTCTGTCGACGTTTCCTTTCCGAGTCTTTAACTGATTTATCTATGTAGGAATCGAAGATGAAGTCAATTCTATCAGCCCCAATCGTTGATTTCGTAAGATAATCCAATATTGTGTTGCTGTATTCGCCAAAGTCTTTGATTCCTTTTGTCCTAATCTTTCTAATACTACCCATCATGTCTACGACAAACGTTGTGTGAAATGTGTCATGTCTGTTTGGGAATTTCTGATCATCTGCATGTAAGTTCATGTTCCAGCTCTTGTACAATGGAGCTTTTCACTGCTTTTGTCATCAAACCTTCCTGATCAAAAAGACATGATTCTGGTGTGACGTCATACTGCAACAGATCTTCCATTGCACTTCCCCGTACCCTAGCTACCTCAAGAAGTCTCTGTTGATGCCCTCGTTCCTTCCATTGTAATATTTTTACTGATGTTTTGCTTTCTCTTGATGAATGATGTATACTTTGAAAAGTCTTCAGGTTGGTTCGATGGATTGTTTCACAGAAACGCACTGTCTTCTCCACGAAACGGCCTTTACGCAGGGTGTCATATGCTATCTTCCCGATTGTCGTCACATGCAATAGTTGATGCCGAATATCGTCTGTCATCACTTCTTGTGTGACAATGTTGTGGAGTTTGGGTTGAACGGCATCCACCTTGAATGGATTTTCATATTTCTCAATGAATGTCAGAATGGCCTGAACATTCTTCTCACCCGTGATGGTATCCGTTCTGTTGAACTCGTGATTCACGGTCAGGTCATACGCGCTGGTTCTCGTCCCGCTTAATTCTCTTTGAAGGTTGCTGATGGCCAACATTTCATGGTATATTAGTTCCCATTTAGCAACGAATTTCTTTTTTCTAGAACTGCCAATTATGCCTGAGCTACCTTTTTGTGATTTGTTGATGGTTTGCTCCAGTGCCATATTTGCACCAACGGCTTTGAAATGACCCTCGGTTCGTTTCACAACAAACTTGCCTTCATGGAAAGCTATATGAATAGCGGGTGCCGTCTGAGGCAGCCTCCGCATGTCTTCTAGATATAGCGAGCACCAACGGAGGTAGTTAGTTGAATCGAATGCTGCGAAAATTGGCAGTAATGCCTGTATTGTTTGTAACTGCAGCTCCCAATTGCCTTCTCTGTCACTACGAATGAGGACTTCCAGAAGGGATGTGAGCTCTATGAATGTATGCCGGTACTGGAATGTTTCATTCATCTCTTTGTTCTCCTCTATAAACTCATCAAAATCATTGATTAGATGTTTGCTGCTCTCTTTGATATCTACCAATAGGTCTTGGCTATGGATACAGTCCTTCTCTACTACACTATCCTTAATCTTTAAAATCAAGTCAAGTTGTTTATCATACTTCTTGAGATCACACCTCTCAAAGAACTCAGCCCATTGCAATCTGCACATAGCTTCCTTGAGTAGCTGCATTCCTTTCAGAGATCTAGTGTAGTGTTTTCCACTTAGAACAGATTCGACAACATTTACCCCAAATACAGATGCCTCAACTAGTATGCTCTCTGCACCGCTTCCTTTCAGGTACTTTCCAAGACAGCCAAGCATGACCTTTGCCATGTGAAACGACCCCATACACAGTATGATGTCCTTAAACTCTTCTGGTCGATGGAGTTGTATTTCACGCGCTATGCGGTAGACTCCTTCATCGCACGTAACAGGTAGCTGTGACTGATCTAGGTAGTGAATCACCCCTTGCAAATTTCTCATTGCTGTGTAAACTGTTTCATACTGAGTGACCGGAAATGGCAGGACAGGTAGAAACCCTACTCGCTTCAACTTGATATTCTCACTTGTCCATACAGAATTAGACGCACTCCACGATGGCATGGTTTGTGTGTTTGGTTTTATGGAGATGGACATGGGGTCTATCTCATAAAGACCCAATCTTGCTAATTGCCAAGTAATGTCTTTACATCGCAACTCATTGCGCATATCATCATTTGTTGCTATCAGGTCTGGAGATACATTGTAGTCTGCGGATAAGTCACCTTTCTTCGGAGGTTTGTATACTTTTTGCAGTTCCTGACACCGAAGGTCTGTGTTGAGAGTTTTGGGACCATGTTTTGTGTTTGTTTCAGAAAGTTTTGGTTTACCTACTTGACTATCCGAGTCTTCCTGGAATAGAACAGTTACTGTATCGTGACTACCTGACACACCAGACAGAGTGGCCTCATCATGGTCAAAGTTATCAAACGCTGCCATGGTAAACTGTGTCCTATCAAAGTGACTAGGGAACGGAACATCGTCTGTACTGCATTCAACAGTGTAGCTAGCTATGTCATTATGGTGGCGCATTAGCTCATCATAGCTACTACATAAACCATAATGATTTAAACTTGTGATTAATGTAGCACCTTTACATTTGTCATGAATTGCCTGACTGTTTAATATGTGTAGGGGTGTCCGCTTTCTGCCACGGTGTAGATCGTAGTACATTATCTGAAAGAGTGCCTGCATTTGTTTACATTTGAAATTTGACACATGTTTGATAGACTCACTATCGTCTTCTCCGTCATCACCACCCCCCTGACATGCATCACGGAATGATGTTACATCAAAATTGTATAATACAGAAAGGAAATACATAAGAGGTGTTGGTATGGCCATGCTTTCCCATGCATTTTTCAAGTCATTTGCATCACAAAACCTATCATTCAGATCAAAATCAACCGCGAGAAGTGATTCTCGTATCATGTTGGCGCATGCGCGTACAGTGTCTGTCGAACGTATTGTTTCTGCCAGGTTTTCAGCCGTGATACTCCGACTGAAGCACATAATTGGTTTATTTAACTGTTTGGGATAGGAGAACCCAATGCTGTCACCAAAGTGGTTAATAAGAAGCACTTTCACCTCTTTGTTAGAAACACTACTACTACTAGCAGCTATGTGTGTTTTCATGCAGTCTCTAATATGGCTAAGTTCAAACCCTTCACCTTGGTACAGGCCCGGCTGGATGTCTTCAATTACACGTAACCAGGCTCGGTGTTTGTCACTTGCTGGCTCCTCAGTCGGGCAGCTGCTAGAAACGCGTTCATACTTAAGAATGTATTTCTTTATACAGGGATTATGGCAGTAAAGGTCTGCAGCAAACACAGAGTGTACATTTTGTAGATCACATGTTCGTGTGTAGACTTCATCTTGCAGATATGTTGTGGCAGTTAAGAACTTGTCCGCTCTAGGAGACTCAGAAATTCTGTGTTTCACATATCGACCGTTGTGCTTAATATGACCACAAACTACACATGGATGCTGATAGATATCAGTAGCACTACTCGGACCTGCTCGTGGTATGCTGTGTGATCTGTTACTGTGGGCAGTGCCATTGGTATTCTCATCTGTTTGTGTAGTATCTGATATATTTTCCCTTGTTTCTGGTAATACATGTAATTTGTCTAGTGTTTTCTGCAATGTGTATGTCTTATAGCATTCATTGTTCATATGGTATACAAATTCAAAGTCACCAATGCATTTCAGTCGTTTCTTCACTATATCATCTCTAATGCTGGCAGCATCCAGGATTCGTTTACGACCATTGTGAGTACTGGTAGTCGCTAGTGATGTACTCGTCTGACATATAATGCACTTATCACTGATTGTGGACTCGTCCCCACACCCGGATAATCGTATGCCATCCCCCTCCATCACGTTAGTGCCCTGTCAGGTCATCTGAATCGTCCATCATGCGTTAGGTGTGACAACCTGAAAATACAATTCATATAGCCATGATTATTTCCTGGCCATATTTTACCACGTAACGCTTGTTAAAGCATGTATATTTTACAAACATAATTATACGGTATAAAGTATCATTAGTATATATCAAATATTTGCATGCTGGGTGAATAATGGCTAAAATAGTTGAAATCTTTGCAAGACATTTTCTTTTTTTACATTGTTACATGGAAGTGAACACATAGTTCTAAAGAAGTACCACTTATTTAATTACCACGAACAATACAGCATCGGGAAATGAAGCTGATCCACTTGCTAACAGCATAACATATTTGCATATATAGGGAAAGACGTGGACTCACGCTATATCCAATTTTGGCTATGCGAGGGGATACTAACATCTAGTCTACCTGATAATATGACGAATAGAAAATAGCCATCGGTGAAGTATTTTATAACATCTTCCTACTTCTTGATTTCAAAACAAACGTCGGTGTGTTATCAACATAGGCCATGGTACTAAGAGTCAAGTATTTCACTGATTTAAAGTGATATTTAGTTACTACTTACACATGAACAGCAAGAGCAGGCAGCAGCAGATGACAATGTCACTGGAGATACGCTGGACCGGATCTCAGGTAGAGGCAGAAACGCGGCTTCCTCATCAGGGTTGCAACTGTAACATTGTCGTTTGGTCACTCACAACTTATTTTGAATA
Source organism: Conchocele bisecta (assembly GCA_029237695.1). Lineage (NCBI taxonomy): Eukaryota > Metazoa > Mollusca > Bivalvia > Lucinida > Thyasiridae > Conchocele > Conchocele bisecta. The sequence goes on from CM055268.1 coordinate 106,956,707, forward strand.
GTGTGTACGTGTGATTTGTTCAGCAATATTGGCAGTTGCATAATGCTAGTAGGGTGGGTGGGGTAATATATAATCAATATCAAAAATAATATGCAGAATGGGAAGCAGGTAAAATCGACTATGTCAGCATCCTAAAAAAATTTGGCAAGGGAGGTGTACACAGAAGTGATTTTTTGTTTTATTCTAGCAATAATGGCATTTGCATAACGCTAATAGGGTGGGTGGGGTAATATAAACTAAATATCATAATATGCAGCATGAGAAGCAGGTAAAAATGACTATGTCAGCATCCTAAAAAAAAATTGGCAAGGGGAGGTGTACACAGAAGTGATTTTTTTTTTTCCAGCAATAATGACATTTGCATAATTATAGTAGGGTGGGTGGTGGGGTAATATGAAATAAATATATAATCATCCATAGAAAAGTTGGCCAGATACATGTATGAGTGCTTACATACTAAGAATGTGTTATCATATTACCTTGGATGTAGATCGGTCTGGATTTTTGAAACACGGCAATGTGCTCAGCTCGCTCTCTCTTCATAGTTGTTTGTTTGGAAAGTTCCCGCTTTAAAAACTTGTTGTTGTTGTAGATAAACAAAATCCCTCCGCTGACTTTTCGGCACCCTTCTTTTAGTGACACATACCTTGTTTCTCGGGGTCATTATCACCAAAAATACCGTGTAATACTCAATATTGGCATAAATATTCAAGCAAATCATGCATTTTCCCACAATATTTGGCGGCCATTTTGAAAAAATAGGTCAAGGAGATCTCCAATTGCTAATATAGCCCCACTAATGGATTCCTCGTCCTGAAATTAGTCAGAAATGATGCGTTATTTATGTCTCTAGACCCATTAGTTGCAAAGTTAAATTATACACTAATTCAAAATGGCCGCCGGCGGCCATCTTGAATTTCTCATTCGTTGCCGGGGTACCAAATGTCTACCCAAGTTTTTTTGACATGGTACATGGTCTAGTTCACGAATCCAGTGTCAAACAGAGGGCACATAAAAATCCTACGGGAAGTTCCACAGCCTATGCATTATGTGCCGAGGATTTGCATCTATCCATGTGTCTGTAACATGTTTGGTTACTTCGCAAATGACGGTCGTATCGATTTGCATTACAAAAAAAAGACACACCAACAAAAAAAAAGACACATTTTTTTATATATCTGAATGTATCTAAAATATTCTGCTATACCCCGAGAAAATATATTTTCAAATTAATTCAGGGTTAGTGTCCCGAAGATTTGCACCTATCCATCTGTCTGTAACATGTTTGGTTACTTCGCAAATGTAGGTCATATCGATTTACATTACAAAAACACACACCGAAAAATAGCACTATTTTTCGGTATTTCGGAATTTATGTCAAATATTCTGAACTACCCCGAGCAAATATATTTTGAAATTAGTTCAGGGTTAGTGCCCCGAAGATTTACATCTATCCATGTGTCTGTACCATGTTTGGTTACGAAGCAAATTTCGGGCGTATCGATTTACATTACAAGAAAGCATAAAAAAATAACCCTATTTTTCGGTATATCGAAATTTATGTCAAATATTCTGCACTACCCTGAATATATTTTGAAATTAGTTAAGGATTAGTATTCTGAAAAATTTCCACCTATATGGTTACTGCCCAAATGTCGGTCATATCGATTTACATTACAAAAAAACAGACCATAAAATAGCCCTATTTTTCGGTATAACGGAATTTATGTCAAATATTCTGCGCTACCCCGAGCAAATATATTTTTAAATTACTTCAGGGTTAGTGTCGGGATCATTTGCACATATCCATGTGTCTATAACATGTTTGGTTACGAAAAAATCAGTCATATCGATATACATTACAAAAAAATCCCACAAAAAATAGCCCTATTTTTGGGCATATCGCTATTTATGTCAAATATTCTGGGCTACCCCGAGAAAATATATATTGAAAGTAGTTCAGGGTTAGTGTCCTGAAACTTTGCATCTATCCATGTGTTAGTAACATGTTTGGATACTTCGCAAATGTCGGTCATATCGATTTACATTAAAAAAAAATGCCGATATATTTTGAAATTACATGTAGTTCAGGGTTAGTGTCCCGAAGATTTGCACCTATCCATGTGTTTGTAACATGATTGATTACTTCGCAAATTTCGATCATAGCGATTTACATTACCTAGCCCTATTTTTCGGTATATCTGAATTTATGTCAAATATTCTAAACTACCCCACGAAAATATATGTTAAATTAGTTCAGCGTTAGTGTCTCGAAGATTTGCACATACCCATGTGTCTGTAACATGTTTGGTTACTTCGCAAATGTCGGTCTTATTGATTTACATTACGAAAAAACCCACAAAAATAACCATATTTGTCGGTATATCGGAATTTATGTCAAATATTCTGCCCTACCCCGAACAAATATATTTTGAAATTAGTTTAGGGTTAGTATCCCAATATATTTCACCTTCCCATGTGTCTGTAACATGTTTGATTACTACGCAAATGTCGGTCATATCGAATTACATTACAAAAAAAAACACACCAAAAATAGCCCTATTTTTCGGCATAATGGAATTTATGTCAAATATTCTGCCCTACCCCGAGAAAATTAGTTCAGGGTTAGTGCCCCGAAGATTTACACCTATCCATGGGTCTGTATCATGTTTGGTTACTTCGCAAATTTATGTCAAATATTCTGCACCAACCTGAGCAAATATATTTTGAAATTAGTTAAGGATTAGTATTCTGAAAAATTGCAACCTATCCCTGGGTCTGTAACATGTTTGGCTACTGCCCAAATGTCGGTCACATCGATTTACATCACAAATAACACACCAAAAAAAAGCGCTATTTTTCGGATTAACGGAATTTATGTCAAATATTCTGCGCTACCCAGAGCAAATATATTTTGAGATTAGTTCAGGGTTAGTGTCCCGAAGATTTGCACCTATCCATATGTCTATAACATGTTTGGTTACTTTGCAAAAGTCAATCTTGCCGATTTACATTACAGAAAAAAAAGTAAAAAACAATAGCCGTATACTTCGGTATATCGGAATTTATGTCGAATATTATGCCTACCCCGAGAAAATATATTTTGAAATTAGTTCAGCGTTAGTGTGCCGAAGATATGCACCTATCCATGTGACTGTAACATGTTTGGTTACTTCGCAAATATCGGTCATATCGATTTACATTAGAAAAAAAAACACCAACAAAATTACATATGTTTTGGTATATCTGAATGTATGTCATATATTCTGCTATGCCCTGAGAAAATATATTTTCAAATCAGTTCAGGGTTAGTCTCCCGAAGATATGGACCTATCCATATGTCTGTAACATGCTTGGTTACTTGGCAAATGTAGGTCATATCAATTTACATTACAAAATACACACTAACAAATAGCCCTATTTTTCGGTAGTTCGGAATTTATGTCAAATATTCTGAACAACCACAAGCAAATATATTTTGAAAGTATTTCAGGGTTTGTGTCCTGAAATTTTCACCTATCCATGTGTCTGTAACATGTTTGGTTACTTCGAAAATTCGATCATATCGATTTACATTTAAAAAAAAACACCAAAAATAGCCCTATCTTTCGGTATATCTGAATTTATATCAAATATTCTGAACTACCACACGAAAAGATATGTTGAAATTAGTTCAGCGTTAGTATCCCCAAGATATTTACCTACCCATGTGTCTGTAACATGTTTGGTTACTTCGCATATGTCGGTCATATCGATTTACATTACAAAAACAAAACTCCAAACAATAGCCCTATTTTTCGGAATTTATGTCGAATATTCTGCAGTACCCCGAGTAAATATATTTTGAAATTAGTTCAGGGTTAGTATCACAATATTTTGCACCTTACATGTTTGGTTACTTAGCAAATGTCGGTCATATCGATTTACATTATAAAAAAAGAACGCATCAAAAAATATCCCTATTTTTCGTTTTATGTCAAATATTCTGCGCTACCCCGAGCAAATACATTTTGAAATTAGTTCAGGGTTAGTGTCGGGATCATTTTGCACATATCCATGTGTTTATAACATGTTTGGTTACGCAAAAATCAGTCATATCGATATACATTACAAAAGAATCCCACAAAAAATAGCCCTATTTTTGGGTATATCGCAATTTATGTCAAATATTCTGGGCTACACCGAGAAAATATATATTGAAAGTAGTTCAGGGTTAGTGTCCTGAAACTTTGCATCTATCCATGTGTTTGTAACATGTTTGACTACTTCGAAAATGTCGGTCATATCGATTTACATTTAAAAAAAAAATGCCGCTATTTTTCGCTATATCTGAATTTATGTCAAATATTCTGCGCTACGCCGAGAAAATATATCTTGAAATTAGTTCAGCGTTAGTGTCCCGAAGATTTGCACATATTCATATTGCTTCGCAAATGTCGGTCACATCGATTTACATTACAAAAAAAACATTTGGTATGTCGGAATTTATGTCAAATATTCTGCGCCAACCTGAGCAAACCCGACGATTTGCACCTACTCATGTATCTGTAACATGTTTGGTTACTTCGCAAATGTCGGTCATATCGATTTACATTACAAAAAAAACAACACCAAAAACAATAGCCATATTTCTGAGTATATCGGAATTTATGTCAAATATTCTGCGCTACCCCGAGCAAATATACTTTGAAATTAGTTCAGCGTTAGTGTCCCGATAATTTTCACTTATCCATGTGTCTGCAACATGTTTGGTTACTTCGCAAATGAACTTCTTTCATTGGTCGAGAAACTAGGACAAACAATAAATGTGATTAGACACACATGTTCTAACACCTGCAGAAACGTTGATGGGCTAGCCGCATCACCCTAATTACATATTCGTATTATACGCCAATGTTTGTTAAATTAACAAGAATCCCGTGGAATTAAATGTCTCGCCTTGTTCCGCATTGACCTTGACCCTAGGGCCCGATAATTTTCTTAATAGTTGTATATTCATCTACATATCATAGTAAAGGTATGTATACAGTTTAATGACTGTAGCTGATAAGGTGTTGAAGCAACGATCGTAACACGAAAACTTAACATTGAATGATGACGCCGACATTGTACATGTACATGCATTGCGTTTAAAGCCTAGCTAAACACGAACACTGAACATTGTATTAACAAGAATTCCGCCGAATCAAATGTCTCGCCTTGTTCCGCATTGACCTTGACCATGGGGCCCGAAAAAAATATCTAATAGTAGTATATTCTTATAGTAGTATAAGGTATGTAAAATAGAGTTTGATATTGACCCATGTGGGCCCTGGGGCCCCGAGAAATAAAATTAATAGGCATATGTCCATCTACATATCATAGTAAAGGTATGTATAAAGTTTGATGACTGTAGCTGATAAGGTGTTGAAGTAATGATCGTAACACGAAAACTTAACATTGAATGTATTAACAAATAGTTTGACCTTGACCCTAGGGACCATGGGGCCCGATTTTTTTGTTTAATAGTCCTATATTCATCTACATATCATAGTAAATGGATGTATAAAGTTTGATGACTGTAGCTGATAAGGTGTTGAAGTAATGATCGTAACACGAAAATTTAACATTGAAAGTATTAACAAATAGTTTGACCTTGACCCTAGGGACCATGGGGCCCGATTTTTTTGTTTAATAGTCCTATATTCATCTACATATCATAGTAAATGGATGTATAAAGTTTGATGACTGTAGCTGATAAGGTGTTGAAGTAATGATCGTAACACGAAAACTTAACATTGAAAGTATTAAAAAAATAGAGTTTGACCTTGAACCTGGGGACGCTGGGGCCCAAGAAAATTTGTTTAATAGTCCTATATTCACCTACATATCATAGTAAAGGGATGTATAAAGTATGATGACTAGAGTTTGACCTTAAACCTGGGGACCCCGGGCCCCGAGAAAATTTGTTTAATAGTCCTATATTCATCTACATATCATAGTAAAGGGATGTATAACGTTTGCTGACTGTAGCAGACAAGGTGTTGAAGTAATGATCGTAACACGAAAACTCCGGAAAAGCAGAACCTATGACTCGCTTTCTGCTTCGCAGGCGAGACAATAAAATGGAGACGTTCCAAATGACGTCCGTAATGGCGCGAAAAAGCAATGATGTTTTGATGTTGAGGTCATCATGTTTTAAATGGCTCGGAACATCAGTAACTCATTCTTAAATTTTGATAAACTTTAATATTATTTAGAAAAAAATATATAGCTGTTAATTTTCGGCAGGTTTCGTGATACAGACATAATCAATTTTAGATTATAGCTGAAATGTATACACCATGCCATCTACATATCTAAATTTATAACGGCATTATTGGAATATGTTCCAAAATGTCTGTGCTTTTTTTTATCTAATATGGTGTATGGGCCTGGTAGTTAAGCGGATTCGTCTCAATATAGGGTCGAATCGTGCACTTTATGATAAAAGCATGAAACTTGGCACCGTTGTTCTACAACATATTTGGAATGTTTTAAAGATTGGAGGCATTCTGGATGTGGCCTGTGTCGGCCATGGCGGCCATTTTCAAAATGGCCGCCATGTGTTTTCTATATTGCGATAACATGTCACAAAACTATTCCATAATATATAAAACTATTAAAACAGTTATCTCCCTTATCTCTTCGATACGCCATTTACCACAAAAAACGTCTGTAGGTCGGTGGAGGGCGAGGTGTATTAACACTGTTCCTGTGCCGATTAAGAGCAGATACACCATATGTAAGTATCTCAATTTGTCTGTAACATAATATTCACATGCCTGCTATAGAAATTGAGACTTAACTAGTTAAAATAATGCCCTGGGCGATTTTACCATATACAGGTGGGAGTGGGTTGGAGGGGGGGGGGGGGTGGTGGTGGTGGGGGGGGGGGGGGGCGAGTACAATTGTTACATAGAAAAACATTTGTATTGTAAGGCCTTTCCCCTCTGGCCAATTTGTTGTTATATCATGTGCCAAACCTCTAAACAAAGCTTCCACGTTTGACATGGACACGCGTGTGCGCCAGTGTGCTATTAATTTACAAGATGAGCATCTGCTAGCAAAGCTCAGTGAAGGTGACATGATTGCGACAGAGGCTGAGTACCACGTTCAATGCCTGGTTTCCTTGTACAATAGAGACCGTGATAGGCCTAAAACATTACATGAGGCGTAAAAAAAAAAAGGTTTGTTTCCGGTTACCCGACCGACCGTCTAGTTTTACCCCCGACTGTAATTTTTTTATTGGCAATTTTACATCGGTCCCGGAAAATGTTGTCGTGACCGCGTTTTTTACCGGTCCCGTTTCCAACATGGCCGGCGAGAGCAACAGTTTGATTGCTCTGCGATGTTTTTTGTGCAAGGTCAACGAGATTCGGGTGGTAGACCATGGCTCGTCGATAAATGGCATTTACAACATGGTCCACAAATCTACGCCATTTAAAGGCACTTGCTCTGTATTAAAGTATTGGCGATTTACAGCGTTAGAATTGTGTGTCATGTGTTTTCGCGGCATGAAATTTTTGAAGGGAAAATAAGTTATTTCCCAATATGACATGAAATTTAAAAAAAATAGCTGTTACAGTTGTGTAATTTTTTACTTCAGTGTGTCTAACAATTGATTCTAGATACACTATGACTTTTGAATATTTTTCCTGTCAAATATTAATGCTTCAATATTGGACTATTCCAATAAACAATAAACATACATACTCCCCTGTGGAAGAGATATTCATGTGACACAGTCCATCCCCTACATTTCTTTTGTTCGTCACCCTCCCTACATGTTGTGGTGATCACGCCCCCACCCACCCACCTACATTTTGTTCTCTTCCACAGGACAGTAGGTATATTAACAGCGGTGTCAAAAATTGATTCACCCGACCCGGTCCGACTAAATTACAATGATACATACAGTAAAAAGTAAAAAAAAAAAAAATCCCTACCTACCGACCCTATCTTTTTCAGGCCCGTAACAGGAAACAAACCCTTTTTTTTATGCCTGATGACTCTGGTACAAGCATTGCACATAGCACTGCATTTGCTGAACTCGTTTCATACATACAATGCGCCATTGAAGATAACGAGATTGCTCCTGTTTTCCAACTATCCGTATTGAAAAAACTTTATACTGATAGAATTAATCAGCTTGGCGGAAGTTCAGAAGTTCATTCCACAAGATTTAAAAATCAGCTTCTCAGCTACATTCCTGCACTTGAAGCCCATAGCGAAGGTCGAGATGTGCTACTGGTGGCAGACAGTGATGTTGTGTGTCTGTCACGCGCTGCAAATATTGTTCGACGGGACATGTTAAAAAACAAATGCTCACCATTCAGTGGTACATTCACAAACAATTGTCAGGAAAATTATGTGGTACACTCACTGTTGATGCTGATCACAATGATCCTGAACGGTACAAATATCAAGGACCAGACAAATTACATGTCACAATCAGCATTGTCCATATCACAATTGTTGACATATAACAGCAGTGTTCGTCGGCGTCAACATGCATCGTCGGAAACCAGATATATCGAAGAACGAGAGACACCACTTCCACTATTTCTTGGTGCATTCGTATATTCGCGGACTCGATCCAAGGATCTAGTGGACACACTTTACAGGTTATGATTGTCTGTGTCATATGACCGTGTGCTTTCCATGTCTGCCGATTTAGGCAACTCCTCTATTAGGCACTTTGAACGTGTTGGCACAGTATGTCCCCCTACACTAAACATTGGTGTATTCACAACATCAGCAGTCGACAATATTGACCATGATCCCACAGCAACTAGTGCACACAATTCATTTCATGGTACTGGTATTTCATTGTTTCAGCATCCTGATATTGATGCATGTGGAGTTAAGCAAACTCATGTTCCTACTACAACACGTACTAAGAATGTCCAAATGATGCCACAAAGCTACACACTTGTGCCAGTGATTCCAACAAAAGTGAACGATCCTCCTGTCCCAGAGATAAGTGATCTTGTCCAATCTGATGGCGGTTTGATGGAAGAGGCAGTGACAGAAGAATGCAGATGGTGTGATAATATCAGCCAGATCGTGGACACCAACAATGATGGTGATGCAGAAGACATGCATATATCTTGGGCTGCATATCATGCTTCAATGGTAGAATGCGACGACCAAGGCCCAACTGCTGTCAGTGCACTGTTACCACTCTTTCCGGATGACTCGAAGTCAGTCGCAATGATTCATCATTCCATGGATGTAGTGAAAAAGGCAGTAACAATTCTCAATCCTGGACAAATTCCTGTTATTGCGTGTGACCAGCCATTGTACAGACTGGCAAAACAGATTCAGTGGCTATGGCCAGAAACATATGGAGAAGATGTATTTGTCGTCATGTTGGGCGGCCTACACATCAAGATGACATTGCTGAAATCACTTGGTGATCTCTTGGATGGCAGTGGCTGGTCGTCTGCCCTTGTGCAAGCTGAGATAGCTACGTCAGGAACTGCCGACTCATTCTTGAAAGCAGCACACGTGAAAAGAACCGGCCGTGCGCACCAATTGACCGCTTGAGCATTGTACAAGCTTCGACAAAAATCATTCGCAGCATACCAAGTGTCTCAACAAGAAACTGATGTTGAACCATTTGACGAATGGTGCAAGCGGAGAGCAGCACAAAGTCCACAATTCTATTTCTGGCAGCTTATTCTCAAGATAGAGTTAGAGGTACTCGCATGGGACAGATCAATTCATGCTGGAAACTTCCTCTTGTATGTCGATGCCCTATCTCGTTTGGAATGGCTTTTTCATGCACTTGACCACTACAATTATGCACGTGCTGTGGCAATTCATCTACGAGACGTGGTCATGTTACAGAATACGCATCCAGACGTATATGAGGCATTCTGCGTGGGTAAGTTCACCGTAAACAAGACACGCCGGCCGTTTTCCAGGATGTCCTTAGATGAAAGCCATGAACAGAATAATGCATGTGTGAAAGCTGATGGAGGAGCAATTGGTCTAACAGAGAAGCCAGCAGCACTTCTGAGGTGGATGGTGGCTGGACCAGAGATGGCTAGGGTTGTTGGGGAGTTTCTCTGTGAATTGGACAAGAAGGAAACAAGCTCTCATCTACGAAATTCAATACGCCACCATGAGGATAAGCCGAGTGTACAAGCGGCATTTCTCAAGAATGTCAAGACACTGGTTGCGACAATGAATGATATAGGCAATCCGTTCTCTGATACCAGTGGTGATATGATAGTCATCGATACGCGTGAAGTGGTAGATACGGCTGTTGTTGATTCCGTCCATAGAATAGAAAGTCTTGGCAAGACACAAAGTGACGAGTTCTTCAAGAACCGACTGGTTGATCGTTCAAAGCCGCTAAATGACAGGATATCAAGAAATAATCTTCAGCTGTTCAGATGGCGACCAGAGAAAGAGAGATCACGCACACAGGAGCAGTTGTTGTCAATGAAACGTGACCGAAATTTGTTTTCAACATTGTACATTGCCAGTCAGGTACGCGATGCAGATCTTGATGACTTTTTCCAACATGAAAATCAGTCATTTCCGTCTTCACTGTCCGACTATGGAAAACTGAGACAGGGTACAAAGTCCGACCTGCTACAGTGCATGGAAGACCTGGTACCGGAAAGCGATGAAACATGTATCGCTGCTCCTGAGGTTGACATGGTGGTTGTTGACGGTGCAGCTATCGTCAATATGATCAAGCCTGGTGCATCAGCAGAAACATTCAACGACTACGTAAATGAATTTATGAACTACATTCGGAGGCAATTTACAGGCGCTGTTCACCGTGTCGATGTAGTATTCGACGTTTACAAAGCGAATAGTCTAAAGGTAGGCACTCGAAAGAGCAGAGGAAAGGGAATACGAGTCAGAGTTAATGGAACAAAGAAACTTCCTGGCAATTGGTCAAATTTTCTACGGGAAAACGGAAACAAGACAGAACTATTTTGTCTAATAAGTGAGCGTATAGTTGGTGAGAACTTTCCAGGACTGGTAATTGTGACCAACGGAGAAGATATGCATTGTTCCGAGACAATTGATTGTACATGGATGGCTACCTGCACACACGAGGAGGCGGACACCAGAATGCTGTTACATGCTGCAGATGGTGCCAGACAAGGTTGTACACGTATATCGATTCGAACAGTTGACACAGACGTTGTAGTACTTGCTGCCAGTCTTGCCAGTAAGATAGGATGTGAACAACTTAGTGTAGCGTTCGGCACAGGAAAGTATTTCCGCTATCTCGATATAACCCGAATGTCACTGGCGCTGGGCAATGACAGGTGCAAAGCTTTGCCTGCATTCCATGCCCTCATTGGCTGCGACACCACATCTAGTTTCGCTGGAAGAGGAAAACGCACAGCGTGGTCCACATGGAATACATTCGTCGATGTCACGCCAGCATTGTGTGCACTTGCACATACACCAACACCTGGTACTACAATAAACCTTCTTCCAATGATTGAGCGATACACTGTGTTGATGTATGATTGTGGAAGCTCTGACGACACTGTGAACTGTGCCAGGAAGACCCTGTTCACACAGAAAAGCAGGGAGCTAGAGAATATACCACCTACACAAGATGCTCTAAGCCAACACCTTCTCAGGGTGGCTTTCCAGGCTGGCCACGTATGGGGCCAGGCCCTAGTTCCATCCCCACATTTGCCTAGCCCAGCAGACTTCGGATGGACACGGAAGAATGAATCTGGCGAGTGGGAAATCAAGTGGATGAACCTTCCACCTACCGGCACAGCATGCCGAGCTGTGATCAAGTGTGGATGTGCTTCAGTTTGCAGAGGACGATGCAAATGTCGGAAAGAGAATTTGCCCTGCACATCCCTGTGCAAGTGTGGTGGCTGTGAACGTGATGGCTAGTATGCAATCAGATTCGGTGGCATTCAACACTAAGTAATCATTATATGCATACAGTAACATAATTTGTGAAAGTACGTGTGTGGTCACCAGTCAGTAACTGATACTGATATGAAGCGTTGAACTTTTATAAACTGCTTTTATAATGTTGCTAAAAGGAGGAACATTGTCTTTTGTTTGAATTACTGGTACCACAAATTGACTTCCAAACCTTGGACATCACAACATAACATTGGTGTATTTAATAATCATCATTATTGTCATCATGTAGTGAATTATTGAAGTCATATTTGAATAGCTTTATGTCATAATACATGTTATGGCTGCAATTACCACCAGGACACCAATAATTGTTAGTGATATGTTTTCGTAATAACTGGATGGTTTCTGGCATAATACAAGATGTTTTGGCGGCCATTTTGAAAATGTGAAAATGGTCACCATGTTCACATCAGAAGACATCCATAATTATCCAGAAAATTATTAGTTGTCTTCAGTTAGTGACTTAATGATGTGAAATGACGTGGTATACAGTATTGAATTGTTTTGCGTTATTTGCTAATAATAAGAGAATATGTGTTGGCGGCCATTTTAAATGTATGGCTGCCATTATCACGACAGAGGACATCCATATTTATTACTAATGTTCCTCTAGTGGTTGGTTGAAGTAAACTGACACGTCTATGTAGTATTAAATAGTTTTGTGTCATGGTTTTATAGTAAAAATATGTTCCACAATCACATCAGCAGACATTCAGAATGATCCTGAAAATTATTAGTGGTGTTCATTTAGTGATTTCATGAATTAAAATTGATACTTTCATACAGTATGTAATTGTTTTTATCAAGATACCGTAATATAGAAAAAAAAGTGGCGGCCATTTTTCAAAATGGCCGCCATGATCGCTATAGACGAGATCCAGAATGCCTCCAATCTTTAAAAAATCCCAAATATGTTTTAGAACAAGTATGCCAAGTTTCATGCTTTTATCATAAAGTGCACAATCATTTCACATATCTGCTGGACTATGGGTCAAATCCCATATTTTCACCTGTTGCGCTAGGGGTAAAATCGCAAAATCAGAAGTGAAAATTTACAGAATGAATATATATTCAGCGTTAAATTATAATAATCTAACCTGGTTCCAGATCCTAACCACAACAGTCACTGAGTCCCACTACTAATGCTACTAATTTGATAATGGGTATAACCAGATTCAACTATATGGACCACACCGTAACTCTGCTTACGGACGGTATGGGAGTATGTCATTTGGCCATTAAACACATTAAATCTAAAAAATATTGAAAAGTAAGTACTTTTTCATCAATAACAAAAAAGTCACCCTACCCAAAAAAAATTATTTTATGGATTTTATTGCGAAAAAAAGATTTTCCTATGGGAGTCAAGGGGAGTCAATTTCCAAATTTTCAGGATCAAAACACGAAAATATTTGGAAATTGACTCCGAAACCTGGCGAGATAGCTTGAAAATGATGTAACTAAGAAAACAAGTTAGATTTTGAAAATCGGTCCACAAATAAAAAGAATATTTAAAAAAAATCTATTTTTAGCTCCCATGTTAAATTCCCATAGGAAAATCGTTTTTTCGCAATAAAATCAATATTTGATGGAATTTCATCAAATAATTTTTTTTGGGGAGGGTGACTTTTTTTTTATTGATGAAAAAGTACTTACTTTTAAATATCTTTCAGATTTAATGTGCTTAATGGCCAAAAGTTCGTCGACAGCAAAACGTGAAACAGACAGTAGTAACTTCCAGTGGAAATATGTCAATTACCAGAGAACTACCGGTACATACAATACTTCACACCCTTGTAATAAACAACAAGAATGCCGCAAACAGCATGTATCCCCTCGCACTGATGCTTAATTTCCATACTGAGCATTTTCTAAGTCTGTGACCTTTTTACCTTGGGATTAGCAGGCACCACTAACGTTCTGTTGGAATATGCAGAACTAGAATGACAGACGCCCATGACTGCATTGTATCCCCCTGCCGACAAGTCAGAAAACCCTGAAGGGAGGTAACTCCGAAATTACAAATGCGAGTTGTTTTTCTTGTGCGCAACACACCTTTTCTTGACCCGATATGTATGCATGTGGTAAGTTTCATATATATACCAAATGGCCGCTGCCCGCATGTCGAGCCCGCCGAGGCATTTGATGGTCTCAGAGTGTATGTATTTGAAGTTTGAATTAAGGGTTGTGGAGATATAAGGTATGTAAAAGCTTTAACGCAAATTTTAAAGTCATTTGACCTTGATCTTAGGCATGTGTGCCGCATGTGTGGGCTATAGAATGAAAATATGGATGATAATAAAGAATTATTTGAAGTTTGAAGTAAATCAGAGTAAGTGTTGTGGATATATAAGGTATGTAAAAACTTTAACACAAATTTCAAAGTCATTTGACCTTGACCTTCGGCATGTGGACCACATGGGCAGGCTATGGAAAGAAAATATGGATGATGATAAGTATTGGAAGTTTAAGTAAATTGGAGTCACAATTGTGGAGATATATAAGATATGTAAAAACTTTAACGCAGATTTTATAATAACGCAAAGTTCTAAGTCATTTGGCCTTGACATTGGGGCACAGGGGCTGCATGAGTGGGACACAGAATCCATATATGGATGATGACCAATAAGCATACAAAGTTTCAAGCAAATCAGACTTACGGTTACAGAGATAGTAGGTATTTGAAAACTTTAACGCAAATTTTGACAAAAATGTAACGCAAACTTCTAAGTCATTTGACCTTGGGTACAGGGGCCGCATGCGTGGGATACATCATGAATATATGGATGATGACTAATAAGCAGATGATGTTTCAAGTCAATGTGACTTTGGACTGCAGAGCTATAAGGTATTTAAAAACATTAACGCAGATTTCGGACGGATGCACGGACGGACGGACGCACGGACCCCCGGACGTCATTGTGATCACTATGTCTCGCTTTCCACAAGCGGGCTCGACAATAACCAAGTGGTATATGAGCTATGCTCCGGACACGAGACAAAGTAAAAACAAACATGAAGGGAAATAACTATAAGTATGTGACCTTGACCTTGAGGTTAGCGGGCACCACAGGCTTCCTGTAGAATGATGCAGGATGCCGTTACAAATGCATCTATACAATATTAAAGCATTCCATCAAGAGAAACAGAAGTTATAATGAATTAACACGAGTGTTAAGTTTTGGAAATGGAGCATTTCGTAAGTCTGTGACATTGACCTTGGGGTGAGCGGGCACCATGGGCATTCTGTAGAATGATGTGGGATGCTGTTACAAATGCATCTATGAAATATTAAAACAGTCCATCAAGGGAAACAGAAGTTATAATGAATTAACCACAGCGTTAAGTTTTCGAAACAGAGCGTTTTCTAAGTCTGTGACCTTGACCTTGGGGTCAGCGGGCACCATACGCTTTCCGTAGAATGATGCGGGATGATGTTGCAAATGAATCTACAATGTATGAAATATTAAAGCATTCCATCAAGGGAAACAGAAGTTATAATGAATTAACCCCAACGTTAAGTTTTCGAAACAGAGCATTTTCTAAGTCCGTGGCCTTGACCTTGCGGTGAGCGGACAACTTTTGGATCCCTATATCCCCTTTTCACTACGCGAGGGATAAACAAGAGTTGTCAGAAGACAACGAAGCTCGCCTGTTGGCAGCCTTCACTCAAACTTGGCACAGTTGTATAAAAAACATGAATATTATATAACTTGGGTTAAGGGGTGTGTGGTGGACCTTGACATTGAGGTCAGTGGTGGAAGGTGGGTCGTGGATTTGCTATAGCATGATATAGCATATTAAGATGAATGCATGTATGTTTGTTTGTTTGTTTATTGGTGTTTAACGGCCTATCAACAGCTAAGGTCATGTAAGGCCGGGCAAACGGGTTCGATCCCGTTTTAACCTGCTGCATTGGGGGGAAAATCCCCAAATCAGAATGGAATATTTACATATATACAAATATATTCAGCCCTGAGGTTAGAATAACCTGACCTGGTGCCAGGTACATACCACACCAAAGTCACTTGGCCCCTTCCCCTAAATTAGGATTACGAATAATCATAATACTCACATAAGGGGTATAGACAGATTCAACTGTCACATACAAAATGCCAAAGACGTATATGAGGGCCAAACCAGGTCTCCAGTCAGAATTCCGGTAAGGATGAACCCTGATCGTTAAATTACCCATCACATTCTCCCACCTGCCACCCACTAAATGCATGTATGAAGTAAAACAATATTTAACCCAACGTTAAGTTGGTGCTACAGCATGATAGCTATTCACATGAGGAATGCATGTATGAATGTGCTAAGTTGTGTCCTTGACCTTGGGGAAAGGGGTGAGGGGGGGGGGGGGGTCATGAATTTGCTGTAGCACAATAGAGGATCATCAGATGAATGCATGTATGAAATATCAAGGCGTTCCTTGTAAAGAAACAGAAGTTATAAAAAGACATTTACTCCAACGTTAAGTTTATGATGTTGATCTTGGGGAAATGGGTGGGGGTGGGTCATGGATTTGCTGTAGCACAATAGAGGATCATCAGATGAATGCATGTATGAAATATCAAGGCGTTCCTTGTAAAGAAACAGAAGTTATAAAAAGACATTTACTCCAACGTTAAGTTTATGAACATGCTAAGTTTGTGACCTTGACCTTGGGGTAAGGGTTGTGTGGTGGGTTGTGGATTTGCTACAGCATGATAGAGGGTCATCGGAGGAATGCATGTATGAAATATCAAGGCGCTCCATCTAAGGAAACAGATGTTATCAGACATTTACCACAAAGTTAAGCTTATGAATGTGCTAAGTTTGTGACCTTGACCCTGGGGTAAGGGGTGGGGAGTGGGTCATGGATTTGCTATAGCATGATAGAGTATCATCAGATGAATGCATGTATGAAATATCAAGGCTTTCCATGAAAGGAAACAGATGTTATAAGACATTTACCCCAATGTTAAGTTTATGAATGTGCTAAGTTTGTGACCTTGACCCTGGGGTAAGGGGTGAGCAGTGGGTCATGAATTTGCTATAGCACGACAGAGTATCATCAGATGAATGCATGTATGAAATATCAAGGCATTCCCTGTAAAGAAACAGAAGTTATAAAAAGACATATACTCCAACGTTAAGTTTATGATGTTGATCTTGGGGAAAGGGTGGGGGTGGGTCATGGATTTGCTGTAGCACAATAGAGGATCATCAGATGAATGCATGTATGAAATATCAAAGCGTTCCCTGTAAAGAAACAGAAGTTACACAACATTTACCCCAACATTAAGTTTATGAACATGCTAAGTTTGTGACCTTGACCTTTGGGTAAGGGTTGGGTGGTGGGTTGTGGATTTGCTACAGCATGATAGAGGGTCATCTGAGGAATACATGTATGAAATATTGTTACGCGCCGGCTATGGGGCGTGTACCCTATACTGTTATGATCCTCTTTTGTTTGAGCAGAGCCGCTGTATGATTTTGTATCAGCTGTTAAAAGTGCCTCCTTGGCTCTTGGACTGTGGACTACTCAGTCACCAAGGCACGCGCTGAGGGCTGAGTTTGTCTGATTGCTTTACTTTGGTCTGACTGCCTGGAAGTATCATGTAGTGAGAAATACAGCAATCAAACTACAAGCCGGCAGCCTTTGCGTTATGACTAGGACTGCTGTCCTTGTGGTTCTCTATGGACTGGATGTGGGATGAGACACCACTCAGTAGGAACGTTGGGAATTCACAAGTAGCCGGTTGAATTATAACAATTTAATAAGCTGGTAACTGACGGTGAATGGCAGATACATGAACAACCCAATTGTTTCACATACGTGTTCACTAACAGTAACCAATACTATATTGTTTTAGTGAAACAGATGAAGATGGTTCAAATGCATTATATATTTATAGTCATGTTTTAGTTACACAATAAAATGGCATGAAGTATGGAAACTGATTCTGCCAAACTTATCTCGAAATTGTCGGACGCTCGATCTTAATGCTAATGTGTGGCGCTAACATAATATCACGGTCACACTTCAGTAGCATACGAACACATTATAATTTGTTAGTACCGCGCGAAGTCACAAACCAGTAATTAATGTAAAGATAGTTCTGTGCCGGGCTGGTTTAAACGAAATATTTAACATGAAATTTAGCCACCTAGCACTGCAGTGAATACACGTATCTATGTGTATTAATAATGCTATAACAGGATAAGACGGTGTAAATAATGTCCAAAGTGATTCTGAAGACTTATTTATGCCTAAATGTAAATGTACTTGCTACGAGGATGATGTTATAATGATCTTACTGTGGAATTGATGTGATACATTTTTCTCACGAAATTTGCGTGGAGGTGTTCTTTGTGAAAAGCCAAAAGTCAGAATGAATCAACAGAAAAAATCGGGGTTCTTTTATACCCATGGGTTGGCCGGCGGCCACCGGCCACTAATTTGTGGTCGCAGCGGCCAACGGCCAATTTTCGGTCACAACGGCCAGCGGCCAATAATTTGTGGTCACAACGGCCACTTTTGGGTCGGAGCGGCCACTAAAAGTTGGCCGCTCACGTGAAGATCTCGAGACCGGCCAGAAAATACTGCCCGGGCTCGTGAACGACCC
This sequence comes from Conchocele bisecta, assembly GCA_029237695.1. Taxonomy (NCBI): domain Eukaryota; kingdom Metazoa; phylum Mollusca; class Bivalvia; order Lucinida; family Thyasiridae; genus Conchocele; species Conchocele bisecta. The sequence continues at coordinate 106,975,267 of CM055268.1, forward strand.
AAAACAATTGGCCGCTGACGTATAAGTTGCCAGGGCGATCTCGTGAGCGGCCAGACAATGTTGGCCGCTCGCGTGCGGTCTACAATATTACAAACCGCCATGTGCAAATCCTTCCATGTGCAAATCACAGGGTGGCCCCCCACGCGAAAAAATGTCCGAAGAAGAAAAACAAAATAGCCAAGATCTGAACGAGACCCGCCAATATAGCGGGGGTGTAAGTCAGGATAGTGTTGTTGCGCGTTTGTCGGACAGAATTGAGCGGCTGGAATTTGAGCTCCAGGAACAGAAGGAACAGTCGCGGCGGCGTATGTTGGGTGAACAAAGTCAGCCATTTCAATTTGGTCCGGCGCGCTCATCCGGAACTTCTTTCCTACGCGAAACCGAACAACAACAACAACAAAGTTTGAGAAATAATCAGCCAAACCAGGCCAATTCTTTTAATCAAACCCTGCCAAACCAGGCCAGTGGCATCGACTTCGGTCCTGCCTGTACTACAGAGTACGACACAGCCGAGGGTGCTGGATTGGATCAAATCCAGGAACAGTTCAGTGGAATCCGTGCTTCGTTGGTTGAAAAGGTAATTTTGCCTTCACATTTGCGATTACATGATTCGCGATCAGGAATAAAACGCGAGGATCAACAGGCTCTGAATGTGATGAGTAAGTGTGCTAGATACACGGAAACTGCTCTAAAACTGATCAGTCAGGCGACAGATGAAAAAACCATTTGATGTTAAGCCAGTGATATTGTCATTAACAGCCAACATACATTACTTACAGGAAGAGTACTCTACACTCTTAGTGAAGGGACGCTTTGACGAACCAACGGCGCAGCTATTCCGTTCATTACAGAAAGGTAGTTCGGGCTTTGATAGCCGGGCAATTCACAACGTGAGGATAGCTGCAGAACTAAGTAGTATTAGTCAAGGCCAAGCACGTGGTGCACCAAGAGGTCGACCGACTAGGGGATATTACAATCCGCGTTACCAGAACTTCGGTCGAGGTTACAGAGACAGACACGACGACGTTTTTGGAAACCTACAAGGGTCAAGATTCAGAAATCCCGGGCCACCCGCGCCACGTTTCCAGAATGATAGATATTAGGCGTTTATTTCTACAACATGAGAAACACTTTAGCGGCAAATTTTCATAATTGGCAAAACATTGGCTGTTCGGATATTGTGTTAAATTATTTGTTGCAGGGCGTTAAATTTCCTGTTACCGAAGACATACCAACCTTGTGAATTTTCAAATAAACTATTTTCTGCAAAAGAGTCTGTGTTTATTAATAAAGAACTAAACAAGCTGTTATTATTGGGTTATGTTGAGAAATGTGAAAATGAAAATAAACCATATTGTGTCTCGCCTATAACTTGTGTGCCGAAAATGAAAGGTGACTATCGTCTAATAACAGACTTACGTTATGTGAATTCAAAATGTACACCTGCAAAGTTTAGTAATGAAGACATTTAACAAAGTTGTTGAAATCGTTCAGCCGGGGGAGATTATATGGTTACGGCTGATTTAAAATATGGATTCCACCATATTCCGGTGCATGATGAACACCAAGAACTTTTAGGTTTCAAATTTAACAACACATATTATAAATGGACAGTCTTGCCTTTTGGCCATTGTGCTAGCCCGTATTTCTTCAATAAGGTACTACGGCCAGTTGTAAAATTTTTAAGAAGCAAAGGATTTAAAATTAAAATTGTCCTTATATGTAGACGATTTCATTTTGTTTGGCAGTCTCCACGTGCTAAAAACGCAAACAGAAGATTTTCTTAGATTGTTTGAACAATTAGGTTGGTCTATAAATTTTGAAAAGTCATCATTAGAGCCGTCTTTATCTAAGAAATTTATCGGTTACATTATAGACAATTCCGGTGAAGAAACTATAATTCGCATATGTTCAGACAGAATAAGAAAAGTGAAAAAGGATCTTAGCAGAGCCTTGAGATACAATTCTGTTACTGCGCGAGCCTTGGCGAGGATTGCTGGGCAGTGTGTTTTCCATGAGTAGGTGTGTACTTCCTGCAAAACTGTTGTTACGCAATATTTACAGACTACTAGCAAGCCGTACTTCATGGTCAGAAGTTTTAGTGTTAGATCCTTATTCTAAAAATGATCTTCAATGGTGTTTGACTCTATTTCACAGTGGAATGCTATGACTGTAGTGAATAAAAACATTGACATACAGCTTTCTACTGATGCGTCAAAAATTGCATGGGGAGCATGCATCCCCGGAAACAAAGCACAGGGATTTTGGAACAGCAGAATATCAGCACAAAGTTCAAATTACCGGGAGTTATTAGCCGTATTAATGGGGTTGCTCTCCTTCAGCGATCAGTTGAAAAACAAAACTGTTCAGGTGTTATCAGACAATGTTACAACTGTGGCCTTTATCAACGGAATGGGAGGTTCTGTGATGGAACTCGACAATATAGCCAGAACTCTGCACTTAGAAGCGATCGCGATGAACATAACGCTGTCGGCAAAGTATCTATCCGGACCAGAGAACTGGAGAGCAGACAGCCTGTCGCGGCTTCGTTCTACGTACGAGTGGCGGCTACACCCGAGTTTGTTCCACATGTTAGAGGCCAAATGGGGGCCGCATCACATAGATCGGTTTGCGTCGATTACGACAACTCAACTGCCCATCTACAACTCAATGTATTATTGGGATCCTCTAACGTCGGGTGTGGACGCGTTAGCACAAACAGATTGGTGCGAAACGAACAATTATGTGAACCCTCCATTTGCGTTAATACCACGAGTACTAGATCTGCTTACGCGCCAGCAGGCAACAGCAACATTAATCGCGCCCAGATGGGAGGGGCAACCGTGGTTTTCGAGTCTGCTGGACATGCTAATAGACAGACCATTGCGGCTACCTATGTCAAACCGGACCCTATACTCGGTAGCGCCGAAACCAGAACCACTAAAAAATCTAAAGTGGGCGATCTACGCTTGGAGGATCGCGGGTCGTCGCGACTAAGATGTCTTGGTTGGAGCGTACGAGCAGCAAAACAATCCATGTGTTCCATAGCACCTTCAACACTTAAAACTTATAAACCGGTCAGTGGATAAATATATAGGATTTTGCCATTGAAATAAAGTGAAGATTTTACAAGTAAACATAATATCCACATTCTAGCAGACTTTTTGTGTGCAAACTGTCGGACAGCTCTCAACGACCAGAATCGACTCTTAAAGTTACACTTGCAGCAATTTCATTCCTGTTTGAAGGCTTAGGTAAATGTTCACCTTCAAATAACACTGACATTAAGCGGTTAGTAACAGCATTGACGAAATCAGGAACACTTAGACCTATGGTTAGACGAAAACCAATGCCAATAGAGGCATTTGTTAACCTGTTTGAAAGCCTCGGAACTAATGACATTTAAAATTTCCATTAAAGATCTCCGTATGAAGAGTGTTACTCTCTTGGCGATAGTTATGATGACGAAGACCATCAGACCTAGCCCCAAAGGCTAAAATATTCGACCCCATAGACATGTCTTTGAAGTCGGTAGTGTTATCGCTCAACGATGTCGAATTCAACCAAGATGGATCATTAACAATACGTTTCTGGGGAATCAAGAATGATACAAATAGGCAGGGTTTTGAGGTTAATGTGCCAAGGAATGAAAAATCAGTCCATGGATCCTAGTGAGTGCTTGAAATGTTACATAGATAAAACTGAGACAATGCGATTCTACAGACACATTGCCAGTGTTCATTTCACTTAGAGCGCCATATAAAGCAATTTCCAGTGACACAATAGGAAATATCCTGGAGGATGACCAATTAACAGGGCTGGACTAGCACATCAAGGATTCTCTGCGAAGTCATTCAGACCAACCGGCGCGACTAACGCGGTGTCCCTCGGTATTCTACCAGAAACTGTCATGAAGATAGGTCGTTGGAAAACTAGTGAAGTGTTCTTCAATCATTATGTGTACGGACGGGTTCCAGGATCATACACCGCCAACATGCTGGAGGGAAATCAGTGATAGGACACTGAATAATTGAGAGGTGTTACATGTACATAACATGTTGTTATAATTCATACAGTTTGCGACGTTAATAATTTACTCGTTATATATTACAATGTATGTGTTAACACTTGAAAGTATCAAGTTCTATAAATAATGTAATCTCTAAATGAAGCAACAGACACAAAATGAAGTGAGTAAGTAACGTAGGTTTGAGTTAGAGAAACTGTAGTTATACGAACTATTTTGTGTCGTAATATTACACACGGAAGTGTGTAATTCGGTGTCTTCCATGTGCAAATCTACTTAATATGGGAGATAAAATATGAAGATACGGACATGACTGGAGGGCCTTTACGGGGGGTCACCCTACATGGACCAGGACAAGCAACAGACACAAAATGAAGTGAGTAAGTAACGTAGGTTTGAGTTAGAGAAATCGCCTGTTACGAAACGCACCAAGGCGCATATTTCATCGATAAAGACAGATAATTAATAAGTAATACTTTTCTGAAAGTACAAATAAACCTATGATTATATACCAGAAAGGCATTGTTGAAAGAACGCTTCATTGTTGGTCTTTGAAAGTCACTTCGTTTCGTCAAATTAACAATCCCAGAACGCAACGAACAAGATGGCTGACGAAATGTGGATTATTTCTATTGCTGAGAATGAAGGCACGTTTTCTCAATTTAAATTGCTCTCTGGGATGGTTAGGCGTGGGCCATTTGACGAAATGATGTGGTTGAAAGCAAATTATCTGACAGCAAGCGTGGTTTTGCATCTAAGGCTAAAATGATGGACTTTGGAATGACTGAGTGTTGAACACGGATACAACAGGTGCGCAAATTGGAAGCATTTGATAGTGACAATGAATCCAGACAAGACCGTGATGTTTTAAGGTGTGTGCTTGGTCTGAGTATGAATTCCAGACGCACACACATGCCTACACTTCACTGCTTGTCATATCGACATAACAAGAAATATAATGTACAATAGTGAAGAGTGTTAGTAGTTCCTGAGGTTCACATCAACACTGATGGACAACTTAATAATGGGAGGTAAGTCACATATGCCGGTGCATATCAATATCAAGGCGTTCCATGAAAGGAAACATATACATATGTTATAAGACATTTACCCCAACGTTAAGTTTATGAATGTGCTAAGTTTGTGACCTTGACCCTGTGGTAAGGGGTGGGCGGTGGGTCATGAATTTACTATAGCACGATAGAGTATCACCAGATGAATTCATGTATGAAATATCAAGGTATTCCATGAAAGGAAACAGATGTTATAAGACATTTACCCCAACGTTAAGTTTATGAATGTGCTAAGTATGTGACCTTGACCTTGGGGAAAGAGGTGGGGGGTGGGTCATGGATTTGCTATAACACGATAGAGTATCATCAGATGAATGCATGTATGAAATATGAATGTGTTCCCTGTAAATAAACAGAAGATACACAATATTTACCACAACGTTAAGTTTATGAACATGCTAAGTTTGTGACCTTGGGGTAAGGGTTGGGTAGTGGGTCATGGATTTGCTACAGCACGATAGAGGATCATCTGAGGAATGCATGTATGAAATATCAAGGCATTCCATGAAAGGAAACAGATGTTATAATACATTTACCCCAACGTTAAGTTTATGAATGTGCTAAGTTTGTGACCTTGGGGTAAGGGGTGGGCGGTGGGTCATGGATTTGCTATAGCACGATAGGGTATCATCAGATGAATGCATATATGAAATAGCAAGGCGTTCCATGAAAGGAAACAGATGTTATAAGACATTTACTCCAACGTTAAGTTTATGAATGTGCTAAGTTTGTGACCTTGACTAGATATGTCAAGAAATCATGGCAGATTCCCTGATGGGCGTGTTTGTAGACTAGTCTACACCCATTCAGTTTAGTCTACAATAGGTTACATGAACAATTTATACCAAATGGTATTGTAAACAGTGGGTTACATAGGGTACAGTGAGTGAGTGAGTGAATAGGGTTTAACGTCCGCTTTTCTGACATAGAGGTACAAGCCTCAGGGAGTCTACACGCAGACGGGTCAACGGGGTCGAGTCCCGTATCCACCTGTCCAAGGGGGGTAAATCCCAACTTCAGAACTCAATATTTACAATCAAAATATATATTCAGTCCTGAAATTAGAACAACCTGATCTGGTGCCAGGCCCTCGCCACACCAGCATCATTTATCCCATCCCCTAAAAGTAATAGGATTAGCGCTAATCTTACTTTTATATATGGGGCATAGCCCGACTCAACTCTCACATACAAGAAAGCCAAAAATGCACATGAGGGCCAAATCCGGTATAGTGGGTTCCGGAAAGTATGAACCCAATCGTTAAGCCAGTTTAGTCGCCTTTTACGACAAGCAATGGCTACTGCAGCACTATTCTCAGGATCAGTTGATCCCGCCCCGGTGCCTGCACGGGGCTCACATAGGGTACAACCATACACAATAGTCTACATGGGGTACAAGCATACAAAATAGTCTACAGCATCTACAATAGGGTACAATGGGTTACATAGGGTACAAGGGCACAAAATAGTCTACAGCATCTACAATAGGGTACAATGGGTTACATAGGGTACAAGGGCACAAAATAGTCTACAGCATCTACAATAGGGTACGATAGGGTACAATGGGTTACATAGGGTACAAGGGCACAAAATAGTCTACAGCATCCACACTAGGGTACGATAGGGTACAATAGGGTACAATGGGTTACATAAGGTACAAGGGCACAAAATAGTCTACAGCATCCACACTAGGGTACGATAGGGTACAATGGGTTACATAAGGTACAAGGGCATAGTCTACAGCATTCACATAGGGTACAATAGGGTATAATGGGTTACATAGGTCAAGGGCACAAAATAGTGTACAGCATCTACAATAGGGTACGATAGGGTACAAGGGTTACATAGGGTACAGGGCACAAAATAGCTCAGCAATACAATAGGGTACAATAGGGTACAATGGGTTACATAGGGTACAAGGGCACAAAATAGTCTACAGCATCTACAATAGGGTACGATAGGGTACAATGGGTTACATAGGGTACAAGGGCACAAAATAGTCTACAGCATCTACAATAGGGTACAATAGGGTACGATAGGGTACAATGGGTTACATAGGGTACAAGGGCAGAAAATAGTCTACAGCATCTACAATAGGGTACAATGGGTTACATAGGGTACAAGGGCACAAAATAGTCTACATCATCTACAATAGGGTACAATAGGGTACAATGGGTTACAATAGGGTACAATGGGTTACAGGGCAACATATGTCTACATCATCTACAATAGGGTACAATGGGTTACATAGGGTACGAGGGCACAAAATAGTCTACATACCGAAAAACATTAACCAAAAATTAAAAACAGGTACAGACGTACGCCAATGTGCCAACTATATTACGCTGTCCGCAAGCTGCGCGACAAAAATAGTCTACAGCATCCACAATAGGGTACGATTTTTTGCATAGGGTACAAGGGCACAAAATAGTCTACAGCATCTACAGGTAGACCACCAAGTGTTTACAAGTTCACCATACCAATTAAATGTCCATTTCCTGGCTCAAATATGTGGCAGATATCTCTGCTCTAATTAAGAAGTGTGTATTTTTCTGACTGTGATTTATGGCCCCACAGACTCCCTGTGGTATGTATGAGAAAACCGGTAGTGTTACATTTGTGAGCGTGAAACATGACGGGTGTTTCATTGATGGAATGGCGAATAGTGCAGATCCTGATCAGACTGTGCAGATGCACAGGCTGCACTGGATCTACACTGGCCGCAAAACCCGTAAACTCCATTTCTGCAGCCACATTTACCAAAATGTTGACGTTTATGAGACTAGACACTTTGAGCTGAGTGTTCATTTCTGTAAGTTGTCTATTTTGCTGACTTATTTATGGCTCACACCAACTCCCTGTGCAGTGGTATGTATGCGAAAACGGGTATTGTTAAATTAGTGAGATTTATATACCCAATATAAGACAACATCTGGAATTATAGAACTGATGAGTGAAGATAGGTCTACACTCAGTCTGGCAATTGGTTAGTATATGTGTAGCACCTGACCTACAGTATTTACCACTCGTGGCTGTGTCTGGAGAAATGAGTTTATTTGATTTGTCACGGTTTATATCCTGATCAAATAGCACATTATATCATGTCTATAGACAGTCAAATCTGTGACAGATATCTCTTACATATCTTCTAATTAAGAAGTGTGTGTTTTTCTCGCTGTGATGTATGGCCCCACAGACTACCTGTGGTATGTATGAGAAAATATGTACATGTATTGTTATATTTGTGAGCGTGAAGCATGACGGATGTTTCATGTATGGAATGGCGAAGAGTGCGGATGCACAGGCTGATTTGGATCTACACTGGTCGCAAAACAGATAATCCCAAGATATTTGGAGCTGAATGTCCATTTCTGTAAGATGTCTATTTTCCCATTTGTTCTCAGAATTGTGGGGTTTTTTTCTGACTGATTGTGGCTGCAGATATCTACCCAGGATAGTCGGACTACCTGAAATATGTAGAGCAGTGTAGTCCCTGATCATAGCGGATATCTACCCAGGATAGTCGGACTATCGGCAATATGTAGACCATTGTAGTCCCTGATCATAATCATGATCATAATGGATATCTACCCAGGTTGATCGGACTAACGGCAATAGTAGACCAGTGTACATGTAGTTCCTATCATAATGGATATCTACACAGGATGGTCAGACTATCGTCAATATGTGACCAGTGTAGTTCCTGATCATAATGGATATCTACACAGGATGATTGGACACTAACAGCTATATGGTAGACCATTGTAGTTCCTGATCATAATGGATATCTACCCAGGTTGATCGGACTAACGGCAATATGTAGACCAGTGTAGTTCCTGATCATAATGGATATCTACCCAGGATGGTCGGACTATCGGCAATATGTAGACCAGTATGTAGAACTTCCAACTTGTATGCATACAGAAATCTAATTTGAAAATCCGTTACAACACTTAATAAATGTGACAATTATTGTTCACTATTGCACAAAAGCAATATACCCATGCGGACTGAATAAAACACAATTTTGTATATGTTTACATCCAAATATGAAACTTTCAAAATAAGAATGCAAGTTTAAGGTTAGCTTAGAATTGTCAGCTAAGTGGATGACTTACTATTTCACCTGTCTTTTATATTATCTGTATCCTTATAGCCGAGACCCGGCCATTATAAAATATGGTCATAATAACAGCCCGTTCTGTTCTCGAGTTTTGCGAATAAAAGGAAATAAAAGGATAATCCAGGTCAAAGTAGGTACCGGTATATTTATATGTTTATTATTGCAAGTTTGATGTGTGATCAAGTGCAAGTTTTTTTTAACAGAAATGCAAAGTATTAAACCGCTCTCTCGTCACTCAATACCAGGACAGAATGTCTATTATTGTGACCATATTTTATAATGGCCGGGTCTCAGCTGTAAAGATACAGATAATATGAAAGACAGATCTATGAATAGTAAAAGTCATCCATATAGCTGAGATTATCTAAGCTAGTTATGGTCAAAGAGCCAGGGGGCCATTTCACTAAACATCGTGCGAGTAAAATGTTCGTAAGTGCAAAATGACATTAGTCTGTAAATTTCACATTAACAACGTTTTCTTGTAAACAATTATTGGATTTACATTTATTGAGCATAGGCTGCACAGGCAGCCTATGCTCAATAAAAGTAAATCAATCAATTGAAATTTCCAGACTATCCTAAATTTGCACTTACGAACATTTTAGTCGTACAAAGTTTAGTGAAACGGGCCTCAGGTCACTATAAATACACAGTATGTACATACCATGTATTATTATTATCTTGCTTTCTCCAAAATATTAATTCCTAAAAACACACTTCATTATTCCACAAATTATTTATTACACATCCTAAATTCCCACTCCATAATTTAGCCCTATCAAAATATGTTCGCAATTTATTGCACGCGACTCCATTTCAGGGGACAAGTATTGAAATTTATGATGCATTAGAACAGTTTTCTTCATAATGTATATCGCTACATACATGTATTCTTAATTTACTGAAATATTATTCTGTTATCCGATTGAAACTTCTGATAGAACACACAAATATACCAGTCAGTTGACAATAATTGCATTAAGAGAAAACAGACTTTGTTGTATATTTAACAACACCATTGTTGGTCCTTTGATCGGCATACACCCATGGTAGCATGATAAACATACAATGTTTTGTTAAGATACATCTTGAACTACTAAAACGATGAATTACCTGTGTAGACCTGTGTGTGTGTGCAGACTGATCACACATCTAAGTCTACAGCTCTGACAATGACACATTTAACAATCCCTGTTTTCTTGTGATCCGAGGCAATTGGGGCCCAGTCATAAATCACAGGAAAACATACACAGCACAGGGAGTCTGTGGGGGCCATAAATCACAGTCAGAAACAATTACCTGTATACACTTCTCAGTTAGAACAATGGGAAAATAGACAACTTACAGAAATGGACATTCAGCTCTAAATTTCTTGTCTCATAAACTACCAAAGTTTTTGGTAAATGTGGCTGTAACTGGAGACATCGGGATTATCAGTTTTGCGGCAAATGTAGATCCAAATCAGCCTGTGCATCTGCAGTCTGATCAGGATCAACACTTTTCGCCATTCCATCCATGAAACACCCATCATGCTTCTAACACGCAATATATATCATTATCAAGCTATAGACTGTTCTATTTGATCAGGATATACACTGGTGACAAATCCTATAAACCCCACCCCATGTCTCCAGTCACAGCCACAAATAGATCAGGTACTACATATGTATATATAAATTTAGAAAAATGGGGAAAATAGACAACTTACAGAAATGGACGTTTTTGGTACATTTGACATAAATGGAGCTTAATGGTTTTGCAGCCAGTGTAGATCAAGATCAGCCTGTGCATCCTAACAGTCTGATCAGGATCTGCACTGTTCGTCATTTCATCAATGAAACACATGTCATGCCTCACACTCACAAATGTAACAATGCCGGTTTTCTCATACATACCACAGGGATTCTGTGGGGCCATAAATCACAGTCATGAAAATACACACTTTTTAATTAGAACAGAAGGGTCTGCCACAGAATGATTTGACTTGAGAATGGACATTTAATCTGTATGATGAACTTGTAAACACATGTAAACACATTATAGTCTATCATATAGATTTTGTCACTATTGTAATGGCTCATACACACTTTAGTCTAATGAATGTATACACGGTTGGCTAGTTTTTAGGACAGAAAAAAAGAATCACCGTGATCATGATGAGGATATACACTGTTTGATGCCTTGTTACAGTACAAAAACCCGATTCTCATCCAGCATCTGTCTTTGTTACACCGTTACACTGTACCATGAGAAAATACTTCTGCTGTTCACACTGTCTTTTCGTTACAGTTGGTCTGACTATCGGCAATATGTAGACCATTGTAGTCCCTGATCATAATGGATATCTACCCCAAATGTTTCAGCAAACATTTGAAGGTAAAAAAGGTGAAGGTCATGTGAATTGGCGGAATGAGTGTGTTCCTAATGCTTAGGTCAATGTCGTGTTAATGGATGGAGGCATGAATGTGTTCCAATTTCTTACATGTATCAAGTGTCCAAATATTGAAGCAATCATTAAAGATACATATTATACTTATAGCATGATAACGAAGCTTGTTCAATGTTTTTGACATTTTGGACGATGACTGAAAAAGAGGCGACTATAGTCGCGCCTTCTGCTAAAGCCGGCGCGACAAATATAACGCATTTGCCTTACAAACAAGGTGAACATAAGTCATCAGTGACGTTGACCTTGTGCGGTCGGACATGTACTATCTTGCCTATCGGTGAGGGTATACAATGTAATCAATAAAACACAAAAGAACAAAATGGGACATATTGCAAGTCATGTTTAATAAAATAATTGCACAATATAACATATAATAGATCCGTCTACATGTATACACAACAGCTACAAAAGACATTTTCATAGCGCAGATAAATTTCTCGCATTTTGATTGGTCAGTTTGACATGTACACGTACTATGAGCCCATATAGTCAAACCCGTCACCATGGCTCAAATCAAAATAAAAAAAAAAAAATGGTGCCGGGTTGAGGCAAAGTAAAAAACATTTTAGTAATCACCTCATAAACATAGCCAGTTACTGGAAATTATCTCAGAAAATAAACTAAGTTGCATTTTGAAATTTTGTCTAGAATTTGCCAAGTTATAAATGAATTTCAACTTGTTTATGTCGAACTGTTTACAGGCGATTAATGTAATGTCAAACAATTTGTCGTCTTATATGTCTACAATGTAATTCATGTCCAACTATTTTCTGGAGAAATATTAAGAATCAGTGCTATGACAAATACGTTCTACAGTCAATATCGTGTCATGTTGCCCATATGAATCTATATTAATCCGAGGCTTACGAGTCTACAGATGATTCTTTGCCTCGGATTAATATAGATTCAGATGGGCAATATAACACCATGTTGACTGTGTATATCACATTTACATGCTATCTGTCACACTTATATACAATGTGGTGTGGGTATTCATGTGACCAAAACATTTTGGCAATTTCAAATTATTTGTCAGAATCTGCCAAAAAAAAAAGGAGTTAAATTATTCTTATTTTACAGCTCAAACTTGAATTTGCTGCATATTTGTTAACATTTTTAGTGCAACCGGTTACACGTTTCGCCAAGTCAATGGCCACAACTCTGCGAATACTGGATGAATCCGCATCTAAAATCCCAGGTGCGCAACTTCACATGATGACAAATATCCTGTAAAATTTTGCGACTCAAATACTATTGGAGAAAGTGCAACACAAATTTTGTGACGGACGGACAACAATGCCAAAAACAATGGCCCCTTCCCTTAAAATAGGATTACGAATAATCGTAATACTCACATAGATGAACCCCAATCGTGAAATTACCCGTCGCATGCTCCCACCTGCCACCCACTGAGAATAACATGATCTGGTTGGTGGAAGGATCTCGCCACGCCAGAGTCACTTAGCCCCATTCCATAAAAGTAATAAGATTAGTATTAATCTTACGACAATATTGCAGAAAAAAAAAATATTTTTGCCATGCTCGCTTGCGGACAGTGCGATCGATATAGTCGTCACATTGGCGTATGTACGTACATGCGTCCGGGTTAAAGTTTTTGGTTTTTGTTTTTAAGATATCTCTCAAACTGCTTTGCCAATTCACTTGGAACTTCACATGGGTCTTTATCATGATCCATATTTTCATTCAACACCCCACCCGTGCGGCCCGTTAAGGTCAGATTACTTTTAAATTTACCTTAAAAAATTTATTTTGCATTTCAGAGATGGTGTTTTTACAAACTTTAATCTAAATGCCAAAAATATTTAACTTGACATTGGGCACAGGGGCAGATTTTTTTTTAACCCGGACGCACATACATACGGATGGACGGACATACCTACGTACGTGCCAACTATATCACGCTGTCCACAAGCGGGCGTGACAAAAATCTATTTTTTTTTTTACATTTGCCATATAGTCGAGTGATAATACAATTCTTTCTGTTTCTTGCTATTGCACTGAAGGCAAAACCAATCACCCTGTGGTTCTGCCTTCAGGCCCATGCACCGGAAATGAAACCATTCAATCGAGCACTCTGCAGCTTCGCATGCCACCATGCGGCCACTGGCAATCTTCTTGCAGATGCAATATGTTTGCTCTGAAATGAAAATAGTGGCAATAATGTATTTACGTTATGATACAGCACTGATGCCCCTCACAGATAATTAGTAATTCTGTATAATTTAAAGGTACATGCCCACTCAGTAGGCACAAGATTAAATAAGTGTATAATTGTGTTACTATTCCACCAGGTCTAAAGATTACGAGTGCCGGCTTTACCGATATAATCATTTAGTAATATTTATTTTACTGATTGTGAGTTTGTGACGTGCGTTGGTATCAGGCTATTTTCATATGTAAATGAGGCATGGTATTTTTTAAACATTTATACTAATTAAATGCGTGACCTGAAAAAATAATATTTTCAACAGATTGTATATTATACGATAATTGCACATCAAAAAATAAATACAGAGTATAAATAGTAATGTCCGTTAACATTTTAAGAAAACAAGGTTATCGCCCCAAATGTCAGTGTGGAAAGTTACATCTAATATAAAATGTATACTAATGCCAATCAATACGTGGGGTAATGGTGAATGAATGTTTGTTTTGCCAGAAAATGTCTCAGATGATGTCTCTGATATAAAGAACATGTTATGCCTACCGAGTGGGCGTGCACCTTTAAGGACTGGTTTCAATTAACGTATTGAACGTATTGACTTAATTTGCATTACATCATGTGATAAAATTAATTTCCTGTTTTTCCCGTTTTTCCCGTTTTTTCCGTCAATAATTGTGTATGTACACCAATGTGCCCACTATATCGCGCTGTCCGCAAGTAGACACGACAAAAACCATGTGCTGTTGCATTTACTGTTCATGCTACAGTAAACTCAACGGCCCATGTTTTTATTACTTGCATTGCATTTTCTGATAGTTTCAAAAATGTAAATAACCACATCTGGCGTTGAAATTATTGAAATCTTATTGTTTACGTCATTTGTCGCAATATTATAAGTTATTGTGATGTCTGGAGGTAATGTTCACCCGTGGACTATAGTTCGATGGTGCCGAACATACCTTCAGACGGGCAATATTACACTATATAGCCTGTGTAGAATCACATAACGTATTTGTCATACCGCAGATCCTGTATTTGGCCGTATACACATATCTCTTCTTTTGATCTTTGCGTTTTTTCAGGAAGAAAAATAATAATCGTAGATTCGATTTTCTACCATTCAGTCTTAAATATAAAGGCGTTAAATATGAAACATTATGTTTTTTTATTAAATAAACGAAAACCCAAACATAAATATGGAGTAAGAAAATCCATCGAAAAACGAACTTTATGACAGTTTTTTTTTATTCGTGTAATTTAATTTTATATTTCCACTGCTTCTATTCGATCTGCTCTCCCTTTGGCGGCCCTCTTGAATTTAATGCGACTGGTTCCCAAACATTCGCTGGTCATTGCTACGCCGCGGTTTCGTGCGTGGAAACCATCGTTTGTGACCTAAATTTAAATCAGCCGTGTCACGAAGGCAAGCGTTAATTTGTCGAGATTTGAAAAGAGCAATTTTCGTTTTTTATTTTTGGGACTAATTTTTCGCTCATTATTTTGGATGATGCGAAGAATTATTTATGGAAAAAAAATAAACAATTAAATGACTGGTTTTTGAGTTGTAACAATGTGTTGACTTGTATTGATCTAATTCGGGTTTTGTTATTGTGTTTAGTGAGGAATTACAATTCGCAATCGGTATTGACGCTTGCAAACTTGCGTCTTCATTGGACGGCGAGGGCGCCGGGGGGAGGGGAATCGCAATAATTCCATGTAATGGTCCGTACGGCCTTGGGCAGGTCTATTTAATATTTATATCGACCCCAGGCAAAGCTAGCCAATCAAAAGCCGAGAAAACTTATCTGCGGTATGTCAAAGAAAAACTGTGACCGTTGGCCCTCAATAAACTTGAACATTATTGACAAACAACGATTGAACGTCATTATTTTATTTTGATGACGTCAAACAAAGTTTAACGACGTCATGTGGGCGTAGGGCTAATGTAGATGCTCTGTGATATAAAATATGCAATATATGTTGAATCAGCGCTTCCATTTATGAATGCAAGGAAGGGGGTGATAATATTTACAATATGGAAACACCATTAAACAAAATTTCTTCGGTCCGGCAGCATAATTGCACCCCTGCTCCAGCCTTTTGTTGGGTGATTGTATTTTTGTAAGGTAGTTACTTTACCTCGGGGTCAATGGCTTGTTAATACACATGTTCTTTTCTTTTTCTCGTCCTTGGTCGTGGTTGTTGTTCTTGGCTTTTGGACCCATGGTGGACTGTAATTGTACAGAAAGTTCCTTGTAAAAAAGAAATTTTCTTAATTGGAAGAGAAACCATTCAAATAGGATTCATCAATATTCAATTTATGAGTGGGTATATACCTATTGATTAAGGCACCAAAGAATGTTTGTTATTCATTTAGTAATATTTTGTATTTTTACTGATAGTGGACTATGGTATTATGCCTATTTTTCATATGCAAATGCTGCATGCTGTTGGTTTAATTTATACCCACCCCGCAAACAAAGTTGTGGGGGGCGGGGTATACTGGAGTCAGCTTGTCCGTCCGTCCGTCCTCCGAGGTTTCCGTTTTAGTTTCCGTCCGTCACAAAACTTAACAAATTGTAAATTTCCTTTGAACTTTTTTCCCTTTCTTTCCCTTTGCGGAAATCTTTCATATTTTACCATGCCCCTTCTCTGGGACACTCATACATCATTCTGCAACAAACCCTCGACCCCCAGATTTATGCCAGGGGTCAAGGTCACGGACTTAGAAATTTAGAAAAAAAACGAAATTGTAACAAATTGTTAAATTTCCTTTTTAAATTCTCTTTCCCTTTGCGGAAAATCTTTGCATTTTATTTTTGCACCCTGCCCCTTCTCTGACATACTCTAAATCATTCTTGCAACAAATAACCTTACGACCCCCCATTTATGCCACAGGTTGTCAATAGGTCACAACAATGGAATTAGAATGTCTAGTTTTCACTTTTTATTTGAAGAATGGGGCTGGTTCAGTCGGATCATGGGTGGTAATATGAATGATAACATAAAAACCAAAATAAATTATAATCAATTATGCTTATTAATATGCTAAATCAAACTTTGGCCTCTTGCAGTGCAGTGTTGGAGTCGTGAATGTTGTTCATCTGCGGGCTATATTAATAAGTTATATACTGTTTTTATTTTAATAACATGGGCAAGTTTTTTATCGAAAAATTCAGGATCTTCTTTCATTAGTGACGGATTTCTAATAATGTTACCCTCTCAACCATTGTAAGTCTTTAAAAAAGAAAAATACCTAGAAACAGTGATTTCATACCGAGGTATCTGCAAGAGTTAAAAAGAGGCGGGTGAATATTCTGTAAATTGTATATTTTGTTAGTTGTACCTGATTTATTGCATGTATAGTATGTACAGGGTTTGTGGGGGATTGGCCCCGACCCCACCTACAAACCTATTTACGGGGAAAATAAATATTTTCAAAAAAAAAAAAAAGAAAAAAAAAGGAAACCCCACTCCTTGATTGCAAAAAAAAATAAAAAATAGAATGTTCTAGTTTAGCTTTTTTTTCAAACTGGAAAACCACCCCATCGCACTCTCCATATGTGCTGACATAGTTCTTTTATCTGAAAATAATGAATAGTTATCGCGAGCTGGAATTTCACTTCTAGGTCAGGGCCGTCTGCGGGGCGGGGGGTGGGGGGGGGGGGGTGGGGGGGGAGGGGTATTCCGTAAGGCCCCCAGCTTTTACTGACAAATCTAGTTATTTTATAAAAAAAAAAAATACTTAAATGATTCACCTGAACAAATTAATTTTTATTTTCGACCAGTATTATAAAGTCTGATTCATTGACACTCAAAAAAATAAATAAAGAGATTAATTAGTAATGTCTGTTAACATTAGGGGACTACGGTTAATAACACGTTTATTGCCCCTGATTATCAGGGTGGATGGAAATTTAAAGTCTGATATAAATAAAATGTTATTAATAATGCCAATCAATACGTGGGGAGGTTAAATGGTGAAACAAATGTTTATTTTGCCAGAAAAAAATGTTTTATAACTACCGAATATACCGAATTTATAACCCAAGCAATCTGTCTTCCTTTATTATTTATTTATTTTTTAAAATTATAACCTGGCATTGTAGGACCCCAGCTTTTAAAAGTTAACGTAGCACATGTTTTTTGATTATTTTGTTACTTATCACCGTGTGTGAACATTTGTATACTATTATACCCAGCAGCAGTGGCCTCGGTTATTAACTGTGATTTACATTTATCTCTTGTACAAATGTTTTGTTAAAACTGGTTGATGAACCAAACTGCCAGTTTAGATCAGACACTACATACACTAACTACTTGTTTTTTCTTTTCTTTTGCTTGGTAAATCGCAAAAGCACATTGAACAATATACATCACAGATATTTACTTTTTTGATAATAAGCCGCTGCGTAATATAACATTATTCAACTCATTACGTTTAGAACCTCTCTAAACTGAATCCCCTTTCCCTTGGAAGCAAATTTAGCAAGCTCAAACGAAAGTAAATCTTTACTTAATCAATAGATTGGGTCTGTAAGCGTGGCTTACGGGCAATATTACCCCCCGCGTGGGCCCAGGTACCCCTCCCCTAAAATATGTACAAATTTCCAAGTGTGTTGGGCTTGGTGACCTTGACTCTGGGAGTTTAGCGCTGATGAGCGGCTATGTTCCGTGAATTTGTCTCAAGGGTGGTAGAGGTCCATTGGAGCAATGAGTGTGTGGAACTGTTGAAGCAGATCGAGCAGGAATATTGAAGTTTTTATAACCGATTTCTCTGATGTTAAGTTTTGTTAAAGGAGACTAACCGTATAACCTCGAATTAACGCCCCCGGAGGCGTTAACATTTAAAATAAAAAGGGGGGGGGGGGTGGGGGGGGGGGGGGCGTTTATTGAGCCAGTTAAAAAAAAAAAAAAAAAAAAAAAAAAAAAAAAAAAAAAAAAAAGAAAAGAAAAAAATTACCCAAAAAACCAGCCAAATTTCAAACAAAAACTAATTAAGGATTTTAATGGATTATTTGTGTTTGAAAATTGGCGGTTCATTGGTAAAATTATTCCAATTATTTTATTTTTCTTTTTTTTATTTGGGGGGGGGGGGGGGGGGTTGGGGGGGGGGGGGCGTTTATTAGGCCAGTAAAAAATCAAAAAAGAAAAAAAAAAAAAAAAAGAAAAAAAAAAAAATAAAAAAAAAAGAAAAATTTACCAAGGACCGTCAATTTCAAACACAAATAGGGTTATTTAATGGATTTATTGTGTTTGAAATTGGAAATTGGCGGTCATTGGTAAAATTATTATTATTTTTTATTTTTTTATTGGGGGGGGGGGGGGGGGGGGGCGTTTATTAAGCCAGTAAAAAAGAAAAAAAAGAAAAAAAAAGAAAAAAAAAAAAAAAAATTGAAAATACCAAAGGACCGTCAAATTTCAAACAAACAAATTAAGGATTTAAGGATTATTTGGGTTTGTTTGAATTGGCGGTCATTGGTAAAAAAAATTAAAAAAATTTATTTGTTTTTTTTTATTTTGGGGGGGGGTGGGGGGGGGGGGGGGGGTTTATTAGCCAGTAAAAAAAAAAAAAAAAAAAAAAAAAATTAACCAAGGACCACCAATTTCAAAACACCAAATAAAGATTTCTAAAGACTATTTGTAGTTTGAAAGTTTGGGCGGTCATTGGTAAAAAAAAAAATAAAAAAAAAAATTATTTGGGGGGGGGGGGGGTGGGGGGGGGGGGGGGGCGTTTATTAGGCATTAAAAAAAAAAAAAAAAAAAAAAAAAAAAATAAAAAAAAAAAAAAAAAAAAATTACCAAGGAGGACCGCCAAATTTTCAAACACAAATAAGGCTTTTTTTATTTTTTTTCTTTTTTTATTTGGGGGGGGGGGGGGGGGGGGGGGGGGGGACGTTTATTAGGATTAGGGGGGGCGTTTTAAGCCAAGGTTATACGGTATGTTATGTGGACGTTGACCTCGAGATCAGCGGGGATTTTTGTGTCACAGCATAATGAAATTTAATGTAAGTTTTCCATTTTGATAGTAAATAAATAGAAGTTATAACATATTTCTTGATGTTAAAGTTTTGTTAAAGAGGGGGACTAAGTATGGTGAACCTTGGACCTTTGGGAGCAGCGGGGGTTGGACCACTCGCTCGATTTGTGTGACAGCATGATACAGTACAAACCTTAAGAGGAATGCACAAGTGAAAGATAATAAGAATTTTCGAATGAAGGAAATAGAAGTTATAACTTATTTCCTCTGGGATGTTAAGTTTTGTAAAGAGTATTTGACCTTGGAACATTTGGGATCAGCGGGGGTTTTCTTGGGTAGGGTGGTCATGGATTTTGCACAGCATTGGTTAGTTAGAGGCCTTACAGGAATGCCATGTGTGAAATATTAAGGCATTTTAGATGATAGGGAAATAGAAAGTTATTAAACAATATTTATTTCTCTGATGTTAAGTTTTGTTTAAGAGGGCACTAAGTATTTGACCTTTGGACCTTGGGATTGCGGTGTGGGGGTTAGGTACGGGTCGTGGAATTTGGCAACAGCATTGGTTTAGTAGGGCCTTACAGGAATGCATGTGTGAAAAATATTAAGCCATTTTGAGATTGAAGGAAATAGAAGTTTAATAAAATATTTCTTCTGATGTTAAGTTTTGTTAAAAGGAGTATTTGACCTTGTCAATTTGGGATCAGCGGGGGATTTGGACGGTCATTGGATTTTGACAACTGTCATGGTAGTATTAGCCTTACAGGAAAATGCATGTGTGTAAATATTAAGGCAATTTTAGATGAAGGAAATTGAAGTTTTCTAAACAATTATTTTCTTCGATGTTAAGTTTTGTAAAGAGACTAAGTTATTTGGACCTTGACCTTGGGATCTGCGGGGGTTTGGACGGTCGGGTGGGATTTGGCACAGCATGGTTAGTAGTGCCTTACAGGAAGGGCATGTAGTTGAAATATTAAGCAGTTTTAGATGAAGGAAATAGAATAGTTGTATAACAATTATTTTTCTCTGATGTTAAGTTTTGTAAGAGGGACTAAGTATTTGAACCTTGACCTTGGGAGTTGCGGGGGGTTTGGTCGGTCGTTGGATTTGGCACACAGGTCATTGGTAGGTAGAGGCCATTACAGGAATGCATGTGTGAAAATATTAATGCATTTAGATGAAGGAAATAGAAGTTATTAAGAATATTTCTCTGATTGTTAAGTTTACGGACTAAAAGTAATTGACCTTGACCCTTTGGGATCTGGGGGGCGGGGGGTTGGACGGTCGTGGATTTGGGCACAGCATGGTAGTATGAGCCTTAACAGGAATGCATGTGTGAAATATCAAGCAAAATTTTAGATGAAGGAAATTAGAATGTTATAATAACTATTTCTCTGTATGTTAAGTTTATTCCGGGGACGGACGGGACGCACAGGAACGTTTCGGACGGGACGGGACGGTAGGGCCCGGACAACTGACTTCCAGTTTATACCCCCCTCAAGCGTTGCGGGGGGTATAATTTTTGTTAGTTTTTCTACTAATCTAAATTTGAAAAATCAAATGCATTAATTGTCGCATTGCAGCCCGTACGCAGGAATTATTTTAGGGGAGTGAATGGGCTTAAAAACCTTGTTTTTTGCACACCCACATGAGACCTCGGCAGATTAATCCCTTTCAACCCCTCTAAGTAATTGGAATTGGATTTTAGATTTTTTAATTTTGCGACCAATCTTAAATCATCACAAAACTGATTTTCAGTCCTGTCCATTTATGAAACATAGGGTGTTTTTGTTCTCAAAATTATGAAAATGAATTGCAAAAAGTTGCAGATCCTGACGAAGCCGGCTCATTGGGTGGATCTACACTGTTTGCCAATTACCACTATGTAGGCCTCTGTGGCGGGTTAAGAGTGAAAGGGGTTAGGGGGCTTCTAAGGGGGGGAGTATGCACCCCCTCTGGCTTACGGGGCCTGCATTAGGCATTGCTGTGAGTATTTTTTATTTTCCCGCCCCCATCTGTTGATTAACTCAATGTGTATTTCAGGCTAAAATTACGTGCATTAATTACGCCAAATATGCACCCATTTATCATTTGAGCTCTGGTTATAAAATTAGCTGAATGATTTAAAGTTTTAAAGACTTAAGTATGCTAGGAAAAATTATTACTTTCATTTATTTTCAATGTGAAATAATAATTATGGGTGCAGCGTAACAAATGATTTTATTAAGTTTTTAAATGTTTTATTTGTGTCTTAAAAGTGACAGAAATGGTTTTAAATGACAGATGAATTTAATTAAAATTGAATGCTCAAACTTATTTTCTCCTTTACACGGAGAGGATTACAACAAAGTTGGAACTTTATAATCTTTCTTCATCTAATCTTTCTTTTCTAATCAATTACGCTGTAATCCACACATCACAATGGGTTGGCGTTGCAAAGGAGTTCACACTCACAGGTTGTTTTTTACTTTTGAATGAGAAACTATAAGAAAACAAAATATAGTATCCAAAATTGGTTTTCAGTTTTTAGTTCCCCACGCCTGCTTTAGCAGAAGGGGGCGGGAACATAGGCATTAGCTTTTTCCGTCGGGCGTCGTCATCGTCAACATTTCACGTTTAAACGTTTTTGCGTTTAGCTCACTTTTTCCAGAAAAACTATAAACTCCTACGACCTCCCATACTTGGCTATAACTTTCTATCACTGTGGTGTAAAACATCTCACACAGGAGGGAACCCCATTGTGAAACCTTCACCTACTTTTCATGGTTCATTGACTACTTTTTCACATGCATTTCAACGTTAAGTTTTTTTTATTTGCGTTTTAGCTCTGTTTCTAAAAATAAACTTAAAGCTCAGGTTAATTCATTTGTAAACTTCTGTTTCCCTCAATGGAATGCTTTAATATTCCCATTTACAATGCAATTTTGTAAACATCTCGCATCATTTCTACAGGTAGAATTCCCATTTGTGCCCCGCAATAACCCCAAAAGGGTGTAAGGTCACTGAACTTAGAAATTTCCGTGTTTGGGAAAAGTTAACGCTCAGTTTTATTGTATTTATTACTTTCTGTTTGTTTCCCTTGATGGGAATGCTTCTGGTATACATCAACACTATGGTGTAACCATCTCACACAGAGGGGAGGACCATGTGACCGTTGACCTAAGTTTCATGGTTCATTTGACCTACTTTTCTACATGCATTCAACATTAATGTTTTTGCGGGTTTAGCTCCTGTTTCTAAAACTTTAACTCTTCAGGTTTTAATTCATTGTAACTTTTCTGTTTCCCCTCCAATGGAATGCTTTAATTATTCCGCATACATTGCATTTGTAAAAACAACATCCCGGCTATCATTCCAACAGAAAGCCCATTGGTGCCCGGCTAACCCCAAATAAAGGTCAAGGTCAACTGACTTTAGAAATTTCCGGTGGTTTGGAAAAATTGAAAATGCTTCAAGTTTTATGCTTTAATATTTCCATATCATTGCATTTGTAAATAACAAACATCCCGCGATTCATTCTTACAGAAAAGCCCATTAGTTGCCCGCTAATCCCCCAAAATGTCAAGGTCACTGACTTATGAAATTTCCGTTGTTTGGTTTGGAAAAAGTTAAACGCTCAGTTTATGGCTTTAATATTCATAAACATGCATTTGTAAAAACAACATCCCGCATACATTCTACAGAAATAGCCCATGATGCCCGGCAACGGCCAATGGTTCAATGGTCACTGACTTTAGAGAAAATTTCCGGGTGTTTTTGGAAAAATGATATGCTCAGTTTATGCATTTTAATATTCCATACATGCATTTGTAAACCATCCGACATTCATTCTACTGAAAGCCCATAGTGGCCCTGCTAACCCCAAATAGTCAAGGGGATCAACTGACTTAGAAAATTTCTGGTGTTTGGAAAAGTTTAACGCTCAGTTTTATGCTTTAATTAATTACATACAATGCATTTGTGAACTAACATCCCGCATCATTCTTACAGAAATAGGACCATGGCGCCCGCCAAACCCCAAAGGGTCAAGGTCGCTGGACTTACAAATTTCCGGTGTTTGGCAAAAGGTTAAACGCTCAGTTTTAAATTACGCTCCATTTTATGCATTTCATATGCCATTACATGCAACTTTTAGTAACAAACATCCCGCCATCAATTCTTACAGAAAGCCCCATGGTGGCCGCCTAACCCCAAAGGTCAAGGTTTCACTGAATTAGAAATTTCCGTATTTGGAAAAAGTTAACGCTCAGTTTATGCTTTAATTTATTCCATACATGCAATTTGTTAACAACATGCCCGCATCATTTCTACAGAAAGCCCATGGTGCCCAGGCTTAACCCCAAAGGGTCAAGGTCAACTGAATTAGAAAAATTTCTGTGTTTGGAAAAGTTAACGCTCCAGTTTATGCTTTAATATTCAAAAATATAGCATTTGTAAGCAACATTGACCCCGCATCCATTTCTACAGAAAGCCCTTGAATTGCCCGCTATCCCCAAAAGGTCAAGGTCCACTGTAATTAAAAATTAATACGCTCAGTTTATGCTTTAATATTCTATACATGAATTTGTAATAAACAACAATCCCGCATTCATTCTACAGAAATGCCCGATGGGTGGCCCGCTATCCCCAAAGGTCAAGGTCACTGACTTAGAAAATTAAATTAACATCGTAGTTTATGTTTTAATATTCCCATACATGGCATTTGTAACAAAACATTTTCCCACATCAGTTCTTACAGAAAGACCATACATTCTACAGAAAGACCATGGCATGGTGCCCGCTAACCCCTAAGGTCAAGGTCACTGACTTAGAAATTTTTCCATGTTTGGGAAAAATTAACGGCTCAGGTTTTATGCTTTAATTTTTCATTTTCATAATGCATTTGTTACAACATCCCTCGCATCATTTCTACAGAAACAGCCCATGGTGGCCTCACTAACCCCAAGGTTATTACAAGCTCCTTTATAATGCTATCAAACTGCGCCAGGCGGGGACCATTTTGGAGCTTACCTCGCGGGAGCTCTTGATGTTTCTACATAAATTGTACACAAGAACGGCATGTATCCAATTTCTCTGGAGTGGTTAGATCATATTAAAGAAATTATAAGGACAATGAAGCAATGGTATGTCATTGGTATGTAAACATCAACTAATGGGGAGGAAGTGTGGTATTCGGTGCCCAGTTAGTCACGTCAGGTTAGGTTTAGGCGATGGATGGTTTGGGATAAACCAGGTCCCGGGAGTTCGAGCCCTGGGTTGGTGCACATTTTTTTTGTCTCGCGTGTGACACGTGTATGCATTCTTCTTGGAACGGAAATAAAAATTCTATTAGAAGTTATTTGACCTTGATCTTGGGCATGGTGGGAGCATAAGGGTGGGGTGGGTAATGAACATATGGATGTATAATAAACTTTGCAGGGTGTGTGCATATTAAACATCTGTGGCCTAGACCTGGAATTACTGGGAAGACATTAGTGTGATGATAGGCACGTGATATCTTTATTTGCATATGGTTTAATAAGGAAAAACTAGAAAAATGTCGATGGGCGCCGACCATCGCCAATATACCCACACTTTCCCCAAATGCTAAGTCCTGAAAGGGGGGTGAGGTTAAATCCATGATGGAGGGCTCGGATAAAAAAAATCCGAATTCACTTTGGCGCAATCAGCACATCAAAACGAAGCTACGAATACCAAATATCAGACGGGTGGAGGTAATTAAGGTGAAAAAGTTTTTCGAGCCTTTGACGGGAGGAAAAATAAATAGTGAAAATTCTAAGTCCTGAAAGGGGGAAGATATGAATCCATTGATGGAAGGTCCGATTAAAAAAAATCGGGAATTTCACTTTGCACATCAAAATAACCCGAAGCTAACATATCAAATATCAGAAATGTAGGTATTTCAAGGTGATGTAAAGTTTTTTCGACTTACAATGAAAAATAGGGAAAATTTCTTGGAGTCGAATAAAAAGGGGGAGATTAATCCATTGATGGAGGGTCGGATCAAAAAATCCGAATTCACTTTGGCTTCATGCTGACATGGATTAACAGAATAGCTTTACATACCAAATATCAGGGCGCCAGTTAGGTATGAAGGTGAAAAATAAGTTTTTTTTCGAGTTACAAGGAAAAAATGGGAAAATTGTGTGAGTTCCGAAAGGGGGAGATAACTCCATGCTGGAGGGTCGGATCCAAAAATCCGAATTCCACCTTTGCGCATTCTGCACATGATTAACGAAGCTACATACCTAAATATCAGGAGGTAGGTCTGATGAAGGTGGAAAAAGTTTTTTCGAGTTACAAGGGAAAAAAATGGGTAAAGGAAATTATGTGAGGTCCGAAAGGGGGAGATAATCCATGATGGAGGGTCGGATCCAAAAAATATCCCGAATTCACTTTGCGCATTCTGCACATGATAACGAAGCTACTTTAAGCAATTTATGAGGGCTGGAGTAGGTATGAATGGTGAAAAAGTTTTTCGAAGTTACAAGGAAAAAAAAAATTGGGAAATTGTGAGGTCCGAAAGGGGGAGGGGGAGATTAATCCATGATGGAGGGTCGGATCAAAAAATCCAAATTATTCACTTTGCGCCATCTGCACATGATTGACGAAGCTAAACATACCAAATTCATCTGGCGTAGTAGGTATGAATGGTGAAAAAGTTTTTCGTGTTTTAGTTTACGGAGGAAAAAATGGGAAAATTCTCGAGTCCGGAAAGGGGGAGATAAATCCCATGATGGTGGGTCGGATCTCCAAAAATCCAAATTCACTTTGCGCATCTGCATCATGATAAACGAAGCTACATACCAAATATCAAGCGGCGTAGGTTATGTAAGGTGAAAAACAGTTTTTCGAGATTACAAGGAAAAAATGGGGTAAAAATTGTGAGTCCGTGAAAGGGGGAGGATAAATCCATGATGGAGGGGTCGGATCCTAAAATCCGAATTCACTTTGGCGCATCTGCACATGAGTAACGAAGCCTACCATACCAAATATCAGGAGCGTAGGTATGAAGGTGAAAAAGTTTTTTCGAGTTTACAAGGAAAAAAATGGGAAATTGTAGAGTCCGAAAGGGGGAGATAGATCCATTGATGGAGGGATCGGGAATCAAAAAATCCGAATTCACTTTGCGCATCTGCAACATTGATAACGAAGGCTAAATATCAAATAAATTTGAGGCGCGTAGGTATTGAAGGGTGAAAAAATAGTTTTTCGGAGTTACAAGGAAAAAATAAAATGGGAAATTGTGAGTCGAAACGGGGGAGATAATCCATGATGGAGGGTCGGAATCAAAAATCCAAATTCCACTTTTTGGAGCATCTGCCAACTTGATAACTAAGCTACCATTACCAAATTATCAGGTGCGTAGGTATTGAAGGTGAAAAAAGTTTTTCGAGTTACAAAGAAACGATGACGGACGTACGGGAACGGCAGTACGGACGTACGGACGGGACTACCCGAGTGGGACCGAAAACCAATTATACCCGTTTTTTTTTACAAAAAAAAGTGGGTTATAATAAAATGGCACCTGTGGTATCTACTGATTTCAATATTGTTTCATGGGTGAATAAAAACAAATCAATACTGGGTTAAAAATTTTGGATGAAATGCATGGGCAACTGGATTATTTTATTTGTAGGGTGGGTAAATAAGGATTAAAACATTTAATGGCAAAACAGTTTTTTAGCGACATTATCAAACTACTTTCATTGAAGGAACAACACAATTAAATTTATCATACATTAATGCAATTGAATCATAGGCTCATTAATGAGGTTTGAATTATGACTGTTTCACATTGATTGTTTGTGACTAGGTGTGATAACCAGGGGATTATTGTCAAGTGGTGATTACAGAAGAAGAAGAATAGGTATTGACTTGAACTAAAAAGTATCTGTCAACTGAGTGTAACAAATGTGTTGTCTAGTAACTGGCATCATATTGCATTGAAGGAAAAATGAAAAAATAAAACACTGATCATTTATTTAATGATTTAATAAGAGACACAGATTGGCAAACTATATTGTGACTGATCATATTGTTTCATGGAGAAATGGGCATAAAGTATATCAGTTAATATAATAGATGACAAATGTCGTTGGCAATTATCATATTATTGGCATGAGTAAATAAGAGAAAATAACTGGCAAACATTGTAGCGAATTATCATATTTTTTCATGGCAAAATAAGAATAAAGCATATTAGTTAGATGGCGAGGAGTGTAGGTACTTATGTGTTGGCATGGTTAGGTATATGGGTAAGTACGACAGAGAATGACAAGCAGTGTAGAGACAGTTGTGATCATACTGTTGTTTCCAGGAGGAATAAGATACAGCATATTGATTAAATGGTGAACAGCATAAGACTCTGACAATTTTTGTTGGCATGGGTAAATAGGACAAATTAAATGGAAAAATGTTACGGTAATGACTTGTTGGATGGAGAAAAAATATAGCATATCAGTTAGATCGCGATTATGATGAAATTCATTTGCATGCAGTTGTATTCATGCGTAATGCAGAAAGCAATTAATAGTAGTAGTCTAGAGACTAGATAATAAAGACCAAGTCCCAAAACAGGTGTAGTTCTGATTGTCCTACTTTTGCTTGTTAACACGTTACATGCGGAAGACATCTTTACGGGAATTAATTTTTAAATTTTATGTTTATTTTTGTTATTTCTCAATGAAAGTATATGTTATGATACACCATAAGGAAGGCACACTTCAAGTTTCAAGTCCCTACCTAGTTAACCTAGAATGGATAAAAAGTTTTACTTCTTATAATTAGGGCAAAATTGGGAAATTTTGAGTAAAAAATGGGGAGATAATCCATGACCTGGGGTCAAAAGAAATATCGAAATTAACATTGCACATCTACACATTATAAGCAATGCACACACCAAGCTTCAAGTGCCTACCTATTACTGTTAAACATTTACTTCATACAAGGCAAAATTTGGAAAAGGGGGAGATAATATATGACCGTGGTGGGGGCAAATAAAAATTTGCTTTGCACATCAATACACCATAAGGAAGGCAAACACCAAGTTTCAAGTATCTACCTATTACGGTTTAAAACGTTTTACTTCTTGCAAGATACAGGATATGGATGGACAACCGTGACGAAAACCATATACCCTTTTATTTTCAAAACGTGAACATAATAAAAATAAAATTTTAGGAAACAAACACTGTGTTACAAAATAGGTTACAAAAGCCAGCTTGCCAATTGTAACTTTACCACAGGCTAGGACTTTATCCCTGGCATGTACAAATATGTACAGTACATTCTGAAAGGGTTCTGCAACAGGCAGGCATCTGATCTGTCAATTACATTAATATCTGCAATCTACACTAAATAATGAAGCTTCCATCTTTCTTTTCATCATGTTCATCATAACATGTATTCCCTATCATCTTAATTAATTGCATATTGCGACTCTGCCTTTTGCCAATATCTATAACATTTAATCATTAATTGTTGCAATAAGTACAACTCTACATTTAAAACTGATGTCACATCTTATTTTCCTAACACTTTCACCCCTAAGTACTAAGTCACTGCAATTTACTTGGATATGTTAAGTTTGCAACCAATCCAACTAGTTCATTTATGAAAAGGGGGTGTTTTTGTTAAAAAAAATATGAAAATTCTACGTCACGAGCCGGCATCTACAGTTTTTGCCAATATCACTATACATGTATTTGGTGTTGAAAGTGTTAATTTCACAGAGAGGTGAACCAAATAACTATGTGTGTACATTTACACGCTTCGGTATGTCGGTTTCACACCAACAATCACATGAATCACATAATAGTATTGCAATTCGAAAACGCATTTAGCGACGGGTATGCTACATTTCACCGAAGATGTGCACGCGACAAGATGGGCCAAGCAATAAGTTATAGTTCACACATTGAATTTGTTATAATAAACTAATGTCTTCACTCGCTCGCTAACACTCTTGAAATCAACTTAATAAAGATTCAATATATGAACTATTACTAAAATCTTATATTTTTCCTACAGAGACAATATTGAATTGTACGTAAATAGGGAATACCATGCTAGAGTCCTTTGATATCAAGTTTATCAGGCAAGTCTAGGAAATGCATAGGAATTCCGACGCTCACCAAGGAATTACTACCATTTCCCAGCCGAGTCTGATAAAATTGATATAAAAAGGCAATTATGAGCCTGTTACTCTATTTATCAGGTAATGTTTTATCCCGGCCGATGATCAATTATAAAGCATGCTTTTTTATTGTGCGCCATAAAGGTACATGCCCACATAGGAATTACATAAGTGTATAATTGTGTCACTATTCCACCAGTTCTCAAAATTATGAGTGCCGGATATAACCATTTAATAATATTTATTTTAGTGATAGTGACGCGCGGTTATTTAAAAAACACCCCTATTTAATTAGCTCTGAACTATCAATGTTAGATAAGTATATATGGGTGAAAGTGTTAAAAAAAGTCATGCCGACAAAAAGTGATAAAATAGTGACTTACAAAGTACTCCATTACGCCTTTATATGTCCCTATGATTTAACTTACCAATCCGTTGATATATTTGTAGTAATGCTTCCGTTAGAATTGATTTAAGTGCTCAAAATAAATGCAGATAGCAAAGATGTCTGATTGAAAGCTACTACTAACTTTCATGAAATGACTGAGAGCTAAGTGATATTCAACTGTTGTCATAAAGAATAAGAATGAATCATAAACAAATTATTGGATATCTGTAACATAATAAATCTGTTAATCTGACCAATGACAGACTCTATCTGGGAGAAATTGCTTTATACTGGTTTGAACTAGTTTGAGGTGGTCAGCAGCAGCACCTGAGCAGCACCTGCATGTTGTAAAAACCATAAATCCCCTACAGACAAGGCCTTTGATGTTGTGGATTTCCCAAAGGTGAAACCATGTCAACTGGCCAACTGGCTACTAGATTTGGAAGATGGCCAACTATTTATGTCAGAGATCCAGATAGATTTTGTGTCTAAAGAATATCATAACCCCATAAGTCAAATTCAATGATATTTTACTTTTACAAATGTATCATAGATTTTTTGGTTATTAAATGGGGAATAAATGATAAAAAAAATAAAAAATTAAATTATTGGAGCTGCAAAAGCAAACACTGTTTTTGCTTTTTGCACCTCAAATAAGTAAATTTCTATTTTATTACATTATTTTCATTAATCGATTTGAAAATGAATGCGTATTTTGTACTCCCACCTTTAATAAACAGTTTCACTATAATTATGTTTATAATCAGGAGCTACAGTGGTGACACCCGAGATAAGGCACTTAATTAGTATCAACCAGTGGCCCATATATCACATTCTATCAACAAAGGGATACTTATACATGTAAAAGTAGAAAAAAAACACTATAATTATTTTCTATGTGAAAGAGGGTAATAGCAAACAAATCATTTTATCAATTTTAAAATGTTTCATTTGTCCTCAAAAGTGACAGAAATGGTTTAAATGACAGATGAATAATACAATTGATGCTCCAATATTTATCCTTTCATCGAGATATAAAAGAATAATTTAATTATCTCTCTTTCTCTAATATGTTATAATCACACATACCAAAGTGGTTCAAAGTAGCTCAACTAATAAGTTGTACTTTTGAAAAGAAACAAGAAAAAACAAAAATAAACAAATATATCAAACAAGAAAATAAATGTTGTATGCCTTTTTACATCAGAAGGATATATTGTATGATTTTAGTTCAGGAACAACCAGGAAACTGAACTTATGACCATTGTAGATCGGTCTGTGTAAATTGACCGCATGCACCTATAGCTCAAAGGTACATGCCCACTCAGTAGGTACAACATGTTCTTTACATCAGAGACATCATCTGAGACATTTCCTGGCAAAATAAACATTCATGCGCCATTATCCCACGTAATGATTGGCATTATTATACATTTTATATAGGACGTAAATTTACACACTGACATATCAGGAGCGATAACCGTGTTTGCTTAAAATGTTAACGGACGTT
The DNA here is from genome assembly GCA_029237695.1 of Conchocele bisecta. NCBI lineage: Eukaryota > Metazoa > Mollusca > Bivalvia > Lucinida > Thyasiridae > Conchocele > Conchocele bisecta. The sequence goes on from CM055268.1 coordinate 107,007,139, forward strand.
ACTATTTAATCTCTGTATTTATTTTATGATGTGCAATGATCATACTTTAAAATCTGTTGAAAATATTATTTTTTCAGGTGACGCATTTCTTTAGTATAAATAATTAAAAAATATCATGCCTCATTTGCACATAAAAATAGCCTGATACCACCGCGCGTCACTATCAGTAAAATAAATATTACTAAAATGATTATATCTGTATAGTGGGCACTTGTAACGTTTAGAACTGGTGGAATAGTGACACACTGTTATACACTTATTTAATTCCTATAAATGACATTTTGGGCTTACTGAGTGGGCATGTACCTTTAATCATGGATCTACATTTGTTATGGAGGTTACAAATCCCCGTTTTCTTATGATGCATACCATGTGGGGTCTGATCATATATCACAGTCACAACAATACCCTGTCATAAATATGATAAATATACATAGCTAGGAACTAATTTTTCAATTTAAGAACACAATATTTTTAAAAAAAATCATTATATTGTTGATTTCTTTATAAATGTATATTTTGTTTCGATTCATTTGAACTGTACGTTAAATTGAAGGAAAATAGTGAAATGTTTCTTAGTTCTTTTCCACTAAACATAAATTGTATATGATTGTAGAATTGGTTTTCCTTTTTTTTGTAAAGAAAATGGTGAATTGCAGGTATTATATAATAATAAAAGGAATTAACGTCCTGAAATGTGTTTGTGGATGGATGACTCATAGACTAATAATTAATTTAGCTATTTAATAGTGGGCTGCAACCGACATTAGCTCATTTGCACAAGGCTGAAATACCTCAAATTTGAATGTTGGTTGTATAATTCTTCGCTAGCGCTCAAATAATAAATATATAATTTATAAATGATTAAAAAATTCCTTATTTTTCTTATTTCTTTTAAACATAAGTAAGAACTGAACACTGATGTTTAAATTATTTGTTTAATGGTATATATATAGTAGTGGTGCTAACATGCTGACAATAACTGACAAAACGGGACTCATGTATTTGTTATCTGATCTGATGATAGATACACAGTTTTTATGCATAGATGTTTATGCATATTAAACAGTTTAGATGTGTGCTGTATGAGTGTTACCAGTCAGGAGTTTATATCTTATCTGTGTGTGTATTTGAATCTTAGCAGATCAGCAGCTTTTCAATAAAAACAATTGCCAGTATTATAGTCGGGTCTGTAACATTTAATTAGGTGCACAATGCTACTATCATCATTTGATTTATAAATTAATCAGAAACACATTGAATAACTATACAGCTTATTAATTGCCTACTCATTTACTGAATAATCAAATTTAACAAATATTGCATTGTAAAATTGATAATGTCCTGCAGTCATGCATCATTGACCATACCTATGCAAATCTAAAGTGTGAGCCACAGGAATACTGGACACTAGAAAATTAGGAGAATGTGAGGAATGAACTGGACACCTTTGGTGTGGATTTTGGGTCATTTATAAAGTAATTAATTACCACACAGTATGTTCAGGTGACATCATTTCGACATACTGGGTCCCAGGAATGCATAATTTTCATAGAACCTCGCTTCATATGAGGCATGTGACAGTATTTTTTTTTCTGGAAATTGTATGCCTCCACAATTTATAAATTATATTATAATTTACCCTTGTCCGTCCGTAAATATATCGTACATATATCGTGGGTGTTTGGAAAACTATAAAATGTGTTCATAGAACACGGATTTATGAACACGGATGCCCCACATATCGCTTTGATAGTGAATGAGGAAAAAATACCAAGTCCCAAAGGGGGAGATAATCCATGGTACATATATCGTACATATATCGTGGGTGTTTGGAAAACAATAGAATGTGTTCATAGAACACGGATGCCCCACATATCGCTGTGATAGTGAATGAGGAAAAATCCAAGTCCTAAAGGGGGAGATAATCCATGACCCGGAGGTCGAAGCAAAAGTCGAAATAAACTTTGTGCATCAACTCATCATAAGGAAGCTACATACCAAGTTTCAGGTCTGTAGCTAGTACGGTTTAAACGGTAACACTAAATGCCCCCTCCACTTTACGTGGTGGGGTATAACAATGAAGAAAACAGCTTATCCGGCCGGATGGATGGGTAGATAGACGGACACACTGTCCAAAGACTATATGCCTCCAGGCTCTACCGAGACAGTGCCATAAAAAGAATATTATGGAAAATAAACAAACAAGTCCATAATTTAATTAAAGGTACATGCTCACTCAGTAGGCACACAATGTTCTTTATATCAGAAACATCGCCGAGACATTTCCTGGCAAAATAAGCATTCATTCACCATTCCCCCACGTATTGATTGGCATTATTATACATTTAATATCCGACATAAATTTCCACACTGATATCAGGGGCGATAACCGTGTTTCCGTAAAATGTTAACAGACATTACTATATATTCTCTGTATTTATTTTTTGATGTGCAAGAAATTTAATTTGTATAAATAATTAAAAAATACCATGCCTCATTTGCATATGAAACTAGCATAAAACCACCGCACGTCCCTATCAGTAAAATAAATATTAATAAATGATTATATATGTCTAGCGGGCATTCGTAATTTTTAGAACTGGTGGGACACAATTATACACGTATTTAATTGCTATAAAGAACAGTTTGTGCCTACTGTGTGGGTATGTACCTTTAAGAGTTCTATACCTCCCACTTGTCACTAGATATCAAACACACATCAAACGTTATATACGCATCAGGTGATATGGTAATCAATATATAAGTGCATTATAGAATATACATACCTTAGCTTGTAGTTGTATAATGGCTTCTTCACAGCTAGCAAGTCCAAGTCATATCCCATTCCGCAAAACATACACGTTTAAAAAAAAATATCCGATTCAAACAATCTACCAACTGAGCGGTTTTGTGTGATTATGTTGTCAGTTGTGTATAAAGATATGCAACTGGCATACTACACATGTTAAATGGGTCACAGGTGTAGTGCCACTAGCAGAGGCAACAAGCACCTTCCCTAAACTGAATCTGATTGGACGGTCATAAATAAATGGTCATTAACCACAGGTAAATACACAACTGAATCTGATTGGACGGTCATAAATAAATGGTCATAGGTAAATACACAACTTAATTTAAATGAAATAAAAAATAAATATGCCTTTACTGGCCTACATGTATGTAGATCTGTCATTTTATTTCACTTGCTACACATTTTTTCTCCGCCCCCCCCCCCCAAACAATTCTTCTTTATACTGTAATATGCAAACATAAACATTTTAGTACAACCTTATTGCTAAAATACCCAACATTGCTAAAACACCCACAAATACACACATTTGTGTATATAACACCAATATTGTTTAACATTATAGGCAGTTGTAGTATGTATAGACCTTGTACCCCATGTAACCCATGTAGACTAGTCTACAAACACGCCTACCAGGGAATCTGCCATGATTTCTTGCCATATATGACCTTGACCTTGGGGTAAGGGTTGGGTGGTGGGTCATGGATTTGCTACAGCATGATAGAGGGTCATCTGAGGAATGCATGTATGAAATAACAAGGTTTTCCATGAAAGGAAACAGAAGTTATAAGACATTTACACAACGTTAAGTTTGTGGACGCTGATGCTGACGACGCCGGGGGTATGCCATTAGCTCTTATGCACTTCGTGCAGGCGAGCTAAAAATCAGTACCATTGATGGAGGATGTACACCTCAAATACCTTATTGCAAACTTCTACTGTCTGGTTCACGAAACCTGCCCAAATTTTACGGACATATAAACAATGCAAAAACAATATTTCTTTCGATAATATTAAATTTTATCTAAATTTAAGAATGAGCATTCTTTTTATTTCGTGAAATTCGTCAAATATTGATTTTATTATGGAAACTGAGTTCACTATGGGAATTTAACATGGGAAAAAAAGAGGTGGAGAACCTGGAGGAGGAGTCGAAAAAAAAGAAACATTTTGGAAATTGATTCTGAAACCTAGCTAGATAGCTTGGAAATGATCCAACAAAAATCGGTCCACTATTTCTGAAATTATAAAAAAATTCCCATAGACATCTTCCCAAATTTCACGAAATAAAAAGAAGGCTCATTCTTAAATTTTGCTATATTTTAATATTATCAAATAAAATATTTTGTTTGCATTGTTTGCCGTACAATTCGGACAGGTTTCGTGAAACAGACAGTAAGTAATTTGACCTTCACCTTGAGCACAGGGAGCACATGAGTGGGCTATATAAGGAAACAAGAAAATGATGGCTATCGGCACATGAATGCCTCGCAGATTGAAGAAACTGTGGCAAAGTAAATCAAACATTTTAATGTGTTAAAAAGTTCAAAGTTGTAAAGGTTAAAAAGGTCAAGGTCAAAAGCATGGATGAGTGATATTTGTGCACAAGCATGATGTATTGAAATATTATAGTAATCCATCAAGGGATATAGAAGATATGACAGAATTGAGAAACTCCGGCAAACTTCTTAATGTGTGTTTGTTTGTTTGTTTATTATAGGAATGAATGGCCTTTTTGTGGAATTTATCGGGGTATAAACTTGGAAAAGTCGCGGGAATACTGGACGAAGGCCTTTATAATTCCAGCATTTGAAATAAATTCATCAAGAAAATGTGTTTATTTTCCGTTTTCTTAAGAATTATTTTAACTGCGCCAGACGGTTACGGAAAGTAGTTCGGCATGAGAGTTTACTGGGATATAAATTTTGGACGGAGACTTGCAACGGACCAATCAAATGTTAGGGAATTGTGTAAATATTTTTATGCTGGAATTATTGGTGTTTAACGGCCGATCAACAGCTAAGGTCATGTAAGGCCGGGCAAACAGGTTCGATCCCGTTTTAACCCCAAAATCCCAAAATCAGAACGGAATATTTACATCGGATACAACATATTCAGCCCTGAAATTAGAATAACCTGACCTGGTGCCAGGTCCATACTGCACCAAAGTCACTTGGCCCCTTCCCCTATTTAAAAGTAATACCAGTAGGATTACTCTTATAAGGGGTATAACCAGATTCAACTGTCGCATACAAAATGCCAAAGACGTATGTGAGGGCCAAACCAGGTCTCCAGTCGGGATTCCGGTAAGGATGAGTGAGTGAGTGAATAGGGTTTAACGTCCGCTTTTCTGACATAGAGGTACAAGCCTCGGGGAGTCTACACGCAGACGGGTCAACGGGGTCGTGTCCCGTATCCACCTGTCCGAGGGGGGTAAATCCCAACTTCAGAACTCAATATTTACAATCAAAATATATATTCAGTCCTGAAATTAGAACAACCTGATCTGGTGCCAGGCCCTCGCCACACCAGAACCATTTATCCCATCCCCTAAAAGTAATAGGATTAGCGCAAATCTTACTTTTATATATGGGGCACAGCCTGACTCAACTCTCACATACAAGAAAGCCAAAAATGTACATAAGGGCCAAATCCGGTATAGTGGGTTCCGGAAAGTATGAACCCAATCGTTAAGCCAGTTTAGTCGCCTTTTACGACAAGCAATGGCTACTGCAGCACTATTCTCAGGATCAGTTGATCCCGCCACGGTGCCTGCACGGGGCCCGGTAAGGATGAACCCCGATCGTTAAATTACCCATTGCGTGCTCCCACCTGCCACCCACTCTTAATGTGTGGCATTTATCCACAGGTATATACTGTGTTGAAATATTTAAGCAATCCTTCTCTACCGAGACCGGGGACATAAATATGGATGATGACAAATAAGTATATGACGTTTCAAACCAAACCAACTTACGGTAACAGAGAGAGCAGGTAGCCGAAAACGTCACACAAATCTCGGATAGACGAACAGGGTGGTGGCTATATGTACCTACATGTATAAGGGCATGTACATAACAAACACAATATGTGTACATTTCACATAAAATATTTATTTCCGTTATTTATGCAAATTTATAAACCAACAGTCACTGGACAATTATAAATTTGTTTCGCTATCACAGATTAGCTAGTTGACAAATGACATATAATTCCAGCACAAAAATATTTACACAATTCCCTAACATTTGATTGGCCCGTAGCACGTCTCAGTCCAAAATTTATATCCCAGTAAACTCCCACGCCAAACTACTTTCCGTGACCGTCAGGCGCAGTTAAAATAATTCTTAAGAAAACGGAAAATAACACATTTTCTTGATGAATTTATTTCAAATGCTGGAATTATAAGGAATGAATGGCCTTTTTGTGGAATTTATCAGGGATATAAACGTGGAAAAGTTGCGGTAATACTGGACGAGGCCTTCCGGCCTTCGTCCAGTATTCCCGCGACTTTTCTAAGTTTATACCCCGATAAATTCCACAAAAAGGCCATTCATTCCTATAATTACAGATTAGCTAGTTGACAAATGACATGAAAATATGACAAATCCATCAAATATGGAAAACGTATGTAACCCAGCACGACAATAGTGGACATATATGAGTTTTTTACCAGTGCAACTCGTGTAGCCGATTTCACCAACATTGCAAAGTATACATATCTAACAAAGTATACTTTGAGGGAGAAATTTTCAATTTACGGATAAATTTGTTAATTTTTATTATACTTAATTTATTACATTATCACAGCGATTTTGACTGTGATAATGTAATAAATTCAGTATAATAATTGTACTTACTTATAATCATGAAATATATGCAGTCGTTAGTTCTATATGAAATAATACATTTCCGGAAAAATAAATGATTACTCCCTGAAAGTATACTTTGCTAGATAAGTACAATACTTTGCAATTTTGATGAAAACGTATGTAACCCAGCACAACAATAGGGGACATATGTGAGTTTTTTACCAGTGCAACTCCTGTAGCCGATTTCACCAACATTGCAAAGTATACTTATCTAGTATAATTTGAGGGAGTAATCATTTGTTTTTCCCAAAATGCATTATTTCATATACGGTACAAATAACCACTTCATATATTTCTCAAGTCATGATCACATTTACCATATATGACACCGACCGACAGGGGACCACATGTCACTTGCGACCAGCGTTGACCTAGATCAGCTGCGAATCTGATTAGTTTTACACTGTACGCAAATCCAAAACTCTTTTCGAAATTCTGAGCTGACAACTTTGGCACACAATCTACAGGATTTATACGTATTTATGTCCCTTCTCGGTCCGGTTACATACTCATAACGATACATGTAGTAGATTTGGCGCTTGTTAAAAATTGTATTATACACGTTATGTGTCATGGGTCGATGGCCTAATTCACTGAATAAAACGTATTGTATTGTATTTGATGATGAAAAGTATGCAGAATTATTATACTGAATTTATTACATTATCACAGCCAAAATGGCTGTGATAATGTAATAAATTCAGTATACCGGTAATAAAAAAATTAATAAATTTATCCTTAAATTGAAAATTTCTCCCTCAAAGTATACTAGATAAGTATACTTTGCAATGTTGGTGAAATAGGCTACTGATCAGTTAGCACACTGCTGAACCCGATATGAATATAAAGATTTTGTTAGAGACCTCCTGTATGTTCAGAAAGTTTTGTAAATGTAGCTGTGACTTGAGAAATGGCACTTATGGGCTTTGCGACAAGTGTAGATCAAGATCAGCCTGTGCATCCGCACAGTCTGATCAGGATCTGCACTGTTCGCCAGTCCAACAATGAAACACCAATCATCTAACCAAGAATATACCACTATCAGGACACAGGAGTGTGGTATTTGATCAGGATATATACACTGGTCGCAAAACACAAAAGCCCCATTTCTCCAGTTACAGTCTCAATTAAGTTTTTGACGAGAGTAGCTGTTGATCAGCAAACACAAGCATAAAGTCCTTTACAAACGGGTGAATAAAAATACAAAATATCTGAAATCATTCCATAATGTCATTCCCTGCGGGTCTTTAGTTCCAACGTTTAACACAAATTCCCAACAGTTCTGAGCACTCCTGTATTAAATCTGATAATTATAACTCCATCATAATTTCCCCGAAGGTCATTATAAAAATCACTTTACACGCAAACTCGAAAAAGTCCGATAAAATGAAAAATCACCAATATAATTACATCAATAGTGTCTGGTTACAATTATATCCATATTTATCATGTTTATATTCATTCAAATGTTTATAAAACTTAAAATATTTGTCATTGAAAAAGCCAACCGCTCACAGCAACAGACATGTAACCTCTGAAGCCGATAATCTCGGCTGGCAGTTTAGGTGACAAAATGTGGTTTTGGACATAAATGGATACACAGATAGAGCTGTGGATCACACATGTCAACATTGAGGATGTATAACTAGATGGCCGTGGCCCGCATGTCGCCCGCCGAGGTATTTAATAGTATTAAACAAGCTTTGATAGTACACCTTCGACATTGGGCACAGTGGCTGCATGGGTTGGGCACAGAATGAACATATGGATGATGATAAAGGCACATATGAAGTTTCGAGTGACTTGGCGAGAGATATAGTGTTCTTAAAAACTAACCTAAATCCAAAACTCTTTAACGTACGAACGAACAAACGACAGTGTACCGACAATATCGAGCGGTCTGCAAGTGGGTGTGACAAAAACGTCATATTTCTGCCGAGATGATTTTGGCCTCAATTGGTATGTTTATGGTGTATGATTAATTATATTTACATGGACTGGCTCAGAAATATGTTACACACATGGCTCGACAAAAATAAAAAAGTAAAACACAAAATAGCATAAAAACATTAATGTAATATCACAAATTACACTATCACAATTTGCTTTGTCCTGTGGAATATTGGCTGCAGGCTGACAAAAGGGATCGTATGACATTTAGAATGACCAAGCTGCATCTGTGTACAATACAACTGAACACTCGGAACATCCCAGAGTGCTCAACTCTTTGCATGCTTGGTTGTGGGCTATAAATAGTTCAAAAATAGCAACCACATTTATTTACTTTTATTTATCCCTGTAAATATCAGGATTTTTATTTATTCATATCATGAACATGTCTTGGAATTTCATTAGAATTGAGTCCGGAGGATGCAATTCTAATGAAATTTTAAGACATATTTACAGAGAGAAATAAGACAATTCATTGATTTATTGGTGTTTAATGGCCTGTCAACAGCTAAGGTAATTTAATGCCAGGCCACCGGGTTTGATCCCGCATTTAACCTGCTGCATTGGGGGGAAAATCCCAAAATTAGAACGGAATATTTGCATTGAAATAAATATATATTCAGCCCTTAAATTAGAAAAACCTGATCTGCTGCCAGGGGCTGTTATTTTCACCACTACATGTATCATGCAAAGAGTTAATGTTGATGGTTTCCATTGCCATTCGTCCCCGGTGGTAAGATATGTACATGTATGTTTATTTATGATCTAATTATTTATTTACTGGTGTTTAACAGACTGTCAACAGCTCAGGTCATTTTAGGCCAGGTTAATGGGGTAGTTTGTTTATTGGCGTTTAACGGCCTATCAACAGCTGGGCAAACGACCCCTTCCCCTAAAATAGGATTACGAATAATCGTAATACTCACATAAGGAGTATAACCAGATTCAACTGTCACATACAAAATGCCAAAGATGTATGTGAGGGCCAAACCAGGTCTCCGTTCGGGATACTGGTAAGAATGAACCCCAATCGTTAAATTACCCATCACATTCTCCCACCTTCCACCCACTTTAATGGGGTAGAATCCAGCATTTTACCCGTAAAAGATGGCGTAAAAATTTCCAAAATCATAACTGAATATTTAAATAAACTAGATGGCCGCGGCCTGCATGTCGCGCCTTGTGGCGAGGCATGGACACTAAAAAAAAAGATTATAACGAAAAACTTTAACCAAAAAACTTAACCAAAAACTTTAACCGGACGTACGTACGTACGTACGTACGTACGCCAAAGTGGCGAAAAAAACTGCAACCAAAAACTTCAAAGTAATTTGACCTTGACATTGGGCACATTGGCCGCACGGAGGGGGGTAGAATGAAAATATAGATGATGATAAACACCCATGTGAAGTTTCAAGGTAATGGGCAAAGCAGTTGCAGAGATATAGTATAACGAAAAACTTTAACCAAAAAACTTAACCAAAAAAATTAACCAAAAACTTTAACCAAAAAACTTAAAGGTACATGCCCACGCAGCAGGTTACACTGTACTGCTACTTTTCATTTTCTGTCATGCCTTATATGAGCCATTTGTCTACCCATTAACGAGTTATTTTTAATTACGGCGCGTGTTAATTGGTGTTAAATCGCATTTTATATGCCGCGACCAGAAAGGGTATTTTCCGACCTCGTGCTATTTTTACTAACACTCGTCACGTGACACGGTCAATCATATCACATCTTTGACATGCGCAGTGAAGTATCGGAAGTTGAGAAGAAAAATCTCTGTTCGAGTCCAAATCTAAATCTCCACGTAACTCTTTCCATTTGGTGATCTGGTCGCCAATATCAACCACTCTCTATGTGTACTGCCTGTCCCTCAGACATTTCGCCTTTTTTTTGGCCGACGCTGTTTCATACAATTTCCGTCCTGGACGTTTCGACATGTTGATATTCTTGTTTACATATTGGGAAGTCTACTGGCGCGCGTAGTATACTGCGCACCGCAAGCCGTGATGTGAAAGTCGTCGTCCCCGCACATTATCAAAATAGACTGCTAACAGTAAATTGATAATTAATAAATGATTATATTTTTATAGCGGGCACTCGTAATTTTTAGAACTGGTGGAATAGTGACATAATTATACACTTATTTAATTCCTATAAAGAACATTGTGTGCCTACTGCGTGGGCATGTACCTTTAACCAAAAACTTCAAAGTAATTTGACCTTGATATTGGGCACAGGGGCCGCACGGGAGCGGGGTAGAATGAAAATATAGATGATGATAAACACCCATGTGAAGTTTCAAGGTAATGGGCAAAGCAGTTGCAGAGATATAGTAGCATAACAAAAAACTTTAACCAAAAAACTTAACCAAAAACTTTAACCAAAAAACTTAACCAAAAACTTTAACCAAAGAACTTAACCAAAAACTTCAAAGTAATTTGACCTTGACATTGGGCACAAGGGCCGCACGGGAGGGGGGTAGAATGAAAATATAGATGATGATAAACACCCATGTGAAGTTTCAAGGTAATGGGCAAAGCAGTTGCAGAGATATAGTATAACGAAAAACTTTAACCAAAAAACTTAACCAAAAAACTTAACCAAAAACTTTAACCAAAAAACTTAACCAAAAACTTCAAAGTAATTTGACCTTGATGGGCCGCACGGGAGCGGGGTAGAATGAAAAAATAGATGATGATAAACACCCATGTGAAGTTTGAAGGTAATGGGCAAAGCAGTTGCAGAGATATAGTATAACGAAAAACTTTAAACTTAACCAAAAAACTTAACAAAAACTTTAACCAAAAAACTTAACCAAAAAAATTAACCAAAAACTTTAACCAAAAAACTTAAAGGTACATGCCCACGCAGCAGGTTACACTGTACTGCTACTTTTCATTTTCTGTCATGCCTTATATGAGCCATTTGTCTACCCATTAACGAGTTATTTTTAATTACGGCGCGTGTTAATTGGTGTTAAATCGCATTTTATATGCCGCGACCAGAAAGGGTATTTTCCGACCTCGTGCTATTTTTACTAACACTCGTCACGTGACACGGTCAATCATATCACATCTTTGACATGCGCAGTGAAGTATCGGAAGTTGAGAAAGAAAAAATCTCTGTTCGAGTCCAAATCTAAATCTCCACGTAATCTTTCCATTTGGTGATCTGGTCGCCAATAATCAACCACTCTCTAGTGTACTGCCTGTCCCTCAGACATTTCGCCTTTTTTTGGCCGACGCTGTTTCATTACAATTTCCGTCCTGGACTTGTTTCGACATGTTGATATTCTTGTTTACATATTGGGAAGTCTACTGGCGCGCGTAGTATACTGCGCACCGCAGCCGTGATGTGAAAGTCGTCGTCCCCGCACATTATCAAAATAGACTGCTAACAGTAAATTGATAATTAATAAATGATTATATTTTTATAGGGGCGGGCACTCGTAATTTTTAGAACTGGTGGAATAGTGACATAATTATACACTTATTTAATTCCTATAAAGAACATTGTGTGCCTACTGCGTGGGCATGTACCTTTAACCAAAAACTTCAAAGTAATTTGACCTTGATATTGGGCACAGGGGCCGCACGGGAGCGGGGTAGAATGAAAATATAGATGATGATAAACACCCATGTGAAGTTTCAAGGTAATGGGCAAAGCAGTTGCAGAGATATAGTAGCATAACAAAAAATTTCTTTAACCAAAAAACTTAACCAAAAACTTTAACCAAAAAACTTAACCAAAAACTTTAAACCAAAGAATTCTTAACCAAAAACTTCAAAAGTAATTTGACCTTGACATTGGCACAATGGGCCGCACGGGAGGGGGGGTAGAATGAAAATATATAAGATGATGATAAACACCCATGTGAAGTTTCAAGGTAATGGGCAAAGCAGTTGCAGAGATATAGTATAACGAAAAACTTTAACCAAAAAACTTAACCAAAAAACTTAACCAAAAACTTTAACCAAAAAACTTAACCAAAAACTTCAAAGTAATTTGACCTTGATGGGCCGCACGGGAGCGGGGTAGAATGAAAATATAGATGATGATAAACACCCATGTGAAGTTTGAAGGTAATGGGCAAAGCAGTTGCAGAGATATAGTATAACGAAAAACTTTAAACTTAACCAAAAAACTTAACCAAAAACTTTAACCAAAAAACTTAACCAAAAACTTTAACCAAAGAACTTAACCAAAAACTTTAACCAAAAAACTTAACCAAACAACTTAACCAAACAAAAAACTTTAACCAGACACACATACGTACGTACGCCAAAGTGCCGACTATATCGCGCTTTCCGCAAGTGGGCGCGACAAAAATGTATATTCAGCCCTGAAATTAGAATAACCGGATCTGGTGCCAGGTCACCACCACACCATAGTCACTTAGCCACAGCCCCTAAAAGCAATATGGTTAGTACTAATACGTATTTATTTTATTTTAATGGTGTTTAATGGCCTGTCAACAGTTCATTTTAGGCCAGGTTAATGTGATCGAATCCAATATTTCACCAGTTGTGATTACAATTGGAATAACCAGATTCAACTCTCAAGTAACAAGAAAGCCAAAAATGTACCTGGGAGAGATGTATAATTTATGGTAACAGATCGAAAAAAATATATACTTTATTTCTTGTAGTAGTAGACCCCTCTCTAATAGTAGTCCCCCTCCTATATTTTCAGTAAAATTTTATTTTTACATAGTAAAATAATCACAGAATTCAAATTTCTGTGTTTTTATGCAATTGTAATAACAAAACTGATTCAGAAAATTGCCTATTGTGTTTATTAGAATAATTACGGTACTTCAGCATTTTGAGCAATACGCTCATAACACTGTTTTAACCTACTACAATCGGAATACACCTTTATGGGCAAGGGCGGATAGCCATGCCTGACGGGTATGACATTTTTTTAAATACTTTATTTTAATTTTTGTTATTTCTCAATATAAGTATATCTTGTGACCACTCATTTGAACCGTCTCAACGAGACGGTTCAAATGAGTGGTCACAACATATATTTCTGAGCACATATAAAGAAAATACTTAGAATTTTCCACAAACAAAATGATATATCCTGAGCATGATATGGGTTAAGGAACAAGATGAATGGTTTTCAGTTAACAATACAGAAAAGTACATAATAATTAGATGGCAATAATTCAACTTAACAAATAAAAGTTAGACACGCGAGACAGAAAAGTACAGCAAATGTAAAGATCTGGAACAGATACCACAATATAATAATACCAATATCACAGAGGCGGCATAAACATGTTGATGTTGCAAACAAAAAGTGGCACATACCAATCGGGCTATTGAACTGCCCACCCCAATTCCGCCATTGGACGGATCAATCTGTATTATAATGGATAGTATAAATGGGGCTGGGAACGGGGGTGGTAAGGGGGATGTGCAGAAGGTGGAGGGAGGAGCTCAATCGCCTGTGCACATACATTTCCCTTCCCATCAACATACAAAAAAACACCTCAATAAGCCCCATATCTGTTGTTGTGGGTCTAAATTATTTTTGTCAGGGATTAAAACATTGTACGACACAAGCACAGGTTGACAAATAAATATATTTACAAATTTACCACCCTGACCTTATAGTATCTGTCTGACAGTCGTGTTTACGCTGTTTCAAACTTCAAGTCATATCATCTGGTTAAACATGTATTGCAATTATGATAATTGACGTAATAGTTATAGTTCACATATTGAATTTTTAATAAATTAGTTTAGTTTAGTTTGCCCAGCTCAGTCTCGAAGCTCCGACCCTAAACTTGATTTGGAATCACTATATTATTATGTGATATGACAGTGTTTCACCAAAGTGAGCACATGTATGGGTTGTAACATTGTTTGCGTCTTGTGAAGCGATAACAAGTCATAGTTCAGTTCTAAATATAGGGCTGTACATATTGCACCATTTAATGTTTAATTTAATGGATATTGGTGAAAGAGTCGCAATATGCGATTATTTGAGACAAAATGCTGAGCTTTCCATGGCCGAGAAACTTGGGCAAACAATAAATACAGTTATAATAGAATCTCCCATCACCACAACATTCACATGGTATAAATACTTTCATACCCAATCATCTGAGAGCCAATTCCCACCCTTAATTATAAGCCGAATCAAATAGAATCATCCGACACAGAGGTTACAAAAAATTGCTCTAAATGTGGCTGTGACTCGAGAAATGGGGTTTATATTTTTGTTTGCGACCAATGTAGATCCAGATCAGCCCGTGCATCCGCATGGTCTGATCAGGATCTGCACTGCTCGCATTTCCATCAATGAATCGCTATCATGCTTCTGACAAGCAATATACATTAAGATTGCTCTCATGCAACATTAGTATGCTATTTGATCAAGAGTTACACTGACCATGAATCCCACAGTCCCATTTCTCCAGTCACAACCACATATATGATGCTTACTGGACCTTTTATCTATGGCATCTACAATGACACAATGGTTTTATTTATTATATAAATATGTTTTGTAAAACCTATTTAATACATATATTATCACAGTCAAATTATCAATATACATGTACATACTATACTGCCTTTAAATATTTTACAAACATACCAGTAATACAACTTCAGATGTATGAAAAAATTTTTTTTTTCATATTTCTGATCAAATGTAAATTTGACCACTATGTTCAATGGCAAAACTGGTTGAATAAATTGAACTGCTTAATAATTATGATACATGTAATACTAAAGTAATAAATTCCTATACATTTCACACTACATGGATTTGATAAGATAACTGGCAAACATTTTTCTTGCTAGAGACACACAACGTCACCTTTCTTCAATAAGAGTTAAATCTTGTTCCTTCTATTCCTTTGCTTGAATCATTCACTAAGTTCCATAGCTTCACACTTATAAAGGAAGCATTACTGTTTTCTCACCAGGGGATTAAAGCGAGAGAACAAGTAAACATGTTACTCATTATAAATCAATTTTCATAACCCGCAAAAATCAATTTTCATAACCTGCATAAAATTGCAGATATCTGAAGTTTGATTAGACTGTGATAGCATCTGCTAAGTTGTACACGTCCTCTCATTTCACGTGCAATCTCATCATTAAATAGCTGAATTGTTCTGACTAATCAGTGTTACCGGTATACATTGATTACAAAATGTCACGTGTATTGTCAGGAATTGAGCTGATATTCTGGACAGGGTACTATGTAACCATTTTGGGGAAAATGTGGGCTAAGATTTGGAATTTATATCCAATATTATATATCACAAGAACTTTTCAAATAGATATTGATCCTGTTGTACACACCATGACATGTATGAGTAAAAAATTCCCATGGAAATTTAAACAAATTAAAAATAATTCAGTTTGGAATGAGAAAAAGGTCCCTAGTATTGGGGTAGGGTCGGAATTGGATCCATAGAGACATGCTATCATTCATCTTTTCTCTCTACTCTATATGCTGTACTGCCTTCTCTTTGCACTGCTGGTGGTGGTTGCTCTTCATCCCCTTCCTTATCTTTGGCCTCATCCTTGTCATTTTGAGGCATGTGTTCATTATCACTACCACCATCCTTTCCATCAGCTGCCACTTTACAATGCAATATTTTGACTTTTCAATCAGGATTTCTTTTCAGTTTGGACAGAGAAAACCGTCCAGCATTGGGGTAGGGATCGAAATTTGGTTTGTAGAGACATGGTAGCTAAATCCTTGCTATCATTCATCTTTTCTGTCCACTCTATATGTTGTGCTTCCTTCCCTTTGCACTGCTGGTGGTGGTGATGATCCTTCCTTATCTTTGGCTTCATCCTTGTCATTTTGAGGCATTTGTTCACTATCACCACTACCATCCTTTCCATCAGCTGCCACTTTGACATCCTTTTCCTCATTGCCACTAGGATCGGGTGTCTTAGCAGGTTCCTGAGTGGGAGATTGTGTCCTATCTAATTCAGCATTATTGGTATCTACTTCTACGTTTGATTTGTTAAGATCCTGAGTACCCCGAGTGTCGGCTATATCCGGGGTTTTAGAATTGTCCTCTTGAGTTGGAGACTTATCTCTTATAGTGTCTTGTTCAGCAGGTTCAATGTCAGATCTTTCCTTCTCATTTCCATTGTCCATCTCAGCCATATGTTCGATTTCTTCAAATTCCTTTAGCGAGTTAGCACTTATTGTTGGCAGGATGTCTATTGCGTCTTCTTCATCTGCGGGAGTTTCAACCACCCGGCTTCGGCCATCGGGCCCACTACTTCTGAGGCCACTTGATGTTTTATGGTCTTGTTGCTGTGAAGTACAGAAGAAAGAATATCATGCTAGAATAATTTAATAAAAGGTTTAGCAGGTGAGGTATTTAAAGGAAATATGTAGGAAATTCTGAGGCGCACCGAGTCATCCAACATCTAAGGGAAATAAATTTTGTATCTTAAATAGCAATGTTCGTTTTCCTGTTAATGGGATATGTGCTTTAGAAAAGGGGAAAATGAGCATATATCATAACAACTGAACATTGGGGGTGGGTACACTACACAGTACACTAATGAAAAGAATAACAGAAAAATTTACTTCTTTTTTCTTTATCTATTACCATGACAAATTGCAAATCATATGGTGACTCAATGATGTAAGGGTATGGACAAAAAACAACACATAAGTATTTCATTTTTACTTTTGGGGAATTATAATTATAAACTTTCGGCATTGGGAATAGGGCCGAA
This sequence comes from Conchocele bisecta, assembly GCA_029237695.1. Classification (NCBI taxonomy): domain Eukaryota; kingdom Metazoa; phylum Mollusca; class Bivalvia; order Lucinida; family Thyasiridae; genus Conchocele; species Conchocele bisecta. The sequence continues at coordinate 107,024,517 of CM055268.1, forward strand.
TAACATCACCCAAAACAGGAATAAAGGAACACGATATAGCAACACAGAAACAAGCCAAGCCAGATAAGGAATTAGTAATTGAGTATTGTCACTCCATCATTTTTGAAGCAATTGGGTATTTCAAAATTTTAATTGGGTAAAATAAAATCACATTACTGTTTACACATCAGCAGACAGCAATTATTGAATAGATTGCTTCAAAATGAAAACATGTCTTGGCATTTCATTAGACAATTCTAATGAAATACCAAGATGTGTTTTCATGGAAAATAAAAAAAATATGCTACATTTGTGGTCTATTTATAGTTTTCTGCAGCATGATAAAGGCACAACAATATTTTTTATTGCTTTTTGATACTCGCTACATATGATTTCAATTTGGTTTTTGGCAATTTTAATTGGGTATTTAAGCAAATATGCAGCTTATCTGGAGCTCTGAGTCAATACCTGTGGTAAGGGTTGCTCCTGGTTGGAAGCTGTCTCTGTATCGGTCAAGGTCAGCAGTCGCTCCGTCTGACAATCATCCTTCTCATCATGCAGCCATCTGTAATGTAGTCACACATATGTGATGTACCTTCAGACATCTGCGTAATTTCATTAAATACGTTTACAAAATTTACAAAATTTACAATATTTTTCATAAAAAAAGTGGAAGGGTTTAACATCTCACCAACAGCTAAGGTCATATAGAGATGGGACCACAGTCACATCCGACAGACCAGTGGGATGTAAATACTATGAAAGTATATTTGATGCCTAAGGCAAGGTTTGAACGCAGGTGTTCGAACCCCTAGGCCACAATCCATCCCAATTTTTTTCATAAATAAAGTAAAAAGTTGAAAAAATATTCAGCGTACATGTACTCTGAAAATTTTGTCAACTTTTGATGCCATTTACGGAAAATATTGTAAATTTTGTAAACTTATTTCATGAAATTACGTAGATGTCCGAAGGTACAAAATCACATGGCGTGTCTCATGTGTGGATATGTGATTTATGGCTGTGACTAAGGGGAATTGAGGCTTACAGAATTTGTAACAAGTGTAGCTGTGATCAAATGGCACACTCATGTAGCCTGATAGCAACCTATATCGCTTGTTAGAGGCATGACGGGTGTTTCATTGATGGAATGGCAAACAGTGCAGATCCTGACAGACTGTGCAAATGCACAGGCTGATATGGACCTACACTGGTTGCAAAACCCATAAGCCCCATTTCTTCAGTCACATATATAGACATATATGAAACAAGCAAGGCACAATCTATGCACAAACCATTGCCAATTTTTCTGAGTTCCACAAAAGTGACTGTGGCTGGAGAAATGGGGCTTATGTCATTTAAGACCAGTCAATCTGCTACTGCAGCCAAATAAGGACACTGTTTGTTGGAGGCATCACACGTGTTTCACACTTATAGATACATGTATATGTTCACAAATGAAGATATATGTTCACACTTGAAGACGTATGTTCACACTTGAAGATATATGGTCACACTCAAAGATATATGTTCACACTTGAAGATATATATGTTCACACTTGAAGATATATGTTCACACTTGAAGATATATGGTCACACTTGAAGAACACTCAAAGATATATGTTCACACTTGAAGATATATGTTCACACTTGAAGACGTATGTTCACATTGAAGATATCAACATCAAAACAACAATCTACTTTACCCCATTTAATTTCTAAACAATTATGGTATCTACTTACTGTTCACACTTGAAGACGTACGTCTCCGTGGCGCCCCTGGACTCCTTGACAGCAACCTTGACGAGGTACCAGCCCGACCCTGGGCCCTTCCCATCATGCCCCACCCTCACCTGGAGGAGCCGCCCCAGGTCCACCGCCTGCAGGCTGAAGGTGTCCACCTGTGTGGTGGAGAAATGGGGCTTATGGAATTTGTGACCAGTGAAGCCATTGATCAAATAGCACATTCCTGTAGCCTGATAAATCCCAAATTCAGAACTGAATATTTACAGCACTCCTTGAAATTAACAAGTAATACAATTAATACTAATCTTACTAAGTTTATAATGGGTATAACTGGATTTAACTCTCAAGCAACAAGGAAGCTAAAATGTACCCCATCGTTAAATTTACCCTTCACATTCTCCCTACCAACTGCCCAATCTACCATCATACTATGGACCATCCCAATGCTGGAAACGTGCCACCATTCAAAGACACAATGCACACGTACCTGGCTGGAGACAAAGGTTTCACCCGTCCCATCCAAATTATGCACCAGGAATCTCTTCCCAGAATCCCCCAGTGTGCCGATCAGGGTCACGTAGACGGTTGAATCTGTCCCCGAGTCAAATCCATCACCCGTGAATGTCTGAATGATGTAATCGCGAACTGAAAAACAAATTACTGTAATAACCATTAATATTCAGACACAATTTATTCTAGGAAACGCGTATTAATATATGGTTCTTTGCAGCAAGGAATTTTAAAATATTTACAGTTAGTATGGTTGTACTGGATTATCACAATAACAATGTATTCGGATACAATTTGTTTTGGGAAACCTCTATGTTATAGGGGTTTCCCAAAACAAATGGTGTCCGTATATTTAGGATTATTATGGTATAGCATAAAATGAGCGTGCACAGTGTATTAACATGGGCGTATTACACATTACACTAGATGGCAGTGGCATGTCGAGCTCGCTGAGGCTTTGATAGTATACTGAAAAACTTTTAACCAAAAACTTTAACCTTGGACGCTGACTATATCGTGTTGTCCGCAAGCGGGCACAGCAAAAGTATAATACATGTGTGTAAAAAATATGCAAATGAGATAGAAAACACATTAGCTGATCAATACAACTTCAATGCATGATGATGTGCTCATGCAATAAAATATTTATTTATTGTATTTAATGGTGCTGTACAGCATGTCAACAACTAAGCTTATTTCAGGCTGGGTTAACGGGGTAGAATCCCAGACTTCACCTGTATGGATGGGAGAAAAATCCCAAAATCAGAACTGAATATTTACAGAAAAAAAAAAGAAATTCTAATTTCAGATAAATAAATATAATCTACCATTAGACATAGCCTTGTTTCTTACGAATTCACATATTGGATTTTTAAGGAATTAAATGCGAGGGAACGCTAGCTACCGCAGCATTTAGTTCCTGAAAAATCCAATATGTGAACAATAGCATACTAATAGTTATAGCCAAGTGTAGAATGCAATGTCCCATTCGAGTACATGTATTGATTTTACATTTCCAGTGGAAAAGTTAATGATTAAACCTGGTATTATGTAACTTATTGTAACCGTTGTAATATGTGAAATAAGTGGGGCACAATACTGCCCAGCGATTGGCTTAGAAAGTAGGGCGAACTATAAACTTGGTTTATAAATATCACATTAAATATCACTCATGTAAGTTTGTTTTGTTTGTTTGTTGGGGTTTAATGGCCTATCAACAGCTAAGGTCATTTAAGGCCGGGTCAATGGGTTTAGTACTAAATCCCATATATTACCTGTACAAGTACATGTAAATGTTCAAGTACATGCACAAATGGGGGGAAAATCCCAAAATCAGAATTAAATATTTACAATAAAACAAGAATTCCGCGGAATCAAATGTCTCGCCTTGTTCAGCCTTGACCTTGACCCTGGGACCCAAGAAAAAAATATTAATAGTCCTATATTCATCTACATATCATAGTAAAGGGATGTATACAGTTTGATGACTGTAGCTGATAAGGTGTTGAAGTAATGACCGTAACACGAAAACTTAACATTGAATGATGACACCGCCGCCGACGTCAATGCCGCCGCCGACTGCGGAAAAGCAAAACCTATGTATCGCTTTCCGCTTTCCGGGCGAGACAAAAACGATAAAAAAATAATCCTGACCTGATGCTAGGTCCTCACCACACCAGAATCACTTGGCCCCTCCCAAAAGCAGTAGGATCAGTAATAATCTTACTACTTTTATAATGGGCAATAACCCAATTCAACTCCCAGGTAACAACAGAGCCAAAGATAAAACCTGAGAGCCAAACCAGGCAAATCGTGATTCCGATAAGGAGGAACCCCTACCGTTAATTTATGCCGTCACGTTCGCCCGACCATCACCCACTTCACGCCTCTGTAGTAAGATCCTCTATGTATGTAAGTATTGCCACAATACTACAAATGGCTGAGAAAAAAAGACCTTACAATGTATGTGACCAGTATAATGATGGTCTAGCTATGTTGGGTCACCATTCAGTCAATCTAATGTTGCTTAAGTCTCTGAATAAAAGTTTCACAACAATCTATTGCCTGTATATACATATAACACAAAGTATGTGATCTTGAAGACGTGTGCTTTTTCATGAAAACTATGATATTTTATGCAAATGACTAAATGTTCAGAGCATGTGCAGCATTTTATTCCACAATTGTTGCTCTGAACATTTCTGCATCATTTACGGAAAATATTGTAAATTTTGTATATATTTTTGTGCAAATCTTCTTAAGTACAAAAACACATGGCGTGTCTCACATGATGATAAGGATCAACATTGGTCACATGTTCTAAGGGCATTGTCATCAATTGACGGCCCAAACTATGTAACAAGACAGCTAGCTAGCACACAAAACATACCACAAACAAACAACACTTAACATCAAACCTTCAAGAAAACAAAGGTAGTGGTAGTTACAAACTGAGGTAAATTATTAGACCTTTTTGTGGAATTTATCGGGGTATAAACTTGGAAAAGTCGCGGGAATACTGGACGAAGGCCGGAAGGCCTCGTCCAGTATTCCCGCGACTTTTCCAAGTTTATATCCCCGATAAATTCAACAAAAAGGCCATTCATTCCTTATAATTCCAGCATTTTAAATAAATTCATCAAGAAAATGTGTTTATTTTCTTGAGAATTATTTTAACTGCGCCTGACGGTTACGGAAAGTAGTTCGGTATGGGAGTTTAATTGGATATAAATTTTGGACAGAGACTTGCTACGGGCCAATCAAATGTTAGGGAATTGTGTAAATATTTTTGTGCTGGAATTATTACTTTGTACAACCAGGATTGTAAAGCTACTATCCACCCACCACACAGTCAAATGTGGCTGTGACAGGAGAAATGGGGCTTATGGGTTTTGTGACTAGTTTAGATCCAGATTATCTGCATAGTCTGATCAGGATCTGCACAAGTCACCATTCCATCAATGAAAGCTTGTTTTCTAATCCAGTTTCAAACTTTATGTATTACATGTATGTATATATGTATGTATGTATGTATATCAATTATCTGTCTTGAAATAAATATTGTTTAAACCAAACACTCATCATGCTTCTAACAAGCAATATAGATCGTTATCAGCCTACAAGAGTGTGCTATTCGTACAGAAGCTACACTGGTCACAAAACCCATAAGCCCCATGTCTCCAGTCACAGCCACAAGTAGAGAATATCAGGCTAGGAAACTCGTAGGAGTTTCGAGGCTCGCAGAGAAATTCCTACCATTTTGGAACTGAGCCTTATAAATTTGATATTCAAAATACACTAGTGTATCATTCTATTTATCAGGTAACAATTTATGCCACATAATTAGCAAATATGCCATTGTTTTTGTTGAAAGGAACAGACTTGTTTACTTAACGTAATTACACTGACATCATTCGGTAACGTCGTGTCACATCTTTCGACATTGAAACGTCAGCGAAATAACTTTTTAATCCATTGTACCCCAGGTGGGCATTTCACTAACCTTTGTACGACTAAAATGTTTGTAAGTGCAAAATTATGAGTCGGTAAATTTCACATTAACAATGTTTTCTTGTAAACAATTGTTGGATTTACATTGATTGAGCATAGGCTGCATAAATGTAAATCCATCTAATGAAATTTCCAGAAGATCCTAAATTTGCATTTCCGAACATTTTAGTTGTACGAAGTTAGTGAAATGGCGCCCTGGTCTGTATATCTAGTCAATGCAGGATATGAGAATTTGTTATCACTCGGTATGTATTCGGTCAGTTACCTGATAAATATTAGATCTATATGTATGGGCGGATCATTTCACGATCTCAATGATTTGTATGATGATATTGAGTGACACACATATACACATAACACAAAGTCACCATACAGAGAAAGATATGAGTAGATAGATATAAAGTAAGGTACAGTTAAACCTGCCAATACAATTGTATCACTAATTTGCAATCAAATCAAGACTGAACATTGCAAGAGTGTAGTGCGTTATCGACATATGCTGTTTGTAACGGAGTTAGAGTAATTAATATATATTTCTGGTGCTTCTAAAAATTGTTTAGATCGATCCATACCATGCTGCAAGATTGTGCATGCAGGCTGATACCAATTTTCACACAATTATCGTGACACAATCAAATTTATTAATTTGTGGCTGTGACTGAGAAATTGGGCTGATGTGATTTGTGACCAGGATAAGCTCCTGATCAAATAGCACACTCCAGTATCTTGAAAACAATCTATGTTGTGTGTCAGAAGCATGACGGGGGTTCCATTGATGAATGGCGAACAGTGCAGATCCTGATCAGACTGTGTGGATATACACAGGCTGATCTGGATCTACACTAGTTGCAAAATTGCCCCATTTCTCCAGTCACAGCCACATTTTACAATGAATCCAGTATTTGTGATAACCGGCTAAGCAAAGAAACCATAAAAAATTGATACAATTGAAGATTACGAAGATCATGCACATTCAATCAGATTACTGCTGGCAGTACCATTAAGTCTGCTTTACTCAGACTGAAGGCAAACAGCACAAACCCTAATCAGCTTGATTTAAGGCCAATAACGTAGAGTCCCTTTAGTCAGCCAGGAGTCCATCAGTGACCCAAACTAGCTGGCCGTCCAATAATGGTAACACTGTTATGACCTAAAACTATGCAAAACTAGATTGGTCAGTAAGCGAGGCTTACGGAATACCCCCCGCGTGGGCCCAGGTACCCCTAAAATATGTAAAAATTTACAAGTAACCTTGACTCTAGGCTTAGCAGGAGCGGCATGAACGTGAATTTGTCACAGGGTGGTAGAGGTCCATTGGAGCAATGCATGTGTGAAATGTGAAGCAGATCCGAGCAAGGAAATAGAAGTTATAACCGATTTCTCTGATTTTAAGTTTTGTAAAGAGACTAAGTATGTGACCTTGACCTTGAGATCAGCGGGGATTTGTCACAGCATATGAAATATAAAGAATTTTCAATGAAAGAAATAGAAGTTATAACATATTTCTCTGATGTTAAGTTTTGTAAAGAGACTAAGTATGTGTGACCTTGGGATCAGTGGGGGTTGGACAGTCGTAGATTAGTCACAGCATGATAGTACAACCTTAGAGGAATGCACAAGTGAAATAATAAGAATTTTCAATGAAGAAGTTATAACTTATTTCTCTGATGTTAAGTTTTGTAAAGAGACCAAGTATTTGACCTTGACATTGGGATCAGCAGGGGTTGGACGGTCGGGGATTTGGCACAGCATGGTAGTAGAGCCTTATAGGAATGCATGTGTGAAATATTAAGCCTTTTAGATGAAGGAAATAGAAGTTATAACACTATTTCTCTGATGTTAAGTTTTGTAAAGAGATCATGTATTTGACCTTCACCTTGGGATCAGCGAGGGTTGGACGGTCGTGGATTTGGCACAGCATGGTAGTAGCATGGTAATAGAGCCTTATAGGAATATTAAGCCTTTTAGATGAAGGAAATAGAAGTTATAACAATATTTCTCTGATGTTAAGTTTTGTAAAGAGACCATGTATTTGACCTTGACCTTGGGATCAGCGGGGGTTGGACGGTCGTGGATTTGGCACAGCATGGTAGTAGAGCCTTACAGGAATGCAATTGTGAAATATTAAGCATTTTAGATGAAGGAAATAGAAGTAATAACAGTATTTCTCTGATGTTAAGTTTACGGATGCACGGACGCACGGACGGATGGACGGATGGCCCAATGGACGGATGGACGGACGGACGGACGGACGCACGTTCTTACAGTACTATACTTATGTGGCTTATCACATGTTAAATATTAGCCACATAAAACGATTTTTAGCCACATAAAAGGATTTTTTAGGTGGTTAATTGTAACCAACCCTATCCTTTACTAAGTCCATAACCCTGTGGGGCTAGCCACATAAGTACCCTAATGTGTGCCCGGACGGACGGACGGACGGACGGACGGACGGACTCCAGTATACCCCCCCACAACTCGTTGCGGGGGGTATAACTAATTAGCAGAAAGTGATATAGGCACCTTTCTATACTATTGTATACATCCATAGCTAGATATAGGGAAAATTCATGTGTATATATATATATATATATATATATATAGAATATATTTTAAAATTGGAAAACCGAATTACTGTGCTCACCCAAGACATTATAGCACATTGAAAGGCTCATCGGAACTATATGTGACATTATCATCTTTAGCAATTTCATTTTTAGGAGTAAACAACATTTTTTTATCGGGGTATAAGCTGCCAAAAGTCTAAGTATAATGGATGATGGCCTTCAGCCAGTTTTGTTGGACTTTTAGTAAATATCTCCAATAAATTCACAACAAGGCGAAAGCCGGGGAGTGTCTCACCCATTAAACAAGGCGATCGTCACAAAGGTCAAGGTCAAGGTTCAATATGAGAAAATCCAAAATAATTGATACAAGTGTCACAGTCACCAAGGTCAAGGTCACACAAATGAAACTGGGTGGATAGCCATCAAAGTGAGGAAGCTATTGGTGAAGTTTGGTAATGATCCAACTAACGGATCAGGAGATATTCAACATTTGGACGTACATACAAAATGATTGACACAACAGTCAAGATCACCAAAGTAACTGTCAAGGTCACTGGAATGACACTGGATGGATAGCTATCAATGTGAGGAAGCTATTTATGAAGTTTGGTAATGATATGACTAAAGGAGACATACAAAATTTGGACTATGTAAGGTCACCAAGGTGACGGTCACCCGAATGATACTGAATGGAGAGATATCAATGTGAGGAAGCTATTGCTGAAGTTTGGTAATGATCTGACTAACGGATCAAGAGATATGGGAAATTTGGCTACATCCAAAATTTACGTCCCAAATTGTTGAAGCCGCCGCCAACCATGCCGCCGCTGGAATTGTGACCGCTATGTCTCACTTTCCACTAAATTGAAACAAAAATTGCAGGTGCGTCTCTGTCATATAGAGAAATATTACTACCTGTTTTGTCTGTTTTATCGTTTTGATTGAGACCTGCAATGTGCTATAATGTAAAATCATTGTGCATACCTTGGACACCACCGGCTAGACAAATAAAAACAAAGACAAACATGAGAAACAGGACAACTGCACAGCTTTAGATTAATCATCCCTATCAATATGCTTATTTTGCCAATATTGATTTAAAAAATTACAGAATTTTTGTACCAGCAAATTATGTCAAAACTTTATGTCATAACAGGCAATGGATGGATAGACATACACCACCTTGTGATGTTAAGCTCTCCCCAAGCAGGCTCACAAAGTATTTTATAACAACAGTTGTAGAAGACAATGAAGCATGCCTGGTAATGCTTGACCTTGGAATTGTCACAGCATGATAGAGGACTGAGAGCAAGGCATGTGTGAAATATCAAGAAGTGGCGTGAAAGGAAACAGAAATAAAAACAAATTTTCCCCACCATAAAGTTAGCGTGGAATGAGGGTGGTAGCTTTGTCACAGAATGATAGAACACCATTAGAAGAAGGCATGTTTGAAATATCGAGACTGTGGTAAAAGGAAAGGAAATTATAACAAATTTTCCTCAACGTCAAATTTATGAATGCACTAAGATTGTGACCTTGATGATGGGGTCAGCGGGGGTATGGCGATCGCAGATTTGTCACAGCATGATAGGCATGTGTGAAATATCAAGATGCTTGGTGAAAGGAAACAGAAATTATAACAAACTTCCCTCAACGGTAAGTTTATGAACACACTAAGATCTTGACCTTGGGGTTAGTGAGGGTATGTTTGTTTTGTTTGTTTGTTTGTTGGGGTTTAACGGCCTATCAACAGCTAAGGTCATTTAAGGCCGGGTCAATGGGTATAGTACTAAATCCCATATATTACCTGTACAAGTACGTGTACATGTTCAAGTACATGTACAAATGGGGGGAAAATCCGAAAATCCGAAAATCAGAACTGAATATTTACAATAACAAAACTATATATTCAGCCCTGAAGTCAGAATAATCCTGATCTGATGCCAGGTCCTCGCCACACCAGAATCACAATAACCCAATTCAACTCCCAGGTAACAAAAGAGACACAGATAAAAACGTACCTGAGGGCCAAACCAGGCAAATCATGATTCCTATAAGGAGGAATCTCTACCGTTAATTTACGCCGTCTCGTACGCACGACCACCACCCACTAGCGAGGGTATGGCGGTCGTGGATTTGTCACAGCATGATAGAGGATCATTAGAGAAAGGCTTGTGTGAAATATCAAGAAGTGGGATGAAAGGTTAAGTTTATGAATGCACTAAGATTGTGACCTTGACCTTGGGGTTAGGGGGTATGGCAGTCATGGATTTGTCACAGCATGATAAAGAATTATTAGAGGAAGGCATGTGTGAAATAATAAGATGGTTGGTGAAAGGGAACAGAAATTATAATAAATTTCCCTCAAGGTTAAGTTTATGAATGCATTAAGATTGTGACCTTGTCCTTGGGGTGAAGGGGATATGACGGTCGTGAATTTGTCACAGCATGATAGAGAATCATTAGAGAAAGGCTTGTGTGAATATCGATCAAGAAGTGGGACAAAAGGAAACAAAAATTATAACAAATTTCCCCCAAGGTTAAGTTTTCGAATTTTACCGACTATGACGCTGGGGGTATGCCATAAGCACTCCTTCCTTTGGAAGGTGGGCTAAAAATCAATACATGTACCTACAAATTGTGGCAATGTGAATGGAGATGTGGCTTCATGATTGACTGACTGCAAAAGCACACATTCAACAGCCTGGGCCCGGTTGCTCAAAACCTCTGTTAGCTTAACAGACTGTTAAATCCTTAGCAATGCTAAGGGCTGTTCCAGTTAAACATACACGGCACCCGGGGACGGCAGAAAAAAGAAAATACATGCCAGGGTGTCTGTGCCTAAAAATTGCATCTATGGGTGGGTGAGATCCAACTAAAATCACATCTATGGGTGGGTGGGGTGGGGGTTCTCACACTAAAATCACATCTATGGGTGATTTGTAGCATGCCTTCTGGTATTAAACGTCGTCATTCTTTCAAATCGCTATTCGCTATCGAAATCGAGATGCCGCATTAAATTGTGCAAAAAAAATCACGGAAATGCGTCGTTTTTTCCGGGAGGAGTGAAATATCAGCGCAGGGATCTCGCATACAACAACAACAACAACAACAATAAAATGGCGAGCCTGGCTTCAATGAACACCGAACAACTGATTGCCTGGCTCGGCAACGAGCAGAATGAATTAGTGTGCAACATATTGGGTAAATCAGCAGCGGCTTGCCTATAACAGTGTTTAGTATTTTGGGAATGGGGCCCGTGAGTTTAAAATTGGGAAAACTGCGTCGTATGGTCGATATACCGGTATTCGGCATGCCCCTATATTCGGCAGGCTTTGGTTATAATCTGAATGTCTCCCGCGAAATTTTTCTTTGTGTGTACGATCAGCAGAGTATGCGAAATACGTCGGTTCCGACAGGTAAAATGAAATATTGGGAAAATAACCTAAAGTGCTTGTAAAAGTATAAACTTTCTTTGATATTTTTTTTATTTTTTATTTTCTTGGTCGGTTTTCGTGTGTCCTAAAATTTCATTCGGGCTGGCAAAAATATTGTGTTCACCAGGACCTGTAAAGTTTGAGTCTCTTTTGCATACTCTGCCGCGGATCAGGGAAGATATTTTGCATCCACCCCCCCCCCTTTGTATAAAGTTAAATGCCCACTCTCCGCCCCATCTACATGAAATGGTAACCTAAATTGATAAATGCCTCTGGCTTAGGGGACACTCTGCCAAAAATTCCAGAGACTGCAACAACTCGTCTATTTTACGCCAACCCCCTCCCCCACCCTCTTCTAGTTCTATAAAGAAGTTAAATTCCCAGTCCCCGCCCCATCCACATGAAATGATAATCTAAATTGATAAATGCCTCGGGGTCGGGGGACATTCTGTCATTACGCACCACTCATATGCATGTGAACTGATTTTTGGATTTCATCAACAACGGAGACTCGTAAATCACTATAATTAAATCACATCTATGGGTGGTTGTTTTAACAACCAATTAAATCACATCTATGGGTCGGTGTTTTCAAGGTAAAGGCACATCTATGGGTGGGTGCCAAAGCTACTAATTCGCATCTATGGTAGGCTACCCAAATCTAAAAGTGGTGTCCCCCCCTCCCATGTATGTTTTACTGGAACAGCCCTAAGGATTTAACAGTCTGTTAAGCTAACAGAAGCTTTGAACAACCAGGCCCTGGGAGATAAGTCTAAAGCAGGGTACAGATATATACGTTATGTTAAGTATAGTATGAATATTATCCCTTTCAACACTACAGCCCTCTCTAGTGGTGTTTGAAAACAATGTAAATCCATCGGGATCAGCACTTTTTGTAAGTAATTTTCATATTTTTTAGAAGAAAAAAAACACATACCTTTTTTATGAATGGACTTGTCTGAAAAATCATTTTGTGATAGGTGGATGGTCTGAAAACTAACGTATCACAGTCCATGCCAGTTATCTAGTGTTGAAAAGGTTAATTGACAAAGCGTGATCAAAATGTGCTAAGAAGGTCTAGGTAATCACACAGTGTTTGAACGGTGAACACTATGGATCAGGCGCTGTGCTGATCAAAAATTTGCGAAGTATAGCATTTATTCAACCACAGGCCAAAGTACTCCGCGAAAGTACTCCGCGAAAGTACTCCGCGAAGTATTACAGCTAACTATCGACAAAGTACAAAACGCCAATAAAGCAGATTGTTGAAGACAGTGATACATACTCGCAGAACAACAAATATCACATGGCAAAAAAAACAAAATGGTGGTGGTCACATGACCTACCTGGCCAATCATGTCCCAGCGTTGGTGCCTCCACAGCTATATCGCAGTCTGTCTGGTCAAAGGTCAGCCATTTGTTTAGGGGAAACTCTATTTGTGTCTCATCAGATTTACTTCTCAAAATAACCTGAAAGGGAATTTTACTGTCTGTTTCACGAAAGCTGCCCAAATTTTACAGCTATATAAACAATTCAAAAACAATATTTTTTCCGATAATATTAAATTAAAGGAAAATTTAAGAATGAGCCTTCTTTTTATTTCGTGAAATTTGGTCAAATATTGATTTTATTGCGAAAAAACAATTTCCCCATGTTAAATCCCCATAGGCATCTTCACAGAGTGAAGATGTCTATGGAAATTTAACATGGGGAAATTTTCTAATTTCAGAAATACTGGACCGATTTCTTCCCTGAGCTGCTCCACCTCATTTCCCCCCATGTTTAATTCCCATAGAGAAATCATTTTTTTCACAATAAAATCAACATTTGACCAAATTTCAGTAACTAAAAAGAAGCAGGTTGACAGTAGGCAGATAATCATTGCTAGGAGGTGTATGTATCATTGACGGGATCCCAAAATAAGAACTGAATATTTACTTTACAATAGAAGAGAATGAGCGACCTTTTCAATTTGTCAAATGCTAAGGTCATTCATTTTAGGCTGGGTTAACGTGGTTAAATCCCGAAATTTCACCGTATGGATAGGGGAAAATCCTAAAATCAGAACTGAATATTTTGTTTATAATAGACGAGAATGTGTTACCTTTTCAATTTGACAACAGCTAAAGTCATTGTAGGTTGGGTTAACTTGGTCAAATCCCACATTTCGCCTGTATGGATGGGGGAAAATCCCAAAATTGGAACCGAGTATTATGTTTACAATAGTAGAGAATGGTTCACTTTTTCAATTTCAAGTTGTCAACTGCTATGGTCATATTAGGCCGGGTTAACAGGGTCACATCCCGCATTTCACCTGTATGGATGGGGTGAGGAACCCAAAATCAGAACTGGATATTTTGTTTTACCTTTTCCACCTTCCAGCTGCCGCCAGAGTTGTCATGCTCCAACCTGATCTTCCGTAGTTGGCCAATTTCCTCCAGGTCAAGCTGCATCTGAAATGTAAAGGTATAAATGTGTCTGTGACTGAAGAAATGAGGCTCATGGGTTATGCGACCAGTGTAGGTCCTGATCAGCCTGTGCACCCGCACACTAATCTTACAACTTTTATAATGGGTATAACCGTATTCAACTTTCAAGAAACTAGGAAGCCAAAAATGTACCCAAGGGATATCGGGATTCCGGTAAAAATGAACCCCATCGCTAAATTTACACTTCACATGCTCCCAACCAACCACATACAGCGTTTATCTATTATCTTCAGCATGGATGTATAAGTAACAAAATATTGCACAAATTTCAAGAGATTATAACAGAGCTCCAGATAGTTTTGTATGTACAGAGCAATATATTATACCCCCAGATTTCAAAATCAATGTGTATTTTACTGTTACAAATGTAGTATTGATTTTCTTATTAAATAGGGAACAAATGATAAAAAAAAACAACACACATTTAAAAATTCACTTATTTGAGCTGCAAAAAGCAAACAAACAGTGTTTGCTTTTTGCAGCTCAACTAAGTGAATTTTAACTCAATTTGAAAACCAATGCGTATTTTCACATTACTGTGAATATTTTGTAATCCCACTTTTGATAATCAATGCTTATTCTGCTGAAATACGCCAATACACACGTTATCTGGAGCTGTTATAGTGAAGTATATTGAATATTGTTGTTTTCAGTGTCGGAGTCGACAAATCAGATTGTGTAATTTTGCAATCTTACGTCAAATTCGTCGGTGTTTCCCCGCTGGAAGTTGTCAGTAGACCCGAGAGGGATTGGGCCGGTGTTTTCCGCGTCTCCGTACACAGTGAGAGTGACGCGCGAGTCGGTTCCGCTGTCCGGCTCGTCTCCCGTGATAATCACCACTGTCCATGCTCCATCGGCACCTGGAGTAGCATAGTCACAGCAACGACGGTCCAACAGATATGTGGCAGTGACTGGAGAAATGGGGCGTACAGGTTTTTCGACCAGTGCAGATCCAGATAAGCCTGTTCGTCTGCACAGTTAAGTTGAACAAGGGGAGATCACTTGTCAGAAAATTGGAAAAACAATACGGTACTTCCTCTATAAACGTGTAATCCAAATTTGATTAAGATGCATAAAGTAGAACTCCAGTTAGTGCGTGGACAAGGATGAAGAACGTTGAAGTTACAAACCTATTCTCATGACGAGCCGTCTCATCAGGATCTGCACTTTTTGCAACTAGTTTTAATATATTTTTATAAAAAAAACCACCCCCTTTTAATAAATGAACTAGTCTGAAAATTGTGACAATTGGATCAGTTGGAAAATCAACATATCACAGTTCATTCCAGTTACTTATGGGGTGAAAGGGTTAACAAACTGACCTTTGGGGATGGGAGATTCTGCCACAAAAGTCGGTTGTTTCTCTGGAATAGGAGACATTTCCTCTGTTTCTGTTAGTGGCAGTGTGACCTCGATGTTCGTCTCTCCGTCTCCTTCGTCCAGCCAGCTAAAACATGTCCAGAAATGTAGTTATCAAATGAAAACCTTTTTTATGCAGTGCTGTAACCCATTTCATGAAATTGACATGTTTAATAACACCTGGAGCGAATCTGATTGGCTGAATTCATCGCCTTAATTACATATTTGTATTATGTGCTAACGCTATGCCAAACAAACACAAGAATTTCGCCACAGAAGCGGTGTCGCGCCTGCCGAGACATTTGACAGTAACATGATCATGGGCATGTACTAAAGTAAGCATCACAAAAAACGTCAGAGAAGTGCATGCTTAAAACATGAAAAAGGCTGAAGAAACTTTTCGGCATAAAAAATGGCTAAGTGTTTCCACAACCATGTGAAGGTCAAAAAGGTCAAGGTCATGCTAATGGTGACATGAGTGTGTTCCAAATGCTCACATGTATCAAGTGTCCAAATATTGAAACAATCCATCAAGTAATATTAATGTTATATGATGCTGAAGACACTTGTACAAACTATTTGACGCAAAAAAATGGCTAATTATTTTCGCAAAAATGTGAAGGCAAAAAAGGTCAAGTTCATGTTAATGGGGACACGAGTGTGTTCCAAATTCTCACATGTATCAAGTGTACAAATATTGAAGCAATCCATCGAGGAACATTAAAGTTATACCATGATGAAGAAGCATGTACAAACTTTTTGATGCAAAAAAATGTCTAAGTGTTTCCGCAAAAATGTGAAGGTAAAAAATGTGAAGGTCATGTTAATGGCGGCAAGAGTGTGTCCTCGATGCTCACATGTATCAAGTGTCCACATATTGAAGCAATCTGTCAAGTAATATTAAAGTTATATGACATATGAGGCTGTAACTGGAGAAATGGAGCTTATGGGATGTGTGACCAGTGTAGCTCCTGATCAAATACCACACCATGTAGCCTGATAATGATCCATATGACTTGTTAGAAGCATAACGGGTGCTTCATTGATGAAAAGGCGAACAGTGAAGATCTTTTGGTTGCAAAACCCATAAGCAACATTTCTCCAGTCACAGCCACATCTTCAGACTGAAGATTGATCGAGTATGAAAAGGAATTTAACTCGATGATTTCATTTTGACAGCATTTTCAGCATTGTCGTATACGAATAGGTAGTGGGGGTATGAAATAGACTCAGCATTTATATGGCATACTTACTATCCACAGTCAAACACAAATGACGTTGTAGCAGTTTCCGATTCCTTGACGACGACCCGCCCTAGCAGCCATTCCGACCCTGGACCAGAGGCATTGTGACTGATTACGACCTTGGTCAGCTGTCCAAGGTCAACTGCGGGAATCTCAAATACATCCTTCTGTAAAGTCGAAGTAAATCAATAACTGTTAAATTCTGATAATGATGTATTAGTGGATACGATTCTCGTGCACTGCCAAAACACATTTTTTAAAACAAATATGAACTAGAAATGTCCTCAGCTGGCAGCCAAGAAACAGAAACTATGAGGAATTTACCAGAGTGTTCAGTTTATGACGGACGGACGTACATACGTATGGGACTTGCATACTGGACGTACGGATGCCACTAATTCTATATGCCCACCCCTCTCATTCAATGGCAGGGTGGGAGGGATAAAACGTTAACCCTTAGAACGCGGGAAACGTAAATTATCGTCTGCTGTCGATTTATGCTTTGTCTTTTTTCTCAATAGAAACATGGTTTGACAACACTTTAGAATCATTTCCATTGGAAATGATTCTAAAGTGTTGTCAAAACATGGTGTTGATACAGCAGATGATACACAAAAACTTGGATATCATTAGCACTATGCGGAGATTCATAAGCAATCTCATAAAGTAGATAACTCTTATAAGATAAACAATCTTTCATTCAAATCCTTTTACACTGATCACATGCCCAAAATGTATGACAATTATTATTTAACCCTTTCACCCCTAAGTAACTAGAATGGATTTTGATATGTTAGTTTTGCAACCAATCTAACCGTCACAAAATGATTTTCAGACTAGTCTATGAAAAGGGGGTGTTTTTGTTGTAAAAAATATTAAATTTACTTGCAAAAAGTGCAGATCCTGATGAGACGGCTCATCACGAGCCGGCTCATCTGGATCTACACATTTTGCCAATACCACTATACAGGACTGTGGTGTTGAAACGGTTAATAAAATATGTTTATATACCAATATCAAATATAAACCGCACCTCTTTAGCTTCAAACTTGTTGAGGTTTGTCTTCGAGTCGACAAGTCGGCGCGGTCCTGTGTCGCCACGTTCCCCGAAGATTTGGAGAGTGACAATCGCGTCTGCCGCGGCCTTGAACTGACCTTCGGTATATATATCCACGTCATACTTGAGGACTGAAATTAAAACCATAGTAAATACATAGTAAGAATATTTATCAGGTAACGAGCAAATTATCATTTACTGTATTTTCAGACCTTTGTTTTGTGTCAACGCAGTCCAAATACATCGAGAATGCCAGGCTAGTGTCTTTTGATATCGAGGTTATCAGGCAAAGCTAGGAAACGCGTAGGAATTCCGAGGTTTACGAGCCGAGCCTGATAAACTTGATATCAAACGACAGTAGCCTGGTATTCTATTTATCAGGTAACGTGTTATGTCGAAAATGACCACATATGGCTTTGTTATCTATGGACAGAATGCGTTGTAATCCGGATGTTTGTATCAGGTCAATGCCTGATACAACAATATCTTATCAGTCAGTACATATTCGATAAAATAGAATACCATGGCAGTGTATTATGTTATCAAGTTTATCAGACTCGGCTCAGAAACAGTAGGAATTTCTCGGAAAGCCTCAGAATTCCTATGCCTTGCCTGATAAACTTATACAAAAAAAAAAATAGCTTGGTATTCTCTATATGAAGGTTAGTACACAAGCATAGACATATGAGACACGCTATGCCATTTTTTGTACTAAAGAACATGTGCGATATTTTCTATATATGATGTCGGAAGTTGACAAAATTTTCATAGCAAATCCAGAATTCTAACGATGTTTCATTGATGGAATGGCGAACAGTGTAGATCCTGATCAGACTGTGTGGATGCATAGGCTGATTTGGATCTACACTGGTCACCATTTCTCCAGTGACAGCGACATATAAAGTTTAAATTTATATCTACCAGAATAACGCGCCTGGAGGCATAAGAAACTAAAGTAAGCATAAAATTTGAATGTTACACGCAGTGACGCATATAATTTCTTACTAGTACGGTGAGTAATGTACGAGTCAAGTATTTGTTAATAAGGGGCCATAGTTATATCTACAACTGGGATGAACACGGTTCCTAGTAACCAGTGTCAACTCCGTTTATCTAGGCATGTGATGCATTATGATAAACAGGGGAGTTTACCAGTGAGTTTATCATCAGTGTTGGCGACAGGAAGTTCCCGCCAGAAATCGCAGAATGGCTCCATCTGCACCGACACACCAGCCTCCATTTCATATTCCCGCCCTGATGTCTCGTCCTTCAGTTTTAACTGGAAACCATAAACAAATACAGTCGAACCTGTGTTAACGACCACCTGTGAGTAGCGACCACCTGTCCACAACGGCCAGTTAAAACCCCCCCGTCCAATTTGTTCTTTAAAAGACCTTGGAATAACGACCACCTCCGAACAACGACCAGCGACCAGCGATTTTCGTTCCCACGCGGCATTTTTTACTGCAAACAGCGACCATTAGCGACCATTAGCGACCAAGTCATGTTTTGTCGGCAAAAAAAAATAACATCGCAATCGCCGATTTTCCTTTCATCACAAAACTCGGCGACATTTTTCAATGAAAAATATTGCATAACTCCATTAACGGTAATTCCCGATATGTATTCCGTGTCGTGTATTCCAATAGGCATAATGCAATTCTGTGCAAGTCATAAAACTCGATCATTAGCTGGCAAACTGTGTTTACACGATGCTGATTCGTCTAAAGTGACAAAACTAAGACTTCAAACACACGGCGCGTGTCGAGTGTAAATTTCACACATCGGGGCACAAGGCCATATCAAAGATCAATACACGCGGTTGCTGACATCAGTTACGTAGTCCACACTAGACTGGTACCCTGTCTGATGCTCAGCATATATAGCGTCATTCCTAGCGACCGGGTACCAGTCTAAAGTGACACGACAAACATGTTTATATGAATTGGGTCTCGATCTCCGACAAATCCCGGCTTATTAGCGACCGGCATTAGCGACCAGACCAGGCAGTGGATTCGCGTAGTCTGCCCGTGGTTTACATGGTTTACAGTGCTCGCGAATCTCTAATTAAAAACATCAGTAATTACGTCAGCGGACATTGCCAATTCGTCATAGGCTGCTTAAATATTAGGGCTTGACCAGGATAGTATATCATTCAATGAAATATTTTTTGCTACAAAAAAACTCGCGGTTTTCACAGGCCGCGCCACATAGGCTATTGTTTTAATACAGACTATATGACCGTTATTAATTTCAACTGGTGGTGTGAAATACTAATGGTCATGCTAAATTAAACCACTTGCATGTAATTACGACAAGCTATTAAATGGTGCACCAAGGCAAGCCGCGAGATATACTTATCGTGAAGATAATTACTCCCCCTTTGTATATAATTTCCAAAGCGAGGCTGGGTTCAGAACACTAACAACAAGATGACAAAACAAAATAAATTGACTATTTTAGCCATTTTCGTGCAATTTTTAATTGATGAAAAGCATGCATATATATTACAATAGAATGCTAAAGACATGGCCGACTTTGTTGTGAAACTGGGTAAATGTTCGACCCTTGGAACAACGACCACCTGTCAACAACGACCACTTTGGCCACTTCCCTTTGCCGGTCGTTGTTCACAGGTTCGACTGTATGCATTGTTTTAAAGTCAATCTTTTTATTAAATCGAAAATTTAATAAAAAGAGTGACTTTAAAACAATGTGTATTAAATGTGCTTCCTTCAGAGGTTATTGGAAATTAGATAATTTTTTTTTTAAAAGTTTCACTGTTTCAACCAAAGAAAAGTAAATTTATACTCCACAATTTTTTTATAATTTTTTTATAATCAATTGCTTCATTCCATGTCATTGACTTCCATGTCCATTTCATAAATCTCATATCAAATAGAAACGAGTTTGAAATTCTGTTTATCACATGACTTCACACTCTATATACGGTAGCAGAAAACTTGGAGATATCCGATATGCTTCAGTGAGAAAAAGCCATTGACTATTTTCGCATTAATCTCCACAGAGATAGTTTTAATATTAGCAATAAACCTTGTTATAATTATGTCATATTATAAGTTCCTGCTTTTTGTAAGCACTTCATATTACTACAGGGCTCCAGATAAGGAATTAGTAATTGAGTATTTTCACTCCATCATTTCTGAAGCAATTGGGTGTTTCAAAATTTTAATTGGGTAAAATAAAATCACACTACTGTTTACACATCAGCAGACAGCAATTATTGAATAGATTGCTTCAAAATGAAAACATGTCTTGGCATTTCATTAGACAATTCTAATGAAATACCAAGATGTGTTTTCATGGAAAATCACACTGCTGTTTACACATGAACAGACAGCAATTATTGAATAGTTTGCTTCAAAATGAAAACATGTTTTGGAATTTCATTAGAATTGTCTCCTTGGAGACAATTCTAATGAAATACCAAGATGTGTTTTCATTGAAAATAAGAAAAATATGCTATATTTGTCGTCTGTTTATTGTTTTCTGCAGCTTGATAAAGGTACCACAAAATTGTTATTGCTTTTTGATACTCGCTACTTCTGATTTCAATTGGGTTTTTGACAATTTTAATTGGGTATTTAAGCAAATATGCAGCTTATCTGGAGCTCTGTTACTATATTACTATTCTAACAATTGCAGTAATTTTACCGAGTCTAATGATGTTTAAAGCACAACATAACGCTGGCGCATACATGTAATACCAATACATAACTAGACATTATGTTTGTAAAACATGGACATGCCCCCGTGGCATACTGGGGCCCGTTTCACTAAACTTTGACTAAAATGTTCGTAAGTGCAAATTTAGGATCGTCTGGAAATTTCAATTGATGTATTTACATTTATTGAGCATAGGCTGCATATGCACAATAACTGTAAATCCAAAAATCATAATTTTACATTTACGAACATTTTAGTCGTACGAAGTTTAGTGAAACGGCTGGACGGACGTACAGAACCTCAAGAGTAACACAATATGCCCCCCTATCTATCACATAGGGGGCATAATTAGGGTGATGCAGCCAGTCAATCAAATTCGCTGATGTTATTATGTATGTGTCATATCACATTTATGAAATGGGTTACAGCATGTCATAACAAGGTTTTCATGAGATAAATAATCTCACAATTATTATGGAAACAAGGTCACACGATGTGTAACAATACTTACACTTCCCAGAATCCAACTGGGAGCCAAGCGATAATTGTGGTACCAGTCCACCGACTCATCACCATGGAAACCAACTCGAACTTTGTACAGGTCGCCAATGTCTTCGTTAACCCGAATCTGTAACATTTGTTTACATAATAATGTGATTTAAAGTGCATTAACAGTAGAACCTCTTTAAAGTAGATATTAATAAAATGTCAGTGTTTTATTTGAATGGGTTTCACCCTCATTTGAGACATGCCATGTGATTTTGTACCCAAGAACATGTTCGATATCTCATGAAAAACATTTACAAAATTTACGATATTTTCCGTAAATGACGTCGAAGGTTGACAAAATTTGCATAGCAATGCAATTCCGTATTTGTTATGAAAATTTTGCTATCTTTCGACATCATTTACATAAAATATCAGTTTCTGTAAATATATTTCATGAAAAATCGCACATGTTCCTAGGTACAAAATAACATGGTGTGTCTCATTTGCGGCTGTGACTGGAGAAAATGGGGCTTATGGGATTCAAGGCCAGTCTCGCTCCTGGTCTTCCAGCCGGTCCTGAGGTATGGTAAGGAGCTATACTGTTTGTTAGCAAAAAGTGAAAGTGAATGGGTGTAATTACGTCCCAGCGTCATATAGAGACGGGACCACAGTTTAAGGTCTCACCCGACAGACCAGTGTAAGGAAATACAATGAAAGTATTTTTGATGCCCTAGGCGAGGTTTGAACCCACAACCTCCAGATTGGAAGTCAGGTGTTCCAACCACTAGGCCACAACCCATCCATCACACTGTTTGTTAGAAGCACAACTGGTGTTTCACTGACTGAATGGCGATCAGTGCAGATCCTTATCAGACTGCGCAAGTTTTGCAACAAGTGTAGATCCAGATCAGCCTGTGCATCCGCACAGTCCGATCAGGATCTGCACTGTTTGCCATTCCATCAATGAAACACCCGTCATGCATCTACAAAGAAATATAGATCTTTCAGGTTCAAGGAGTGTGCTATTTCATCAGGAGCTACACTGGTAACAAATCCAATAAGCCCCATTACTCCAGTCACAGCCACAGATAATAAAGATCAAAATTGCTCCACATACCTCAAATACATCCACTTGTCCGGCACCGAACGTGAACCCCTCGGTCGCCCCCAGAACGATGGGCTGTGATTGGCCACTGGCCCCATACAGAATCAGGTCAATGGCGCTGTTTGTCCCCGACCCCGCTTCCTGACCGGTCACACTCCAGACCGTCCACGGATTGCCTGTCGCTATAACAAGTAGCGTATTATTGTGTAAATGTAGTGACAAATAGGTGAACAAGAAATGGCATCGTTAAACGAAGCTTATCCACTCGCTGGCAGCCATGATAATAATAACAAAACAGAAAATACACAAGTCCTCAGTGACCTTGACCTTGGTCGAATGTGGGCAGCCTTGATAAAAAAAAGAATTTAACATTTTTGCCTTACAAACAAGGTGAACTGAACATATGTCCTCAGTGACCTTGACCTTGGATGGTCAGATGTGGGTCATATGCAAAACAATAGCACCATCCATACACACATTGTGGCCAACTATTATCAACATCGGTGAAGCGGTTCGGAAGTTATTGAAAAATGAAAGGTGCTACTAACATACGTACAAATGTACATGTACTAACGCTATATCCCCTCTTGCTTATCGGCCAGGGGATAAAAATGGCAGGAAATTGGAGTGGTAGAGGCAGGAAATGAACATTGATGTCCACTACAATTGACAGCACCTGTCACCATAGCAAGTTATACATTATTGTGGAAATATGGTGAATAAGAGTTCTAAGCTCGCCTGTTGGCAGCCTTCACTCAAACTTGGCACAGTTGCATAAAAAACATGAATATTATATAACTTGACCTTGGGTTAAGGGGTGTGCGGTGGGCCTTGACATTGGGATCAGTGATGCATTTGACAGCAACATGATCAAGGCATGTGCTAAAGTAAGCATCACAAAAACCGTCAGAGAAGTGTATGTTTAAAATACGAAAAAAGGTCAAGGTTGAAGAAACTTTTTGATAAAAAAAAAATGGCTAATTGTTTCCATAACCATGTGAAGGTCAAAATGGTTAATGGTTCGTGTTAATGGTGGCATGACTGTGTTCCAAATGCATACATGTATCAAGTGTCCAAATATTGACGCAATCCATCAAGTAATATTAATGTAATACGATGATGAAGAAACTTGTACAAACTATTTGATGCAAACAATGGCTAAGTGTTTCCGCAAAAATGTGAAGGTACAAGAGGTCAAGGTCATGTAAATGGGGGCATGAGTGTGTTCCAATTACTCACATGTATCAAGTTTCCAAGTATTAAAGCAAGCTGTCAAGTAATATTAACGTTATACCATGATGACGAAGCTTGTACAAACTGTTTGACGCAAAACAATGGCTAAGTGTTTCTGCAAAAATATGAAGGTAAAAAAAGGTCAAGATCATGTTAATGTTAATGAGACTGTTCCCAATGCTCATATGTATCAAGTGTCCAAATATTGAAGCAATCCGTCCAGTAATATTAAAGTTATACCATGATGACGAAGCTTGTACAAACTTTTTGACATTTCAGATGACGCCGGAAAAAAATGCAGCGACACGACTATAGTCGCAACTTCTGCTAAAGCAGGCGCGACAATACTGACAAAACACCTGTGATTGTGAATGGATCTGATGTTAGACTCGACATAAATGTCACAATTCAATTCTCCAGTCATAAAATATGTTTCTGCAAACCGACCAGTTCAATCACAACGTTTTTAACCCTTACACTGCTGAATTTAATTTTGTCGTCTGCTGTTTTTTTTAAATTTATTTTCCATTTTTCTTTGACAATATTTATCATATTTTAACCCTCAGAATTCATGAAACAAAATTGTTGTTTGCTGTTGTTTCATATTATGTCTTCTTTCTCAATAAAAACATGGTTTGACAGCACTTGAGAATCATTTCCAATAGAAATGCTTCTAAAGTGTTGTCAAAACATGTTTAGAAGACAAAATATAAAATAGCAGACGACAATTTACGTTTCCAGCATTCTAAAGGCTAATTTGGTTGAATATATATAGTTACCGGTTAAACTTTCAGCATCATCCTGCTTTGTGACGACACTTTCCGTATCTGATTGATGAATAACGAAAACGTCGGACACTCGGAACTCCCCCTCTCGGTCGTCCAGCCATCTAGAAAGGTGAAAGGTTAATGTCCGAGCACCAGCGAATGTCATATAGAGACGGAAACAGGTTTGTCTCAAGAAAATGTGGAAGTTAAAAAAGAAACATCAGACAACAAAATTTAACTCAGTATTGTAAGGGATTAATTAAAAGTAACAATATTTGATTTAATGGTGTTTAATGGCCTGTCAACAGCTAAGGTCATTTTAGTAACAAGAATGGTATGATAACACAAATCTTCAGTCACATAGAGAACATAACAACAAAGTAACCTTGACCTTGTGTATTGAGTCATATTACATTATGATATAGTTGTGCCTTTATAGTTATGTAATAGAACATTAGGATTCAAACTCGTCATAAACTTACTCAAAACCGTTGACCTATACCATATATGCCTAAATTATACATAGAGAAATACAACTTACTCTCCGACGTTGAACACATATCTGGTGTCGGCATTCGGGGACTCTTTGATGACAATCTTCTCCAAGTACCAGCCGGAACTGAGCCTCGATCCAGCATTGTCGACCTTCACCTTGGTCAGACTCCCAAGGTCAACCGCGTTGATCTCAAAAATGTCACACTGAAAATCGATTAATTGAATGAAGTTTAATGTCAGTTTAATAGTGAGGTCATATACAGTAGATGGACTGAAGTAATTTCTCGAAAGTTAAAATCCTATATACTTACATGTATTTCCATCTTTACTCTCAATTATGTAGCTCAGTACTACTGAATTATGTAGCTCAGTACACACTGAATTATGTAGCTCAGTACATACTGAATTATGTAGCTCAGTACTACTCAATTATGTAGCTCAGTACATACTGAATTATGTAGCTCAGTACACACTGAATTATGTAGCTCAGTACATACTGAATTATGTAGCTCAGTACACACTGAATTTATGTAGCTCAGTACACTAGCTGAATTATGTAGTCGTACACACTGAATTATGTAGTCAGTACACTGAATTATGTAGCTCAGTACATACTGAATTATGTAGCTCAGTACATACTGAATTATGTAGCTCAGTACACACTGAATTATGTAGCTCAGTACACACTGAATTATGTAGCTCAGTACACACTGAATTATGTAGCTCAGTACACACTGAATTATGTAGCTCAGTACATACTGAATTATGTAGCTCAGTACACACTGAATTATGTAGCTCAGTACATACTGAATTATGTAGCTCAGTATAACTGAATTATGTGCTCTAGTACAACATGAATTATGTAGTCAGTACACTCGTGAATTATGTAGTCAGTACACCCATGATATGTTAGTCGTACACAACTGAATTATGTAAGTCAAGTACACAATTGAATTATGTTGTCAGTACATACTTAATTATGTAGCAGTACAACAATTGAATTATGTAGCTCAGAACACCACTGATAATTGTAGCTCAGTACACACTGAATTATGTAGACTCCAGTAAACACAACTGAATTTTGTTAGTCAGT
Source organism: Conchocele bisecta (assembly GCA_029237695.1). Taxonomy (NCBI): domain Eukaryota; kingdom Metazoa; phylum Mollusca; class Bivalvia; order Lucinida; family Thyasiridae; genus Conchocele; species Conchocele bisecta. The sequence continues at coordinate 107,051,288 of CM055268.1, forward strand.
TACACACTGAAGTATGTAAGCTCAGTTACACACTGGAATTATGTAGCTCAGCTAACACTGAAGTATGTAGCTCCGTACATACGAATTATGTAGGCTCGTAACTACTAAAGTATGTAGTTCAGTTACACACTGAATTTTGTAGCTCAGTTACATAATGAATTATGTAGCTCAGTACACAATGAATTATGTAGTCTCAGTTACATACTGAATTATGTAGCTCGTAGTTACATAATTATGTAGCTCAGTACACACTGAATTATGTAGCTCAGTACACACTGAATTATGTAGCTCAGTACACACTGAATTATGTAGCTCAGTACACACTGAATTATGTAGCTCAGTACACACTGAATTATGTAGCTCAGTACACTGATTGTAGCTCAGTACTTCATGAATTATGTAGCTCAGTACACACTGAATTATGCTCAGTACACACTGAATTATGTAGCTCAGTACACATGAAATGTAGCTCAGTGCACACTGAATTATGTAGCTCAGTACATACTGAATTATGTAGCTCAGTACACACTGAATTTGAATGAAATATAAAGTGTTTGAAAGAAAATAGATTTATGCAGAATATGTATGTTTTGGTTTATACTGATAATCACAAGCAGTTTGATAGATACATTTTTTTAAATATGGCGTAATTATTTAACGTCACTTTTCGAGCCACGTCACCACCATTGACGTCAATGGAAACAATATTTCCAAATATTTCCCATATGTTTAACTGCATGCATCTTGTAAACTACTTTGAATATTGAATACACATATGTATCAAATTCTGCACAAATATATTGGCTACTCAATACATTTTATTCATTAAAATCTGTACAGTATATTTGAAGTAACATGTGAACAAGCACAGTTACAAATGCATGTAAGTCTATGGGATTTCTATGGGTGGGAAATTACTTCTATCAAACATCTGTACAGATGGGTAACTGGGTGGAATCGGTCTGCACCTGTGTGGGGAAATGGCAAATTCAGTAATCACTCCACAAGATCCTGATTTGATGACAAGTGCCCATTCCAAACTGAAAATATTATTTAGTCAAATCCCTTTTTAGTCACCTTTAACAACACAAATGTCAATAGAAAATAAAAGCCCATCACCCACCACGCCCCCAGCCATTTTATTCCACAATTTGCGTGAGAATTTTTGCAAGGGTCAGTGTAAGATGGGGGCTACATCCTGTATGGACTTAGCCCCCTTCTTCCACTAAAATCCTCAAATTGAAGGGACTAAAATCCACTAATTGAAGGAATCAGTGGGAGAAGGGGACTACATCCCTTATGGGACTTAGCTCCCTTCTTCCACTGACCCCTTCAATTAATTATCTATGACATTGTTCAGCCATATCAAATACGTTTAACCCTTTCACCCCTAAACATCCGACATTGATAATTCCATGCCCATTTCTGGACTATTCCATTAATGAGATAATGGGTATTTTGTTTAAAAATCTGATATTAAATACAGTGAACAGTCGTTTACTCAAAGTCCAAAGGGGATTCAGGAAAATACTTTGAGTTAGTGAAAATTTGAGTTAACAAGAGTTACTACATGTAATTGGGACCAAGAATCTGACGGTTATCAGTAGTTTGACTTCAGGTAGTTGTACCCTTCTTGCGGCCCCATGTAAAGTCAATGGAAATCTAATAAAAAACATCAAAATATGCCTATTAATTTCTAACTACACCATATGGTGTTATTTCCTTGCTGGCATCATCTGCATAAAGACTTATTAAACACATATACTGTAAACCAACTAAATTTTGTGGCTACTAAATTTTGCGATTTTCGAACCTGGCCATGCATATTCGCGACTACACTGCAGCTCCATTATAACGCAATGGTCGGGGTCCAAGATTTCAAATCGCGATCGAATCTGATCGCGTTATAAAATTTCTGAACATGCACGGGTACTGGTATCATCCGCATTTCGGTTACCAACTATTGCGGGAATTCCATTAGCAACGGACCCATATAAAATCATGTCATTTGAACAGAAGCTAAAGTAATTATTAATAATGACTATGACATACAAACTTGTATTAATATATTAAACATACAAGTTATTTATAAAATCATGCTTATTACATTGTATAGTGCGCGCGATAGACAGACGCTTATTACAATGTATACTGCTCGCGATCAACAGGCGCTTAAAAGGATTAATTGATCATAAATAATGGTTACGTGTCCTGCCTATTCATGTGGACGATTAGCTGTTGATACGTGCATAATCTCAGGATGTGGGGTCACGTGATCTATTGTTTACACTGCAACAGTCATATTGATGAATGAAATTTACGATTTACGCGAGACATCATGATTGCCGTGGGCTGCAGTGTACACAATAGACCATGTGATCCCATACCCAGATAATGCTGAATGTATTGTTTCAGATTGCGCTAAAAACACCAGTCCATTTATAGAACGCTAAATATTACACCTGTCGAGTAAAATAGAGAAAGGCGACCGAACACGCAACCATTTATTAGCGACAATTATGTGTTAACACGGATATATGTCTCATAACATTGACATTACTTGGTGACAAAAAGCGGTAGTTATCTTATATTTAAATGTGGGAACTGGTTCAAGAACCTTCTAAATCCGGTATGACATGCGCGGTAGTTGTACTTTGATGACTGTCACAAACATCGCGTTTCTTCTTTTTTCTCTATTTTTTTAATATTTTTTTGGGATCCACGAGAGACCCGTGTTATAATGGAGATCACGCTATACATGATCGCGTTATAATGGAGCTGCAGTGTATTATCGTTCGCGGTATGACGAAGTGCGCTAATATGTTTTTGGAAATAATGCCGATTATTTCAATATGGAAATAAATCGCTATTATTTTGGCAGACCTGTTTTTTGTTTACGTTCATTTCCTGGTTCAAAAAGGTCGCCAAGGTTCAGTACAGGACTGCATGGGAAGTTGGGAACACCTCGGTTTATATCGTTATGCACAATGGAAAAGGTGTTTCACGTGATATCCATGCGGCCCTGACATGATAGCACGTGACAAGGTCACACATGCGCAGTAGATATTAAATTTGGAATAATGCTGTTTTTATCATTGCACAATAGGTTAAAACGTATCACGTGATCATACCACGACCTCTTTCTAACCTTTACTTCATCGGAGTGAAAGCAAAAAAATCGAGCTCGCAATTTTTCGATAATATAATCTTAGATAATCCGTTGTGTATTAAGCCATCGATCGAAATAATGCCGGGCAGAGGACGGGGGCAGAAGCGATCAGCGTCGTCGGCGAGGAAGACAGCCAGTAAAGCGCCACGGACAGTTGATTTATCCGATACGGAGGAAGATACATCGGGTAAAACAATTGACTTTTTACAAATTTTGCGTGAAGCAAATATTGTGGACCTCCCGGCCGATACTGATTTGCAAACATGTACCCCCTCTATTATATCCCATCCTGTTCAGGGTTTTGCTACGTCAACTGGCACGGTGAATTTCCCAGGTCCCAATTCACAGCCCGCTACACAATCTAGCGTGAATGAACCAATTCACCTGGACAGTTCGCCGGGTGCCGATATATTTTCCTCACCCTCCAACATGTCCACCCACATTCAGGCGATGCGCTGCGCCTCTGACAGTATATCGGTACATGTACCGGAGGCGTTGTGTAGAAGCATATGCCGGGGTGATTATACGAACCTGGCACTGCTTTTGAAAGGTGCCATGGAACTGAACGATTTGTGCACGGGGGGTACCTTGCGATTGACCGCTGAGGGGGTAATCGAATCAAGGCCCAAGGAGTGCAAGGACACTATTAAAACTATTGAGGGTTGGACAAATGCTTTTATAATGTTTATGTCCATATACATCTCCGTCCATAACGACAAGGCAGCGGAACTGCTGCAATACATATATAATATACGGGATTGCGCAGCGAGGCAGGGGGTTCTGGCCTGGAAAAATTATGATGAGCAATTCAGAATGCGACAGGCAGTCAACCCCGTTTCCTGGTCCACAATTCACAACGAGTTATGGTGGAGGTGTGTGCAGGTGCGCGATGTGCAGCAGCCAGGGGCTACGACAGGGAGGTCCTATTCGTGCAACGCATTTAACACTGGCACTTGTCACTGGTCCCACATGTTTGCTCGGGGTGTGGTTTACCTCACAAAGTAGCTAATTGTCCCACCACACGTCTGGAGACCAATCCACAACCCCAGCACGCTAGCACGGCCACGGGCAAAGTCAGACAGGGTGGTTCTTTTCGAGGCCAATCACGTGGTTTCCAGCGTGGTCGAGGGCAAAGTTGGGGTCGTAGACGTTTCACTAGGGGATATGGTCGGCGTTCTCCCTATTAATGCGGACATTACTAATTTAGCGATGTCACCAGTGGATCTAGGAGTTATGCAGGGCGCTGCATCTTGTTAACTACAACAGGGGTTTGGCAGATTTTTTAATCCAGGGGTTTAGTTATGGTTTTTCGTTGCACTACGAGGGTCCAAGGGAAGCAACTGTAGCAAAAAATTTAAAATCAGTTGCTCATCATCCAGACATTGTTCGTAAAAAAATTGGTAAGGAAATTGCAGCCGGTCGTGTAGCTGGCCCTTTCCCAGCTAGACCTCTTCCGGGTTTGCGCGTGTCACCCATAGGACTAGTACCAAAGAAATCACCGGGGGAATATAGAATGATACACCATTTATCCCATCCAGCTGGGGGGTCTGTAAATGACTTCATCGATCCAAAGTTGTGCTCAGTCGAATATACCAGTTTTGACGAGGCCGTATTTATGCTGCAGGATTTGGGTCGACACTGTAAACTCTTTAAGATCGATATCAGGAACGCGTTTCGGTTATTACCTGTAAGGTGTGAGGATTTCCAGCTGCCTGGGTTTTATGTTCGACGGGTACTATTTTGTAGACAAATGTATACCATTTGGTTGCTCTATTAGCTGTAGTGTATTTGAGAAATTTGCCACATTTTTAGAAGCCTATATTCGAAGCAAGATTGCTCGTAGTTCACTAATTCATTATTTAGATGATTTCTTGGGCGGCGATAGATCGGGTACCGCATGTAGAGACGCGATGTCTACTATCCAAAAGTGTCTAGACGAACTGAACGTTCCTATAGCAACGGAGAAAACTGAGGGTTCCTCCGAAGTTCTCACGTTTCTCGGTTTGGAGTTAGACTCTGATCGAATGATCGTGCGTATCCCGAGTGATAAAATTTCTGAAGTAGTTGACAAGATTAGGGTCATGCTAGCGGGGCAGAAAACGACACTGAAAGCAATGCAGTCACTGATCGGTTCACTGAATTTCTGTTGTAGGGCCATTGTCGTAGGCAGACCTTTCTGTCGCCGTCTAATAAACGCCATTTGTGGTCTCACTCATCCTCGCCACCACCTACGGCTGAATAGGGGTATCCGATTGGACCTAGTGATGTGGTTGACACTGTTTGACAACCACAATGGTATTTCCGTTTTTCATGAACGTCACTGGATGTTAAATGTAGATGCGCAGCTGTTTACCGACAGTGCAGCCGGACATGGTCTTGGTTTCGGCGCATACTTTGATGGGCATTGGACCTATGCAGCCTGGCCTGATAGGTGGCATGAGTTGGGACTGACAAATGACATCACGCTGCTAGAGCTCTTTCCCATTTTAGTCGCGCTTCATATATGGGGCGAACAACTACGGAACAAGAAACTTGTGTTCCACTGTTATAATATGGCGGTGATGCACATTTTGAACACCATGACATCCAAATCGGAGACAGTCATGTTTCTGGTCCGCAGGCTTGCCATATTATGTTTCCACAGCAACATGGTGTTAAAAGCAGTTCATGTAGCAGGGTATAAGAATGGTATATGTGATGCGTTGTCTCGTTTGCAGCTCAGCAAATTCCGAGAGCGGGCATCAGGGGCGGATCCAGAGCCATGCAGTGTGCCGGTCCATCTGTGGACTGCCTTCAGCGACGAGCTGCAAGGTTGTTGTGTGCCAGCAGGGCAGCCAACACATCAACAACATAATCTACAGCAGTAAATGTATTCACGCAATTTCGCCGGCTATATAAGTTACCACAACTTTGGCCAGCATCTGTTGAGCAGGTGGTTATGTTTATTTCCTACTGTTTCGAAACTGGCCTGGCACCAAATACAATTTCTACATATGTCCATGGTTTAACGTATTTTCACAAGTTACATAATTGGTTTAACATAGCTGGTGTTTTCATAATCAGCAAATTATTGGAGGGTGGTCGTAGATCACGCATGTGTACCGATAATAGAGCGCCAATAACGCCCAAAATGTTGTCGGAAATATGTCGATTGCTGCCGCTGGTATGTTACAGTGAATACGAAGCAAACATGTTTAAGGCAGCATTCTTGCTGGCATATTTTGGATGCGGATCATTGTCGGTTTCCTTAAAAACATACAAAACTAAGCAATATGGCTCTCCTACAGTCATTAAGTTAGCGAGGGAGAAGGATAGCACAATGTGTCCGGTACAAAGTATGTATAACTTCAAAAGAATACGTCCTGTAGGCCATGGCCCATTTTTCTGTCATGCGGACCGTTCGGTGTTGTCACGTTCACAGTTTAGTGCAGTTTTAGCCAAATGCATTGGCGCGTCGCAGTTTCGTGGTCAAATGGTCAGATCGCATAGTTTTCGCATTGGTAGAGCGTCACAGCTGGCGGCAGCTGGTGTGTCTGGGGATGTGATCATGAAACTGGGAAGGTGGCGCTCTAAGGCATACAAAACTTACATTCGTTCATCAAATTGATGCCTGGTTTCAAATAATGATAATTTTTTTTTTTTATCAGATCATGCACGAGCGTAGCTACATTTAAATATATATGTGCGTGGGTGGGTTTATTGTGGAATTGGGAGATCTGGGTTCCGGATTCAATTACTTGGAGCTTGGATTTCTTAATTTCTGTATCACAGTTAAGTTTTAACATGTATATGGGTATATACAGATGTGTTTAATCAATAGTAATCATGAATATTGTGTTATAGCTATTACTATATTTATAACTGAATAGGATCGTTAAAGTCCAGGTTTTTCGGCCTTGTTTATATTTTAATTCAGACGTCTGGGTGCTGGGCGACTCCATACCCCACTGGGCTGGTAAACGGGCCGTCACCAGGAACCATGGTAACCTCGGTACTGACGCGAGTGTTGGCTGGTACGGCGTCCGCGGCCTGAAGTGGGGCGACTTGGTGCACCATCTCCAACTAAAGGTGATATTTCAGCCCGTCCCGCGGCTAGTTATATTCCACCTAGGTGGAAATGATCTGCAAACGTCATCCCTGTATAAGCTTTTTCGGGTGATAAAGCGCACAATTAAGTATGTGCATGCAGCTTTCCCGGAGGCAACGTGCACATGGATTAACATTCTTGAGAGGGCCCAGTGGTCGGGGGCTGAGGTGCGCAAAATGCGCCGTGTAAATTTATATGGCAGGCAGCAAGTGCGTTTACTTACCAAGGGTAACGCGCTCGACTTGGGTATAAACCTGCGTACCCCGGGATTATTTCGACCGGACGGTGTGCATTTGTCAAATGAGGGCCTGGTCATCTATTTAGAAAAACTCAAAGTTCATCTGCTTTCCCATATCTGAATTTTTGGGGGAATTTATAAATAAATTTGTGGAGCGAAAAATTCAGAAAGCCAACGGGCGGGCGTGTGGGTCACATATGGAACATTTAATGCTTGTGTAAAGACGTGCATAGCTTATGTATTTGGTTATGTATTTGGTTACGTGTTTGTTTATACTGCAAATTTTTTTCTAATAATCATTATTCAAGGAAAAGTAGTAGTTAAATTGAGCCGACTCGTTGTAGTATAATATGGCGGCTCAAGTTCCTTGAATGGTGATTACTACGGGCTGACTACATTGTACAGTATGTTGTTGTTGTCTAATGATTTGGCGCTTGTTGTGTGGTCTTTATTCGCGCCAACACATGTAGTCACTAAGTTTGTATAAGTATAACACTAGCACGTGCGTACTCTGGAGCGAGGGGCTGGATCTGCACCTGGTTGAGTGTACAATGTGATGGACTGTCCTATTGTGTACTTAACCTGGTGCCGATTGGACACCTGCACGCCCGTCCTTTGGCTTAATGAATTTTCATGGTTACCGTTTTCATTTTATTCCCATGACGATCTTTCTTGTAATGGGCTTGTTGATACACTTATCAACTGTATCTCTATAGGAAAGATCTTGCGGCCATTTATATTCCACTTCCCAAATAAAATTGTGGTAGGAAATAACAATAAATATAGTCATATGTTAAGTGGTCTTTATTGTTTCATGCCAATTCAGGTCGGTCCTGAAATAATATGTTTTCATTGCAATCTTTGACCTGAAAACAGAACTGCTGAATCAATTTCGTCCTTTGATAAACTCGTTCACACACCAACTCCAAACAGCGGATGAGTTTGTCGGCGAACGGAACAGTATACACATTACATTTGGCTGACCTTGCTGTGTCAAACATAACGCCCAGGTAAGTAAATAAACATTCAAAACAACCAGGATTAACTATTAAATGTCACCAAATGACACCGACCTATATGGGAAAGGTAAATATATTTAAAAAGAGGCCCGACATCTATTAGCAAAATATTTTTAACAATCTTCGCGGAGGTTTACGTTCGCGATTTTTAATCCCTAAAGTATCTCGCACGCAAAATTTAGTTGGTTTACAGTATGTGATTTATTGGTGTACATAGCTAACGGTTTTATGAGTAAGGATTTTTATTAGATTTCCAAAGACTTCATATGCGTCCACAAGAAGGTACAACAACTTTAATAGAGTTTGAGGCAACAAGTGTAGACTGTACTTACATTTCCTGGCTGGAAGTTGCTGGCATTGGTCTTGGAGGCCATGAGGCGCCGCAGCCCTGTGTCCCCACGTTCCCCGTACAGCTGAATCCCGACCCCGACATCCGTGCCCGCCCCCGAATCCTCTCCTGTATGGAACTCAACCTGGTACTCGTAAACTGGAAGACATAAATGAGACACGCCATGCGATTTTGTACCTAAGAACATGTGCGATTTTTCATAAAATATATGTACAGAAAATGTGATATTTTCTGTAAATGATGTCGAAAGATGACAAATTTTTCGTAGCAAATGCGGAATAGTATTCCACATTTGCTATGGAAATGTCGTCATCTTTCATCATCATTCACGGAAAATACATTGTATCGTAAACTTTGTCAATTTTTTTTACGAGATATTGCATGGCATGTCTCAAATTAACACTTTGAACACTACAGCCCACTTCCCAAATGTTTGCAAATAGTGTAGATCCAGGTGATCCGGTTCATAATAAAAGTCAGGATCAGCACTGTTTGTGGATAATTTTTTATTTTTGACGAAAACACACCTATTCAGATTAATGAATAGTTCAAAAGTCTACATGGAAGAGTCCATACAAGTTACTTAGGGGTGAACGGGTTAAGAATTGAAGCTTATTTTTGTTCACTGTTCATTGGGTGGTATGGGTGAAACTCTATATGAGACAAACCATGTGATCAAACCATGTAATTTTGTACCTAAGTTAAATTTACGATATTTACAGAAACCTTCTGGGGTGCAAAATATGATCTCATATGATCTTAGCTGTTCTGGGACGTTAAAACATTTCACTTTTTAATTGGGTGTTGAACATGTGAGGTCACATGACAACTGGTAACATCAGTTGAAAAAAAAAATGTTGATTTTTGGTTTAATTTAAAGTGGTATACACTTGTAAAAGCCCAATTATTTATACTACACACATATTTCTTTATCAGATATACAAACATCTCCATGAAATAAATCCTGTCATTTCAAAATAATAATCAATTAAAATCTACCCGTATTCTTGCGATTATAGGTCGCAAGAGTGTATAAGACGCACCCCTATTTTCAGTCCAAAATCTGGGGGAAAATGTCTACATGAGATTATAAGACGCACCCAATTTTCCTAACAAAATGAAACAAAAAACTTAAAAAAAAAATCGCAAAGTTGTTGTTATTTATTCCCCCACACTGTTTTTTTTTATTCGTACCTTGGACGGTTTTGTCTGTATTTTCCCTATCATAGTTTGCTATGTCCGTAATTTGCCGACTCTATGTCCGTGATTCCCAGGTCCGTATTTCACCGTTTTCTAGTATCTTCAATTACACTGTGAACTCGGTAGTACACGCTTCACTATAACACGTTCTCGGTTAGTACACGGTTGTGTATTGGCTCCAGATATTTTTGCCTTATTTGTATATCAAAATCGTGTTAAATGTGTAACAGACTATTGTCATAAATCGTGTTATATTTGCGATCATGTTGCTGCTGAAAGTGGTATTATATTGTTATTATTGATTGCGGTATGTATTATCTCTTTTCAACACCATTTACGGAAACTATTTTCAAAATCAATATCGGCGAAATATGGCGACAGATCTGCGTATAATCCAGAGTGTTTTTTTTAACCCGTTCCTTTCTGAATACACATTTACGGATATGAAATTTATTAAATATTTTATTTTTATTTTTGTTATTTCTCACTGAAAGTACTGTTGTGACCACTCATTTGAACCGTCTCGACGAAACGGTTTAAATGGTGATCGCGGCATATACTTCTGAGTGCATAGAAGGAAACTATTTAGGATTTTCCGCAAACATAAGGGTATCCTCAGCATGAAATGGGTTACTGATTGCCCCCATGATGCCGCACACATCAAAAAAGCGTGTTGACCAATCAGTGCAATTTCAAAACATAGCCTAAAGGTCACACAGGTTATTGCCTCGTGCTGAATGATGACATAAGATAAGCACCTGTTGGGTGTTATCGATTTTTTTCCACAAAGCAACACACAACTTTCGCCTGTACAGTATGTAATATTTCAAAATCAGTCGTATCTTCCGTAAATGACGCTGACAGCAGCCTATAGCTATGACGAATTTGCATTGTCCGCTGACGTAATTATAATGTTTTAATTAGAGATTGGCGAACATTGTAAACCATGTGCAGACTACGCGAATCCACCGCCTGGTCTGGTCACTAATGCAATAAGCCGGGATTTGTCAGAGATAGAGACCCAATTCACATAAACACGTTTGCCGTGTCATAAATAGAGTCTGGTTCTCGGTAGTATTGCTTCACTGGGACGCATCAGACAGGGTACCAGTTTAGTGACGAATACGAAACTGACATCAGCAACCGCGTGTGTTGATATGGCTTTATGTTGTAAATCTTGACACGCGGTGTGTTTGATGTCGGCCAGCTGACTTAGGCTTGCTACTTTCATCAGCATCGTGTAAACACACAGTTTCGAAACTAATGATGGAGTTTTATAACTTTCGTGGGATTGCATTATGCATATTGGGATTTACCGTTAATGGCATCATGCAATATTTTTCACGGCAAAATGACACCGACCGATATGGGCCCGGTAAATGTTTTCAAAAGATAATTAAAATAATAGAGGCCAGATTGTGATTCGGCAGAGAAAATGTCGACCCGATCTGATCTTGGTATACACTGTTCGCCTTCGCCTTCGCCTTCGGTATAGAAAATGTGTACCGAATGTGACACAGGGCCGGAACGAGTAAGGCGCGAGTAAGGCGCGAACTGTTTACAATACGAATCCAATATTCCAATACCGGATTTTACCCCAAAGACTAACAACAACAACAAATATAGGAACGCATTTTTATTTCTTTTATTTTTGGTCGTTTATGTGAATATTTCGGGTGGAAAAAAATGCTCATGTATCTACATGTATTTATAAGACGCAGGGGCTTTCTGGGATACACATCTGAGTAAAAAAAATGCGACTTATAATCGCAAGAATACGGTATATAATAGATCAAAAGGTTAAGGTCATATTAAAGTATGTGTGGCATTTGTCCACAGGTATACTGTGTTAAAATATGTAAGTAATCCTTCAAGGAATATAGAATGACATAATTGAGAAACTCTGGCGAACTTCTTAATGTGGCAGACACACGGACGCACAGACACACGGACACACAGTCCAAACAATATATGCCTCCGCTCTACCGAGACCGGGGGCATAAAAACAACTAACAATCCCGAGATGAAGGGAGGTAACTGCTAACAAATGACTTACCCGGTAAGGCATTATCTCTGTTTATAATTGGCAGTTCCTGCCAGAAGTCCTGGTGTGTCGTGACTTGGAGGGACACAGGGACCTTCGGCACGTAGTCACTATCTGTCGTTGCATTGGCCAGTCTCATCTATAACACAAAGATGGGGTCCACTGAACAGTAACTATAGGTTCTGCGCCAAAATTACAATGAAAACTTTCAGCACTGAAAAAGAAGTGTCCTGATTTTTATTTGAGCGCTAGCGAAGAATTATACAACCAGCATCCAAATCTGAGGTCTTACAGCTTTTATGCAAATGAGCTTATGTCGGTCACAGCACATATATTGCAGATTGAACTTTTTAAAAACACGTGTCTTACGGCAAAAAAAAATATAGTTTTAACAACTTAGCTTGATCACCTTTTCAGTGTGATAAAAGTTTTGTTTGCTTTTTTGTGCTAAATTTATGTTATTGCACATGTTTCTGTATATAGTCTAAGGATGCGACAATTAACCGACATACTTGATTATTCGCGATTAGTAACTCCATGGTTCGGTGCACAAATACAATTTTCGATTTCGGTTCAGAATAGGTCTCGGAATAGAAATGTATTTTTAACTAATTGATGTTGTTGTTGCAGCTGTGAAATTCCCGCGCTTCGTTTTCGCATAGTCTATGTGAATGTCATCAACAAACACATACTGCAAAACATTTCAGGACATTCGCGTAGTCTATGTGAATGTCATCAACAAACACATACTGCGAAACATTTCAGGACATTCAGTCCTTTGATTTTACCAGCCACCCATGTTACATCAGATAACATGGCCCCAGGTGTGAATTCCATTGATAGTCAAATTGTTTCTGAGCAAGGCAGACAGATGTAAGTATGCAACTTTATAAACACATGGTTATATAAATACTGCTATCATACAAAGCATGCAAAATAGCGCTTCTGCGTTTTGCGACCAGTGTAGATCCAGATCAGCCTGTGCATCTGCACAGTCTGATCAGGATCTGCACTGTTCGCAGAGGCGCCGGAGCTGGGGTGGTGACGCCGCCCCAATATTTTGGGAAAAAATCTACAAAAATGTGCACGAGATATTAAAGTTGAATCTTAAATGCAGCAGAATGCAGGAAATGGCATCTAGAATTAAAAAATGTTCTGGTGGGGGCATGCCCCCAGACCCCCCTACCACTCCTTCGCTTCGCTCGGGTCGACATTCGCCTCCCCAATATATATTTGCTTCCAGCGCCCCTGGTTCGCCATCTCATCAATCAAACATCTGTCATGCTACTAACAACAATATACAGGCCAGCCATGGGGAGAGAAAATTTGGCTTTGTGGTCTTTATTGACAGGTTCATTTTTGTAGTAATTGAATACTTGTGAGAAAAAAAAGCGTGGCTGCTATAGACAGGTAATTGTTATTCGGAGGTGGCCTTTAGCAAAGGTTCGACTGTCGATCGCCTATCAGGCTACAACAGGAGCGTGCTATTTGATCAGGGGGCCGTTTCACTAAACTTTGTATGACTAAAATCTTCGTAAGCGCAAAATTATGATAGTCTGTAACTTTCACATTAACAATGTTTTCTTGTAAACAATTATTGGATTTACATTTATTGAGCATAGGCTGCTTATGCATATAACCAAAACAAAATGGCTGTGATAATGTAATAAATACAGTATAATAAGTTTAACCATCAAATATATTGCTCTCTCGATGTATACATAGCTAGATAATCAGCTACTGGTCTGTGACTCAAACCCTGGGCGAGCTGCATACATGGGGGGAAGTTGCTCTACCGACTGCGCTATCCAGACCAGCTGGATACATACATGGGGGGAAGTTGCTCTACCGACTGCGCTATCCAGACCAGCTGGATACAACCCATTGTGAGTGGCATCAGAGCTGCATACATGGGGGGAAGTTGCTCTACCGACTGCGCTATCCAGACCAGCTGGATACAACCCATTGTGAGTGGCATCAGAGCTGCATGCATGGGGGGAAGTTGTTCTACCGACTGCGCTATCCAGACCAGCTGGATACAACCCATTGTGAGTGGCATCAGAGCTGCAGATAAGGTGCGTATTGGTGTATTTTACGAACTTATATGAACCGAATACGCATTGATTATCAAATGTGGGAGTACAAAATGCTCACAGCAATGTGAAAATACGCATTGATTATCAAATGTGGGAGTACAAAATGCTCACAGCAATGTGAAAATACGCATTGATTTTCAAATTGAGTAGTGAAAATACTGCAATAAATTTGAAATTTACTTAGTTGCGCTGCAAAAAGCAAACATGACCTTTATTATTTTCCAACAAGGTTTTCAAGTCACCGACTATATCAGCCATACAAACCTGGTCGAGATTCCATGTTGGAGCTTGCGTAATATCCTGGAACCAGTCTTTCTCCCGGCCGTCGCCATGGAAACCCAGTCTGACTTTGTAAAGGTCACCAACTTCTTCCAACACTCGCACCTGAATTGCAAATGTAAATTCATTATGATGTGCCTCTTCAGGATCAGTAGCCTATTTCATCAACATTGCAAAGTATACTTTAGTAGCAAAGTATACTTTGAGGGAGAAATTTTCAATTTTATTATAAATTTATTAATTTGTATTATACTGAATTTATTACATTATCGCTGTGATAATGTAATAAATTCAGTATAATAATTCTGCATACTTTTAATCATGAAATATATGCATTTGTTAGTTCTATATGAAATAATGCATTTCAGGAAAAATAAATGATTACTCCCTCAAAGTATACTTTGATAGTAAAGTATACTTTGCAATGTTGATGAAATAGGCTACTGATCTCTCTTTTTACTCCCAAAACTACCCTGCTTCTACTTAACCCTCACAATGCTGAATTGAAGATTGTCGTCTGCTGTTTATTTTTTATTTTCAATTTTTCTCATCAAAAACATGCTTTGACGGCATTTCAAAATAATTTCCAATCACCATTTTTCTGATGAAATATGAGAATTACATGAGTACAGTACAGCTGATAAGCGACAAGTGTATGAGGACTTACGTTGAATTCGTCCGTGGCTCCCATGTTGAATTTGAACCCATCCTTGTCCCCAAACACGATTGGCTGACTGTGCCCCGTGTCGCCATACAGAACCATCTCCAGGGGACAGCCCAGCACCTCCCCTTCTCCAGTCACCATGACGATGGTCCATGGGGTCCCTGTAAACAGTGATTTGATTGGCTGATTTGATTGGGGTTTCATGTCTGTGCAGTATAAAGGTTATCTACAGATGTATGGAAGGTCTTCGAGCCATTTCCCACCCTTAAATATAAGAAAAAAAAAGGAATGTAAATTCGGAAACAAACGGGCCAAAGGCCATTGGCCCGACACTTTTTGGGCTCAAATGCTCGGGTTTGGAAGGTCATCAAGCCAATTCCTACCCTTAAATATAAGCTAAATAAAAATAAGGAATGAATATGAAAGTCGGGTAAGAATAAGGATCTCATGACAATTGTGACTAGCGTAGACCCAGTTCAGCTTGCGCAGTCTGATCAGAGGCTATGCCAGTCAACTATCTATCAACTGAACATTGTTTATGCTCATAAATAACAGTTTTTATCAATCTGATGATCAAGATTTACACTGGCCTCGGGTACTTTTTCCCGGTCGAAAAAAAATATTCCTTTTTTATTACATTTTTTTATTACAATTTGATCAGACACCATTAAAAGCATATTCATTATTCAACCAAAATGACGTCATTTTCAAGTATAAATGAGCGCCGCTGTGCGATTTCCAACGTTGGGCTCAAAATAACGTTATGTCGGAAATCCCGGTTTTCTGACGTCACCATGTGGAGCAGACGACGCTTCAGAATGGAGTCGCTTAACGTCTAACGTCAATTTATGTGACAAACTTAGCTGGGAAACTGAGAGTCGACGATTTTGATCTAAGTAGAAATTTTACATATAGTTTGATTATTGATTTGTGTATGAATCGAGAGCTCTTGTGTCTCTACTCTAGTCTATATAATCGATGAATACCGACTACGTTAACTACTGAGTATGCCTACCGAATCGTTTCGATGTTTGACAAATGGTTTGGATTCAGGAAGGAACGTAAACCATGTATACATAGCCTACATAGTGTTTCTGCCACCACATACTAGTTTAGCATATTTATTTTGTTACAACGTGAAACTACTAATTAACATTTCGTCTGAAAATTTGAGGCGGATTTCATAAGGTTGTTTATACTACTACAATAATGGAGAGGAGTTACTTCCCTAGCCGATCGATAAAAGTCAACAGTTTATCGCTGAAGCCATGTCGGCCTTGGTATGCCGAGTGATTTTGTGCTGTGTTTGATTTACGGAAGTGGTGGCTGGATGACAGAAATGTATGATAGGTTTGAGTAATATGTTTAGCAACGTTGTCAAAAATGGATTACTGTGGAAGTATGGAGGGACTGACGCGCGTACGCATTGACGAATAGTAACCTGCTTTGCCCGATCCGCTTTGCCCGACCTTCTACATTGCAATCAATGTCATCAGGAACAGAAACGTGACAATACAAATCACCATACCATACACTGTTACTGGGATAGCATATATTAAGAAATTCAATGCGTTGTATTCATTATACATTTTAAGTAAATACATCGTATCTGATGCATTAGTGAAATTAGAAACTGAAACATGAAACCGGTCGACTGCTTTTTTTGTATATCACAGTATTTTCAGTCACATGCCACATTAAATGAACTCAAGTGACATAGTCTCGTGATGTAATACAATATGCCCTTGATAAATCAGGTGACGATGCAATCACCGACGTGACAGACTGTGGTTGGGTACAACATAACCCGTATTGTCTGGGCAGCTACGTGTATCGAGTCTAGAACTATGTATGGCCACATCTCTACATGAAGAGCTCATGCACAGTGAGGCAGGTAACTAAACCTCAATTTTGTTACACCCTGATATCAATACATATAATTTGCACGTAGCAGCAAGATGTTGATGATTTATCAAAATTTAAGTTTGTTTGTTTGTTTGTTTATTGGTGTTTAACGGCCTATCAACAGCTAAGGTCATGTAAGGCCGGGCAAACGGGTTCGATCCCATTTTAACCTGCTGCATTGGGGGGAAAATTCCAAAATCAGAACTGAATATTTACATCGAGAAACAATATATTCAGCCCTGAAATTAGAATAACCTGACCTGGTGGCAGGTCCATACCACACCAAAGTCACTTGGCCCCTTCCCCTAAAATAGGATTACGAATAATCGTAATACTCACATAAGGGGTATAACCAGATTCAACTGTCACATACAAAATGCCAAAGACGTATGTGAGGGTCAAAACAGGTCTCCAGTCGGGATTCCGGTAAGGATGAACCCTGATCGTTAAATTACCCATCGCGTGCTCCCACCTGCCACCCACTCAAAATTTAAGATATATCCACAATTATTAAGTTTCAAGTCAATGAGTGAAGCGGTTGTAGGCCAAGGCCAATAAAAGGCCTCCAATAAAGTTTTGATGCCATTTTTTGTTACAGATGGGTACCCATGCTGATCGACTTCTATGATACAGTACTTATCATTATTTACACGCGCGCGCGACCCCCCCCCCCCACCCCGCCCGCCGCCGCGGACCTCCTCAGTGAGGTTTGTCACCGCAATTCGACGGTTACGAATTGTCCGTGACGACGGTCACCGCGACAAGTTGAAATGGTCAGGGTGACCGAAACATGTAACGCCCGGAGCAACAGTCCCCGTGAATCGCGGTGACGGACATCGCGAATCGCGGCGATTGTGCCAGGTAAGATTTGTCTGGCATCGACATTTTTTTATATTTCGTTTTATTATACATGAACATATATATGTACATTTTACAAATGTACGTCACATTTTTCTAACAATATTTATTTAACAACGTGCATAAACATATATAAACATCATTGGGTGGAGAGGAAATACGATCGATTACACACAGTTAAAATCTTGTTGGAACGTAAATGTCAATTGTCACGTACACCATTTCAGTTTACCGCCGTTACATCAGCTGTTATTCTAAGTATGTATGGTCGCTCGTTAGGGGCATTTCTTTCCTTCATTTATAAGGGATGGGTTGTGGCCTAGGGGTAGAACATCTGACTTCCAATCTGGAGGTTGTGGGTTCAAACATCGCCTTATGAATCAAACATATACTTTCATAGTATATCCATCCCACTTGTCTGTCAGATGAGACTGTGTTCCCGTCTCTATATGACCTTAGCTGTTGCTGTTGCTGGGACGTTAAACCCATTCACTTTCACATTTTCCTTCGTTTATACGCGTAGAAACGATAATTAAGAACCTTAAAGTTCTTTTCCACCCCGTGAAGGAACGTGAATTTATTCCTCTAAATATTCGTTTCTTGACATGTCCACTCGATAAGACGAAAACGTTAATTTACATAAAATAAATCAATAACCATCGATTGCAAAACGTGATTATAATATCGTATTAAACACATTTTTTACACAGTGACTTCAAGTGTTTTTCGTCTTGGAGCCGTAGACAAGAAGCGGAATTCGTTTCTACACTGCGTTTGCGAAGAAACGAAAATTAGCATCCCTTAGATGAACACACATCGGCGAAAAAAAACACATCATGATTACATTTACTACAATTACATTACGTTTCAAAGCCTTGAAGGAATGCTAATTATCGTTCTTTCGTGACATAGAAATTAATTTTAAGGTTGTGAACTGGAAAAAACGAATCATTAGAGGCATATAATTTACGTTCGTTCGCGGCGAGTAAACACAATGAAATGTACCTAACGAGCCACCATAAGAAAGCGAACATATAGCCGACATGTACATGCTACTGTGAACAGACCTGCGTGTATGCTTACTTTCAGTTTCAGTTTCTACAATACATCAGCTTGCATTGGGAGGCAGGATGTGGGACCACGTGATGGGAGAATACTTGTTATAAATTTTAGTCAGGGCGGGTCACATTGTTATCTGATGTTGTTTAATAGTAACTTGCACCATTGCACAACGTTGCGTTTGCG
This sequence comes from Conchocele bisecta, assembly GCA_029237695.1. Lineage (NCBI taxonomy): Eukaryota > Metazoa > Mollusca > Bivalvia > Lucinida > Thyasiridae > Conchocele > Conchocele bisecta. The sequence continues at coordinate 107,070,441 of CM055268.1, forward strand.
CAAAAAACTTACGCCAACACATGTGTTGTTTGTGACGTCATAGCAACTTAACTAGATGGAATATTTACAAAATGCAATGTTTTTTGGAAAGTACATTGTCTGTGCTACAAAAAACTGTCAAAAAGTAAAAATGTGAAATTTCGACCCTATGGTTGGAAATTGCACAGCAGAGCTCAAATATTAAAGATATTGTTTTCAAAGTTTTATGCACTAAATGTGCTCTTTTTTGGCTTTACCCCTATTTAATCCTGGGGTGAACACTAAATTAACAAGGGCATCATTTTCACTAAGCTTTCATAATAAAAAAACAAGAAAACAAGGTGAACATTAGTCCTCAGTGACATTGAGCTTGGGCGGTCAGACATGGGTGGTATGCAAAATAAAGTACCATCCCTACATACATACATACAAGGACTGACGCTATATCCCCTCTGGCCTATCGGTGAGGGGATACTGATGGTTGCACAGAGATACGAGACACGCCATATGATTTTTCACCTTCAGAAAATTTTGAAAGGATAGCTGTGACAATCTGTAAAGGCAAAGATCATCATATTTATAATTACCAGGCAAGTCTTCCTGTTTGTCCTCGTCACCATCCCCATCGTTACTATCTATGACGTCCGAGAGCATCAGTTCCTGTTCTAGCCAGTGCTCCCCATCTCCCTCATCCAGCCATCTGGAACAATGTGAAATTTTATTTTTCTTATTTCTCAACGGAAGTATATGTTGTTACCACTCATATGAACCGTCTCGCCGAGATGGTTCAAATGAGTGGTAACAATATATACTTTCAAGAACAAATAAGAAAAATAGATTATTTTTAAAAATCATCAGTTCCTGTTCTAGCCAGTGTTCCCCAGCATCCAACCATCTGGAACAACGTGAAATTTTATTTTTCTTATTTCTCAATGGAAGTATATGTTGTTACCACTCATATGAACTGTCTCGCTGAGCCGGTTCAAATGAGTGGTAACAACTTACTTTCCAGAAGAACCAAGATATAAATTGATATATAATTATTACAAATGTCGCAAGTTCATTTAGCAAACTGACGGCCAACGGCCAAGCAAGCCTGGATTTCAATACACAAAATCAATTAAAACAACTTTAAATTGAAAAAGTTTTAGTCCAAATACATTTCCAATAGTTTTTCCTACTAACCTGTTGTACCTGAAGACATATTTCACCGTGGTATCCTCCGTTTCTATGACGATGCGATCCAGCAGCCATCCTGACCCCGGTCCTGTCCCATCGTGCTTGATTTTAATTTTCGTCAACTTGCCGAGATCTACGGCATGGACGTGGAACACGTCTTTCTGTGAATGCAGAAACACGCATAGAAAATTAATTGACCATTCTCCAAACATAGTGAGAAACACGCACAAGAAGTTAATTTGGACAGATGCATGCAAAACAATATGCCACCTTATTTTTGCAAGGACAATATAGAATAAACATTTCCAGAAAGTCTATTTCAGAATTCGCAGTTTATTCATTCAATCGATAATGCACTCGTGTATGTAAAACGTGAATATTTACCCGGTTGTTTGAGTAATGCAATGAAAGGTGTTCACTCGATGAAACATTTATCAATCTTACTCTGAAAACAACAAATATCCTCCATTACTTACACATGTCTTACTGTATACGACTACTGTCTGTTCCACGTTTTGCTGCCGACGAACATTTAGCCATTAAACACATTAAACCTAAAATTTTGGAACTGGACTCCGAAACCTGGCGAGATAGCTTGAAAATGATGTAACTAAGAAAACAAAAGTAAAGATTTTGAAAATCGGTCCACAAATAAAAAAATATTTAAAACAAATCTATTTTTAGCCCCCATGTTAAATTCCCATTGGAAAATCATTTTTTTCGCAATAAAATCAATATTTGATGGAATTTCATCAAATCATTTTTTTTTGAGAAGGGTGACTTTTTTGTTATTGATGAAAAAGTACTTACTTTTAAATATATTTTAGATAATGTGTTTAATGGCCAAATGTTCTTACTTTTAAATACTTTTTAGATTTAATGTGTTTAATAGCCAAAAGTTCGTAAGCAGCAAAACGTGGAACAGATAGTAGTGTCTAACGGCACTCGTTAAATATGCACATTTCACAACACTCTATGAACATATGTCATAATCGTTACAAAACTATGAATATCCTCTATTCACTTACGCTTCCAGACTCGAACTTGTCGGTATTGGTCCTGGAGGCCATGAGTTTCCGGTACCCCGTGTCTCCACACTCCCCGAATACCTGAAGAAACACGTTGGCCGTACCTGCGCGAGACTCTTTGTCTGTGAATACCGTCACCTGGTACTGGTACACTGCAACATACATCGGCCACGCTAAACAAATTGGAGGAGAATTTTTACGCAAAAAGGGTCTGTCGCCTTTCACAGATGTCATTTATTGTGAATATTTGAAAATAATATTTAATTGTTCACACATCCCATAAACTCCATTTCTCCAGTCATAGCCACAAATAAGAATTGAATTCAAGTAGTCCTTCATTAACAATCTGCCATAAGATAGAGTTAACCAAAATTAAATATTTTTGTTTGCTGTTTAATATTTACTTTTCCATTTTTTTCATAATAAACAAGTTTTGACAACACTCTAATGGAAATGATTCTAAAATTCTGTTAAACCATGTTTTCATTGACAAAGTAGACAAACTATAACACAACAGCAGACAACAATGTACGTTTTCTGCATTCTAAGGGTTAACGAACCTTCGCGCTCCAATGGTCGACCAATCACAGGCAGCTCCTGCCAGAAGTCCTGATGAGCGTCGAGTTTCACCCACGTGTCGCCTTCAAACTCGTATACGTTTCCTTTGTCTGCATTGGTTATTTTCAACTGCAGGATATAAACCATATTTAACATTGAAGTATATGGATTCAATATTTTTTATTGAAGAAATCTGATTTTATTGTTTATTCCTGCATAAAATTATATGTTGTTACCACTTATCTGAACTGTCTCATCGAGATGGTTCAGATGAGTGGTAACAACATATACTTTCCAGTTACGTCTAAAGGGGTGAAAGGGTTAAATGGTAAACTTCAATATTGTAATCACTCGTATACTAAATTTTTTAAAGTAAATTTGAGTAAATCCTCCAATCAATAATTTGGAGTCTTAATTAACGGTTCTCTGGGTTGACCAATGAAACGGCTTAATTTCAAGTACAAATATCGAGCACATGCTCATGCTCATCATTGTATAAATAGGACAAATAAGCCTGATTCATGTTTACTTATCAACGGCAATAACTGTTCACCTTAATAGTATCTAATCTGATTAGCATCTATATTGGTAAACATTGGTAAAATGAGATGACCGTGGCCCGTATGTTGAGCACGCCAAGGCTTTGATAATATACCGAAAAACTTTAACCCGGACGCACTTACGGACGTACACTAATGTCTCGACTATATCGCGCTGTCCGCAGGCGTGCGTGACAAAAAACTAAAACCTGCTTTTGTTGTGGCAAGTAATTACATATGCGAGCCCATGTGGATTTTAATTCCGCATGCGTACTGAAATGTGTCACATTTTGATGTCATTTACGGAAATACGGCTCGTCAACTTTCGGCATCATTTAGAGAAAATATCAGTTTCTGTAAATACATATGCCATGAAATATCGCACATCTTTTGTAGGTACGTAATCACACGGTGTGTCTCATATTAAATCATGCTAATTGGGTTGAAAACGCGAAGAAAAGAAAATATAATCACGTCTATCTATTTATTTCGTGTTGTTACACCGCCGGCTGCGCTAATGTTGTTAATATTTGTTAATTTCTTTAATTGATAGTTCTTGAATATTTTGCTTGATATCAAACGGCTTGATTGGCTGAGCTTGAGCTGTGCAACAGGTCAGGCTCAGACAATCAAAGTGCTTGATTGTTATTTGTATTGCCAATGGATGACACGGTGATAATCTGGGCAAGATTAACGCAGACGTCGTGTAATTAGTATATACTAACCGTCATAATTAGCACAACACTTTACAAGTTAATTCAAAAGTACATTTGCTTAAATTGAAATTCGATTATGTTTACCCAACTACTTTCAATTGTATATGGATGTTGCAGAACCTACTGCACATAAGCTGTAGCCACAAATGTCATAAGCCCTATTTCTCAAGACACATTCACACACCAGTGGCCCATTTCACAAAGCCTCTTACGACTAAAATGTTCGTAAGCATAAATTTAAGATCGTCTAGAAATTTCAATTGATGGATTTACATTTATTGAGCATGGGCTGCATATGCTGCCTATGCTCATTAAATGTTAATCCAATAATTGTTTACAAGAAAACAGTGTTGATGTGCAATTTATAGACTGTCATAATTTAATTTTGCACTTGCGAACATTTTAGTCGTACGAAGTTTAGTGAAACGGCCCCCTGGAGCTACATGTAGACTGCCGACACATAGAGAATAGTAGGTTAGTGCCGTGAATGGGAAAAAATATCCGGCAACGCTCATGAATTTCTTTATTTCTCATCAGAGGTGTATATTGTGACCATTCATTTGAACCGTCTTGCCGAGACGGTTCAGATGAGTGGTTACAACATATGCTTTGGTTCAGAAATAAGGAAAATAGATAGAGAATAGTAGGTTAGTGCCGTGAGTGGGAAAAAATATCTGGCAAGGCTCAGGAAACGGGATGGGCGAGGCTCTGCCGAGCACATCCCGTTTCCGTGCCGCGCCAGATGTTTTTTCCCATTCACGGCACTAACCTACTATTCTATTTATCCCGTCAACACCTACAAATGGCTGTAAAATGCAAAAATAGTATTGACTGGATATCAAAAATGTTTCACGGCGCCGTGTTTCACGGCACATACGCACTGTGTTGACGGGATAAATGACAATAGCCCCGTTTCTCTAGTCGCATTCGTATATCAGGAGCTAGACTGGCCACACATGTCATAAGCCCCATTTATTCAGACACATTCACACACCAGTAGCCTGTTTCATCAGCATTGTGGAGCATACTTTGCTAGCAAAGTATACTTTGAGGGAGTAATCATTTATTTTTCCTGAAATGCATTATGTCATATAGAACTAACGACTGCATATATTTGATGATTAAAAGTATGCAGAATTATTATACTGAATTTATTACATTATCACAGCCATTTTGGCTGTGATGGTGTAATAAATTCAGTATAATAAAAATTAATAAATTTATCATAAAATTGAAGATTTCTCCCTCAGGGTGTACTTTGCTACTGGGGTGTACTTTGCTACTGGGGTATGCTTTGCAATGTTGATGAAATCGGCTACAGGAGCTACTTGTAGACAGGCCACATAAGACACTAGGCCCGTTTCTCCAGTCACAGTATTACACCAGGAGCTAGACTGGCCACACGTGGCATAAGCCGGATTCAATTCTCAAGTAACAGTAACAACCAAACTGTAATGAAAATACAAATAGCATGTGAAAAAAAAAAAAAAAAATATTACATATGGTACCTCGGTTGTGAAAAGGAACCTCAAAACGTGTCCAGCATAGCCCAGTAGACGATTTCATCAAAATTGGAAAGTATACTTATCTAGCAAAGAATACTTTGAGGGAGTAATCATTTATTTTTCCCAAAATGCATTATTTCATATAGAACTAACCACTGCACATATTTGATGATTAAAAGTATGCAGAATTATTATACTGAATTTATTACATTATCACAGCCAAAATGGCTGTGATAATGTAATAAATTCAGTATAATCAAAATTAATAAATTTATCCTTAAATTGAAAATGTCTCCCTCAAAGTATACTTTGCTAGATAAGTATACTTTGCAATGTTGGTGAAATATGCTACAGATGAGCCAGTGATCAAAGCTTACACTGGTCGCCATTCAGTCAAACTGGCGTATGTGAATAACAGGTTTTGAGATCAGGATCTACAACGGCACCTCTTAACCCTTAAAATGCTGAATTATATTTTGCTGTTTGATTTTATTTTCCATTTTTTCGCATTAAAAACATGCTTTGACAGTACAATGGAAATGATTCAAAAGTGCTGTCAAACCATGTTTTTACTGAGAAAGAATACAAAATATGAAACAACAGCAGACAATGACCTTTTTCTCAACCGGCGACCCATATATAAACAGAGCTCCAGATAAGCTGCGTATTGGCGTACTTTAAGCACTTCTTTTAGCAGAATACGCATTGATTATCAAAATTGGGAGTATAGAATATTCACAGCAATGTGAAAATACGCATTTATTTTCAAATTGAGTAGTGAAAATACTGTAATAAAGTTGAAAATTTACTTAGTTGAGTAAGTCAAATATACTTTAAATAGTAAAATAAGTGAATTTTTTAATTAAATTTTGTTTAATTTTTATCATTTGTTCCCTATTTAGTAAAATACGCATTGAATTTGATATCTGGGGGTATAATACTCTTTAGATACAAAACTTATCTGGAGCGGTGTATAAAAAGAACACGACTTACCTTCTCCAGGAACCAGGTTGGAGCCTGAGAGAAGTCCTCGTACCAGGATAAATCTTCCGGGTTGAAATCGAAACCAACACGGGCCTTGTACAGTTCACCTATATCTTCTGGTATTATCACCTGAAGGAGATTGTCTGATGACTTAGTTGGTTTATTGATTGATTGACAATAACACTATAATTATGTGGCTGTATCTGGAGAAATGTGGCTCATGGGATTTGTGACTAGTGTAGCTCCTCTGATCAAAAATGCTAGTTAGAAGCATGTTGTGTGCTTCATTAATGGAACGGCGAAAAGTGCAGATCCTGACCAGACTGTGCAGATGCACAGGCTGACCTGGATATACAATGTTCGCAAAACCCAGGCCTTGTATAATTCACCTATATCTTCTGGTATTGTCACCTGCAGGCAGATTGATTAATTGGTTGATTAGGTTAATTGGTTGGTTGATTGATTGATTGACTGGTTAAGTGGTTGATTGATTTATTGATTGATTGACTGGTTAACTAAATGGTTGATTGATTGGTTGATTGATGACTATTTAATTAATGACTGGTTAATTGATTGATTGGTTGATTGAATGACTGGTTAATTGATTTATTGGTTGATTGATTGGTTAAGTGGTTGATTGATTTATTGATTGATTGACTGGCTAACTAAATGGTTGATTGATTGGTTGATTGATGACTGGTTAATTAATGAATGATTAATTGATTGATTGGTTGATTGAATGACTGGTTAATTGATTGATTGGTTGATTGATGACTGGTTAATTGATTGATTGGTTGATTGAATGACTGGTTAATTGATTGATTGGTTGATTGATGACTGCTTAATTGATTGATGACTGGTTAATTCTTTTTTACGTCAGTTCAACGGCAAGGTTATATACAGATGGGTCATTAGGCTTGAATCCCAGTAAGGATTGATTCACCTTTGACCTGTACCCTCCCATCATCCACATACGGCTAATAATAAATACACATGTTTGGTGTCTCAGTTTTCTTTGAAAACAAAAACATGCTAAAAGTAACTTAAATTATTTTAGGAAATAAAATACATATTTAAAATGGAATGCCTCTAAACAGCATATCTATAATACTTCTGTTTGCTTAAATTTGATGGATTTCATTTCATGTATCCTTGATAATTAAGTATGTATATAGTAAGAGTGCTCAAGTGCCTGAATTAGTGGAATCTCTCTCAACCGGGACCTCCCAGGGTGTCCGATTGAGAGATTGCACTTCACTAGAATTTCAATGAGTGAAATATTCTTCATACTTATCTGGAGAGTAAAATAAAACTTACATTAAATGTGTCCGTAACGTTCATGTTGAATTTGAACTCAGGGTTGTCGCCGATAACAAGTGGTTCACTCTGACCTTTGTTGCCATAGAGAGTGACGATGACCTTGCTTCCGGTTCCCTCTCCTTGGTCCCGGCCCGTTACAGTGGTGATGATCCATTTGTGACCTGCAACGGGAACCGGACATATTGGAACACAAAATAATTGATATTGATTGATTGGGGTTTTCTGTCTGTTCAAGAGCAAGGTCATATACAGATGGCAATGCACATCAATGGGGTGGGGGAGGAAGGTGGGGGTGGGGGGGAGTTACACACTGAATTATCTTGCTAAGTACACTTTGAGGGAGAAATTTTCAAGTTAAGGTTAACTTGATTAATTTTTATTATACTGAATTTATTACATTATCACAGCCATTTTGGCTGTGATAATGTAATGAATTCAGTATAATAATTCTACATACTTTTAATCATTAAATATATGCAGTCGTTAGTTCTATATGAAATAATGTATTTTGGGAAAATAAATGATTACTCCCTCAAATTATACTTTTAGCTAGATAAGTATGCTTAGCAATTTTGGTGAAATCGGCTACTGATCTGGTACCAGGTGCCCTTACTACACCAGCACATGGTGTGAATCCCTTATAAAACTGTCTGAGCACGTTCTCCAAATTCATGCTCAAAATCACTCGCTTTGATTGGTCGTAACGGAGCACAGCTCAACCTCGCCCAATCAAACGGAGTGATTTTGAGCATGAAAACGGTAGCTCAGAAAGTTTAATAAGATTGGAACTTGGAATGATTGGAAATTATTTCTGCATGCCAAGGAGCCAATAACCTAACTGTAGCTAATGAACTCTAGCTACTTTCAGTAGCTTCTCTCAGCATAGCTTGTTCTCAAGTACTCATATTATTATTAGACGAGGGTGAAAGATTTTGGTGAGAATCTGATTCCGACTGTCCTATCCTTACCGTCTGGAGGAGGTGTTTGTTTAAATCCAGCATCACTTATTTCCTTTTCAACAACAGACTCCTCGAACATAGGCTCTTCACTTTTTAGTTCATCAATATCAGGTTGCTCGAATTTTGGCTCCTCGGTCTCATCATCATTCACAGGTTCGGGTTCCTGGTCTGGTGAGGAGGGCTTCGGTGAAACGGGCTTCGGTGACTCACTCAGGAGGGGAACATTTACAAGAGGAACAATTATTTCTTCAGTGTTGTTGTTGTTATGGTTGTCATTGACGGGCGACCTTGAAGTCATGGCGGATGGGTACAGGGTGCGTTCTGTTTGTCCGTCGTCCACACCAGAATCTAGCCACCTGGGTAACAGATAAAAATCATTTTTATTTGAGTGCTAATGAATAATTATACAACCAACATCCAAATTTGAGGTCTTACAGCTTTTATGCAAATTAGCAAATGTCGGTCACAGCACATATTTTGCGGGTTGAAATTTTTAAAGACACGGGTTTTACGCCATAAAATAAATAGTTCTAACAACTTAGCTTGATCGCCTTTTCAGTGTGATAAATGTTTCCATAGTCTAAGCGGGGATTAACCGCCATATTTGATTATTCGTGATTCGTAACTCCATGGTTCGGTGCACCAATACAATCTTGCGGTTTTCCAAAAATCTATTTTAACTCAATTGCTGTTGCTGCTATGAAATTCCCGCGCTTTCCACTCTAGATTAATTATTAGTCTATATGTCATCCACAAACACAAACTGAGAAGAATTTCACGATGTTCAGTCCTTTGATTTACATGTGCTGACATTAGGGATAAATTGGCTAAAGCCACAAAATGATACAAAGGATATTACACTGCAACCTCGCTAAACCAGAACACCCTGGGGACTTCAGTATATCAGTCATATAAGTACTCCCAAGACATTTCTGCATGCTTTGCACACATGATTATACATTATCTTCGAAGACAAACGTCGAGTTAATCACATTAAGGTGTTCTGGGTGTCCAGTTTAGAGAGATTTATTTATTTATAGTGTATGTATTTCACCCTTAGAATGCGAGAAGGGAAAATTGTTGTCTGCTGTTGTTTTATATGTCGTGTTATTTCTCAACAAAACATGGCTTGACAGCACTTTAGAATCATTTCCATTTCCATTGCTGTCAAATCATGTTTTTTGATGAGAAAAATACAAATAAAAACAGCTGATGACAAAATTTAATTCAGCATTGTAAAGGTTAAGGTAGTTTCCACATGCACAACAATTGCCTAAACCACAGGTGATTGATTGAATTAAGTCCATTCCATCATTAGACGAGATCCAACTGGTTCGTATATACTACGGGTATTATAACTACTGTCTGTTTCACGAAACCTGCCCAAATTTGACGGCTATATAGACAATGCAAAAACAATATTTTTTTTGATAATGTTAAATTTTATCAAAATTTAAGTATGAGCCTTCTTTTTATTTTGTGAAATTTGGTCAAATATTGATTTCATTACGAAAAATTGATTTCTCTATGGGAATTTAACATGGGGTAGAGGTAGAGGAGTTGTGGGAGGAGTCAAAAAACGAAAATTTTGGAAATTGACTCCGAAACCTAGCTAGATAGCTTGGAAATGATCTAACTAAGAAAACAAGTTAATTTTTAAAAATCGGTCCAGTATTTCTGAAATTCTAACAAATTTCCACATGTTAAATCCCCATAGACATCTTCACTCTAAATGTCCCCATGTTAAATCCCCACAGAGTGAAGATGTCTATGGGGATTTAACATGGGGAAATTGTTTTTTCGCAATAAAATCAATATTCGGCCAAATTTCACGAAATAAAAAGGCTCATTTTTAATATTATCGAAAAAAATATTGTTTTTGAATTGTTTATATACAGTGCAGTCTCCGTTTTTGTTCCACCGTAGACAACACTTGCAAACTCAACGCGAACGCAACGCGAACGCAACGGTTTGCTGTAGCGTTGTATACGTTGTTTAAACTTATAATACGGTTCGTACACGTGTAATACACATTGTCAAACCGTTTAGTTTAAAAGCGTTGTATACGTTGTTTAAACGTATAATACGGTTCGTACACGTGTAATACACATTGTCAAACCGTTTAGTTTTAAAGCGTGTAATACGTTTAGCTTCAAGGCGTATAATACGCTTTGGCGTATACATATGTAGCGAGGTGAAAGAGTTGAAATGTGTACAACGCTTTACCTGGAAGCGTGTAGCTATATGAAAGCGTTGAAACGTGTACAACGGTTACACGTTTTAACACAAATACCTGTTCGGCCCCGATCTCTTCGAGGCGTCCTTGTTTCGTCCCTTTTAAAATATCGCGAATACATACCCTCAGATCGAGTTCAAAGTACATCGGCGGTGTGATTTAGCACTTCAATTGATCCCTAATCCCTGATGACTAATGAGTCACGCTTTTAACACGACAGATGTACCTTGTCGTTTATCAAAATGTTTGAGAATTGTAGATCACGTGAGCCGGCTCATCAGGATCTGCGGCATTCCTATGTACATTTTACATACACAAAAATGACGCATAATACAGCGTAATGTAACAGTTCCTAACTTAATATGGAATAGCCCGGGCCGATAGTCCGTGTCAGTTAATTGGGGTTAAATATTATGAACACAGATAAACACAGTGCATGGTTTCTTTATTTTATTTTAACATCATCAGAAATGGCGAGTCTAGGAACTCTCGTATTATCTTTACGCTGAAGCCAGTCTATTTCAGTCACTAATCCGCTATACACCTGTCCCACGTGTGTTAAGATTAATCGATATTTGGAGAAACTGAATACACAGCGAGCTGCACACTGGTTTAACACGGATATGGCCCGCGGATATGTGTCATAAATTACTTGGTGGTCAAAACCGGTAAATTTACAAGGTTTATAGCGAAATAGCAGCCGACTGGCAATTTTTCTCGGACCGATTTTTAAGACTAGTTTTCAAATCTCAATCGGTCTGAGAGTTCAAAAATCGGTCCAGAACCGGAAAACTGAAAATGTTAGAAGCCCTGCAGTGAGTCTAGAAGTATATATACACACACGAAGAACGATCAGAGCATGCGCATTCTGGGCGATACAAGGTTGGCATACCAAAACGTGTAATGCGTTAAAACCCGTGGAAACGTGTTATACGTATAACACGGTTTCATCTGTACGGTGCTGTGTACATGTAGAAGTGTGTAACCGTTCGTCAAAGAAAGCGTTAAATCGTTTAAACGGTTTACCTTAGCGTTGTATACGCTTACAATCGTTGTATACGTTTACAACCGTTGTACACGGATTACACGCTTTTGAAACTCAATGCGTTGAACACGGTTTGTTCGACTTTCGCGCATGCGCAAGAGTGGGGAAACGCAACGCATGGCCGAAAACGTATTACACGTAGACGACACACGGTTTGAAACGCAACTAACGGAAACTCCACGGATACGCAACGCACAACACTTTGTACACGTATAAACCCGGAACATTTTGACAGAAATAACTGTAGCCGTCAAATTTGGGCAGCTTTCGTGAAACAGACAGTAGAGAAAGTGAGCAGTGGCTCACGTATACTCCCAGCCGCCACCTGGACCGACAAATAAATACTTTAACGCCGATGGACGGACTTACGAAAACTATATACCGCTCGACATACTTTGTGTGCCGGGGATATAACTAGTACTGGTTGATACTACTAGTACAGCAGTATCTGTAGTATAGAAAGGCCAGTTGGACGTCTAATAGGGGAAGTTCAATCTCCCGGGCCTAACCTGCTGCCTACCTGTCACACTCGAACATAACCTCTGGTGCGTCAGGAGATTCCCGGACTGATGCTCGCTCAAGGAACCAACCACAGCCTGCAATGTACGACCAAACAAATAGACCAGCGGCCCATTTCACTAAACTTTATACGACTGAAATGTTTGTAAATGCAAAATTATGATAGTCTGTAAATTTCCCATTAAAAATAGACCAAGGGGCCATTTCACTAAACTTCATACGACTGAAATGTTTGAAAGTGCAAAATTATGATAGTCTGTTTAGTGACACGGCCCCCTGTCATATAAATAGGTTACCAAACTTGGAAAATCACAAGTAACTTACCTTAGAACTACTTGCGGTGTATCCTTGATGTTAGAATTGGCAAGAGTCTGTCGGTTTGACACCACTTTGCTTACTTTGACTAAGCAATGTGCCATCAAGCCAACAAATTCTGCCAATTCCAGTGCCGATGATACCCCAGAGTTCAAGTACTTGTGATCATTTTGCATTACAAGCCACAACAAGAAATGCGTCTGTCGAACGCGGATGCCACCTGCAGCATATTTGAGAAACTGTGACAAAGTGGTTAACCGAAAAGTGTGACGGACGGACAACGGACGGACGGTCCAAACACTATATGCCACCCGTTTCTTCGAAACCCGGTGGCATAAAAAGGGGGAAGATTCCGCAAGGTTTAGAGGTGGAGACAGTAGTCATGTATGGGAAGTATGAACTTGATCAGTGGAAAACTGTAGGACTAGTTTGATGTACACAACTAAAGTATACGGACGGACAGACAGACAGATGCATAACGCCAAGACATAATATGTCCAATTTTTCAAACGGTTGTATAAAAAGTACACAACTTCTGTGATGGTGTTGACAAATATTTCCACTCCCCACACTACGGTTAAAAATAGCATTTCCATTAACTGATATTAACCCTTTCAACACCACACGCCTGTATAGTGGTATTGGCAAAAAGTGTAGATCCAGATGAGCCAGCTCGTGATGAGCCGTCTCAGCAGGATCTGCACTTTTCTGCAAGTAATTTTCATATTTTTGAGAACAAAAAACGCCCCCTTTTCGTAAATGGACTATTCTGAAAATCATTTTGTGATGGTTGGATTGGTTGCAAAATTAACATACGAAACTCCATTCCAGTTACTTAGGGGTGAAAGGGTTAAACAAAAGAACAAAATATAATTACCTGTTTTATTGTTGGTGTGTCCAACAACCACCTTTATGAGGTCACCGAGATGGACGGCTTCCACTTCAAAGACATCAACCTGGGTGAGACAGTGTAGTTTTTAGTTAGTTAAAAGTTTCTACACGTTTGTCACTCTGAGCTTTAATCCTTACAACGATGAATTAAACATTGTCGTCTGCTGTTTACTTTTTTAGTTTGCATGGGTGGGCTATAGAATGAAAATACGGATGACAACAAAGTATTCAAATTTTCAAGCCAATCCAAGTTATGGTAAAAGAGATAGTAGGTACCCGAATACTTTAACGCAAATCTCGGACAGACAGATCAACAAGGTAAACATGAAATGAAAAACAGCAGATATTCGTTTCCCACCTTACTCCTAAGGGGTTAAGCATAGGAATTGGGTTTACAGAAGTAATCATGAACAAACCTAAATTGTTAATATTTTAGGGAGGTTGCCATGGTAAAGTTACTTCTTCCAAGGAATAGCAATCAATTGAAAAATCGGTATGGTATACAGAGCTCCAGATAAGTTTTGTATCTAACGAGTATTATACCCCCATATTTCAAATTCAATACATATTTTACTTTTACAAATGTATTATTAATTTTCTTCCTTTAATATTAAATTGGGAACAAATGATAAAAAAATTAAAAAAATTAAAAATTCACTTATTTGAGCTTTTTCCAGCTCAACTAAGTAAATGTTCAACTTTATTACAGCATTTTCACTACTCAATTCGAAAATCAATGTGCATTTTCACATTGCTGTGAATATTTTGTACTCCCACTTTTGATAATCAATGTAAGTGCTAAAATAAGTGTGCAAAATATGCCAATATGTACCTTATCTGGAGCTCTGGGAATGAAACAAGTAGCAAAACTATTCTCCACCACATACCTGATTTTCCTTCAGTTTGACCGTGTTGGAGATGGAGTGTTTGAGGAGACGTTTTCCTGTGCTCCCCTGCTCCCCAAACATGTACAGGTACACATCGCGATCCTGCTGATCAGCATTGACGGTTCCCACTTGCAGGGAGACAACATAGCGCAGCACTGCAATTACAGGGAACCAGGGAATGAGGGGTGGTGGGCACAGCAAATTAGACAGTGAAAAAACAAGGCAAATAAGTCCTTGGGCTGGAAAATCAGATGTCCACATATGAGACACGCCATGTGATTTTGTACCTTCGGACATCTGCGTAATTTCATTAAATTTACAATATTTTCCGAAAAGTCGACAAAATGCATGTACGTTAACTATGGACTTAATTTACGAAAAGTATTGTAAATTTTGTAAACGTATTTAATGAAATTACGCAGATGTCTGAAGGTACAAAATCCCATGGCATGTCTCACATATGCCCATACTACAAAAACATGCTCAATTCTATACAATTATACTCCAGATAGGAATTTGTTAAAATTTAAAATCACAAATCAATTTTTAGACGTTGGCACATAATTGGACCAGTACCAGCTGACAAAATGGATGTTACTGCATTTGCAACAGATTGGTTTCTTAAATTATGGGATTTACAAACATCAGAGGAAATAACTCCCATATTATAAAACTAACTTATAAATATACTGTGTATGTGGTCGTGACTGGAGAAATGGGGCTTATGGGATTTATGACCAGTGTGGCTCCAGGCGAGTGCTTCATTGATGCAATGGGAAAACAGTGCAGATCCTGATCAAACTGTGCAGATGCACAGGCTGATCTGGATCTACAGTGATCGCAAATCCCACAAGCCCCATTTATCCAGGCACAGCCTCATATATATTTACCGGTGGAGATCAGTAGCCGATTTCACCAACATTGCAAAGTATACTTTTCTAGCAAAGTATACTTTGAGGGAGTAATCATTTATTTTTCCAAAAATGCATTATTTCATATAGAACTAACACATGCATATATTTGATGATTAAAAGTATGCAGAATTATTATACTGAATTTATTATTTTTGGCTGTGATAATGTAATAAATTCAGTATAATAACAAGAAACGAGGCAAAGCCACGAAGGCCAGGTTTTTTCCAAGCATAGACACTTGGATAACATAATTATACCCACTTTTTGTAGACTAGATGGCCGTGGCCTGCATGTCGCGCCTTGGGGCGAGGCATGGACACTAAAAAAATAGATATAGTAGATGGAAAAACTTTAACGAAAAAACTTTAACTGGACACACAGACGGAAGGACGGAAGGACGGAAGGACGGACGTATGCCAAAATGCCGACGATATCGCACTTTCCGCAAGCGGGTGCGACAATGATGATAAACACCCATGTGAAGTATCAAGGTAATGGGTGAAGCAGTTGCAGAGATATAGTACACAAAAAAACTTTAACAAAAAAATTCAAAGTAATTTGACCTTCACATTGGGCACAGGGGCCGCACGGTTGCGGGTTAGAATGAAAATATGGATGATGATAAACACCCATGTGAAGTTTCAAGGTAATGGGCGAAGCAGTTGCAGAGATAGTAGTAACGAAAAAGTTTTAACCAAAAAACTTTAACCAGACGTACGTTAAAAAGTTAACGTTGAAAATGGCTAAGTCAATTACGTAGAAATAATAGGTGAAGGTAAACAAATGGTCACATGTTGGATAGTTGTATGTGGTAGGCACCCCTTGGTTATGAAGCTGTGAAAGTTTGGTGGTCCTAGGTGGTACAGTACCAAAGAAATGGACTTAAACATGAAAACTTAACATCGTAAACGCGAAAACTTAACATTGAAAATGGCTAAGTCGACTGCGCGGAAAAAATGGGTCAAGTTAAAAAAAAAAGTAACATGTTGGATAGTGATATGTGGTGGGCACCCCTTGATTATGAAGCTGTGAAAGTTTGGTGGTCCTAGGTGGTACAGTAACAAAGAAATGGACTCAAACACGAAAACTTAACATTGATTGTGGACTCCGCCCGCCCGCCCGCCTTTCGCCAATCCAATAGCCTGGATTTTTTTTCAAAAAACCTGGCTAAA
Source organism: Conchocele bisecta (assembly GCA_029237695.1). Taxonomy (NCBI): domain Eukaryota; kingdom Metazoa; phylum Mollusca; class Bivalvia; order Lucinida; family Thyasiridae; genus Conchocele; species Conchocele bisecta. Next base: position 107,087,187 of record CM055268.1, read on the forward strand.
AATTTAAAATTTCTCTCTCAAAGTATACTTTACTAGGAAAGTATACTTTGCAATTTTGGTGAAATAGGCTACTGAATTACAGGCCAGGGCACTGGGAATTCCTTCACACCATCCCAGGTGTTGAATATCGAGTGTGTTTTGTTTTTTGTTGGCTAACTTATTGTGATGGATCCCAACCAGACCTGTGTCAACGTAGCAAGCATCGGCACAATCGTGTATCAACTTTAGCCTGTATAAGGCGATGGTACCTATACGCTACATGAAGCTCACCACTGAGCGTATCAGCTAGTAATGGGCCCTATCGAGTTGTCCCCCGGTCTACTTATAATAACTCAATCATAGTGAATAAAGTAATTGCAGCCCAAGCAAACGACACCAGGCAGGACATCTAAATGCAAGCCACAGTAACACACACATACATAGTATCATGTAAAAGATTAATATGAAATACTACAAACTTCACTTCTATTGTTTCTATGTTCATAGTACACTGTCCAAAATAAACTCTTACCGGTGGGGATCTGTATTGCGGGCCAGGGCACCGGGAATTCCTTCACCCCATCCTGGGTGTTGTCTATAGCCAGCCAATCATTGAGCTCAACCCAGAACATGTCGTTTGTGTGGTTGTCCTTGAACTTTAGCTGAAACATTCAATGAAATTGGAATAGCCAATCATTGAGCTCAACCCAGAACATGTCGATTGTGTCGTTGTCCTTGAACTTTAGCTGAAACTTGCAATATATTGGGAATAGCCAATCATTGAGGTTCACACAAAACATGTTGTTTGTGTTATTGTCTTTGGACTTGAATGATTGGCTGCTAACCCTTACAATGAAGAATTAAATTTTGTCGTCTGCTGTGGTATTTTTTGTTTTCCATTTTTCTCATCAAAACCATGTTTTGACAGCACTTTAGAATCATTTCCAATGAAAATGATTCTAAATTGCTGTCAAATCATGTTTTTATCCTTGGCATTGCCTGCAGCCAGCCGATCATTGAGCTCAACCCAGAACATGTCGTTCGTGTCGTTGTCCTTGAACTTCAGCTGAAATTTGCAATAAAATGGGAATAGCCAATCATTGAGGTCCATTCAGAACATGTCATTTTTATCATTCTTCATAAAATTTAGCTTAAAATTGCAATATAATGTGAATGGTAATCTGCAATATTTCAGATACTTAACTTTGTACGACTAAAATGTTTGTAAGTGCAAATTTAGGCTCGTCTGGAAATTTCAATTGATGGATTAACATTTAATGAACATATGTTCAATAAATGTAAATCCAACAATTGTTTACAAGAAAACATTGCTAATGGAAAATTTATACACTATCAAAATTTTGCACTTACGAACATTTTAGTGGTACGAAGTTTAGTGAAACGGCCCCTAGATTGCTGTATGCGAAGTTTAGTGAAACGGCCCCTAGATTGCTGTATGCGAAGTTTAGTGAAACGGCCCCTAGATTGCTGTATGTGAAGTTTAGTGAAACGGCCCCTAGATTGCTGTATGCGAAGTTTAGTGAAACGGCCCCTAGATTGCTGTATGCGAAGTTTAGTGAACCGGCCCCTAGATTGCTGTATGCGAAGTTTAGTGAACCGGCCCCTAGATTGCTGTATGCGAAGTTTAGTGAACCGGCCCCTAGATTGCTGTATGCAAGTAAGTAGTTGAACCGGCCCCTAGATTGCTGTATGCGAAGTTTAGTGAACCGGCCCCTAGATTGCTGTATACGAAGTTTAGTGAACGGCCCCTAATATTGCTATACGAAGTTTAGTGAACCCCCCTAGATTGCTGTATGCGAAGTTTAGTGAAACGGCCCCACTAGGCTAGACTAGATGCTGTATACGAAGTTTAGTGAAACGGCCCCTAGATTGCTGTATACGAAGTTTAGTGAACCGGCCCCTAGATTGCTGTATACGAAGTTTAGTGAAACGGCCCCTAGATTGCTGTATGTAAAGCTTAGTGAAACGGCCCCTAGATTGCTGTATACGAAGTTTAGTGAAACGGCCCCTAGATTGCTGTATGCAAAGGGGACATACCCCAGAGTTCCAGTTAAGGTGCGTAATTGAACCAAATTTTCTGGGTATTTTTCTTATTTCTTCACGAAAAATGGCAAGTTGGGATTGCTTTAGAATCGTCTCATCGAGACGATTCTAAAGCACTCCCAACTTGCCAATTTTGGCAAAGAAATAACGAAGGTCTCCCCAAAGTTGATCAAATTACGCACCTTAACTGGAGCTCTGGTACCACCAACCAAACATTGAGTTTTATGAGATTTTACCAAATTCAAGACAGGTTCGTTTGATTTGATTTCTATTTACCTTTCTGATGTACCACGCTCTGTAATCGTACTTCTCCAAAAACGATAGCCGGACTTTGGTCAACTCTCCCACATCGTTGTTATAGCTCACCTAGTGTGGTAAAATTGGATTATTAATTAAATTGAATTTAGTATTTAATTGATAAATGTGTGTTTTAAATCAGGGCCCGGTTGCTCAAAACCTCTGTTAGCTTAACAGACTGTTAAATCCTTAGCAATGCTAAGGATTTAACAGTCTGTTAAGCTAACAGAAGCTTTGAGCAACCGGGCCCAGCATGGTAAGGGCTATTCCAGGAAAAATTCTTTGGGGGGGTCGGACCGCACTTTTTTTTTTTACCCCCGCACCCACAGAATTGAATTATGTCTCGTCCCCGCAACCAACAGCACTGATATTTAGCTGTTCCCCACTACCAACAGCACTGAATTTAGGTAAAACCCCCCTACCACCAGTACTGAATTATTTACCATGTCGTTATGCACCGGCGCATCCAGAAATACGCGGTTTACAGACAACACGATCATTATTTAGATATGATAACTATTGTATTCCCAATCTAAATGTACTGTAACTGCAGGCCCGTAGCCAGGAGGGGGGGGGGGGTGTCAGAGATCCCCCCCCCCGCCTCGAGGTCCACTTTTTTAGACCCCCCTAGATACCTCAGGTCCATTGGGCCTTCGAAAAGACCCCCCCCCCTTCAAACAGGTCTGGCTACGGGCCTGAACTGTACATGTAAATACGGTCATAAGCATCCATTGCCAACCGATCAGTAAATGGAAAGTGTCATTATTAGAAGTAATTAGAGATCGTATCGGTCCCGTTAGTATTCGTTAATTTAATGACCGGCCTCCGTTTCGCCCTTCGACCAACTCGTCCCAGTCAGCCACTCAAAATAATACGACAACCGACACAGGTTACGAAAGGCCCGTACGCAGGGGGTGCAGCATACTCGAAACACATTTATCAACAATAAAACAAAATAAGAATCGTTTTCTAAAATAATGAGAATTGTCTCGCGTTTTCGCGATCTCGCCTTCCGCTTTTGAAAATAAGTTTTGCTCTAAACCCAAATGTTTCCTGTCTGTAACTTGGGGCGACTATCACTGCGTTACAGACAGAACATTCGGATTCGTTTTGTTCATGCATGTAGAACGCAATTCCAACACGCATGAAAGATCGCGAAGCAAAAACACGCGCGGCAAGGTTGCAAAATGCGAGATTGAATATGATAGAATTTCGCGTCTTCGTCTCCAAAGCTCGAAATCGCGAGGTATACGACACGTAAACATTGTCTTAGGAGACGATTCTCATGTGCTGCAAAAACATGTTTTTATTAATTAATAGAACAAATGTGGACAAACATTTATATTTCTTGACAACAAAAACATAATTTGACAAAACATGATAATCGTCTTAAGAGACGATTCTAATGTGCTGCCAATACACGTTTATTGAGCAAAAAAAAACCCAACACATTTCGATACGTGTTATTGATTACTGGATCGCATCGTCAACATATATATATATATATACACAAGATCGCGAAGATCAAATCGCGAGGCGAAAACGTGAGATTCTATTTTATTAATTTTCGCGTTTTCGCCTGGCTATCTCGGTTTTCGAGACCGCGATGCCGCGTTTTCGCCTCGGCCTTTTCATGATGTCGCCTTCCGCTTTTGGAAATACGTTTGTTCATGTCATTATGTGTGTGTACAGTTGAAATTGAGTTTTGCGCTAACCCTGCACGTACGTACGTAGAACGCATTTCGAACTAGCATGTTTATATGCATGTACGTTCGTAGAACGCAAGTCCAACAGTAATATGATATATTACACATGCATGGGCAAATCGTATTTCCAAAAGCGGAAGGCGAGATCGAGATCGCAAAAAAACGCGAGATTGTAACATAAAACAAATACAGTAGAACTTCGATCGCTCGAACCGGCAACGGAATCGAGTTTGAGTTCGAGCGATGCATAGTTCGAGGGAATGAAGTTTCAAAAATGTACTGTCACATTCAGTCAATAAAATCACTTATGTGAATATATGAGATGACCGATGTGACCTGCCATTGTATATGCATTACATTTGGAGGGAGAAATGAAAAATAACAAATACAATTGTAAAGTTTCTGTTTTATTCAATATTTACATATAATTATACGTCAAATAAACCGCTATGTTCCGCTTTGCGTCTATACATAATACTGGTATTCCCAGTGTCTAAAAATAGCACATAGCACAGTGGTTGGAATAAATATACAAACGGAAAATATAAACGAAACAATGTCAGTATACAATTATAAACACTATAAATTAACGCCTGAAGAATTCCATGATCTCGGTTTGTTTGGTATTGGCACATCTTCTGTCAAAGTTAAATTTAAGTAAACGTTTGTTCATGACACATAACGCATTCAAGTCCTTTTCATAACGCCCGTAATTCACGCCGCTATTGTTTGCGATTCGTGATTTAATGTCATCCCGCGTCAAAAAGGGAAACTCAACGCGACCGCCCGCAATGGTGGAATTCGCACCTCGTTAGACAAACACCTGATCACAGACTTACCTGTTCCGAGTTATTAGCGGTAATTACCACTGTTTGACCGTCCACGGGACTAATCCACAGGTTCGACTGTTCGAGTAATTCATAGTTCGAGTTTAAGGTGTTTTATTACATGAATTATATAGGAAATGTGCTGGGATTGTCGAACCAGTTCGAGTTTTCCATGGTGTTCGAGCCAGACCTGTTCTACTTATCGAAGTTCTACTGTATACCGCCCATCCCAAACTAGCACATTTGCGACATATCATTTTCAGTCTAGCTGCACACCTGATGGTGTTTACAATCATCAGTCGGTAATCCAGTTTCACGTGCAAAGTGTGAATGACCTTTAGAATTCAGCGGAAACACAACATACCAAAACCACGCTATGTATTTTTTTTCCAGTCGCTCACGTCATCGATGCGTCTTACGCATTAGCTTGTGCATTTTCACCTATGTTCGAGATCTTTATAAAAGCAAGATTTGGCAGCACATGAGAATCGTCTCCTAAGACGATTCTCATAGTTTGTAAAAATGTTTTTGTAAAGAAATACCAATGTATTCTTTTCACATTTGTCCGTTGTCTTAATAAAACATGCTTTGGCAACACATGAGAATCGTCTATGTAGACGATTTTAATGTTTTGTAAAAAAAATTGTTGTCGCATGTCTTTGATTTCTTGGATTCTGACAGCACACGAGAATCGTCTCCCAAAAGATATATTGATAGAAGAAATATTGATGCTTTTATATTTGTTTTATTCCTCAATAAAACATGTTTGGTAGCAGATGAGAATTGTCTCGATTTATACATGTCGTGTTTGGGACATGCTACAATCTCGCGTTTTCGCGATCTTGCGCAGGGGTCGAGATCGCAAAAATGGTCGTGGTCTTGAGAGCTCAAAACGAAAATGCGACAGTCTTAACAAAACATGTTTTTACTGCACTGTGCATATGAGAATCGTCTCCTATGATGATTCTCAAGTTTTGTTAACACATGTTCTTGTAGGAAATTGAAAGATATTTTTTTCATATTTTTAATTTCTTAATAAAACTATATTGGCAGCACACTAGAATCGTCTACTAAAAGTAAATATTGATGCTTTTATATTCGTTTTATTCCTTAATAAAATAGGTTTGGTAGCAGATGTTAATCCTCTCAATTTCCGTGAAATATGTGTTGGTATGTTTTAAGTATTAGTTTTTGAATGGATGTGATTCAACAGATCGGTGTCACGGTTTCAAACAGAAATTCGAAACACGAATATTTGTGTTGTTGGTATCGGGTTCCATATGGTGGATGGGAAATGCGATCGATTACAACACGAAAATCTTGGAAGAAAATGTCAATTGTCACGTAGGCCGTTTACCTTTTCCCGCCGTTATGTCGGCTGTTATTTTAAATATGTAAGGTCGCTCAACTTCTGTCGAGTACTTAAATTATGTTACCTCGTCGTGAAGGATGACCTGTAAGCTGGCAGTGTGACGCGCCGTGTGTTAACTCGATGGGTCACGGGGGGGGGGGCCAAATCGCCAGTAATTCGCCCATAAATGCTCTCTTCGCTTCGCTGTCGGTATTACCTGTATATTGGCACGGTGATGCGCCGTGTGTTAGCAAGGGGGAACGCGGTGTGCGGCAGATTCAGTCTTAGAAATGTTCCCACGGTGGAGATTTTGCCTCTGCATCGGTACGAATGGGATTTACACCCGACACGGTGGGAGGAAGTTTTACGTCCACTCTCCATCTGATCACGGGGTCAGGTGGACGAAGGCAATAATCGCGCCGAGAAGTACTGTATGCAGTGGCGGATCAAGGATTTCACCAAGGGGGGAGGGGTGGGGGTGGGGGTGGGGGGGGGGCCACATGGAACTTGAACGAGGTATGCTCCTTCGTCGACCGAGCGGTGCGAGGGAGTTGGCTTGGGGGGTCCGGGGGCATGCTACCCTGGAAAATGTTTGAATTTAGGAAGCCCATTTCCTGCATTCTACGCTCAATATTTTGTAAAAAAAAAACAACACAATCTGAATTTCTGAAGGGCCCCCCCCCCCCTGAATCCGCCACTGGTATGTACATGTGATGCTGCCGTGTTCTGCCGAAACGCGTCCTTGCGTATGTAACAATTTGTCAAAAAGATCGTGAACGACGCATGAAAATGCGGGCGCGCCGAAAGTGTTTGTCTTATTCGTCGGTGGCGAAATGGAAGCGAACGAACAACACTGGGTAATTATCTATCGGCAGTTTTCACTGGACGCTACTTTGGAAGTGTCATTTTGTTGGCCAATCGACATGAGCGTTTTACAATGCATGATGCATTGTGAATAACACGAAATAGAAGCTGTGAGGCAGCGAAAATCTAATTTTCTAATCGACGTAAACACCCACAGCATTGAATTAATTATATGAGTGCACACCCCCCCCCCCCCACCACAGAATCAAGTAAATTGAATACCCCCCTACCAACAAGAACAATATAGCTTCCGACCCCACAACCAACCGGAATTAATTTTGTCGGACACCCCCCACCCACAGGTCAAAAATAAAAGTGCGGTCCGACCCCCCCAGAGAATTTTTCCTAGAATAGCCCTAATGTGAATCAATAAAGCTTGCATGTTGGCAGCCAATGACAATAGGGGAAGCTAACGTTAGAAAGGCAGGTGAATATGAAACACTTCATGGGTGCACTAAGGAAATAGAACTAACAAGAAATTTAGCCAATGTTAAGTTCTGTATGTAATGGATTGTAAGATATTTTTCCCACTGGTAAGTATGGTACCGAAAAAATATATTTAACATGCGACCATGGCACTTACATTGAAGACATCTGTGAGACCAATCTGGAAGGGATTGTCCTGGTTTGAGTGGAGCAGGGTGGGGCGGCTTTCACCATTCTGACCACAGAAGATGATGTTGATATCAAACGGCTCCTCTGATCCTTTCCTGCCCCCTGTAGTGGATTCAATGGTCCACTGGCCCTCTGGAATAAATAATTGATTCGATTTAATTTATTGGTTTTTAACGGCCTATCAACAGCTAAGGTCATTTACGACTGGGCAAATGAGTTTGGTCCCTTATTTAACCTTCATTAGGGCCCATTTAATTATTTAACGGTCTGTTACTGTCATTCAAGGGCAGACCAGGTTAACAGGGTCGAATTTCATTTGATTTGCTTTATTGCCCTATCAATAGCTAAGGTCATATAAGGCCGGGCCAACAGGTTCCATCAGGCATTTAACCTGCTGCATTATTAATAACTAGTTGACCACAACCCATATGATGAAAGTGAACAGGTGAACTGGTTTTATGTCCAGCAGCAGCCAAGTCCTCTGTGGCCGTCACTGGAGAAATGGGGCTTATGGGATTTGAGACCAGTGTAGATCCATATCAGTCTGTGCATCCGTGAAGTCTGATCAGGATCTGCATTGTTCGCCATTCAATCAATAAAACATTAGTCATGCTTCTAGCAAATCGTTGTCAAGCTGCAGGAGTGTGGTATTTCATCAGGATCTACACTGGTCACAAATCCCGTAAGCCCATTTTTTCCAGTCACAGACACATATAGAGACGGGTCCTCTTGTTTCAAGTCTCATTCGAAAGACCAGGGGATAGAGAAACTATGAAAGTATTTTTATGCATAAGGTTTGTTATTTCTTTATTTATTTAAGGGTATTTAACGGCCTGTCAACAGCTGAGGTAATTTTTGGTTAATTGTGTCGAATCCCATATTTCACCTGTATGGATGGGCGGAGGGGATCCCAAAATCAGAACTGAATATTTACAGAAACAAGAGGGCCATGATGGCCCTAATTCGCTCACCTGACTCCATGAACACCAGAGGAGAATGTGACATTGAGTTCATGTGTTTTAAAAAAATTGTGCTATTTTTAGATGGCGGTCATCTTGGATTAAGCGATGACTCATTTTACAAAATCTGAAAATGCTTCACCCAAGGATCTTAACTTCCTATGAAGTTTGGCCAGCATCGGCCATGTGGTTCCTGAGAAAAAGACGTTCAAAATCTTGAATAAATGGACCTTTTGGTGGCCATCATGGATGACATAATCATCCGATTCCGACAAATATTGCACCAGAGCAATCGCTTCATCGATACCTTCAATTTGATATATGGCATGAGCATATTCGGTTAAAAATAAAATTTCACCCCAATTTGACCCCACGGGACATGCCCATTTTTGACCCCGGGGTCACCATTTTCACAACTTTGAAAGAGCATTGCAAATCGATCATTCCTACCAAGTTTAGTCGAAATCCGGCCAGAGGTTCATGAGAAGAAGATTTTTTAAGAATTTATGCCATTTTTAGACGGTGGCCATCTTGGATTAGCGATGACCTCCATTTTAACAAATCTGAAAAGGTTTCACCCATGGACCATAACTTTTAAGTTTGGCTACCATGGGCCAAGCGGTTCATGTGAAGAAGAATTTTGAAATCTCTAATAAAAGAACGACATTTTGACATTTCGGCGGCCATCTTGGATGACATAACAATCCGATTTCGACAAAAAATGTACCAGAGTGATCGCCTCATTGATACCTTGATTTGATATATAACATGACTATATTCGGTCCAAAAATTAAAAATTTGACCCCCCACGGGCCTACGCCCATTTTTGACCCCAAGGGTCACCATTTTTAATTACAACAACTTTGAAAAAGAGCATTGTACATCGATCATTCCTACCAAGTTTCGTCGAAATCCGGCTTGCGGTTCAAGAGAAGAAGATTTTTTAAGAATTTATGATATTTTTAGACGTCGGCCATCTTGGATTAGCGATAACCTCCATTTTAACAAATCTGAAAAGGCTTCACCCATGGACCATAACTTATAAGTTTGGCTACCATGGGCCAAGCGGTTCATGTCAAGAAGAATTTTGAAATCTCTAATAAAAGAACAACCTTTTAACCTTTTGGCGGCCATCTTGGATGACATAACAATCCGATTTCGACAAAACAATGCACCAGAGTGATCGCCTCATTGATACCTTCAATTTGATATATGACATGACCATATTCAGTCAAAAATAAAATTTGACCCCAATTTGACCCCACGGGCCACGCCCATTTTTGACCATGGGGTCACCATTTTAACAAGTTTGAAAGAGCAATGCACATCAATCATTCCTACCAAGTTTCGTCGAAATCCGGCTAGCGGTTCATGAGAAGAAGATTTTTTAAGAATTTATGCTATTTTTAGACGGCGGCCATCTTGGATTAGCGATGACCTCCATTTTAACAAATCTGAAAAGGCTTCGCCCATGGACCATAACCTATAAGTTTGGCTACCATGGGCCAAGCGGTTAATGTGAAGAAGAATTTTGAAATCTCTAATAAAAGAACGACCTTTTGACCTTTCGGCGGCCATCTTGGATGACATAACAATCCGATTTCGACAAAAAATGCACCAGAGTGATCGCCTCATTGATACCTTCAATTTGATATATGACATGACCATATTCAGTCAAAAATAAAATTTGACCCCAATTTGACCCCAATTTGACCCCACCGGGCCACGCCCATTTTTGACCCCGGGGTCACCATTTTAACAACTTTGAAAGAGCAATGTACATCGATCATTCCTACCAACTTTCGTCGAAATCCGGCTAGCGGTTCATGAGAAGAAGATTTTTTTAAGAATTTATGCTATTTTTAGACAGCGGCCATCTTGGATTAGCGATGACCTCCATTTTAACAAATCTGAAAAGGCTTCACCCATGGACCATAACTTTTAAGTTTGGCTACCATGGGCCAAGCGGTTCATGTGAAGAAGAATTTTGAAATCTCTAATAAAAGAACGACCTTTTGACATTTCGGCGGCCATCTTGGATGACATAACAATCCGATTTCGACAAAAAATGCACCAGAGTGATCGCCTCATTGATACCTTCAATTTGATATATGACATGACCATATTCAGTCAAAAATAAAATTTGACCCCAATTTGACCCCATGGGCCACGCCCATTTTTGACCCCGGGGTCACCATTTTAACAACTTTGAAAGAGCAATGTTCATCGATCATTCCTACCAAGTTTTGTCGAAATCCGGTTGGCGGTTCTTCAGAAGAAGATTTTTTAAGAATGTGTGCTATTTTTAGACGGCGGCCATCTTGGATTACGTAATGACGTCATTTTAACAATTTTGTAATCCCCCTACCTAAGGACCATGACCACGAAGTTTGGTGACTATAGACCCAATGGTTACCGAGGAGAAGACGTTTGAAAATGTTCACGGACGACGACGGACGACGACGGACACATTGCGGTAACAATAGCTCACATGAGCTTCGCTCAGGTGAGCTAAAAATACATATTCAGCCCTGCAATTTTAATAAACTAATCTGGTGCCAGGTCCTCACCACACCAGAATCACTTAAGTGACTTCCTTGCTAAAAGTAATAGGAATAGCACTACACAAATTTGAATATGCACAGTAACGCAGTTTCTAATACTTACGAGTCGATTCTAACTCGGATACGTCCAGTATGTCTATGGCTACATTACTGGGGATGGTGGCAGTCAGCTTCAGTGTCTCTTCAATCTCCTCTTCTTCCCGATGTTTACTGCCAATCCACCTGGAAACATGGAATGGTTAACAAACGGCCATTGTTACACGACTGCTGCTGTTGGACACCGCTCACAGCCTTGTTCAAATGTACAGCACGTGCTGTTTGACCATGGCTGTAGACAATGCTCATTCCGGGGCCAAGCCAACAACTATGTAATGCATGTGTCATGACGTTACTAGAACGCGCCATTACGTCGCCTGACCAGTTCACAACGGTCACGCTGAAGTTTTGAAATTGATGTGGCTGCATCACGCGACGTGTACGGGGCGACGGAATATGTATGTGTAAAATCAGCTGTTTGAATGGAGTGGATTATCAAAGTTCCGTAAAGTACTGCATACATGTATATGGTCAAAATGCATGATATTTCCGACAGAAATTTAACAATACCGTTTTACCTTGTCCAGCCATGTGTAAATGTTTGCCGTGGTACATAAATGACGTCAGAAGTTGACACTAATTTCAGAATACATGCGGATTTGCACTCTGAAAATTTTGTCAACTTATGACTTTATTTACAAAAAATATTGTAAATTTTGTAAACGTATTTCATGTAATTACGTAGATGTCCGAAGGTACAAAATCCCATGGCGTGTCTCATATTACACTAGTAAATAAATGTAGATTGAGGTATTACTATGGTGAAGTGGCTGCGATGTTAGCATGAGGCCCTCAGGGTTCTGCTTTTTGTCCATGATGGAATTCTTCTTCCTTACAGGTTTCGTCTTTTGTAAAGACTCGTCAGAGATCGAGGTATTAGTCTGTTTCTTTATTTATCTATTTTTAGTATTGCTGCTACTGGATTTTTTGTTTTTATTTCTCTGCATTGTATCACAAAATATATATTACAGAACTTAATACATGACTTTTATATAAATATATGGCGTGTCTGGCGTAAAGGGTGCTATTTTTGGGTTTATTTAGAAATGAAAATTAAAAGAAAATGGAGATTTTATTTGACTGACTAGTCAAAAATAATCAATGATCTCGGCCTTAATTGACATTTCGATGGTCTAATAACATAAGGTCGTAACTGCTATGTTTTAGCATAGCAGTTACGACCTTATGTTACTAGACCATCGATTTGTAAACTTGAAAATAATGTCAATAAAATACCCATACCCTTCAAACATGAAGACATGCTCTTCCGGAGCAAATTCGCTTTCTTTGACCACTATTTTCTCCAGTAACCATGGTTTCCCAGGTCCCTTAGCAACCACCATCTTCTCCAGGTTACCAAGGTCAACAGCTTCAAGGTCAAATTTGTCAACCTGAAATTTCAAATACATTTATACTGCAAGAATGAGTAATGTTCGTTAACATTTTAAGGAAACACGGTTATCGCCCCTGGACATTTATGTCTGATATAAAATGTATAATATTGCCAATCACAATACGTGGGGTAATGGCGAATGAGTGTTTATTTTGCAGGAAAATGTCTCAGTTGATGTCTCTGATATCGAGAACATTTTGTGCCTACTGAGTGGACATGTACCTTTAAAGATGGGATACAATTATAGTAGAATGAAATTTTTATGATAAAAAAAATCCTACATTATTTCATCGCGAAAGAATATGTTGTTACTACTCGTTTGAACCATCTCAACGAGACGGTTCAAATGAGTGGTAACAGCATATACCTTCATGGAGAAACAAACACAATATAATGAGATTTTTTTACAAATATTATTGTATCTTTAGACTGAAATGGGTTAAACTTGGATAACAAGAGTGCCCAATGCCACAATATACGCCTGTATATGGTTCTACATTGGTCAAATGCCCAGGAAGCCCTTGTGTATAATGAATTTACACATTTTCAAAACAATATGTGGCCATTCAACAGAAAAAACATCTATTTCTGCATATACCATCCAGTCAACAATATGGCTTATTATCAGGCTGCATTAGCAGGTAGGTCAAGATTTACCCCGATCAAAATAAGCCCACGTTCTTGATTTTCTTCCATTTATGATTAGCCAAGTACATCTGTTAAAACTCCAAAGAATGACAAATCATTTTCAGCGCAGATATATATGCCGTATAAAACATAAATTGTTACATGACTGTCGTTGTTTGACACCGCTCGCAGCCGTGTTCAAACATACAGCGTATACTGTTCGACCATGGCTGTAGACAATGCTCACTCCGGGGCCAAGCCAACACCTACATAATGTAGGTCACTCATGACGTTACTAGAACACGCCATTACGTCACCAGACAAGTTCACAACGGTCTCACTGAACTTATGAAATCGGCACGGCTACATCACGCGACATGTACTGTGTAATTACAGCTGTTTGAATGGAACGGGTTATCAAAGTACCGAAAGTACTGCATATATGCTCAAATTGCATATTTCCGACGAAAATGTAACAATAACGTTCGACCATGTCCAACCGTTGGTAAACGTTTGCCGTGGGTCAAACATTTCCCTCGTGCCACGGCAAACGGTTACCCATGCCTGGACATGGTCGAACCTTATATTCTCCACTTGCCGAGTATGCCAGATTATGCTGCTCCCACATGATGTAAGGTACCGCCTGACAGCAAGTAACACACATAGACTCTTCAAACTTGAGGGGTATACAAGGTTAGTGTATTTTGATATCCAGTTTATCCAGCAAGGCTAGGAAATGAGTAGGAACTCTGAGGTTTGCCGAGGAATTCATACCGTTTCCAAACAGATATCAAGACAACAGTAGCATAGTATGCTATTTATCAGGTACACTTTTATATTACAGAATGAGTAAATCTAACACCAGGGTGGTCATTGCTGCAAAGAGCAAGGACTTGTTTACATTGCGTGTTTACTCTGACGTCGTTGAACTAATGAAACATTAGTTTTTTACGTTGAGACCCGGATATGCAAATCTAGTCAATACAGATACGACAATTTGTTATCAGTCAGTATGTATTCAGCAAATGTAAAGCTCATCATCTGATAAATAGAGAACACCAGGCTAGTGTCTTTTGATATCAAGTTTATCAGGCAAGGCCAGGAAACACTTTCGAGCCGAGCCTGATAAACTTGATATCAAAAGACACTAGCCTGGTATTCTATTTATCAGGTAACGTTTTATGCTCGAAAATGACCACAGATCGCGTTGTTATCTATGGACAGAACGCGGACTTGTTTACGTTCCGTCATTACACCGACGTCATTCGGCAACATCATACGACATCTTCCGACCAATGGAACGTCAGTTTTCACTTCGTTATAACGCGAATGTTTGTATCTTGTCATTGACTGAATCAAACAATATGTTATCAGTCAGTATGTATTCTGTCAATACAGGGCAGGCTATCTGATAAACTATCATCAGGTTTAGTTGAAATTGTAGGTTAGGTTTGTTATTAGCAGATCGTCCTGAGAAAGGTGTTAATTTACTTTCAATGACGATTTAGTCTACAGAAAACAAGAAGGTAAACATGTTAGAAATATTTTGACAATTGTTTCTTAATGTTGAACACAAATTAGTCATTATTATGATGTCAAAAACATGTATGAACACATGAAGGTTCTTTAAAGATGTTAAGGTGAGGGATAAAGTTTTAAACTAGCTGACAGAAACATTTTTCACACATGTACAACATTAACCACACATAAACAAGTTGGAAATTCCTTAATAACTCATTAATAACTTAGTATAACTTAGTTAGATCATTTACAGTCACTACGGCTAGTTTTTGAGGCAGATTTACAAAATAGTGTCAAACCTGTGCTAAACCACACCTTCGAAAAACATTATAGGAATGAATGGCCTTTTTGTGGAATTTATCGGGGTATAAACTTGGAAAAGTTGCGGGAATACTGGAAGGCCTCATCCTGTATTCCCGCGACTTTTCCAAGTTTATATCCCCGATAAATTCCACAAAAAGGTCATTCATTCCTTATAATTCCAGCATTTGAAATAAATTCATCAAGAAAATGTGTTTATTTTCCGTTTTCTTAAGAATTATTTTAACTGCGCCTGATGGTTATGGAAAGTAGTTCAGCGTGGGAGTTTACTGGGATATAAATTTTGGACAGAGACTTGCTATGGACCAATCAAATGTTAGGGAATTGTGTAAATATTTTTGTGCTGGAATTATTGACCTGTCTATAGCAGCTGCGCTTTTGTTTTCCCAATTATTATATAAATGACCCTGCAAACAAACATGACCTGTGAACAAAGGCCCAAATTTCTATTCCCATGGCTGGCTTTTATTCACAGGTTTGACTATAGTTTCTTTTCGACTTTGCCATTTTGATTTGAGCTGTGATAAATAAAAAGCGCCGCCACAGAATAGCTGAAATTAACTCTGAAAACAGGAGATTTAGGTAGGAAAATAACTACACGCATTCCATTGGTCTAACAGCCACACATGAAAGTAGCACTATGTAAAACATAAATAAGACTAGAAATGTGGCCTGTCGGCACACGAATGCCCCCGCTGGCAGACAAAGAAAACGAGGCATATTTGATTATAAGCCATTTACCCGAGTGTTAAGGTTTAGAACGCACCAAGTCTGTGACCTTGACCCTGGGCTTAGCGGGGGTGGGACGAATGTGAAATTGTCACAGGGCGGTAGAGGAGCATTGGAGCAATGCGTGTGTGAAATGTGAAGCAGATCCGAGCAAGGACACAGAAATTACAAGCCATTTACCCAAGCGTTAAGGTTTCAAATGCACCAAGTCTGTGACCTTGACCCTGGGTTTAGCGGTGGCGGGACGAATGTGGATTTGTCACAGAGCAGTAGAGGACCATAGGAGCAGTGCATATGTGAAATGTGAAGCAGATCTAAGCAAGGAAACAGAAATTATAAGCCATTTACCCGAGCGTTAAGGTTTCAAACGCACCAAGTCTGTGACCTTGACCCTGAGCTTAGTGGGGGCGGGACGAATGTGGATTTGTCACTTGGACGGAAGAGGACCATTGGAGCACTGTGTGTGTGAAATGTGAAGCAGATCCGAGCAAGGAAACAGAAATTATAAACCATTTACCCGAGCGTTAAGGTTTCGGGACGTACGTACGTTACGTACGTACGTATGTACGTACGTTAAGTACGTTAAGTACGTTAAGTACGTTAAGTACGTTAAGTACGTTAAGTGCGTTAAGTACGTACGGACGCCGGTAACACTATATGCCCCCCCTCACCATTCGGTGGCGGGGGAATAAAAATGTTGTCTGTCGATGCACTTAGGTAATTTGAGAACAAAAACATCAAAAAAATAAATGGACGGACGGGGTGCAAAGCTCCAGATAAAGCTGCATATTTGCTTAAATACCCAATTAAAATTGCCAAAAACCCAATTGAAATCGGAAGTAGTGAGTATCAAAAAGCAATAAAAATTTGGTGGTACCTTTACCATGCTACAGAAAACAATAAACAGACCACAAATATAGCATATTTTTCTTATGTTCCATGAAAATACATCTTGGTATTTCATTAGAATTCTAATGAAATGCCAAGACATGTTTTAATTTCGAAGCAAACTATTCAATAATTGCTGTCTGTTGATGTGTAAACAGTAGTATGATTTCATTTTACCCAATTAAAATTTTGAAATACTCAATTTCTTCAGAAATGATGGAGTGACAATACTAAATTACTAATTTCTTATCTGGCGCCCTGAGGGTGAAACCTATAGGGTACCGCCAATTCTCGGCGGGGGCCTAATTACTTGTTTCTGACACTCATTAATCCTTTCAGCACTTCAAATCTCTACAGCGGTGTTTGTAAACAGTGTAGATCCAGAACGAGCTCGCTCGTGACAAGCCGTCTCATCAGGATATGCACTTATTGCAAAAACCACCCACTTTTTATAAATGGACTGGTTTGAAAATCATTTTGCGATGATCGGATTGGTCTGAAAATGAACATATCGCAGTCCATTACAGTTATTTAGGCTTCAAGGGGATAATAAATAGCTGTATCTGAAATAGAATATTTAGTCAAACACATCCAGTTCCACGATTAAACAACTATTCTCAATACAAAATACAAGCAATATGATTGGCTGATATTTAGCATATGCTTAGAATAAATCAATCAAAAGGTTCAAGATGAAATTAAAAATTGAGAAATGTTGTCTAATCGTACAGTCTAAAATTAATAATGTCAGGCTAGCAGTGAAAGATGAATCTTGTAAGAGGTTAGGAGGTTCAAACATCTACTTGGGTGAAGAAACAACACAGAATACTTTACCCCATAAAATTGTGTCTGCAAATTTCAAACAAGTCATTTTACATGGACAATTATTACATGTAACATTTTTTCAAGGTCGTAACAGATATTTAATTTTTTTGTTTGCATATTTGTGCGATATATAGAGGATATTCATATTTTTGCAACGAATATGACATATATGTTCATCGAGTGGTGTGAAATGTCCATATTTCACGAGTGCCGGCACTTGTGAAATATGGACATTTCACACCACTCGATGAACATATATGTCATATTCGTTGCAAAAACATGAATATTCTATTTATTATATACCGCTCCATGGAAATTAGAATTTTTTTAGACTGTATACGGTAATGAATGTGTATTTGCAACCTATTTGCAGTCCGGCACTGCAAATGCGCATTATGAATATAGATAGCGGAAGTAGTCGTATTTTCACCGGAAGTTGTTTATTTCATCGATGAGAACATATGACTTTTATTTACATCGTATAACTATGTATTTCATGGGTAGGTATATAATAAATACAGGATATTTTGTATATGAGACACGACATGTGTTTTTGTACTAAGAACATGTGCAATTTTTCATGAAATAGATTTACAGAAACTGTGATATTTTCTGCACATGACATCGAAAGATGACGACATTTTCATAGCAAATGCTATTAGTTGAACTAATTTCTTGATAAAGGGCTTAGGTTGAAACATTGGGATAGTGTGTTTGTGGTTCATTAAGTAATATGTTAATAATATATTTCCAGTCAGGCAATCTTCCCTGTAGAATTTACAATGCATTTTGTTGAGCTGTGTATTGATTTAACGCCCAATCAACGGATACGTGATCAAATGAAATATATTTATAGACAGTCTTGTAATGCATGATTAAATTCGGCACGACAGTGGTCAGCGACTGGTTTAGAAAGTAGGGCAATGATGATACCAATGTCGCTAACAAAGAATTTACCATTTATTTAACCAGGTGAGCTGATTATCGTGAAGTAATGCACAAGTATTGGGTCCTAAACAAGATAGTGAGAGTAGCGTTTGTTTAGTGGTAAGACCCAATCACGAGGGCATTATTTCAAGATAATCAGCTCACATGGTTTAATAAATCTTTTCTTACATTTCCATAAATTATAATGTATTAACCCTTAAACAGCTATCTTCATTTTGTTGTTGTCTGCTGTTTATTTTCTATTTTCCATTTTTATCATGAAAAACATACTTTGACAGCACTTTAGAATAATTTACAACATGCTTTGACAGTACTTCAGAATCATTTCCATTGGAAATGATTCTGAAGTGCTGTCAAAACATGTTTTTATTGAGAAATAAGGCAATATATAAAAGCAGCAGCAGACGACAATTGTTGTGTGTAGCGGTCTAAGGGTTAAATGCAAAGTGTAAAATGTGGCCAGGAGTTGTGCGACGGGCCGTAGTGCAGGTGATTGTCTCATGATTTACGGGGTGTGTCCACGAACATGATTTGATTGGTCATAGGAAACATGTCATTGTGATGTTACTGACGTCATTTCTCCATATATGGAAAATACGAAAGTGGTGTAAACCGGGTATGGAAGGTGTTCGAGCCAATTCCCACCCTTAAATATAAGCCGAATTGAATGGTGTAAACTACTGTTGCTCTACAGAACCGAGTGGTGTAATTCACCATTATATTTGTGTAAACTACTGGTTGAAATGTAAGAAAGAAGGAAAATGTGAATAGGTTTAACATCCTAGCAACAGCTAACATCATATAGAGACAAGACTTTGATATAAAGTCTCATCCGAAAAAATGCAGACAGCTTAAAAACATACCATTTACCAAAGTGAAAGTGTATGTACAAATAATTCCCAATACTTACAGCACCAGTCTGAAATCGCTCGTTGTTTCTGCTCCGTATCAAGTGTCGTCTGCCGGAGTCGTGCTGGGAACCGTACAAGGTGATGAACACATTGGCATTGGTTCCCGCGTTCATCTCCGTATCGCTGGTGTGGACCTCAATATAGTACTTTCGTACTGAAATATCAAAATGAACATTATAAAATATATAATGTCGAACAATATCAGGAGCCTATTTCACCAACATTGTAAAGTATACTTTTCTAGCAAAGTATACTTTGAGGGAGTAATCATTTATTTTTCCCGAAATGTATTATGTCATATAGAAACAACGACTGCATATAGTTGATGATTACAAATATTATAATTAGAATATAATTATTATACTGTATAATAATAATAATAAAAAAATGTTTATCCTAAAATTGAAACTTTCTCCCTCAAAGTAAACTTTGGTAGATAAGTACCGGTGCAACAGGAAATCTCCCCCCCCCCCTGGAAATCTTCAATCTTCCCCACCCCCCCTTGGGGGTGAAGATTTCCAGGCTTAAGCTAGATATCCATAGGAAATATTCCCCCCCCCCCGCCTGGAAATTGTATTGGTGGGGGGGGGGGGGAGGGGGGGGGGAATTTTCCTAGGAAATATCACCACCATCTACCATATGCAAAGTGGATGTGAATGTCTCTTTGTAGAGAAGAAGATGAATAGCAGGTGATTGGGGGAGTTTTTCTGATGAAATGAAATGAAAGTTGGTGAAGAGATAGCATGTGGCATGTATTGGTGGGGGGGGGGTGGGGGGGGGGGGGAGATTTCCCTAGGAAATATCCCCCCCGCCACCATCTACCATATGCATTGTAAAGCATACTTTTTCCCGAAATGTATTATGTCTTATAGAAATAACGACTGCATATAGTTGATGATTACAATATTATAATTAGAATATAATTATTATACTGTATAATAATAATAATAATAAAACAAGAAATGCGTCTGTCGAACGCGGATGCCACCTGCAGCATATTTGAGAAGCTGTGACAAAGTGGTTAACCGAAAAGTGTGACGGACGGACGGACGGACGGACGGCCGCACTCCCTGAAGTGACGTTGTGGGGTTTGTTGCATGTGGGGTTTTTGGCCAAGTCTTTTGGTTTTTTTTGGGTGCTATTTGTGGGGTGCAAACAATGCTAAAGGTGTTATCTCCCCTATACTAACTTGCTCTCGTTTTCTTATGTCTCCTGCATGCACTTGTGGGGTATTTGGGTTTGATCAGTGAAGTACAATATGTACTTGTGGGGAAATTTAGTCAGCCATTGTTTGTGGGGTTTGGATGGACGGACGGTTTTGACCATCACCCTCTGGGGTGTCAATTTTTTATTGCTTTTTTGGGCTTTTCAGAAGTGATGGAGTTCATTAAGATATAGTTGCGTATGGGGTGCACCCCACATGCAACAAAAACCCCACATGCATGTCATGTACTCGTGAATCACCCCACAAGGTCACTTCAGGGAGAGCGGACGGAGGACGGACGGACGGACGGACGGACGGACAGACGGACGGTCCAAACACTATATGCCACCCGTTTCTTCGAAACCCGGTGGCATAAAAATGTTTATCCTAAAATTGAAACTTTCTCCCTCAAAGTAAACTTTGGTAGATAAGTACCGGTGCAACAGGAAATCTCCCCCCCCCCCTGGAAATCTTCAATCTTCCCCCACCCCCCCTTGGGGGTGAAGATTTCCAGGCTTAAGCCTAGGAAATATTCCCCCCCCCCCCGCCTGGAAATTGTATTGGTGGGGGGGGGGGGGAATTTTCCTAGGAAATATCCCCCCCCCCCCACCATCTACCATATGCAAAGTGGATGTGAATGTCTCTTTGTAGAGAAGAAGATGAATAGCAGGTGATTGGGGGAGTTTTTCTGATGAAATGAAATGAAAGTTGGTGAAGAGATAGCATGTGGCATGTATTGGTGGGGGGGGGGGGGGGGGAGATTTC
This sequence comes from Conchocele bisecta, assembly GCA_029237695.1. NCBI lineage: Eukaryota > Metazoa > Mollusca > Bivalvia > Lucinida > Thyasiridae > Conchocele > Conchocele bisecta. The sequence goes on from CM055268.1 coordinate 107,108,641, forward strand.
CCTAGGAAATATCCCCCCCGCCACCATCTACCATATGCATTGTAAAGCATACTTTTTCCCGAAATGTATTATGTCTTATAGAAATAACGACTGCATATAGTTGATGATTACAATATTATAATTAGAATATAATTATTATACTGTATAATAATAATAATAATAAAACAAGAAATGCGTCTGTCGAACGCGGATGCCACCTGCAGCATATTTGAGAAGCTGTGACAAAGTGGTTAACCGAAAAGTGTGACGGACGGACGGACGGACGGACGGACGGACGGCCGCACTCCCTGAAGTGACGTTGTGGGGTTTGTTGCATGTGGGGTTTTTGGCCAAGTCTTTTGGTTTTTTTTTTTTTTTTGGGTGCTATTTGTGGGGTGCAAACAATGCTAAAGGTGTTATCTCCCCTATACTAACTTGCTCTCGTTTTCTTATGTCTCCTGCATGCACTTGTGGGGTATTTGGGTTTGATCAGTGAAGTACAATATGTACTTGTGGGGAAATTTAGTCAGCCATTGTTTGTGGGGTTTGGATGGACGGACGGTTTTGACCATCACCCTCTGGGGTGTCAATTTTTTATTGCTTTTTTGGGCTTTTCAGAAGTGATGGAGTTCATTAAGATATAGTTGCGTATGGGGTGCACCCCACATGCAACAAAAACCCCACATGCATGTCATGTACTCGTGAATCACCCCACAAGGTCACTTCAGGGAGAGCGGACGGAGGACGGACGGACGGACGGACGGACAGACGGACGGTCCAAACACTATATGCCACCCGTTTCTTCGAAACCCGGTGGCATAAAAATGTTTATCCTAAAATTGAAACTTTCTCCCTCAAAGTAAACTTTGGTAGATAAGTACCGGTGTAACAGGAAATCTCCCCCCCCTGGAAATATTACCCCCCCCCCGCCTATTGGTGGGCAGGGGGGGGGGGGGTCCTAGGAAATACCCCCCCCCCCCACCATCTACCATATGCAAAGTGGATGTGTGAATGTATCTTTGTAGAGAAGAAGAAGAAGAATAGCAGGTGATTGGGGGAGTATTTTCTGATGAAATGAAATGAAAGTTGGTGAAGAGATGGCATGTATTGGTGGGGGGGGGGGAGATTTTCCTAGGAAATATTCCCCCAACCCCCGCCACCATCTACCACATGAATAGTGGCCCCCCCCCCCATCTACCACATGAATAGTGCCCCCACCCCCCATCTACCATATGCATAGTGGATGTGGACGTCTCTTTGTAGGAGACATACATTACTTCATTTAATCGAAGAGATACTTCCCCCAATATCCAGTTATTCTTCTCTACCAAGATACTTACACTATGCATATGGTGGGGGGATATTTCCTATGAAAATCTCCCCCACCTCTGATATGTGCCACATACTTACTTTCTATACAGACATAAAGTACTTCATTTCATCAAAAATACACCCCCAAACTCATGCTATTCTTCTCTACAAAGAGACATTCAGATCCACTATGCATATGGTAGATGGTGGGGGGGGGATATTTCCTAGAAAAATCTCCCCCCCCCTCCCTCAATACATGCCAAATGCTATCTGTTCTACACCAACATACATTATTTCATCAGAGATACTACCCAAATCGTGTGTTATTCTTGTCTACAAAGAGACATTCACATCCGCTATGCATATGGTAGTTGGTTGGGGTGGGGGGGTGGGGGGGAATATTTCCTAGGAAAAATCTCCCCACCCCCCTCCCTCAATACATGCCAAATGCTACTGTTCTACACCAACATACATTATTTCATCAGAAATACTACCCAAATCGTGTGTTATTCTTGTCTACAAAGAGACATTCACATCCGCTATGCATATGGTAGTTGGTTGGGGGGGGGGAATATTTCCTAGGAAAATCTCCCCACCCCCCTCCCTCAATACATGCCAAATGCTATCTGTTCTACACCAACATACATTATTTCATCAGAAATACTCCCCCAATCGTGGGTTATTCTTGTCTACAAAGAGACATTCTCATCCGCTATGCAGGGGGGGGGGGTGGGGGGGGGGGGGGGGGGGGGGAATATTTCGAAAATCCACCCCCCCCCCTCTCTCAATACATGCCAAATGCTATCTGTTCTACACCAACATACATTATTTCATCATGAGGGAGGGGGGGTTATTCTTGTCTACAAAGAGACATTCACATCCGCTATGCATATGGTAGATGGATGGGGGGGGGGGGGGAATTTCCTAGGAAAATCCCCCCCACCCCCGTCAATATGCGTCACATGCTAACTGTTCTACACAAACATTTTCACTTGATCAGAAATCTTCATAGGGACTTACACTATGCATATGGTAGATTGGGGTGGGGTGTGAGGGAGGTGATTTTTTTATGTTCCCCTTTCTTATACTACCAAATGACATACATTGTGCCTATGTGCTCATGTTTTGTGGGAAATAATTCTGCTTTGTAGCATTCAAACACAAACTTTGGGTGGGGGGGGGGAGAATTTCCAGGGTGGGGGGGGGGGGGGAGCATTTCCTAGGGTCGAGCCTGGAAATATTCCCCCCCAGGGGGGAGAATTTCCTAGGAAATTCTTCCCCAGGGGGGGAATATTTCCAGGCTCGACCCTGGAAATCTTCCCCCGTGGGGGGGAAGATTTCCAGGGGGGAGAATTTCCTGTGACACCTGTATACTTTGCAATGTTTGTGAAATAGACTACTGATATTAAACGAGATGACTGCGGCCAGCATATTATGGTATTGGATGGTCCCAGAATGTATGTATGTGGTTATAGTCAATCGGATTGTGGAACTACTGAGTGGGTACTTAAAAAAAAACACTTTAACACAGATTATAAAAAAAAATAAAAAATTTAATAGTAATTTGACCTTGACCCTGGGCATGTGGGCCACATGGATCAGCTATAGAATGAAAATATGGATGGTGATAAAGAGTTAAGTGAAGTTTCAATTAAATAGGTACTTTTTCTTTTAATGCAAATGATGGATGCCCAGGTGATCGGCAATAGTGCCACCTATATCATGCGAGAGAAAGTGACCGCCTGGGCCGACAAACAAAAACTTTAACGAAAATTTTGAAATGTTAAGGTTTTATGTAACGGAGGGACGACCAAATTAACAGGCAAAAACCCTAAATACTTCGTAAGCCGGGGTATAATACAGCGACAAGTCTAAAAATAGAAATAATTCCCACCTTTTGGCTCAGCTTTTCCGGGCTCCATGAGAGGTAGCTCTTTCCGAATATCGCCGCCCACTTCCCCCACCCACGCCCCAAAGTCAAACTTCAGCACATCGTCCGACTTCTGGTTGTGCAGAATGACTTCCTGTATCGTCCACACGTTGTCGGTGGCGCCCTCGTAGCCAGACGACACTCGGATCTTAACGATTTCACCAATGTCGCCAAGGTCGTTGTTCTAAAAATAGATATACAGTGAAACCTCTCTAAACCGAACACTCTGGGAGGTTCCCATGGTGTCCGGCTTAGAGAGGTTTCACTGTAAATGAGGTATTTGATCATTGCGAGTCATACTTGCGTGCTATACGATCATGAACAGACATTATCACCCGAGATAAATGACCAAGAAACTCATACAAAATAAGATCACAGGCGTTTTCTTGGTGTCCGGTTTAGAGAGGTTCCACTGTAACTAGAAAGGGGTCATGTAGGCACACGAATGCCCCCACTGGTAGACCAAGAAAACAAGAGCACATTTGACAACAGAAGGCCAGAGCATCCTGGATTTGTCACAGCATGGTAGAGGACCATCAGAGGAATGCCTATGTGCAATATGAAGAAGTTACGTGGAAGGAAACAGAAATTATAAGAATTTACCTGAGTGTTAAGTGTGTGACGACATGTACGGGACGGGCTTTACGTACAAGACTTACAGATGCTGGTAATGCTATATGACCCCTCACCATTCAGTGAAGGGGGCTTAAAAAGGTATTCAGCTTTCATCTGCTGAACCGGAGCCCGTTTCACTAAACTTCGTACGACTAAAATGTTCGTAAGTGCAAAATTATGTAACTTTCTCATTAACAATGTTTTCTTGTAAACAACTATTGGATTAACATTTATTGAGCATAGGCTGCATATGCAGCCTATGCTCAATAAATGTAAATCCATCAATTGAGATTTCCCGACGATCCTAAATTTGCACTTACGAACATTTTAGTCGTACGAAGTTTAGTGAAACGGGCCCCAGCTGAATTGTTTTCCATTTTTCATAAACTCACTAGAGCAATTGTAGCAAAATACATCAGAGACACTATATGTAATACTATATGTATACCATGAATGTGTGCAATGGCTCATATATACAAAGGGCTCCATATAAGTAATTGGAAATTTCATATTGTTACACCAAACTTTTGAAAACAATTGGGTATTTCCAATTTCTAATTGGGCATTTTAAAAACATTACCTGTTTATTTTTTACAGTTGAGTATTTCTGCTTCTTTGTTTGAAAATGCAGAGAAAATGCATTTAAATACTCAGTTTGAGCTGATAATGAAGATAGGACATCACACTCGTACAAAATCACATGGCATGTCTCATATAAGTTCGACATACAGTGTAGTTGTCTGTTATCCCATGAAGCAGCAGCTCGGTGTGACTATTCGGCAAGTCTACGGGCCCCTTTACGGCGTTGGCGCCATAGACGACGATCGACACATCCCCAGCCCCGGTGGTTGTCGACGGCCACGTACCCTGGGGTAGCTTGTCCATGCCGGCTGACACCACGTCGATATTCCACATACCGTCTGCAATGGGAAAACATCCCATCAATAGCTAAGGTCATATCTGTGGCTGTGACTGGAAAAATGGGGCTTACGTATTTTGTAACCAGTGTAAATCCTGATCAGCCTGTGCATTTGCATAGTCTGATCAGGATCTGCACTGTTCACACAATTCATCAATGAAACACTCGTCATGCTTCTGACTTTTGACTTTATTTATGAAAAATATTGTAAATTTTGTAAACCTATTTCATAAAATTCCGCAGATGTTCGAAGGTACAAAATCACATGGCATGTCTCATATATGTTTTTGACATTATAATAACTAGCTTTACCAACCTGACGTGATCATGTATCTTGATGGCTTCATGTAATATATCGGGAGTCGACTCAATGGCAGCAACGTGGCGCGTAGTTTTCTGTTGTCACAACCTGTATCCAACCACCTGCAAATGCAAATTCCGGCATATACAAACAAATTAAATTTAACTGTAACCAAATTAAAACTAAGCGTTACAACACTGAATTAAATATTGTCTCGTATTTATTTGTCATTGTCCATTTTTGCTCTCAACGAAAACATGTTTTTGACAGCCCATGAGAATCATCTCCAATGGAGATGATTATCATGTGCTGGCAAAACATGTTTGTTAATAAATAAGTAAAGATGAAAAACAGTTGATGATAGTTTTGTTTTTTTTGCAGTTTCATCATTTAGCTTGCTTGTGAAGTTCAAGCCTGATTTCCGAGTAATAATGTTATTGCAACAATTAAAACACAATCACATAATAGAGCAAGTAAGCATGGGTTGACTGACAGATATTGTCTACATTGTTTGGACTGGACGAACAAACAGAAGCTTTTAACACAAATCTTGCAAAACCTTATGAAACAAATTCATTAATAGATGATATCGCTTTGGATATTATATATGCAGGCGGTAGAACCAGTGGTATATGACCTTGACATTGTTCATTCACAACACATAATGAAATTATGAATGATGCTATAAAACAAGCAAATACATTTTTCAACTAAATCAATGATTGCAGAGATGTATGTAATTAAATAACTTATACAGGGCCCCAGATAAGGAATTAGAAATCGAGTATTGTCACTCCATCATTTCTGAAGCAGTTCAGTATTTCGAAATTTTAATTGGGTAAAATAAAATCACAATACTGTTTACACATCAGCAGACCGCAATTATTGAATAGTTTGCTTCTCAATGAAAACATGTCTTGGCATTTCATTAGAATTGTCTCCTTTCAATGAAATACTAAAATGTGTTTTCATGGAAAATAAGAAAAATATGCTATATTTGTGGTCTGTTCATTGTTTTGTGCAGCATGATAAATGTACCATAATTTATTTATTGCTTTTTGATACTCACTACTTCTGATTTCAATTGGGTTTTTGGCAATTTTAATTGGGTATTTAAGCAAATATGCAGCTTATCTGGAGCTCTCGTTATATTCTATTAAAATGTAGATTTTTGAAAGATGGATTAATGCACAGATTGACAAACACATGCAGACAAGTTCACATAAATTCTGTGCATCAAAATATCCATTTTTACCTACCTGTTACAAGGGAATATTGTTTCTGTTTCCTCGGCGACCTTGACATTGACCGTGTCACAGTACCATCCTTGACCTCTGCCGACCATGTCGTGACCTATCATGACCTTCTCCACCTGGCCCAGCTCAATACACGTCACCGTGAACGCATCCACCTAGGGAAAAAAATGTGAAATGTTTAACATCCCAGCAACAGCAAAGGTCATATGTGGCTGTGACTAGAGAAATGGGGCTTATGGGTTTCTTGGACAGAATGGCAAAAGGTGCAGGCCCTGATCAAACTGTGCAAACTCATATTCGGTTTGGACGTAATAAATATCTTCAGCTCATACAGTTATTAAAAATCACATATTACCAAATATATGTCTTTTTACTGTTGGGTATATTTACCTGTCCTGGCAAGAACATTTTCTTGTTGTCTGAGATCGCCAATGATCTTTCACCCGTATTTCCCCACTGACCAATCAAACTGCAGAATATGCTCGCATCTGTTTCTGATCTTGGCAAAATTCCAGTGGTTACCGACACGATGTAGATTTGTTCTGAAAAGAAATCATAAGAATGAATTGAAATAATATTAACAATGCGAGGCTACACTGGTGACAAGCTCAATAGTCCCTCTAATTCACGTCGAGTCACATGCAGTTACAGCGTAGATGTACAGTGTTTCTTTATTATAGTTTCAGCTAGTTTTAACTAATATCTCATCAATACTTCCCTCATCCTATCCTATACACCAAGAATCTCTTGAAATATTTTATAAACTATAAATTTACTCCACATTTGTGATATGCTGACCTTTCAATGGGTGAAGGTCGGGCCTGATGACTGGCAATTCCACTGCCCCCTCTGGGTTCTCATTGGTGGATTCTATCCAATCGTTGTGCTCGAAATGGAGTTCCTCACCAGTATCTTGATCCTTCAGTTTCATCTGAAAATAGGATGGAAACTTGTTGGGATAAATATGTACTCGGTATATATACCCCAAGACGAATAGGGGTTTACGTCAAATAAACAGCGATGTTACATACAGACGGGTATATACGCCAAGTGAAGAAGTTTTGAAATATGTTGTGCTTTAGTAATTATTTCCAATAAGTCATTCTTTTTATAAAATGTTCAACCACATGGTCTTATCAAAATAGTCTGAAACTGTATTGACAGTCTCATGTGACGTCACATGGGACTGTCAATACAGTTTCAGACTATATTCAGACCATGTGGTCAAAAATGTAATAAAAATAGTGACTTTAAAATAATCTGTAGTGCTTTAGTCGCGAAAAATCAAACTACTGGCTGAAGCTTTCGCATGCGGTGGTGATTTGTGGCTGTGACTGGAGAAATGGGGCTTATGGGATTCTCAACTCCTGATCAAATAGCTCAGTGATCTATATTGCTTGTTAGAAGTATGACTGTGTTTCATTGATAGAATGGCGAACAGTGCAGATCCTGATCAGACTGTGCGGATGCACAGTTGATCTGGATATACACTGTTCGCAAAACCCATTTCTCCAGTCACAACCACATTTGAACTAGATGGCCCGCATGTCGCGCCTGCCGAGGCTTTGATAGTATACCGAAAAACTTTAACCAAAAACTTTAACCCGGATGTGCCAATGTGCCAACTATATCATGTTTTCCGCAAGCGGGTGCGACAAATACAGTAGTCTCAGATAAGCATGTAATTCCGCTTGTATGCTTCTAATAAACAGTACAGATCATAATCAGGTTGCACGATTGTGCTCGCAGTGCAGGAGCTAGACTGGTCACAAACGTCGTCAGCCTCATTTCTCCAATCACAGTCACAACTGTGCAATAAGTACAATTAGTTAGTTTTTTTCTTACATATCAGCCAGTAGTTTACAGAAATCTAACAGTGAATTACACTGCTCAGCAGCAGTAGTTTACACCACTCTTATGTTTACCACATATGGAGAAATGATGGCAGTAACGTCACACTGATTTGTTTCCTTTGAATCAGGAAACACTCGCCATCACTACGGCCCGCCTCCCGCGTAAAGACCCAATCACTTGTGCATTATTTCACGATAATCGGTTAACCTGGTTAACCCTTTCAACACCACAGGCCTGTATAGTGGTATTGGCAAAAAGTGTAGATCCAGATGATCTGGCTTGTGACGAGCCGTCTCATCAGGCTCTGCACTATTTGCAAGTAATTTTCATATTTTTTAGAACAAAAACACTCCCTTTCAATAAATGAACTGACTGATCTGAAAATCATTTTGTGATGATTGGATTGGTTGCAAAATTAACATAAAATCCATTCCAGTTACTTAGGGGTGAAAGGGTTAACTAAACGGTATACAATCTTAGTCTAACATTGTGGCAGCGTACCTTAGCGAGGAACCAGGATGATCCGTCATGTTTGTCCTGGAAGTACACACGCACCTTGAACAGCAGCCCGATGTCTGCCGTCTTGGCCTGGAACACGGAAATAAGAGACTTATGACATAACAATTTAACAAAATAGATTCTGATTATTGGTGTGGTATGGACCTGGCACCAGGTCAGGTTATTCGAATTTCAGGGCTGAATATATTTTTTCTTGATGTAAATATTCCGTTCTGATTTTGGGATTTTCCCCCCAATGCAGCAGGTTAAAACGGGACCGAACCCGTTTGCCCGGCCTTACATGACCATTGCTGTTGATAGGCCGTTAAACACCAATAAACAAACAAACAAACTGATTATTGCGTGAATGGAGTTTTACATCCGCTCATCAAGGCAATATACAGGCCGTCGCTGACCAATGATAAATTACTGTATCAGGCATAATAATTCTGATACATAGAAAATATCAGGTTAGCGTCTTATGGAAAGTGTAAACATTTTTAGGCTGGCTAAGGAATTCACACCATTTCTGAAACAAGCCCTGATAAATAAATACCAGGTATGTGTTTTTTAAATAAAAAAACCCATTTCTGAAGTCACTGCCAAAATTGAGACACGCCGTGTGATTTTGTACCTAAGAACATGTGAAATATATCTCATGAAAAATATTTACAAAATTTACGATATTTTCCGTAAAAAATTCATAGCAGATTCAATTCCACATTTGATATGATAATTTTGTCACCTTTCGACATCATTTACAGAAAATATTGCAGTTTCGATTACCTCGAGCTTTCTGACAGAAGACGGATTCAGACTGTCTTTCGCATTGACGTCTACAGGTACTGACTCTCCCTTCAGTCCACACAGCACCAGGTGCACGCTCTCCGATGTCCCAGCATTCTCTTGCGATCCTGTTTGAACCCAGATCATCCAGCGCCCCTTGGTTCTGATCGTCTTGTGCATGACTTGTGGGATATTGTCCAAGGCGTTTATCAGACCGGTGGATGGCTGGACCTCTGGAAATTGGAGAGAAAAAGTATGCATGCAAACAAAAGATTCTATGATGTTTAGCATCCAGTTAGCTGGGCGTGGAGGGGAGGAGGATCTACAAGATCCTCATACGGTGCCAGGAACCTTTATGCATGACAAAAACTACTTAACACAATCATCTTTTAGTCTATTGAAGCAAACATGGATTATCGACGTCTGTTCTATTCATATATGGTGTTCAACGTCTTATCAACAGTTAAGGTCATGGCTGGGTTAACGATTGAGTCCCATATTTCACCTGAATATCTGAACCCCACCCCCCACCCACCGAAAAAAATGAAGCCCGAGGGCCATACCACCATGCCAGGGATATCAGGATTCCGGTAAGCATGAAACCCATCATTGAATTTACCTACCCTTCCAGGGGCGTCGGAAGCATCATCATATTAGTCCGGCAAAGTTATTGGACCCCCACTCACCCACTCGAGTGTATGTTGTTACAACTCAGTTGAACCGTCTCGTTGAGACGGTTCAACTGAGTGGTAACAACATAAACTTATTATTAATAATAATAATTACATTCATTACGGTTTTTCTTATAATATGTATATGAATTCTAAATATTTCAATAAAAAAATCATATTTTTGTTACAATTATTGGTCCGGCAGTCGCCTGACCTGCCGGGCCTGTTCCGGCGTCCCTGCCTTCACATGCTCCCTGACCACGTCGACTGTTCTAGAATCAGAAGCTATAATGTTTTCTGCTAGTAGCACAGACAAAATGACACAACAAAAGGGGGCTATTAGTATTATCCTGACCATGTTAAATACATTGGTTTATCTGGGACTACGATGATCAAGACCTATTTTGTTATGGAAGGCATACACCTGTCGTATCTCCTGACAGGGAATCAAGAATCTGCACTGTTCGCCATTCCATCATTGAAGCACCCGTCATGCATAACAAGTGATATAGATCGTTGTTTGGATACAGGAGTGCTATTTGATCAGGAGCTACACTGTTCACAAATCCCATAAGCCCCATTTCTCCAGTAGCCGACACAAATAACACTGATTTTGACAGATAGTGGGTCATTATTCCATATATGCACAATCTGATCGGGCGCAAAACGCATAAGCCTTATTTCTTCCCGAGACAGGAAACTACAATGGCTGCCCATCTGACGACGTCACTGATCATCACGCATTTTTCTAGTCACAGCCGCAAATAAAACCGATTTGTCAGATAGCCGCCCATTACACCATACACAACACTGACCTGAGACAGGAAACTCCGACGTCTGCCCATCTGACGACGTCATCCAGTCGTGGCAGTAGAACAAGGTCTGAGACAGTGCCCTTGACCCCTCGGCGACCCTCACTTGCTGCAGGTACCACTTCTCGTCGTCGGAATCGGAAAACTTCACCTCGATCTTCTTCAACTTGCCAACGGAGACGGCTTCGCAGACATAGATATCCTCCTGACCCGGTTGCCATGGTAACCGGTTCTTGGACGTGGGTCCAGCGAGCTCCTGCATGCCGGTGTCACCATTCACACCAATCAGTTTGATGCTGATGGTTCCCTTGTCGACGCCAGCGTCCCGCTGACTTCCCGTCGTCACGGCAACCATGTAGCGCAGCACTGAAAAATTTATTTCTTGTGAATTGTTGGTTCACTGGTCGAGTATTTTATTCAGCAAAAAGGCCAAGTGCTGGCAGGATAACAGTAAAATTAATCATGTAGGAAAATATGTATGCTTTCTGCTTCTATAACTGCAGTGCTAAAATGTGGCCTGTCAGCATACAAAAAAACAAAAACTTATTAACCGAAACTACTAAGTGTTTAAGCCAATTTGTGAAGGTCAAAAGGTATAAACAACTAGAAAATTGTTTGTAAAACAAAATGCTACCGCTGTTGAGCATTCATGAATTCACTCATTTCAGAGTCGAAAAAGGGGCATAACTGCGGATGGATCAGTGGGACAGGGAATATTTTATGCTATGCACTCCTGCACATGATGGTTGGAATGTTTATCGAGTATGACGAGAATCGGCCAAAAACTGTAGAAGTAGTTCGTCGGATAAGGAAAAAATATATATTGCGAGTCGAAAAAATGGGCATAACTGCGGATGGAACGGTGGGACAGCAAAACTTTTTATGCTATGCACTCATGAATTTGATGGTTGTGATGTCTACCGAATATGAAGAGAATCGGGCAAAAACTGTAGAAGTAGTTTGCCGAACAAGGAAAAAAATATTTCCAGAGTCGAAAAAGTGGCATAACTCTGGATGTATCAGTGGGACAGCGTACATTTTTACTTTACACACTCCTGCACTTGATGGTAGGGCTGTATACCGAATATGAAGAGAATAATCGGCCAAAAACTGTAGAAGTAGTTCGCCGGACAAGGCAAATTGTCTACTGACAGACGGACGGACAGGGTAAACACTATATGCCACCGACAACTATCGTTGAGGTGGCATAAAAACTGCTTAAAAATGTGTTTAGGCGAAGTAGTGAAGGTAAAATGGTCATGGTCATATTCAAGGCGGCATGTATGTGTGGCATTTGTATGCATGCATAATATTATTTATATCAAATAAAGATAACTATATACCCCTTGACCTACTATGTTTACCGGGGATATAATCATTTGATTTCCGACTGACCTGGTAGATTGATTGCACCTTTCCTGACGAGCGGCATCTCACGGCAGATCTGTCCATTGTCACGGTCCACCGCCAACCAGCGGTCCAGGTAGAAGATGTGCTCATCACCCGTGTTACTGTCTTGTAGTTTCGCCTGGAAAATGAACTACCGTAATAACTACTTTCTGTTCCATGTTTTTCTTCTGAAAAACATTTGGATATTAAACACATTAACTCCAAACAAAGTACTTTTTCATTAACAACAAAAGTCACCCTCTTCAATTTGCCACCTGGCAAAAAGTTACAAAAAGGAGTCACGAGCCGGCTCATCTGGATCTACACTTAAGTAATTTTCAGATTTTTCAGAACAAAAACACCCCCTTTTCATAAATGGACTAGTCTGAAAATCATTTTGTGACGATTGGATTGGTTGCAAAATTAACAAAACAAAATCCATTGCAGATACTTAGGGGTGGAAGGGTTAAGAGGAAGACATAAAGTGTAACGTACATAGTCCACTCTCCAGTCCGGGTTAGAGCCCGAGTTATCGTGCTCCAGTCTGATCTTGGTCAGCTTACCGATATCGCCCGCATCAATCTGAAAGAAATGTAACAATTTTGCTTAACCCTTAAAACACTACAGACCGCTTTCCAACATTTTTAGATAGTGTAGATCCAGATCTATCTGCATTTGCTCTGAAACTTTTGTAAAACTTTTGACGTCAATTACATAAAATATCAGTTTCTGTATGAACTAGATGTGTAAATGTGTATATGAAGTTTCATATCATAATCTTAATTGGTAACAGAGATAAATTCTAGAAAGGTAACTGTTTTGTTTATTAGTCACAAATAATATTTGGATGATAATTTGAATTGAATTGAATTTGAAAAACTTTAATGTAAAACTTTAACAAAAAGTTTAAAGTCATTTGACCTTGGGCTCTTGGGCAGCATGGGTAGGGTATCATACAATGAAAATATGGATGGTGATCAATGTGTATATGAAGTTTCAAGATGATATCTCAAGCAGTCACAGAGATATAGCAATTTGAAAAACATTAACGTAAAAGTTGGACGGCGGACGGCGGACAAAGCTCTCACGGTACGGATATCACCCTCCAGTAATAGAGGTAGCTTGTCTGAGTGTTCGCTTGTCCCCTAAAAATCAGGAAGCTTGATTGACCGAGACTGAGCATAGCTCAGCCTCAACCAATCAAATATCCTGATTTTGAGCAAGAAAAACTGTTCTCAGTCTCAGCCAATCAAACATCCTGATTTCGAGAACAATTGATTTGATTTCGAGCATAACAAGAGCTGTAGGAGAACAGCATAGCTCGACTACGAGGGTTGTCGATGTACACATAGCTTGACAAAGAAGGTGGCTGCGGCCTGCATAAAAACCTTAACCAAGGTTGACTAAAAACATTAACCAAGGGATTATTGATGTACGTCACTAGGAGATAAAGTTTTCCAAGTATGGTTGCTGTAGGCCCAGGAGTATTCCATATAAAAGCTTTACTAAAAACCGTAACCAAGGGGAGATAACTAAGTAATCCAAGGATAAAAGTAGGTGAAGGTCAAATATAGGTCAGGGATTATTGATGTACATCATTAGGAGATGAAGTTGTCCAAGTATGGTTGATGTAGGCCCAGAAGTATTCCATATACAAGCTTGACTATAAACATTAACCAAGTAATTGAAGGTTAAATGTAGGTGAAGGTAACATAAAGGTCAGGGGTTATTGATGTACATCCCTATGAGAAAAGGTTATCCAAGTATGGTGTCTGTATGCACAATAGTATTCCATCTACAAGCTTGACTAAAAACCTTAACCAAGGTTGAGTAACTAGATGGCCGCGGCCTGCATGTCGCGCCTTGTGGCGAGGCATGGACACTAACAAAAAAGAAATAGAATAACGAAAAACTTTAACCAAAAAACTTAAGCAAAAACTTTAACCGGACACACGTACGTACGTAGTACATACGTACGTACGACAAAGTGCCGACTATATCGCGCTTTCCGCAAGCGGGCGCGAAAAAAACTTTAACCAAAAACTTCAAAGTAATTTGACCTTGACATTGGGCACAGGGGCCGCACGGGAGGGGTGTAGAATGAAAATATAGATGATGATAAACACCCATGTGAAGTTTCAAGGTAATGGGCAAAGCAGTTGCAGAGATATAGTATAACGAACAAATTTAACCAAAAAACTTAACCAAAAACTTTAACCAAAAAACTTAACCATAAACTTTTAACCAAAAAACTTAACCAAAAACTTCAAAGTAATTTGACCTTGACATTGGGCACAGGGACCGCACGGGAGGGGGGTAGAATGAAAATATAGATGATGATAAACACCCATGTGAAGTTTTCAAGGTAATAGGCAAAGCAGTTGCAGAGATATAGTATAACGAAAAACTTTAACCAAAAAACTTAACCAAAAACTTTAACCAAAAAACTTAACCAAAAACTTCAAAGTAATTTGACCTTGACATTGGGCACAGGGCCGCACGGGAGGGTTGTAGAATGAAAATATAGATGATGATAAACACCCATGTGAAGTTTCAAGGTAATGGGCAAAGCAGTTGCAGAGATATAGTATAACGAAAAACTTTAACCAAAAACTTTAACCAAAAAACTTAACCAAAAACTTTAACCAAAAAACTTAACCAAACAACTTAACCAAAAACTTTAACCGGACGTATGTACCAAGGGGAATTAAGTAAGTAATTTAAGGTTAAATGTAGGTCAAGGTCAAATATAGGTCCGGGGTTGTTGATGTACATCACTAGGAGATGAAGTTGTCCAAGTATGGTTGGTGTAGGGCCAGGAGTATTCCATATACAAGCTTGACTAAAAAGCTTACCCAAGGGGAAATAACTAAGTAATTCAAGGTTAAAAGTAGGTCAAGGTCAAATATAGGTCAGGGATTATTGATGTACATCACTAGGAGATGAAGTTGTCCAAGTATGGTTGGTGTAGGGCCATGAGTATTCTATCTACAAGCTTGACTAAAAACCTTAACCAAAGAGAATTAAGTAAGTAATTCAAGAGGAAATGTAGGTCAAGGTCAAATATAGATCAGGGGTTATTGATGTACATCACTATGACAAAAGGTTGTCCAAGTATGGTGTCTGTATGCACAATAGTATTCCATGTACAAGCTTGAGTAAAAAGCTTAACCAAGGTCGAGTAAAAACCTTAACCAAGGGGAATTAACTAAGTAATCAAGGTTAAATGTAGGTCAAGGTCAAATATAGGTCAGGGGTTGTTGATGTACATCACTAGGAGATGAAGTTGTCCAAGTATGGTTGGTGTAGGGCCAGGAGTATTCCATCTACAAGCTTGACTAAAAACGTTAACCAACCAAGGGGAATTAAGTAAGTAATTCAAGAGGAAATGTAGGTCAAGGTCAAATATAGTTCAGGGGTTGTTGATGTACATCACTAGGAGATGAAGTTGTCCAAGTATGGTGGGTGTAGGGCCAGTAGTATTCCATATAGAAGGTTGACTAAAAACCTTAACCAAAATGAATTAAGTAAGTAATTGAAGAGGAAATGTAGGTCAAGGTCAAATATAGATCAGGGGTTATTGATGTACATACCTATGAGAAAAGGTTGTCGAAGTATGGTGTCTGGATGCACAACAGTATTCAATGTACAAGCTTGAAAAAAAACTTAACCAAGGTTGACTAAAAACCTTAACCAAGGGGAATTAAGTAAGTAATTCAAGAGGAAATGTAGGTCAAGGTCAAATATAGATGAGGGGTTATTGATGTGCATCACTAGGAGATGAAGTTGTCCAAGTATGGTGGGTGTAGGGCCAGTAGTATTGCATATACAAGCTTGACTAAAAACCTTAACCAAGGTTGACTAAAAACCTTAACCCAGGGGAATTAACCAAGTAATTCAAGAGGAAATGTAGGTGAAGGTCAAATATAGATCAGGGGTTATTGATGTACATCACTAGGAGATGAAGTTGTCCAAGTATGGTGGGTAAGGCGTGACGGTGACGCCGACGCCGGGGTGACAACATAAGCTCTACTTATTCTTCGAATAGTCGAGCTAAAAAATGCTCTGATGGTTTTACAATCACAGGCCTCCCATACCATAAATTCAGTCTCCGAGTCCTGCTGAAACACGGTACTGACGTCACCCTGTAGTGTCAGCGGTAGTTTGTCCGAGTGATCGCTGGTACCGTACACGGTCATATAAGCTCGCGCTGATGTTGACGAGTTGTCCATATCGCTCGTCTTGATTCGCACCAAAAATCGGCCATCTGTGATATTACACAAATTTTACAAGCGCCATAGATACATACCAACGTTCAAGCCATACCATTTTTTCTGGAGGCATAGACAAAAGGCACGAATTATGCAGTTTTTGCCTCGGTGATTTTCTCGGGCATCCCTGTACCCCTAGGTAAGTGGTTTCATTCATCAGAAAAAGGGTAATTTTGTAAACTGTGCAGCTCCTGGTGAGATGGCTTGCAAATATTATAATAGTGGTATGTAGTGTTGAAAATGTTGATTCACAATTAGTGGACAGATAATATGTTGAATTTTGTGATTCTTTTTATGACATAAAGGCACACAAGACATGAACTAGTATCCACAGGAAATACAGGAGTTTCCCTATTTATGTGAGAATCTAACAACTAGTTTGTATAACAGTGCCATGAACAACCGATTTGTGGGTGTGACAGGAAAAATGACAGGGGTTTCATTGATGGAATGGCAAACATTGCAGATCCTGATCCGACTGTGCATATGCACAGTCTGAACTGGATCTACATTGGTCGCAGAACCCACAAGCCACATTTCTCCAGTCACAGTAACAAATGATTTCATATTCAACAGATAAAACTGAACAAGGCGATCGCCAGAGAGTGTCTCACCCTCTAAACAAGGGGATGCCGCAGAGGTGTCTCAAACACTCCCGCGGGGATCGCCAGAGAGTGTCTCACCCTCTAAACAAGGGGATCGCCAGAGAGTGTCTCACCCTCTAAACAAGCGGATCGCCAGAGAGTGTCTCACCCTCTAAACAAGGGGATCGCCAGAGAGTGTCTCACCCTCTAAACCCAGGGGATCCGAGCCAGAGAGTGTCTCACCCTCTAAACAAGGGGATCGCCAGAGAGTGTCTCACTCTCTAAACAAGGGGATCGCTAGAGAGTGTCTCACCCTCTAAACAAGGGGATCGCCACCACAAAAGTCAAGGTTACCAAGGTCAAGGTCACAATATGAGGAAGTCCAAATTTATTGATACGAATACCACTGTCAACAAGGTCAAGGTCGCCCAAATGACACTGGGTGGATAGCTATCAATGTGAGGAAGCTATTGGTCAAGCTTGGTAAAGATCCGACTAACGGATCAGGAGATTTTCAACATTTGGACGTACATCCAGAATTATTGACACAAGTCAAGGTGATGGTCAAGATCAACGGAATGACACAGGATGGATAGCTATCAATGTTCGGAAACTATTTATGAAGTTTGGTAATGATATGACTAACGGATCAGGAGATATTCAACATTTTGAAGTATGTCCAAAATTGTTGACACCAAGATGAAGGTTACCAAGGTGAAGGTCAGCCATACTACATTGATACATATCCACCAATGTGAATGTATGTACAAAATTATTGACACAAAAGGTTAAGGTCACCTGAATGACAGTGGGTGGATAGCCATCAATGTGATGAAATTTGGTAATGATCCGACTAACAAATCAAGAGATACCAAAATTTGGCTACGTTCCAAAATGTTGACGACGACGCAGACGACGACGTCGCCGGAATTGTGACCGCTATGTCTCACCTTCCACTATTGTGGGTGAGAAAAAAATGATCAGAAGATCGAAGATCAGAAGATCGAATAATAGCTTACTTGATTTCTTGTGTCCTTCTCGATGCGGATGTGGCTTCTTTGTGTCAATCACGTCTGAAACAAAAGTGAACCTGACATTATGTTTGTGAAACATGGATATAACCCCGTGGTATACTGGACTGTAACTGGAGAAACTTTTACAAACTTTTCGACTTAACGAAATGGCTAGTTGTTTCAGCAACATTTCGAAGGTGACAAACATCAAGATCGTGTTAATGGTGGAGCGAGGGTGTGACAAATGTTCGGGTGATTCAAGTGTCCAAGAAAAGAAGCAATCCATAATATTGAAGATATTACATGTTGGAGAAACTCTTAGACGTACCGTATTCTGCCGATTATAGGTCGCAAGAATGTATAAGACGCACCGCTATTTTCAGTCCAAAATCTGGGGGAAAATGTCTACATGAGATTATAAGACGCACCCAATTTTCCTAAAAAAAAAAAATTAAAAAATTAAAACTCGCCAAGTTGTTGTTGTTATTTATTCCCCCGACACCGTTTTTTTATTCGTACCTTCGTACCTTGGACGTTTTTGTCTGTATTTTCCCTATCATAGTTTGCTATGTCCGTAATTTGCCGACTCTATGTCCGTGATTCCCCGGTCCGTATTTCACCATTTTCTAGTATCTTCAATTACACTATGAACTCGGTAGTATACGCTTCACTATAACACGTACTCGGTTAGTACACGGTTGTGCATTGGTTCCCGATTTTTTTGCCTATTTGTATATCAAAATCGTGTTAAATGTGTAACAGACTATTGTCATAAATCGTGTTAATATATTTGCAATCATATTGCTGCCGAAAGTGGTATTACCGGGTATATTGTTAATTATTGATTGCGGTATGTATTTTCACTCTTCAACACCATTTACGGAAACTATTTTCGAAATCAATATCTGCGTATAATCCAGAGTGTTTTTTTAACCCGTTCCTTTCTGAATACACATTTACGGATATGAAATTTATTAAATATTTTATTTTTATTTTTGTTATTTCTCACTGAAAGTATATGTTGTAACCACTCATTTGAACCGTTTCGACGAAACGGTTTAAACGGTGGTCGCGGCATATACTTCTGATTGCATAGAAGGAAAATATTTAGGATTTTCCGCCAACATAAGCGTATCCTCAGCATGAAATGGGTTACTGATTGCCCCCATGATGCAAGGATGAAAGCCACACGTTTGCCACATCTGCGGCACACATCAAAAAGCGTGTTGACCAATCAGTGCAATTTCAAAACATAGCCTAAAGGTCACACAGTTTACAGCTCGTGCTGAATGATGACATAAGATAATAGCACCTGTTGACATGGTTGGGTGTTATCAATTTTTTTCCACAAAGCAACACACAACTTTCGCCTGCAGTATGTAATATTTCAAAATCAGTTGTATCTTCCGTAAATGACGCTGAAAGCAGCCTATAGCTATGACGAATTTGCATTGTCCGCTGACGTAATTATAATTTTTTAAATAGAGATTGGCGAACATTGTAAACCATGTGCAGACTACGCGAATCCACCGCCTGGTCTGGCCGCTAATGCAATAAGCCGGGATTTGTCAGAGATAAAGACCCAATTCACATAAACACGTTTGCCGTGTCATAAATAGAGTCTG
Source organism: Conchocele bisecta (assembly GCA_029237695.1). Taxonomy (NCBI): domain Eukaryota; kingdom Metazoa; phylum Mollusca; class Bivalvia; order Lucinida; family Thyasiridae; genus Conchocele; species Conchocele bisecta. The sequence continues at coordinate 107,128,455 of CM055268.1, forward strand.
GTTCTCGGTAGTATTGTTTCACTGGAACGCATTAGACAGGGTACCAGTTTAGTGACGAATACGAAACGGACGTCAGCAACCGCGTGTGTTGATATTTGATATGGCTTTGTGTTGTAAATCTTGACACGCGGTGTGTTTGATGTCGGCCAGCTGACTTAGGCTTGCCACTTTCATCAGCATCTTGTAAACACACAGTTCCGAAACTAATGATGGAGTTTTATAACTTTCGTGGAATTGCATTATGCATATTGGGATGGTAAGTTAATGGCGTCATGCAATATTTTTCACGGCAAAATGACACCGACCGATATGGGACCGGTAAATGTTTTCAAAAGATAATTAAAATGATAGAGGCAAGATAGACTAACATGCCATGTCTCTATATCATGTTTAACTTCTATTTTTCATTATCTGACTTTTTTCATTTATTTTTTTCTTTGCTATAGTGCTTTATAACGGTAGTGAAAGCCATAGTGCTATGTCTAGAGGCAAGATTGTGATTCGGCAGAGAAAATGTCGACCGGATCTGATCTTGGTATACACTGTTCGCCTTCGGTATAGAAAATGTGTGCCGAATGTGACACATGGCCGGAACGAGTAAGGCGCGAGTAAAGGCGCGAACTGTTTAGAATACGAAACCAATATTCCAATACCGGATTTTACCCCAAAGACTAACAACAACAACAAATATAGGAACGCATTTTATTTTTTTTATTTTTGGTCGTTTATGTCAATATTTCGGGTGGAAAAAAATGCTCATGTATCTACATGTATTTATAAGACGCAGGGGCTTTCTGGGATACAAATCTGAGTAAAAAAAATGCGTCTTATAATCGCAAGAATACGGTAAATGTACACGGATGTACGGAACCTCATGATTAACGCAATATGCCCCCCTTGCTATGGCATAGGGGGCATAATAAGGAGAGCTGATAATTGTTTTTTGGGTTGGGGGGTGGGGGGGGGGGGAGGGGCTGGGATTGGGTTGTTTAGACATCGGCCATATAAGTTTTTAGGTGTGACTATAAGGCCATAAAAAAGTAGTTTGGTTCTCAGATATCGCCGTGCCAGAAAAATCCCTGTCAATTTATTGTCATGAACAAATAAAACATATTGTAAATACACCGCATCGATCAAAAACACTATCCTGCAAAAATATGCTAAATTCAATCATGTCTGATGAAAATCTGGTGATTTGTCACGTCTGAAGAGGTTATAGTAGCTTTACTAAACATATATGTGAACAAAATGTTTAATTAACATGAAAATTGCACCTGGCGACTTGAAGAAGAAAAAAAAGAAACAATGATCTAAAAGATATAAAAATATCCGACCTCCCATGTCACATTCCGCAAACCCAATGTCCGAGAACCAAAGTATATTTTTTATGGCCTAAGTATTAGTATATTGACTGTAAGAATACTACATAAAAAAATCCAATTATCATGGAAATGTGTACCCACCAATCATACGAAGCGTCCTCTCTGTAACGCAGTCATCCTCATGGTCGTCGAGCCAGCGCCCACACGGGAACACATACTGTAGGTGGGGCCGGTCTCCGTCCTTCTCCGTGACGACCACCTTGTCCAGGAATATCCCCGCCCCATGGCCACGCCCGTCGTGGCTGATCTGGACTGACGTCAGCTCTTCTAACGTCACCACCTCTAACTCGAAGGTGTCAACCTGTGGTTTGTTTGTTTATTGGTGTTTAACGGCCTATCAACAGCTAAGGTCATGTAAGGCTGGGCAAACGGGTTCGATCCCATTTTAACCTGCTGCATTGGGGGGAAAATCCCAAAATCAAAACTGAATATTTACATCGAGAAAAAATATATTCAGCCCTGAAATTAGAATAACCTGACATGGTGCCAGGTCCATACAACACCAAGTCACTTGGCCCATTCCCCATACATTAGGATTACAAATAATCGTAATACTCACATATGGGGTATAACTGTCAAATACAAAATGCCAAAGACGTATGGGTCAACCTGTGGAAGAGTGATTACGTAGTTGATGGTTGGTTGGTTGGCGACTCGAAGGTGTCAACCTGCAGTGGATTGATTAATTAGTTGATTGGTTAATTCATTGAGCTGCTTGGTTGAGCTGTTTATATACGAAAAATAAAGCAATCCATGACAAAAGGGATTCTATGTAGCAGCATTTTGTAGGCGAGACCATCCGGACAATGTTGTGCGGGATGCGAGAGCTTGCAATCATCCATACCATGTACTGATAACAGCATCAATTGATATACATCATAATCTGCACATTGGTAATACTAGTAATATACTATGGTATGTAACTAGGAACATGCTCACTTCAGATATCCACAGCTATATGGATGACTTTTACTATTTCATCTTTCTTTTTATAATATAAAAGACAGATATTATCTAAGCTAGAAAATGTTTTGTTCATGTCACTATAAAATAATTTTTTGAAGCTCGACACTGTGCACTAGAATATTAAAAAATTCTATTCCAAATCAAGGTGACTATACCATCATTGCTTTGAATATTCTTGATTCATTGATTGAATGACATTTTACATCTTTTAAACAGGAAGTTCATACACAGATGAGAATACATATATATAGGGTGATTGATTGATTGATTGATTGATTGATTGATTGAATGAGGTTTAAAGTATGTTCAACTACAAGATCGTATGTGGCTGTGACTGGATAAATGGGGCTTATGAGTTTTGCGACAAGTGTAGATCCAGATCAGACTGTGCATCCGCACAGTCTGATCAGGATCTGCACTGTTTGCTATTCCATCTGTGAAACACCTGTCATGCTTCTAACAAGCAACATATACCACTATCAGTCTATAGCTGTGTGTGTGCTATTTGATCAGGAGCTACACTGGTCACAAATCACATAAGCCCTAATTCTCAAGACTCAGCCACATATACAGATGGGTACACACAAATATGTGGGGAACTTTGCAACTTCTGTACATAAATTAGAATATCCTTACAATCACAGTATCATGATCTGATGACAGGTGTCCTTACACCGCCAAATGTGTACATGTACCCCCACCCTCTCCTGATTCCAAGAACAAACCATTAAACAATTCTGAACTACTCATGCTTACAAAACGTTCTGAGCATGTTCTCCAAGTTTTCACTCTGAATCGGGAAGTTTGATTGGTAGACTGAGCACTGCTCAGCATTCACCAACCAATCTCACTGACAGAGTCTGTGCTCAGAAAGATCAATCAGCACGTGCTCAAAAACAATTAGAACTGTGAGGTAAAAAGAACTGTCGTTTTCAAAACAGAAATTAAACGCAAAACATGTAACATATTAACCCTTACACTGCCAAATTAAATGTTGTCGTCTGCCGTTTATTTTTTATTTTCGATTTTTCTCATGAAAAACATGCTTTGACAGCATTTTAGAATAATTTCCATTGGAAATGATTCTAAAGTGCTGTCAAACCATGTCTTTATTGAGATAGAAGGCAAAATATAAAGCATCAGCAGACGACAATTTTTGTGCTCGGCAGTCTAAGGGTTAAAACAAAATTAAACGATAAAATAGCAACAAATAACAAGGAAAAAACATATTTACCCCACATTTAAATTTCTCATCTCTGTGGGAATACAGCTATTGGCAAATCACATGTAAATTGAGTGAATGGGTTTGACCCTAAGAATGTGGGAAACGTAAATTGTCGTCTGCTGTAATTTTATAGTTTATCTTCTTTCTCAATAAAAACATGTTGTTAGAAATTATGGACACAAGTTCCTGTAACAATCAAAAAAATACTGAGAGTTTATGATACCTTGAAAAGAACAAATCAACAATAATCAACGTACCTGTGCACGACGGAATTTCATCCGATTGTTGGTGCACTTGTGCAGCAGTCGTTTACCACTGTCGCCGTGGCTACCATTGATGGTGATGTACATGTTGGCGTCGGTTCCCGCCGCCCAGTGGTCCCCGGTATATACCTGTACTTGGTACTGGTACACTAGAAAATGTATTGATTGATTGGTTGATTGATTGATTGGTGGGATTTTGGTGGGTGGTGGATGGATGGATGGATGTGGATGGATGGATGGATGGATGGATGGATGGATGGATGGATGGATGGATGGATGGATGGATGGATGGATGGATGGATGGATGGATGGATGATGGATGGATGGATGGATGGATGGATGGATGGATGGATGGTTGGTAAAAATTACATGCAAAAAGTGCAGATCCTGAGGTGGCCCATCTGGATCTACACTGTTTGCAAACACTGCTATAGAGGGCTGTAGTGTTAAAAGGTTTTTGATAATAAAAATTGGAAGAAATCTGATTGATTGACCAATTGACTTTGATTGATCTGCCGTTGATGGCAACATAGACGTGGTAATAGGTGACAGCTGACCAGAGAATTCAACATAATTTACAGAAAATTTTACTTTTTTTTCTCAAAAACAATATGAGCCAAAATGGAATCGGTGCCCAAATATCCATCAGCAAATTAAAATTATATATGCCGCAAGTATAATATACACGGAACAAATAAATATAGTACACATACAGTCTACACTCGTCCAAAGGACTGAGGAAAATACATTGAGTTAATGATTTGATGTATTGGTGTTCCACAGCTATCAACACAGCCAAGGTAATTTAAGGCCGGGTTGAGTTAATGAAAATTTGAGTTAACAAGTTATTTTTAGAAAAACATGTACTTGGGACCATTAATTTGACTAAGTTTGAGGTAACACGTGAAGACTGTATTTCTTATTGTTACACGTGGTGAAAGAATAATAAACAAATCCCCCCCACCCCCACCCCATTCTGACCACTGCACTTTACCATTGAGAGTGGGCTGGTTGGTGCGAGTAACGGGAAACTCGCGGACCATATCTCCATCGTCCATATCGCGGGACAGCCAGCGATTGTAGCTGAACACGTACTCCTCCCCCGTGTCGTCGTCAATCATCTTCACCTACCACATAGAGAATATCAGGCTAGTGTCTTTGGATATCAAGTATATCAGGCGATGCTAGGAAACGCGTAGGAACTACTGTTTCTGAGCTGAGATTGATAAATCTGATATCAAGAGACTCCAGCATAGTATTTTATTTATCAGGTAGTGTTTTGTGCGAGAGAATGGGCAAAAAACAAGGTTTTCGTTAAAAAGGATGTGAACTTGATTACATTGTTTCATTGCACTGACAAAATTCGGTAATGTCATATAGGTCAAAAAGATTACTATGCCCAGACTGCCAAAGGTGATACATGTAATATACGCCTTATTAGGTATGGTTAATTTATCATCTTCACAGACAATGCACAATCACTCAATGGTGGCATGTTTCCGTGATACATGTAATAGCCAACACAAGTTCCGGATATCACAATACAATGTATATGTGTGTCGAGGCATGGTCATAGCAAGTAAAATACAAATTTCATTTGACCTAGGGCATAGTTGGGCTATAGAATGCAAATATGTATAATGGTAAAGAAAGATGTGATGTTTCAACCCTCAGAATTCCTACTTTTATATTGAAAGACCCCAGCCAGGTATTATACGGTATTTTACCGTAGCAGGGACTGAACTTACTTCGCCAAGGTGCCATCCTTCCCACTTGTCACTGTCCTCACGCACAATCCTGATCTTGTATAGCGCTCCCAGGTCGCCCACCGAGATCTGTGCGCAGATTGAATCCAGTTTAATTGATTGATTGGTGTTTTCATGTCAGTTCTCCAACAATATCATATACATACGGAATGCACCTGTACCATATGTCCCCATCTATTGTTGCATGTCATCAAAATTCATCAATCAAATTTATTATAGGAATGAATGGCCTTTTTGTGGAATTTATCGGAGTATAAACTTGGAAAAGTCGCGGGAATACTGGACGAATGCCATAAGGCCTCGTCCAGTATTCCCGCGACTTTTACAAGTTTATATCCCCGATAATTCCACAAAAAGGCCATTCATTCCTTATAATTCCAGCATTTGAAATAAATTCATCAAGAAAATGTGTTTATTTTCCGTTTTCTGAAGAATTATTTTAACTGCGCCTCACGGTTACGGAAAGTAGTTCGGTGTGGGAGTTTACTGGGATATAAATTTTGGACAGAGACTTGCTACGGGCCAATCAAATGTTAGGGAATCGTGTAAATATTTTTGTGCTGGAATTATTGTCAAATATGTGTCTGCCTTAAAAAAAGGTTGAGTTTGCAACCTATGTGGTCCCAGATCAGCATGCACATTTGCACAGTCTGGGCCTACACTGTTTATATTGTGTGGGGAAACATTCCTGATACATTAAATGACCAGAACACCGCCAATGGCATGTATCAGTAGCCTATTTCATCAACATTGCAAAGTATACTTTTCTAGCAAAGTATACTTTGAGGGAGTGATCATTTTATTTCATATAGAACTAACGACTGAATATATTTGATGATTACAAGTATGCAGAATTATTATACTGAATTTATTACATTATCACAGCCAAAATGGCTGTGATAATGTAATAAATTCAGTATAATAACAAGAAACGAGGCAAAGCCACGAAGGCCAGGTTTTTTCCAAGCATAGACACTTGGATAACATAATTATACCCACTTTTTGTAGACAAGATGGCCGTGGCCTGCATGTCGTGCCTTGGGGCGAGACATGGACACTAAACAAGAGGGCCATGATGGCCCTAATTCGCTCACCTGACTCCATGAACACCAGAGGAGAATGTGACATTGAGTTCATGTGTTTTAAAAAAATTGTGCTATTTTTAGATGGCGGTCATCTTGGATTAAGCGATGACTCTCATTTTACAAAATCAGAAAATGCTTCACCCAGCATCGGCCATGTGGTTCCTGAGAAAAAGACGTTAAAAATCTTGAATAAATGGACCTTTTGGTGGCCATCATGGATGACATAATCATCCGATTCCGACAAATATTGCACCAGAGTGATCGCCTCATTGATACCTTCAATTTGATATATGCCATGACCATATTCAGTCAAAAACAAAGTTTGACCCCAATTTGACCCCACGGGCCACGCCCATTTTTGACCCCGGGGTCACCATTTTAACAACTTTGAAAGAGCATTGTACATCGATCATTCCTACCATGTTTCGTCGAAATCCGGCTAGCGGTTCATGAGAAGAAGATTTTTTAAGAATTTATGCTATTTTTAGACGGCGGCCATCTTGGATTAGCGATGACCTCCATTTTAACAAATCTGACAAGGCTTCACACATGGACCATAACTTTTAAGTTTGGCTACCATGGGCCAAGCGGTTCATGTGAAGAAGAATTTTGAAATCTCTAATAAAAGAACGACCTTTTGACCTTTCGGCGGCCATCTTGGATAACATAACAATCCGATTTCGACAGAAAATGCACCAGAGTGATCGCCTCATTGATACCTTCAATTTGATATATGAAATGACCATATTCAGTCAAAAATAAAATTTGACCCCAATTTGACCCCACGAACACGCCCATTTTTGACCCCAGGGTCACCATTTTAACAACTTTGAAAGAGCAATGTACATCGATCATTCCTACCAAGTTTTGTCGAAATCCGGTTGGCGGTTCTTGAGAAGAAGATTTTTTAAGAATTTGTGCTATTTTTAGACGGCGGCCATCTTGGATTACGTAATGACGTCATTTTAACAATTTTGTAATCCCCCTACCTAAGGACCATGACCATGAAGTTTGGTGACTATAGACCCAATGGTTACCGAGGAGAAGACGTTTGAAAATGTTCACGGACGACGGACGACGGACGACGGACGACGGACACATTGCGGTAACAATAGCTCACATGAGCTTCGCTCAGGTGAGCTAAAAATAGATATAGTAGATGGAAAAACTTTAACGAAAAAACTTTAACCGGACACACGGACGTACGGACGGACGTATGCCAAAATGCCGACGATATCGCGCTTTCTGCAAGCGGGTGCGACAATGATGATAAACACCCATGTGAAGTATGAAGGTAATGGGTGAAGCAGTTGCAGAGATATAGTACACAAAAAAACTTTAACAAAAAAATTCAAAGTAATTTGACCTTGACATTGGGCACAGGGGCCGCACGGTTGGGGGGTAGAACGAAAATATGGATGATGATAAACACCCATGTGAAGTTTCAAGGTAATGGGCGAAGCAGTTGCACAGATATAGTATAACAAAAAAACTTTAACCAAAAACATTAACCAGACGTACGTTAAAAAGTTAACGTTGAAAATGGCTAAGTCAATTACGTAGAAATAATAGGTGAAGGTAAACAAATGGTCACATGTTGGATAGTTGTATGTGGTAGGCACCCCTTGGTTATGAAGCTGTGAAAGTTTGGTGGTCCTAGGTGGTACAGTACCAAAGAAATGGACTTAAACACGAAAACTTAACATTGTAAACGCGAAAACTTAACATTCAAAATGGCTAAGTCGACTGCGCGGAAAAAATGGGTCAAGTTAAAAAAAAAGTAACATGTTGGATAGTAATATGTGGTGGGCACCCCTTGATTATGAAGCTGTGAAAGTTTGGTGGTCCTAGGTGGTACAGTAACAAAGAAATGGACTCAAACACGAAAACTTAACATTGTAAACGCGAAAACTTAACATTGAAAATGGCTAAGTCGACTGCGCGGAAAAAATGGGTCAAGTTAAAAAAAAAAGAAAAAAATAACATGTTGGATAGTAATATGTGGTGGGCACCCCTTGATTATGAAGCTGTGAAAGTTTGGTGGTCCTAGGTGGTACAGTAACAAAGAAATGGACTCAAACACGAAAACTTAACATTGTAAACGCGAAAACTGAACATTGAAAATGGCTAAGTCGACTGCGCAGAAAAAATGGGTCAAGTTAAAAAAAGAGTAACATGTTGGATAGTAATATGTGGTGGGCACCCCTTGATTATGAAGCTGTGAAAGTTTGGTGGTCCTAGGTGGTACAGTAAGAAAGAAATGGACTCAAACACGAAAACTTAACATTGATTGTGGACGCCACCAGCCGCCCGCCCGCCCGCCCGCCCGCCCGGCTTTCGCCAATCCAATAGCCTGGATTTTTTTCTTCAAAAAACCTGGCTAATAATTCTGCATAGTTTTAATCATCAAATATATGCAATCGTTAGTTCTGCATGAAATAATGCATTTCGGAAAAATCAATGATTGCTCCCTCAAAGTATCCTTTGCTAGGAAAGTATACTTTGCAATTTTGATGAAATCGGCTACTGGTGACATTTTTCCACCTTAAAATATAACAAGAAACGAGACAAAGCCACGAAGGCCAGGTTTTTTCCAAGCATAGACACTTGGATAACATAATTATACCCACTTTTTGTAGACTAGATGGCTGTGGCCTGCATGTCGCGCCTTGGGGCGAGGCATGGACACTAAAAAAATAGATATAGTAGACGGAAAAACTTTAACGAAAAAACTTTAACCGGACACACGGACGTACGGACGGAAGGACGGACGTATGCCAAAATGCCGATGATATCGTGCTTTCCGCAAGCGGGTGCGACAATGATGATAAACACCCATGTGAAGTATCAAGGTAATGGGTGAAGCAGTTGCACAGATACAGTACACAAAAAAACTTTAACAAAAAAAATCAAAGTAATTTGACCTTGACATTGGGCACAGGGGCCGCACGGTTGGGGGTTAGAATGAAAATATGGATGATGATAAACACCCATGTGAAGTTTGAAGGTAATGGGTGAAGCAGTTGCAGAGATATAGTATAACAAAAAAGTTTTAACCAAAAAACTTTAAGCAGACGTACGTTAAAAAGTTAACGTTGAAAATGGCTAAGTCAATTACGTACAAAAAATGGGTCAAGTTAAAAAAAAAGCAACATGTTGGATAGTTGTATGTGGTGGGCACCCCTTGATTATGAAGCTGTGAAAGTTTGGTGGTCCTAGGTGGTACAGTACCAAAGAAATGGACTTAAACACGAAAACTTAACATTGTAAACGCGAAAACTTAACATTGAAAATGGCTTAGTCGACTGCGCGGAAAAAATGGGTGAAGTTAAAAAAAAGTAACATGTTGGATAGTGATATGTGGTGGGCACCCCTTGATTATGAAGCTGTGAAAGTTTGGTGGTCCTAGGTGGTACAGTAATAAAAGAAATGGACTCAAACACGAAAACTTAACATTGATTGTGGACGCCGCCGGCCCGCCCGGCTTTCGCCAATCCAATAGCCTGGATTTTTAAAAAAAGAACCTGGCTAAAAATTAATAAATGAATCCTAAAATTGAAAATTTCTCCCTCAAAGTATACTTTGCTAGGAAAATATACTTTGCAATGTTGGTGAAATAGTCTACTGGTCTGCCGTGGTGACTGGGTCATGAACATGCACATGAAGTTTCAAGCCAAACGTTGATACGTAACAAGGCTATAGGAGAATAGAGAAACACCCATGCATCTTGACCTTGGGAATGGGGGTGGGAAAATATGGAAGATAACAAACATGCACATGAAGTTTCAAGCAAATCACTCATACGTTGAAGAAGTCATAGCTGAATGAATCTACTGAACAATAAATTTAAAATCAATTGAATTGTACATTTTCAAAGTTATTTGATCTTGACCTTAGGTAGAGAGGGAACATGGGTGGGGTGGGGAATGAAAGTATGGATGATGATAAACATGCACATGAAATGTCAAGTCAATCGGTCATACGGTATAGCAGAATGGAAAATATGACGGACAGACGGAAGAATGAAGACTTAAGCATCCCTATATCCAATTTTCGCTATGTGATTGGATAAAAATTATGAACACATATAGACTGCTCTTAGAACAATTTTCATGTCATTTTTGATGTTGGAATTGGCGGAATTTTGCAATTTAAGTGTCCTTGATAGTTGTTCTAAGAGAAGTTACTCGTGATTTTCCAAGTTTGGTTACCTATTTATAAGTCTGGCCTGTATACCTCTCTATTGGTTGTAACAGGCCACATATACTCACTTGAAATTCATCAATATTTCCTGGTTCAAATGCGTTGTCAGTGTCTGAGGTTGAGCCGAGTTTCACCTCCTCCGACTTGCTGTCTTCGCCGTAGACCACAATGTATGCGTTGCCGCCATTGGCTGGCTTCGAATCCTTGTTGGTGATCACCCAGATCTTGTACACACCATCTGCCATGGTTACAGTTTCCATATGAGTGAAACAAGGTTATACCCTTTCAACACTACAGCCCTCTATAGCAGTGTTTGAAAACATTCAGGGGTGGGAACAGTTCTAAATGCCAAATCCAGAAAATGGCTATACAAACAAATAAAAAGTAAAAAAGTGTGCTTCCCATGTTGAAAGATTAGTATTTTTCTGCAATTTTAGGAATTTTCAGGAACCTCAAATCCTGATTTCAGGATATATCTTGAAAATTGCCACACCTGAACAGTGTAGATCCAGATGAGCCGGCTCGTAACGAGCCGTCTCATCAGGATCTGCACTTTTTGCAAGTAATTTTCATATTTTTTTAAAGAAAAAAACCCAGACTTTTCAGAAATGGACTAGTCTGAAAATCATTTGTGACCATTTGTGGCGGGCGGGCAGGCAGGCAGGCAGGCAGGCAGGCAGGCAGGCAAGCAGGGTGGAGACTGTATGTACTCCAATTTAAAAAAAAATAAAAATTAATGTCATTGTTTTTGTTTTTTTCATACAAAAATTACCATAACAACAGTAAAGCGCCGAAAGGGCACAACATGTTTTTATCTCATGTGCACCCATTAATAAAATGAAATGCCAAAATATATGAATTTGATGATAAAAGCTAGATTAACTAATGTAACAAGTAAATTCTTATAAATAGCCGATATTCCGAAGCCTCGGAATATGAATGTTGAACTTGTTTAAATTTTATAAATAATATATTCCACAATCTAATTACGTATCTCTTGCCACATATGCAGAATAACACTTTCAATTTCATGACTAACTGCATTATCTCATTACCAGTATTTGCTGTTACTGGCACACCTACAGTTTCGCATGTTTGTGCCTGATGTGGTGAACATTGACGATAATTGCCAATTTATTGTAATATAAAGACACATTCTTTACAACAGTGTATTTGGCGAATTGTGCAGTGGGAACGAGAGCAGACTGTATATTAATTTGTAACATTATAGCCTGGTCTATCATGTACTACCGAGTGCATAATAATATTTTGACAACACTTCTTGCTGTAAACTGGTAAAAGCCCGTTTGCACTAGCGAGAACAATGAATTTGGTATATTTATAACGGGCTTCCATGAGATGGGTAGTCAGTGTACAAAGTGTTCACTATACACTCAATTTGGCTGGTTAGAAGGTTGGACCCCACACTGGTGGTGCCATTTGATAGTCTGGGACGGGTGCCAACACATGACTCTGAGATTTAGGCTAATTTCTAACAAATCCACTATACAATCAAATGCATGCCAATAAAGTATGATTCCAAAACTACATTGTTGAGAGGTTCCAGGGACCATTAATGTTTATTGCTGTTTAACGGCCTATCAACAGCTAAGGTCATGTAAGGCCGGGCAAACGGGTTCAATCCCATTTTAACCTGCTGCATTGGGGTGAAATCCCAAAATCAGAACGGAATATTTACATTTATTACATTTAAAAAATATATTCAGCCCTGAAATTAGAACAACCCGACCTGGTGCCAAGTCCATACCACACCCAAGTCACTTGGCCCCTTCCCCTAAAATAGGATTACGAATAATCGTAATACTCACATAAGGGGTATAACCAGATTCAACTGTCACAGACACAATTGCAAAGACGTATGTGAGGGCCAAACCAGGTCTCCAGTCGGAATTCCGGTAAGGATGAACCCTGATCGTTAAATTACCCATCGCATACTCCCACCTGCCATCCACAGGTGATCAGAAGAACATTACAAATTTAATGAACGGAGAATGATGGACAGAACAAAAGATCAGACGACTTGATTTGATAGTAGTATACATATCGAAAAACTCACTGTGTGGCAAATTACAAAAAACATCAAGAAAAATAAAATAAACTAGAAATGTGGCCTGTCGGCACATGAATGCCCCCGCTGGCAGCCAAAGAAAACGAGGCATATTTGATTATAAGCCATTTACCCGAGCGTTAAGGTTTCAAACGCACCAAGTCTGTGACCTTGACCCTGGGCTTAGCGGGGGCGGGACGAATGTGGATTTGTCACAGGGCGGTAGAGGACCATTGGAGCAATGCGTGTGTGAAATGTGAAGCAGATCCGAGCAAGGAAACAGAAATTATAAGCCATTTACCCAGCGTTAAGGTTTCGAAAGCACCAAGTCTGTGACCTTGACCCTGGGCTTAGCGGGGGCGGGATGAATGTGGATTTATCACAGGGCAGGTAGAGGAACCCGATGGGAGCAAATGCTGTGTGTGAAATGTGAAGCAGATCCGAGCAAGGCAAACAAATGCGATGTGTGAAATTGTGAGCAGATCCGAGCAAGGAAACCAGAAATTATAAGCATTTACCCAGAAACGTTAAGTTTCGAAAGCACCAAGTCTGTGACCTTGACCCTGGGCTTAGCGGGGGTTGGGCGGGGACGAATGTGGATTTTTGTCACAGGGCGGGTAGAGGACCATTGGGAGCAAATGAAGTGTGTGAAATGTTGAAGCAACGAAAATGCGAGCCAGGAACTCGATTATAAGCATTTATTCCAAGCGTTAAAGGTTTCGACCGCACCAAGTCCTTTGTGACCTGCCCTTCCTGGGCTTAGCGGGGGGCGGGACAAATGTGGATTTGTTCACCCAGCGTTAAGGTAGGGAAACATTGGCATTGGCGTGTGGTGAAATGCCTTGGAGCAAGAAATGAGCAAAAACCAGAAATTATAAGCCAATTTTAACCCAGCGTTTAAGGTTTTGAAAGCACCAAGTCGTGACCTTGGACCCTGGGCTTAGCTGGGGGCAGGAAGAATGGATTTGTCACAGGGCGGTAGAGGACCATTGGAGCAATGCGTGGTGAAATGTGAAGCAGATCCGAGCAAGGAAACAGAAATTATAAGCCATTTACCCAGCGTTAAGGTTTTCGAAAGCACCAAGTCTGTTGACCTTGACCCCTGGGCTTAGCGGGGGCGGGACGAAGTGGATTTGTCACAGGGCGGTAGAGGACCATTGGAGATGCGTGTGTGAAATGTGAAGCTGACGAGCAATAAACGAAATTATAAGCCATTTACCCAGCGTTAAATTTAAGGTTTCAAGCACAAAGACTGTTGACCTTGACTGGGGCTTAGCGGGGGCGGGATGAATGGTAGTGAAATTTGTCACCGCGGTTAGACCCATTGGAAAGCTCATTGTGGGTTGGGGAGTGTGTTTGTGGGGACCAATTTGTGCAGCAGATCCGAGCAAGGAAACCAAAATTATAAGCTTTACCCAGCGTTAAGGTTTCGAAGCACAAGTCTGTGACCCTTGACCCTGGGCTTAGCGGGGGAGGGCGGGACAAAAATGTGGATTGTCACAGGGGGTTTTAGGAAGGACCATTGGAGCAATGCGTGTGTGAAATGTGAAGCAGATCCGAGCAAGGAAACAGAAATTATAAGCCATTTACCCGCGTTTTAAGGTTTTCGAAAAAGCACCAAGTTTCTGTGACCTTGACCTGGGCTTAGCGGGGCGGGACAATGTGGATTTGTAACAGGTGTAGAAGGAAAACCACCTAGGGAGAAAGAAATTGCGTTTTTTTTGTGTGATTGTGGGACGCAGATCGAGGCAGGGAAACCAGAAATAAAATAAGCCATTTACCCAAGCGGTTAAAGGTTTCGAGGAAAGCACCAAGCTGGACCTTGACCCTGGGCTTAGCGGGGGCGGGGGACGAAATTGGATTTGTCATAGGGCGGTAGAGGGACCATTGGAGCTAATGCTGTGTGTGAAAATGTGAAGCAGAATCCGAGCAAGGAAACAGAAATTATAAGCCATTACCCCAAGCGTTAAGGTTTCGAAAAAGCACCAAGTCTGTGACCTTGAACCTGGCTTAGCGGGGGGGCGGGAATGTTGGTTTGTCACGGGGGGTAGAGGACCCATTGGAGCATGCGATGTGTGTAATGTGAAAGCAGAATCGAGCAAGGTTCAGATTATAAGCCATTTACCCAGCGTTAAGGTTTCGAAAGCAAGTCGTGCCTTGACCCTGCTTAGCCGGGGTGGGGACAATGAAATGTCAACAGGGCGGTTAGGGACCATTGGAGGCCAATGCCGTGTGTGATTTGCGAATCCGGACAAGAAACAGAAATTATAAGCCATTTACCCAGCGTTAAGGTTTCGAAAGCACCAAAGTCTGTGACCATTGACCCTGGGCTTAGGCGGGGGAGCGGGACGAAATGTGGATTTGTCCAACAGGGAGGTAGTCGGACCATTGGAAGGCAATGGTGTGTGAAATGTGAAGCCAGATTCCGGAGAAGGAAACAAGAAATTATAAGCCATTTACACAGCGTTAAGGTTTCGAAAGCACCATCTGGAAACCTTGACCTGGGCGTAAAGAGGGGGCGGGACGAATGTGGATTGTCACAGGGCGGTAGAGGACCAATTGGAGCAATGGTGTGTGGAATGTGAAGCAGAATCGAGCAAGGAAATGAAATTATAAGCCATTTACCAGCGTTAAGGTTTCGAAAGCACCCAAGTATGTATCCTTGGACCCTGGGCTTAGCGGGGGCGGGACGAATGTGGATTTGGTCAAGGGCGGTAGAGGACCTTGGAGCAAATGCGTGTGTGAATGTGACAGAGATCCGTGCATGGTGAAACAGAAATTATAAAACCATTTAACCCAGAGTTAAGGTTTCGAAGCACCAAGTCTGTGTCTTGACCATGGGCTTAGCGGGGGCGGACAAATGTGGATTTTGTTAACAGGGCGGTAGAGGACCATTGGAGCAATGCGTGTGGTTGAAATTGTGAATCAGATCCGAGCAAGGAAACAGATAATTAATAAGCCATTTACCAGCAATAAGGTTTCGTAAGCACCAAGTCTGTGACCTTGACCGGGCTTAGCGGGGGCGGGACGAATGTGGATTAAGTCACGGGGCGGTAGAGGACCATTGGAGCAATGCAGTGTGTGAAATGTGAAGCAGATCCGAGCAAGGAAACAGAAAATTATAGCCATTACCCAGCGTTAAGGTTTCGAAAGCAACAAGACTGAGACCTTGTACCTGGGATTAGCGGGGGCGGGACGATTGTGGATTTGTCACAGGGCGGTAGAGGACCATTGGAGCAATGCGTGTGTGAAATGTGAAGCAGATCCGAGCAAGGAAAACAGAATTATAAGCCATTTACCCAGCGTTAAGGTTTCGAAGCACCAAGTCTGTGGACCCTTGACCCTGGGCTTACGCGGGGAGGCGGGACGAATGTGGATTTGTCACGGGCGGTAGGGACCATTGGAGCAATTGCGTGTGTGAAATGTGAAGCAGATCCGAGAAAGGAAACAGAAATTATAGCCATTTTACCAGCGTTAGGTTTCGAAAGCACCAAAGTCTGTGACCTGACCCTGGGCTTAGCGGGGCGGGGACGGAATGTGGATTTGTCACAGGGCGGTAGAGGGACCATTTGGAGCAATGCGTGTGTGAATGTGAATCTGATCCGAGCAAGGGGAAACAATATTTATAAGCCATTTACCCAGCGTTAAGGTTTCGAAAGCACCAAGTCTGTGACCTTGACCCTGGGCTTAGCGGGGGTCGGGGACGAATGTTGGATTTGTCACAGGGGCGGTAGAGGACATTTGGAGAATTCGTGTGTGAAATGTGAAAGCAGATCGAGCAAAGGAAACAGAAATTTTAAGCATTTACCAGCGTTAAGGTTTCGAAAGCACAAGTCTGTGACCTTGAACCCTGGGCTTAGCGGGGGCGGGACGAATGGGATTTGTCCACGGGCGGTAGAGGGACCATGGAGCAATGCGTGTGTGAAATGTGAAAGCAGATCCGAGCAAGGGAAACTGAATTTATAAGCCTTCTTTACCAGCGTTAAGGTTTCGAACGCACCAAGTCTGTGAACTTGACCCTGGGCTTAGCGGGGGCGGGACAAATTGTGGATTTGTCCACAGGCGGTATGAGGACCATTGGAGCAATGCGTGTGTGAAATGTGAATCAGATCCGAGCAAGGAAACAGAAATTATAAGCCATTACCCAGCGTAAGGTTTTTGAAAGCACCAAGTCTGTGACCTTGACCCTGGGCTTAGCGGGGAAGGACGAATGTGGATTTGGCACAGGGGTTGAGGACATTGGTGCAAGCGTGTGTGAAAATGTGAAGGCAGATCGAGCAGGAAACAGTAATTATAATCCATTTACAGCATTAAGGTTTCGATAAAGCACCAAGTTGAGCCTTGACCATGGGCTTAGCGGGGGCGGGTCGAATGTGGATTTGTCACAGGGCGGTAGAGGACCATTGGAGCAATACTGTGTGTGAAATGTGAAGGCAGTCGAGCAAGGAAACAGAAATTTTCCTTTGTTGGAAACCTTGACCCTTGGGCCTTAGCGGGGCGGGACGAAATGTGGATTTGTCACAGGGCGGGTTAAGAGGACATTGGCGCAATGCGTGTGTTGAATGTGAAGCAGATTCCGAAGCAAAGGAAACCAGACCATATAAGCATACCACAAGCGTAAATGTTCGAGCAACCAAGGAAAACCTTTGTTGGAAACCCTGACCCTTGGGCCTTAGCGGGGGGCGGGACGAATGTGGATTTGCACAGGGGCGGGTAGGAGGACCATTGGAGCAATGCGGTGTGTGAAATGTGAAGCAGATCCGAGCAAAAGGGAAACAGGAAAAATATTTAAGCCAATTACCCAGCGTTAAGTTTCGAGCACAGGTCCTTGTGACCTGACTTGGGCCTTTCCCTTAAGGCGGGGCGGGAACGGAATGTGGGATTTGTCAAGGGGCGGGTGGGGTTAGAGGGACCATTGGGAGCAAGCGTGTGTGAAATGTGGAAATCGGATCCGAGCAAAGGAAACAGAAATTATAAAGCCTTTACCCACAAGGGTTTTAAAGTTTCGAAAGCCACCAAGTCTGTTGGAAAACTTGACTTGGGCTTTTGCGGGGGCGGCCGAATTGTGGATTGTTTCACCAAGGGGGTAGGGAGGACTTGGAGCAATGCCAGGTGTGTGAAAATGTGGAATCAGATCCGAGCAAATGGAAACAGAATTATAAGCCCATTTACAGCGGTTTTAAGGTTTTGAAAGCACCAAAGGGTCTGTGACCTTGACCCTTGGGCTTAGGGGGGCCGGGGGCAAGGACGGGAATTGGTGGAATTGTCACCATTCCAGGGCGGTTAAGGGTTTAAAGAGGCCATTGGAGGGCATGGTGGTTTGTGGGAAAATGTGAAGGCCAGGATGCCGAAGCAATGGAAAACAAGGAAATTATAAGCTTTACCCAGCGTTAAGGTTTCGAAAAGCACCAAGTCTGTGACCTTGAACCCTGGGTTGCGGCGGGGGGACGAATTTTTTGTATTTGGATTTCCTTCAACAAAGGGCGTAAGGAAGGAAACAATTGGAGCAATTTGGTGAGTGGGAACTGAAAATTTGTGGGAGCAGGATCCGAAAGCAGAAAACCGAAATTAAATTAAGCCATTTTACCCAGCGTTTTAAGGTTTCGAAAGCACCAATTCTGTGAACTTGGACCCTGGGCTTAGGCGGGGGCGGGAACGAATGTGGATTTGGGGGGTCATAGGTTGGGCAGGTAAAGAAGGACCAATTGGAGCAAATTGTTTGCGTGTTGGTGAATTGTGGGAAGCAGAATCCGGGAGCAAGGAAACAAGAAATTAATAAGCCTTTACCCAGCGTTAAGGTTTCGAAAGCACCAAGACTGTGACCTTGACCCTGGGCTTAGCGGGGGCGGGGTTTAAGGTTTCGGTACGTACGTACGTACGTACGTACGTACGTACGGACGCCGGTAACACTATATGCCCCCCTCACCATTCGGTGGCGGGGGCATAAAAAATACTTACTTGAAACTTTGGGTGGCTCAGAGGAACTACCCGCTTCTGAAACAAGAAAGAAATACTTTGGCTTTAAAATTAAATTTATTAAACATATTTCCTTATTTCTCGAATGTATATGTTGTGACAAACATTTGAACCATCTCAATAAGGTGGTTGAAATGGTGGTCACAACACATACTTTCAAGGAAGAAGTAAGAGTAAGAGACACAAATTGGCTTCAATGCTCACGTTGACACAGATAAACACCTCATTTTGGTGGGCTTCGTATCTTAAACTTTTCAAGTATACTCCGAGGGAGACATTTTCAATTTAAGAATAAATTTATTAATTTTTATTATACTGAATTTATTACATTATCACAGCCATTTTGGCTGGCATTTTGGCTGTGATAATGTAACAAATTCAGTATAATAATTCTGCATACTTTTAATCATCAAATATATGCAGTCGTTAGTTCAATATGAAATAATGTATTTCGGGAAAAATAAATGATTAATCCCTCAAAGCATACTTTGGTGAAATAGGCTACTGGTGCTAGGGGCTTACCACACCAGAGTCACTTAGCCACTTAGTCACTTAGTCACTTAGTCACTTAGTACTAATTTTACTACTTTTACAAATTATTGGTATAACTGGCTTCAACTTTCAAGTAACAAAGGAGCCAAAAATGTATCCGATGGCCAAGCCAGTGGTATCGGGATACCAGTAAGGATGAAACCCATCATTAAATTTACCCTTCACATGCTCCAAACCAACCGCCCACTGCTCATGTTTGTTTGGTTTCTTTATTGGTATTTAATGGCCTATGGTCATGTAATGCCGGGCAAACGGGTTCAATCCCGTTTTAACCTGCCGCAGTGGGGAAATCAGAACGGAATATTTACATCGAGAAACAAGAGTGCCGCAAGTCACAAAATACGCCCGTCGAATATAGGCCAGACAGCGAAGATGCAGAAATGTGAAGCTGTCACCAAGGCAAGAAACATTAATGAGAATTTGAAAGTCTATAGCATTATTTCTTCATCTCGTTGTGCTAAACATGTATACTAATTTAGGCAGAGATAAAAAAGTAGAGTGTAAAGTAGAAATGATAGGGAATTGGATACAATAATGTAGAAAAAATGGCTAAGTTAAAAAGGTGATATTTTTGTTACAAAAATATTTTTTCAGCACAAAAACACCAAGGTGCACATCTTCAATATGTGTAGAAGACGTGTGTATAGTTTCAGAACGATCCACTGAACGGTTTCGGAGGAGTTGTGTACACAAACTCTGTACCGTATATAGAATTGCATAGAAAAATGTAGAAAAAATGGCTATGTTAAAAAGGTGATATATTTGTTAAAAAATATTTTTTCGACATAAAAACACCAAGGTGCACATCTTCAATATGTGTAGAAGACGTGTGTATAATTTCAGAACGATCGACTGAACGGTTTCAGAGGAGTTGTGTACACAAACTCTGTACCGTATATAGAATTGTATAGAAAAATGTAGAAAAAATGGCTAAGTTAAAAAGGTGATATTTTTGTTAAAAAATATTTTTTAGACATAAAAACACCAAGGTGCACATCTTCAATATGTGTAGAAGACGTGTGTATAGTTTCAGAACGATCGACTGAACGGTTTCAGAGGAGTTGTGTACACAAACTCTGTACCGTATATAGAATTGTATAGAAAAATGTAGAAAAAATGGCTAAGTTAAAAAGGTGATATTTTTGTTAAAAAATATTTTTTAGACATAAAAACACCAAGGTGCACATCTTCAATATGTGCAGAAGACGTGTGTATAGTTTCAGAACGATCGACTGAACGGTTTCGGATTTGGAGTTGTGTACACAAACTCTGTACCGTATATAGAATTGTATAGAAAAATGTAGAAAAAATGGCTAAGTTAAAAAGTTGATATTTTTGTTAAAAAATATTTTTCGCTATAAAAACACCAAGGTGCACATCTTCAATATGTGTAGAAGACGTGTGCATAGTTTCAGATCGATCGACTGAAAAGTTTCGGAGGAGTTGTGTACACAAACTCTGTACCGTATATAGAAATGTATAGAAAAATGAAGAAAAAATGGCTAAGTTAAAAAGGCCATATTTTTGTTAAAAAATATTTTTTCGCCATAAAAACACCAAGGTGCACATCTGCAATGTGTAGAAGATGTGTGTATAGTTTCAGATCGATCGACTGAACGGTTTCGGAGAAGTTGTGTACACGAACTATGCGCTTTTTCTTCAGCCGCCCGCCCGCCTGCCGCCGGCTCGCCGTGCGGTAAAACATAATACGTACCGTTTTTTAAAAACGGTCGTATAAAAATATATTCAGCCCTGACATTATAATAACCTGACCTGGTTTGTTTGTTTGTTTGTTTGTTGGGGTTTAACGGCTAAGCTAAGGTCATTTAAAGCCTGGTCAATGGGTTTAGTACTAAATCCCATATATTACCTGTACAAGTACATGTACATGTTGAAGCACAGTACATGTACATGTTGAAGTACATGTACAAATGGGGGGAAAATCCCAAAATCAGAACTGAATATTTACGATAAGAAAACTATATATTCAACCCTGAAATCAGAATAATCCTGATCTGATGCCAGGTCCATACCACACCAAAGTCACTTGGCCCATTCCCCTAAAATAGGATTACCAGTAATCGGGTATAACCAGATTCAACTGTCACATACAAAATGCCAGATGTATGTGAGGGCCAAACCAGGTCTCCAGTCGGAATTGCGGTAAGGATAAAAAAAAAAACCCTGATCGTTAAAATACCCTTCACATTCTCCTACCTGCCACCCACCCACAGCTCGTGAAGAAATGTAATTTGACATATTTATCTATTATTATATGATGACCATCTTGCATCTGCAATCTCATTTTGTTACTAACATTGTCTCAGTAGTTTTATGAAGTGATTCAGGCAGAGTTGTTTTAAAATGATAATGATGTGGCTGTGACCGGAGAAATGGGGCTTATGGGATTTGTGACGAGAGTAGCTCCTGATCAAATAACACCCTCCTGTAGCTTGATAACGATCTACACTGATTGTTAGAAGCATGACAGGTGTTTCATTTATGGAACGGTGGACAGTGTAGATCCTGATCCAGTCACAGCCACATATGGCACTTATAAATTTGGCATAGGCTGAGAAAATGTTGTTGTCTGCTGTTTATTTTCTTCTTCTTTTCTCAGAACGCCTCTAGTATAATTACATTTTGTTACAAGGGATTATTGTTGCATAAAATGTGTCTTACAGTGTAATAACACAGTTTATTGAAAATTATAATACCCTCGTGTAATATATATACAAATGACACCGCTACACAAAACTACATTAGGTAATCTGAACAGCTTCAAGCAATGTATGATGCTGTACTTATGCAATACACAGAATCAAACATGTGTGATGATTTAATATGGTATTTATTAGCCTCGTTTCTTTATGAAATCAGTAAACTCGTTTAATAAAAAACATATTAACCCTTAGACCAATACACATAACAATTGTATTCTGCTGTTGCTTTTATATCTTGCCTTATTTCTCAATAAACACATGGTTTGACAGCAATTCAGAATCATTTTCAATGGAAATGATTCTAAAGTGCTGTCAAATCATGTTGAAAATTATTCTAAAGTGCTGTCAAAGCAAGTTGGAAATTATTCTAAAGTGCTGTCAAAGCATGTTTTTGATGATAAAAATGGAAAAAAATTATTCTAAAGTGCTGTCAAAGCATGTTTTTGATGATAAAAATGGAAAATAGAAAATAAACAGCAGACGACCAAAAATTAAGATAGCGGTCTAAGCGTTAAAGCATCACTCTATATACAACAATACATGTATCCAATATATGTATCTATACACAACATAACACATAGTATAACATTAACAAAAACACCCAAGAAACCAGGAAATTTTTGTGTTACTTAATTCCAAACTTCTGCTGCGTAAAACAGTAATGCATATCGCTATAATAAAATGTCACTTGCAAGATATTCTGAACAGCGACATGTTATTCTTAATAATACCACTACCGGCTGAAATGTTGCTGTGACTGGAGAAATGGGGCTTATGGGTCTTGCCGACCAGTGTAGATCCAGATCAGCCTGTGCATCCGCACAGTCTGATCAGGATCTGCACTGTTCACCATTCCATCAATGAAACAAACACCCGCCATGCTTCTTATATAACAAATAATATAAATTGTTATCAGGCTACATGAGTGTGTTATTTGATTAACCCTTAGAACGCTATCTTATTTATTTTGTCGTCTGCTGTCATTTTCTATTTTCCATTTTTATCATCAAAAACATGCTTTCACAGCACTTTAGAATAATTTACAACATGCTTTGACAGCACATCAGAATCATTTCTATTGGAAATGATTCTGAAGTGCTGTCAAACCATGTTTTTATTGAGAAATAAGGCAAGATATAAAAGCAACAGCGGACGACAATTGTTGTGAGTAGCGGTCTAAGGGTTACGAACTACGCTAGTTACCAAGCCAATAAGCCTCATTTCTTCAGTTAAAGCCACAAATATATTTATCGAATGAAAAGTCACAAAAATTTCCTGACTTTGTGATTGTGTGTGCTAAGTGATAGATGGTGCAGATAGAACAGTGTGCAACCCAGAAGAATGGAGCACAACCTCTAAATGCTGATTGATAACCATCAAGCTAAACAATAATTTGTTATAAACATGCGAATATGATTTAATCAGTTCACTTTTGCATTAATCAAAAGCGAGCTCATCCAATTCATTAAGTCTTATCACATAATTTTGTCTTTTGCATAGACAAATAAAATAGAAGTTCCTCAAAAGTGTCTCCAAATCATAGAAGTTTAAATAAAACAAACATGAGCTCATTCAGTTCAATAAGTCGTATATCACATAATTTAGTCTGTTTGCATAGAAAATAAAAGTTTGACATTATGTTCCTCAAATCACAGAAGCTTAGAAACTTAAATTGTCACCACCTTTTGTTCAAGGCTTTATTTTCAAAACAATTGGTTACCATTTGTGTAATCATAAGTGACATAAATGCATTGGCTTTGAAATAAAAGCAAGAAACAGAAAAAAGGAAAACAGGATATTATATTTAGGAAGTAGTACACGTTGGAGTAGTTATGTACAAGTCTGTGTAGGTGCACTACTTAACCTACAGATACTGTGACTAGTCATGTTATATACATATAGACAGGATACTCCTTATATTGTGTTATAGTGTTATAAAGTCCAATAACACATAAATAGCTCACCCAAAGTTCAGAAACTTGTACATTCTAAAGGCCTGAATTGGTCATAACACAGAGAAATGCCCTGTGTTAATAGAAAGCAAAGAATGGTTTGTGAATATTTATTTACACAAAGTTTAAAAGAAAAAATATCAAAAAGATATGTTGTTAATTCATTCTTCAATAAAAATTCATTCCTTTTTCAACATTTATACACGTGATATGGGCTTTAATTGCCAATACACGGTGTTATGTAGTCACCAATACATCTAAACTTAAAAGCAACAACATAAAATAATTTGATTTATAATTTGATAAATATGTCCGATCTTATTCTATGCATTAATGTATGGGGACATAAACCTCTGCCAGTCACAGTATATATTACAGAAAAAATGCACAAACCACAGAGCCAGATCACAGAAATGCAAACAATGGCACAAGTTTAATTTTCAAATATCAAACTCAAGTCTCAAACATTTTTATTGGTTGATACATGGTATCAACCCTGTATCAACCAATCAAATTGTTTGAGACTGGTGAGTTAATAATTTGATAGTTGTTTCATAAACTTGTGTCAACACAATACCCTGAAAGGTGATAAGATGTCTTACATTAGAATGTAATAACGGAAACTCTGATCGAATGTTTAGCAGCAGAAGTTTGGAATAAGCAAAATAAAATATCCTGGCACTGGGGATCTGCAATAGTCAGAAATACACATTAATAGTCACTCCATAAAATCTGTATAGTTCACAATCATACATAACATGTGCATGTCATAATAAACAATTGACAAAAAAGTGAAAGTCCCAGCAACAGCTAAGGCTATTTAGGGACTAGAAACAATAAACAAATCAAGAGATGGAATTGAGAATAAATAAATTGATACAATGTAATATAAAAGGTTCAGAAAATAAAATCACAATGTAACCATTAGAAAGCCAATAGCCAAATGTGGTGTTATTCTGTTAACAATGAGAATACATGAAAAGGGAAATCACACACTATATGTATTATTAATCAAACACATATCAACAAAATCCAAAATCAGACAGACAAAATGTTAGAAATGTATCAAGTGAGTTACCGGTACTCAAAGTAGAACATCAATGTTATAATGCAGATGGACACTTGTACAACATAGAAGATGTTGCTGTTTCACTTGCAACAAGACAAGACAAGCTAATCCAAAATAGCTGTACACCATCCAGTATAACAATTTTAATCACATTTATTATAATAGATGGTACACATAGCCAGATCACTCGGATTCTGTACAGAATACGGTAGCTATCGAATGTGAATCCACCAAGTCCAATATTGTCGAAACAGCAACAACAATATTAGTCAACTTACATGAAACTGATAACCTACATGTAACATGTTAGCCTGAAACATTTACTGAACAGTTAGACTATCTCCAGGGTTACGGAACACTCTCTGTTCATGGGAATTATTTAGTACAAGTTTTGGAAATAGCACATCTCACCATAGAACCTAAAGTGAAGTTTGCAATAGAAACAGTACATGTAACAAAAGCATTCTCTTTTATTTGGACTACACTAAATATTAGTACTAAAAATCAGTACTAAATCAGTACTAAAATATTTCAATATTATTTAAATTGCTGACATTTTTAACTATTAACTATCTTGCCTACAATAACTTCCAGCAAAAGTGAGCTGTATTAGAAACTATTGAAACTGTAATTGCCAAAAACATATTTACAGAGGAGAAGATTTTGGTATTTTCTTTGCGTCAACAGCAGCCAAATAAGTCTTACAATCAAATGATATAAAGTATCAGGTGAGGTATATGCATATTCCAAAACTGGCACACTAACAGGGCCCAAGAATATAAACTCAACTATTTAGATTGATTAATAATTGACCTACAGTGGAACCTCTCTAAACCAGACACCCTAGGATGTCCCAGGAGTCTGGTTTAGAGAGGCTTCACGATAGTATCAATTAAAACACGTTATAATTTGGCATTTGTTACAATCTATATTCTTTGGCCCTGACACAAGTATAAGAAAAACCACCCACTCACCAACTTCAGTTATTTCCTGTTGTTCAGTTTCCATAGCATGTTCACCTTCAGCATCAGGTGGTGGTGTCTCCAGTTCCGGACTTTTTGTCACAGTAACATCAGCGTCCATGGGTTCTTCCTCAATTTTTTCTAAGTTGTCTACTGTTACACAAATACCTTTGCTAGTACCGGTAAACCCATTGAGTCATCCAATACAAATACCTTGCTAGTAAACTCTTTGCATTACCCTACATTATATGTTCAACTGTTACACAAATATAATTCCTAGTATATCATTTGTGTTGTCCTACATTAATAGATTGTATATTCAACTCATATTCAAATATCTTTACTAGTGAACCCTTTTAGCCATTATAAATTGCATATCAACCGTTATACAAATCCATGCTAGTACTTTCAGAGCATGTATCCTAAGCCTCAAGCCTGGGATTATCCCATCTATATGTAGGAAACAATTTAGTATTTAATAATCGATGAACTCCATGAATAAGTCAATGATTTCTTGACTGACTGTGGTTTAATGTCAGTCTAACAACAAAGTTATGTAGAGTTGAGCGACTGGGTAGAATCAATCTGCACACTGTAATCAGCACAGCAATTACACTATCAATTACTATTCTCAGATCAGACATACTGGCACACTGAGAAAATCCAAGTATACCCATCTTTTATGACAGATTTCAGTTGGAGATCTTCCCATGATTATAAAACTTTCTGAGCAAATCATATTGTCATTGAAATCAGAATGTTTGAATGGTTGAGCCTGATGTCCAATTCTTTTTACCATTAAAGTATTGATATATATATATACCGTAAAGATTCTAATAGACGCCCATGCTCTAATAGACGCCCACCCCCACTTTTACGTTGAAAATGACAAATTTTTTGGCCGATTTTCACGAAATTAATGCCTCTAATAAACGCTAATTGTCAAATTAGATTTTTTTTCTTTCCATTATTTCGAAAGCAACTTCCTTTAAAATCGGGGAAAAAACATAATTGCTACTTTCAGTTTCAAAAGCGGAAGCGAAATTCGACTGTTTCCGGTGTCACAGTAAATTCCTCATCAGCAGTAGCTATTTGCACGGACACAGGGTGATCAGAATTTACACGGTTACGGAGATGCCATTTTCAAAGCATCTCAAACCCGACAGATCTGAAACGCTGACGAAACGTCCGTAGGCGTAAATCTGATCAGCATTAATGATTGACGCTGTCTTGATATACATTACCATTAAATTTAACATTTCTACCGACTGTACCATAATGACCAGAGTGGGCCGAAAAGTCTTGGCCCAAATGTTTATAAACTGACAGACAGTACAATCAAGTCTGGCATTTCAGAGTAACGTCCCTTAGTTATGTTTTTGTTCAGATAGCAGAACATCGTATATTTTTTTTATCATTTTCCCTTTGCTGAATAACACTTGCCTCTATTAAGCGCCCACCCTGGACTTCGGAGCCAGTGGTGATTCTAATAGACGCCCGGGCGTCTATTAGAATCTTTACGGTATATATACAATGTATGTGCCGTGCCATTAGCAGATTTCATATTAGTACCAATTCAATTTCAAAATAAAGTACAATCAACATGGTATTGTCAGTGTGTTAGGGGTAGGAACACAAACACGTCTGGCTTACCTGTCTTCGCAGAAGACTCTGAGAAAGAAGAGTAACCTAGTTCAAGGCGACTTAATGAAATGTGACAAAACAACAAGTTTTTTCCCCATATTTTCTTCTTTGCACTTGTACCCAGAAATAAGTTGAATAAGTTAATTACCAGGGCCTGTTCACTAATCTTTGTATGATTAAGATGTTTGTAAAGGTGAAACAAAACTTTTCGAAAATAATATGACTGGCAAATAATAACGGAAAATACTTAGGTTTATAGAATTTAGGTTACTAGAATATACATGAATGAATATGTACATGAAAATAGCTTAAGATAAACACAACATATGAATAAAATTCATAAAAACAATTACTACAAACATTTTTGAGACAAAACGTTTAGTGAAACAGACCTGAAGATATCATTAGACTTCTGAAGAAAATTTATATAAAAAAATTACCGTATTACAAACATTTTTGTCACAAAAATTTTAGTGGGACAGGTACCACTGTCTTTAATGACAAGAGGACATCATGAATTAAACTAATGCACAATTCTTGTTCACCAAGTTTATTTTTTTTGAAAACTGCTAGTGTGAATGTACATAAATACATATTTCAGGTTCATACATTAGTGAATATGTCTCATTGTAACTGGGATTTTTGCATGATGCTTCATTAGCTAAATATGTGGATGTGACCGGAGAAATGACGTTTATGGGATTTGCGACCAGTGTAGATCCAGATCAGCCTGTGCATTCGCACAGTCTGATCAGGATCTTCACTGTTCCTCATTCCATCAATGAAAATCTGTTATCCTTCAAACAAGCAATACAGACGCTATCATGCTACAGGAGTGTGCTATTTGATCAGGAGCTACACTGGTCACATATCCTATAAACCCCATTTCTCCAGTCACAGCCACGTATAACTTAGAAGTTGTTGTTGAAAGCTGGTAAATGTTGTGTACTTGTTGTACAAACTTTGCCAACAGCGGACTGACTATTATTTTTCTATGGCATGTCACTTGTAATATATCACAGGATGATTTGAATTCTGATTAACCATTTTTTATGACTATATATTCAATTCCAACTATTAATTAATAATTTTTTTAATGTTGTTTATTGGCATTTCAACAGCGTGTTAGGCCGGGTTAACGGGGTCGATTCCCGCATTTCAGTTGCACAGATATGGGGAAAATCCCAAAATCCGAACAAAATATTTACATAAATATATCCTTTCAGCTCTCACCACACCGGTCATCTAGATCCAACAACAATTAAAACAAGAGCTGTAGGAGAACAGCATAGCTCGACTACGAGGGTTGTCGATGTACACATAGCTTGACAAAGAAGGTGGCTGCGGCCTGCATAAAAACCTTAACCAAGGTTGACTAAAAACATTAACCAAGGGAAACTAGAAATGTGGCCTGTCGGCACAGGAATACCTCCACTGGCAGCCAAAGAAAACGAGGCATTTTTGATTATAAGCCATTTAGCCGAGCGTTAAGGTTTCAAACGCATCAAGTCTGTGACCTTGACCCTGGGCATAGTGTGATAATCCATGCATCGGTGTAGAAGATATAGAGCGGAAGGGAATTTCAATAGGTTTGACCTTTGACCTTCAACTATGACCTTGACCTTGGACGTAGGTGCGTGGTTATTGATCGAGACACACCTTCTCATCCTGTGAAACATTTGTGCCAAGGCATTTGATAATCCATGCATTGGTGTAGAAGATAAAGAGCGGAAGGGAATTTCAATAGGTCTGACCTTTGACCTTCAACTGTGACCTTAACCTTGGACGTAGGTGCGTGGTTATTGATTGCGACACACCTTCTCATCATGAGAAACATTTGTGCCAAGCCATTTGATAATCCATGCATCGATGTAGAAGATATAGAGCGGAAGGGAATTTCAATATGTTTGACCTTTGACCTTCAACTGTGACCTTGGACGTAGGTGCGTGGTTAGCAATTTGATAATCCATGCATCAGTGTAGAAGATATAGAGCGGAAGGGAATTTCAATAGGTTTGACCTTTGACCTTCAACTGTGACCTTGACCTTGGACGTAGGTGCGTGGTTATTGATCGCGACACACCTCCTCATCATGAGAAACATTTGTGCCAAGCCATTTGATAATCCATGCATTGGTGTAGAAGACATAGAGCGGAAGGGAATTTCAATAGGTTTGACCTTCGACCTTCAACTGTGACCTTGACCTTGGACGTAGGTGCGTGGTTATTGATTGCGACACACCTTCTCATCATGAGAAACATTTGTGCCAAGCCATTTGATAATCCATGCATCGATGTAGAAGATATAGAGCGGAAGGGAATTTCAATAGGTTTGACCTTTGACCTTCAACTGTGACCTTGGACGTAGGTGCGTGGTTAGCAATTTGATAATCCATGCATCAGTGTAGAAGATATAGAGCGTAAAGGAATTTCAATAGGTTTGACCTTTGACCTTCAACTGTGACCTTGGACGTAAGTGCGTGGTTAGCAATTTGATAATCCATGCATCAGTGTAGAAGATATAGAGCGGAAGGGAATTTCAATAGGTTTGACCTTTGACCTTCAACAGTGACCTTGATCTTGGACGTAGGTGCGTGGTTATTGATCGCGACACACCTTCTCATCGTGAGAAACATTTGTGCCAAGCCATTTAGGAATTTCAATATTTTTGACCTTTGACCTTCAACTGTGACCTTGACCTTGGATGTAGGTGCGTGGTTATTGATCGCGACACACCTCATCCTGAGAAACATTTGTGCCAAGGCATTTGATAATCCATGCATCGGTGTAGAAAATAGAGCGGAAGGGAATTTCAATAGGTTTGACCTTTGACCTTCAACTGTGACCTTGACCTTGGACGTGGTGCGTGGTTATTGATTGTGACACACCTTCTCATCATGAGAAACATTTGTGCCAAGCCATTTGATAATCCATGTATCGGTGTAGAAGATATAGAGCGGAAGGGAATTTCAATAGGTTTGACCTTTGACCTTCAACTGTGACCTTGGACGTAGGTGCGTGGTTAGCAATTTGATATCCATGCATCGGTGTGAGATGATAGAGCGAAGGGAATTTCATAGGTTTGACCTTTGACCTTCAACAGTGACCTTGACCTTGGACGTAGGTGCGTGGTTTCCAAGTATGGTTGCTGTAGGCCCAGGAGTATTCCATATACAAGCTTGAGTAAAAACCGTAACCAAGGGGAGATAACTAAGTAATCCAAGGATAAAAGTAGGTCAAGGTCAAATATAGGTCAGGGATTATTGATGTACATCACTAGGAGATGAAGTTGTCCAAGTATGGTTGATGTAGGCCCAGAATTATTCCATATACAAGCTTGCCTATAAACATTAACCAAGTAATTCAAGGTTAAATGTAGGTGAAGGTAAAATAAAGGTCAGGGGTTATTGATGTACATCTCTATGAGAAAAAGTTATCCAAGTATGGTGTTTGTATGCACAATAGTATTCCATCTACAAGCTTGACTAAAAACCTTAACCAAGGTGGAGTAAAAACCTTAACCAAGGGGAATTAAGTCAGTAATTTAAGGTTAAATGTAAGTCAAGGTCAAATATAGGTCAGGGGTTGTTGATGTACATCACTAGGAGATGAAGTTGTCCAAGTATGGTTGGTGTATGGCCATGAGTATTCCATCTACAAGCTTGACTAAAAACCTTAACCAAACAGAATTAAGTAAGTAATTCAAGAGGAAATGTAGGTCAAGGTCAAATATAGATCAGGGGTTATTGATGTACATCACTATGAGAAAAGGTTGTCCAATTATGGTGTCTGTATGCACAATAGTATTCCATGTACAAGCTTGAGTAAAAAGCTTAACCAAGGTCGAGTAAAAACCTTAACCAAGGGGAATTAAGTAAGTAATTCAAAGTTAAATGTAGGTCAAGATCAAATATAGGTCAGGGGTTGTTGATGTACATCACTAGGAGATGAAGTTGTCCAAGTATGGTTGGTGTAGGGCCAGGAGTATTCCATCTACAAGCTTGACTAAAAACGTTAACCAAGGGGAATTAAGTAATTCAAGAGGAAATGTAGGTCAAGGTCAAATATAGATCAGGGGTTGTTGATGTACATGACTAGGAGATGAAGTTGTCAGTGTTATGGTGGGTGTAGGGCCAGTAGTATTCCATATAGAAGGTTGACTAAAAACCTAAACCAAAAGGAATTAAGTAAGTAATTGAAGAGGAAATGTAGGTCAAGGTCAAATATAGATCAGGGGTTATTGATGTACATACCTATGAGACAAGGTTGTCGAAGTATGGTGTCTGGATGCACAATAGTATTCAATGTACAAGCTTGAAAAAAAACCTTAACCAAGGTCGACTAAAAACCTTAACCAAGGGGAATTAAGTAAGTAATTCAAGAGGAAATGTAGGTCAAGGTCAAATATAGATCAGGGGTTATTGATGTGCATCACTAGGAGATGAAGTTGTCCAAGTATGGTGGGTGTAGGGCCAGTAGTATAGCATATACAAACTTGATTAAAAACCTTAACCAAGGCGTGACGGTGACGCCGACGCCGACGCCGACGCCGACGCCGACGCCGGGGTGACAACATAAGCTCTAGAAGAATAAGTAGAGCTAAAAAGTATTTTTTTTTTTGTGAAAATTCAATTTACTGCAATATTTTGCAAATATTCAAAATCAAGAAAGAATGCTAAGGCAAATTAGCATATACTGGGCAGACATGTGTGTGGACATATTATCTAATGTATGATAACATATTATCTAATGTATGATAACATATTATAAAATCCTCTACATCACAGCACTAAATGATTGTGAAACTGAAAATATAGATAAATCTGTAAAAATATACTAAATGATTGTATAAAACAAGAAATAACAAGAAACGAGGCAAAGCCACGAAGGCCAGGTTTTTTAAAAATATACTACCGGTAAATGATTGTATAAAACAAGAAATAACAAGAAACGAGGCAAAGCCACGAAGGCCAGGTTTTTTCCAAGCATAGACACTTGGATAACATAATTATACCCACTTTTTGTAGACTAGATGGCCTTGGCCTGCATGTCGCGCCTTGGGGCGAGGCATGGACACTAAAAAAATAGATATAGTAGATGGAAAAACTTTAAGGAAAAAACTTTAACCGGACACGGACGTACGGACGGAAGGACGGACGTATGCCAAAATGACGACGATATCGCGCTTTCCGCAAGCATGATAAACATGACAATGATGATAAACACCCATGTGAAGTATCAAGGTAATGGGTGAAGCAGTTGCAGAGATATAGTACACTAAAAAACTTTAACAAAAAAATTCAAAGTAATTTGACATTGGGCACAGGGGCCGCACGGTTGGGGGTTAGAATGAAAATATGGATGATGATAAACACCCATGTGAAGTTTCAAGGTAATGGGCGAAGCAGTTGCAGAGATATAGTATAACAAAAAACTTTAACCAGACGTACGTTAAAAAGTTAACGTTGAAAATGGCTAAGTCAATTACGTAGAAATAATAGGTGAAGGTAAAAGAAATGGTCACATGTTGGATAGTTTTATGTGGTAGGCACCCCTTGGTTATGAAGCTGTGAAAGTCTGGTGGTCCTAGGTGGTACAGTACCAAAGAAATGGACTTAAAGACGAAAACTTAACATTGTAAACGCGAAAACTTAACATTCAAAATGGCTAAGTCGACTGCGCGGAAAAAATGGGTCAAGTTCAAAACAAAGTAACATGTTGGATAGTAATATGTGGTGGGCACCCCTTGATTATGAAGCTGTGAAAGTTTGGTGGTCCTAGGTGGTACAGTAACAAAGAAATGGACTCAAACAGGAAAACTTAACATTGTAAACGCGAAAACGTAACATTGAAAATGGCTAAGTCGACTGCGCAGAAAAAATGGGTCAAGTTAAAAAAAAAGTAACATATTGGAGAGTAATATGTGGTGGGCACCCCTTGATTATGAAGCTGTGAAAGTTTGGTGGTCCTAGGTGGTACAGTAACAAAGAAATGGACTCAAACACGAAAACTTAACATTGATTGTTGGACGCCGCCCGCCGCCCGCCCGCCCGCCCGCCCGCCCGGCTTTCGCCAATCCAATAGCCTGGATTTTTTAAAAAAAAACCTGGCTAAAAAAGTAACATGTTGGATACTGATATGTGGTGGGCACCCCTTGATTATGAAGCTGTGAAAGTTTGGTGGTCCTAGGTGGTACAGTACCAAAGAAATGGACTTAAACACGAAAACTTAACATTGTAAACGCGAAAACTTAACAGTCGACTACGCGGAAAAAATGGGTCAAGTTAAAAAACTAGATGGCCGCGGCCTGCATGTCGCGCCTTGTGGCGAGGCATGGACACTAAAAAAAAAGATATAGTATAACGAAAAACTTAACCAAAAAACTTAACCAAAAACTTTAACCAAAAAACTTAACCAACAAACTTAACAAAAAACTTTAACCAAAAAACTTAACCAAAAACTTCAAAGTAATTTGACATTGGGCACAGGGGCCGCACGGGAGTGGGGTAGAATGAAAATACAGATGATGATAAACACCCATGTGAAGTTTCAAGGTAATGGGCAAAGCAGTTGCAGAGATATAGTATAACAAAAAACTTTAACCAAAAAATTTAACCAAAAAACTTAACCAAAAACTTTAACCAAAAAACTTAACCAAAAACTTAAAAACCAAAAACTTCAAAGTAATTTGACCTTGACATTGGGCACAGGGGCCGCAAGGGAGGGGGGTAGAATGAAAATATAGATGATGATAAACACCCATGTGAAGTTTCAAGGTAATGGGCAAAGCAGTTGCAGAGATATAGTATAACAAACTAGAAATGTGGCCTGTCGGCACACGAATGCCCCCGCTGGCAGCCAAAGAAAACAAAGCATATTTGAATGTGGATTTGTCACAGGGTGGCAGAGGAGCATTGGAGCAATGCGTGTGTGAAATGAGAAGCAGATCCGAGCAAGGAAACAGAAATTATAAGCCATTTACCCGAGCGTTAAGGTTTCGAACGCACCAAGTCTGTGACCTTGACCCTGGGCTTAGCGGGGGTGGGACGAATGTGAATTTGTCACAGGGCGGTAGCGACCATTGGAGCAATGTGTGTGTGAAATGTGAAGCAGATTCCGAGCAAGGAAACAGAACTTATAAGCCATTTACCCCGAGCGTTAAGGTTTCAAACGCACCAATTATGTGACCTTGACCCCTGGGCTTAGCGGGGGCGGGATGAATGTGGATTTGTCACAGGGCGGTAGAGGAACATTGGAGCAATGTGTGTGTGAAAATGTGAAGCAGATCCGAGCAAGGAAACCAGAAAGTATAAGCCATTTATACCCGAGCGTTAACTGGACCTTGTGGGCTTAGCGGGGGCGGGACGAATGTGATTTGTCACCAAGTAGGTAAACTGTACATGGTGTGTGAAATGGAAGCCAGATTCCGAGTAAGGAAACCCAGAAATAGGGCATTTACCCAGCGGGGGTTACGGGTTTCGACGCAACCAAGTCGTGACCTTGACCTGGTAGCGGGGGGCGGGACGAATATGATTTGTCACAGGGCGGTAGAGGGTACATTGAGCAATGCGAGTGTGAAATGTGAAGCAGATGCGAGCAAGGAAACAGAAATATAAGCCATTTACCCAGCGTTAAGGTTTTTGAACGCACCAAGTCTGTGACTTGACCCTGGGCTAGCGGGGGCGACGAATTGGGATGTCACAGGGCGGTAGAGGACCATTGGAGCATGCGTGTGTGAAATGTGAAGCAGATCCGAGCAGGACACATTATAAGCCATTTACCCCAGCGTTAAGGTTTTCGAAACGCACCAAGTCTGTGACCTTGACCTGCTTAGCAGGGGGTGGGACGAATGTGGATTTGTCACAGGGCGGTAGAGGACCATTGGAGCAATGCGTGTGAAATGTGAAGCAGATTCCTGAGCAAGAACAGGGAAACTTATAAAAGCCCATTTACCCAAGCGTTAAGGGTTTCCCGAACGCACCAACGTTGACCTGTGGGACCCTGCTAGCGGGGGCGGGACGAATATGGACCCTTGGCACCAAGCTGTAGAGGTACAATTGAGCAATGGCCGTGCATGTGAGCGATGCGACAAGATGTGCACCAGCGTTAAGAACGCAACAGTGTGGACACCCTGCGGGGGGTGTGATTTGTAGCAAGGAAAGGTGAAACATGAGCAATGCCCATAGCATTATAAGCATTTTAAAACATTTACCCAGCGTTAAGGTTCGAAACGCGACCAAGTCTGTGGACCTGACCCTGGGCTTAGCGGGGGGGGCAGTGGGACGAATGTGGATTTGTCAAACAGCCGGTAGAGGTACATTGGGAGAGGACCATTGGAGCAATGCTGTGTGAAATGTGAAGCAGATCCGAGCAAGGAAACAGAAATTATAAGCCATACCAGCGTTAGGTTTTCGGGAACGCACAATCTGTGACCTGACCCTGCTTCAGCGGGGGCGGACGAATGTGATGTCCACAGGGCGTAGGAGACAATTGAGCAATGCGTGTGAGAAATGTGAAGCAATCCGAGCAAGAACACAGAAATTATAAGCCCATTTAACCCATCGTTAAGGTTTTCGAGCACAGCTGTGACCTTGACCCTGGCTTAGCGGGGTGGGACGAATGTGAATTTGTCACAGCGGTAGAGGACCATTGAGCAATGCGTGTGTGAAATGTGAAGCAGATCCGAGCAAGGAAACAGAAATTATAAAGCCATTTACCCAGCGATAAGGTTTCGGGAGCACAAAATCGTGAACCTTGACCCTGGGCATAGCGGGGGCGGGACTAATGTGGATTTGTCACAGGGCGGTAGAGGACCATTGAGCAATGCGTTGTGAAATGTGAAGCAGATCCAGCAAGGAAACAGAAATTATAACCAGCATTTACCCGTCCGTTAAGTTTGGGTTTCGAAAGCACAAAGTCTGTGACTTGACCCTGGGCTTAGCGGGGGTCGGGACGATGTGATTTGTCACGGGCGGCGGTAAGAGGACCATTGGAGAATGCCGTGTGTGATGAAGCAGATCCTGAGCAAGGAAACAGAAATTAAAATAAGCCATTACCCGCGTTAAAGGTTTAAATCCGAGCACACAAGTACTGGACCATTGACCCTGGGCTTAGCGTCGGGACGAATGTGGATGTACCACAGGGCGGAGAGGACCATGGAGGAGCAATGCGTGTGTGAAATGAATGAGAAGCAAGAAATCCGGAGCAACCAAGAAAAAAAATATAAGCCATTTACCCGGTCGATAAGTTTCGAAAGAAAGGCAAAAACCAAGTCTGTGAAACCCTAGACCCTGGGCTTAGCGGGGGTGGCGGGACGATGTGATTTGTCACAGGGCGGTAGATTTGAACCAATTGGAGTCAATGCGTGAGTGAGAATGTGAAGCAGATCCGAGCAAGAAACAGAAATTATAAAAGCCCATACACCCAGCGTTAAGGTTTTCGAAAAGCACCAAGTCTGTGACCTTGACCCTGGGCTTTAGCGGGGGCGGGTGACAAATGTGGAGTCACAGAGGGGCAAGGTAGCCAGACCATTGAGCAATGCTAAGTGTGAAATGTGAAGCATATCCGAGCAATGAAACAAGTAAAAAACCTATAAAAAAATTTTCATTTACCCAATTGACGATAAGTTATCGAAAAGCAACCAAAGTGACCTTGTGACCTTGACTGGGCTTTAGCGCTTGACGATCCGTGCCATAGCGTTGTCACAGGGCGTAGATTGGCACCATTGAGCAATGCTTTGTGTGTGAAATGTGAAGCATGATCCTAGCAATTTGGAAACAGAAAATTATAAGCATTTACCCAGCGGTAATTGGGGGTTTCGAAAGCACCAAGTCCTTTGTTTGGGAACTTGACCCTGGGCTATAGCAGGGGGCATGGGACGAAATGTGGATTTTGTCACAGTTGGCGGTAGAGGACCATTGGGAGCAATGCGTGTGTGCAAATGTTGAAAGCAGAAATCCGAGCAAGGAAACAGAAATTATAAGCATTTACCCAGCGTTAAGTTTCAGACCGTTACGTTAAGGTTTCGCTGTGACCTTGACCCTGGGCTTAGCAAGGGGGCATGGACGAATGTGGATTTGTTCACAGGGCGGTAGAGGAACCATTGGAGCAATGCTTGGTGTGAAATGTGAAGCGATCCGAGCAAGGAAACAGAAATTAATAAGCCCATTTACCCAGCGTTAAGGTTTCGGGACTAACGTACTTAACGTACGAGACGGCAGTAACACTAATAACCCCCCTCACCATTCGGTGGCGGGGGCATAATAAGCCATTTACCCGAGCGTTAAGGTTTCGACGCGCACCAAGTCTGTGACCTTGACCCTGGGCTTAGCGGGGGTGGGACGAATGTGAATTTGTCACAGGGCGGTAGCGAGACCATTGGAGCAATGTGTGTGGTGAAATGTGAAGCAGATCCGAGCAAGGAAACAGAACTTGTAAGCCATTTACCCGAGCGTTAAGGTTTCAAACGCACCATTATGTGACCTTGACCCTGGGCTTAGCGGGGGCGGGATGAATGTGGATTTGTCACAGGGCGGATAGAAGGAACATTGGAGCAATGTGTGTGTGAAATGTGAAGCAGATCCGAGCAAGGAAACAGAAAGTATAAGCCATTTACCCAGCGTTAAGGTTTCGAACGCACCAAGTCTGTGACCTTGACCCTGGGCTTAGCGGGGGCGGGACGAATGTGGATTTGTCACAGGGCGGTAGAGGTACATTGGAGCAATGCGTGTGTGAAAATGTGAAGCAGATCCGAGCAAGGAAACAGAAATTATAAGCCATTTACCCAGCGTTAAGGTTTCGAAAGCAACCAAGTCTGTGACCTTGACCCCTGGGCTTAGCGGGGGCGGGACGAATGTGGATTTGTCACAGGGCGTAGACCGGACCATTGGAGCAATGCGTGTGTGAAATGTGAAGCAGATGCGAGCAAGGAAACAGAAATTATAAGCCATTTACCCAGCGTTAAGGTTTTGAACGCACCAAGTCTGTGACCTTGACCCTGGGCTTAGCGGGGGCGGGACGAATGTGGATTTGTCACAGGGCGGTAGAGGACCATTGGAGCAATGCGTGTGTGAAATGTGAAGCAGATCCGAGCAAGGACACAGAAATTATAAGCCATTTACCCAGCGTTAAGGTTTCGAAAGCACCAAGTCTGTGACCTTGACCCTGGGCTTAGCAGGGTGGGACGAATGTGGATTTGTCACAGGGCGGTAGAGGACCATTGGAGCAATGCGTGTGTGAAATGTGAAGCAGATCCGAGCAAGGAAACAGAAATTATAAGCCATTTACCCAGCGTTAAGGTTTCGAAAGCACCAAGTCTGTGACCTTGACCCTGGGCTTAGCGGGGCGGGACGAATGTGGATTTGTCACAGGGCGGTAGAGGACCATTGGAGCAATGCGTGTGTGAAATGTGAAGCAGATCCGAGCAAGGAAACAGAAATTATAAGCCATTTACCCAGCGTTAAGGTTTCGAAAGCACCAAGTCTGTGACCTTGACCCTGGGCTTAGCAGGGCGGGACGAATGTGGATTTGTCACAGGGCGGTAGAGGACCATTGGAGCAATGCGTGTGTGAAATGTGAAGCAGATCCGAGCAAGGAAACAGAAATTATAAGCCATTTACCCAGCGTTTAAGGTTTCGAAAGCACCAAGTCTGTGACCTTGACCCTGGGCTTAGCGGGGGCGGGACGAATGTGGATTTGTCACAGGGCGGTAGAGGACCATTGGAGCAATGCGTAGTGTGAAATGTGAAGCAGATCCGAGCAAGGAAACAGAAATTATAAGCCATTTACCCGGCGTTAAGGTTTCGAAAGCACCAAGTCTGTGACCTTGACCCTGGGCTTAGCGGGGGCGGGACGAATGATTTGTCACAGGCGGTAGAGGACCATTTGAGCAATGCGTGTGTGAAATGTGAAGCAGATCCGAGCAAGGAAACAGAAATTATAAGCCATTTACCCGGCGTTAAGGTTTCGAAAGCACAAAGTCTGTGACCTTGACCCTGGGCTTAGCGGGGGCGGGACGAATGTGGATTTGTCACAGGGCGGTAGAGGACCATTGGAGCAATGCGTGTGTGAAATGTGAAGCAGATCCGAGCAAGGAAACAGAAATTATAAGCCATTTACCCCGGCGTTAAGGTATCGAAAGCACAAAGTCTGTGACCTTGACCCTGGGCTTAGCGGGGGCGGGACGAATGTGGATTTGTCACAGGGCGGTAGAGGACCATTTGAGAAATGCGTGTGTGAAATGTGAAGCAGATCCGAGCAAGGAAACAGAAATTATAAGCCATTTACCCGGCGTTAAGGTTTCGAAAGCACAAAGTCTGTGACCTTGACCCTGGGCTTAGCAGGGTGGGACGAATGTGGATTTGTCACAGGGCGGTAGAGGGACATTGGAGCAATGCGTGTGTGAAATGTGAAGCAGATCCGAGCAAGGAAACAGAAATTATAAGTCATTTACCCAGCGTTAAGGTTTCGAAAGCACCAAGTCTGTGACCTTGACCCTGGGCTTAGCGGGGGCGGGACGAATGTGGATTTGTCACAGGGCGGTAGAGGACCATTTGAGAAATGCGTGTGTGAAATGTGAAGCAGATCCGAGCAAGGAAACAGAAATTATAAGCCATTTACCCGGCGTTAAGGTTTCAAAAGCACAAAGTCTGTGACCTTGACCCTGGGCTTAGCGGGGGCGGGACGAATGTGATTTGTCCACAGGGCGGTAGAGGACCATTGGAGCAATGCGTGTGTGAGATGTGAAGCAGATCCGTGGCAAGGAAACAGAAAATTATAAGCCATTTACCCAGCGTTAAGGTTTCGAAGCACCAAGTCTGTGACCTTGACCCTGGGCTTAGCGGGGGCGGGACGAATGTGGATTTTGTCACAGGGCGGTAGAGGACCATTGGAGCAATGCGTGTGTGAAATGTGAAGCAGATCGAGCAGGAAACAGAAATTATAAGCCATTTTACCCAGCGTTAAGGTTTCGGAACGCACCAAGTCTGTGACCTTGACCCTGGCTTAGCGGGGGCGGGACGAATGTGGATTTGTCACAGGGCGGTAGAGGACCATTGGAGCAATGCGTGTGTGAAATGTGAAGCAGATCCGAGCAAGGACACAGAAATTATAAGCCATTTACCCAGCTGTTAAGGTTTCGAAAGCACCAAGTCTGTGACCTTGACCCAGGGCTTAGCAGGGTGGGACGAATGTGGATTTGTCACAGGGCGGTAGAGGACCATTGGAGCAATGCGTGTGTGAAATGTGAAGCAGATCCGAGCAAGGAAACAGAAATTATAAGCCATTTACCCAGCGAATTAAGTTTCGAAAAGCACCAGTCTGTGACCTTGACCCTGGGTGGGCTTAGCGGGGGCGGGACGAATGTGGATTTGTCACAGGGCGGTAGAGGACCATTGGAGCAATGCGTGTGTGAAATGTGAAGCAGATCCGAGCAAGGAAACAGAAATTATAAGCCATTTACCCAGCGTTAAGGTTTCGAAAACACCAAGTCTGTGACCTTGACCCTGGGCTTAGCGGGGGCGGGACGAATGTGGATTTGTCACAGGGCGGTAGAGAGGACCATTGGAGCAATGCGTGTGTGAAATGTGAAGCAGATCCGAGCAAGGAAACAGAAATCATAAGCCATTTACCCAGCGTTAAGGTTTCGAAAGCACCAATGTCTGTGACCTTGACCTGGGCTTAGCGCGGGACGAATGTGGTTTGTCACAGGGCGGTAGAGTAGGACATTGGAGCAATGCGTGTGTGAAATGTGAAGCAGATCCGAGCAAGGAAACAGAAATTATAAGCCATTTACCCGGCGTTAAGGTTCGAAAGCACCAAGTCTGTGACCTTGACCCTGGGCTTAGCGGGGGCGGGACGAATGTGGATTTGTCACAGGGCGGTAGAGGACCATTTGAGCAATGCGTGTGTGAAATGTGAAGCAGATCCGAGCAAGGAAACAGAAATTATAAGCCATTTACCCGGCGTTAAGGTTTCGAAAGCACAAAGTCTGTGACCTTGACCCTGGGCTTAGCGGGGGCGGGACGAATGTGGATTTGTCACAGGGCGGTAGAGGACCATTGGAGCAATGCGTGTGTGAAATGTGAAGCAGATCCGAGCAAGGAAACAGAAATTATAAGCCATTTACCCGGCGTTAAGGTTTCGAAAGCACAAAGTCTGTGACCTTGACCCTGGGCTTAGCGGGGGGGGGCGGGACGAATGTGGATTTGTCACAGGGCGGTAGAGGACCATTTGAGAAATGCGTGTGTGAAATGTGAAGCAGATCCGAGCAAGGAAACAGAAATTATAAGCCATTTACCCGGCGTTAAGGTTTCGAAAGCACAAAGTCTGTGACCTTGACCCTGGGCTTAGCGGGGGTGGGACGA
Source organism: Conchocele bisecta (assembly GCA_029237695.1). NCBI lineage: Eukaryota > Metazoa > Mollusca > Bivalvia > Lucinida > Thyasiridae > Conchocele > Conchocele bisecta. Next base: position 107,170,653 of record CM055268.1, read on the forward strand.
ATGTGAATTTGTCACAGGGCGGTAGCGGACCATTGGAGCAATGTGTGTGTGAAATGTGAAGCAGATCCGAGCAAGGAAACAGAACTTATAAGCCATTTACCCGAGCGTTAAGGTTTCAAACGCACCAATTATGTGACCTTGACCCTGGGCTTAGCGGGGGCGGGATGAATGTGGATTTGTCACAGGGCGGTAGAGGAACATTGGAGCAATGTGTGTGTGAAATGTGAAGCAGATCCGAGCAAGGAAACAGAAAGTATAAGCCATTTACCCAGCGTTAAGGTTTCGAACGCACCAAGTCTGTGACCTTGACCCTGGGCTTAGCGGGGGCGGGACGAATGTGGATTTGTCACAGGGCGGTAGAGGTACATTGGAGCAATGCGTGTGTGAAATGTGAAGCAGATCCGAGCAAGGAAACAGAAATTATAAGCCATTTACCCAGCGTTAAGGTTTCGGGACGTACGTACGTACGTACGTACGTACGTACGTACGTATGTACGTACGGACGCCGGTAACACTATATGCCCCCCTCACCATTCGGTGGCGGGGGCATAAAAACTTTAACCAAAAAACTTAACCAAAAAACTTAACCAAAAAAATTAACCAAAAATTTTAACCAAAGAACTCAACCAAAATCTTTAACCAAACAACTTAACCAAAAACTTTAACTGGACACACGTACGTACACGTACGTACGTACGTATGTACGTACGTACGTACGTACGCCAAAGTGCCGACTATATCGCGCTTTCCGCAAGCGGGCGCGACAAAAACTTAACCAAAAACTTTAACCAAAGAACTTAACCAAAAATTTCAAAGTAATTTGACCTTGACATTGGGCACAGGGGTCGCACAGGAGGGGGTAGAATGAAAATATAGATGATGATAAACACCCATATGAAGTTTCAAGGTAATGGGCAAAGCAGTTGCAGAGATGTAGTATAACGAAAAAATTTAACCAAAAAACTTAACCAAAAAACTTAACCAAAAACTTTAACCAAAAAACTTAACCAAAAACTTCAAAGTAATTTGACCGTGACATTGGGCACAGGGGCCACACGGAAGGGGGGTAGAATGAAAATATAGATGATAATAAACACCCATGTGAAGTTTCAAGATAATGGGCAAAGCAGTTGCAGAGATATAGTATAACGAAAAACTTTAACCAAAAAACTTAACCAAAAAACTTAACCAAAAAACTTAACCAAAAACTTTAACCAAAGAACTTAACCAAAAACTTTAACCAAAAAACTTAACCAAACAACTTAACCAAAAACTTTAACCAGACACACGTACGTACGTACGCCAAAGTGCCGACTATATCGTGCTTTCCGCAAGCGGGCGCGGCAAAAAGTAACATGTTGGATAGTGATATGTGGTGGGCACCCCTTGATTATGAAGCTGTGAAAGTTTGGTGGTCCTAGGTGGTACAGTAACAAAGAAATGGACTCAAACACGAAAACTTAACATTGATTGTGGACGCCGCCCGCCGCCCACCCGCCCGCCGCCTACCCGCCCGGCTTTCGCCAATCCAATAGCCTGGCTAAAAATATAAATAAATCTGTAAATAAATACCGTCAATACCCGCATTTAAAACAGACAAATATTGATGTGTTTCATTTGACAGAAAGTATGTTATTTTTAAATATCTATAATCTCCGAGATTCTCCTTAATCTCAATATCATGTAACATTAATTAATCTCATACACATAATGACAGTGTGATGAATCATGTGACCAAAATAATATTTTGAAATTGCTGCCAGTTTTTTGTCATGTGATTCCAATTAGACTATCTGTCTAGTTCAGCTGCACTCCGACTACTAATGTATCATTTTTAGTTAACTCTGTGTGCTAGCTGTGAAAATAACCGCAAACAAATTATGAGTATTTTTTTTCATTTATCTCTGTGTAAATATGTCTTGTAATTTCGGACTCAATTCTAATGAAATTCCAAGATAAATTATAGCACACTGATCACAAGTGCTGCACTCTGCGCTAGCATAAAATGTTTCACGTCAAAATAAGCGCCAGATTCATGATGAATTCCCCATTCAGCTACATATCCAAGATACTGAATAACACATTTACATCTAGTAACCGGCACAAGAAATTTGTGCCAGTACTTGATGAAAAATGTGTTTATGAGACAACTCTAGGTACAGCTGAGTGTCTATCATCTCATTAGGAAAGCAGAATATTTTTTGACGTGAAACATTTTACGCCGGTACAGAGTGCAGCACCAGTGCTTAAGGTACAGCTAAAGTACATGCAATAACATGTTAATCCACCACCAATATTTATAAAAATCTGGTTATTAGTTACAACATAAATTTCATACATTGACAAGCATTCAATATCATGTTTCATACATAAATGTATACAGATCTGTGAATTAGAAACACCGACATTTGACAACCATCCATAAATGGACGACAACCCTTTCACCTCTAAGTAATTGGAATGGACAGTCTCATATTATTTTTCAGACTATTCCGTTTTATATTAGAAAGGGGTATTGTTTTTAAAACTCACAAAATATCCGTAAATAGTGCAGATCCTGATGAGACGGCTCGTTACGAGCCGGCTCATCTGGATCTACACTGTTTACAAACTTTCTGATAGAAGTATGTATAGTGTTGAAAGTGTTAATGTTATTGATGGGAGGAAGTCTTGTTATTTTGAATAAAACAAGAAGCATATATTTGGCATTCTGTTCATGTATATTTACTAAAAAGTTGATGTTTTCTGGGAAAATACTGTTATATAAAGGACAATTGTGTGCCATCACAAATTTCCACTTGAATACATCATAAAACCAATATAATCAGCAGATTTTTAAGTCTAGTACATTAAAAAGTGTATGTATACGATTTAAATATGTCGAGCTAAAAACTACTTTGATTCACAGCGATGATTGTCTTCACAGTACCAGGGCAGGGCAATAAAATATTTTTCAGCAAAAACATTAAATTCAATAACAATAATACAATAATGCAATTCAGTGTACATATACTACACAAAATAAATATACTGGCAGATAATAACTATTTACAATTCGAAAACACATGGTCGGTACTATCCAGTACATACATCAGCTAAGCCTACAGTGAAATGGACCTCAAACCTGTGATTGACCTACACATGTACACATTGTTTTCACTGTTTATTCATGCACGGTATTTCAGTGACTGAATGCCGAACAATTTCTGCTAGGGGTGTAATGATACGCCTACCTCATGATGCGATATGATTGCGATACTACGTTCACGATGCCTATACATCTCATGATACCAGGCCCTCATTCACAAAATACATTTTCAATGGCATAAAACAGAATCAGAAAATGATTCCAGACCGCTGGACTGGTTTGTGTATATTCTTCCCGATAATTTACTTTTATCATTCATAAAATGTACCAGACGATAAATTTTATTTGAATTGTGAAAACCGTTTCGAATCGAATATCAGTGTCGGTATAGTGAATCGCATAGTCAGCTAAATATCGCACTGCATCAAATGTTCAGTGAATCGTTACACCCCTATTAGGGTTACTCTGGTTAGAAAGACCTTAACCTGTTCCCTAAGTAACTAGAATGGATTTTGATTTGTTGATTTTGCAACCAATCCAGTGGTCACAAAATGATTCAGACTAGTCCATTTATGAAATTGGGGTTTTTGTTCTCAAAAATATGTAAATTACTTGCAAATAGTGCAGATCCTGATGAGACGGCTCGTCACGAGCCGGCTCATCTGGATCTACACTGTTTGTCAATACCACTATACAGGCCTGGGTTACGATGTCCAACTGTAGCCCATACACAATACAATAATTATACATATTATTAACATTCATGCAAACAGGTTAATAAATCACAAACACAAACAATGCATTAACTCTTAATAATGTCAGAAATAATTTTTGCCGTCTGCTGTTATTTTTTTTTATTTTTCATTTAAAAACATGGTTTGGCAGCACATGAAAATCATCTTCATTGAAGATGATTCTCATGTGCTGACAAAACATGTTTTATTGAGAAATATGATAATTACGAAAAAGCAGACGGCAATATTCATTTCCAACTTTCCAAGGGTTGTAATTAATGTACCGTACCATGTTTATTCTAAGTAATTCCCCAGTGTCTCTACTATTTTTTAAAACTTTTCACATATTATTTTGTTACAAAAATGGAAAATATTTTGATGTATTAAATGACTAGTTCTATGAAGAAATAATGTCTTTTAAAGCGTTCATAAATGGAGAACAATTTGTTTCCGTAACTTTTTTTTTATTACACAAAAGTTGCCATTTCAATGTTTATTTGTTTCAGAAAACAAATTGGCATACACATAGCCTCCTTTAAAAACAATGTTCTACTCATAAACATTACCCACCCCCCCCACCCCCCATCCCCAAGCAGGTGAATATTAATTGGCAGCATCACAGATTAAATTGACAATAAATATGGCGTCAACATATATTAATGACACAACAGATTGTCAATAAATACGGTGCTATTTACAAATCGTCAACATAATGGTAATCTTGCCAAGATGTCAACGTTTATGAACATCTATCAGCAATATCATCTCGCTATCAAACAGTTTGATTGGCTGTGCCTGAGCTGTAGCACAGCTCAGGCTCAGCCAAACAGGCTGCTTGCTTTCAAGCACACTATTCAAGTATTTTGTAATAAAGAAATTGACAAATACTGGCAACATTAGCGCAGGCGGTGGTTTATAATGATTTTCACAACACTTTGCCAACATAATAGTGTTAACGACAAATAGTCAGTGAAATAATGTTAACAAGAAATTGTCAATATAAAGGTGTTAACAACAAATAGTCGCTATAATGATGTCAATAACTGTCGATAAAATGATGTTCACAACAATTTGTCAATATAATGATCTTAATAAAAACTATTTATAATGGTGTCTACAATGAATTGTCACTATAATGGTATCGACAACATATCGTCACTATAATCGTATTCACAACATATTGTCACTACAATTGTGATAACCAAATATTGTCACTATAATGGTGTCAACAACATATTGTAACTATAATCGTGTTAACAACATATTGTCACTAAAATGGTGTCAACAACAGATAATCACTATAAAAATCGTGTAAACAACATATTGTCACTATAATGGTGTCAACAACATATAATCAATGTGAAATCGTGTTAACAATATATGGTCACTAAACTGTTCTTAATGACATTGTCAAACCATAAAGTGTAAATGAAAATCGTCAATACAGTGGTATTAACAACAATGACAACAAGCACTAGAACCTACCCTTCACCATGAGGATTCTCTCGATCCTTCGGTCCTCCAGGCCAGGATCTAACCACCTGTAAATGAAGAGAATCATTGACTGATTGAATAGGCCTCGAACATGACAAACCTATATGAGACATGCCATGCGATTTTGTACCGAAGAACATGCACAATTTTTTTATGAAATAGATTTATAGAAACAACGATATTTTCTGTAAATGACGTTGAAAGTTGACGAAGTGTTCATAGCAAATGCGGAATCATTTATGGAAAATATTGTAAATTTTGTACATATTTTTGATATAGTAGATATTGCACATGTTCTTAGGTACAAAATCACATGGCGTGTCTTGGCTGTGACTGGAGAAATGGGGCTTATTGGATTTGTGATCAGTGTAGATCCTGATCAAACAGCACACTCATTTAGTCTGATAACAATCCATATTGCTGGTTAGAAACACGACGGGTGTTCCATTGATGGAATGAAAAACAGTGCTGATCCTGATCAGAATGCGTGGTTGCACAGGCTGAACTGGATGTACACTGGTCGCAAAACGCATAAACCCCATTTATCCAGACGCAAATCTCGGACAGATAGATGAAGACAAACAGACGGACAGGGTGGCGACTATACCCCAAAAACAATTTCGGGGTATATAAAGAAAGTGGAAAATCAGGCTCCAGGGGCGCCGGAAACATAAGATTCGTCCGGCGAATCTACTGGGTGCCCCTGCTACCCACCAAAAGTGTATGTTGTTACCACTCAGTTGAACCATCTCGCCGAGACGGTTCAACTGAGTGGTAACAACATACACTTATGATGAGAAACGAGAAAAATTGCAGAAAAATATTTACATTCCGTTTTTTTTATTATACATGAATTACCAATATATCAAAAGTATTGATCCGGCAATGGCCGGACCTGTTCCCACGCCCCTGTGCTCATGGTGACATCCCAGCAACAGCTAAGGTCATACAGAGACCCACCTCAGCTTAGTCTGATCCGACAGACTAGTGGGATGGAAATACCATGTATGTATTTGTTCACGCCTCGGGTGAGGATTGAACTTAAAACCTCCAGTAATAAAGTACAATGCCATATCCTCTAGGACGCTGCCCATACCTGCGAGATGTAAATACCACTTCCCATGTTAGACAGCAACCTCACATAGAAAACATACCTTTTACACGGGAAGACAAACTCGTTGGTTGCTGACTGGCTCTCCTTGATGACGATCTGTTCGAGGTACCACCCTTCGCCGGCCTGCGTGTTGTCATGGCCGACCACACAGCGATGTAAGTTGCCGAGGGATACCGCCTCCACGTGGAATTCGTCAACCTATGAACAGACGAGAGGTTTATTTTTACTATCATGTGTACAACTAAGAAGCGGGCAGCCCAAGACAGAGCCAGGTGGCGGACAGAGGTGAAGGCCCTATGCCCACTTATGGGCGAAGAGGACTAAATAAATAAGAAGTGTACAACTAAGAGGTTTGTAAGGCCAAAATCAAAATCAATAGTAGTGTACAACTAAAAGATTTGTTAGTCCAAAATCAATATTAGTGTACAACTAAGAGGTTTCAAAATCAAAATGTACAGCAAAGTTCACATTTATTCAACCGGTGTACAGACCAAGGGGTTGTTTCATTAACCTTTAGAATTCGGGAAATGAAAATTATTGTCTGCTGTTGTTTTCTATTTTGTCTTCTATCGCAATAAAAACATGGCTTGGCAGTACTTTAGAATCATTTCCATTGGTATTCTCTAGCCTGGTATTTTCTATGTAAGAGCTATCAAGAAATCAGGGTTGGCTTGCAAACAGTAGGAATTCCTCAGCAAGCCGAGGAATTCCTACACGTTTTCTAGCCTAGCCTAGACTGATAAACTTGATATTAAAATCCACAAGCCTATTATTCTCTATGTAAGAGCTACCAAGCCATCAGCCTCGGAATTCCTAGCATAGCCTGATAAACTTGTTATCAAAAAACAAAAACCTGGTATTCTCTATGCAAGATCTATCCAGCTATCAGCCGCAGAATTCCTAGCATAACCGGACAAACTTGTCATCAAAAGACACAAGTCTGGTTTTGTTTGTTTATTAGTGTTAAACGGCCCATCAACAGGCTGGTTCGATCCCGCATATAACCTGCTGCATTGGGGTGTAAATCCCAAAATCCAAGTATGTATGTACCTGTCCGGTCCGGTACTTCTTGACGTTGTTCGACTTGGTGAGGTAGCGTTTACCCCAGTCGCCGCGCTCCCCGAACATAGTCAGGTAGATCTGTGCGTCCGTCTCTGCCCCAATCTCCTTGCCCGTGTGTACCGTCACCACGTAGTTCAACACTGGAATGGGTGGACAGGAAAAGTGAATGGCAGTGACTGAAGAAATGGGGCTTATGATATTTATGGATATTCAAACTACTGAAGGAAAACGTTAGCAGAAACAAATGTGACGTTGCAAACATGCATGTGATGTCATACATCACACAATTTACGTCACTTACTGACATCAGAACGTTATGACATTTTACCTGCACAGACGTCTTTGAACTGTGTTGAATATTCAGGAAATTTTGACTGAATATGGGGATGTTAATGACATATAAATTTGTTTGGAAAGCCTTAGGTGAGCAGAATTAGCTAACATCATTGTACATGAAAAGCCTTAGCAATTAGGCTTTTCATGTATAAGTTATTGTTCACATATTGGATTTTTAAGGAACTCGGCGACACCATTGTAACTGTACATAATTCCAGCACAAAAATATTTACACAATTCCCTAACATTTGATTGGCCCGTAGCAAGTCTCTGTCCAAAATTTATATCCCAGTAAACTCCCACGCTGAACTACTTTCCGTAACCGTGAGGCGCAGTTAAAATAATTCTTAAGAAAACGGAAAATAAACATATTTTCTTGATGAATTTATTTCAAATGCTGGAATTATAAGGAATGAATGGCCTTTTTGTGGAATTTATCGGGGATATAAACTTGGAAAAGTCGCAGGAATACTGGACGAGGCCTTCCGGCCTTCGTCCAGTATTCCCGCGACTTTTCCAAGTTTATACCCTGATAGTGTACTCGCAGTTTGCGCACACTTACACGGCAGTGTCGGCTCTCCAGGTCTAGACACTGCACACTCCCTCATGATGTCGAAGTCATCCTCCTCCCGCGACATCCAGCGATTGATGGAGAACTTCAGTGTCTCCTTCGTGTTCAGATCGACCATGCAAACGTCCTTGACCCTCCAACTAGGATCACGCATGGAGCTCTTCGGGAGTAGCTCCAGCCGAATCTTAAACATTGTGCCGATCTGCAGCAGGTTTGCCTGTAATGAAATTAATGGAATGGTGCTTAACCCATCCTACGCTGTTGACGAAAATTACCGTCTGCTGTTTTTCATTTTTGCTTTAATTATTAACAAAAAACTAGTTTTGACAGCACATGAGAATCGTCTCCACTGGAGACGATTCTCATGTGCTGTCAAAACCAGGTTTTTGTTCAGAAATATTGAAAATAAAACATTTCCAGCAGACGACAACATTTAATTCAGCGTAGTAAGGGTTAACGGCCCATCAACACAAAAGTGTATCATTTAGGGTCAAACAATTTAGATGAAGAAGAAGAAAAATAGTAACATAGTATGTTAGATGTGGTAGGCAATAAAATAATTAGGGTAACAATAACAAGAGGGCCATGATGGCCCTAATTCGCTCACCTGACTCCATGAACATCAGAGGAGAATGTGACATTGAGTTCATGTGTTTTAAAAAAATTGTGCTATTTTTAGATGGCGGTCATCTTGGATTAAGCGATGACTCTCATTTTACAAAATCCGAAAATGCTTCACCCAGCATCGGCCATGTGGTTCCTGAGAAAAAGACGTTAAAAATCTTGAATAAATGGACCTTTTGGTGGCCATCATGGATGACATAATCATCTGATTCTGACAAATATTGCACCAGAGTGATCGCCTCATTGATACCTTCAATTTGATATATGACATGACCATATTCAGTCAAAAATAAAATTTGACCCCAATTTGACCCCACGGGCCACGCCCATTTTTGACCCCGGGGTCACCATTTTAACAACTTTCAAAGAGCAATGTACATCGATCATTCCTACCAAGTTTCGTCGAAATCCGGCTAGCGGTTCATGAGAAGAAGATTTTTTAAGAATTTATGCTATTTTTAGACGGCGGCCATCTTGGATTAGCGATGACCTCCATTTTAACAAATCTGAAAAGGCTTCACCCATGGACCATAACTTTTAAGTTTGGCTACCATGGGCCAAGCGGTTCATGTGAAGAAGAATTTTGAAATCTCTAATAAAAGAACGACCTTTTGACATTTCGGTGGCCATATTGGATGACATAACAATCCGATTTGGACAACAAATGTACCAGAGTGATCGCCTCATTGATACCTTCGATTTGATATATAACATGACCATATTCGGTCAAAAATAAAATTTGACCCCACGGGCCACGCCCATTTTTGACCCCGGGGTCACCATTTTAACAACTTTGAAAGAGCATTGTACATCGATCATTCCTACCAAGTTTCGTCGAAATCCGGCTAGCGGTTCATGAGAAGAAGATTTTTTAAGAATTTATGCTATTTTTAGACGGCGGCCATCTTGGATTAGCGATGACCTCCATTTTAACAAATCTGAAAAGGCTTCACACATGGACCATAACTTTTAAGTTTGGCTACCATGGGCTAAGCGGTTCAACTGAAGAAGAATTTTGAAATCTCTAATAAAAGAACGACCTTTTGACCTTTCGGCGGCCATCTTGGATGACATAACAATCCGATTTCGACAGAAAATGCACCAGAGTGATCGCCTCATTGATACCTTCAATTTGATATATGACATGACCATATTCGGTCAAAAATAAAATTTGACCCCAATTTGACCCCACGGGCCACGCCCATTTTTGACCCCGGGGTCACCATTTTAACAACTTTGAAAGAGCATTGTACATCGATCATTCCTACCAAGTTTCGTCGAAATCCGGCTAGCGGTTCATGAGAAGAAGATTTTTTAAGAATTTATGCTATTTTTAGACGGCGGCCATCTTGGATTAGCGATGACCTCCATTTTAACAAATCTGAAAAGGCTTCACACATGGACCATAACTTTTAAGTTTGGCTACCATGGGCTAAGCGGTTCAACTGAAGAAGAATTTTGAAATCTCTAATAAAAGAACGACCTTTTGACCTTTCGGCGGCCATCTTGGATGACATAACAATCCGATTTCGACAGAAAATGCACCAGAGTGATCGCCTCATTGATACCTTCAATTTGATATATGAAATGACCATATTCAGTCAAAAATAAAATTTGACCCCAAATTTGACCCCACAGGCCACGCCCATTTTTGACCACAGGGTCACCATTTTAACAGCTTTGAAAGAGCAATGTACATCGATCATTCCTACCAAGTTTTGTCGAAATCCGGTTAGCGGTTCTTGAGAAGAAGATTTTTTAAGAATTTGTGCTATTTTTAGACGGCGGCCATCTTGGATTACGTAATGACGTAATTTTAACAATTTTGTAATCCCCCTACCTAAGGACCATGCCCATGAAGTTTGGTGACTATAGACCCAATGGTTACCGAGGAGAAGACGTTTGAAAATGTTCACGGACGACGGACGACGACGGACGACGACGACGGACACATTGCGGTAACAATAGCTCACATGAGCTTTGCTCAGGTGAGCTAAAAATATGATGAACACAATAAAAACATGGATACAATGACAAGAATTCCGCGGAATCAAATGTCTCGCCTTGTTCCGCCTTGACCTTGACCCTGGGGCCTTGACCTTGACCCTATGGCCCCGAGAATAGTCCTATATTCATCTACATATCATAGTAAAGGTATGTATAAAGTTTGATGACTGTAGCTGATGAGGTGTTGAAGTAATGACCGTAACACGAAAACTTAACATTGAATGATGACGACGACGACGACGACTACGCCGCCGCCGACGACGACTCCGACTCCGGAAAAGCAAAACCTATGTCTCGCTTTCCGCTTCGCGGGCGAGACAATAAAATTAGATTTTCCGATACAAGCTGCTTTTATGGAAAAATCTAAGCATACCTTTAATGTTCTCCACCTGGAGTAACATTCAAGTGCATCGAATATCAACAAAGTCCAGTAGGATGTGCTTCATGGTAATGGAATACACCATGGACATGGCTCATCTTTGAGCATATACAAATGTTTTAGTCGTGTATGTCCAATGCGTGTAATGAAATGAAATGATTGGGGTTTAATGTCCCAGAAACAGCTAGGGACGGGAGGTTTGCCTGTAAGGTAGGATGTTAAAGTGTTTAAGTGGAATATCCAAAAATGTGGCAGTGACTGCAGAAATGGGGCTTATGGGTTTTGCGACCAGTGTAGATCCAGCGATCAGTATCTGCACTGTTCGCCATTCCATGAATGAATCACCAGTCATGCTTCTAGCAAGGAATATGGATCGTTATCAGGTTACAGGACTGTGCTATTTGATCAGGATCTACACTGGAAGGTGGGTGAAGCATTTTCAGCAGAATGACGTTACAAAGACATCAGCCATCTCATCAGGAACTTCACAGTTTTGCAAGTAATTTTCATATTTATTTTTAGACAAAACATCCCCATTTTATAAATGGACTAGTCTGAAAATAATTTTGTGATGATTGGATTGGTCGGAAAATTAAAATATCACAGTCCATTCCAGCTACTTAGGGTTGAAAGTGTTAACATATGACGGAAAAACTTACCCTGAATTCATCTTCATTGCCATCTTGGAATATTGGCTTGCCGGGTGGAGCGCCCAATATGATTGGTCCAGAGTTTCCGATGTCGCCATAGGCAACCATGGCCACATCCCCGTCGTGTAACCCTGTCACCGTCTGGACGTGGATGCTCCAGTCACCCTCTGAAACAGATACATTTGAAAGACTGATTGATTGGAGTTTTACTTCGTTCAACAGCAAGGCCATATACAGACGGAAATGTAGCTGTATGGGGAGATTGATTGATTGGGGATTTAAGGATGTTCAACAGAAATGTCATATACAGACAGGGATGTATCTGTGTGGGGAGATTTATTATAGGGTTAACTGTATTGTAATTTTAAAATTTGCGGCGTATATCAGAAAATGATAGGTCGGAAAATCTGTTTAATGGCGACGCGCTAGCGGAGCCATTAAACATGTTTTCCGACCTATCATTTTCTGATATACGCCGCAAATTTCAAAATTACAATGCGGTTAACCTATTTCTAATGCACTCCTTTACTACCATGACTACTGGCGTAGGAATACATATTGAAATAATTTGCGACCGTTCATCAACAATGATATACCTGTAATGTATGACCATCAGCCAATCAGATTGCGTGATATTTATAGAGTGCATTAGAAAGATTGGCGATGGATGTATTCATCGATAAGATACATGTACCCTCCCAACGTATGAAATATTGATCGATTGTGGTTTTACATGCATTCAAAAGCAAGGTCATCTACAGATGGGAATGTACCTATGACATAATTATGTGGCTGTGACCGGAGAAATGGGGTTTATGTGTTTTGCGACCAGTGTAGATCCAGATCAGCCTGTGTATCCACAGTCTGATCAGGATCTGCACTGTTCACCATTCTATCAATGAAACACCCGTTGTGCTTCTATTCTAACAAGCAATATAGGTCATTATCAGGCTATAGGAGTGTGCTATTTGATCAGGAGCTATACTGGTCACAATTCACATAAGCCCCAGTTCTCCAGTCACAGCCACATATGAGACACACCATGTGATTTTGTATGTAAGAACATGTGCGATTTTTCATGAAATATATTTACAGAAACTGTGATATTTTCTGTAAATTCATAGCCAATGTGGAGTTCTGCATTTGCTCTGAAAAATTTATCATCTTTCGACCTCATTTAAAGAAAATATAGGAAATTTTGTAAACATTTTTCATGAGTTATCACACATGTTCTTAGGTACAAAATCACATGGCGTGTCTCATATCAGGTCACCAACCATCATCATGCTCTTACAGCCTGATATGAAGCAAGAAAATGTGTTCATAGAACACGGATGCCCCACATATTGCTTTGATAATAAATGAGGCAAAAATTTCAATTCCAAAAGGGGAGATAATCAATGACCCGGGGGACGGACGGACAATGGTAACACTAAATGCCCCCTCCACTATCGTGGTGGGGCATAAAAAAAGTGAAAGGTTTAATGCTTTATTAACAGCCTTGGTCAAATAGAGACCGGGCCTTAGTTTCAGATGAAATACTACAATGTACTACACAAATCATTCATTCATACATTTTATTTATTTATTTAATATAGGAATGAATGGCCTTTTTGTGGAATTTATCGGGGTATAAACTTGGAAAAGTTGCGGGAATACTGGACGAAGGCCGGAAGGCCTCGTCCAGTATTCCCGCGACTTTTCTAAGTTTATATCTCCGATAAATTCCACAAAAAGGCCATTCATTCCTTATAATTCCAGCATTTGAAATAAATTCATCAAGAAAATGTGTTTATTTTCCGTTTTCTTAAGAATTATTTTACTGCGCCTCACAAGTAGTTCGGCGTGGGAGTTTACTGGGAAATAAATTTTGGACAGAGACTTGCTACGGGCCAATCAAATGTTAGGGAATTGTGTAAATATTTTTGTGCTGGAATTATTGGTGTTTAACAGCCTATCTATCAACAGTGTAAATGGCAGACTTTCTGTGTTTAGGAATTAATTAACGTCAATACAAGTATGATCAAAGTCATTGGGATTCCAGAGACAAATGGATTGAACAGGTTTTATGCCCATTTAGCCCTTACAATGCTGAGCTAAATTTTGTCGTCTGCTGTTTGTTTTTTATTTTCCATTTTTCTCATCAAAAACATTCTTTGATAGCACTTTAGAATCATTTCCAATGGAAATGATTCTAAAGTGATGTCTAAAAATGTTTTCATTGAAAAAGAAGACAACATATAAAACAGCAGAAGAAGACAATTTACGTTTCCCGCTTTCAAAGGGTCAAATAGATAATTAGACAGCTCGAGCCCATTTCACCAACATTGCAAAGTTAAGTATAATTATCTAGCAAAGTATAGTTTGAGGGAGAAATTTTCACATTAAGGATAAATTTATTAATTTTTATTATACTGAATTTATTACATTAAAAAAATGGCTGTGATAATGTAATAAATTCAGTATAATAATTCTGCATACTTTTAATCATCACATATATGCAGTCGTTAGTTCTATATGAAATAATGCATTTCGGGAAAAATAAACGATTTCTCCCTCAAAGTATACTTTGCTAGATAAGTATACTTTGCAATTTTGATGAAATCGGCTTCTGGTGCTAGGTTCCCTCAGGTATACCAAACAGTTTGCATAGGTTTTAGTTACTTTTTGCTACATGCATGTGCGCGGTTGGCGCTAAGATTTTAATATTAGCAGCCAAAATGAAGTGATACTGCCAAAAAAGACAATACAAAACTATGTTGCATTTACTCCAATATTCATGAAACCATAGTACTTTTCAAATAATGTCTGAAATTCTTAGTAGCCAAAATGTCAATTTATGAAATATTAGTAGCCAAATGGCTACTGCGAAAGCTAAAAATGTACCAGAGGGTCAAACCAGGGATATCGGGATTCCCGCCGTTAAATGTACCTTTCGTAAGCTCCCAACCGCCCAATATAGTCAATTGCTAAGTATAGGCATTATGACAGTGGTTTGTGAAGTGATATACTCGTAATAGAATTGAAAGTCACAACCTTGGGAATTTAGAATATAATTCCATTTGCTTTGAACTTTCTATCAAGGATCATACGAGTCCAACTAATGAACTTCCATTTTATATATATTTGGCTAGCATAAAAGCATTAATCAGAGAATTAAAACTAAACTAAAGCAGTAAGCTGTGAAACAAAAACACTAACTTGATATTTGTACAAAAATATTAATCAATACTAAATTATACTAGAGCAAGTGAGCAGGGGCTCAATGAGACCCCCGGCCGCCACCTGTTCATTTGGCTTTTGGCCATTTGGCTTTGACCTTGGGCATGAAAGCCTCATGGGTGGACAATAGAATGAAAATATGGATGATAATAAAGAAGTATATGAAGTTTCAAGTCAATCTAACATTATCATGATTATGGTTGCAGAGATAACGGGAACTTAAAAACTTTAACGGAAATATTTCAAAAACTTTAACGCAAATTTCAAAGTAATTTGACCTTGACCTTGCATGGGTGTGGTATGGAATAAAAATATGGATGATGATAAGGAAGTATACGAAGTTTGAGGTCAATCCGAGATAACGGTTACCAAAAGACTTTAACAGAAATGGGACGGATGGACGTAATGAAGAAAACTATACTCGTCGACATACTTCGTAGCACGACGGGTGTTTCATTGATGGAATGGCGAACAGTGCAGATCCCAACAAGACTGTGTGGATGCACAGGTTGACCTGAGTCTATAAAAATGTAAAGAAATGTCCTGAAATGTTAATATAGCCGAGAAAATGCATTAGACTTGTTTGAAGATTAACAGAAAGTACAGGTGCTGAAATAGGAAAAGATCATATTTTAAATGTGGGCAAATAACATTAGTCACACTTCTATAAATAGCAAAATATGACTGGAAAAAAAAACAACCAAGGCATGCCAAATGCTTTCAGGATTACCTCTTCAAATTGAAAATAAAATGTTCAAACATTTTACAGTTTAAAATCAATAATCAACAATGACAAGCAATGACAAAAGCCAAATTTGATAAAAGGCAAGAAATTATAATAGTGTATTGTGATTGTTGCATACGACTGCATAGTTTGGCTCAATATCATTTGAATTGAGAGTTCATCTGGAAGTCATTGGATGCAAGATCATTTGAACGGGGTTTAAATTGTAAATTGATTCAATTAATTAACATAATATTGTGCCTTGATTTTTGTTCAGTAGTTAGTTAGTTATGTCATATTTAAGGGTAGGAATTGGCTCACAGACATTCCGAACCCGGTTTTCAATATTTTATTATGTTCAGTTTATTTCATTAGGCCGTCGATTGACAAAAATGACATTACAACATTTGTGACCAGTATTGTCCCAGATCAGCCTGTGCATCCACGCAAGCATGATCAGGGCCTACACTGGTTACCATTATGTGAATCAAACACGGTTTATGCCTCTGAATCACAGATTTGATCAATCTCTGCATGATCAGTAGCCTATTTCACCAACATTGCAAAGCATACTTATCTAGCAAAGTGTACTTTGAGGGAGTAATCATTTGTGTTTCCCGAAATGCATTATTTCATATAAAACTAACGACTGCATATATTTGATGATTACAAGTATGCAGAATTATTATACTGAATTTATTACATTATCACAGCCAAAATGGCTGTGATAATGTAATAAATTCAGTACAATAAAAATTAATAAATTTATCGTTAAATTGCAAATTTCTCCCTCAAAGTGTACTTAGCAAGATAAGTATACTTAGCAAGTTTGGTGAAATCGGTTACATTGACCACTAACGCTGTAAGGTCCATTTTCTCTACCGGAGGCCCATCTATACTTACTGGTAACCCAACTGGGGTCCTCATCATTTTTCTCTTCAGAAGACAACAATAAAGGTAGGTTTAGTCACATTTACGTAGAAGACATAGAAATGGTAAATTTCAATTTTAAGTTTCATGCGTGCACTACCTTGGGAGTAGTGCGGCAGACAGTCATTATTTTGTCACAGAGTGAATGTGGACTAGCTATAGAACAGGGGTCCGTTTCACTAAACTTTGTACAAAAACAATGTTCGTACAAAGATTTCTATGGATTTGCTTCTCACATTAACGTGTTCCTCCAATGCTACTATTTTGTACTTACGGGTTCATTCCATTAATATTTGTATTTCAATTTTGTACTTACAAACTTCTTGGTCGTAAGAAGTTTAGTGAAACGGGCCCCAGGGGTGGGAACAGTTAACATTTCCAAATCCTGAAATGGTCTAAACATATTTTTGCACCCACAAATGAGTAAAAGTGTGCTTTTCCCATGTTGAAACAAGTGTTTCTCTGCGATAATCAGGAACCTCAAATCCTGATTTCAGGATATATCCTGAAAATTCCCACCCTTGAAAGAATGAACGAGTGAAACAAAAATATGAAGAAGATCCATCGAAGGAAACCTAAAATATTAAAAATTTACCCCTGGCGTTAAATTTTGAGAATACACTAAGCGTGTGACCTTGACCTTGGGACCAGTTGGTGTGTGGAGACTGTGAATTTGTCACAGCATGATAGAGGGTCATCAGAGGCCAGCATGTGTGAATTCACTGTATCAACCCTTTCAACACCACAGGCCTGTGTAGCGGTATTGGCAAAAAATGTAGATCCAGATGAGCCGGCTCGTGACGAAGTAATTTTCATATTATTGAAATAAAAAACACCCCCTTTTCATAAATGGACTAGTCTGAAAATAATTTTGTGAAGGTTGGATTGGGTGCAAAATTGACATATCAAAATCCATTCCAGTTATTTAGGAGTGAAATAGTGAAGTACCACTTGGCATTTTGTGATTGGCGGACAAACAGAATAAAAGACGGATGACGGAAGGCAATCTAACTTTTGTATATTCTCGCTTCACGTAACTTGTTGATAGGAGCGAATCTCAAATATTATTTACAAAATATACCAAAAAGGGGCAAAATCTACTATCGTAAGAGTTTAATTTGGAATTTTTATATATATAAAGCTTTGTGAAATTATGAGCAACACCTTGAAAGCAAAATATAATTTATAAACATGGTTGTGTGTCATTGGCCTGTGTACCGAATATTCCTCATAATACTACAAGGCAGTGACATAATAATTGGGGTGGGGGTGGGGGAGGGTGGGGGGGAGGGTCATAAACATGCATTAACCCTTCTATCCCTGAATATCTCTTGACATTGACTTTTCCATGCCAATTCTTGGATTGTTCCATTCATCGACAAAGGGGTCATTTAGATCTTAAAAATAATGACAAACACTGTAGATCCTGATGAGGTGCTTGGTAGCGTACATACAGTGTTTGCAAATTTTGGCTTACGTTCTGTAGGGTTGAAAGGGTTAAAGATATTCTTACGTCAAACAAATATTTGGAGGCCAACAATCTTCTTAGAACCAATATTGAGGGGGCAAACCAAATTCTACCCGAATTACCACAAGCCCCATACAGAGAGTAGATAGAGAATAGTAGGTTAGTGCCGTGAATGGGAAAAAATATCTGGCAAGGCCGTGCCGCGCCAGATATTTTTTTCCATTCACGGCACTAACCTACTACATGTATTCTATTTATCCTGTCAACACCTACAAATGGCTGTAAAATGCAAAAAATGTATTGACTGGATATCAAAAATGTTTCACGGCACATATGCACTGTGTTGACGGGATAAAACACAATAGTTACCTGCGTACTGGGGTTCTGTAGCCGATTTCACCAACATTGCAAAGTATACTTTTCTAGCAAATTTTCAATTTTAGGATAAATTTATTAATTTTTATTATACTGAATTTATTACATTATCACAGCCATTTTGGCTGTGATAATGTAATAAATTCAGTATAATAATTCTGCATACTTTTAATCATGAAATATATGCAGTTGTTAGTTCTATATGAAATAATGCATTTCGGGAAAATAAATGATTACTCCCTCAAAGTATACTTTGCCAGATAAGCATACTTTGCAATTTTGATGAAATCGGCTACTGGAGTGGGGGTTGGGAACTGGACACGTGGGAGATAATAATTATAGAGAGTAGAACACAATAGTTACCTGCATACTGGGGTTCCGGCTTGGGGGTGGGGGTGTGAACACTGGACACGGGCGAGAGTTCTCTGAAGGCTGGCTCCTCTTTCTGCTCCTGGCCACGCACACTCGCCATGCCCCCTACAACACGGGGGACATAAACAATATTCGATATAGGCCATACTGTGACATTGCGGCTTATGCATATCCGGAAACCCTTATGGACAAACAACGATCGCGGCTTACATACAGCTTTAATAGTTTAGAACATCTATTCCATTTCAAATCTACAAGTGGCTTTTGGACAATTCAGCAAATACATTCTGAAAAAATATGTTGTTTTATGTGCATTGCATATTTATCAAAATAACAGTGTCGAATGTCACAATATACGGCCAGTCAAAATTGGAGATAACTCACTGAAAATCAAGTGTTCTTCCTCTTTCCATGATATACATGTGTCCAAAATTTGGTTATGATCCGTCAAGTACAACTATAGTTATTGTGCGGACAAAGATACAAAATGCGAAAATTAAAAAAACAGACGGACAGACGGACGGACAGACAGATCGACGCCTACAACGCTGAGGGTATGCCATAAGCACTTCTTCTTTCGGAAGGCGCGCTATAAATGAAAGGCGATCCTAACATACGCACATACATACATGGACTAACGCTATATCCCCTCTTACCTACCGGCAAGGGGATAATAATGTAATATTCTCTCTAGTTAACTCACATTCGATGACCTCGGGGTAGAGCCAGATGTTGCGGACTCCGGTGTCAATGGTCGTGTGGACCTTGCCATCCTGAGTCATCCCCACAAACAGGCCGCGCTGGGTCGCCGACTGCAGCGTGATGTAGCCCTTGTCTTTGTGGCGCAGCACGACAAAATGGGAATCCTCGTCTCTCAAACCCTACATACAGGGAATAGCATGATAGCATCTTTTTATATCAATTTTATCAGGCAAGTCGTGTTGACTGTACCAGGCTAGTGTCTTTTGAAAACAAGGTTATCAGGCAAGTCTAAAGAAACAGTTAAAATTCCGAGGCTCGCTGAGGAATTCCTATGGTTTCCGAGCCGAGCCTGATAAACCTGACATAAAAAGACATTAGCATGCTATTCTATTTATCAGTAAATGTTTTATGCTACAGAATGAAGAAATATGATGTGGATTTCATTGAAAAGAATGCAGACTTGTTTACATTGCATCATTACACTGATGTCATTAAGTAACGTCATGTGATGTCGCTCGACCAATGAAACGTTAGTAATTCGGATATTCATATCAGGTCAATGCCTGATACAGTATACAGCAATGAAGGTATTATAAATATGCCAAAGAATAGGTTTCTATTCTTTGTAAACACTTCATACTACCAAACGGGAGCTCATTCTGAAAATTGCAGCAATTTTAATGAGTGGCGGACGCTTCTAATGTCGTTTCAAACATGATGTCAACGTCAAAACATGATTGCCTTGTCGCGCCATTATGAAAGTCATTTGGTATGTCTCTATTTTATTCATTTGACATGACATTGGTGCATAATACGAATACGTAATTAGGGTAATGTGGCCAGCCAATCGAATTCGCTCCAGGTGTTATTACACATTTATGAAATGGGTTAAAACACAGCATAACAAGGATTTCCTGTGATAAGCATACTTATCTAGCTAAGTATAGTGCCAGGCAGTAATCATTTATTTATCCCAAAATGGATTAGTTCATATAGAACTAACGACTGCATATATTTGATGATTAAAAGTATGCAGAATTATTATACTGAATTAATTACAATAAATTCAGTATAATATCCTTATATTGAAAATTTCTCCCTCAAAGTGTACTTAGCAAGATAAGTATACTTTCAAATTTTGGTGAAATCGGCTACTGAAGTCTATAATCACGGGCCCTGGCAATGCATACCATGCAGTCAATCTTTCCATCCTTCAGCCGAAGATAACTCCCTGGGTCGGCCAGACTCTCAAACATGCGGATCCCACCCCGGCTCACTTTGTGCACACGGAACTGGGATGCAATCCCGCCCCTCTTCCCCCGCCCCGTCAGTGTTTTGTCTCGCCGATCGACGGTGATACATTGTAGTGTCGACGTACCTAACATGATTATGCCGTTGTGTCGGAAACAGCCCTGAAAAAGAATATTAAAATATACATTAACACATGCCCACTCAGTAGGCACAAAATGTTCTTTATATCAGAGACATCACCGGAGGCATTTTCTGGCAAAATAAACATTCATTCACCATTACCCCACATATTGATTGACATTAATATACATTTTATATCAGACGTAACTGTCCACACTGATATCAGGGGCGATAACCGCATTTCCTTAAAATGTTAACGGACATTACTATTTATACTCTTTATGTATTTTTTGATGTGCAATTATTATACTTTATGATCTGTCGAAAATATTCTTTTTTCAGGTGACGCATTTAATTAGCATAAATAATTAAAAAATATCATGCCTCATTTGCATATGAAAATAGCCTGATACCACCGAGCGTCACTATCAGTAAAATAAATATTATTAAATGATTATATCTGTATAGCGGCGACTCGTAATCTTTAGAAACTGGTGGAATAGCGACACAATTGTATTTAATTCCTATAAAGAACATTTTGTGCATACTGAGTGGGCATGTACCTTTAACCATGGCATGGACGCTTCCATGTTAAGTTTCTAATGAATACACGAAAAAGAAAGGGTGAAATTGGGGAAAACATCCGAAAATATCCACCAACAGTGCAAGTGCAGATCCTGATGAATACGAGCCGTCTCATCTGGATCTACACAAGTTGAGATCTGCTGTGTTTAAAGGGTCAAAAGCGAAAGAGAAAAATACAAGAATACATTTCTGTAAATTATAATAATAATTATTACAATAAATAAATATATTTTTCACAATTTTAATGACAAAAACAATATGCGAAAGCCGGTTAGTCATTAGCACATTTATGAGCTCATTACAGATGAATATGTTTTGAATTTATAATATGAAATTATGGAAATAACCCTAAATATTTGAACAATATGTTCTGGGAAACATGTATAAATACTGTATTTTGCCGTGAAAAGGTCACAAGAGTGTATAAGATGCACCTCCATTTTCAGCAAAGCATTTAAAAATTGTCAAATTGGAGACAATTTGTTATTGATAAATAATTCCCCGCGCTGTTTTTGTATACATACCCTGGACGTTTCGGACCATGCAAATGCAATAATTGTTTACAAGAAAACGTTGTTAATGTGAAATCAACAGACTATCATAATTTTGCAATTACAAACATTTTATTTGTACAAAGTTTAGTGAAACGGACCCCTGGTTCTCACTAAGACAATAAATCTGACAACTTCACACGAGAAGTGGCTTGTGCCGACAAATGAGTGCTTGATGTATTCGACATATGACATGACTGAGATTGAAGATGCTAATTAGGCATTTCTCACCTTTCATAATAACAGTCAAACACAACAACCTGTCAGCACATGGGTAAAATACAACCTGTCGTGTCTATAATCGTTTAAAGCCCATTGTAGCCACAGATCAGACTGCAAATCAATGTACATTCAGAAGCATAAATAGTATACTGTTAACTTGGAAATTCAGTCAATTAAGTGTTTGAAACTTAGGGCCATAACAAATATGGGGCGAACTGGTTAGGGTACAAATATGCCACTTTTCAAAATTAGCCAGTTTAGAATACAAATCTATTTTTCCAATACTATCTTTTCCCAACGGTGGTTACCCCAAAGCCTAACAACAACAACAATCTATAATTCCAGCACAAAAATATTTACACAATTCCCTAACATTTGATTGGCCCGTAGCAAGTCTCTGTCCAAAATTTATATCCCAGTAAACTCCCACGCCGAACTACTTTCCGTAACCGTGAGGCACAGTTAAAATAATTCTTAAGAAAACGGAAAATAAACACATTTTCTTGATGGATTTATTTCAAATGCTGGAATTATATGGAATGAATGGCCTTTTTGTGGAATTTATCGGGGATATAAACTTGGAAAAGTCGCAGGAATACTGGACGAGGCCTTCCGGCCTTCGTCCAGTATTCCCGCGACTTTTCCAAGTTTATACCCCGATAAATTCCACAAAAAGGCCATTCATTCCTATATTATTTTCTTAATATTTAGTTGTGTATGTCAATATATCGGTGTGGAAAAAAATTAACAACATAACTATACTTTGCAATTTTGGTGAAGTCGGCTACTGGTAGTGCACCCTACCTTTGCGTAAACGTAGAACCTCTTCGCGGGATCCTTGTCGAGGACGCCCCTGGCCTCCCCGGGCATTCCGTCGGCCCCAATGGCCACAAACTGTAGCGGGTTCTTCACAGACTCCATGAGGCACGTGCGGTCTGGCTGGACTCGAACTCGGAACTCACAGTACGGCCCACCTTTACCCTGCAAGGGAGATAATTTGAAGTCCATCAGATCAGGAGTAACCTTTTAATCATGTAGCAACCCATGAGCTTATTCACTCCAACATATTTTTTTATTTATTTTTCTCTCCAATGTATTTATTATTTATTTAATGGTGTGTAACAGCCTGTCAACAGCTATGGTCATCTTAGGCCAGGTTAACAGGTCAAATCTCATATTTCACAGTCATATTTCTCCCTGCAAGGGAGATAGCTGTTGATGATCTTCAGATCAGGAGTAACCTTTTACTCCTGTAGAAACCCATAGAGGATATTCATATTTTTGCAACGAATATGACATATATGTTCATCAAGTGGTGTGAAATGTCCATATCACGTGAAATATGGACATTTCACACCACTCGATGAACATATATGTCATATTCGTTGCAGAAATATGAATATTCTATTTATTATATACTGCTCCATGGAAATTAGCAGTTTTTTAAGACTGTTTACGGTAATGAATGTGTATTTGCAGCCTATTTGCGCTGTTTTCTTTCAGGTGCGCGTTATGAATATAGATAGCGTAAGTAGTCGTATTTTCACCGGAAGTTGTTTATTTCATCGATGAGAACATATGACTTTTATTTACATTGTATAACTATGTATTTCATGGGTAGGTATATAATAAATATATTTATTTTTCATTCCAATTTATTTGCATATTTATTTTTCACTCCAATGTAACTATTTATTTATTTAATGGTGTTTAATGGCCTGTCAGCAGCTATAGTCATTTTAGGCTGCGTTAATAGGGTCGACTCCCATACTGTATAATACCGTCGGTCCGATTTGTGTTAAATTTGTTCATATTATAGCTTATCACCAACCATATTCCACAGCCCACCCAGATGCCCAAGGTTATAATTCATCTTACAGAAGGGGAAAAAATTCCAAAATCAGAGCTGAATATTAAGAAAACACATATAGTCAGCCATGAAATTAGAATAACCAGACCTTGCGCCAGCTCCTCACCACACCAGAGTCACTTAGCCCCACTCCCTAAAAGTAATATGATTAGTGCTAATCTTACTACTTTTATAATTGGCATCACCGGATGATTCAAGTCTCATGTACCAGAAAGCCAAATAGCACACTCCTGTAATGCGATAACGATCTATATAAAAGTACATGTCGCTAAGGCTCCGTCACATTTAATTCCTTAAATCCTTAAAAATCCAATATGTGAACAATAATAACTTATACATACCAGTCCCGATACACGACCACTGTCGATGGCGAGGAAGTGGTCTGGCCTCAACACACTGATAAACATTGGCCTCATTGTTTTCTTTGGCACCACGGCAAACACACCTGCAATGGAACGATTGATTGGTTAAATAGTTTCATGCTCATTCAACAACAAGGTCATATAGAAACGGTATGAACAGTATGAACAGACTCCAGTATGAACAGTAGCCGATTTCATCAAAATTGCAAAGTATACTTATCTAGCAAAGTATACTTTGAGGGAATAATCATTTATTTTTTCCAAAATGCATTATTTAATATAGAATTAACGACTGAATATATTTGATGATTAAACGTATGCAGAATATTATACTGAATGTTTACATTATCACAGCCAAAATGGCTGTGATAATGTAATAAATTCAGTATAATAACAAGAAATGAGGCAAAGCCACGAAGGCCAGGTTTTTTCCAAGCATAGACACTTGGATAACATAATTATACCCACTTTTTGTAGACTAGATGGCCGTGGCCTGCATGTCGCGCCTTGGGGCGAGGCATGGACACTAGTAGTATATAAGAGTCACAATGATACCACCACCCTCTGGAAGACACCGGCTACGCGCGGTGCCCCCCACCGCATGGTGGTATCATTGGTGACTCTTATATACTACTTGGATTTTCCCCCACTGTTCGGCGGGTATGTATGAGAAGAATGGAACATATTTTTCATCAACCGCGAGACCATATATTTATGACATGAGAAAATACACCCTATTAGAGATAAGAATCCCTATGTTATACTCAGTATATATAATAACATAATGGTTCTAGTTAAGTGTGCGTGGTTGAAGACAGGTAGTCACGAGAGGTGTCATCACACCGGTATTTACGAATATTGCAAACATCACCGTGCATGGATGCGAAGAGGTTCCATTTCGCCTCGCCCATGTCGGCATTGTGGGGTAGGGACCAAAGCCGAGTCATTGCTATGTCCACCATGCGGTGGCACTCAGGCTACTCATCGAATGGTTAACAAGGGATTACGTGCTCGCAAGTATTATCGTTTAGTAATAATTCAAATCGGAAAGTCAGTTAGAAAGATAGAATCGATCTGATGTGTAGTCACGGTGTTTCTACAGCATTAAAACACTGTAAAAAAACATTATCAAACTAATTTTATAAAATTGGAAATTGAACAGAAAAAACACTACCAATATTATTAGAGAAAATGGATAATAAAATACAATTGGAATTGAAAGCTTTTAATGCCTGTGTAGAAGAAGTTTATGAAGAATACGGGGGTTATAGTCCTATACATAAATTTTATAAAATGAAAACACTAGGCGATATCGAATACATGAAATATCAGCGTAATTTATTACGCTCCGATAAAAACGTTGCATTTACAATATTATACCGACAATTATGCGAACTATATAAGAGGCAAATACAAACATTAAGACGGATAATGAAACTAAGGTGTATTATATAAAATTGTTAAAACCCAACGATTCGTTTACGAATATACGTTTATACGATATCGCTTATAAAGATATTGAAAAATTATTATTGAACAGAACTAATTAATTTATGTTGTAATCACAACACCAACCAGACGACAATGTTCCAATTACATGCGTTATGAACATGTAAATTAGGTGTCCCACCTTACACATATATTAAGTGTCCATTTATAGAGAGATTTACACGATTACATCTTCCGGGATGGAAAATAAACACACTGTAATATATACTACACACACGGTTATTTATAGCCTTATCGATGGTATGTAAACGGGCTATCGATTTACACAGGTGGTGTTATATAGTTCACGAATTTCCGGGATGATTCGTTATTTAATTTTGTAAAAAATATTTATAATTTAAAGCTGAACACCCCGTATTATATATAAAACATATTAATATGATAATTTATTAATTAATAATAAATAACAAAAATTATTTTTTTATTTCCACCAGCAAAGTTAGGTTTATATATAAGAAATAAACACATATATACATTGCTGGGACGCTAGCAGTAATCTCAACAGTGAGACAGGTTTCGCCACATGTACTTCACTCTGGCCGCTCTACACATTATAGCGGATGGAGGTAACGAGGAGGAGGGGTCCACGGTATCGGTCCAATGATGGGGTGGAGGAGATGTGAGTGTAACACACCTCGCTAAGCCGAAAAAAGAGAAGAGAAGATAAGAGATTTAAGCAAATGCTTAGCGGGGTGGACCCAGAAGGGTTTTGCTGGCGCGGGTTCGAGCCTCGGTAGGACCTAAAACTTTCTTTCTTTTTTTTTTTTAAATTGTTAATAATTTTCCTAAAATTAATTAATAAATTGTTTACTGCACCAATATAATTAATTTTATATAGGTGCTGTAACATTTCTTCCGACTTTATCTCCAAGTTTTTCCCTAAATTTATCCCAATCAGTACTCTCAATCTTGGTCATGGTGGCGCATTTAATTTTTCATATCTCCCCATTTCTTCCACCACGGATTCAAACTTTAAATTTGATATTTTCTTATCGGTCAACGCTTTGGACACTATAATGTCGATGCTATTTTTCTTAGACCTGGCGAGAACGGATATTCTATCATGTTTTCTACATTTTTTCTCGAGTTTTCCACCCGACGCCCTAATTACCATACACAACAACCCAGAAACGGCCGACACCGCACATAAAACCCCCGCTACAGGAACCGTTATAATGGTGGATATAGATGCAGCTGTCCCCGCCCCACACAACACAGAAACACTCGCCAGAGCCGTGCTAGATGCTTCAGCTATGTTCACCGCGCGCCTATATTTTTTAGCGTTTCTTTTTCTATTTGTATATTCTCTAACTAAAATATCCTGCATAGCGACGATATTATTCAACCTAAAATCTGAACTTCTTTTACCAATATGATCCAATTCGTGAATTGGATTGGTATTGACAATTGGAAGCGGTGATTCGTTCATGATTTTCAATATATTAGTATTTACAAATTAAGTTCAATTAACAATGAGACAATAGTGGAAGAACTGGCTGGGTTAGCGATTTTCGTAACAAAGTTAATAACACTACCTTCGGAAAGTCTAATTAGATCATCACCGGCGAACGAAACCACCGACGAACTATCTCCAGCGAGTTTAGTGACTCCAATTGCCTGTTCTTTTCCATCCAGTATGAGATTTATCATGACCGCGCCCACAGGTTTACCATTAGCATTAACCGAGCAGACCGCCATTCAGAGAAGTGTACCTGGAGCTGTCATGGCGAATCCCACATATTTATTACTCGCTTTGGCACCGAACGAATATTCAGAGAGCCCCTCAACCAATGGGCCCCGCTTCTCAGCCCAAACTGTTATGACACGTTTTTGTGTTTTCATTGTTTTCAACAATCCGGCAAGCCCCCCGATAGAGGTATGGGCCTCAGCACGAATATTTTCGGAGGCCTCCTCAAGCGCTTTGGTCGCGGCTCTACGAACATGTTTCAGTTTATCGGAAACTTCGGTTATTTTTCCGTCTAGTTCGGTAAGTACCGCTTCTCTGATGAGAGAGTCCTCTTCGCGCAACAACCCATAAGCCTCCGTAATGGTCGCCTGGTGGTCTTCTAGGGCTTTTTCAACACCCGACCAGGCCTATTTTTGAAATTCAGTTATTTTTTCGTCTAGTTCAGCAACCGCCGCTTCTCTGATGAGAGAGTCCTCTAAACGCAACAACCCATAAGCCTCCGTAAGGGCCGCCTTGTGGTCTTCTCGGACTTTATCAATACCCGTTTGGACCCCCTCAACGCCCAACCGGGCCTCCTTTCGAAATTCGGTTATTTTTCCGTCTAGTTCAGTAAGTTCCGCTTCTCAAATGAGAGAGTCCTCCGAGTGCAACACCCCATAAGCCTCCGCAAGGGCCGCCTTGTGGTCTTCTCGGACCCCCTCAACCCCCAATTCGGCTATTTTCCCGTCTAGTTCAGTAAGTGTCGCTTCTCTGCTAAGAGAGTCCTCTAAGCGCAACGCATCATAGGCCTCCGTAAGGTCCACCTGGTGGTCTTCTCAGACTTTATCAATACCCAACTGGGTCTCTTTTCGAAATTTGGTTATTTTCCCGTCTAGTTCAGTAAGTGCCGCTTCTCTGATGAGAGAGTCCTTTAAGCGCAACGCATCATAAGCCTCCGTAAGGTCCGCCTGGTGGTCTTCTCGGACTTTATCAATATCCGACCTGGCCTCTTTTCGAAATTTGGTTATTTGTTTTCCTAGTTTGGTAAGTGTCGCTTCTCTGATGACAAAGTCCTTTAAGCGCAACGCATCATAAGCCTCCGTAAGGTCCGCCTGGTGGTCTTCTCGGACTTTATCAACACCCGTTCGGACTCCCTCAATCCCCAACCGGGCCTCTTCGAAATTCGCTTATTTTTTCACCTAGTTCGTTTAGTTCACGTAAGCGATTTCTTCAACGACTTTGTGTATTCACAGCCAGGGCATATTCTCTAAGTTGTGATAGTAGACTCTTGTGAATCTCGTCCGTGGCCACCGATATAGTTCTATTGATCAAGGCCTTTGTTTTTTGGGTAGTTAAAAAGTCGCCCTCTGTCGGGATGAATCCCCCTTCTGTCGGTTCCAAATTCTTTGAATTTGTCACCCAATCCCGATTGGAATTGGAAGAACTACCTGGTCCGTATATACTCATTTTCAATAATGTTGATAATATATATATATATATATATACGAACATGCGTTTAATTCTAATTTTCTTAAAATTAATTAATTTGAAATTTCTAGGACGACCGAAATCGGGTAATCGTTCTTCAACACTCGCCCTTTATCATCAAGAATAGAAATCTTCAACTCGTGGATGTGTCCCGATTCCAAAACTTTCATCTCGGGGTGTGGGAAGTCTAAGGTCACAGTCTCCCCAAAGAAACAGCCGCTGGCGGGCACGGTTTTCAGTAATGTGCTGGGAGTGCCGTCTACCGTGTTGTACGATGTGTTCACCCGATCCAGGTGCACCCACGGGGGAGATAAAGTTCAACGGGGTACTAAACCCTTCATCCTCGTTGTAAGGGGGTGCAAATTTAAATCCTAACATTGAGGCCAACCCCAGGGACATCTTTAATGCCCCGTGGCTTTTGAGATTGCGAGAGGGGGTGCTATATTAGGAAGCTTCGCCGCGAACAAAGATTGGACATCTCCTCCACCCCAAAGGCCAGGATGTAATACGGCACTTGTTTCCCCAAGGCGTCTCGTTACATTTGTACGATCGGGGCTATTGATAATATCTAAAAAATGTGGAGTTTCGCATCAAGACCATCTGACATCCAAGAATGTCATGCTCCGAAGTGTCTACAACTTTCACGTGTATTACACCATTAGGAGGATTCTCAAAGAACTAGGTATTCCACTACCTCAAGACGACGGCTGGGATCCCATTTCAAGCACATACGACCGTAAGGCGTTCAAAAGATTGTGTAACGAATTTGGGGTACCAAAAGACGCGGACTGGAGACAGAATGTATACACCCCAACCAACAGTTTAGGGTTAGTTCACCTTAAAGGCTTAGTTAGTGGTGGGCATCTTGATAAAGTTCCCGCATATTTCTCAGGGTTGTGGAGTGCTCGCGGAGCTACCCCACCACCAGTTAGAAAAATGGCAACATGGACTAAATATAATTATAAATTGAATAAGATGACGTTCGGCGATGAAGTGCTTGGAGGGCTTGCGTGTAAAGACGGTTATTGTCATTGGCTACCTATAAAGTAGCCCACGTGGAATACCTAGACCTGGGTGATACTCCACAGATGCGAAATGCGTGGACCACATTTATGTTAGATGAAAGTACTGGATTTACGCAGGGTGGGGTTATTCGTCTCAACGAATCCATTCGCATATACGTATGGGCAATCCTCGCCTCACAGAAGCAAACGAGCAGCGCTATACTGGGTACGGGAACGGCCTTTGACGCACAAAAACAGTTCTTGGCACTTGTCGAGGACGCCATCTCAGCTAAGGTGGACCTCCAGAAGGCGATCCAGAATTATCAAGACGTTTTGAAGACTGCCCGCACCCCGGTAGACTACGCATTTGGAATAGGTCTTTATATGGCGCCGAGCAATATGATACTACGAGACGACCCGGTTGACGGTTACAATAATCAGATCGTAGTTGCAACC
Organism: Conchocele bisecta; assembly: GCA_029237695.1. NCBI lineage: Eukaryota > Metazoa > Mollusca > Bivalvia > Lucinida > Thyasiridae > Conchocele > Conchocele bisecta. Next base: position 107,201,589 of record CM055268.1, read on the forward strand.
ACCAATCAAAAAATCGGCCGCAACGGGAACGTGAACACGGGTATCATCAAGCTCCCACCCAAGATGATCGGGAGCGGAGTTGTAAGTGGAACCGATTTCATAAAACCCCCAATTCATCCAATCGTGGCTGGATTGGATACACCCACCACAATTCGTAAATTGGATGCACCATCGAGTCCCCCTAATCCAATCGTAATTGGAACAGGAGTGGAAACACCAATCAAGATTGGAAGCATAACACACGAGGAGGAGAAATTAGCGCTCGTCGTTGCCCTCATGGCGGTCGGACTATTTGCGCTTTGGTTTTAGGAACTCTCTGGCGGAGAATAGTAGGAGAGCGGAGATCGCCACGATTAAAGCCCAAGCATTCTCGGCGAGCCATCCGACCGTTTTTGATAATATAGATAACAAGAAGGAGAGGAGACCTATCAAACCAGGCAGCGCGGCAGCCAACTTTCCTGCTAATTTAGCCAGGAGACTGGCGAGGGCTTTTAGTTGTTTTTTCACCCACTCCTTGGCTCCGCCGGATGGCGCGGGTGCTGGTGCGGGTGCTGGTGCGGGTGCTGGTGCGGGTGCTGGTGCCGCACCAGCATTGACAGCTACAAATAGAAACGATATAGATAGAATTAGGGTCGATATAATCATGCTGAAAGCTGCGATGATGGTTACTATCGTGACGCCCTTCTCTCTGAACAGAGTGCGAAGACGCTCACCGAGTGTCGTGTCCTCGTGCAGGACCCTCGAGATTGTTTCGTGGCTCCGACTTAATTGGCCGGTAAGTGCCTCACGGTTAGTCGAGACAACCTCCAAGCGAGCTCTTTCATCCCGCAACGACCGCAGGAGTTTGTTGATTCGCTCGGTAGATTCTCTATCGCCACGGGCTTCCTTTATTTTTCTTTCTTCTAGCGCGATATGTTCGTCCAGCACCGTGAGTTTGGAGAGGTTATTGACCAGTTCGCCCCGGACCGTTTGCAGAACCTTATCGAGTCCCAGGAGTTCGCGAAGAGGTAATGGTGGGTCATACTTAGTGCCGTTTATTTTGTTGACCGTGGTTTCCACTGTGTTAATAGCGTCAGTGGCTATACGAGGGACCTCGCTGATATCGCTCGTTTCTATAGCGGCGGCCGTCTTCACCAGCGTTTCGTCGGTAGACTGTAGGGTTTTTACCATTTGTTGAGGCAGCTGCGACCGATCATCGATCACTCCGAGAGCTCGAGCGAAGAGTACTCCATATCGGTTCAAGGAAGAGGCCCGGAGGAACCGGGTCGGGTTGTTCTTGTACGTCAGCAACTTCCAGCTCTTGCCCCATTTAACCCACAAGTCTCCTCTTTTAGTGCTGCGGAACTCCAACGTGGCCTTGATGCCGTGTTTAGACACCTCACTCTCCCACCGTTTCACCCGAGACTCCGTTTCCGTGAGAGGCGCCAGCTTATCCTTGGAGATCCCCGCAGGAATCTCGGCACCGCCCGCCCATGTCGGAGTTGCGGATGGGGCCTCCCACATAGGGACACCAGCAGATGAAGTTCCTGGTGCGTCTGGAACAAACAAAGATGCGCCTGGATCAACCAAAGGCGTATTTCGTGGTGCGCCTGGAACAAACAAAGGTGTATTTTTGGGTGCTGGCGTCTCTATGAAGGTCGTTTCGTCATAGTTATCGATGTCATCATCGATGTCATCATCATCGTGGAAATCGTCTCTGCCGATTTCATCCATGTCAATATCGTAATCAGCCATATTTATAATTTTCTTAAAATTAATTATGTATTAAAGACAAAACCATACGGGTTTAACATAGTAACTTAGTTTCACTAAATTATGTCTTCGAGTCAATACGGTCGCAAACTCGATCCATACCGCAGACTGCGTGAGCCCCTCGGAGCAAAAGGCGTGAGACAGAGTGTCGTTATTACGAACAACCCATCGATGATCGACCAGAACCAGCAGCTCTTAGTCTGCTTCCCCAACCTCGGAACTAACGACGTCATTGTACCGGGGACTGTTCGCCTCGCTTTCACTATTTCGCTGACGTCGACGGACGCGGACCGAACCATCGTTCAGAACCTGGGTCGCGCCATCGTCAAGAAGACCATGATAAAGATTTCTGGTAATGAGGTGATGTCGATCGACGACAGCGACGTCTACCATTGTTATCAGGACCTGTGGAAGACGGCGCAAGAGCGCGAAAACGCGGTCTATCAGGGTATTGACACCAGCCGAAATAAGAACGTAACCAGACTTAGAATCGGGGCTGGTAACAAGTCAGATAACAACGCGAGTGACAACGCGATCGCGGCCGCTTACGGCAACCGCTTCTACATTCCGCTCGACTTTGAGTTGCTGGAGAGTCACATGCCCTACTATCAGAGTGCTTTGGCTGACCGCCTCGAATACGAACTAACGTTCAACGACTACGGCCGAGTTCTCATAGCCACCGACATGTTATCGACGTATACGATCGATAATGTTTCGCTGGAGTACGACATGGTCACGATGCCCGAACTCGCGCGATTGATCAGAACCCAGTACGCCGGCGCGTTGCCATACTTTACGACCGAGTTCTTCGCCACCGTAAGATGACGAAAGACAAAAGCGACACATTGTGGAATATTAACGTCAACGTACCCGCCCGCTCGATGAAAGATATACTGATGCTGTTCGAGGAGGCTCGGTTAGCGCTCGGTGCTAGAAAAACCGACAGATTCTATAACCCCAAAATCATGAAGGTAGAGGTGACGATCGAGGGAGTCCCCAATCAACTCTACAGCGCGGGTCTTCGCGCGCACCAGCAGTGGGACGAAGTAAGAAAGCAGTTTGCTGCCGGCTCTAAGCGCTCTCCGGAGGTTGCCGCGGTTGCCAAAGACCTGCAGCTCTCGGCCGTCTCCCTCGCGGAGTTCCTGAATACCAAATACGCCTTATGGCTAGACATGCGAGCCAGCGAAGACGACCAAATACACGGCAGCGGACGCCAAGTTGAGAACGCTAGTGAGGGTGTGACGATCCAGATAACCAAAGAGGCTGCTGGAGATGGGCCATTGAATGTGTACTTATATATAATTACAGACGCACAACTCAAAATCGAAGATGGTCGATACGATACGTCTCAGCACTCTACTGATTTAATAAAAAAATCATCTAACGATTTATTAATTAATAATTTTGAAAAAATTAAGAAAATTAGCAATCAATACCAATTCACGATTGGAGATGCTCACTCTGCCATAATATGTGGGCAGACAGGATGTGGAAAAACGGTTTTCATCCTCGACTTGCTCGAGAGGTCCTACCGCGGTGCCTTTCGACACATTGTAATCCTGTGTCCCACTGTGCGGCACAACGAGACTTATCAGCGGCGCCAGTGGATATGGGACGACCCTGAGATATACGTTATTGACCCCGGCGACAGACTTCACGATTGGTTGCGTGGTTTATACCAAAGATTCCAGGGGAGCCCACCCTATAACGTGATTGACGATTGCTCAGCCAAGGCGGCGATGACAAAAAGAAGGACATGCTCTCCGAGCTCGCATTTTCTGGCCGCCATGCTAGGCAAAGCGTTTGGATATCCACTCAAAAGTACAACGCCGTCCTCAAGGATCTGCGCGAGCAAACGAAATGGGTCGCCCTCTTTCACTGCAAGGACCGAGACTCATTCGATGACTGTCTTCGAGAGAATGACGTTATCCCAACGCGCAAGGAGCGCCTGGAGGTTCGACAGATGCTTTCGGAAACTAAGCATGCCAAGCTTCTGCTAAAGACTGATCAACCAACTGCTTATAAAGTTATCAATTAATTAATTTTACTTAACACTCGTTAGTAACTGCTGAGTTAATGCTTAGCAATTGCTGAACAATGCTGAACAATGCTGAACAGATGCTTAACAAATGTTTAACAAATGCTGAACAATGGTTAACAATGTTAACAATTTGGTGCTCCGCTGCGAGCTTTGTTGCGAGCATAATGGTGATCATAAGTATCGGGTGGTGCGCTTGGCAATATGTTAAAGTGATGAGACTTGTTAGAATAGTTAAATTAATTTTAAGAAAATTAGCAATAATGAACTGCGACGAACTTCTCGATCAGCTAATGGAAGAAACATCAACTCCGACTGCCAACACGGTATCTTTCCTGAAAGATAATGAAACATCAACTCCGACAGAGCAATCGGGATCAACTCCAATTTCGATTGGGTTGAGTGCAACGACTCCGAATGAAAATGAAAATGCGGCGCGACGAGAACGGCTAGCTGCGCTGGTTGCTGGGGGACAATCGGAGCATTATTTCGGTAGGCGTCTCTCAGTTTTTCAGGTGGATAAGATGTCAGATGCGGAGATCGATAAAATGTATGCGCGATACGAATCTAGGTTAGGTGCGGAGATGACAAAAACTCTTGGATCGGCGGCTATTCATTTGTACGCAACCGCCGTTAGTATACTTCTCCCTATACCAAACACCGCGGGATTGATTGGCGATCTAGAGACTGACCCTTTTATAGGTCACACTCTTAGAACAGCCTGCTGCTCAATTTATCACAAGTTTGGAATGTACTTAGCTCCGCTGACAACCGCGTTGACCACGGGTAAACACTGTCAATTTGGACATATATGCCCACGAACTATAAGCTCTAATATTAATATTATAAATGATGACACAAGACACACCTGCGAGAGTGACGGAACAGCAATCCCTGATTGCACCTCCAACAGCGTTGGGGATTGCTCCAACCCAATCGAACCCGATTGCAGCACTTCCAACTCCGATTGATCCTCCAACCCAATCTCGATTGGAGTTGGGGGTTGCACGACATAAAAACCCAAAAAGACAGGCAGCTGGGAGGGCGGCGGCTGCCACCCGAAAAGTTAAACAAGATAAAATACTCGCCGAGCTTCGAGAGGCTAAACAGTCGTTGCAATCGGGGACGGAGACAGCAAAACATCTGAAGACAGAGCAATCGGGTTCAACAGTGTTGAGTGCAACAACACCCCCAATTCACGAATTGGAAGCACACTCAACCCAATCGAAATTGGAGTTGAATCCGATTGAACCCCAATTCACGAATTGGAGTTGGGTTGTTGGTGGTGGTCTGGCAGTTGTTGGTGCCCTGTGCGTGTGGAAATACCCCCTATTACACCAATCCTTATCGAGAAAACAACCCCCATCAATTCGTCCAAAAACAGTTACGAAACACCAATCGCAATTGGATGCGCCCCATTTAAACATTGATCGCGATCCCTTTTATATGCAATAATTATAATTATCAACAATGGCTGAACAAGATGGTAAAATGATAGTGAACGCACTTTATAACGGTGTGGTGATATCCGGTTTCAGTATCGGGTATGCTCAACTATTTAAGGCGGTCTTAGGAAGGTCCACTCCCAAATTGGAATTTACTGTGAAAGATGCCTGGCAAGTGGGCGTAGATATAGCGGCCGCAGTTACGACTCGAGATTATCTAATTAAAGCCGGAATTCTACCTGCTAATATAGTGAAATAAATGGCTTCGATCGGAATAATGATAGGTGGTGCGCTTGTAAACGCATTGGCGTTCAGCGGTAGCAACTTTATATTCTCGAAAATGAGAAGCTCGAACGTGCATGAGGAGCGCAAGCGTCACGATTTAGCTGTAGAACAACTCAATAGCGCAAAGGAAGCGTGGTCGAAAAAACGAACCGCCCATCTGGACTGGGTCAACGAAGAGCTTCGCCGCGAGAATCACGCCGCGCAAACTTTCCAGAACGTTGAAGAAGCCAACCGCGAGTACGCGCTGGCATATCCACAGAAAAGTCTCGCGCCACTGGATCGCGAGCCCCAACTTTCAGATTTCTATGTACCGTCAGAGCCCCAAAAAGATCGCGAGATCGCGTTCATCGTCGTGGGAATGGGTGTGGTGGGATCGTCGGCTACTATATTCAATCGAGATTTCAAATTAATTAATAATTTTTACAAAATAAATAATTATTTTAAATAATATTTTTATAAATATATATATATATAGAACGATGTCAGTTGACAAACTTTATTTTGCTATGATTGATGTAGGCTACACTGCCCTTAAACACCGTATAGCTGGCGCAAAGGGTATGATTCATCTGGCCCGAGATTCTCTCGAGACGTGGCGGGAGTACGAAAAAGCGGCCACCCTTTTCGCAAAGCGTATGTTAGATTCCTCCACCAATCCTGGGGGATTGGATGAATTAGATTTTCCCAAGTTCCTTCAGAACTTAACCCCCAATCGCAATTGTACTTCCAACAAAGGTTTATTATTAACGACGCAGTTACCGGACGATCTGGCGAGGGCATGTTGGAGATTGTCCGATATATTAGAATACATCGCATACGATGAACACGCGCAAACTTAATACCAAACTATCGGTTCGCCTAACGCGCAAGCTAGCGAACACATACTATAGCCCCCGCGGGTACTGGAAGGGACTCGCGGCCATCAAGAACCTCGCGGCGGCTACCAAGGTTTCAGAAAACGCTGTCAAGGAATGGCTCAAGAAGCAGGCCATCTGGCAGATCTATTTACCCGCGCCTCACAATATTCCGCGCCCGAAATTCGACGTGCCGTTGCCGAACCAAGTTCACCAAGCGGATCTCCTGTTTCTCCCTCACGATCGCGTCGGTCGCAAGACGTACAAGTACGCACTGACAATTGTTGACGTAGCGAGTCGTTATAAGGGGGCTGAGCCGTTGGCCACTACAGAGTCTAAGGAGGTGGCCGAGGCTCTTTCCCGAATATATAAGAGGAGACCTCTCAAATGGCCGAATCTTCTCCAGGTCGATCCCGGCCGTGAGTTCATGGGCGCGGTCTCTCATCTATTGTCTAAGAACAACGTTTCTGTCAGACGCGGCCGTGTCAACATCCACCGAGACCAGGGAATCGTGGAGCGGTTCAATGAACCCTGGCTGAGAGACTGTTCGGACACCAATACGCCAAAGAACTTGTAGACCCTTATTCGCGATCGACCGAGTGGGTGGCCAGACTACCCGCCATGGTCTCCGCACTGAACGGAGAGGTGACCAGATTGATAGGTAAGAAGCCTGTAGATGCTATCAAGTTAAAAGGGTGACAAGCAAGCCCTCTGCCGTCTCGAGCGGGCGACCCGTTGGTTTAGAGGAGCAACGGCTTCCATCAGATATTGAAGTCCGGTACCTCTATCAACCGGGAGAGCTCGAAGGTGGCAGCCGCCGCGTGACTGATCCCGTGTGGTCTCTGAATGTATATCATCTAGATCGATCTATTACCAAACCTGATGAGCCCGTGCTCTACTATTTGGATGATGGGCCATCTAGAGGGTTTGTTCGCGAAGAACTTCTTATGGTGCCTTCTGACACCCAGCTACCCCCGGATCGTCAGAGTCTTTAGTATTCTCTCCTTTTTCTTTTTTTTTTTACCTATCCTATAGGCTCGGTGTGTAACCCGTCTTCCATCACTCTCCTCTTGTCGTAGTACGCCGACAACCCCAACTTATCCTGCTTGTACGTCTTCATCACCCCGTTAACCAATCGGAATCCCCTGTTCTCCGCCATATCCCTACCCCCTTCGAGAGCACTCTTGTACCTTCCCCAAGTCAGATCGTTAGATCTCTTCGACATCCCCTTGGCCGAGTGCTTAGTTTTTCCATCACCACTCACGTAGTAACACTTGCTACACAGAGCGATGGCTCTATCCCCTTCGAATTCCAGCTTGAACAGTCCCGGAGTTCTGTTGCTCCACACGTCCCACGCCAACCACTCGGTCTTCTCCTTATTGAACTTTCTCTTTATATTCCTTCTCACCATCGCCGCCAGCGTCTTCTCCGACAGCGCGAAGTACATGCTGTCAGTGTCCATCTGTATCAGTTCGAAATCTCCGCGATCCACGTACTTGTCCAAGAAGTCGTAGTAGAACTCCAGCATCCGGAGCTTGGCCAACTGGTAGACCGCTATGCCACACTGAAACGGTCTGTTGATCACCACTCAAGTCTTCCTGCTCGATATCTCGTAAGCCTCCCCAATCTCCTCCAGGTCTTCGAACCACGCCGACTTCAGTGCCCGGTCGACAGTCTTCTCATTCTTCGTATATGTGGTGTTCAGGTATCTCTCTTATGCCTCTATCAGCTTGCCACAACACGCGTTGCCAACCAGTTTGAATATCTCCGCCAACACCGCCTTGCTCTTGTCGACGTCCCCCGTCCGCCTGGCAGCGGTGACCTCTTTAACGAACCATTGAAACGGTTTACTGGGCTTGTAGTCTATCACCCTATGCACCGCCTTGACGATCAGACC